>CAWUFW010001738.1:0-1312123 GCA_963921515.1 Calotriton arnoldi | reverse complement strand
GAGAGTAATTAATGGAAGAACCCAGAGTGATACCCTCCAAACTTTACATACCATGGGATGAAGGCAGGGTCCACCATAGACTACACAATACTCACCCTGCCATTCCTCGCATTAGTAAAGGACTTTTCCATTAAATATACCATCAAAAGTGATCACTCGCATCAGCGCCTTGAATTACTAATTGCCCCACCAAGGCTTATGGAAGCCCTGCCGTCAGTAGGAGAAATATCAACAATTAATCTAAAGCGTATAAGATGGACGACCGACACCCTCCCCGAGATAGCTGTTAAAGCAAAGGAGCTGGTAAAAGCGCACTATCCTAGGGAGGGGTCCTTGATAGCCCACTGGGAAATTTCCCAAAGAAATCTGCTTAATGATGTTTCTACAAGAAACTGTGCCATAAAAGTGCGGCAGACGCCTCTTAAACGTATGGGGAATAAAGCTTGGAACACAAGGAAAGAACTGAGAGCACTGGTAAAATCTACAAAGGCAAAAACTGTCTCTAATAGTACCTGGGAAAAAATAAAATCTCTTAAAAAACAGTATAAAAAGGATATTTGGGAGGACAGAAAGAAGCAAACAGATAACTTCTGGGCCAAGCTGCTTTTCAACGCGAACCAATCAAATGCCAAAACTTTCTGGGAACAGGTCAACTGCCTAACAAGACCAAAAAAGATAATCAACGCTCCCTGTCTCACAGAGCAAGATTGGGTACATCACTTGATAAATACCTTTGGGAAAGCGGAAAACAAAAGAAATGAAGTTATAAACATCCTTAAATATTTGCCAGTGAAGGATGACAATGTAACTTCAGAACTAATAATAAGGGACCCCATCTATTCGATTTCATATAGCCAAACTGGACAGAATAATCCACCTTATAGCACTGGCAAGACATCGGGAAAATTCCAGGATGTAAAAGCAACCGTAAACAGCACAACTGAAGACACGTCAATACAATATACAAAAGATGATGTTTACAAAATAATAAGATCAGGCAGAAAGGATGGTGCTCCAGGACCAAATGGCATCCCACAGGCAATTTTTAAATTGGACGCAGATTTTGGGCCACTCCTTTGTCTCATTTATACAACGAGGTGAGCAGCTCTGGTATTTTACCTGAAAGCTGGAGAGGCACCATAATCAATCCTGTGTATAAAGGAGGCAATTTAGAGGAACCAGCAAATTACAGACTGATCTCGCTAATGGACTCAGAAGCTAAATATTACGCCTCCCTAGTTCTTAGAGACTTGGTAAATTGGTCGGAAATTAATAACATAAATCCCATTAATCAGTCTGGATTTCGTAGGGGTTCTGGCACAATTACGAATATCCTAGCTTTAGGCTCAATGATAGACAAGATCATACAACAGAGGAAAAGCCTATATGTATGCTTTGTAGATTTCAAAGCGGCATTTGACAGTGTAGACAGAGGTATTCTATGGAACAAATTAAGGCAATGGGGGCTTCCAGCACATATCCTCCGAGCCATAATGCAGCTATATACAAACACCTGGATGCAAGTCAAAGTGGCAGATGGTTCTAGACTTACGAGGAAAATACAAACAGAAAACGGCCTGAAACAAGGTTGCGTTCAAGCCCCTCATCTGTTTAACTTGTTTAAGGCCGATCTTTCCCCTAATTTGGACCAGGCGAATTTACACCCGCCACGCCTAGGCCCCTTACAACTAACACACTTATCCTATGCGGACGATATAGTTTTGTTAAGTCAAACGAAAGTAGGGCTTCAAAGAGGGATTAACATATTGAGTGATTTCGCGAAGGACAACCTATTAGAAATAAATATAGCGAAAACAAAGGTCATGACAATTAGCCAACACTTGCAGGTACGACAACAATTTAAACTAGGCAGTGTGAATCTGGAGGGAGTCACAAATTATAAATATCTCGGTTTAAATATCGACAGCCGTTTTAATTTTAGAGCACATAATGATGGTTTGATCAAGAAAGGAAATGGATTGATACATGCTTTCTGCGTAATAGCGAAGACTTTAAGTGGTCCATCGTTTAAACCATTATTGGCCATTGTTAAAGCGAAGCTCTTGCCGACTCTAGCTTATGCTACTGAACTTCAATACGGCAAGGAAACAGCAGTCCTTAAAGGAATGCAAATTAAGACATATAAAACAGTTTTTGGGTTACCGAGAAATTCCTCCCCAGCGCAGATTCACCTAGAATTTGGTTTACTGAAGCAACGTCTAGCAAGAATGTATGCGACAATCAAACTATGGTACAAAATCCGGTTAAACTGCTAGAACCCGCTAAATAGTGCCATCTGGGAAGCACAGAAGAATAATCCACGATCAGCTTATCATAAGTATTTGTAGCTATCAATAAAGTTAACGAAGGTGTCGGATTTATGGAATCTGAACTTACCATTCACAACATTTCGATAAATAACAAATAAAGCAGCAAAAAGACACTCGTTAACGGAGGATAAAACTAAATTCAGCAAACGCTCTCATGCCTGGATGGTACTACAGTCTTATACGATCTTACAACCGGCGGCTTACTTGAACATAACATACTCTATATATTTAAAAAGGAAACTGCTAGCAATACATCTTGGGTCACTACCGACCAATGCTGATCAACCACTCTGGAAATATAGTGGCCCGACGTCATGCACTCTATGTGGTGCTCCAAAGCAGGATTTTGTTAATCTGATCTGTATATGTCCCGTTTTAAAATTAAATCGTCTTTTATTGCTAAAAAATCCTTTTAATGCCAGGGGCATACGCACTTGTAGATCTGCCATACTAAGGTGTCTTGATCCAAATGACCCGCAACTTAACTGCAAATTGGTAAAATGTTTACTTTTATATGAGAAATTAACTTGAATTGGTATTTTAAATGGCATTTTATCAAAGAGAGGAACATTCTTGATGCACTGTTTAATATTGTCTTATCTACTTATAATTGGTTCTCTGGCGGACCATCAGCAAATCTAACATGTATATAACATTGGTGAAAATACCATCTTGATATGTTTTTATCAAAAGCCGTAAACCTTATTAATGGCAATTAATGATTTTAATATGTATATTATATTTTTCTCTAGGAATTGTTTAATTTTATCGAAATTGTTATGGTTTTAATTAACTTAAACAATAAAGAATTTCACACAAATCCTCCTGCCTGACATGCCCGGCCCCACCCCACCTGATTGTTATTGCGAGGCTCAGACAGACAGCATAAATAAAATGATAATACCATATTATTTTCATTTTATTTATCATCTATTGGCGCGGGCTGTTGGTCGATGCTCCTCCACCACTACGGAGGAGACACCCCTGGTTCTCTGTGATGAGGAATTGCACTATTTAGTGATTGAAAAGGTGTTTTTGGCTTGTTGTTGGGCAATCAAGAAGTTTTGCAGTTATTTGTGGAGTAGGTGGTTTGTTTTACAAACAGATCATAAGCCATTAGTGTACATTTTTGGAGGAACCAGTTAAAGAATAGCACACCATGGGTAGCCCAGTTCTCCACCAAACTATTACCGTTTCAATTTGATGTTGAACACATTCCCGGTGGAATAAATACTAGGTTAGACTACTTGTCGCATTTTCCTATGAGGAAAGAAGGCGAGTTTGTGAAGGCGGTGAACCTGAAGTGGATGATGCTGATGTTGAAAATTGCATGGTTGCAGCGATAGATGTTGGGAAAGTTTGTCCTTTTTCTGAAACAAAATGGAAAACTGCTACTGTTGAGGATAATGTTTTGGGTTTAGTTTCTCAGTACATCAGGAAGGGGTGGTCTAAGGAGAAGAATCTTGATTCTAGTTTGCATCCTTTTAGTGAGGGATCTGATGAGTTGTCACTTGAAGATGGGCTGATTATGAGACTCGATAAGCTGATTCCTCCTAAAAAATGTAGTCTTGTTGCTGAAAAGTGCACTCGAAGGGCATTTGGGGGCAACTGTCACCAAATGCAGGATAAGCACTGCATTTTAGTGGCCACAAATGGACAAGAAAATTGATCTTTTGATTAAAGAATGTGTAATACTCAAGTAGCGGCAAAGCTTTGAAAATATCCAATATCCTTTTGACTCCTATTGAATGCCCTTCAGGACCATGGTTGAAACTTAGCATTGATTTAATGGGACCTTTTAATTCTCTTCCACACCATTCATGTTATGCTCTGGTGCTTATTGATTATTACTTCAAGTGGCCAGAGGTAAGGTTTACAGAACCACGCCTCATGCTTCCACAAATGGTGCCCCTTTTGAATTGCTGAGGGGAAGAAAACCGATAACTGAATTTAAATCTGCTTGAATGTCAAAGTGGTTGAAGCAAAATCTGTCTATTTAGGATCTTGACTCGTTTGTAAGGAAAATGTCGTGAATGCACAATGTAAACAAAAATAAATTTTTTTTGTTAAACCCATTGCTGTGAGAAACCGTGTTTGTATAGAAAAAAAACACATTTGTATAGAGAGGGGGAACCAGGTTTTCTGAGCCTAAGATGGTACATAAAGTATGTGGTAATGCTGTTAGTGTTAACAGGCGATATTGGTGGAAAATTGCTAAAGTGGGTAAGGTTGGTTCTAGAGATGATGTATTGCAAGACCCCATTGGAGAAAACAGATATGCTTCTCTAGGAAGTGCTTCTCTAGGAAGTAATCCTGAACAGGGAAAATGCTTCCTCAATAATGGTGGGAAAGTGCACAGATTCCAAGCAGCACAAAGGAGTGTTCGGGAATATAGGGTGCCTGTTATATTTAGGTAGCCTACTCTATTTTACAGGTTAAGCATGACATTTTCCTGTTTTGCTTATATGCGCTTTTTTTGCTGTAGTGTTTTTTGTTCTTTGTTCTTTTTGATTTGTTTTGCTGAAAATAATTTGTGAAAGAAAAGACCCATGTAGTATTCCATTTCATACAAGCCTTGCAGAAGCCTTGTGTGGTTTAGATTCTGCAGAATGTTGGAATTTAAAAGATAGTGGAAGATTTGAACAGATTGAAGTGGACTTGTGATGCCTGTGCCTCAGAGTGGTTGTTGTCCTGTACTACTTAAGTAAACTGGCTCAGCATCTTGGAAACAGACTTGTGTCTTTTGATCTCTACAAAGAGCTTGTGAGAAAACTCAGCCACTGACAGAGAGCGCATGAGTGTATGTGTGTGTATGTGCGTGTTAGTGTGTGTCATCACAATTGTGTGTGTGTTTTGCAGAATACTGCTAGAGGATCAGGAGACACTACGGGTACTAGACAACACCACTGCTTTCCCCTCCAATAGAGCCCCACTGATATCTTTCTTGTTGCCTCCCTTAAATTATTGAACATACCTGTGTGCCCAGTTAAGAGGTTGCTTGTTGGGGGGAATGAGACCAGAGGGCTCATAGACACATGATGCTTTATTCCCTTGAGTATCTTGGTTTTTGAGAGTGCATAGATGTCAGGTTTCAAATGAGAGACCTGTCCATAGTGGTGAAGTCCATAACCTGGCATTCACTGAGTGTGGCCTGACTAGGCTTCTAGAGCTTAAGACCTCACTCCTGGTGCCCTTGCCTTTTCCAGTGAAGCCCCTAGGCTTTTGTTCCATCAAAAGGTGTTCTCAACATGGGTGTGGCCTCACACTGGGGCACATTTGGCATAAGAGGTAGACTGCAGCGTGCAGACAAGTACTCATTTCACTCTGGGGTTTCAGAGTCCACAGATTGTTCAGAAGTGAATATTGTGTGGGTTATTGCTGGAACTATGAGAGGATTTAATAATGTTGGTTGTATGGGATGGTGTAGGAGGCTTGAAACAGTGGGATTGTGATAGAGAGTAGGTGCTCTGGGATTGTGTACCTATGTCACCTCTCTGCACAGTCTCTTTGAAAGGCTCCAGTTATGGCCTTTGGCGTAAGGAGGCAGTGAATGCATGTCATCTGACTATGGGTGGCAACAGGGAAAACAGTGTGGCAGAAGTGCAAGTAGAAGCGCTGGGATCATCCCCATAGCACTGTTCTGTAAAAAGATCTTTTTATAACACTATAGTTGTTGTTGGATAAAAATGGCGAATTCGATAGACCAAAGAGCACATATGGCTTTAAGTTGGTTGAGTGTCTTTCTTTATACTGGTTGGTACCACATGTCTATGGATGACTTTAGAAAAAAGGAACAGTATGGCAGGAAGGCATTTAGGGGTGTGCACATAGTATAATTTCTAAGTAAAAACTACCACCACTACATTATGCAACGCCTTACTGATTCCAAGCCATGTATTCTTTCCTGCTCTGTCCACATTACATTGTGAAAAACCACTCTGCCATATTTAGAGTTTTAAAAAGTGCAGATGAGACAGCAGATAAGATTGAAAGCATACCCCTCAAATGCTCTTGCCTTCTCATCTATAGTGTCTCTTAACAACTACAATTTAAAAATTACAAAATTAGCTTCCCTTTAATAGTCCACCTGCAAATTACATTCCATCCAAGCCTTTGAGTCAGCCCCATTGATTAAATGAAAGATGAGTGGCCAAACATACAAGACGTCAGGGCATCAATGCATAAATTGTTTACTATCAGTGAGAAAATACTTGAAAACTGTATGTACTGGGCTAATGTAAGGAAGAAGTGCAGTCAGAAGTTTAAATGTGTCACTTGAGTCCTGAACTCCTTCTTTAAACACAGCTTAGGAACTTGGCAAACTGTATAATCCTGGGAAAATATCACACCTCTGTATTCCTGAGTTAATATATCTGCCCATATAAATATGCTAATTGCAAGTAGAATACACTATATAAATGGATGGACAATTAATTGGTGGTACTTGAACAGATGATGACACTAAGGCATACTTCTACTGAAGCTTGAAAAATTTAAATAGTGTCACTTGGGTTATTGTTAAACCTACATTAAACATTTTATGTGGCTTGGGTTCCTGCATGGGGTCTAGTGGCATCCCACCACCCAACCAAGCTAAGTGCCCACACAAGTTCTCAGTGGGGAAGCTCTCATGCAGGTGCAGTTTCTTCATGGTGCTTGTAAGTCTTTCTTTTTTATTTCAACTGTATGGGCAAACGGCTTCTTCCAGTGCTTAGATTCTTCATGGCATAATTATATCTTCCTTTGTGAACCGTTTTTCTGAGCTCCTCCCCCCGGCACCTTCTGATTCAGGTTCTGGTACAGTCGCCTGTGCAGTGAACATGTCCAGGACTCCGAGCTTCATCCAAGGCAAACCAAGGCGGTTCTCTACAATACCCCGAAGGTGGCATCGAGTTTTCTTCCTAGGCTCCTTCATAACCCTCCATAATCACAGCAGTTTTTGCCTTCTGCAAATTAATTTTCAGCACCTCTCCTTAGCAGCTGGCCAGCTCTGTACTTGAAGTATGGTCCAGGTAGCCTCTCCTGGAAGACTTGTTGAGTTTTGCACAGTTACTGGTCCCTAACTAGGGAAGGGGAGTTGGTGGTTGTTAACCCTACACTGGCATTCCAAGGAGTCTTCCAGTCTCCACTTATGTGGAACACCGGGCTTCTGGTTAGGAAATCTTGGCACAATGGCTTTAAGTTCTAGTCCTATTTTTCATGATAATTGCAGACAGGCTCGGTCTATTCCACCAGTTCAGTTCTGTGGCTGGTTCTTGCCAGTTCTGCACTTTTGTGATTTCAGTTTGGTCTAGCCATTGTCTTTGTCCAGAGTATGACCAGGGAAGTAGGTTGGAGCTGGGAGGCTTCTTTCAAGAAAAATTCAAAACAAGGACACAAGAGGTATGCAGGCTCTTCTTCTCAGTTGTTAACCTATAGAGGGTAGCCCTCCCAGAGAACAAAGAGCCAAGAAAGCGCAGGAATAAGCTTTCTGGCTTCAAAGTGATCCACACTCCTCTCTTTTACATCCTCTCTATTCTAGCCCACTACAAAGATCTTTGGTATGTCTGAATGAGTCCACCAATGTACATGAGTTGCCTGGGCTCTTTCTATCCCTCCATCCTGGGTACCACTGGATTTTTTCAGGGTAGTCATGGCCACATGCACCACACATACTCCAAGCACTCTTACTAGCCACATAGTCACGTTTACAAATGCACTATCCATATCCAACATGGCTGAGTGAAGGAACCCATTACAGGGGACTTGCAGACAAATTGAAAAGGATGGGAATGCTGGTAGGACCTCTTTATAGCAGGTAACAGGTAGCAAGTCCTACCCTGCTCATTAAAAGCAATATAGCAGCCACCACCTAACACTGTCCTGCTCAGTGAGAGGCTTGTTTAAGAAAGGGGGCACATGGTATGCTGCTCTGACCTCAGAACTCTCCTTTGGGTATTACTCATGTCAGTAAAAGTCCTCATCGGCAACGCATGATCAATGTGTGTACTGAAGTGGAGTCAAAACACTACATCTTTCTTAGGACAAACTTCAGGTAAGGGTGCAGGCTGTCCAGAGCCATTCAGGGGGACTGTTCTCCATCCCAACAATGTCAAACAATATTTGTGTTATCATTCTAGATATGTGTACTTAACGATGACTTATGAAGTTTTGAATACAGATATTCAAAATTAAATTGCCTATTTATGCAAAATTATGTATTTTGCAATTTATCAAATTCACCAATGCTAGTTTTAAGTTTTCCCCTTGTATTCTTTTTGTGGTTCATGCTGAGGCTTGTCATTAGGAGAATTACTTTTGTAATATTGCAATATATTTTTAGTGCATTGAACTTGCCTTGAATTGGTCGTTTTGCAGTCCAGTCTTGTTGAATGTTAGTATGTAAAGTATTGTTGGTGTAATATTTTCCATTGTTAATGCTATCAGATTTCATCATAATGTTTTAGAGTGTTTTCAGTTGTATCTATATGTTGGATTATACCTAATGCTCCATTTATGTGTAATTATGTTCTGAGATTAGTCATAACGAAGTAATATAACAATGTATTGTATGAAATATTCCTATTTTTTAGTAGAATCATTTAGCAGTTGCTGTAATATCTTTTGCTTTACTTGCTATTGATAGTCAGGTCTGAGTGTATCATTTGCAAAAGTCTGACTAAAATGAAAGTATTTTGAGATGTTCAAGAAAAACTGACTTGTTGATTTGATTATATTCGTTATTTATTTGCATAATAAAGAATAGAACTGTGTTTCTTACAAACTTGTAGCAAGCAGTGCATATGAGTGTTTTAGATTTTCAAATATGTAAGTATAAAAAACAGGTTTAAGTTTGAGAAAAGTCTCCATAATGGAAATCCAGTTGAATAGTAAATTTGAAGTTTTCAAGTTCATGTAATCTGTTATGTATGATATTGAACATGTTTGCATCAACCACTGAAATTTTCTCAATTATTAGTCCTTTAAATGTAGCGTTTCATTTTGCAAAATAGTTTGTGCTTACATGACAATTTATTTTGTAACGTTTGTGAAACTGATATATTAAATAAACTGTGTAATGTTTCTCCATGAATAGTGTGAGACAGTTCTCCTATTGCAATAATAAATGTATGTTATCTATGTTTTCACCTGCTTTTGTGTTATAATATATTAAAAGAATTTGATGTGAGGCAGTAATGAGAAAGCTTTATCCAACACCAGCTCAACCAACACAAAAGGTATAGCATGATCATTATTTTGTTTTAAACCACTGTTTAGACAGATTAGTTGTTCATTTGTTAAATTATGCATATTTGTATATTGCTAACTATCTAATTTTGTGATATGTTCTCCACAGTGATTTAGTGAAACTGTGTTAAATGACAAATCAAAGTCAGCTGCTAAGTAGTAATTGTACTATTCATTGTTTAAATAATTTGTGCTGAAAAATATTGTGTACAATTTTATAGTCAGGGAATAGTATACATAGAATTATGTGTACTAAAAGTGACAATGATGTCATATGTGTTATCTGTAAAAGCAATAATAGCAACTGCATGGGGGAGGGGGGTAGGAAGTTTTGGTTAAATACATTCCTAACCTTAACTTTGCCATTTTGTTCCAACATCAGCTTCTCAGAAAGAGGGTACATCACTGGCTTTCTGCCCTTCATTTCTGCCCATGATAACAACATTGAAACTGACTATTTTGCCACATGATCACATAACATTGTCACAGAATGTGATGACATCTATTGTGGAGGCACCCAGCTTTGTTGGGTGGCATCTTAAGAAGAGCTATTGTTTCCCAAACTTTGAGCTATTCAGCAGCAGATAGTCATCATTTTACATCGCTACAGCAGTTTCAGAAAATCTAGTTGTCTTATCCAGAATTCAGCAGAAACAGAGACTGGACTCAGCGATGAGTTGTAATTCACAGCTGAGGTGAATTGCATAGATTTGTATGGATAGGAGAGGTTATTCTTTACGTTTTCTTGCATAAACATCTTGAATTTGCTGAACTTTGGCATTACAGAGTGTGAAAGTTTATCTTTATGATTTTCCTTTGCTTTGATATCTCAAAATTCATTGCTTCAATGAACTTTGGTTTGTCTACATGGTTCAGTAAATAGAGGAAATATCAGCCACATTTGATATATTGAACAATAGAATTCCTCGATTGATTTTGTCCCTTTGATTACAAAGAGAATAACCTTAAGGCACTCACTAATCGAGAGTATAAGGATGAGCGTAGAAAGAAAAATAGAATGGTACATAAAATACATGTTAAAGAATTACGGGCCAGATGTACGACTCTTTTTTGCGGCCGCAAACGGGACAACCTCCCGTTTGCGGCCGCAAAAAAGGGTAATAGCATGTACAAATGCTATTTTGCGAGTCCCTGACACGCAAAATAGCATTTGCAACTCTCGCTATTAGGAAGGGGCATCCCTTCCTAATAGCGAGTCAACATGCTATGTGCTAGTGTTTTGCGACCGCATTTGCGGTCGCAAAACACTCGCAGTTACCACCTACTTCAAGTAGGTGGTAAACCACTCGCAAAGGGGAAGGGGTCCCCAGGGGACCCCTTCTCCTTTGTGAGTATGTTGGAAAATATTTTTTAAGAGCAGGCAGTGGTCCCAGAGACCACTGCCTGCCCTTACAAAAAATGCATCCCGTTTTCCTTTAAGGAAAACGGGCTGCATCTTAAAAAAAAAAGCTGCTTTATTAAAAAGCAGTACCAGGCATGGTGGGTCTGCTAAGCCCAGCAGGCCACCATCCCTGGTAGGGCTGTCATTCCCAATGGGCTCGCAAATTGCCAGAGGCTCATTAATATTAATGAGAATTGCAATTTGCGACCCCATTGGGAATCGCAAACAGTGTCAAATACACTGTTGTACATCAGAAATTGCGCCTCGCTAATTGCGACTTGCAAAAGAGTCGCAATTTGCGATGCGCAATTTTCTTGGTCGTACATCTGGCCCTACATTCTTTGGATCCGCTATAGATAAAGTTTTGTTAACTCTCAGACAAGGCAGTTGGAAGCAGTTTTATCTGGGCCACAGTGCTCAGAATTGTTCTTCTTTGTCAGCTACCTTGTGTTTTCTCTTTGCATTTTACTTTCCCCAGGGTCTCTTTTAACCTTTCTGAAGAAATAAGAAGGCAGAAGGAGTGGAACTCAAAGTTTTGAAGTGAAGCTGTGCAGCATAATCATGGCACCTCTGCAGAGGATAGAAAGGGTATATTTACAAGCCCCTATCGCCACCACAATGTCACTTTTCACGACGTTGTGATGGCGATAGGGGCTTTGCCTTATTTACAAGGCAGCGTTAAGCCACTTAATGTGGCTTAACACTGCCTGGTAAATAGGGCACACTTTCACGCTATACTTAGCATTAAATGGGAGGGTAATGGATGGTGCATGGACATTCCACCGCAACACCCATTGGTTTTGACGCTGCCCCATATTTACAAGCGTGGCATAAATATGGGGCAGCAGCAAAATTAAGAATAGGGAAAACCTGATCTTACCATGGCGAAGCCAGATGAAATGTTTAATTTATCCTAGTTTTTTGCTGTTTCCATATGTGCTGCGTTGTGCTGCACACATGGAAACAGTAAAACGCCATTGATTGCTTATGTGCAGGAAGGTGTACCTTCCTGCACATAAACAATCATTAAAAAAATGACATTTTGCAACTTCTATGTGTGCTGTATTAAACAGCAAACATAGAAGTTACAAAACGCCATTTAAAGGTTGTTTATGTGCGGGAAGCAACACCTTCCTGCACATAAAGAATCTTCCCCTGCAATGCAGAAACCCTTGCACTATGGTGCAAGGGTGCCTGCATTGACGCTAGGCAGCTAAATTAGCGCCAGAGCAGGGGGAAACGCACGGCTGCACCATATTGTTGAAAATATGGTGCAGCCCTGCGTTTGAGAAGTGGCAGAGCACGGCGTTAAGCCAATGAGGCTAAAGGCGTGCTCCACCAATTCCTTATAAGTATGCCCAAACGTTTTACAACAATATTATCATTTATTGATGAAGAGGTGAGTTTATGATCATACCAATCAATATCAAAGACATTTTATAATAATGCAATTATATTGTTAATATATATTCCAAATTATCCTTTGAGTTTTTGATATTTTCCTTATTTGATTTCTCTGTAACTTCCATAATAGAAGTTTTGTAAAGAACATTATATTCCTTTTTCTATAGGCACAAATAACTTTCAATGCCCTTTTCTTTGTTAAAACAGCATTGGAGTTGATTCCTTTATGCAGTTATTTTTTTTGTAAAGGGGCAGTTATATTGCTACTAAAATTGTCTGATGTGTTTTGTACTGATATTTCTTTATTATCAGAATTGTAAAAAGTGTTTTAGGTAGCAAATTGTACTTGATTTTATATAGTGAATATTACCCTAGACGAGCCGTTGAAGCTCTTTTTGGTGAGTACCATGCTACTCCGGAACGCAAAGGATTAATTAATTGTGGATTAGTATAGGGAAATATATGTTGTTAATTTAAGCAGTGGACATGTGAGTCTGTTAGTCTGATTGAATAGGATAAAGGAGAGATAGAGGAGGGAAGAGTCTAGATTGGGTTATTAGGGCGATCATAGTAGCAAAAAGAGGTTTGGGATGAGTCAAAAGAGGGATACAGGAGGGAGGAGTCTTGGAAGTTATTTTGGAGATCATTGTAGCAAAATGAGGTTTGGGGTGAGTCAAGGAGGGATAGAGGAGGAAAGAGTCAAGAAAGAATCTTAGGGGGATCATAGTAGTAGAATGAGGTTTGGGATGAGCCAGAGAGTCGAGGTAGAGGATATATTGAGAGAGGTGTAGGATGAGACATAGAGTAGTGCATTGGAAGGAGTCAAAGGTTTTTTTGTTGTTTTCTTTCTTCCTTTCTTTCTTCCTTTCTTCCCCTCCTTCTTTCTTTCTTTCTTTCTTAAAGAAGGATAAACAGAGATTTGAGTTTACCTGAAACATCAACTGCAACACTAAATATGTGATATATGCAATTGTATGTAAATGTAATTTGAGATATGTAGGCAGAACAAAAAGAACTCTCCGAGAAAGAATAAATGAACATATGAGAGCTGTCATACAAGAATGACATGAGATACCCATAGCCGCACACATTGTAAATTGTGACAAACAAGGCGCACACAGATATTTCACTTTCTGCGGTATGGAGCACATACCTAGAGACCCTCGTGGAGGAAACAGGGAACTCACCCTGAGAAGGAAGGAGGCGATGTGGATAGTACGCTTGAGATGTGTTGAAATGGGTCTTAACACAGATCATGAGCTTCAGTACTTCCTGGGTGAATAAGAATGTTTAAGAACTAAATAAAAAATATGTCTGTGTTAAAAGATTGAGATGTTAAAAAATATGTGACTAAGGGATGTTTATTGCCAGTGCTATTTGAAACATGTCACTTCAACTGTTAACTAATCACATGCTGAGACACAAACTATAAGGTATTATATACCCATAGTTACTGTTGTCTAAATGTTCTGATATGTAATGTAATGAATATATGAGGAATGGTACAGACCGGTTTTCTGAACATATGTGGATGCTTGGTATCTGCACAAGTCTTGGTAAACACGCACCACGATTTAATTCGCACATAATACACAAAAACATAATTGAGACAAAAAAGAACATACTGACATTAGCCCTTGCATTTCAGGGGACACTGCTGTAGTAAAACTGCATTATAGTGTTAAATCATTCGAGGAACAACTGAGAGGCCTGACACCCATTGATACGCGTACTGGGCCTCAATGCTAGTACTTACTGGTTGCCATTTAAAGATGGCGGCTCAAGATATAATTAGGAAAAGTAAATAGACATGATCGGTAACATGGAGACAGTACAATCGGCCACTTTTCCGCTAGCTCCGTTGGTCTCTAAATGTGTATTATATCATACGATAGACATATACAGTCGGCATTTCCAAACATATTTATCGGGTGATACGGAATTGAGAAACTAGTTTTTACACCACTTCAAAATGGCGACCGTGGAAACATAGATGGTTACATGGTTAGTCCACTTTCTATTCTCATGCTTCATTTCATAAAAATGCCAGCTCACCGAGGAAAACTGTCAAAGCGTATTTGCTGGGATGACGGAAGGCCGCACGACCAAACACTCGGGTAAGCTATCGGAACTTCCCCTGCAGAAGAGAGAGTTAAAAGGGTCAGATAGTTGTATATATAGGACTTAAACCTGACAATTCCATTTTAATGGAATTTTCAGAATGCTGAAAAACGGATGATAAATAATAAGGGACAATACTACTAATACGAATGGAACAGAAGAAAAATAGTCGAAAACAAAGAATTATTTGGGAAAACCGGGACGGATTAAAACCGGTTAAAAGATAGGAGCGTAGCCCGTACAGACCAAACGTAACATATTGACAGTAGGATCTCCATAACGAAATATGGTCTGATAATTGACAAAGATTTTGTCTCTATTTAATATATTTTCAGATAACACTAAACATACCGACGAAACAGGTATCCTATATGATTTTAGAGGGGTCACAAACAATCAAGTATTGGAGTTCACTAAAGGTTGGTGGTTACTATTTAGGCAAAACACATAGGCACGCAACTGATTTTATTAAAAGAGCATGTTTCCAAGACAATTGTAGGATATAAAAATGAAAAGATAAATGAAAATTAATGTATGAAGCGAATAGAAATGCAATTTAGAACTTCAAAGATGTTAGTACAACTGTCTAACTAAGCCGGGTGTTCGATAAATATGACGTATATGAGAAATAATCAAAGATAAGATTAACCAAATAATATGCTTGTACGCAACAATTGGGATACAAATTATTTTTTAGGAATATACCTTTTTCTTTATATAACCACTATTATATGATATAATCAATGTGCATGGGTTGCCACAAAAAAGTCACTTGAATGAGAGGGAAGATATTTATAGACACATATGTTACCTGTGCTTTAAATTTGTCAAAAAACTATCATATTCTACTAGCAAATATATATGGTTGTATCTTTTAGCCCTGAGGAAGTCGCAGACACGTGCCATTATCAACAAAACACGTGTGGGCTAACAAAGAGAACTAAACAAGAAACTATGAGAATAAATCTAACAAACACAAAGAAAGACAAGAATTGTTGATATTTTTAATTTATGTAATATATGTTGACATTAGCGAGTGCTGGGGGAGATATTTCTTAAAGAAGGAGTATAGTAATACAATATATAGATACAAATGATCATTATCAGTTTTAGTTATTTGCTATCTTTATTTTTATGCTTAAACCATGCAGCTTGGACTGTCATAGGATGATTGTTACATGTATTTGCTTTTTACATGAACATAGACTCCAGCAATTAAATGAGTGAAAACAACACAAATGAAAAGTGTAAATCTGACCCTGCATTATTTATTACACCTGTACATTACTTTTAGTGATGCAACACACTTTCAAAATGTTTTGAAAAATGTCTGTACTTTGAGGTGCTCTCTTACAGTAGAGAATGTGATGTCAGTTTTGCTATATCCTAATGACTGTGGTTAATTCTTTATAATGAATTTATAATTGATTGTTCTGTTTGGCTGATATCAAAAAAATAATGTTTTGTATTTTTATTTTAAACTGGCATGGGTATTTTGTGCCCATGTGTGTAATGCATCATACTGTAGCCTAACAAGGCCCAAATCATTTATGGACATGTAGACAGCTTTCATTTCTAGTCTATGTTCTTCCAACGTTAGCCATAAGGTGCATTATGGGAGCCCACCAGAAGAGTTTCAAAGCCCCCTAGCTTAAGAGTTGTGCTTGTCTATAGGAACAACTTCTCCCAGATCTTTTATCCATCCAATATCATCTTGGCTAAGAGCCTATGATATAAACAACACACCTAATATGGAAGTAAAAGATACTTGATTCCTTGATCTAATTAACTCCAAGGGCATTAGGACAAATCTGTGTAATTTGAAATCCGCTAACAATATTTTGCTACATTGTTGGTGGCCTTGGCGATGCTACATTAAAAAAACAGACAATGCTTCCCTGAAACGCTAACATGTTTAAGGGCAACAGATCAATATGAGATTCTCTAGATCTGTGTTTACGACAATCTAAACAGAAAACAAACAAATTAAAATATCTGTCATGATAGCTGGAAAGGAACTGACTGGTTATGCACATACCTCCTCTAACACCTTCTCCTATAACTGTAAAATCAATAAATTACCTACTCTCGTTTGGGCACCATTCTATTTGGTTGTAATTTCCTTCATATTATTCTTACTTTATTTACAGTTTAATTTATTTTTGTGTACTGCTAACTGTGCCTTCCAGTTATACACACAGAACACTCAAATAAATTGTTAGAATGTTTAACAATTAGGTGACAACGCCATAGTCAATGACAGATATAAACTTAACTTTGGAGAACAAGCAACATATTTTGGAATAATACATTTCTAGAAGGATTATCGACTTAAAACATTACTCATGGTCCACTAGGCAGAATATATTCTTTGTGTTTCAATGACCAATGATTGTAAAACACATCTTGCACCCAAACTGTTAATTCTGCATGCCATCAGCCCAACTTCATAATATGTAACAAAGCGCAGAAGTATAATATGTAAAGATTAGCGCAAGTATCTCATCGCATCTTTACTTTATCTTTGTTTTGTATAGTTTTGTATCTGTAATTTACTACAAAGTGAAAATGTATCTATAAAAAGAAGTGCATCCAGGGTGTGGCTCTCCATTCCACCAGCAATTAGGACAAATGCATTCTATGAAACCTTTAATATAGAGTTGAAGTTCCTGTTGTTTCAGAATAACCTTCACCTATGAAGGACCCACAATAGGATCAAGTCATTTATGAAACCTAGTACCTCCTCAGGATCTCCTTTGCTACTTTTTTTGTAAGTATTTTTATACTTATATATTTTGATACTTGTTTTTCCCTATTGGTCGCATTATATGATACTGTGTTTTTACCCTCTGATTGATCTTAAAAAATGTAAACGTACAAGGTTTCTTTAAGTTACTTGTATTGAAGGTCTTGACTTAATGCCCAATCTCGACCCTTTGTCCACTGGTCTGGTAATGTATTGTACATTGTAATTAACCCTGGGCGGAGTTCGCGGAGTTACACTACGCGGAACACCACGAAGTGCAAAAAAAACTCTGCCGCACTACGCGGAGCTCTGCAAGCGGTGGAGTACGATAGAAAAATGCCATTCGCGGTGATTGCACAGTGCCGGATGCTTGTCCACACTGTGCAATCATCGCGAACGGCACCATGCCCAGCACAAGCGGTCCCTGCTTTCCTTTTCTGCCGCTCGAGTAGATTTTTACTCGAGCGGCAGCTTTCTCAACGCGAACGGGCTGTTTCTCAAAGCGAGCGGTAGCGAGCATACACGACCACTCGCAATGAGAATCCTGACCCCCCCCCGCGTTGAGAAATCTCGCCGGGAGGTTGATTTTCCAAGCTCGCGCTCGCCAACTTGATGTTGGTGATCGTAAACGAGGAAAACTCTTGCCGGGAGTTTGATTTTCCTCGCTCGCGGTCGCCAACTTGACGTTGACGAACGTGAGCGACGCAAAAAACTCCGCTCCGCTACGTGTGCCGGAGTTTTTCGGAACTCCGCGATCTCCGCGTAACGCGGAGTGCGGAAAACTCCGCAAACTCCGCGAGCAGAGCAGAGTTCACCGCCCAGGGTTAATTGTAATGTGATAGGCATTCTTATGTATTGCGCATGCACGTGTCATTATGGTTTAAATCAGCACAGATGCGTGTAGCGAACTGATCAGTGGGTATTCCATGACAGCGGGTCAGTTGTGGTCAGGATCCTAGCTGACAGGTCGTGCCGCGCTGTGGGCAGTGTAGCGAGGAATAAAGGTCTTGAAACCAACCTGCTTTGGTGAACCCTTTGTATTGCCACATCTGGCGACGGGGATGAGATTTGAACCCACGCATGAGTGAACAGGATTGGACAGATGCTTATGTAGAGGACCACATGTTGGGGAACGTTATTGAATACATTGTGCACGGTTGCCAGAAAGGGATAAGAAAGGTGAGTGTAAATTTTCTATGCCAGTACAGGTGGACAAGGTCAGTAAGGGTGCAGCACTGATTGTGGGAAAAGGGTGGTGGAATAAAAGGCGGCTAGTAAAACTCACACAAGAGCAGGTAAGCATCACGTGAAGAAGGAAAGGTTCTGTTCTTGATGCTGATTGGGCACAGTGGTTACAACCTGTGAGTAGTCAGATAGAGTCAGAAGACCAATTACCAGTCAATGAGAATTCCTCTGCAGCAACGACAAGCAAATCTTCCGGTGAGTTTGATTGTATGAGGTCTGTGGGGTCCCGTATTATAAGGACCCCCAAAAGATTTAATGATTTCGTTATAAATTGATATCATTGGACACGTGGCATGGTTGCATCTTAGTTGTCATAAGAATCAGGTTTGTTTACGACTATCACTTGTTTAGTATTATTGAGTATGTATGTACTTATGTATCTAGTCATGTGTATTTGCATTTATTTATTTATTTTTAAAGGTGGAAGGTGGTTCAAATCAGCACTCACGTGTAGAGAAGTGACAAGTTGGGATTCCATGACAGCGGGTCAGTTGCAGTCGGGATCCAAGTTGACAGGTCCTGTTGCGTCGTGGACGGTATACCGAGCACTAAAGGTTTTGAAACCAACCTGCTTTGGCGAACCCTTTGTATTGCCACAACCGTGCAATTTTGAAAGTTGGCACCTCTAGAACCAAGCAGCCAGGTGAGTACTCTGCTAAGGCCACCACTTGTACACATTCGGTATATGTAACACTGGCGACATAGAAGCATGTTATTGGACGCAAATTGAGTTTGCAGAAAATGTCCATTTCATTTCACTATGAAACGTAAGGAAAGCACTCTATGCTTGCAGTTTGAACAGAAGAAAGGCTTATAGCAGAAGAGTTATAAATGTATGCATCCCATTCCCTGTAAAAAATTAACATAATCAGAAAAATCAAACAAGAGTACACCTTATCAAAGGGGAACCTGGGGACTCTGCAAAAACGGTTCAATGTAAAATTTAAAAATGCACAATGTCTCTGTTATATCGTGACCGCACCCGCGATAATCAGAAACGTCAATAACTGCAATTAAAACTGATAGAAAAACCCGGGCTACCTCCATTGGTAGAGGTTTTGCTTGTTAAAATTCCACCTTCCTGTTTATTCCCTGCTCCGACACGTCACCTCCTGACCTTCAACTAGTGACATACCTGCTATCGCATTGTTTTCAAGCTACGCTCTGCCAGACAAAATGCATGCCCGCTGTGAAAATCAGGCTCACATTAAAACGCAGAGAACGCTGGGTCGTTTATATGCAAAACGCGTTTAAGTACAGTCATTGGGCACATGTAGAACAGTGGGCGGCGCGTTTAGAAGGCCCTCTGCAGCTGCTGATAAAACTCCCCGGTGGTCGTTTTGTAAGTCTGTGATTGCTTCCTCGCGTTTTGTCTATTCTTCCAGCAGCAATCGATTTTAAGTATTTAACGCATGGTTAGCCCACAAATAAGCACCTGTGCTTCTCTCTTCAGCAGGCAGTGAAAATAACAGCATGCCGAAAACTACCATTCTTTGCATGTCTCTTCTTAAAGAGGCCATCCAGTCCATAGATAGAATCAGTGCATGTAGTCCACTCCTGCGTCTCTATCAGCATCAGGCTGCATTCCAGGATGTTGCTTTTCTTGATGATGTCAACTTGGGTTTTGAGATCTATTGTGACGTTATTCGCCGGGTGGACCCTCGAAGCTTGAAATAACACTCCATTTACGCAAATTAGACGAGCTATTTTTAAAACCAGCGTTTCAGCTAAAAAATGTGTCTGTTTTGAGGTACATCATTTACATATCTATCAATTCGTTATTTAATCACATACAAATTCTTCTTGCACATTGAAATGAATATACATTCGTCATGATTACTGCTAGGGATTACATTCTGCTGGTTGGCACATTCACTCATTTTTTGGGGGGGTACTTATTTTTCATCATCAGATATTTAGGTAAAGACATAAAAGCTAGAAAGAAGAGAAACATAGGACATCATTATCAAAGGGAGAAAACAGGCATGAGAGAGAGAACCTGCATGAGTGAGATAAGGAGCGTAGTGTGGTCGAAAAATGAAGTATGAGGTGAAATTAAAACTCTGCACTAGGCAAACCTGGCATTCTAAAGCAATAACAGTGGCCTCCTAATAAAAAGAATTGGCCCTCTGCACTTGGGGACATATTTATTATTCTTTCACGCAACACATGGCAGCAAGCAAAGTTGCTGTGCTGCGTTGTGGGAAAGGGAGAGAGCAGAAATGCTCCATATTTACAAAGATGTGGAGCATTTCTACTCTCTGCTTGCGCTGCTGCACTGTGTGCTGCCTAGCGCTAATGCAGGCACCCTTGTACCATAGTGCAAGGGTGCCTGAATTACAGGCAGGATTGTTTTTGTGCAGGAAGGCAACCATTCCTGCACAAAAACAAACCTTAGAGGCATTTCCTCATTCAGTGAGCATAATGCAGTACATGTAGAAAGAGAAAATAATGAGGAGAAATAAAGATATTTCTCCTCTTTACGTCACACTGAGGAAGCTGTGGCATTTTGGCGCATTCCAGGTTTACAAGTTTTAGTAAATCTGGGAATACACCAAAATCCAAGGGTGGATGCATGAGAACACCAATGCTCCACTCAGGCAATGTCTCCCAAGTGTAACATAACGGAGTGAAAGCAGCTATGTTCATTGCATTTCTTTAAAAGGCCACACTGATCAGGCCTTGCTTGGCTTTGTAAATTCCAAATATCTTTTGTGTTGCCCACTTGTCTTCTTGCATTGCGCAAGGCCGATGCAAAGGCTTAGTAAATCTAGGCCTTATTTTTTAACAAATTAAGCACCGATTGCTTCATACCAGCAAAAAGCATCAAAGAAAGACAAGCAAGATTGAAAGTAAGTGTCTGCGATGAGCTCTCCTCCTTTAACATCTTTGTGCTTCTCAGTCACTCATGATATAAAAAAATGCATTAAGTTGTTAAGAAGTATATACCTTTACCGCCATCAGTATTGTCATTTGTGACTTCTTTTTATTCAAACTTTCATACTAAATCCCTTTGTGTTCAAAAACGTGTTGGTTTGTTTTTTCCATCTATGAATATTTTCCTACAAAACCCAACAGGCAAAGCGTTATAGCCTAAAAGTCAGGACTAGTTAAAGTTGCCTCATACTATATGGGTCCACGTAGCAGGAGCACAACATGTTTTTTCTACACAGGTTAGTATAACTGTCAAGTGAACCGCAGCATGTGCTGCACCTTCACCCAACACCAACATAAAAAGTGTGGTTCCTTAAAGAGGTAGGACTTCTGGAACTGTCATACATCACATGGGGCCATCTGGCACTTATGGATAATTATACACAGTAATCATCAAATAAAATTAATCTGGTTGACCACAGTGGCGGCTACAAGTATAATAATATGGTGAGGCGCTACGGCGCCAAACTCACCATATTCTTCTCCCCCAGTGCGTACCTCTCTCCCGATCGGCATCCACGAGCAGGAAAGGGAATGACTTCCTTCCTGCTCAGTGCAGTGGCATAAAAAGGGCCCCTGCAGACTACTAAAGTGCGGGAGAGCCCGAGCTTTAGGGGGACCCCTCAGCACAGTACACTGGCCTGAGAGGTCCGGAAGGAGGCCCCTCCATGCACTTTGCAGGGGAGCCCCAGCAAGTTTCGTTACGCCACTGGCTCAGTGAACACCAATACAACCAATCCTGGAGCTACTCTCATGCTGAGAGCAGCTCCATGATTGATGGGAGCAGGCTAACCCAGTGCTCATTTTGAGGCTGAGGCCTGTGCCAGCAACCCTCCAGCTGTTTCACAGCCAGGGGATTCATGGTTGTGCACTATGCATGTCTGGCTGGCCATAGCAATAGAGCAAGCCAACCCGACATGCGCACTGCAGGGCCAGCTGTAATCCTGCAATTGCAGGATTCAGCCCCACTCCCTACCCTCGCACTGCAGCATTTAAGTAAAATGGCATTGACATGCCATTTTACTTATTCGTCTGTGCCTGCTGTGCTCGCAGCAGGTGGGGTGACGCTCCTCCGCTCAAACAGAGGAGCCGCCCCTGGTTGACCATTTCGCCTTTACTGTAGCCCCTATCACCATTACATGATACTCATAAAGCTTCTTCAGCCTTCTGAGCAAGGCATGTATCACCTGTATGAGGGACCATGATACAGTCACCGCAGACTCAAGGTGTAAAGAATTTCGGCAAATGAAGATACACCTGGACATGAGATAATGAATATGTGCATGTATGCCTGCATGCATGAGAATGTTTATTGCGCAAGCCTTGGGTCTGGCTGTCTGCAACTGGAACCTGTGTTTCCTCCTCAGAAATCATTGAGTGAAAGTGTATACAGGCTCTGTATGGTGTCCCTAACGCATTCAAAACCTTGTAAAAACCTAATTGTACCAACAAAACGTCTGACTCACTGGAGCAGTCACACCAGGATCCTAAGAGCAACCTATGGTCAGACCTAAACCTCTGGTAGCCAAAGTCCTGTTGCCCTGGAGTCAGAAAGCACCAGGGCCCATCTCTCAGCAACACTATGTCTCGAATACCGGTGTTCATCTCCTCCCACACTCCCAAATTCTTTAGGGAAATGAGCACGTGGCACTCCCTAGCTCACCTTCCTTTCAACTTTCTCTGCACATCCAGGTCCTATAAATAATGTATGTATAAATGAGAGAGAGAGGGCATTGATTGCTGTCTCTCTGTGCAGGTAAATGTATAGATGAGACTCGCCTATCCCTGAAGTCCTCCTGGGAAAAGTTCGGACAACAGACCAGCTTTATGGACTCTGAGTCCAGAGACGGTGCAATAGGCCACATGCTCACTTGCTACTGACAGCCATCCCTTGCTCCGTTAACCGATTCCTTGCTCTGTGCAGACAGCAAAGCTATATCTCACCTGTCACAGAACTGCCGCGCACTTGCCACAGTCAGCACAGTTGAGACGCATCTTTTGCTGATCAGTTCCCTGCTCAGCTGCACTATTTCATCACTCAGTGCAGGCCCCTGGAGTATCACCTCATCTATCTAAAATAACCTGGTTGCCCTCAGCAACATCAGAGCTATCCCCCATTGGTTACAGACAGCAGACCTATGCTTTGCTTCACTCAGCAAAATGTCTGTTAGATAATCTGATGATCTG
Source organism: Calotriton arnoldi (assembly GCA_963921515.1). Classification (NCBI taxonomy): domain Eukaryota; kingdom Metazoa; phylum Chordata; class Amphibia; order Caudata; family Salamandridae; genus Calotriton; species Calotriton arnoldi. Next base: position 1,288,527 of record CAWUFW010001738.1, on the reverse strand, counting down.
CCCGCATGCGTGTACTTCCAGTCCACCTATGTACACTGCAGATAATCCACCCACCTTCAGCAATGTTTCATTTTGTATTCCATGGATAAGTCCGCAGAGCAAGACATAATAAAACAATTTATGCAATCCATGTTCACATTTTGAAAACATTCTTAAATTATTTTTAAAATACGTATAAAATACCTTGACCTGTAGCTAGATTATACAGTAGCATTACTGCAGAGATAGTACAAATATTCTGATTAGTACACAGCGTCCTCAAATATCTATTCTGAGAACAGAACAAATAATTATAAGGTATCGGATCTTTCACAAGGCACGTGTCCTGAGTTTGTAATGACAGATTGTTGACAGCAACAGACCAAAATCCATGAGTTATCTGTTATTGGCACCACTCCTGCTTTATAATGAATACGGCATCTTTCCTCTGCATCCAGATTGGCCTTAAGGAGGGATTGTGTGTGAGTCGGAGCAGCTGTTCAACATACTGGCAGCAGGCCCTCATTTCCATACAGTGTGTAAGATCTGAGTGAAAACTCTTAAGTCGTAGTACATTTCAGAGGCAGTTCTTGCACCGTAACTTGGAAGTTTAGGAAATGATATCTTGGTTTGTAATATCAAATAAATCCATTGGAGTCCTTTACTGCTGCAATGGAGGAGCGCACATCCATGTCTTTAAGCAACCTGCCTCATGTTCAAAATCCTAGTTCAGCGTTTTTATGTGCACACACTCTGAAGGTTAAACCCACTATTCCGAGTTCCAGGCGTGGACATAAACACAGGCCCCTTCAGCCCTTGTGGCGCAGAGGGGCCCGTACCCTTCAGGGGCCCCCAACCCTACAGGTGTCCCCCAACCCCACACGCGGCCTCCATTCAGCACAACTTCAGTGAATATCTGTGCGATATGGGATACTCAGGAACCCCCCCTCACATTCTGCATTACTACTGGGTGTAGGGCTTCAATGGAAATACTCGCCATCATAGATACATGGGATTACCAGCGCTCTCCACTGTCTCTAAAGCCATGATAGGATTGCTGGAACTTCTAAGGTAATGAATTAAAGCACAACTTAAATCTCCCATCTGCCGAGAGATGTAAAAACACAAAGCAGTGATGATCTGGACCTTTTGGCTTCTGAGCAGAGACCTAGGCCCAGTCATATATACATCAGAATAAAAGAGCAAACCTGTATGGATATACCCACACCACTTCTATTCCTGTTTTATTCAAAACCCACATTCGTGTTAATTACACATTTCTGCTGCCAGAAGCCATGATTTCGTTTGTGTCCAAATTGTATCCTGCACCACAGAGTCCTGAGGAGCAGATAGTTGTCTCTGCAGTTCTATGTGGGATGAGGCGTAAAAGAATGATATTGTTTGCAAACATCAACGTGTCCAGTCTTTTCCCTCCTAGGATGGAGTAAAAGGTCCAAAGTGGGTTAGACACTCAAGCAAATATGCTAAATAATGTCTAAAATATCAATATGCACCCCTATATTCAACTGTGATAGGCCGAATCTTTTCATTCTGGTGCCTGGCTCGGACCTACACTCAGTTCTTTTTATGGAGGTCGGCTGGGAGCAATCTGCTGGTGATTGCATTGTAATTGTGGTTTCATTTCATTATGATAATATGCACCCAACAAATCTTGTTTCGCTGGTAGGCCTATACCTGAAAGATAGTACAGGTATTTAGTAAGACTCTACACACTACTTTATAGATGATCATGGGTCATGTATGGATGATGTAATGAATGTTGTAAAAAGGAAATCTCTCCCAGAAGGGTTGTATACCACACCACAAAAGCAGTACAGGTTTCAAACACACATACTGTTGGGACAGAAAAGGCACTTGCATGGTGATGGACGTGTACTAGGGGAGGGCGGAACTAGTGGAGTTTCACTCCAATGAAATCCGCGGAGTTAAATAAAAACTCCACGAAATTCCGTAGAGTTCTGCCAACAGGCGGAAAATATGTAGCTCGCACTGCTCGCGCTATAATTTAGCGGCGGAAGCGCGAGCAGCACTGAAAATCAGAGGAACAGCACTATGGATTGTGCAAGAGCACGCAGCCATTTGAGTTGATTTTGCTGCCGCTCGAGTAAAAAATCTACTCGAGCGGCAGCAATTCTACTAAAACGCAACCCTCTGACCACGGCGGCCCGTGACTACTCATGTTAGAAAATCACACTAGGGGATACCAAATCTCGCTCGTGCTCGGCAGCTCCGGAACCTCACAGGAGAAAAATTCTGTCACTCGGTGATTGATGGAATTTGACCAGAACTCCACGTTAAAGAGTAACGCAGAGTGAACAAAATTCTGTGGGCAGAACGAAACATTCTGCCCACCTCTAACATGTACCCTTGACCTGAGTGCCCCAACTGCAATAATTTCTGTATCCTGATTTTTATTGTCATGGGCGAACATAGATCATGCGTGTGCGCCATGACCGAGGCCTGTCTCACAGATTGCAGTCTTTTTGCTTTGTGAGGGGCTCCCAAAGCACTACCCTCATAGTGGTAAAAGGCTACTCCATGTGAATGGTACAATACAGGGATGATGCAGTGCTGTGCAGTGTTTGTGTATTGTATACATTGTGCTGGGTGAATCTGTACCTGTGATTGGTACAATAGATGGAAGATTCTCGGTCTAACTGGAGGAACATGAGGAGGGAGAGGAATTCCCCATTGACAAATTTGTGGATTGCTGCATTCCTGTGAGCAGGGTGGGACACACACTGGAGGAAGGAAGATCAAGGCTCTTTAGCACACTTCAAAGGGTACACTTTCATTTAAAGAGAGGCCACTGGGAAGGGGCCTGGGCACACCTCAGGAAGGAGATGGGTCTGAATCATAAAAAGTAGGGCTGAGGCCCTGGTGAAATCTTTTGATAAACATTACTGTGGCTGATATCCAGGTGTGAGCCCCTAGTTACTCCTACAGCCTGTCCTGTGGGGCTATCTGATTTGGCGTCACTCCTGCTGTGACAGATTGCTTTCTGGGGGAAGGATAAGGAAGAAAAGATACATCAAAAGGAAGCAGACCGCCAACATATACTTCAAAGACTCAGACTCTGAATCACATTTAGTGTCGGAAATGGACTGTAAGAAGGAGAGTTGGAGGCCCCCAAAATTGTCAACTATCAAGCAGCCGGTCGGGCTGTGCGAGGAGGAGAAACTCTGTAAGACTTTTGCCTGCGAACAGGACTGGGGGCCAAGGCCTGCCAGTCTCCCAGGTTGGTGAAAGGATATGAATACACAAAAGAAGCTGCCCTGAGTGTAAATGACTGAGACTTAGAAGATACTAAGTGAAGTGACTGGCATCTCACAAAAAGTGAAGGACTGTCCTCGCACACCACCTGGTGTCATGCTTCATCATTGGCAGTCCTCGCTCTCTAAAAACTTGGTTTGCTAGAGAGCGAGCCTACACCTGGAGACAGGGAGGGACTTCTAAAACTAAATAGGGGCCCGTGATAGTGAGTGATAATCTAAAAATCAGTATAATTGTCAAAATACATTTATTCTAATAGGCAATTATATGATATTAAAAATGAAAGGCGGTGAAAAGCGGAATTATTACTCCATCACCATGGTGATTAAAGTTGTCGACATGTTTCTGCCCTTATGGCACAAAGGAATAAATGTATTTTGACAATTATACAGATTTTTAGATTATCACTCACTATCACGGGCCCCCCCACTTAGTTTTAGAAGTGCCTCCCTGTCTCCAGGTGTAGGCCCGCTCTCTATCAAACCAAGTTTTTAGAGAGCGAGGACTGCCAATGATGAAGCATGACACCAGGTGGTGTGTGAGGACAGTCCTTCACTTTTTGTGAGATGCCAGTCACTTCACTTAGTATCTTCTAAGTCTCGGTCATTTGCACTCAGGGCATCTTCTTTTGTGTATTCATGTTAGGATGGAGGCCAGCTCGCCCTGAATGCCCTTTGCCTCTAGTTCCCTCCCCTAGGACTTCCTAGGGTTAGTGTGTTGCATGGTGAAAGGATATCACACAGGGGAATCCAAGATCACAATGCCCTGGAGCCTGAAGGACCAGTGCCTACCTGCTTGCCAAGACTAGCCTGCCCTGTGAGAAAGAGAAGAGTGTTGAATGGACAGCGGCTCAGTGGGGAATACTGGTGACTGGATCCCTGTAGCGAGGTGTGAGGAGATGGCTGCTGTGACCATTGGGTCATTGCCCATGTGCATGGAAAAGTCAGTGACCCCCCTGTATGCCAGAGTAGGGCTGCCATTAAGGGACCCCTGAATTTTGCTGCCCTGATTGGATCAGCACGCATGTGCAGATTTGAAGTTGGCAACCCCATATGCCAAGTGGGGCCACCGTGAACATTGCTGTCAAGTGGATCGGGTCTTAGCCCATGTACAGAGTGAAGTATGCGAGCCCATATGCCAGGTGATGCCACAGTGAAGATTGCTATAATGCCAATCGGGCCATATCATGTGTACGGAGTGAAGTCTGAGACCCCGTATGCCAGGTGAGGCTGCCGTAAAGATTTCTGCTGTACCGATCAGGCATACCCGATGTACACAGTGAGAACTGTGACCCATATGGCGGGAGCACAGGGATAAGGCAAGGAGGGTGGTCTGGTCAAGGCATGTTCATGAGAAGGAGGCCACTGTAGTGACCTGAGCGGGTCCAAGCCACAACTGAGGACCAGCAGCAGGAGTATCTCACCCTTACCTATGGGGAGGATCCCAGGAAACGTACCAATACCGGAGGAACATTGAGGACCCCCCGGCTGCTGCTTCCACACGACCATGTGTGAGGAACTCGAAGACACCTGGCTGCTGCTCCTCTCGGGTCGGGTCTGAAGAACGTACTGGAGACAGCTGCAGCAGCTTCAGTGCCCATGAAGTGGGCATGCTCAGAGACTCCAGTTGTTTAGATCCTGCTGATGTGTGTAAGACTGATTTATGGGTCAGATGGCCCTGGGGGAACTTGCCTGCCATATAGCACCTTGGTACAGTAAAACTTTTGACTTTAATTAAGAGTCAGAGTGGGACTCTTGAGACTTGGACTACTACTACTAGGACTTAACCTGAATGGTGCCTGCAGTGAATGAGGAATAACTACTACCACTGGCGAGAAGGAAGTGGGACTCCGGAACCTGTCTATAAAACACTAGAGCCCTGACCTCAGGGGACTGTGTATATTGTTTGTGAATGCCGTATTTTACTTTGTGCTCGTATATAAATACTCCTTTTTCACAAAAAGCATGTATTTGAATGGATAATTATTTATTGCTGCTGCTGAACATATTTTGAGTTGCAAACCGGTGTTTACTCCCTCTAAGAAGTCTTGGACTGCTCGACCCGCTCTACTACAGACAGTCAAGTACTGAAAGGTACTTGGCCCAATTGCTCAAGATCCATAGTCGGTTGGGCCCCGGAACATCAGGAGTAAAAAGGCTCAACGCCCATGTTTAGGCCCAGTAGGTCCTGCTTGCCCCATGGCCCTCTAAAAGGAGTCTGACAAACACAATAGCTCACTTGGTTCAAAGAGTGGCCTACAAAAGACTACAAGGAATGTGGAACAATGTACTCTTTGCTTAATTGTACCTAGTATCCCTTTGACCTTGGCTACATACAACCTTGGTTATGTATTGTAAGCCCTTTTAGAGAATTAAAGGTGTTCACCTTTTTTTCTTTATCCAAGTCTAATGTTAAAAGCCTCATTAAACACGATGTTTCGACAAGCATGAGGATGTCTCACTTGAATGTTTGGTCAAGGTATGAAGAGAGTTTTACTTAGTTTGAAAGTCAGCAGATTGTGGGAGATTTTGGTGTATTTTCCTCAAAAGATGTGTAGAGAAATGCTATGTTTCTGGTTGGCTGAATTATCCAGTGTATATTTGAAAAATAGATTTTGCTACCTGTGGCTTACTCTGTATGAGATGCTAGAGCTATATCATTGATACAGAAATATTCAAGGTGTTCTTCAGTGATACACAATCAAGGATATGATGCAAACTTAACCAGTTCACTGGCTGTATTCAATTAATGGTGCACTGTCCCGGTTTGTGCCTTAAAAATGGTGCGCTGGGTGCAAGCAAGGACAATGCATCCTATTTCAGATAATGTGCTACCTCCCGAGCAGCTGTGATCTCCTGATGAGATCCCTACATCCAGTTGTGGGTCGAAACATCGTCGACAGTATAAACAAACAAACTTGCTTATTTACTGTAAACCATTAATATTATTAATCATTTTGAGAAGTTGTCTGTTGCCTAACAACAACTTTCTTTCTGTATATACTCTTGTGTTTGTTATTTGTTTGTGTTTTGTTCTTTAGCACTTGGGGCATAATATATGTATTTATATGCACATTAGACCTACCAATGACGTTATTTGGGTCTCTAGGTTAACTATGAATTATAAGTAAAAAGCAATTGAAAAATCACATAAATTCTTTCGTGTCCATTGTGATTATTATTATTTTTTTTTTGGTTAATATATGTATGTGACTTGTCTATGGCAGTGCTGATCATAGCCGGACTGGTCATAGTGGTCATCGGCAGCAAGCAAGCGGTTCCAGCGTTTCCAGCCTCCTGGGGCCAGGCAGTGCTTCACTAGGGGCTAGCCTGTGATAATTGCTAGGGCTGCTTTGGATTCCCAGTCCGACCCTAGGGCTCACTAAGTTTGGTGAGTGTCATTTTCACAAACTCCTTTTTACCTTTTTCATATTTTACAATCTTTATTGAATATAATATACTATATTGTATGGCTGACTATGAGAACCACTGTAGCACTTAAGAACTGTGTACCCAGGTTCCCATGGGTTAGAGGGTTGCTCTTTTAGCTATTATCCCCGGTACACACTTACGCATCATGACAAAAGAGAAATAATTGCCGTAACATTTAATGCAGGGGTCTCCAACAAGTTGAACAGGAGCTACCAGTAGCTCACAGGCTGCCACAAAGTAGCTCGCACATGATAATTGCTTGTCAGCAGGCTTGAGAATATGGAGCTTCCCATCTGATAAGACTGCTATTTAAAACTCTGTTCCTGTTTCTGTGAGGGCTCTAAAGGGACAGTGCAGGATGGCAGGATGATGCATCCTACCCTTTTGTGAACGATTCGTTCTTTACTTCTTTGTCTCTCCTTCCTTCTTTCTTTTTTCTTTGTCTTTTATGTCCCATTCTTTGTTGTGTATTCTTTTTCAGTTTCTTTCTTTCTTTATTCTTCTTGTGTTTATGTTCTTCTTGCTATTTTTCTCTACTTTTTTCTATTTTTTCATTACTACCTCTTCTTTTCTCCTCTAGCTTCCCTTTCTTTCTTTCCTTGGTTGTTTCATTCTTTATTGTGTCCATCCCTTTCTGTCATTCTCCTTTCTCCATTTATTTTTTTCTCCCATTTCTAGATTTTCCTCTTTTTCTACTTTCTTTTTTGTCCTATCTTTTTTTTGTTCTGTGCTTTTTCTCTTCTTCTCACCTTCTTTTCTTTCAGTCTTATCTTCTTTCTCTGTCATCTTTCTTCCTCTGTTACTCTTTCTTTCTCTCTTTCCTGTATTTATTTATTGTACTTTTCCTTTCTTTTTCTCGATTCTTTCTCCATTGATGTCCTTTTCTCTATGTCTCTCTTTTCTGTTTCTTTTATACTTCTTTTTTCTTTTATTCTTTCTTAACTTTTCCTTCTCTCATTGTAACTAGTCTTACTTTCCTTCCTTTTCTTGTTCTCCTTTTCTTTCTTTTGCCTTCTTTCTTCTATGTCAAGCTATTCCTTCTTTCATTTTCTACTTCTTACTTTGTCATTCTTTCTTTTTTCCTCTCCTTTCATTCAGTATTTTCCCTGTTTCTTTCTTTGTTCTTTCTCTTTCATTTGTAATTTGTCTTTACTAATTTTTTTTTATTTTTTTTGCTCCTTTGTGTATTTCCTCATACTTTCGCTCCTTTTGTTCTTTCTTTCCCTGTATCTTTCTGGTTCTTTCTTTTTCTTTCTTTCTCTTGCCTTTTCTCTCATTCTCGCGTTCTTTTGTTTCTGTCTCTTTCTCTCTTCCTCTACCTCTCTTTTTTCTCTCACGTTATCTGCCTCTCTTTCTCTCTCTCTATTTCTCTCTCGTTTTATTTCTTGTGAGAAGTTGGCCTGGTATATGCTGTCCACTAATTAAAGTGGGCACCTTACACCAGTCCAAACAACCCTTATGGTGATTAGGTTAAAGATGACCTTTACAGAAAGCTATCCTAGTGGTAGCTATGGAGTGCAGCCTTCAGGCTAAGTCTTGAAGGAATGTTAAGCAGCTTGTTTTACCAGAATGCAACCTTATTGTATTGGTTAAATGAAAGGGAAACCACACAGTAGTTATAAAAAATATGTATTTATTATATATAACACTCTCTAGTATTCTCTACACGAGGGTACGACACAAATCAAGTAATACAGTTGCAAAGAAACAATTGTAAATAGCACAATACACAGTGGGCTCCAGGGGGAGACCAAACCATATACTAAAATAGTGGTATAAGAACCAGGACTCGGGACTAGACCTAGTCTAGAAGGTGTAGAATTGCTGGGACCCCAAGGAACCACCCCAGGTGAGTAAGTAGGGACCCCACAGAGGACGGGTGCAGAGTGAGAACACAACTGCGTGCTCCGTACAATTCTATGGGGAAGTCGCGGTTGGAAAATTAAAGATTAAGGACCCTTCCCAGTGGATGTCGAGGAATTCCCTTGGAACTTAAGAGGTTGGAGAGCCACCACACCCGTGGATACCTTTCTATCAGAGTTACCTATCCCAGAGGAGCCGGGTGCATAGGTACGAAGTGGCGTCGGAAACCCTCGTCGTTTTCTATGGAAGACCTCAAAGAAATGCCACTGCTGGAAGTAAGAAGAATGTCCGGTGGAATCCAAAAGTGGATTCTTGATGAGAGGAACCTGAAAGCAGAGGGGACAGAGTCTGGGTCACTTTGGAGTGACCAGGGGCTCGGTAGACGAATGCCCACCGATGTCGGGTGCTTCAGGTGCGTTGACGGGGATCTTGATTCTTCAGCTGCGAAGACCAGGAGATGTCTAGGACAACCAGGAGCTGAAGGCGAGCTGTCCCACAAAGGATGTCAAGTGCTGAGGGGTCGGTGTCCAGCTAGAGCACCAACAGGCCTTGGCAGAGGCAACCCATGAAGATAGTCAAGTTCAGTGTCGATCTAGCCCAGCAAGGACCAGGAGACTCACCACAGCAAGGAGAGTCAGGGCAGGCCTGGAGCAACCAGGGGAGCCCAATTAAAGCAGTGTTGACCCTCAATTGGACCCACAGGCCGGAGGCACATGAGTTGCAAGGGGACCTCAGATGAGTTCACAGAACAGCAGCTAACAGGGCACAGAGTGCAAAGAGGCTGGAGTCCTTTACGGAAAAGGTGCACTCGGGTTAGAGCTACAATTAGCCCAATGCACAGAATTTTTGCTCAACAATAAGCATGTGCTGCTGCAAATGAACGCGGTGCACAGAGGTACTGGTTATGCAGTCCCCATGAGAGATACTGGCCTCAAACTCGGCGAAAAGGCAGCTTAACCTCAGAGATCTTTGGAACCCACCTCATGTGTTGCTGGAGCCTTTGGAGTCCACAGGAGCTTAGGATCAGCAGACCAGTCAGATGCATTACGGTGCCTGCGAATGCAGGGGAGTGACTCCTTCACCCCAAGTGAGATTCTTCTGATGTCTTGGAGGTCCACAGGGTCCTGCACGGAGCCTGTATGGAGCACGGACACAGACGAGGCTTTGGACGGAAAGGGAGACGAAGTCGAGCCCAATGGAGGTCCAGCGAAGTCCAGCGTGTCCAGACGGTCGAAGCTTAGTGGTTTCTTCTTGTAGAATCTTGTCCACGTAAAATCTAATTTCCTGTAGCCAGGTAACCCATTTTATACCCACGGGAGAGGGTTGGACAGATTCTAGGGACCCTCCTAGGGGAGGGTCTGGACAGGGGGGAGGCTACTCCCATGTCCTTTGTCCAGTTTTGCGCCAGAGCAGGAGCAAATGGCTCCCAGAACTGGTTTGAGCTGGACTATGCACAAGGACACCAAATGTGCCCCTCGCGCAGACTTTCTGGCACTGAGACAGTGCACCCACCCAGCCCCAATACACTAAATCCTGTCTGGGAGGTGGTCACACCTCCTTGTGACAGGATGCCTATTGTGCTGCCTTCCCCTGCTCGAGCTTGGCTCAGCAGCAGGAGGGCAGAATCGTGTCTGTGGCTGGCAGCATCTATTTTGTGCTGTCCAGATCGAGAAAGCTGGTACCGGTATACTAGGTACCCCCAGAAGCTAGGTTCTGCGGGGAGGAATCATACCTCCCGCACCAGTTACTAGTGTGGAGGTATGATTCCAAGGTGTTTGATACCAAACACAACATATTTTGTTGTAGCCGTTTTCGAGGTAGCATTTACCGCGAGGTTATAATGCACCTCTACCTATATGCCTGGCTGCATCACAGACAACCCCTGAGAATGGTCTCCGAAGGCTGCAGAGGGGCCATGCTCATGCAGGAGCACCCTCTCACGTAAAACCCAGCACCCTGCCTTCAGGATTGGTAAGGCCTGCTATAGGGGTGACTTACAAGTTTTGAGTGTAGTGATATATATAGATATAGTGAACCTATATCTCTCGTAAGTGGTGCAAGCACCAGCTTACACAGGTTGCAGTAGCACACCTGTAGTTCCATTTTGCATGGCCTCTCATGGGTGGCATAATACATGCTTCAGCCCATGGGAGGCCTCTGGGGTACCTATGCCCTGGGTACATGGGTACCATATACTAGGGACTTATAAGAGTGCCCCAGTATCCAATCTGGAGTGTACCAAAGTACATGCATAGCAATTTAAAGGAAAAAGCAGATAGGCTGAGGTCCTGATTAGCAGGATCACAGCCAGACTAGTCAAAACAGAGGGTGCAAAAAGCAAAAAGTGGGGGTAACCATAAGAAGCAGATCCTACTTTCCTACATTTCTCCTGTTTGCCGTCCAAAGAACAAATGGACAAAACTGGGCCCGATTCACAGAACTAACTTAAGGCAAAATCCTAAACTTACTACCATTTTGGTATTCACAGAAGGCACTTACTCATTTTGGTATTCACAGAAGGCACTTACTCATCAATGAGTAAGTGCCTTCTGTGAATACTCAAAATAAGTAACTTACTCATTTTGAGTAACTTACTCATTTTGAGTAACTTACTCATTTTGGTATTCACAGAAGGCACTTACTCATTGATGAGTAAGTGCCTTCTGTGAATACCAAAATGAGTAAGTGCCTTCTGTGAATACCAAAATGAGTAAGTGCCTTCTGTGAATACCAAAATGGTAGTAAGTTTAGGATTTTGTCTTAAGTTAGTTCTGTGAATCGGGTCCTATGATCCTCAAGGACCTCAAATGTAAACGTTTTGCAATACAGCCCCTGTACAATTAATACTGTATACTCCCTGTAGCTGCATTGGGGTACTCTATGTGTAGTGTTTAAGTTATTTGGCCTATGTGTACACTTATCCAATCCTTATTTGAGGGAGTAGCTCGTAACAGTTGTCAATGATCAGAAGTAGCTCTCACTATAGGAAAGGATGGAGACCCCCTCGGTTAATGACTGGGGAAACAACTTATAGATCACATCTTTGTGTTTGGAAACCTGTGTTTTCAAGGATCCGTTTCGAATAAACTGCCTTGTGGGCACACAATTTGAGCTAACACACACTAAAGTTTTAAAGTAGCACTGGAGTAATAGAGCATGGCGAAAGTTTCCAGTGTGCGTCTTTTTTCAAAACTGTTCTGCAAAGCTTTTAGCGCCCAGATGCACCTGCAGTATATTTTTATATTAATGGGCGTTATAAAAACGCAGATCATTTAACATACATGTGCATAGCACTCCTCACCCCTTCAGGCTACGCCTTTAAACCATTATTTGCTGTCACAAGCTGCGCTGCTCTCACTAGAAGACAACGCTATGCTAGAATGCTAAAAAGAAATATTTAACTTCATGATGCTGTTGTAAAGACTGCAATGACAGGTATAAAGGAAGAACAACAGTCCCCAGACAACAGGCCTTCAGATTTTAAGGGAATAGCTTTTCCCTTAATTGGTAGTCGTTGAAAATGATATGTAGCTGAACAAGGAAGAGTAATAAACTTGTTGCCACTTTTAACTAAGTGATGAATGAGAACTCAAGCTTAGGCCTCCATAAGGGCATCGAATTCTGTTCAATCGTGCTGTAATAAACTAACTTTTTACCACCTTTTACATTCAGCGTTTTTACATTTTCCAATTTAGCAGTGAGGAAAGGCTTGGGGCACTAAAAGAGATCTGATTGCTTCATTGATTTGGGGCCAGGAAATCCCTGCAGCTGAGCAGCTCTTGCCTCTTTCCGGCCGGAGCATTTTTTTTGCCAGAGAGAAGCACGGAGAAAAGTGCCCCACAATGGTCTGACCTTCGGAAAAGAGGTCACTGAATAGAGCATATCAATGGGACGCCATCCATTGTTGCTGTCTACAGGAGAGTGGGTTTGGCTGTATATTGCTATTAAATATGATCCTCACATCACAAATGAAAGGAATTCACAGAAATGTGATCATGCTGCTGACATCACATGGGTGTAGGGCTGCTTCGATGATTCTTCGCCCGAAAATTGGGCCATAATTAAGGCTTTCTGTGGCACTCTGGCACTCCCTGCTGGTGGCGCCCTATGTGGTCCCCTAGTGCTGACACGGTCTATATGGAGATATCCACTTGTTTTTCAGTTGTCTCAAGAAATTGCAATCACCGGTTTTGTATTCCCTGACAAGGTGCTTGGCAGGTAGGTCATATGGATGGAATTACGCTGTCTGAAACTCACTCAGGTCAAGAAAGAACTGATGTTCTTGAGTTGTTAGAAATGCTTACTTTAAGGGCACTGTAAACTGCCAATAAGTGATAGTGAGTATCTGCGCCAGACGATCTAGATGAACTCTGCAGGTGTCATATCTGTCTAATCTGAACATCCATGTTCAACTGCCCTAGGCTGTTCAGACTGTTTTTCTACCTAAAAATGCTTTGAGGTATATATTCACTCACGTCCACTCTAGAAGTGGAGTTATTAGTGCATGCCATTGTTGATTCTCCATTGAGCATGGAAAGCTGGGGCCTAGCCATCAATGGTGCAGGAGATATGGTGGTCCTGAAAGTCAATGAGTTTAAGGGGTCACCTGCACCCAACCTATATCCGTCTTTTACTGTGCCACCATAGGTTTGGAACCCATTTCCTTGCTTGCATTAGCACCAGTGCACACTTGCTATGCCATTGACGGAAAGCCATATTTATAAATGGTCCTCCAGCCCTGATTAGGAAGCTTCAGTTAGTGCAGAACACTGCAGCTCGGATGCTGAGATGAGTGTCTTCATTCACGCACATACACTTAATTGTGCTTGATCTGCTCAGGTTACCAGAGAGACTTGAATTATAGCTTATCAGCCACAGCCGCTGCAGGTAAGAGAGGTGGGGCGGTGGGACTAGGTGAGGGGGGATTTCGAGAGACGACTACGAGGGAAAATTAATTATTTATTTAATTTTTCTCGTGGTCTTCTCTCGAAATCCCCCCTCACCTGGCCCCACCGCCCTTACCTGCAGCGGCCACGGCTGTAGCTTATACCAACCTTAAAAAATCCCCTAAGAGTGTCTACGTACCATAACTCCTGTCCAGACTGATGGTATAGTGCTCAAGACTGAGGGGCCACTAATCTCAAGGGCAGTCCCAGAGGCACAGAACGATGCCTCTCCAACCCAAGATGAACGCAATAGTCTCTTTGTGGTCCAGTCCTGTTACAAGGCCTACTTTTTACTTGTTGCGTTCCCTTCCTCATTTAAAGTTTTGTATGTGTCATTGTTTGTATTGCAAAGTATGTCTGTACCCTCCAGAGCAGGAATGTAGAGAGTTGTAACACACCAAATACCCCCCCCAGAACCCCCCTGAAGTTACGCCCCTGCTCTTTTTCTGTTCAATTACCTAGTAGAAGTACGTTAATAAGTTATTACCACTTAATTCCCAGACTCCATTTAAATAGCTACATTTCGCCTGTATGAAAATAGCAGGGCTCGCCAATTTAACAGAATAAAATTATAAATAAACCAAGGCAGACTAGTGAATCCATGCTCTCGAGATAAAAGGATCAGATCCTTAAACATAGGTGGTGGAGTAGATAGAATAAAAAGTGTGCATCTTTTATTACAGCAAATAGTATAAATGTGTGAGAAACGTATTTCACAAGATTAAAAAGAGACCTCACATAAGCCCAAGTTTGGTCAGATGATTAATGGATATAATAATATATTGTTGCCTGGATACAATTTCCTCTGAAACTGAAATACTGGTTCTTTTGACTTTAAGACGTCACATAGCAAAGGTCCTCCTGCACCATCACCTGTAGTACATGGCAGTCGCGGCTCCTAGAGGGAGTTCCGCCGGGCGGTGACGTGGGGAGGGGGAGGGGCAGGGTGGGGGTAGTAAAAACCGGAATCCGGCCGAACCGAGGTAAGTTAGCAAATAATTAAATAAAACGAATTTCGTGAGTGCGCGCTGCATCGCCAAATGCGATGCAGCGCGCACTGAAATTCGTTTTATTTAATTATTTGCGAACTTACCTCGGTTCGGCTGGATTCCGGTTTTTACTACCCTCCACCCTGACCCTCCCCCTCCCCACGTCACCGCCCGGCGGAACTCCCTCTAGGAGCCGCGACTGGTACATGGATCTGTCAGTTTTGAGGAATAGGTTTTAAAGCCGCAGGGGTTGCTTGTAACTACCAACGCGTCCCGAAGATCACACCTGCTGTTAGATATCTAGGACATGTCAATTTGCACACAAGCATTTTAAACGCAACTGAATCGTGGAAATGAAAAGTAAAATGCAGACTCGCATGGCCCCATTAGTATAAATGAGGGGTGGTTATAACTGTGGTAATTCTGCCTAGCGTAATTGTTGCAGGGATTCTGCGCAAACACAGAACTATGCGCAGGATTATAGGACCTTGGTGTATAGGGTCTGGGTCTTCCTACCATCTTAGTACCCACGAGCCCAGGACCGACTAGCTATAGTGTCTCACTTGCTCTCCTACTCACTCACAGAGAAGCAAATGATTAGACACCCCAGAACACAACACTCCCAGATCTCTCAGGAATCGCGGTAACAAGACACACCCTTTCGCTCGCACTCTTGTACTTGTCCACAATAAGATCTGAAAGAGTCACAAAATAATTTAAAATATTTATTTTAACTAATGTTCCCTAACATGCAGTATATGTGCCACAACAAGCAGGAAAATGCATAATACAAATATAGTCGGCATAGCAGCAAGTCCATAAATCATGAAGGGAGATGTCATCATAAAAAGACAGTGGAGCCTATCCTCCCTCCCATTGCTACAAGCAGTAATATTATATATTAGAAGATCTCTGGGCTTTGTCAGCAGACCCTATACCTCAGCCTATAAATGGTAGATCTACATCACAGGTGCTGTTTTGCGCTTCTCCCTGGAAAGGTCCCTCTCCAAGTGTGTCTCACCTAATTCGTGTACCCCACTAAAAACCAAAGTATGTTGTCCAAACAACAGCTGCATCCGTATGTTTTATCTAAGGGCTAAGGTCTGGCCAGAACAAAATAACAAGGGGCATTGTTGTTCGACCTTGCACATAATGTTCAGTCAAAATCCCTGGAACATACAGAGTGTGAACACAGCGATGAGTTCCCATGTGAAAGCAGTCATTTAAATGTTGCAAAAATAAAGACGTGTAGTAACGTGCACAAAAGCAGCAGCTAGCTGCAGCGTGCTCATGCTAAGTTAGTGAAAAACGACAATGTCCCCATGGGCCACGTGACACCCTCCCCTTGACCAGGTCGTTAGCTCTTTGCTAAGACCAAACGTAAAATAAGCAGAGGCAAAGTGTCTAAGGTGTATTCCAATTAGAACAGTCATGAAGCAGAATTAAAAAATGGCTGTCAGAACTTTCGCCAATTGGACACTCAAAAATCCATCCATTCATAGGTAGTCTTCAGAGTCGAAAATGCGGCGGGAAAAGCGGAAAGTCATGTACTCCAGAATGTTGTTTGTTCCTTCCATATTAAAAAGGGATGCCATCCAATTGAGTAGATCGAAAGAGCACACATGCTTCTCATATCCGGAAGCTGCTAGGAGCATGCCAGGGCAACCTGCGACAACTTTGATGAAACTCCGGTCAATGAGGCGCTGCGCGCAGGCACAGGTGCTCAAGTCTGCCGTTGGTCCAAGCAGAGGATCGCACAACAGGCATCTACCCATGGCACATGTCTGATCATGGGCCTTCAACGGACCCAATAGCAGATCGTAATCCAGGGCAGCGTGTGTGGTATTGGAGAGGCAGACATCCAGAGCCCATTGAAAAGGGCACCGGACGCAGTGGAACACAGGTTGCACGCAAGTGAAGTAGGCATAACGGAAGGTCACCCAGTAGTCGATGGCAAATGACGTCACTGGCATAGAGCCAAACAGCTGCCACATGCGATCACGGTACAGGCGCAATTGGACCGGGTTTGGCAGCTCCACAGATCGAGCATCCATTGCGAAGCAATAATAGGAGAACCAGCATGCCGCAAATCAACAGGAGCACCAGGGGAAACCCTCCGAAGGCGCTGGAAAAAATAGAATGGATAAAGGCTGGTATTACTCCCAAAAAAGTCTGAAAGGATGAAACAATGCCGGATCCCACGAGTTTTAAAAAGTGGGCAAGGCCCTCTGTATCAGATGCATTAAATATTTGGTATATTAATTCTCCAAAATGGAGTGGGAGATTCGTGTTTAGCAGTGAGTGTATCTCACTTGCGGTTCTCGCCACCTGCAATTCGAAGGTCTCTCGCGCTGTGAGAGCCCCTTCTTGTTGAAACAATAGCGCTTTGAGTCTGCTTAGTTTATTGAAATCTGTTTTCAAAGTTGGAATGGAAGGCCAAAGCGAACTATCTACAATCCCAAGCGGGGGTGGAAATAAGACATTGCTGCAACATTTAACATGTTGTGAAACCATTATTATATACGGGATGTCGGTCCTTAAGCCACAACAATCGTGGTTATTCAAAATAAGTTAACTGCCATTCGAAAGCAAAGTTAGTGCGGGAATAATAGCTGGGACGGGTGTACCTTTTAAAAAACAAGCCAGATTAGGTGCCGAAACGTTACAGGCCCATGCAATTTAACTTGTTTACAGACTAGGGAATGTCCTATTGTGGAATCGCAATCCTCCCCTGTTAGGAAAACTTCCTTATCCGCAAGCTGACATCTGTAGGTGAAAGGTAACGACCACAATTCATGAATAAATGTACTGCCGAGGGGCTCAAACCTCCCAACCGGAAAGTGTTTCTTGCAGGCTGTGAACTGAAATAGTGAGATGGGCAGCGAAATAACCCCATGTATTAACCACACAGCTAAATCAGTCTCTGCTACAGAAAATGGTAACTGTTCTAATTGTTCAATATGTAATAATGTGTATGTTGCGTCTTTCATTGACATTAATTTCTGTTTATCAATCAAATTAAATGGTAAAAACAGTGCAGAAGCAATTAAATAATCCCAAGGCACTTTTCCATTTTTGAGTGTTTGCAACGTCCAGGCACACTGCATCACAGAACATAATTGATTTTGACCATGCTACAAAACATACACGTCATGTTAAACAATATCAATGACAGATGACACAATGTTATCCAAAGTATATATACGGGAAGACATTGTATTAATGCTATTATCTACTACTGCAAGGACTTTTTCTAAATTAGCTTGATCAATTTGGCGCAGGCGCACCGCAGCTTCCATCTGCAACAGATTCCACAATTCATTGTATGCTTCATAAATAAATTTTTCGTTCTAGGGGATTTTGGACCTAAAATAAAATCAGCCAAATTAATTTCACCCGACAAAAGGGACAGGTGTTGTTTTACAGACGGCAGTGTAGAGTGTCCCAACCATTGTTGACACAATTTACCTACTGAATATGTGGTGACTGAATGGGAATGTGGGAAACGTGGATCAGGTCTACTTTGTGTAAACCCTTTGGTGGTATTTAAAAAACGCAGTTGACATGCATTGGAGGTCGTTGGCCACAATAACCATCACAAAGGGGTCAATGGTAGAAGAGTTTATGGTTCCATTTTGGAACATGGCAACTAAGTCATCAAGTGTGTAATTGGGGTGTGTACGCCATTTATCATACTCAGCCATTGTGGGAATGGAGGGCACATTAAGATTTTTGGCTGTTGCTAAACCAAAACAAATAGTCTGTTGTACCGTGGCATTTAAAAATAACATTTGAGTCGGTATCAGACATGCACGATGTAAAGTTTCAGTGCCCTGCACCTGCCAATCCTTGGTACCCCAAATGGATTTTAAATCAATTGTGTCCTTCCAGTGTTCATAACCCTTCACAGATAAATCAGTTCTGAAGGAGTTGGAGTAAATTAATTTAGTGTGCGTCAACATAAATTTAGGTTGAGGCGACAACTTTAATGTATAAAAATAGGATTTTGGGTCGGAAAAATTATAACCCGAAAAATATGTAAATTTACTTCGTTGAGTCTTGGAATTCCCCTGTGAAGGAGTTGGACAATGTTCCCATTGTGTAAAATTAAAAAAGGATCTCAGAGTGTTTGTCTTGTGCAAAAAATGATGGCCATAATGTTGATAACAGAATAGGTCTGCATAAGTTGCTGAATTCAAATACAAATCTTCAGCGTCAAAAGCAGCATAATATTGTAAATCAGAAAATAATGAATGAACCGCTTGAACATCCCAGTCGTCTGAGTGTATGTCCGGTGAAACCACATCTCCTAATGAAACGCGGTACACGTATGGAATGTTCAAAAGTTCAGTCCGGCCATGGATATCATATGCTACTTTATCCCAAACGATGCCATCAGCAACGGGAAAAGCTGAAATGTTCACGAGGGCTTGATCTCTTTTCATTATATGTGATGATGAAAGGGGAGCTAGAACTCCATCAACCAAATTCACAGCAGAGAGTTCTGCCAAATAATGACCATTAATGAGTAGAAAAAACACAGTCACAAACCCAATCCACATGAAGAGGAATATCAGTGTAAGTACCATCCAGATGTATGTCCAGGGAGGGACCAGGTAAGTCTTTTAGAACCAGGAAATAAAAGACTGGTGCGTGTTGCCACAGATGAGGACTAAGAAGAGTCAGATGAAAAGCTGTTACGGTCCATATAATAACCACTCGCCTCCAGTTGAAACAATGGAGGTTATGCAGCATCTGATCGATCATGTATGGTACTCACAGGAATGTCAATGATGACCTCAACTGGAGGAGATGCATACTCGATGTCTGCATTCGTGGAAGTAGAAGGTAAAACAGGCAAAAAATCAATTGGGGAGCCACCGAGGAAGCTGAAGCCAAAGGATTCAGTGAAAGATCTCGGATTGGAATACTTGGAGGCATACTAGTCAGTTTCGGCCATATGGTGTAGCTTGACATGTTCAATTGAAATGTATCTATTCTCCTTACGACCAGGTAAAGGAGGCAGGATCACAGTACGGGTGCCTTTCAAGCCAAGGACCCTGACTGGTGCACGGTATGATGGACCAAATTCTTTTTTGTTCTCCACTTTCTCTCGGACCAGATCTCCAACTTTAGGAAGCCAGGTCGAAACAGGAATCAGCACCGCTGGATCTGCAGAAGAGGGCAAATGTGCTTTTGCTTGTGAATCACAAACTTTTTGTAGATCCTGTAATACAGCACAATGGTTATCTGCGTCAAAGGTTGCAGCAGCCACCACAATGTCTAGACCATCAAGGTCTGGCACAAACAATTTAATGCCAAAGAGCATTTCGTATGGGGTCCGCCCACCCAGAGATCTTCTTGGGAGATTATTTAGTGCACGTTGCAATCCATAGAGATGATTCAGCCAACCCCTGCCAGTACCTAAGACTCTAGCCGTCAATGATTGCTTTAAGTCACGGTTCATTCGCTCCACAACTGAATTGCCCTCAGGCTGGTATGGAGACGAATATTGCACCTGCACCCCCAGTGACTTCATCGCATCCCAGTAAGCCTTAGAGGCAAACGCATTGGTCAGAATGGCAGGTGCCACAGGCAAACGTCCCGACAAAGACACGCAAATCTTTAATGACAGTTCGAGCGTAGGCACTATGTTGCGGCCAAAGGAATCTAGTGCACGAATCCACTGCAGCCAAAATATGTTTGAAAGCAGTGTCTGAAGTCAAAGGACCACAGTGATCAAGATAGATACAACCAAACGGTTGATTTGTAATGTAAAGTTGAGTGTGTGGTGGACGGGCAACAGTAGAAGGCTTAATCTGTTGACAAATGTCACAAGAAAGAACATATTTACGCGTCTGTTGATATAAACCACGCCACCAGAAACGTTGCTGCACAAGAGAAACTGTCGCTGTCACTCCGGCATGTGCAGAAACTACGCCGTCATGAGCGGCAATAATCAAAGAAAGTCTGCGGTCCTTGTTGGGAATCAGCCGAACCCAAACAGACGGAATAGTTGCAAATGGGACTTGATCGGAAGACATGTGATATGAATAACGTGAAGGAAAACCTTGGGGAAGTTCTGTACCCTCCTTCGTCTCAGCGATAGCTGCCAGAATATCATCATCAATTTTTGTCATAGACCTAGTGACTGCTGCTACTGAACATGTGGCTACTGCAGATTTGGCTGCTTCATCAGCCAGCGAATTACAACTGCGTGTGCTCCCATGCGCTGATGGCCCAAAGAATGGATAACATGTGGAAGCAGCAAACGTTCCTTAAGAGCGGCCACTCGAACCCAAATCGATTTATGCTGAATTGCTCTACCTTTAGAATCACGGAAATCATTTTGTGTCCAAAAGAACAAGTTATCATTGAAAGATTGTACACAGTAAAAAGAATTGCATGCTATAAGCGTAGGAACCTCTGGATCAGCAAACTCAAGAGCCAAAAGCAAAGCACGTATCTCCGCCAATTGAGCCGTGCAATCACCAAGTGACTGTGTATGCACCAAAGAGGATTTAAAATCCCCAACAACAATCTGTCCCATCACAATGGTGCAGGCCGCCAAATAAACATGCTTAGAACCTACTGCCGGTTGTGCAGAACCGTCAGTGTAAATAATACATTTGTATTGATCCAGAGGAAGTAAAGATAAAGGAGGAGGATCTACGTGTTTATATTGCAAAAGCTCCGGTGTCTGTAAAGAAGGGTCGAAGATAAAACTGACATCAGCCGATGTCAAAGAACTAGCACATTGTATCCAACGTTGATGCAAGGCTTTGGAGTTTGGAACACTAGCCTTCGTAACTGCTTCTAAGGCAGGTACAGGCGAAACCAGAAAAATGCGTTTACCCTGGGCCAGAGCGCGTTCCTTCAGAATCGCCATCTGGACAGCTGTCAAAACTTTTTCTGTAGGAGAGAAACGCATCTCTGCTGAAGTGCACAAATGCAATTTTTAAGCAATGGGGACCGTGTTCCCTTCATTGAACGTCAAGTAAGTGAAACCTAACTCACCTGGTACAATCCTTATTACCAAATTCGTCGAATTGTCTCGTGTTAACAAGAAGTTGGTCGCAAGCAGATCAGACTGCAGAGACTGAAGAATCGCGGTGTGTTCTGGAAGCCAACAGGAAGCCGAGTAACCAGGTTGTATCAAAGAGTAAAGTGGTTTGATACTCTGGGTATAATCAGAAATATATGTCCTCCCGAAATTTAAAAAACCCAGCAAAGATTGCAATTTTTTAAGGGTAGAGGGAGGCTGCAATTGTGCACATTTCTCCAGAAAGTGGGGAGCCAAGCCCCAACCTTCATTGTTAAGGTCATATCCGAGAAAAAGGACTGCCAAAAAGGCAATGTGTGACTTGGCAAAGTTGAATTTGTAACCCAAGTCAGCTAAAGACATTATGATGCGGTCCACACGCACAAGATGCGGTATCAATTCATCATCCGTCAAATAGATGTCATCGACGTATAAGAAGGCATCAGGGTAAATTTCATGCAAAAGGGAAACTATGCGTGCCGCAAAAGTGCCGGGGCTATTCTTATATCCCATAGGCAAACGCGTATACCTTTTGTGATTGCCGAGGGCGCTGAATGCTGTCCAGTCATGGCTCTCAGGGGCCAAATTGTGACTGTAAAAACCATTAGATATATCAAGAGTTGTTTTATATTTTTTATGTGATGTTAAATCAAGGGGGAGGGAGAAAGAAGGAACTGTGATCCATTCAGCTTCCTTATTCGTAAATTAGATATCAAAATGAGAATGGATCACTTGACCTGAGTAACCAGGGTTTTATGAAATTCGTGCAGTGTACCGATAAAAAACCCTCATTCACGTACAAAAGTCGGAAAAGCGGTATATCTTGATTATCCGCCCTGCTCTTAAAAACGTGACAGCATCATCATAGGGTTAGTTTTTGTATGCTTCCTCCATCCGGAGGAAAACCACTGATTATTGCAGTAGTGATCAAAGAAAGGTGAAAGTGTTTTTAGTGAAGTGAATCTCAAAATGTTAAAAACTCGTAGACCCCGATTTGTAAAATTTAATCAATCTGGGTTCGAGATATATTAAAATCTGTGTCGTGCGTGGGAAGACTAGTTAGTGGTCTAACGCACTGTGAGTGTCCATAAGAAGGTCGACATGTTTCAGCCCCAGTGATTGCCCTTGTGGGTCAAATGGGCTTTCTTCAGGACCTAAAAAAAAAGGAAAAGTGCTGGAGACCTTATTTTGTATGGGTCTCTATGTATCAGGGTGTATTGACCCGATTCTCATGCGGTCAAGTAGTACCTGTTCAGAGTAAAGGAGGAAACAAAAAGAAAAAAGATGCAAGTATAATTTAGCGCATTTTCTCAAAAAATGGCGTGCTGTCTTTTCTCAGAAGAAATAATGATAAAGAAGAACATTAAAAATAACTAAAAAATGGCAATTCTTTCTCTCCTGCGTGAAATTCTGGCAAACTTTTTAAGAATTTTTTTCTCTTTTGTCTCCCATACGGTGCTCAATATGGAAATATATTACCATATATTTGTCTTTAAACTCCTGAGGTGTCATGTTAAGATTGACAAGAAGAAAATTGGGTTAGTCTAATAGTTCTGCACCTTATTCTTGGTGATAGTATGGACCCCGATGTCATATGTGCAGTATACCTATAGTTGCGAGTGTTCCTCAGAGAAAGCGACTTGGTAGGCAGTCTGTTGTAATTACTGTTGATATACTAATGTGTGTTAAAGAAAGGTTAACTGAAGTTGTGGTAGAAACAATCTTATAGTAGTGTTTTTAATAGATGACCGCAGCTTATTCTCATCAGACCTTTCGATAAATATTAGTATATCATGCGCTAGCTGTTTATTAAATAAATGCTAATGACTAGATTTGAATTACGTATTATCAAACAGCTCTAAAACGGCATGGTTTCATACCTTGAGTCTTAAATTGTGGATTTCAACGGGCAACCAGGGAGCTTGTTACCTGCTAGGGACAACAGTATAAAGCAATTTAGATTCTGTTGAGTAAAATACGTTACGGTTTTACAGCTTTCCGTCCTTGTGGCTCCTTCTCAATACCTGCTGTGCAGTGTAGTACGACTTGTGCTGACACTTCCTCTGGTTGCCTGGATGTGTTTGGCTTCCGGCCAAACACATCATAAAACATCATAAAACCCTGGTTACTCAGGTCAAGTGATCCATTCTCATTTTGATATCTAATTTACGAATAAAGAAGCTGAATGGATCACAGTTCCTTCTTTCTCCCTCCCCCTTGATTTAACATAGCCTTAGCAGCGGACAGCTGTGGGAGCGATTCCTAGCAAATACACCTTATCCACACACACCCCTAAATTAGGAGTGTAATATGGCCGAAAATCTAGGCCTCAGTTATTCTATTTATTTATTTATTTTATTTATTTATTTTGAGAGTTTTATATAGCGCTGGCTAGACCAGGAGGTATCAGAGCGCTTTACATTGGGTTACACAATGTTACAGGACACGATAAACAAATTACACTTTACATCAAAAAATAAGCAACATATTGAAAGAGGAAGGAAAGGTGAGACAGATAGAGCGGAGGGGGGGAGGGGGGAAATGTGAAGGGGGAGGAGGGAAATAAAGGTCCAGAGAGACGCAGGAAAGTTTGCCCAAGGACCGGCTGGGTAGGTCTTTGGGGGGGAAGTGTGAAGGGAGAGGATGAGGGAAAAGACGGCAGGAGAGACGAAAGGAAGTCTGCCCAAAGACCGACTGGGTAGGTGACGTCTGAGGAGGGAATCCACAGCCCGTCTCCCCTATAGCTAAACAAGGTAGCTCCATCGGGCCTTAGTCAAATAGCTAGGTCTCAAATGACGAGGGAAAGTTCACAGAAGAAAGTCCAGTGGATAAACAGGGTGGGAGCTATGAGCAAGGGTGTGTGGGGGCAAAGGTCAATAGCTGGAAAGAGGAGAAGAGTAGAGCTGAGAGGGTTAGGGGGTGGGTTGAAGGGGGAGAAAAGGTCAGGAGAGACGCAGGAGAGTTTGCCCAAAGACCGGCTGGGTAGGTGATGGTCAAGGAGGAAATCCATAACCCATCTCCCCTTTAGCTCGCGAGGTAGCTCCACCGGGCATCAGTCAAAATGGCTAGGTCTCCACTGTTGAGGGAAAGTTCTCAGAGTAAAAGTCCTGGTGGGTGAGCAGGAACAGGGTCGGGTGGGGGCTGAACAAGATCAGGTTGATGACAAAAGATTTTAGACCAGGAGAGATAGACGAGATTTTAGACCAGATCCGGCCGCTGCTGCAGTTAGGCCTGGGCCCTCAGTGCGCCATGGTCCAGCAGGCCTCTCTACAATGCTATCCCCTCCACCGCACCTGCAAAGTCCTGCCGCGGTCCGTGAGGGACGATCCCGGCCTCTATTGGCTCCTTGGGTTTTCAAGGCACTCATGCACCATCCTAGGGACCAGCACCCCAACAGTTTGCAGGGTCAGCTATTCCAGCAGGACCCGTCTCCTCTCGTACAGCCGATGTGGGTGACTCAGGGACTACTGCTCGCACTGGCGCTTCCTGGACACACTCTGCAGGGAGCCCTTCTGGCTTCAGGTGAAACCCTTAGAGCATGTTCCTGGGGCAGTTCAGGCACTTCACAGACAGCCCTGCGCTCCTCAAGCAGCCTCAGGTACTCACTTCGCTGCTCCCGATCCCTCTCTACTGGGTTGAGTCCTCAGTGCAGGGGCCGTATGCTGTGCGGGCAGTTCTCCTGTTCCACCCCCAGATGTACTCCGCAAGCGCCGCTGCACCCTCCGGTCGCTCTCCGACCTTTACGGCGCTCCAAGCCCGTTACCAAAGTCAGTGCTGATGCATTTACAACGTTCTTCCCCTCGTTCTGGCCACCATTTCAGGGCCTCCGCAGTTTGGGCGCCATCTTACTGCCGTCTTCCCTTTACACCTTCCGCTGCACGGCAGGCCCGCCACTAGCTCCTCCGTGCCCCTCTCGGCCCACCGCCGCGATCACCACGTCCCAGGGCCGTCCGCTGTGCCGGAGGACTTTCGCTGCTGCTTTCACTCACCGCAGCAGCTGCCCGTGCGAGGCACTCGTCTCTTCTCACGGCACGGCGGCCATCTACAGAAGAAATAAATGCAATTCTCTCCCTTCCCTCACTACTACAAGACAAGGATCTAACACAGACCCTAGCGCAAACTAATGACTGGGACGAGCTCTCAGAAATGAAAAAAGAACAAATAAGAACGGCTATCCATGGTATAATAATGACTGAATATCTCCGCGCTAATGCGGCACCCAAAGGACTTTGGGTCAGCAATGCTCCACGCATCTTCCTCCAAGACTTGGGGCCATATGTATGAAGCCAATTTGCGATCGCAAACGCTGAAATTCGCAGAATTTCGGCGTTTGCGATCGCAAATTAGCAGTGTGCAATGTATCACACTGAAACCCCCTCGCAAAATAAGGAATGGCAAATTTTGCGATTCCCTATTTTGCGATTGCATTTAAGGAATCGCTAATTGCGATTCCTTAAATGCAATGTAAGAAGCACCCAAGTTGTGCGATTTGGGCTTAAGGAATCAGTAAATTACCACCAACTTCAAGTTGGTGGTAACTTGCGATTTCACTTAAAAATGCACTATTTTGCATTTTTAAAGTGCCATGTGGCGCACATACATGCCCTTAGGGCACGTATGTGTGCCACATGTGCACACATGCACATTTCAGGGTGCAACAGGGTGTCCTTTTGACACCCTGGCACCCTTGAAATTGCATTCTCAATTTGCGATTCTCTAATTGCTAATCGCAAATTGAGAATGTCTCCCCATTCATTCCTATGGGCCTCTAGGCCCATAGGAATGAATGGGGAGGTATTCCTTAATTGCGAATCGCAATTTGCCATTCGCAATTAAGGAATATGAAGGATTCGCAAAATTTATTGCAAATCCTACATACATAGCGTTTTGCGATTCTCAAATAGCGATTCGCAAAAAATCGCTATTTGAGAATCGCAAAAGGACATTTTGATACATATGGCCCTTGGTCTTTAGAAAAGACTGGTCAGCGATCTCGTGGAAATGTACTAGGGATTATCTTGTACTAATAATAAAAACGGCCACAAGACTAACGGAAGAACTCACTATCAAAATCCAAGTGAGTGAAGCCAAACTGAGAAACATGGTACATATCACCGTGTACAAAAAAAGACTCGAGGAGATCAACCGGGAAATGAACGAGACAAGAGAGTATATTACACAGAATAAGATACAGAAACTTGGGAAAGACCTGAAGAGGTTTTCAATGGAACGAATGCACCCCTATGCTGCAGAAGACTATAAAGCCCCAGACAACATGTCCGACAACAATTCCAGTGCGGGGACCTCCACAGATGGCTCAGACTGGAGTGGGGATGATTCTTACACACCTAGGAGAAACAGGGGACAGAACAGATGCCAAACTCGTCGTAGACCAAATGCTTGGCACACACCTTACTATGGCAACCAACCACAATCAGTTCCTTTCCAACCATTTAATCCCAACTTTCATGGGTGGATGAACCCGTATTTCCAAGGACCGCCATCAATGGGACCACCAATGCTACCACAGATGGGCCCGAATTACACACAAAGACCACCTTTTTTAGGAAGAGGCCAGAACAATCAAAGGACAAGACGAAAAGGAGTGACCTGGACAGACCAGGAGCGACAGGTACACACCAGGAGCATGACAGGAACGAAACCCGGAACAAGTGCGACACCCTCATAATCAACCTAACAGACATAACCATAACTAAAGAACAAGAAAACGTCCTCAACAAAGGACTTGGGTATGTTCCAACACCCCCCCTTGACACCTTCAAGCTACAGTGCGAAATGGCTGAATTTTGCAGGAAGCTGAAATTAAAAGCCTTCTTTAACAATCAAGAAGAACATGTCATGGATGGAGACACGACACTCCGTAGCAAATCCAACTTCTGCCCCATGAACCATCAAATCCCAATCGAAATACTAACTTTCGAACAGGCAGTGATGAAGGAAGTGGATGATTTAAAAGATCACACCAAAAGACCTTTCATGAATATATCGAATGCAGAACAACAGGCATTGGACGAACTACGACAGAATGGAGATCTAGTAATTAAGCCGGCAGACAAGGGTGGAGGAATTGTCCTGCTTAGCAAAGAAAGGTACGACCAACAGTGTTTAGAATTACTCTCAGATGAAAAATTCTATAAAAGGATCACGACAGACCCTACCAAACGATTACAAAGAACAATCGAACTCATGATCGATGAAGCAGAATTGAACGACTGGGTTACAAAAAATGAGGCTGAATTTTTAATAACCAAAACACCAAGGGTACCTTATTTTTATTCTCTTCCCAAGATTCATAAGGAACGGAGACCCCCACCTGGACGACCTATCGTTTCAGGGATCGGTTCAATTCTAGAGCCACTCTCTCAATTCGCGGATCAATACTTAAAACCACTGGTACAACAAACACCAACATATCTAAATGACACCAGAGACCTGTTGAATCTCCTGAAAGATCAAACATACTCAGAAGAAAGCATGCTACTTGTAGGATTAGACGTAGAAAGTCTTTACACAAGTCTCCCCCAACAAAAGACCTTAGATACACTGGAGACTCTACTCTTTAACAAACAATGGGACTTTAAAACTCCTAGACATTTCGTCTTGGAATGCTGCAAGTTAGCCTTAACAGAGAACTACTTCGAATATAACAACACCATGTACCAACAATGTCATGGGACTTCCATGGGCAGCACCTTTGCCCCGAGTGTGGCAGGGCTGTACGTCAGCGACTTTGAAGAAACATACATACAAAACATCTCGAACCCCTTTCTACAGAGGATTCTTTTTGGAAGCGCTACATAGACGACATTATCCTGATCTGGGAAGGAGACATGGAAAGTCTGAGTAACTTTCATAGATGGATCAACACAAGGGATGAATGGCTGAAGTTCACTTACACAGCTGACAAGACAAAATTGGATTTCCTAGATTTAACCATCTATGTTGAGAATGATACAATCCAAACGAAAACATATTTCAAACCAACTTCAAAGAACAGCTTACTTTCCTACAAAAGCTTTCACCCGCGACCACTCAGGGATAACCTCCCTTACAGTCAGTTCCTGCGCCTTAGACGTAACTGTAGTAACATTCAAGACTACAAAAGTCAAGCAAAGGACCTATGCGACAAATTGAGGAACCGTAATTACCCTGAGAAAACCATCAACAGATGCCAAAAGAGGGCTAGAAACCAACCTAGAGAAAGCCTTTTGGAGACAACACAAAAGGAACAAGAAAGGGATGTGGTAACATGTGTAAGTACTTATAATACAGCCTCAAACGATGTCAAAAAGATTGTTAACAAAAATTGGCAGATCCTGACTTCAGGATCCCTGAATTGGCCAAAACCAAGATTCGCAAATAAAAGAACCAGGAACTTAAAAGATATCCTGGTCCATACCAGACCACCACCACAAATACGAGAGGAACCAACCCCAAGGCTATGGGATAACCCCCCAGTGGTGGGCCATTACCCATGCGGTTCCTGCTCTGTCTGCAATTTGACAACCGCAACAAAAACCATCCAACTTCTGCCGAATTTTAAGTGGACGATCAAATACCACACGAACTGCAACACAACACATGTGATCTATATGATCACGTGTCCCTGTGCCTTACGTTACATAGGGATGACATGTCGGAAAGCCAAGCAAAGAATATGCGAGCATAAGAGCAACGTCAAGTGCAAAAGAAGCACAACAAAAATGAGCAACCACTTTATAGAAGCAAAACACACCCCCAGTGATTTAAAATGGGTAATTTTGGAAACCTTGGCAACAAAAAATCACAATGCAGAAAAAATACTCTTCGAAAAAGAACAGAGATGGGTGCACCGGCTTCAAACGAACATCCAAGGGCTCAATGATAATATTCCGTGGCTGAGCATAGGACATTAAAATATAATCTGTACTTTAGAAAACCACCCTATAAAACTCTTGGGTTGGACAAGTATATGAGAATTGCCTAAGTTGTATACCTTACTGAAGTGATAGAGCTACACTAAGTCTGTTCTTTCCATTTTTTCCTTTCAAAACCGCCTCTTTTGTAATATATCAGAAGCCGAAATCTCGCCCCCTCCCTTTTTATTTTTTTTAAATTTTTTAATTTTTTAAACCAGAGCCGAATAAATACATTGAGGTAGAGTCAACACAAGGCATTTTTACACTGGGCAGCAGGTATTTATTGCAATAAGAAAAACCTTCCAATTGGAATTTATTCTTTACTATCTATTTTTATTTATAAAAACACTTCTGAACCAATTTGCTAGACCGCTATAACCATTTATTGACATTCCGTCATTAACAATGGAATTAGTCTTTCCTTAATTTCAATCCCCGGCTTTATAAAACATCACAAGCCAGAAGCCAAACACATCCAGGCAACCAGAGGAAGTGTCAGCACAAGTCGACATTCCCTCTTTAACAATGGATTTAGTCTTTCCTTTATTTCTATCTCCGGCTGTATAAAACATCACAAGCCGGAAGCCAAACACATCCAGGCAACCAGAGGAAGTGTCAGCACAAGTCGTACTACACTGCACAGCAGGTATTGAGAAGGAGCCACAAGGACGGAAAGCTGTAAAACCGTAACGTATTTTACTCAACAGAATCTAAATTGCTTTATACTGTTGTCCCTAGCAGGTAACAAGCTCCCTGGTTGCCCGTTGAAATCCACAATTTAAGACTCAAGGTATGAAACCATGCCGTTTTAGAGCTGTTTGATAATACGTAATTCAAATCTAGTCATTAGCATTTATTTAATAAACAGCTAGCGCATGATATACTAATATTTATCGAAAGGTCTGATGAGAATAAGCTGCGGTCATCTATTAAAAACACTGCTATAAGATTGTTTCTACCACAACTTCAGTTAACCTTTCTTTAACACACATTAGTATATCAACAGTAATTACAACAGACCGCCTACCAAGTCGCTTTCTCTGAGGAACACTCGCAACTATAGGTATACTGCACATATGACATCGGGGTCCATACTATCACCAAGAATAAGGTGCAGAACTATTAGACTAACCCAATTTTCTTCTTGTCAATCTTAACATGACACCTCAGGAGTTTAAAGACAAATATATGGTAATATATTTCCATATTGAGCAACCGTATGGGAGACAAAAGAGAAAAAATGTTTCTTAAAAAGTTTGCCAGAATTTCACGCAGGAGAGAAAGAATTGCCATTTTTTTAGTTATTTTTAATGTTCTTCTTTATCATTATTTCTTCTGAGAAAAGACAGCACGCCATTTTTTGAGAAAATGCGCTAAATGATACTTGCATCTTTTTTCTTTTTGTTTCCTCCTTTACTCTGAACAGGTACTACTTGACCGCATGAGAATCGGGTCAATACACCCTGATACATAGAGACCCATACAAAATAAGGTATCCAGCACTTTTCCTTTTTTTAGGTCCTGAAGAAAGCCCACTTGACCCACAAGGGCAATCACTGGGGCTGAAACATGTCGACCTTTTTATGGACACTCACAGTGCGTTAGACCACTAACTAGTCTTCCCACGCACGACACAGATTTTAATATATCTCGAACCCAGATTGATTAAATTTTACAAATCGGGGTCTACGAGTTTTTAACATTTTGAGATTCACTTCACTAAAAACACTTTCACCTTTCTTTGATCACTACTGCAATAACCAGTGGTTTTCCTCCGGATGGAGGAAGCATACAAAAACTAACCCTATGATGATGCTGTCACGTTTTTAAGAGCAGGGCGGATAATCAAGATATACCGCTTTTCCGACTTTTGTACGTGAATGAGGGTTTTTTATCGGTACACTGCACGAATTTCATAAAACCCTGGTTACTCAGGTCAAGTGATCCATTCTCATTTTGATATCTAATTTACGAATAAGGAAGCTGAATGGATCACAGTTCCTTCTTTCTCCCTCCCCTTGATTTAACATAGCCTTAGCAGCGGACAGCTGTGGGAGCGATTCCTAGCAAATACACCTTATCCACACACACCCCTAAATTAGGAGTGTAATATGGCCGAAAATCTAGTCCTCAGTTATTCTACAGAAGAAATAAATGCAATTCTCTCCCTTCCCTCACTACTACAAGACAAGGATCTAACACAGACCCTAGCGCAAACTAATGACTGGGACGAGCTCTCAGAAATGAAAAAAGAACAAATAAGAACGGCTATCCATGGTATAATAATGACTGAATATCTCCGCGCTAATGGGGCACCCAAAGGACTTTGGGTCAGCAATGCTCCACGCATCTTCCTCCAAGACTTGGTCTTTAGAAAAGACTGGTCAGCGATCTCGTGGAAATGTACTAGGGATTATCTTGTACTAATAATAAAAACGGCCACAAGACTAACGGAAGAACTCACTATCAAAATCCAAGTGAGTGAAGCCAAACTGAGAAACATGGTACATATCACTGTGTACAAAAAAAGACTCGAGGAGATCAACCGGGAAATGAACGAGACAAGAGAGTATATTACACAGAATAAGATACAGAAACTTGGGAAAGACCTGAAGAGGTTTTCAATGGAACGAATGCACCCCCATGCTGCAGAAGACTATAAAGCCCCAGACAACATGTCCGACAACAATTCCAGTGCGGGGACCTCCACAGATGGCTCAGACTGGAGTGGGGATGATTCTTACACACCTAGGAGAAACAGGGGACAGAACAGACGCCAAACTCGTCGTAGACCAAATGCTTGGCACACACCTTACTATGGCAACCAACCACAATCAGTTCCTTTCCAACCCATTTAATCCCAACTTTCATGGGTGGATGAACCCGTATTTCCAAGGACCGCCATCAATGGGACCACCAATGCTACCACAGATGGGCCCGAATTACACACAAAGACCACCTTTTTTAGGAAGAGGCCAGAACAATCAAAGGACAAGACGAAAAGGAGTGACCTGGACAGACCAGGAGCGACAGGTACACACCAGGAGCATGACAGGAACAAAACCCGGAACAAGTGCGACACCCTCATAATCAACCTAACAGACATAACCATAACTAAAGAACAAGAAAACGTCCTCAACAAAGGACTTGAGTATGTTCTAACACCCCCCCCCTTGACACCTTCAAGCTACAGTGCGAAATGGCTGAATTTTGCAGGAAGCTGAAATTAAAAGCCTTCTTTAACAATCAAGAAGAACATGACATGGATGGAGACACGACACTCCGTCGCAAATCCAACTTCTGCCCCATGAACCATCAAATCCCAATCGAAATACTAACTTTCGAACAGGCAGTGATGAAGGAAGTGGATGATTTAAAAGATCACACCAAAAGACCTTTCATGAATATATCGAATGCAGAACAACAGGCATTGGACGAACTACGACAGAATGGAGATCTAGTAATTAAGCCGGCAGACAAGGGTGGAGGAATTGTCCTGCTTAGCAAAGAAAGGTACGACCAACAGTGTTTAGAATTACTCTCAGATGAAAAATTCTATAAAAGGATCACGACAGACCCTACCAAACGATTACAAAGAACAATCGAACTCATGATCGATGAAGCAGAATTGAACGACTGGGTTACAAAAAATGAGGCTGAATTTTTAATAACCAAAACACCAAGGGTACCTTATTTTTATTCTCTTCCCAAGATTCATAAGGAACGGAGACCCCCACCTGGACGACCTATCGTTTCAGGGATCGGTTCAATTCTAGAGCCACTCTCTCAATTCGCGGATCAATACTTAAAACCACTGGTACAACAAACACCAACATATCTAAAGGACACCAGAGACCTGTTGAATCTCCTGAAAGATCAAACATACTCAGAAGAAAGCATGCTACTTGTAGGATTAGACGTAGAAAGTCTTTACACAAGTCTCCCCCAACAAAAGACCTTAGATACACTGGAGACTCTACTCTTTAACAAACAATGGGACTTTAAAACACCTAGACATTTCGTCTTGGAATGCTGCAAGTTAGCCTTAACAGAGAACTACTTTGAATATAACAACACCATGTACCAACAATGTCATGGGACTTCCATGGGCAGCACCTTTGCCCCGAGTGTGGTAGGGCTGTACGTCAGCGACTTCGAAGAAACATACATACAAAACATCTCGAACCCCTTTCTACAGAGGATTCTTTTTTGGAAGCGCTACATAGACGACATTATCCTGATCTGGGAAGGAGACATGGAAAGTCTGAGTAACTTTCATAGATGGATCAACACAAGGGATGAATGGATGAAGTTCACTTACAGAGCTGACAAGACAAAATTGGATTTCCTAGATTTAACCATCTATGTTGAGAATGATACAATCCAAACGAAAACATATTTCAAACCAACTTCAAAGAACAGCTTACTTTCCTACAAAAGCTTTCACCCGCGACCACTCAGGGATAACCTCCCTTACAGTCAGTTCCTGCGCCTTAGACGTAACTGTAGTAACATTCAAGACTACAAAAGTCAAGCAAAGGACCTATGCGACAAATTGAGGAACCGTAATTACCCTGAGAAAACCATCAACAGATGCCAAAAGAGGGCTAGAAACCAACCTAGAGAAAGCCTTTTGGAGACAACACAAAAGGAACAAGAAAGGGATGTGGTAACATGTGTAAGTACTTATAATACAGCCTCAAACGATGTCAAAAAGATTGTTAACAAAAATTGGCGGATCCTGACTTCAGGATCCCTGAATTGGCCAAAACCAAGATTCGCAAATAAAAGAACCAGGAACTTAAAAGATATCCTGGTCCATACCAGACCACCACCACAAATACGAGAGGAACCAACCCCAAGGCTATGGGATAACCCCCCAGTGGTGGGCCATTACCCATGCGGTTCCTGTTCTGTCTGCAATTTGACAACCGCAACAAAAACTATCCAACTTCTGCCGAATTTTAAGTGGACGATCAAATACCACACGAACTGCAACACAACACATGTGATCTATATGATCACGTGTCCCTGTGCCTTACGTTACATAGGGATGACATGTCGGAAAGCCAAGCAAAGAATATGCGAGCATAAGAGCAACGTCAAGTGCAAAAGAAGCACAACAAAAATGAGCAACCACTTTATAGAAGCAAAACACACCCCCAGTGATTTAAAATGGGTAATTTTGGACACCTTGGCAACAAAAAATCACAATGCAGAAAAAATACTCTTCGAAAAAGAACAGAGATGGGTGCACCGGCTTCAAACGAACATCCAAGGGCTCAATGATAATATTCCGTGGCTGAGCATAGGACATTAAAATATAATCTGTACTTTAGAAAACCACCCTATAAAACTCTTGGGTTGGACAAGTATATGAGAATTGCCTAAGTTGTATACCATACTGAAGTGATAGAGCTACACTAAGTCTGTTCTTTCCATTTTTTCCTTTCAAAACCGCCTCTTTTGTAATATATCAGAAGCCGAAATCTCGCCCCCTCCCCTTTTTTTTTTTTTTATTTTTAAACCAGAGCCGAATAAATACATTGAGGTAGAGTCAACACAAGGCATTTTTACACTGGGCAGCAGGTATTTATTGCAATAAGAAAAACCTTCCAATTGGAATTTATTCTTTACTATCTATTTTTATTTATAAAAACACTTCTGAACCAATTTGCTAGACCGCTATAACCATTTATTGTCTTTCCCTCATTAACAATGGAATTAGTCTTTCCTTTATTTCTATCCCCGGCTGTATAAAACATCACAAGCCAGAAGCCAAACACATCCAGGCAACCAGAGGAAGTGTCAGCACAAGTCGACATTCCCTCTTTAACAATGGAATTAGTCTTTCCTTTATTTCTATCTCCGGCTGTATAAAACATCACAAGCCGGAAGCCAAACACATCCAGGCAACCAGAGGAAGTGTCAGCACAAGTCGTACTACACTGCACAGCAGGTATTGAGAAGGAGCCACAAGGACGGAAATCTGTAAAACCGTAACGTATTTTACTCAACAGAATCTAAATTGCTTTATACTGTTGTCCCTAGCAGGTAACAAGCTCCCTGGTTGCCCGTTGAAATCCACAATTTAAGACTCAAGGTATGAAACCATGCCGTTTTAGAGCTGTTTGATAATACGTAATTCAAATCTAGTCATTAGCATTTATTTAATAAACAGCTAGCGCATGATATACTAATATTTATCGAAAGGTCTGATGAGAATAAGCTGCGGTCATCTATTAAAAACACTGCTATAAGATTGTTTCTACCACAACTTCAGTTAACCTTTCTTTAACACACATTAGTATATCAACAGTAATTACAACAGACCGCCTACCAAGTCGCTTTCTCTGAGGAACACTCGCAACTATAGGTATACTGCACATATGACATCGGGGTCCATACTATCACCAAGAATAAGGTGCAGAACTATTAGACTAACCCAATTTTCTTCTTGTCAATCTTAACATGACACCTCAGGAGTTTAAAGACAAATATATGGTAATATATTTCCATATTGAGCACCGTATGGGAGACAAAAGAGAAAAAATGTTTCTTAAAAAGTTTGCCAGAATTTCACGCAGGAGAGAAAGAATTGCCATTTTTTTAGTTATTTTTAATGTTCTTCTTTATCATTATTTCTTCTGAGAAAAGACAGCACGCCATTTTTTGAGAAAATGCGCTAAATGATACTTGCATCTTTTTTCTTTTTGTTTCCTCCTTTACTCTGAACAGGTACTACTTGACCGCATGAGAATCGGGTCAATACACCCTGATACATAGAGACCCATACAAAATAAGGTCTCCAGCACTTTTCCTTTTTTATAGGTCCTGAAGAAAGCCCATTTGACCCACGAGGGCAATCACTGGGGCTGAAACATGTCGACCTTTTTATGGACACTCACAGTGCGTTAGACCACTAACTAGTCTTCCCACGCACGACACAGATTTTAATATATCTCGAACCCAGATTGATTAAATTTTACAAATCGGGGTCTACGAGTTTTTAACATTTTGAGATTCACTTCACTAAAAACACTTTCACCTTTCTTTGATCACTACTGCAATAACCAGTGGTTTTCCTCCGGATGGAGGAAGCATACAAAAACTAACCCTATGCTGATGCTGTCACGTTTTTAAGAGCAGGGCGGATAATCAAGATATACCGCTTTTCCGACTTTTGTACGTGAATGAGGGTTTTTTATCGGTACACTGCACGAATTTCATAAAACCCTGGTTACTCAGGTCAAGTGATCCATTCTCATTTTGATATCTAATTATATTTTTTATGAACAAGGTTATCAACCAACGCAGAGCTGTGAGTGTTCTGTACAGCATAGGTACGAACATGACTGTTTAAATGACGGTAATCCAAAACTATGCAATACGTATCGACCGGTTTCAGTATCGGAAAAAGAGGATTATTCATGGACGAAACACAGGGTTCAATCACACCCTGGTATTCCAACTGGGTAAGAATTTCACTAACGGAAGCTTTAGAGTCGTGCTTAATCGGGTATTGCGGTTGGGGCTGTGGCATAGAGCGCAAAGGAATTTCATGTCCCGGGGAATCCTTATCCCAAC
The DNA here is from genome assembly GCA_963921515.1 of Calotriton arnoldi. Taxonomy (NCBI): domain Eukaryota; kingdom Metazoa; phylum Chordata; class Amphibia; order Caudata; family Salamandridae; genus Calotriton; species Calotriton arnoldi. The sequence continues at coordinate 1,251,477 of CAWUFW010001738.1, read as the reverse complement.
CCACCTGATTCCGATAAACAGCCGGAGCAAGGGCTAATGCCCACTCCGACGCGTACTCATGTTTAGCCTCCTCCGAGACATAACAGGAAAAACTCGGGAGAATAACATCCTCCTCTTTAGAAGAAGCCAGTATAAATGGGGGAGGCCAGTCAACCTCCGCCAACAAAATATCACAAGAAGATGTAAGGTTGTCCCAAAAGACCGCCTTGATTGTACCTTTAATATCACCTTCAATTTGGAGGCCTAGCTCATAAAGCCTATCGGGGTGCAACTCATGTGTCTGCTGTTTCCACTGTAAGGAAAGTGTCAGTTGCTTTTGCCTCCAGACAATGGTGGAGTGCCTCCCGCACTATGGTAACCTCTGCCGCGCTATCGAGGAGTGTCACTGCCCATCTCCAATCGAGGAGCAGGGTTCTCACCGTCTGAGGCATACTTTGCAGTAAAAGCGGCAACTTTTTTCTTCTGAAATGGGGCACAAAATGGAGGTGGCCCCTCCTGCTTGGTCTTTACGTCAAACTGGCGCTGCGGGTCGCGTACTGCTTGCGCAGACTCGCCTTCTCTGCGATCCTGACATCCTCCCCCATCGAACTGTTGGTCCGACGATTCCTGAAAGGAACGAGGAGAACGAGGATCAGGAACCTGGAACCTCTCTGGTGTTTATTCTTAGAGCGGTCACGCAAATCATATCTACGTTCAGAAGCATCCAGTGTTGGCGAACCAGCACGAGAAGGTGGCTTCTGTTGTTGCTGCCGCTGATTTTTATTCCAAGCCTTCTTAGGAAAGATTGGACGACCCTCCTTTTCAGGAGGAGGCTTATTTTGTACCTGAGTAAAAGGTCTTATTCCCAAACTATTGCGTCCTAATGATGTGTATACATACGCAACAATAATCGGCAACTGTCGTTGCTTGTCAACGTCCGCCACCGCCGATAGGCGTTGACGCACTTGCAAGCTAACTGCCTCACCTTTGACATTGGCCAGAATCATGTCAGAGACAATAGGGAACATGCCCACTAATCTCATCCCCAACTCCAGGGCTGGACCAGCCCCGTGTTCATCTTGAACCTTTTTGAGAACTCTCGGTAGAACGGCCATCGAGGGGGTGCCAAAACACAGTGTATACACTGCTGCAAACACCGTCCCCCAGGTGGTGCAATCAGCTAAAGCGGGAATAATACCACTAGGTAAACTCATTGTAAGGATCCTATGTTTTTCTACAGGAGTAGTATGCGGGAAAGCAGCTTCGAGTTGCTCAAATTTTTCTGCCAACCAATATGGAAAATCATCTCTATTTTGAGGACGTTTGCCCATCACTGAATTAATCATGATGGGACTTATGACAAGGCCACCACCATGTGCCGGTGGCTGTAGAGCGGCTCCAGCCGGAGCCACTTGTATATTACGTGACATAAACTGTATGACACTTCTATATATATGAATCAAAGACGTATGTAATTGACGTAGCTCTGCGAGTGTAACATTAAGATAATAAGGATGTGGTGTAAAACCAGCCAACATGGGCCAAGTGGCCCCATCGACCGATAAGTGTCCTAAACGGAATGCAGAAACAGGGTGAGGAAGGGCGCCATTAAACCATATGGTATGCTCCCAGGCTGTCAACGGAACATTGAGTAACCGATAAGGGCGATAATGTCGCGGAACCACGGCTGGTGTATATTCATGAAAGAGATTATCATTCCCATCCACTGCTGGAAATGTAATCCAAGAGTAAAAGACTTCAAAGCGCTAAGCCGCATCCGCTTCGACTACAAAAATGAAATCAGCCCCCGCATTAGGGACTCCACGTGCAGTCAGATATGCTGTAACTGCCGCGCGGTTAGGTGCCGCAATAGCGACTGGTTGTGCCCTAGTAAAAATGGGACAAAGAAACACTGAGGATGGTAGCGCAAAACTGGGTTGAACAGAGATAACAAAACCTTTTAAAATTCAAGCTTGAAAAACCTAAAAACACACAAATATAGGAGGTTAAGCCCCCCCACCGGAAACGGTGAAAGGGTATTGTGGACAAGCACAAGCGCTACTCAGGAGTCTCGCGGTTAAGTACCAGATCAAACGTTGGTGGCGCCATGTTGCAGGGATTCTGCACAAACACAGAACTATGCGCAGGATTATAGGACCTTGGTGTATAGGGACTGGGTCTTCCTACCACCTTAGTACCCATGAGCCCAGGACCGACTAGCTATAGTGTCTCACTTGCTCTCCTACTCACTCACAGAGAAGCAAATGATTAGACACCCCAGAACACAACACTCCCAGATCTCTCAGGAATCACGGTAACAAGACACACCCTTTCGCTCGCACTCTTGTATTCGTCCACAATAAGATCTGACAGAGTCACGAAAAAGTTTAAAATATTTATTTTAACTAACGTGCCCTAACATGCAGTATACGTGCCACAACAAGCAGGAAAATGCATAATATAAATATAGTCAGCATAGCAGCTAGTCCATAAATCATGAAGGGAGATATCATCATAAAAAGACAGTGGAGCCTATCCTCCCTTTCCTTGCTACAAGCAGTATTATTATATATTAGAAGATCTCTGGGCTTTGTCAGCAGACCCCATACCACAGCCTATATATGGTAGATCTACATCACAGGTGCTGTTTCGCTCTTCTCTCTGGAAAGGTCCCTCTCCAAGTGTGTTTCACCTAATTCATGTACCCCACTAAAAACCAAAGTACGTTGTCCAAACCACAGTTGCATCGGTATGTTTTGTCTAAGGGCTAAGGTCTGGCTAGAACAAAATAACAAGGGGCATTGTTGTTCGACCTTGCACATAATGTTCAGTCAAAATCCTAGGAACATTCAGAGTGTGATCACAGCGATGAGTTAAGCAAACACAAGGAGATGATAGACGGAGCGCTGAAACTTTTCAGACACTCACCCCCAGTCACAGATCTGGGTTGAATCCATCATCATTCTTTAGCTCACTTCGCCACCTTAGTTCAGACCCAGCTATATGCAAATCAGTCTTGGCCCTGTGCCTCATGGAAACAGTGCAGCCCGAACTGCCAAGCCAGGTCTTCCCTAAACCGGAAACAAGCATCCTGGGACCGGTTTCTGGGTAACACCCTTCATCAGCCAGGCTAGCTTGAATCCAGTGGCAAAGTGAGCAAGGGACCCACGTCTGGGCATACCCTGCCAACTTAGGGCGAACAAAGCAAACACAAGGAGATGATGGACGGAGTGCTGAAACTTTTCAGACACTCACCCCCAGTCACAGATCTGGGTTGAATCCATCATCATTCTTTAGCTCACTTCGCCACCTCAGTTCAGACCCAGCTATATGCAAATCAGTCTTTGCCTTGTGCCTCATGGGAACAGTCCAGCCCGAACTGCCAAGCCAGGTCTTCCCTGAACCGGAAACAAGCATCCTGGGACCGGTCTCTGGGTAACACCCTTCATCAGCCAGGCTAGCTTGAATCCAGTGGCAAAGTGAGCAAGGGACCCACGTCTGGGCATACCCTGCCAACTTAGGGCGAACAAAGCAAACACAAGGAGATGATGGACGGAGCGCTGAAACTTTTCAGACACTCATCCCCAGTCACAGATCTGGGTTGAATCCGTCATCATTCTTCATCTCCTTGTGTTCACAGCGATGAGTTCCCATGTGAAAGCAGTCATTTAAATATTGCAAAAATAAAGACGTGTAGTAATGTGCACGAAAGCAGCAGGCAAGCTGCAGCGTGCTCATGCTAAGTTAGTGAAAAACGACAATGTCCCTATGGGCCACGTGACATAATCACATGGAATTACTTAAACATTCCACATGATTATGCAGAATTACATGAGAAGGGGGACGCTAGTGTGCCGGCGGCAAAATGGCTGCTTTCTGGAGCAGCTCTGCCGGCCGAGCGTCATTATCTGACCAAAATCCTGATAAGAGCTGCAGATCTGCGTACACTAATTTTAGATTTGGAAATCGGAACGCGGCACGAACACTACGAGCTTGCAGGTTCTCTCAGTGGGCGGAGTGAAGACCGGCATTGGCGCCTGCAGCTGGAGTTAGAGGGCCGGGGTGGTGACACAAGATAGCGGCCACCAGTGAAGCACAGTAAAGATGGTGCTGACGGTGCAAGGAGTTAAGCGGTGTGTCATATCGGGCGCAGTGCCTGGGACGTATGAGCTGCTAGGGGAATCCTGAAGCCCGGAGCTTCCCCTCGATGGTTGGTGATGAGAGTTTGGGCTGCTGGCCGCAACACGCAAAGAAGTGACAAGATGGCGGCCACCAGTGCTGAGGCGAGTGCTGAGGCGGCGACTGCTGAGAAGATGTGGCGGTGATCGAGGTGCCCACCGGCTGGAAATTAAGGTGCCTGAGTAGCGGTGCAGGCTGAGAGGGCTCGGTGGCTCCGGCTGTGAATAGAGTGGTGTATACACTGTGCGAGCGGAGCCGGGGTCCTTGAAGAGTGACGTGGCGCTAAGACTGTGACCGCCCGAGTGGTAAGCTCAAGTCGGGGCTGCCGGAGATCGTAGGCGGTAGATGCGTCACTCGTTGGAAGGTGCAAATTGGAACTGCGTTGCGCAATGCACTAAGAGATGACAGTGGAACCTGGGCAAGAAGCAACATAAAAGACAGGTTGCTGGAAGAGACTGCCTGCCTGCATTCCCCTGCATGAATAGGCAAGAGATTGCTTTCATGAGCATGCATGGCATGGTCGCCAGGTGGCATCTGGTGTAGATGTGGACCTGAGATACACTCAGCTACGGTGTGAGACAGCCTGTTTAGGAGGGGCGCTATACATTGAAGTTGCAGAGTGTGATCGCATAGCCTGGTCAGTTTTGTTGGATGAAGGGCCTGTGACAATTGAAACTGTGGGGTGCGATAACTTACCTAGAAGAGTCGCTGTACGCTGAGGGCACTGCTGGGAATTGCGTCAGCGATGGCCCAAACTTGTCGAGTGCTGGGCTGGTGAAGGCTGTAATTCGTGAGTGGCCTAGATCCGCATTTACCTTCCCCGTTAAGTTATAATCTGTGGTTTCATAGGGTGCAGCTGCGAGAGTCATACCTCTTTTCACAATGGGGAAAACGGACAAGCAGCAGTCGCGTCTCACCTTTGAGGCACGGAAGCCATCTAGGTCCCAGAAGTATGCTTTATCGGATTCTGAGCAGGAGCTCACAGAGAAAAGCCCCACTGCTCTGGAGACGACATTAATGGCAATGCAGAACAGTTTGCAATTGATAGACGGCAAGATTGATGCGTTGAATATGCGAATGGATCATTTTGCCACCCGGTTGGATAAGCAGGGGGCACGCCTGGGGGGGAAGTGGAACAGCGGATTTCCACTGTGGAGGACACTCTTCAGTCAGTTGTATCCAAAAGTCTAGATATGGAGAAAGTGATTGCGGTAATTCAGGCAAAAAATGAGGATCTTGAGGCGAGATCCTGCCGCAACAATCTTCGCATTCTTGGACTGCCTGAATCCACCAATGCAGGCATGATGGAAGTCTACATTGAAAAGATGATCAAGGAGGTGTTCGGGCTGGAGAACCTATCTACTGTGAGGCTGGTGGGACGAGTGCATAGGTCGCTGGTGGCGCGCCCAGTTCCGGGGGCCCCACCGCGGCCTGTGATTGTCCTGCTTCTCAACTATCGTGACATGGACACAATACTACATCTGGCAAGGGAGAAACAGAAAATCGTCTGTGAGGGCAGTGCGATTGAGTTTTACCCAGACTTTACTGCTACCGTACAGGCAGCGAAACGGGAATTTCTCCCGGTAAAAAAGAAGTTGCAAGTTGAGATTCCTTATGCAATGTTATACCCGGCCCATCTGAGAGTGGAGGTAGATGGCAGGCAGTAGATCTTTGTGAACCCTAAGAGTGGAATGGACTTCATAAAAACGAGGGCAGAAGAATCGTAAAGTCTCCGAAGCTCCAATGTCTGACGTTGAATGACTTATTGAACACTTGTGGGTTGGTAAGATGGGGGGTGTGATGCTGTTCTTGCTGGGGGTCTGTTTCAGGGTCTAGATCGATTCTGCATTGGCATATGCTCCAAGTGGTTGACATAGTTTGTTTTTATATGAATATTGTATGCGATTTTAGCCAGGGGCATTTGGGTGGCTCAGCAGGCTGTGCAGGGCTGAAACAAACTGTACTGTTACGAGTTGATTGAAGGGATTGTTGCTAGAGAATTTAAAACAATGCATGCTTGTGTGGGTGATGCAGTGCTATGTAGCTAGCTCGGACACCTCCCTCTCTCATCGGGAGGCTTTGCCTGGAGCCTGCGACCCCCCAATTGGGTGCACCCCTATGTGTATTGGGGCTTTCACGTTAGGGTATGGCTTCGGCCAGTTGGGGAGACTGAAGGGGGTGGAGGGATGGGGTTTGTTTCTGTTGTGACTACAGTACATGCAATTTTTACATGTGATTGGTGGGCTACTTGGCTGAGGGGAGGAGATAGGATGTTAATGATTGAAGTACCCTCCCAAAAATTACATCTAAGGGCGGTATAATTAAAATGTTGACATGGAATGTACGGGGCCTCAATAACCCAAAGAAGGTAAGGCAGGTTTTTGCATACTTAGACAGGCATGATGTTAAAATTGCTCTGTTACAGGAGACCCATCTGACCAAACACTCAGAGCGAAACGTTGGTAAAAGGTGGGCAGATACGGTTGTGGCCTCGTCATACTCTGCATATTCCAGGGGGTTATGATATTAGTTAAAAAAGGTACCCCGTTCAGTGTCCTGCACACTGAGATCGATGAGCAGGGTAGGCTCGCACTAGTACAAGGCTCACTGGGAGGATCGTTGGTTGCTCTGGTGAACAGTTATGGGTCAAATGTAGATGACGACCCTGCTAATTATAGTGATGTGTGGAGGCGTTTGAGGGCACTCGGTCCATTACAGATCATTTGGGGGGGGGATTTGAATATATATCTGGACCCAGGGATGGATAGATCTGCTGCTACAGATTGGCATGGCAAACAAGCTGCGAACATTGTCAGAGAGATCATGAAGGCGGAAGGATTAATGGATGCATGGAGGATGAGAAACCCAGGCACGAAAGAGGGTACCTTCACGTCAGCTGTCCATAACTCTTGGTCCAGATTGGACTATTGGCTGATCTCCAATATGGTAGGCTCTTGGGTGGAGAGGGTGACGCATCTAGCGAAAATATTATCCGACCACGCGCCGGTGGTGTTGGAGCTGGCCGTGCCGACATATATTAGGCCCCCTTTTCAGTGGCGCCTGAAGCCTGAGGCATTGACGGATCAAGTCTTTCACACCACAGTAGGTGCAGCCATTAGTAATTTCTTTCAAGGAAATGGGGGCTCGGTCAGTGACTCAGGAATATTGTGGGAGGCTTTTAAAGTTACAATAAGGGGAGAATGCATGGGGGTACAGGCCGGGATCCTGAGGTCACTCCGTAACAGAATGCAGGATATTGAGGGAAACTGCTGAATCTCGAGCAGGAATACGCAATTCGGCCGGCACCAGAGCACGTAGCAAAAATGAGGGAATTAAACACTGAATATGGTGAGCTAGCTGATCAAGAGATGCTTTTTAGATCCCGGCGGTGGAAAGCTAGAGCCTATGGGGAAGGGGGGAGAGCGGGACGTACCTTAGCTGCTAAATTAGCCGGACACAAAGAGCAGGGCCACATAATCGAGATCTGGACCAAAACTCTACACCACGATACACCACATCGGAGATTGTATCGGTCTTCAGTGATTTTTATGCTGACCTATATACGCAACGTCCAGAGGCTGCAACTGATGAGATTGTTAGCTACCTGGAGGATATTGCGTTGGGCTGGCTGTCTTCGGGTCAGAGGGAGTTCTTACTCCAGTCGCTAACTGTAGACGATGTGAAGGAGGCTATACAGAAATTGCCTACGGGAAAAGCAGCGGGTACTGATGGCCTGCCTGGTGAGTTTTACAAAACCTACATGGATCAATTGGCCCCGATACTGATTGATTATACACACACGCGCATAGGGTGGCAATGCCCTTTGCGAATGCACATCTTCCTACAGTGTAGCCCGGATAATATTGTATTAAACTGAACAGTATGTTGTGGTGCTCTCAAGGTAATAAACCACGTGTTGCAATTTATGAACCTGGTGATTTTATAGGTTTTCTGTGTGTTATACTGAAATTCTATCGTTCTATTGTTGGCAAAGCAACACATGTTGCAATATCCACACTTGTAAAAACCCGATGGTGGGTTGGGCAACCAAGTGTTAGTCATAAAAAAGAAAGGAGAAATTGGAATGGACTGCTTTTGATTACTGTTATGGTCATTGACCCATATACTTTATGGACTGCTTTTTGTGTGCCTCGCTTTCTGTGTATCTATATGGATTTATCTAGAGAGTTTTTCTTTCTAGATTGTGTTTCCTCCTAGGTCGCAGGAGGTTTATTACCTTGAGAGCGCCACAACATACTGTTCAGTTTAATACAATATTATCCGGGCTATACTGTAGGTAGATGTGCATTCTCAAAGGGCATTGCCATTCTGTGCGCGTGTGTGTATAATCAATTTGTATTGTATATGGCAGGTTTGCACTCTATGAAATTTCTGGTTATTTACTGTGTCTATTGTATGTACTTATACTGTGTAGGTATTGAGCGTTTCAAACTACCAAAACAATAGGGATCAGTTAGAGGACATGGCAACCTTTGATGACAATAGGGATAACCTTCTGGAGGAATTATTTCAGATCAACACCAATACTAAAGTTCAGACGACTACAGGGTCCAAACATGAAGGGCTAAAAATGAAGTTTGTTAGATTAGAACGACTAAAAAACCAAGAGCTGTCTAGATGGTGGGATGCCACCATCTTGCAAAGATATCGAGACATTAAACAAATTCCTAGGGGTCTAAGGGTGTAATCTTCCCCTCATTTGATGATTTGGGAGCATCTGATTACCTAATCCTCTTATGGCATGATGGATATACTAATTAGAGATGCGACTGCAAAAAGAGAGAAATTGTTACAAGACATAAGGGATTTGGAGGAGGAGATAAGACAAATGAACTTACCAGAAGTGGCAGATAAAAACTATAAAATACTTAAAGAGGTACTACAAAACCATCAGTTGTACATCAAGGATAAAAAAAACGTGCAAGCTTAAATGAGATGATAATGATTACAGAAGTGGCAGAGTCTTCACCTATGCTAGCAAATTTGACAACATAAAGCTAAACAACAAAAAAGATATTGTGGAGGGACCAACCAGTGGACCGGGGGCATTGCCTCATCCAATGAGACATCTCTCCAGTATAACTAGCTATACTAGTGAGGAATCCTCCACATCTGTTGGGCCCCCAACCAGTACCACCACAGGGCAATCCTCTTCTTTTTTATTAGAAATGAAGAGGTTCCGCAAAGGCACAAGGCAGAACTCAAAGAGACAGGAGCTAGGCCAAAGAAAACAAGAAGGGGCAAAACAAAGAAACAGGGGAGGACTAAAAGACAAGGAGGGAATGACAACAAGATCAGTCACACGGACTTTACAGAACTAGATGGTAGCGATTGTATTGGGTCATCTGACACTTCTGTTGATAATGTTACAGTCATCAATCTATTAGAATATACTTTGAATGTGAATGAAATAAAGATTCTAAGCAGGGGTCTTGGTTTCTGTCTGGCGTCTCTTCCTAACTTCACTGATCTGCACATTGGTTTATTTAAATTTATAAGAACTCTTAAACTAAAGAAATTCTTTTTCAATAAAGAGGTTTCTGATACTCCAAGAACAAGAGTAGAAACAGATTGTAGTATGACAGTTAAGGATATATGGGATGTCTAGCTATAACTGTCCTTGGAACAAGGGGATACTGATACACCAACTGCAATACAGATTCTACATGATCTAACATTGATACAAACACAGACATAAATAGTTGGCTCAAACAACAATCCAGATTTACTCCCAATCTGGCAGCAGACAACGTGATTGACATCTTTTACCAGACTGTGACCAAAGAACTGTATAGACTGGAGGATAAATATCACGCTGGGCATAAGTCTATCAGACACAATATAAGTAAGGGAGAAAGAGATGCTTTACAAACACTGGCCAACAACAGTGAAATCATCATTAAGGAAGCTGACAACGGGGGCAATATAGTCGTGATGAACAGAAAAGACTATATACATGATGTCTTATCATATGAGAAAATTTCTTACAAACCACTGGGGGACACTTCAAATCTCATTGAGACAAAGTTAAAGCATTGGAAGGATCAGGGATTATTGACAGATGCAGAATGTAGATGCCTGTTCAATCCCACTCCACAGCCCCATGCAATTACGTACTGCCCAAAGTACACAAAAGGGGGGCTTTTCCACCGGGTAGACCCATCATTTCCGGCATTGGGTCACCTACGGAAAAACTATCTGAGAATGTTGATATTTTTTTGCAGCCCTTTGTACACAACCTGCCCTCATATCTAAGGGACACAAAAGACCTGCTAGGTAAAGTTGAGGATTTTAAATGGACGGAGGGCCATCTACTAGCCACACTAGATGTCACGTCTCTCTATACATGTATCCCCAAATCCAAGGGATTAGAGGCAGTACAACATTTTCTCAACACCAGAAGCGCGACCTTAGTAGAACACAATGTTATGCTCATAGATATCATCACACTGGTACTAGACAACAACTTTTTCATACACAATGGAGACTGGTATCAACAAACATGGGGAGTGGCCATGGGTGCTAGGTTTTCACCGTCCTTTGCTAATTTATATATGGGCCTATATGAAAAAGTTCACATCTGGACACTCTGCCCTTCCACTTTCACAGAGCACATCATTCTATGGGTACGATACATTGATGATGTATTGTTGCTTTGGTCAGGCGATGCCACAACACTCAATTAGTTTGTACTTTTTCTGAATGATACAGCTTCAATATTCAGTTCAAGAATCATTGTAGTACCAAAAGTGTTGATTATTTGGACACCACCTTGTTTGTTGAGGGGAATCACCTTAGATCCAAGCTTTATAGGAAACCAACTGCCTGCAATGCCATTCTGCATGCTTCGATTGCCCATCCGCAAGCACAAATAAAGGCTATCCCATTTGGAGAAATGGTTAGAATAAGGCGGAACTGTAGCTCGAATGCATGCTTCCAATTTGAACTACACAAATTGGAAAACAGAATTGTAAACAGGGGCTATTCAACACAGATACTTGAGGAAGCGAAAAATAAGATCAAAAAGGTACAACTCCGAGACTTACTACGTGATAGACCGGCTAGCAAGAAAACAAATACCATGGATTGTAAGAAGAAACCTGTCATGGTTACCCCGTATATTGCAGCAAGCGCAGACCTATATAAGATCATGTCCAAACATTGGCATTTATTACAGATGGATGGGACACTTAGAAATGCGATTACCGATAAACCCAACATTGTTCATACTAGGGGTAGGACCATTCGACAGACCCTATGTCACAGCTACCTTATACCCACGGTGACTAACACTTGGTTGCCCAACCCACCATCGTGTTCGTACAAGTGTGGATATTGCAACATGTGTTGCTTTGCCAACAATAGAATGATAGAATTTCAGTATAACACACGGAAAACCTACAAAATCACCAGGTTCATAAATTGCAACACGAAGTATGTGGTTTACTGCATTGTCTGTGTCTGCGGGCTTATATATATAGGAAGCAATATAAGACCTTTAAAGGAATGCATCTAAGAGCATGTACGTGCAATCAAAAACAACAACATAGATTATCCGCTTGCAGTGCACTATAACAATATGCATGGGTTGGAAGAACATGTCAGAATCACTTTCCATGGTATTGATATGTTGAGCCCTACAAGTAGAGAGGGCGACAAAACACGGCTACTTAGGCAATTGGAAAGTCGGTGGTTGATTAGACTGAGGGATGTGGACATGGGCCTTAATCTCGATAAGGAACTCCATACCTTTCTTTACTGAAGTTATCAATGGTGTTCCTTTTGCGTAATGGTTTTTATACTCTACCATTACCTGTGGACAGAGTTTTATACAATAACCATCGGTGTTTCCCCCTGCTAAACTGTAATTGAGCATCAGTCTATGCTGTACCACCTAACATTGGGAGACAATGTGTTTTTTGGGCTCATATTATTACAACTAGATAGTTCATCTGTGTTTAACTATTTTCCCACACATTCTTTTGTCTGTTTTGTTAGGACCAATGTGGTTAGACTGCCCATTGTGTGTAAAGATACTCCTGTACATGCTATATTCACTGTTCTTTTGATATAATGACTCAATGCTATCAATAATGTGTGTTGATTGACTGTTATGCAATGTTTGTCACACTGCAAGGGGTTACAGCCCCTCCCTTTGTCTAAAATACTTATTGTATAAACGTCTCTTCCCTGCCTTGACATTTTAAATGTTCCATATCGAAAATGATCATAATGTAAATACTGTCAAAAAACATCGGTATGACCCCCGTATAATTTGTGTGTCCTGTGCGAAGCCCATGCAGCTGGTTTTGTGTGCTATTATGGCTTTTTTTTTTATACTTTATACTAAATTCAGGTCACTCTGGTGGGAAATATCATAAATGAACATCTATACCAACAATCTTTCAATTCTAATATGATTAAGAATCTCTGTCACAGCTTTGCATGATAAATACTGCAAATCAAGATGGCGTCCACTGTTTTTACACAATACAGATGCCCCTGAATACTAGTCCTACTTTACTTCTTACTTTCTGAGAACACACTTTGCTTAAAAACCCCAGGTGGAACAGCACGTTGTGCTCACCAGCATTACCCTCGGAAGTAGCTTTTTTGCTCCGACATGACTACGCTCAGGTTAGTCCACGGGACGGTTTCTCCTTTTACTTTTGATCCTTGGGTATCCGGCAGCTCATGTAATCGATATTGGTTTTTTCTTCCTCCTAAAGGCTTAACAGGGCCAGTGTGTAGGTCGCTCCGCCTGATTAATTGCTCACGGGCGGGCGGCTGTTTTTGGATTGAAATTGGAAGACGTGGCTTTTCTCTCCACAAGCAAGCTCTCACGAAGAACCCTCACAATTTCAATTACTTGCCAACCAGGTTTTGTGAGGCGGAGTCCTGCTATTAGCAGGAGCTACACAGGTTAGTGTGTTTGTCATTTTATTCCAAGTGGGTAGTGTCAATGGTTTTGTTCGTGTGGCAAAAAGCTACGATGTTTGTTAGTGTGCCACTGTTGCAAAGTCATCCTGTGCCCTGGGCATCCCCTGACTTTTTGCTGACTGGTACTGGTGGTAACTGACTCTGACTGACCCTGGGCTCTGCCTAACCAGGCCCAGGCCCAGTGCCAAGCTGAAAGGAACACATTAGAATACAGTTAAAACACCAAACATACACTAGGGTACACTATGGTATGGTGGGGTACCCCTGTAATTGGCATGACCTACCCCATAAGCCCCTAGTATATAATAGGGCAGGGGATTGAAACTACCTAGAAGTCCCCAGTACCCTGGGTCATGGCAGTTTAGAGGCCAGAAGCTCTTTTGCACTTGCATGTGTGCACTGCTGAAGCCTGAGGTCAGTTTAAAAGCAGCCCTGGGTGCCAGGACTGCTTTTAAAAAGTAAATTGTGCCCAAACTCGACTTTGGTGGTAGGGGCACTTAAAAATGGATAACCTACAATGTTTTGGCATATTAGGGACCCCCAGGGTCTCCCCTAGGTATCCCAGGGGTGGGGGGTCAAATATTTATAAGGTACACCCTTATAAAATGAGTTTTTATATGCCTGGGTAAAGTAAAATTTCACATTTCACTCCCACATTGTGGTAAAGTGTTGCCCAAATTCGACTTTGATGCCAGGAGCAGTGTGAAGTGAGGATCTGCAATATTTTTGCAGATTCAGAACCCCTAAAGTCTCCCTAGCTGCACATGGGGTGGGGTTCCTGTAGATATAAGGCAAGTACTTATAAAATGTGTTTTTGTAAGTCCTGGTGCTGGAAAAATGGCCCAAGTCATTTTTCCCATTGCAAATCCCCAGTTACACAGGTTAACATTGCAGGAAGTTATTAAATAACTCCTGATAGGAAGGGGATAGAGCTACCGTTCAAAGACTTCTCAGAATAGTAATGCTAAATCCAACAATATCATATTGTTGAATTTCTCCTAAAGTGTACATACAAGAAGTTATAAGACTTTCTTGTTTGTAAGTCCAGATTCAGCCTTCCAGTGGTCTGCCCTGATTGGTCAGAGTTAAGTGGATTAGCCAGCCTGCCTGGAGAGGTGATAAAGAGCCCCTGGGGTTATGCAGCTGGGCTGGGAGGGCAGTGTGCTGGTCCACAGGAATGCCAGGCCAGGGGGAGGGGTCGTAAACCATGGGCTTCAAAGGGAAAAGCAGAACCCAGTGTCAGTTTACAACTCTGAACTTTATCCCTCAGGCAGATGGGGGGATAAAGGAAGGTATGAGGGGGGAGAGTCTAAGTAAATTAGCCATCCTCTGGGTGTGTTTAGCCAGCTCTTGCCTCCTTGCTGGAAATTCTGCCATTATGGATTTGGAAGATTTGATGCACTCTGGGACAAAATAATGCCACACTCTACAGGAAGTGGTCATATCTTTGAGGAGTTACCCTGCTCCCATTGGTCAGGAGTGACCTGCTGCTTGACCCAGAGAATTTTGAATAAGTATCTGAGAGGGGCAGAGCCCTCCAGATCTGCTGCTTGAAACTTACTGAAGCAAGACATTGCCAAGCTGAGAAGATTTTGCTGTGCAAAGATTTCTAAGGCCTGACCGCTGAAAACTGCACCATCTGAAACTACAGCCCTGTGGATTATTTTGCTGAAAAAGAACTAAAGAGTGGACTCCTGAAAGCTACAGGTTAAAAGAGCTCATCTGGAACATCACCAACTAAATCTGCACCTTGGGGAACTACCAGTGGATTTGTAAGGGTGACGTCCCAGTGGATTGTGGGAACTGAAGTCCTCAACTTTCAAGGACCATCTTGGAGCTTCCAGACCCTTGGAGTGAGTTTGAGACACTTTGGGACCCTTTGAGGAACTTCAGGAAGAAGTTCAAGAAGTTTGGAGAACTTTGGAAAAAAGCTCCATAGAGGGGCCGACTCAACCTGGTCAGCCAAGCCGCCTGCCTTCAACCGCGAGTCGGCTAAGCCATCCAGGTTCGTCCCACTAAAAGCTCCGTCGGTCCGACTTCCAGCGTTTGACCGGGAGTAGAAGAAATCTGAAGCCGGCGAACCCTCACCGGATCCGGCTACATGAGGAGCATCGAGAGACCCTGCGAGAAAAAGCTCCAGAAAAGTTTCTAAGTCCGCTCGTAGAAAAGTCGACCGGGAGCAACCGCGAGAGCCAAGCCACCTGTCTTCCATCGCGTGTCGGCCTGGGCTCCTGGGTTGCCCTGCTGAAGCGCTAACAAAAAAGTTTCTAAGTCCGCTCCAGGGAAGTTGACCGGGAGTTCGTCGAAAGGCAAGCCGGCGAACCCTCACCGGATCCGGACTGGCTGGGAGCTTCAAGGGACCTCGCGAGAAAAAGCTCCAGAAAAGTTTCTAAGTGTGAAGGTAGAAACTGAGACCGGGACCTGCCGCAAGCTGTAGCCGCCCAGGGCTCCATCGCGGTCGGCCTGAAACTTTGACTTTGCCCCGGTCTATCGCGAGCAGGTATCCCAATATGGTGCTATAAACTTCTAAGTGCTATATTTTATTAAATCTTTGAAAATTCATATCTCTGGTTCCCTACATTGGATGTTTGTCGTTTTGGTGTCATTTTAAAGATAAAAATATTTACTATTTTTATAAATTGGTGTTGGATTTTTATTTTGTGTTGTGTCTTAATTATTTACTGAAATGGTGTTTTTAAATGCTTTACATACCTGTCTTTGAAGTTAAGCTTGTCTGCTCGCAGCCACGTTACCAAGGGCTGAGCATAGGAATAATTTTCTAAGACCTATGCTGAGTCCTATCATGTGTTAGTGGCCTTATTGCCAGTGGCAGACCTACATTTGCCCCTACCAATAATCCACTTTCCAACAGCCACCAGTTATCATTTTTATTCAGCAGGTTTATAGGCCTTCTACTGACGCTTCCCGGTGTAACTTCATCGGGTAGACGTGTTTCTGTGACGTACATACAGCGAGGGCTGCTATTTGGTTTTGCCAATAGTTGTGCCGACTCTGGGATCATATGCAGTTACGGATAACTATATCACAAGGTACCGCTATGTCACGTTTAATGCGAATGTATACAGAAAAACTGGCCATGTTTGCTTGTGGGAGGGTCTGGAGTTCTGTCACTGTCATGTGTGTGTCTAAATTTGGGTAATCTTTTGTTCTCCTTATGATATTACTCTGACCCGATTATGATTCATGGTGACATTTTTGGTTATGTTCATTGGATTAAGACAAAAAATAGGGCTATGATTTAAGCTCCCTGTCTTTGTGCTATATGTTACTAAAAATGTTATACCTTTACCATCATCCGTACAGATTTGCTGCAAGCACCTACACACGGAGCCCAGTACTTGATAGGACTTCCTGTTTTTGATTTTTCCATTTCGTGGGTTTCTCTTCCGTTCGTCTTGGTAAGAGAGTTTACCTGTGATAAGCCAGATCTTACCTTGTATATATAATAGAGCATGATGATGACACAAGTAGTACTCACTTGATAACTGGTTATGCTCACGGTTTTGGCACACGGTATCTTCTTATTTTTTCTTTTTGGTGCTCTGCCTCGGGTGCA
This sequence comes from Calotriton arnoldi, assembly GCA_963921515.1. NCBI lineage: Eukaryota > Metazoa > Chordata > Amphibia > Caudata > Salamandridae > Calotriton > Calotriton arnoldi. Next base: position 1,234,781 of record CAWUFW010001738.1, on the reverse strand, counting down.
CACTTGGTAGCACGCCCATTCTATATTCTGTCTATGATCTGGCACATCACGAATGGGGTGTTTGGTGTTTTTCTGCTTTCTCTGCTCATTGAGATCTTCGATCTTTTTTAATGGAATATGTTCTGGAACGGTGTTGGTCGCACATGAGTTTGTCCATGAGGACTTAACTCTTGCTGTTTTAGTTAATGTCATATTTGACTATGTGATTTTAAATTTAAATTTATGTACATTATTTGCAGCCTTGAAAAAGTCCATAGGACGAAACACTTGTCGGCTGCCAGCTTGTTGTATCACATTGAAGGAAATCAGAGAATAAAAAAGAAAGGAAAAATTGGAATGGACTGCTTTTGATTACTGTTATGGTCACTGACCCATATACTTTATGGACTGCTTTTTGTGTGCCTCGGTATCTGTGTATCTATATGGCCCCGATACTGGTAGACACGTATGCGGAAGCATATGACAGTGGTGTATTGCCTCCCACCCTACGAGAGGCTCTGATTGTTATGTTATTAAAACCCGATAAGGATCCAAAAAAGTGCGAATCGTATCGTCGACTGTCCTTAATGAATATAGATGTAAAAACTTTAGCTAAAATAATCGCGATGAAACTCCAGCCGCTGGTGCCAGCTCTGGTGCTGAAAGACCAGTCTGGATTTGTACAGGAGCGATCCACAACACATAATCTCCACACTTTGTTTGCTGTGTTGCACTATCTGGACCCTGAGATGAGGGCAGTGGTGGTATTCTTGGATGCCGCTAAAGCCTTCGACTCTATTAACTGGGGATATATGTTCACGGTGTTGGGCAGAATGGGGCTTCCTCCTGCGTTTGTGCAATGGATCAGATTGCTCTATTCCGAACCGACGGCAAGGGTTAAAGTTAACAGTTGGGTGTCTGACTCGATCCGGATTGAAAGGGGAACTAGGCAAGGATGCCCGCTGTCACCAATGTTATTCTCTCTCGTGCTAGAACTGCTGGCTTGTAAGATTAGACAGCAGCATAAGTATGCAGCACTAGGTTTTCAGCAGCAGCCATTAGCCATATCCTTGTATGCAGATGATATGCTGCTGTATGTACATGAGCCGGAGGTGCATCTTAAACCCTTACTTAGGGAGTATGTCAAGTTTGGTGGTTTCTCGGGATTGAATATAAAGTGGGGTAAGTCTGTAATACTGCCCTCACACAGGATACTACGGCGCATGAGTTGGATTTCCCCTTACAGTGGGCACAGGATCTCGTTAAATATCTTGGTGTATGGATCCACAGGGACCCAGAGGTGGTGGTTCAAATGAACTATTGCCGTGCATTAGCGACGTTGACTGAGCTGGTAGCCGGATGGATACGTCTGCCACTTTCTCTGGCGGATCCTATCGCGGTGATAAAAATGACTGTTTTGCCTAAATTTCTGTATCTATTTGTGAACATCCCCATCGTGCTGAACAAATCGTTTTTCAAAGCCTTACAGTCACGTATATTGACTCTGACGTGGGCAGGCAAGCAGCCGCGCTGTAGCTGGAATGATCTGGTTCAACCGTATGAGAGAGGTGGTTATGAAGTACCGGATATGAGATTATGGGCTAGATGTATCAAGCGTTTTACCGTTTTTGCGATTACCTATTTTGCGAATGCATTTAGGGAATCACAATTTGCGATTCCTTAAATGCAATGCTGGAAGCAAAAAAATATTGCGACCTGGCTTTAAGGAATGGCAAATTACCACCAACTTCAAGTTGGTGGTAATTTGCAACTTCCTAGGAAAATGCACTTTTTTGCATTTTTCTAGGTGCCATGTGGCATACATACATGCCCTTAGGGCATCTATGTGCGCCACATGTGCACACATGCATATTTCAGGGGTGCAACAGGGTGTCCTTTTGGCCCCCTTGCACCCTTGAAATTGCATGCGCGATTTGCGAGTACCTATTGGGTACTCGCAAATTGCGCATGCAATTCCCATTCATTCCTATGGGCCTCTAGGCCCATAGAAATGAATGGGAAGCCATGTCTTATTTGCGACTCGCAATTTGCGAGTCGCAAATAAGGAATGCGTAGGAATCGCAATTTTATTTGCGAAACCTACATACATTGCATTTTGCAAGTCCATAATAGCGAATCGGTAAAATTCGCTATTAAGGACTTGCAAAATACAATGTTGATACATCTGACCCTATATTATTTGTGCGCACAGGCGCAGTTTGTGCACTGCTGGCAAATCCCGCAAAGTTTCTTGCTGCATTTAGCGGTGGAGGCGGACGATGCCCACCCGATCCCGCTTACAGCAGTGTTACATCATTCTCTGCCTTTTAATTCCAGAGCCCACATTAACACAGTAACCTGCACCACTCGAGCATGGAAGGAACTGCGGATTAGAGCAGGCAGGGATCATTTGTATGCACCGGCCCTGTTAATAAATTCACACCCTGGCATTTCAGTTACTCAGGAACAGAGGGCGCTACATATTTTGAAGACCGCTGGGATAACCACACTAGGGGATCTTTATCCGGGTGGAACCTTTATTACCCTTGAAGCTCTCACTGCTAAAACAGCTTATACTGCCATGCTTGGATTTATATTTGTGAGACTACGAGCAGCAGTAAGGGCTGAATATCCTGAATACCCAGTGGAGCCGCAGGTCTTGAAGGCACTGCAGATGCTATTGACTAGCAAAGACAGAAAGGGTTTGATAACGAAGCTGTATAGCATTTCATTGGTGGAAAACCAGCTGGACATATCTAAGGCATATGAAAAATGGGCTATGCAGTTAGAGACGCCATTGTCATGGGAGGATTGGGCAGGTTGCTGCGCATTGACGGGTTGCCTCATGGCGAATTGTAATCTCAGGATTATACATTTCAAATTTTTACATCAAATGTACTACACGCCTGATAAGCTACATCGGTAAGGGTTATGGGGGACTCGCGGTGTGTGAGGTGTGGCATGAAAGGTGCAGACTTTAGACATTTGGCTTGGGACTGTGCCCCTGTGGCGTGATACTGGTTCAGTGTCATGCAACATCTCACAAAGATGATTATGGAGACGGTGGCATATACCCAGCAAATATGTTTATTAGGTCTATGTATGTTGGACTGGAAAATTTGTTCTGCCGACTCCTTCAAGCATTGTGCGAGTTAAGTTAGCATTTGCGACACCATTTTGTATTCAGCCGCCATTTTGTACCCTGATCGAAAATTACGCTTCTGTCTTATATTGCCTGCCTCAGCAGAAAGCAGCCTCGATTGTTTCTCTTTATTATTCAAGGTTGAGCTTCGCTGCACTAATGAATAGATTGTTCTGTCTTTGCATGCCTTTCCCAGTAGGTAGGCCTGCTCCCACTCTCAGAGAGATGGGCATGGGCAGAGTAACCTTGAAACTAAGATAGCATGTACCCGGTCTCAGGATAGTAGCTCATCTTTCTGTACCACCTTTGTTAGTCAGCTCTGAGACTGGAAAATTCCAGTCTGGGCGGGTCTTTAGGGATGCTGGAAATGTATATCTGATATTGCTATGTTGACGGGGGTCAGTCCCTCTGCCACAATCTGAGGAGGCTGGTCAGATTGGACTCCGCTCAACCGTATACTAATAAATAACTTTGGTTTGTATTTTCTACTGTCTGACCGACTCTTCATTTGTATGGACAGCTGGGAGGTGGTCGTGAGTGACCCGGGTGGCGGCTGTGACTCTATTGCTAGCTAAAAGGGGGGTGGCCAAACATTGTGCCTACTGTTGCCGCTTTAAAGACATAGTTTATTGTAAGGAGCAATTGAATATATATGCTGAAGATTTGCAAATTTCTTCCAGGCCAAAGGATATTTGGAGCCCGGTAGAGGTCTATCTTGCAGAACAACTTGATGTTTTGAAATAAATTGGATGTTATGAATATCTCTGTGACGCTGGGGAAGCTACAAGTGACATAATTATGGTAGAGGAGATGGCTAAAGGGCCTCAGTGGGGTGGCCACTATGAAACAGCGTGTATAATATGTACTGTGGTATTGTTCTCGTTATGTACTGTTACCTTTTTGAATCTCAAACATGGCACACTGAGTTTGTATACAAATGCAGATGTTTGTAATGCAATATTGTATACTAAAAAACTCAATAAACAAATTTAATAAAACAAAAAAAGAATTACATGAGAAGAGTTATTTTGCATTTAGCGCTATTTTCTTAGTGCAAAAATGTTCCCTTTTCTCCAAAATGGACACAAGGATGCAGCTTGCGCTAAGAAATCTCATTAACTGCAACGGAACATGAACAGCAGCATGTGCACCATATGTAGAAATGTAACCCTCTACATATACACCTATGTGTACATTTAAGCAGCAATTTTGACATAATCTGATATACACATTTATCTTGTGGTGTAATACATAATTTTCCCCTGATATAAATGTATCCTGCTTATAAGAGGAGACATAGTTCAAAGTACAATGATGTGTAATTGTAGAACGACAGCTCTTTTCCAACTGTGAGAAGTATAGTTTGTCATGTCTGAGTATATTGCTGAGGTACATTCTTGAGTTGTGAGTATAGTTGTTATGTGGCCAGCTCTTGACTAATCGTCTGAAGTGGAGATAGTTGTCTGTGGGTCTTATGTTTATAGGTAGGTAGCAGGGGCGCTCCTCTGCAATGGCGGAGGAGTGTCACCCCACTGGTCAGAGCCAGCAGCTAAAAAATAAAATATTTCATTATCTTGTTGTTTTTAAGCAGCTGGCTCAGCCAGCGTGTGCAGGGAGGGGCGGGGCTGGGGCATGAGAGGGGAGAGGAGGAGTGCTATGAGCACTCTCTAAGTGAGCATGTGTGTTTTGCCGGCCGTCTCAGTCTGACCAAAACACACATGTGCACTTAGGTTTCTCTAACACGGCTGCATTGAACAGCCGGGTTGGAGAAATCCCCACAGACTCCCTGACCTGAGCGGAGCGTCTTTCCAACTCGCTCAGGCCAATCCCAGTGCTGCTCTCCTAGTAGGAGAGGACCGCGGGGATTGGACAAGGAGTCTGTGACGTGGTCCCAGTGGCTGCTGGGACCAGGAAGAACAAGCACGGAGGAGCGACATGGGAGGCGGCCGGCAGCAGGTAAGTTTAACGTTTTGTTAATTTTTAAACTCCCTCCCCCCTGCACTCCCCGTCCCGCACTCCCCCCATGTCCCCTCCCCCCGCCCCACCATTTTATTTATGTGGCGGCCACCGCTGGTAGGGATTTCCATAGTTTGTCTTCTTGAACAAAGAAGGATGTTCCACCCGTGGTTTCATTCTTGTATGTAGGAATTATGAGGCAGGGAGACATTCTTAAGCGTAGGTTCCTGTGCTGTATGTATTTGTTGATTTTCTTCCTGAAGAAGATTGGCCTTTTGCCATGTATTGCTTTGTGTGTGATACAAAGCAGCTTGAAGGAAAATCTTCTGGCAACTGGTAACCAGTATAGTGCCCTCAAGGCAGTGGGGGAGGTGTGATTATAGCTTTACATATAGGAGGAGTCTAGCTGCAGGGTTCTGAATTGTTTGTAGTCTTCCAATAGTTGACAAAGTTGAGCCATGATACAGACCAACAGCGTAGTCCAGTTTTGATAAAACAAGAGAGATGGCAACTTGAACCTTGTGTGGGAATCCTAGGTGAGGGAAGATGTATTGCAGTGTTTTCATTGTGAGAAAGCTTGATTTGGTTACCTTATCCACATGTGGATTCATTGACAGTTTGACATCCATGGAAATTTCAAGGTTTTTTTGTCTCCTTAGATATTTTTGGAGGTGGTCCTAGATCATCAGGCCAGGCGCAGAGAGGGTCGTAGATTTTTCAGTCACCAGAGTTAAGTATCTCGGTTTTGGAGGCATTCAATTTGAGGTGGCTCCATGTCATCCATTGGTCAACGAGTTTTGATGTTTTAATGTCTTTTGGGCTTTTCAATCATTACATTTTAACTCGGTGGCTATGTTAGGTAAGGGGAAACCCTCCAACAGCCAATAAGAGTGCAATACTAGCACTCTTTCAGAGGAAGCACGCAATTTCTGCCCAATCAAATCGTGTAAACCAATATGTGTGCGGAGCCAAAATCCTTCTTCCCCTAGTGCTTCTTAAATGTCTTTATTAGGTTGATTATATAAGGTCTAGCGACAGCTCCGATCTCAAGTCAGGCCTATAAACATGGGCCTGGGCCTTCATTTATTTATTTTACAAATCAGGCACTAGTGTGAATCAGGAAGAAATAACTGTTCAAAACTCCCAACACTAAGAGGGCACAGCGCCCATGCTACATTTTTGTTTCTTAAAAGGCTGAAAGGAATGTGTTGAGATTAAAAGATTTGGAATGCAGAGTTCACAAACCTCCTCTCCTATCTCCCCATACCATGCTCAGCATGGGTTAATATATAATCACAACATCATAGAAAATATCATCGGGACAATCCAGATTGGTATGTGTTATTTATAGATTGTTTTGTACAATGGCTAATCAGTTTGAAGTGCCTATACTTCATTACTATGGGAGACAGCTGGGAAATGAAAACGGTGATGTCTTATGGTGCGCATAATGAAGAGGCATTGCATGAGATGCATGAAAAACAAAGCCTTTGATTTATTTTTGCTACCTCAAGGATGTGCAGAGTTTTAGGCCTTTTATACATTCAGTTACCTGTTCATTTCGGTATTCCGTCAAATCTTCAAAAATATCACTCCTAAAAATATCGCTTCTCAATTATTAGTTCTAAAAACAATTACTTTGAAAAAGGAATACTTTCCAAAGTGTTTGTTCTCCAAACAGTGCTTTGTGAAATTGGTAAAAGGTTTAAGGGTTAGGAGTTATGGGTATAGGGCGTAGCAGTTAAGGTTTTGGAGTTGGTGGTTGTGATAATTATTTAGTGTTAAAGGTCTATAGTTTAGGAGTTGGAGACTAGAATCAGGGGATGTGGCATTGAATATCATTGTTTTGTCTATGGGAGTAAGCTTATATGGTTACAGGTTTGTGATATAATGTACAGAGTACAGGAATACTGGGTTAGGGCATAAGTGTTGACAGGACGGAGCATGGCTGACTGCCTAAAATGGTGGCCGCCACCTAATGGAGCTCCGGACCCCAGCCCAATTATTATTATTCTGCTCCCTCCAGGGACACTCCTGAGCTGTCTGAACCATACCACAAGTGTGAGGAGTCCACTCTACAGTGGCGGGGCTCTCCTCAAAACCAGTCGCGTTCTAGACGACGCTATATAAGATGCACAGTCTGCTGAGAGGAGGTGCCTGCTTGGGCCTGGGCGGCATGCTAGGCGTGGCGGTCTGAGAGCCTGCCAGCATAAAAAACTGCTGTCTCACTCAGCCCGAAAGGACGTGAGGCCCCCTCCCCTACACACCACCATGCGGGGGGTCGTGGTGCGCACCTTTGGGGACAGAAGCCAAGCATCGACTGCCCCCTTCTCCCAGCTGGGGGGAATCAATCAGCGAAGCCCAGAATGCCAGGAGGAGAGCAGTGGGTCCCGCCACCTGCAGGTCACCGGACAAGAGAAGGAGAGCATACATGCACCATTGCCAGAGCACATGCCAGAGGCCACACCAAGCCCTGAAGGCGCCTCCTTCCTTGCCCGCAAGCCCATAGTGAGTGGGGGCCTGAGCAGGAAGGAGAATAGCACTGAGCAGTGCAGTGTCAGGGGATGGTAGTGCCCACTGGGAACTTGAACTTGGGCAACTGGGCCACACCTAGACCAGCAATTATCACTAGCCCTGCCACCCTGACTTACTCATCTGCTGCAACAGGTCTGGGAGTGACAAGGAGGCTGCTCATTCCAGAACACTTGGGGTGTCGAACAGGCCCGGGTGACCACCTGAATTACCCTCCATTTACAGCATATCTTGCTGTTGCCCTGGGCCCGCGCTCCACCACTCTCCTCTGCCATGGGCAAATCAAAGATCGCTGGCATGGCTGCACGACACCTCAAGGCAATGGAGGAAATAATGGTGCTTAGGGCTCATCCAGGTACTCTAACAACTCTTCTCAACCCACCTGCTCCACCGTGTCCACCCTCAATAAGTTGAAACTCATCTTTGCGGAAATTCGGGTAGTCATGAACCAACCTGGAACCCAAAATAGACATGTTGGCCCTGGACCTACTAAGAGTAGACAAATGGAAACTGTGAGAGAGGGGCCAGCACAAAACATGTGCCCCACAGGATAACAACTCTAAAATGGAGGCCATGTGGCCCACATAGCGTGAACTTCCTGGAATGCTGGCTGCGAGAGCTGGCTGGTCCAGGTGGGATCTCGACAATGTACACTGTAGGATGGGCCTACCATGTGCCGACCAGATGCCCCCACCCCCGAGAACTGCCAATAGTGGCCAGACTGCTCAACTTCCGAGACCAAGACTATATTCTCTGCAAAGCTAGGTCGATCGACTCAATCACATTTGCCTTCTCCAGAGTCATGCTCTTTCCTGACTTTACCTTAGGTGCTTAGAGACGCATACTCTCATTCCTCAATGCTAAAAAAAAAAAACATGGAACGTGGCAGATATTGATTCATTTTTGGATCGCCCCGCCATCTGAACACACAACGACCGCGGCTGAACCACCCCATCAACTCCCTGCAGAGGATGAGGCTGCTGAGGTCCTCTTTTTCATATAAACTCTACTCCCAGGCACTCGAGGGCACACGTTATTTTCCTCCAGGAGACTCATCTTGACCAGAAAGAGAGCGATTGTGTCACCACTGATGGAGCCAGGTCTTTCATACCTCCTATTTTATCTTCTCCAGGGGAGTGGCGAATTGGATGCACCTTGGTGTCCCTTTCTATGCCGAAGCCTCCTTAGCAGCTAAGGAAATAAAGATGGCTGGTACTTTCTACTGCCAGAACACCTGGAAAGTCAGCCTACTGTACTAGGGAGCTCCAGGGCCCCCAATTCTGACCAGCCTCAGTTCCTAGGCTCCCTTTCCACCCAACTGGCCCAATGGGCCGCTCTCCTGTGGCTCCTGAAGGGGGACTATAACTAAGTGCTTGATCCTTCCTTGGACAGGACTCACCCCCGGCACCCCAGTGACTATCAACGCAACAGCCCGGGCTGAGTGGCTACATCACTGGCCCCCTACTGACAGAGCCCTGCACCCCTGCAACAAGGAATATTTCTTCTTCTCCCTATCCATTGGGCTTCACGCCCGTTTGGATTGCATAGTGTGCTCTGTGGAACTGATAGCGCTAACTACAAGCACATCCTATTTGGGTAAAACCTTCTCTGACCATAACCCTTTGTATGTGGATGTGCACTGGGGAAGAGTGCCTACCCCAGTCCTGTCGTAGAAATTGCAACTCATGTGGATGCAAGATGCAGCCTTCAAGTCCAGTATCCAAGACTGCTATTTTACACACAACTCAAACTCAGCAGCCTCCCCCTAAATGGAGTGGGAGGCTTTCAAAGTGGTCTTATGAGGGACATGCGTCAGCAAAGTAGTTGGATCCCAACAAGCTATAGACAGCCAACGCCAGGAGATTGAGGAATCCCTAAGGGCTCAGAAGGTAATAGCAGTGATGGACCCCACACTGAGGGATGGCCTGAAGAGAGTTAGGAAGAACCATTCTACACTAATGGAGCACCTCTGGTGCCTGAATTGGCCAGCACATGTGGCCTGCACCCATACCTAGGCCGGCAGGCTTTTTGCTAGGCTGGTTACACCCCGCTTCCATGGGACACAAATACATACTATAAGAGACCATGAAGAGTAAAACATAACACACAAAGCAGCATTAACACAACCTACTGCTCATATTACTCCAAATTGTACTGGATGGGGTCCCCAGTCCACATGAGATTGAGTACCTGCCCCTAGAGGGCCTACCCCAGGTACCACAAGGCCGTCAGCCCACAGTAGAAGGCCCATTACTGAACAAGACATTAAAGTGGCAATCAGAACTCTCCATAGGGGCCATTCACCCCCGTCCGATGGGATACCCCTCGAATTTTATAAGACCTACGGTACCTCCTTAGCACCTTATCCACCACCGGCCAGCACGGATCGGAGGTAGGGGGCGGGGGTGGGGGGGCAGGGGTGGGAGGGGAGGGGGGAGGATGCGGGGGAGGATGCGGGGGAAGCGAGTATTAAACTTTTTTTTTTTAAACACACCTTCTCGCCGTTTCCTCGCCGTGTCTCTTCTCCGTAGTCCTCCCTTGTTGGCCTGAACAGGAAGCACATCTAGGCTCCGAGTCAACCAATCACAACACTGCCTAAGGCAGCATTGTGATTGGTCTGAGCACCGTGTTTTGGTGCTCAGACGCTGACTGGGAGCCTGGGCATGGTCTCCACGCAGGCTGTAATGCAGCCTGCATGGAGAACATGCGAGGTGCGCGAGACTGTTTGCTACCACTCCGCCCCTGCCCCTGCCCCCGCCTCCGCACGCAAAGCTGCCAGAAATAGGACAAAATAAGATGATAATAACGTGAGGTATTATTATTTTATTTTCCCTTTATTTCACTGCTAAAAGCAGTGGGGCGACGCTCCTCCGCCTTAGCAGAGGAGCAGCCACTGACCTCATCTCCTACAGTTGTTCCAATCGGCTAGGTAACTTGGCCACCTTCTGCCCACCCTGCGAGAAACCAAGGTCATACCAATCCCAAAACTGGCTGAGACTCCTCCCTTCCTTCCTTTCTCCTACAGACCGATCATCCATCTTCTCGTCAGATTATAAAATTCTCACCAAAATAATCGCAGACCGTATATTTCCTATCCTGCCAGAGTTGATCCAAACTGACCAGAATGGCTTTATTTCAAGCCGTAACACCTCCTTAAACATACGACTTGTATGCTGTCATAGAACAGGACCCCCAGTCGTGGAACAATGTGGCCTGCCTCTCCCATGACTTGGAGCAGGCATTTGACTCGCTAAACTGGGATTACATGTTCTGGGCTCTTCTGCAGTATGGCTTTGAGCCTCAAATCCTATGGTGGTTCTGGCTCCTCTACTCCAACCCCACCGCCAGTGCCAGGATGGGCTGCCATATATCAGAGACCTACCCCATATTCAGGGGCACCCGACAACGCTGCCCCTTCTACCCATTATTATTCGTACTGGCACTAGAACCCCTAGTGGCGGAATTGGGGCATTCTGCTGAGAACCCAGATGCATATTGTCTCCCTGTATGAAGATGAATGATACTCTACCTACATGACATTTAGACAGACCTGACCCAACTTATTTCAATTCTGGGTGCCTTTGGCGAACTCTCAGGCTCTAAAGTAAACTACACTAAATCCCTTGTCTTCCTGTTAACTGAATGCCTCCCTGCAAGGCAGATCCTGCTGGGCGCAAAGAGACCAGCCTGGGTCCCACTGATGTTTAAAACCCGGGGGATTCAAATATATCTCATAGAGGCAGACCTCCTGGTGGCCAACGTTGGCAAAACAGTATGCTCTCTGAAGTCACATATCTCTTTTTGGACGACTCTCCCGCTGTCAGTGGTGGGTCGCTTGGTGCTGACGAAAATGGTGATGTTACCCCAACCTCTCTATCTTTCACAAACCTCCCAGTCACGATCCCTAGAGGCATCTTCCGTCACTTGGATTCCTTATTAATAGACCTAATCTGGAGAGTGGGCAGGAACAGAGTAGTGATACGTACACTTTGGCTCCCTCCCTCCAGACCCTGTATAGCGCCCCAAATTTCACACATGCTATCTAGTGGGCCAACTCCAATGGGCGGCCCTCTGGCTGGCAGGCCACCACACAGCCGAGAGGGGGATCCCCCTGGTTAGCGTCTGCGAGGGGCACATTTACACCTTGCTACTCCTGGGCCTTCGGATGGGTGACCCCCCACCCACTTCTCCTACGCACAGTAGGCAGTGCATAGGGTGGGTTTTCCAGCAGGCCAGGACCTTACGCCCCTAATCCCTACTTTTACCGCTTCGGGGACTCCCCCTGGGGGGCCAAACTGCTAGTGACGCTAACTGGATGTGTGGGAGGATGACGACATAACTATGCTCAGCGACCTCTTCTCAAACTGCACACTGAACACTTTTTCAGGAGCTTCACACGGGAGCATTCCTGACCTATGGGGCACTCAGAGAAGCACTATAACAACACTGGAATGTTCGGAGCTCGGGACCTATCCTGAACCCACTATTCCTCACCTTACACTCTATAGAACATTGAAGATGCCTAGTGACCTGGCTATGTAGAGCTAAGTCGCTATACCCTCTCATGGCACTGGCGGACGGGACAGGAGGACTCCTTAGTGGAACCATTCAATGGCTTGAAGTGACTAAAGACTATTGAGTACCCCAGTAGGATCCCCTGCAACACCCGTTTCAAGTACATAAATTCTGTATTCTGCAGAGGGCCTACCTAACTTCCCGACGCCTACATCGTATATACCTTTCATACGCGGATGAGTGCCCCCAATGTGGGCCAGACCCGGTGGATTTGGTGCACATGTTCTGGACCTGCGGGTCCTTGTAGGCCTATTGGGTCATGATAATGACAGACATCGCCTGAGCCACGGGCTGGGAGTGACTTGACACAGCATGCCACTGCCCCCAAAACAGGGAAAGCCACAACGCGCTTTATAGACCTTGCATTACTCCTGGCCAAACGGGCAGTGTCAATGAAATGGGAAATCTGCCATGACCCCCTTGTTGGTGATAGTGCGCTTTACACATACACATAACATAACATTTTGTATTGGTGAACAGAAATTATATGATGGGCTCAAGCTGACAGAACAGCCCTCCGACAAGAGAAAAAGAGAGTACTCCAAAAATGCCTCCTATAAATCTGCTAGGACACCATCCACTAGGACTTCATATTGCACACAGGAGACAACACCCAACTGCCCTACCTTCCTCAGTGTGGACCCCTGCCTATACTCACACACACCTTGTCCCCCAAGCAACACTGTTCCACTCCCTTATTACTACACACTTACACCCATAGCCTGGCAGCAGGGCTCAAGAAACAGATTTCAACACCCTAGGCTGCCCTTCAAAAGGAGGAATGGGCTTTAGCTTTCTTCTTATTTCTCCCACTGTTAAAGGGATTATATGTTCCAAAAATAGATAACAGGTTCTAAACAATAAAATTACATTTCAATGCAAGTAAACTGATATTCTACCCTGTGGTCCTGAGGCCACAAAAGCCCACATATCTATCTGGAGATATATTTTGTCAAACAAGCTGTATGTAACTGTGAGCCAGCATCTGGCCAGATATAAAATTCTGCAGTTTAAAAATGTCAATAAAAATCTACTTAAAATAAAGGATTAAGTGTTGACATTTAGGCTTACGGGTATAGGCTTAAGAGTTAAGTATTTGGAGTGTAGGGGTAAGGGCTTAGGGTGTATACAGGTTTAGGGACTGGGGTATAGAGTTAGGGCATAGAGGGTATGGGTTATAGGGCATAGAGGGTATGGGGTTAAGAGGATTGGGCTAGGATTACTAGTCTGGGGTATAAATTTGAAGTCTTGGGTGTAAATATGCGGAACAGGGGTTAAGGGAATTGATTTAAACATAGGATTAAAGGTATACGTCTTAAGGTAGAAGGGTTTAGTAATATAGTTATGGATAAGATTAAAATGCTAAAGGTGTAGGGTTTAAGGTACCAGGGGTTAGTTATAGGGTTATGGTTAAGGATGAATATATAGGGTTAAGGGGTTGTGTCATAGGAACAAGGGGTTGGGGTAAAGGTTTTACCACTATAATTACATGTGTTTAGTGTCACACATGGAAATGTGTTTAAGGGGTGCTGATGTTTGATAAGTTATTAGTCTGTTTGTTGAAAATAAAAAAATTGAACTGTTGCTTTTCATGGTAACCTGCACTTAATTTGTTTCAATGGAACACAATACAATTTCAAAGTGATGCAATTAGAAGAGTTAAAAATTAACTGATGTAGTTAACTAATAAAAGATTTAAACTAACAAGGTGGAACCTTTATTTCCATATGATTGTCAGCCAGTGTTGGACTGGTCCTTCGTGCATTCTGGCAATGCCAAATAGGCAAGCTTGAAAGGGCGAGTTTGTGGGCTGTGTTTTTTAGGTCCCTTGATCCGTAAAGAGACCAAAAACATAAAAACCAGATCATACACTGACCCTTTCAATCTGGCTCATATGACAGTACCAGACGGCCTGACAAGTGAGTCTAGCACTAAATGGTTTGCTCCTTTAAGGAACAGTCATGAGACCTGGTAGATTAGGTTATTTTTCACAGGGTTTGCAAACAATAATAATTACCTGACTTCTATAGAGGGCTTCATGCCTAACTTTTTCAGTTTCTAAACACTGTTAACTACGAATGTTACTAATACCTAACTTGATGGTACACATGTTAACGACCCATAAGAATGGTAGAATGCTGAGCCGTCCTTGTTGGGATTCAAAGGCATGTCCAGCAGGTCATTGCTTATTTCACCGGTGACCGTTTAACTCGCTGAACCATCCTGCTGGAATGTAAAGGTACATGTAAGGAAAAACAGGGCCTTCCCTCTGCGTCACTGTTCGCTCACTAAAACCTTAATGTCACCCATTTTTACCTATTGACTTTATCTCTTTAGCGGGTCACATGCGCGGCATCTCTTTTTGTCACTGAAGTACTGATTCCACTAAATGAAGTACCTGGCAGTGACTCCACACATATCTGCAAAAAGAGGACTCCATTTGAATTCTGTATAATGCACTGGTACAGATTCTATCTGCAGGATTTAATGCGAATATTGATGAATTATTGTGTGCAATCTAAAAATGGAAATTATTAAAGACAGTAGCAGTCTAAAGGACAAGCCTTGGTGCATTCTTGCAGAGGAGTACTTCAATAATTTAAGTGTGGTTAGATAAACGAACTGGTTTTTAAGAATCGCATATAATAGTGGTGAACCAATCTGTCAGAAGGGACAACTTTGCACTTTTCCCTTCGCTCTAGCAGTTACTGGAGATAATGCTACAGGTAGCATGTGACCCAGCAGACTGTGAACTCACTCTCTCTCACCACTGAAGCACTGGAGTCAGAGAAGTAATTCATCTTCTAGTCACTCTTTCTCGAGCATTCAGTTGTTGCATTTATGCAAAAGCAGAAGAACAACTTCTCTCTAATTGTATAAACTACACACACTCACATTGCCTAATAAAATATAAAACTAAAGTTGAAAGTGAGATAAGGTTCACTAATATGTTAACATTTGTTTTCTCATAAAAAAAAAAAAAAAATAACCAATCACAAAGTAATTTGCTGCTTTCATCTCATGTCCCAACCTCAGCATACTTATGTTGTTATATGAAGATACCTGTGTCATTGCCTGAACAGGAATCCGGGTGTATACTAGAGGTCCTTATGATGGTGGATGGCTTGCCATATGATGGTGGGTGGATCCACATATGATGGAGTGCGTATTGATATAATATGTTGATATTGTTGCTGTAGGACTTGGCCCTTTTTGCAGGGTCAACCTTGAACTTTTTGCCTTCCTCCTAGCCTTTTTTCTGACATGGTGTTGGTGGTTTTAGGACCCTGGGCACTTTAGCACTGCTGACCAGTGTAAAGTGCGTGTGCTCTCTGTGTTAAACACGGTAAGATTGGTCTACACCTGTTTGGCATATTTAATTTACCTGTCAGTCCCTTGTAAAGTGGTATCTCAGATACCCGGGCCGGTAAATTAAATGCTACTGGTGGGCTTGCAGCGCTGATTGCGCCACCCACCAAAGTAGCCTTTCAAACCTGTCTCAGGCCTCTGCCATTGCAGGGCCTGTGCGCGCAGTGTTACTGCCGCTGTGACGTGGCACCTAAAGTGTGTGCCATGTCTGTGACCCCCCCTTTTACTGCATGTCAGCCACCCCTAAGGTAGGCCCTAGCTAGCCCTATGGGCAGGGTGCATTGTAGGTAAAAGGTAGGACATGTACCTTAAGTGTGTGACATGTCCTGGTAGTGACAAACAGCCATTTTGGTTTCTCACTGCTGTGAGGCTGCCCTCTCATAGGAATGCATTGGGGATTCCCTGATAAGTGTTTCAGTGGAAATTCCTGATATGAGAGGAGCGGCGTGGTCAAGTTTGGTATGTTTGGAATAGTAATAATAAATGCTACGCAATGGTGTGCGCAGATATATTATCACTATTTTAGAAATGCCACTTTTAGAAGTTGGCATTTCTGTGTGCTATGTGTCTGCCTGCCTGATGTGGATTGCATGTCTGGCTTTGGAGTGACAGGGGCTGGTGAGGTGTATGTGGCTCCAGGGAGGGCAGGGTGAGTCAGCGCTAGGCTGAATGGGAGATCTGCATTTGGAGTAGTGGGAGGAGTAGTCCCCTGACCCTGAATAGGTATGTGCCTGCCTGGGTGAATGCTGGCTCCGCCGCCCTGTGGTGTGTCTGATGACCGAGCCCCCACCTGACAATAGGGAAGAGGAGCCCTGTAAACAGAGTGCTCCAAAACCCCCCAGAACCAGTTCAGGCTGGTTCCCCCAAGCCCTGTGCCAAGGGCAGACAAAGGAAAAGGTACTCTAAATATTGGGGCTGTGACCCCATGTAAAGGTTGTGCTTTTTGTGCTTCTTGGTGACTTGTTGCTGCTGGGTCCCAGGAGGAACCGCCACGAGGGACTGTCTCCCTGCTTGAGAGCCCTGTGTGCTGGCCTGCCTGGGCCCAGCCTTGCCCCTATGAAGCTTTTGGGGTCCAGCGCTTCGTGAAGCGCCACATCTCTACTGTTGGAGCCCCAGGGAGGGGGGACTCCAGCCCTGCCAAGAGACGAGGAGCGTGCGTGCTCCGCAGCGCTGGGCGGCACTTTGCCCGGAGGGAATCCCGACGTGGGGATTCCCCCGCATTGTCATTTTAAGGCGGGAGCCTACCCCGCTGTTGTGTGCCGCTCCGAGTGGGAGCCCATCCCGCATTGTTGTTATTTTACGGCGGGAGCCCACCCCGCACTTTGCCAATATTGAAGAGCGGGAGCCCACCCCGCAATTGTGCTTGTTTTAACAGCGAAAGCCCACCCCGCAATTGCAGCCGCCGAAAGGAACCACCGCGGCCCGGAAGTCGGGCACCTTGCCTGGTTGTGGGCGGAGCCTTCCGCAAGCCGAGAAGGAAGTCGCGCCGGAGCCTCGCAGGCTCCACGGAGGCGGGAAGAAGCAGTGCTGCAGGAAGCCAGGCGGCTGTTGCCTGGCCGTGGGCGGGGCTTCCCGTACGACGGAGGAGTGCCCCACGTATTACTGAGGCGAGGACTGAGCCTCGCAAGTTCCCCGGTGAAGACCAGTCCCTCATTTTTGTGCCAGGAGGGGAGCGGAGCTCACCAGAGAGCCCAGGGAGTGGGGCTGCCCGAGAGCCTTCTTCCTTTGTGCCGAGAGCGGCACCCAGAGAGCCCCGGGGAGTGGGGCTGCACTTTGGCCTTGTTCTTGGTGCCAGTTGCACCGGAAGAGCCCCCGCGAGGGGGGCTCGCAGAGCAGTGTTGGTGCCGGTTTCTTTCGGCTCCACATTTGCACCGCAGTTGCGGGCAGCTGCAACGTTGGGGGCAGACCGGAGCCGAGTTTGCGTTCCCTGAGGCACCGTGGTGCCTGTGCCTATTTTCCTTTGGGGGCAATTGTGTGTTTGGAGTCCCGGAGTGGGGCTTCCCAGGCACAGTGGTGCCAAGGCCCATTTCCTACAGCTGCCCCGCCGGACAGAGGGCAGCCGCAACAAAGGGGGCATTTCTGTTTGTTTAGTGATTAGGAGGGGGTGAGACGCACCCCCGTGCCCCAGTGCATTTCGCACCTTGCTTCGCTGCATTGGCAGCCACAGGGCTACTTGAGAGGCCCTACAATTCCGCCCTGACATTCCGGACAGAGGGCATTTGAGCCCCAGAGAAAGGCCAGTTGGCCTGGGGTCAGCTTTATGGTGTAGATAGTGCGCAAGGCCCTAAGGTGATGTATGCACCTAGTTAGTGTCACTGTGGTGCACTGCCAAATGTATGCATAATGTGTTTATGCCTAATATGATGATTGCATAATGTGTTTATGCTAATGTGATGCCTAATGCAAATGTCATGCTATGATGTTTTATGCCTAAGGTGATGCTGAGTGCAGCATTTTGCCAGTAGTTACTGGTTGTGTTTTACATTTGCTACTTGTGCTTTGTGATGGTTCTGACAGTGGCCCGATTGGCCCTGTCATGTATATAATCCCCTGTAAATTACTACCTGGTGCCAGTGGGCACAGTGTATATGTGTGATTATGATTCTAATGTGTTTTGGGTAATACTAAGGCAATTTTTTATGTAACCTTGTGTGGAGTTTCTTTTGTGGTGTGCCTAGTGTGTTGCTGCTGTGTGTGTGTTGCGCAAACGCTTTACACATTGCCTCTGGGATAAGCCTGACTGCTTGTGCCAAGCTACCAAGGGGGTGAGCAGGGGTTATCTTCAGTGTGTAACTCCCTTGCCCTGACTAGAGTGGTGGTTTCTGCCTGGCTTAGGCGCATGCCCTAGCCAACCAGAAATCCCATTTCTAACAGTTGCCATATGATATTGGTTGTTTGGGCTGCAATGCCGACTGATGCAGTTAATGATTTGAAAAGGTGTGTGTTATTGCACAGACTGAATGCTGGGGTTTTGAGTTAAGGGTGACTTAGTGCTCCATGGTTAGGACATTAAGTGAAGTAGCACTTTAACTGATGCATTGCATGACTTTTTAGTATTTATTGCAAAGCTGCTGTTACCTTATTAGCCAACCTTAAATTCCTTTCAGCTTTAGTTTCTAATGGAATTTCATTTTTTTGGAAGTTGTTTTGCTTTTGTGTGTTGGCATCTGATGTTGATTTCGTAGATGTTTGATAGAGGGTCTGTTGATGTATGATGGTGGGTGTGCTGACAAATTATATTGGTTGTTTCAATGTATGAAGGTCATTGTGTAAGCATATGATGGTGGCTGTGCTGAAAAATGGTGTTAGTTGTGTGGACGTATGATGGTGGTTGACTTGGTTTATGGGTGTATGATGCTAGCTGTGGGGTTGCATGATAGTGGGTATGTTGATGTATGATGGTGTGCGGTATGCATGATAGTCTGTGTATGATACTGGGTATGGTGTGATGCTGGAGGGGTAATGGTGGTTGTGGTGGTAATGCTAATGTTGATAATGATTGTATTAATGGTGTAATAGTGGGAATAAGGTTGGTGGTGGTAGTAATGGAAGATGTGCTGGTAATGGTGGCAGCGGTAACAGTGATGGTAGTGTTACTGGTGGTATATTGGGTTGGTAATGGTGGTAGTGGTAATTGTGATCATGATTCTAGTAATAATGCTTGTGGTAAAGTTGCTGGTAGGGCAAATGTTGGTGGTAGTGTTTGTAGTCACAGTACTGGTAATGTAATGATGTTGGTAATTCTGATGTATGATAATAATGGGTAAGTAATCATTGTGGTGATAATGGTGCTGTTAATTGCTTTGTAGTAATGGTTGTGTTAATGGTTGAAATAGTAATGCTGCTGGTAATGGTGGAGGTGATGGTAATGATGGTGATGGTAATGTCTTCTACCATCATCTAAAACATCTTCAAGGAGAGCGCAATGGAAAGAAACGTACACCATTTTTGCATGCACAGTGTTGGTGATTTGGGCATGCGAGCCCTCAAAGTTTAAAAATAGCAATTCCATTGAACTCAGTACTGTATACATTTCCATTTCCTCATCCACAGTTAGCTTCCTTTTAAAGTAAACACAGGTCATTTGTAAGCATTCGAAGTATGAAGTATGTGAAAACTTATTTTGACTATGTGGTTTAGCCTCTACCAACAGAACAAGCATTTGCAATTAAATCGATCTCGCCTTTGGGACCTTATTTGTATTTTTAGCTATGCAGCACATTAGCCTGGATGCTGAAACATCTACTGTTCTTTAACATGGAGGGAAAGTAAGCACCAAACTGTGTGACACGCCAGGTATGTAAACCCTACTGCAGTGTGTCCAGTAACCCACTGTACCCCCTGCTGCAGTGTATCCTGTAACCCACGGTACCCCCTGCTGCAGTGTCTCCTATACCCCCTGCTGCAGTGTCTCCTGTACCCAACTGTACCCCCTGCTGCAGTGTATCCTGTAACCCACTGAACCCCCTACTGCAGTGTGTCCAGTAACCCACTGTACCCCCTGCTGCAGTGTATCCTGTAGCCCACGGTACCCCCTGCTGCAGTGTCTCCTGTACCCCACTGTACCCCCTGCTGCAGTGTATCCTGTAACCCACTGTACCCCCTGCTGTAGTGTATCCTGTAACCCACTGTACCCTCTGCTGTAGTGTATCCTGTAACCCACTGTACCCCCTGCTGTAGTGTGACCTGTACCCCACTGTGCCCCCTACTGCAGTGTGTCCTGTACCCCACTGTGCCCCCTGCTGAGGGTGTGTCCTGTAACCCACTGTACCCCCTACTGCAGTTTCCTGTGAACCACTGCACCCCTTAATGTAGTGTGGCCAATAACCCACTGTACCTCGTGCAGTGGGTCCTGTAACTAACTGCAACCCACCATTGGGGCAGTTTCTTCCTTTGTAGCTCACCCCAGTACTACTCCAGCACTGAGACCAGGCTGCCTGCCTGGTGGCTACCAGCCCCCTCCCCGTGCCCACCCTGCTATGCACAGAGCCAGGGCCAGCTTCGGGGTCTGCTGGGCCTGCCTATGAGTGACCCCGAGGAGTGACAGACCCGCGTTACCAGTACTGATGCGGAGCCAAGGGTCCGGATGTAAAGGGGGTACTGGCAGCACGGAGCCCTGGCTTGGTATATGCCATCAGTGGAGCGACGAGCACTATCTGCCTCCAGCCCCCATAAACCCCCGTCTGGTGCCATGTCCCGACTTGCCCCACGCTTGGCAGCAAATGCCCGAGTGATGCGCCTTGGCAGGGTGGCACGGGGAAGCCCCGGAGCCGGTTCCTGCACATGCCAGGGAGCTTAAAATGCCATCTGAGGGCAGCCATGGACGCTCTCATTCTAAAAAGGATAGTGCTGTGTGGTAAGACACGAAACGTACTACTGCCGAGGGCAAGTGCACGGGAGGTGCAAGGCGCATGCGCAGAACTCTCCATCATGTCTACAAGAGTTAACGAAAAAAATGATTGGACACGTCATTAGCAATCTTAAAAACAATAGCAGAACACTAGGACGCAATAGTCAAGGCTGCTCACTTCATCGAATTTAGCCTGCTCTGTGGTTTGCAGTTTACTGAAGGAGGTGGTCTGCCACATAAAACTGGAGGGAGGTATTAACGCCACAAAACCAGCCCGCTGGGGAAGAGACACCTTTGTGGGGTTTTTCAATCCATTTGTGGGGTTTTTCAATCCACTGTTTTCCACCGGTTTCAAAGTGCATTTTTCAACGTATCTTTTTTTTTTTTTAACTGTCACGCGACTATGGGGGGTGGAGGGGCGTGTTGTTGTTTGGCATTAGTTGATAGCTGTGGTAGTTGTTACAAACACACCCAGGGTCGGATTGGGATCACAATTTGGCCCGGGCACTGCCAAAAAAAGTGGCCCACTTTCGCGGGGTTTGCACTTTCATGAAACACCATTTGGTTACTCTCAGAGGTCTCATTTGTAGAGAAATGTTTGGTAAATTAAGCATTTTAAAGCTTATAGAGGCAGTAACATTGGTAAAGACTAGGAGCACTGCAGTTCTGAAAACAGAGTACTTACTTGCAGTCTTAACGGCCTGCACATTGTAGTTAGATGCTCTTTCCCAACCAGCTATGTCCTTGACTCTGATCATCAAATGAATCAGAAATCTAGTACAAAGTCAAGGGGACAGGGTAAGACTGGAATCTCTGGATAGAACAGTAAAAGGAAGAGCAGCTCTGAACATCTGCATTAGAGAATAGAACCTCTAATGACAAACAGTAGAGAAATAAATTTTGCATATCAGCCATAAAAACATTTTGCAAAACACTAAAAAGAAATTTTTTATTTTATTTTATTTATGTGTTTTATAGAGCGCGAACTTGACCCGTTAGGGTATCAGAGCGCTTTACAGGAGAGCAACGCAAAATATAGACAGACTTCGAATCAACCAGTAGCAGCTCGAGTAGTAAGGGGGAGGGTAGCCGGGTACATAAGGGAAAGAGGAGCACGTATTTACAGTTTACATAACCAGTTACTCAAGGGGAGAAGCCATATTTACATATTACATTTACAATTATTCAAGCCAGGCGCCAAGTTCCTGATGGGGTGACAAGGTAGTCCGAAGGGAGGTAGTGGACGGCCATAGGTCGGGCCATAGTGGTGGATGAGTCAATATTTAGCCGAGAAATTTGCCCATAAGGAAGGTTTTGGCTTCCTTTTTGAAGCGAGTCAGAGAGGGGATTCTTCTGATGTCGGGTGGGAGAGAGTTCCATATTCTTGGAGCAGCCCCTGAGAAGGCCCGATTGTAGGTTTTTTTTTTCCGAAAGCGTGCAGGTTGGAGCAAGAGGTCTCTGGAAGATCGGGAGTTTCTGGTTCCTCCGGAGATCACAAGTTTCTGTGTCAGATAAGCAGGGGAGTTAGAGTATAAAGCTTTGTGCGTGATGCATGCTAGTTTGAGTTGTATTCTTGCCTCCAGGGGAAGCCAGTTGAGAGCTTTCAGGTGTGGGGAAATATGATCGTATTTCCTTGTGCCGGTAAGTAGTCTGGCGGCCGCATTGAGGCAGGCTTTAAGAGGTGCCAGGGAGATCTTAGGTAAACCCGAGAGGGTTGAGCAGCCGTATTCCAGTCTAGAGACGACGAGTGCTTGGACTGCCATTTTTAGGTCGGGAGCATCGAGGAAGGGTTTCAATTTCCTAAGGTAGCTCAGGTGGAATCTGGCTGTTTTGGCCATCGAATTGATGTGGTCCCGCATGTTCAGGTTGCTGTCAAGGGTAATTCCCAGGGATTTAGCTGAGTTCACAATGGTCGGTGGGCAATTTAAGGCTGTGATAGCCTTAATCCATGATTGAATCTCGAGGTTGGTATTGGGAGGGGAGATCAGGAGAAATTCTGTTTTCTTTGCATTGAGTTTAAGTTGATTGGATGCGAGCCATTAGACGGTGAGTTTCAGGGCTTCGTTCAGGGAGAGAATCTCTTCGAGAGAGGAGGTTTTGATGTAGATCTGGGTGTCATCAGCGTACATATGATAGGAGATGTTAGCTGCGCATAATACTTCGGTAAGCGGTTCTAGGTAAAGGTTGAAAAGGGTGGGGGACAGGGTTGATCCTTGAGGGACTCCAACCGTGACCGGGGATGGTGACGATAGGTTGCCGTTGATTAGGAATCTCTGTGACCGGTTGTGGAGGAAGGACCTGAACCAATCTAGAACAGTGCCATCCAATCCCATCCTGAGTTTGAGGCGTTCGAGAAGTTTTTCATGGTTGACCGTGTCGAAGGCCGAGGATAGGTCCAGGAGGATTAGGAGACAAGTTTTGCCTTGGTCAAGGGCTTGGAGGGCATCATCCACGATATGGAGCATGGTGGTTTCGGTGCTATGCCCTGGTCTAAATCCGGATTGGAAGTCATCCAGCAGGTGGAAGTTGTTGATGTGGTGACTTAGCTGCTGTTGCACACATTTCTCCAGCACTTTGGCTAAGAGTGGGATGTTGGAGATGGGTCTGAAGTTGTCGGGGGAGGCTGGATCCAGCGACGGCTTTTTCAGAATGGGGAGGACTTGGCCGGCTTTTAGAGAGTCAGGCATCGTTCCCTGCTGGAGGGAGGCGTTGATTATTGTAGTCCAGCTGGGAATAATGGATTGGGCGACGGCAGCTAGGCAGTTGGCAGGGAGCGGGTCATTAAAATGGTTGTTCGGGTTTAAGGTAGAAAGGATTTTAGAGATGGAGTCTTCGTCATAGTCTTTGAAGACAGTCCAGTGAGCATGATTTTTGGGTGGAGCCTGTGGGTGCATCGCGGTAGGAGGCGGCGGGTCAGGAAGACAGGGCCGGACTGGGAACAGAAACCGGCCCTGGCAAACTGCTCAGCCGCTCCCCCCTGGGGTGAGAGGGAGTGCAGCCGAGCAGTTTGCGAGGGCTGGTTTCGGCCGATTTTGTTACAGGGGGCCAATATTGCCCATACCCGGTAACAAAAACGGCCCCCCAGGGACCCAAAACCGGCCCCCACCCTAGCGGCCTACCGGGGAAACGCCCGGTGCCTGCTATGGCCAGTCCGGCCCTGCAGGAAGGGGTTGAGGGTGTGAGATGGAGCTGAGTTCGTTTCCGAGGGCTAAGATTTTGTCAGCGAAGAAAGAGGAGAATTCCTCTGAGGATATAAGAGATTTGGGGGTTTCTTTCGATGTTTTGGCCAGTTTATTAGATTGGTGTTTGACCAGTTCGAAGAGCTTGTGGGGTCTGTTCTGGACTTTCTCTAGTTCCGTTCTGAAGAAGTCTTTTTTTGAGTTGAGTATGAGAAATGAAATCTAGCTCCCTCACAAATGTTGCACTTTTCCCTGAACGTAAGTACCTTTTGCCACCTTGTCCCCCATCCCCTCTTTCTTTGTGTGCACTACTCTAGTTAGACAGTGATCCCCAGTTCTGCTGGCCAGTGGCTATAGAATGAGGAAGAGGTAAGTAGATAATGAGTGTAAGAGATATAGGTCATACTTTATGGTCATTGACAAACACATGTAAACCTGCAAAGTGAACCTTCATTACTTTTCCAAAGAGAATATGTATCAAATGCCACACAGAATTCAAAAGAAGCAATAAACACCCTATGTTCTCAGAATCATAGTTCAAGTGACCTGCAGACAACTAGTGATATTGGTTTAAATATTCCATCTGAGTAACAATCCCTCACAATTCTTCACATGCCCTCCATGTGTAAAACACATGCTGTAGCACCAAATCTGAAGCACGTTCTGTGGGCCACAATTGCCAACAGCTGCTCAACCTTATAAAAAGCGCTTCGCACTACATGGAATTGTATTTCTTTTTATTTACAGATTTATTTACTTTTTAATTCCACCCGTTCACCTCTTCCGCCTTCTCAATTCGGACGATTGCTCAGTGGGTTAAACACACTTTGTGGGGGCTGGAACCTGGAGTCAGCTAAAATTTTCATCCTTCCCATGTGGATAAAATGGCACCGGTACAAAACACTACTGCTTTCCTAGTACATATCCCTTCATTGTATCCGTACAGACGGCACTGCAGCCCAGAATAGTGCTCTCATGCGGTGCACCTGGATGGCGTCTCTGCACCCCCGCAATAATTGGAGTGTATTGTAGCTCCCAGAAGCACCCTTTGTAGATGCAGATTTTGCAGGACGGTACAGCAATGTCTCCGGTCATGATGTGCACATCTTTGATGTCGCTGGTATAGGTCCGGATGAGAAGACATCAGCGCTGTACAGTACAACTGCAAAGATGTGCAACTAATGTACAAAGAAAAAAAGATTACTAATCTACTATTAACCTCTAATCTTGGGTTCCAGAGTAGCTTGCTACTCATAATAGAGCGCTTTAACTCATCGTCAGGGGTAGTAAGCACTATATAAATACAATTTACAATATGTAATTAAGCATGCGTTTCTGTGGGATGAAAGGCAGCTCTCACTCTTATTTATGTTTTCGCATTTTTACAACTGCTATGCTGGTATCAGAAAGGCAACGTGCCTTTTAAGTTAATTTGATGCCACATAGCAACAATACACATAAATACACTCCACATCATACCACATAATTGTAATCAGCATAATTTCACTCAACGCCACACAGTTCCACACAACACAATTCCACTACACACATCATTCCACACAATTCAGCAACACACCACATAATTCAACTCAACAACACATTTACACACACACCACAGACATCCAATCCACACCACACAATACCACATCATGCCACAAAATTCAACACACCACACAATTAAACGGCACAACATATCACTACACAACACAAAATATCATTCCACATAA
The DNA here is from genome assembly GCA_963921515.1 of Calotriton arnoldi. Lineage (NCBI taxonomy): Eukaryota > Metazoa > Chordata > Amphibia > Caudata > Salamandridae > Calotriton > Calotriton arnoldi. Next base: position 1,208,972 of record CAWUFW010001738.1, on the reverse strand, counting down.
TTACACTCTATGACACACAATCCCACTCTACATAATTTCAGTACACTCAAAATCGCATAAATACTATCCACATAATTCCACTGCACACAATGCCACATAATTGTGCACCACATGATTCAACAGCTAACAATTCCAATCCAAACCACATAATTCAACACCACATACCTCAACTCCATAACACACGAGTAAAACACATTGCCATTTACAACGTCAATAGCTCTAACTCTCGCAAATGCGAGACCTATTGGCATTGTCAATGCTTGTTTCTTATTGTTCTTCCTTTTGATAGTTTTATATCCTGTGAACTCAGCCCAAGGTTATTTGAGTGCTGTTCATAAGCACCAATTACAGTGCACAAGATCAGGTTTTTTGTTTAAGGACCTGGGAGATGGAGTGATGTGCCCAGAATCACAGGATGTTGAGTGCAGATGCCGGGACTCAAACCTGATCTCCCATCTCTGCAACTCTGACCTTCATGACACATATGCCTATGCACACGCAAGGCATGAAAGTGTGAAGATATTGTTCTTGGGAAGGGCTCTGGTACCAAGGTGACAATGGCCTACACCATGAGCAGTAGAACAGTGAGGCGCCTTAGTTTACTTATTACTCAACCCCTCCCCAGACCTCAATTAGCTGAGCAACAGAATAAGTGCCAGGCCCCCTTGAATTACTAAATTTCTCAAGCCCTCCCCAGCCCTCCACTGCCTCAGGTCAGTGGCCTGGCAGTGGAGGGTATTAAGCATTAAACACAGCTGCTTGGCCGTCCATAGGGGAGGGGGCTGATGTGAAGATGGCCCAAGTCATGACATCACCTTGCACCCACAGCGAGGCCACATCATAAACCCACCACGCTCTGAAAAAGAAGTACTGTAGGCGAGGTGTCAAACACAAACACTGTTTCTGGGCTGCGTGGGCCCCAGGGGTGCCGAAGTGAGAAGAGCTCAAGGGCCTGAGCAACACCTGGCCCCCAGGGAGGCCGATTCTCCCATCACCTGCTCCCCAGCCCACCATCAGGGCGATAGCTTGGCAAGGCAGGGGGTCAGGGAGAGGCCAGAGATGATCGCGCAATAAACAGTCCACGCTGATGGTTAAGCGTAAAAGGCCATTTATTAGGACCAGGCTGCACAACATATCAATAAACAATAACATCAAATAACCAATAACAAACCCCCCAACATCAAACTCTTCATCCATTCACTCCCTTCACCCACTCCGAACTCCCCTCTCATTCCACTCCATGCCCCGTTCCGTTCTTCATCCATTTCTTCACTTCTCTTCTAGCATCCTCCCCTGTATCACCAGGCATTACACTCATGCCTCCATCCCCCCCATCATTCACTCTCCCCCCCCCCGAGGGATGGGTACACCCGCCAGAGACTCCCCCACCCCTCCCAAGTACCACCACCCCTGCAACTTGTCCTAAACTGGCAACGCTCAGCCTACCCAGCTCCCGAACCCTAATAGAACTGTAGGGTGGGCGGGTGGCCTTTCTGAACTGGACCCTCCCGACAGTGCTAGAATGCAGGAAGAGGAAGTCACCTTCCTCCCCTGCATTCTTATACCCACCCCCAAAACCCCACCCCTGACCCCACCCAGCCTGGCCCTCTTGCGCGAAAGACCCCGGGGAAAGACTAGTCTGCGACTCTGCTTCCCCCGGGGCCCGACATCGTCGCTCAAGGGGATCATATTGCATGGCCCCACAGCGAAGCTGGTTACTCTCCCTGCCCAGTGCCTTCTGTGGGCTGGGAAAGGGAAAAAAAAAACGGCCCACGGAGGGCACTGACACGCCGGCCCTTCGGCCGATGCCCGACTGCCTGCAGTGCCAATCCGTCCCTGAACACACCTCTCCTCCCCCAGCCTAACCCCCCCACCCCACCAGCAGACACCCTCACACCACCTTGTTGATATGCAAGCAGAGGAGAGAAGCGCTGAAGCGAAGCTTTTCCAATCTGGGGGAACTGGTTTTGGCAGTGTCTGAGTGTGTAAGAGAGGAAAAATACCAGGGGGACGTGGGGGGGGGGTCTGTGGGTGGAAATGCAAATAAATAAATTGATCTCACGGAAAGAAAAGTGAGAGAACTGCAAGAAAAAAGAAAACTGGGAGGGAGGGGTGAATGAGAAGGGACATGCCGGAGGTGGTCTCCTGGGAGGACCACCGTCTGTAAGGTGGGGGAGGGGGAATGGAGCTGTCAAGAGGCAAGAGCGCTCAAAGTGAAAGAGACAGGCAGAGGATGGGACGTGTTCAGAGACACCTGAGGAATGTAGACAAAGGTCAGGATGGTGGAGAAGCGGAGGGCCCTGGGGCGAAGAAACCTGCTGAAAAAAACAGGTAAAGAGAGACAGGAGTGAAAAGTGAAAGCAGGGTAGCAAAAGAGGTGAGAGAAAGAAATAAAAAAAGGTGAGAGAAAGGAGAAACAAGCATTTGCAATGCAATAGGACTCGCATTTACGCGAGACCTACTGCATTGCAAACGGGACTGCGGGTGGGCGAGAAGGCACGAACAATGGAGTGCGAGGGAGGGGGCGGAGGAGCGAGAAGGCACGGACTCTCTAAGTAAAGGGGCCAGTAGCCATGGAAGGATACAAATGATGACATGGCCATCATAAGGAGGGACTAACAAGCCTAAAACAAATCGGAAGGCAGCATTTATGAATGACAAAGATACACGCCAATGAAAAAGATGGGCGGAGAGTGGGCGGAGAGTGGGCGGAACTTTCACGGAGCTTCTACTCCATACTGAATACTGCATGCCTCGCAAAGCGAGCAGCGCATGCGCGCTGACGCTATAGGCTCGACCTAAACAGAGAAGTAAACAGCTATGCTCTTTTTCTGTGTGATGAAAGAAAATGTATGCTTGGATTCAGAGAAGATGCTGGAGGTATATTTTTTCTTGAAGTCTGTGGAAGGGCAATTAATCTCCTTCTCTGTTTCTTTAAGAGGGCCTGATACAGAAATAAGTAATTCATTTCAAACAATGATCCACATCATAATGAACTGTGCATCGCATAGGATAAAATGTAATTACTCTGGATTTCTATGTGTTTTTTGAACACAGATTTCGTTTTTGGAAAAGATTGCTCTTTATAAATCTTTGTAGAATCTGGATGATTCATTTGTTTTGGGTCTTTAAACTGTTTTCATTTTAACAACATGCTCTACCTGTCTCTTTATTGTAGTTATTTTGTATTAAATGCATTTTATGCAGCGCAAATTCCTCAAAGACTAGAGATGCTTTCGATCGTACAAAACCACCAAAAGTAAAAGGACGCCAATGTATTTATGAGCAATATTCAAAGCTACTGAAAATGTATGAGTCTTTATTTCCTTTGTTTTTCATTTTTGACTCACAGGGTTTTATAAGATGTTACATTTTGATGAACAAAATAATATTAAAAAGGTAATTAAAAAAGGAAAGGACCAATTATACAATGACATAGTCCACGAACACAGATATGAACAAGCATTGGCATAGTCAATAGGTCTCGCCTTTGGGACGATTGGCTTTGCCAATGTCTTTAAGCTATATTGTAGAGCATTGTGGCCACTGTGCAGCATGTTGAAAAGTTATAATAAAAAAGTGTAATAAGCATTTGTGTTACCTTACATATAACAAAGAAGACAACACGAGAGTGGAGGTTGGGAAATAGTACCTGAATTATAACACTAGCAGCGGCCGTACACTAGGGGAGAATCAACAGATGCTAGATTCCGAGGGCAGACTGCGGTGGTGCTGAGTGATGCTGAGGTGGTGGTGTGCTGGTGCAGAAGTGATGCTCAGGTGATGCTGAGTGATACTGAGGTGATTCTGAGTGATACTGAGGTGGTGCTGAGTCATGCTGAGATGGTGCTAAGTCATGCTGAGGAGGTTGTGCTGCACTAGTTCTTAGGTGGTGCTGAGCTGGTGCTCCGGTGGTGTGGAGTGATGCTGAGTTGGTGCTGTGCTGAGGTGATGCTGTGTTGATGCCGAGGCGGTGCTGCACTGATGCTGATGTGGTGCTGCGTTGGTGCTGAATTGCTGCTTATGTGGGACTGCGCTGGTGATGAGGTGAGGCTGAGCTGGAGGTAGTGCACGGATGAGGCGCTGTTGCTGAGATGGTACTGTGCTGATGTTGAGGTGGTGCTGCACTGATGTTGAGGTGGTGACGCGCTGAGGTGGTGCTGTGCTGATGCTGAGGTGGTGCTGCACTGGTGGTGCACTGATGACGAGGTGGTGCTGTGCTGAGACAGTGCTGTGCTGAGGGGGTGCTGTGGTGGTGCTCAGGTGATGCTGAGTGATGCTGAGGTGGTACGGAGTGATGCTGGGTTGGTTGTCTGCTGAGATGATGCAGCGATGATGCTGAAATGGTGCTGCGCTGATGCTGAAGTGGTGCTGCGTTGGTGCTGAATTGCTGCTGAGGTGGTGTTGCGCTGGTCGTGAGACTCAGCTGGTGCTCGGGCCTGTTGCTGGCTCACTTGATGCCAACGGAAAGACAAGTAGATAAATGAGCGCAGCGTTGAGTGAAAATATGTTAAGGTGCAGCTGCCATATTTAAAGATAAAGCGCAGCGTGAGGCACAAGGAAGGAGAGTGAAGAAGAGAAGAGCATCATTAGGCACAAGGAAGGAGAGTGAGGACGAAAAGAGCAGCATGAGGCACAAGAAAGGAGACTGAGGAGACGAGCAGAGTGAGGCCCAAGAAAGAAGAGTGAGGAGAAGAGCAGAGTGAGGAACAAGGAAGGAGAGTGAGGAGAAGAGCAGAGTGAGGCACAAAGAAGGAGAGTGAGGAGGAGGAGAGTGAGGAGGAGAAGAGCAGCGTGAGGCGCACAAGGAAGAAGAGTGAGGAGAAGAGCAGCAAGAGGCAAGAGGCAAAAGGACAGAGAGTGTAGAAAAGTGCAGCATGAAGCACAAGGACAGAGAGTGAGGAGTGTGTGTGAGAGAGAGGTGTAAGAGATGGTGCGAGAGAGAAAGAAAATCCATAACAAAAAATTAATAAAACAATAAAAACTGGACACATTCTATAGATGCATTTTCAAAATGTTATAATAATTGGTACCTTAGAGTATTCGACAGCAAAACAAAGTCACTAGGTTCACAGCAACTTTTCACCGCCAGTTATAAGCTCTCCAAAGTGTTGTGAATGGGAGCTTTGTAAAGACACTTTTGAGGGGAAATCATTTTATATCTCACTATCACTGATCAGCCTCGGCCTGGTACAAATCAACCCATGTGTCATGAGACACAATGCAAGATGCCGCACTAGCAGTATAAGTACAATGCACAAGCAACGTTGAAATCAATTTTAAAGTTTATGACCATGAAAATATGATCACTTTCCCTGGCCAAACCCAAGTGTGCTCCACTGTAAATAGTGCTGTTTTGCAGGCTGTGAAACTGGGGTTATTTTTCTTTCTGGTCCGATTCGACTCTAATTTGGGAATGGCTGCCTGTCTGTCCAGCAGGGTGAGTGTCCAAGCTTCCTGCTCTCTTAGAGATGTAAATCTCTTTTGTGCAGGTTATTCTGAGCATCAGTCTTGCGACGCTCTTGCAGCAGCTTTGAGCTTTCTATCGAACAGCCTTTTGCACATTAAACCTTGAACAGCTACATCATTTTTTCCAGAGTTATCTCCCCAGTCAGAGGTAATTATCGTGCTGAAAACAATACAGCAATTTCCGTAAGCTATAATATTTAGAATACACGTTAACTGTAGTAGATAGGGCACTGCAGACCGTGAGACAGATGCCTCATCGGTGCTTAACGAGAAATTCATTTTCCTTGGTTTTTCAAAGAGGCTAATCAATTTAATACCTCTGCCAATGGAGATATCTCATTTGGGAATCCCAGTGATCCTCCGATTCTTTGATCAAGGGGTCAAGAAATTGCACAAGATTCATGTTTGTCCTGAAGATGTTCTCATTGACTTGATGCAACGAAGACCGCAACGTCGATGACCAATCCATTCTTCTCCCTAGTGATTGTTAAATGAATTTATCTTTGAGTGCTGAATCCTATGTATAGGACCGACTCATTGTACTGTTCAATGAAGATTGATAGCCATACATTGATAACTAGGATATTTTCTTAAATCTGATTTATATGTTTTCTTTTGTCAATGATTGTTGAGTTTTCTCGCTGTTATTTCTGTACCCTTATTTTTAGGTCGAGTCTAGAGCCAGCGTGCATGTGCTGCTCTGCGAGGCTTATTGTAGAGGAGTAGGTGAATAGAAGCTCCGCCCACTTTCCGATTGGCTTGTGTCATTGTCTGTCCTAAATGCTGCCTTCTGATTCGTCGATAGGCTTGTTAGTCCCTCCTAAGTACCGCCTTATCTTCATTTGTCACCTCCCATGGCGACTGGCCCCTTTACTTCGGTTGTTACACGGTACTGTTATTTAGACTGTGAGCACTATTTTCGTTAAAGAGGTTCTCCTACTGCAGGCATGACGTGCTTTGGTGCCTTCTTCCCCCCCGCCCTCCCTCCCGTTGTCCGTGCCTTCTCCCCCCCACCCGCCCTCCCTCCCCTTGTTTGTGCCTTCTCCCCCCGGTTGTCCGTGCCTTCTAACCCCACCACACCCCCGCCTTCATCGTTGTCCGTGGCTTCAAAATACCCCCTCCTCCAGTTGTCCGTGCCTTCTCCTCCCCGCCGCCCGCCCGTTGTCGTGATGCCAATCATTTGCAATGTAATAGGTCTCGCGTAAATGCGAGACCTATTGCATTGCAAATGCTTGTTTCTATTTCTATTTGAAATATATTTTTCTACTTTAGTTCACCCAGTTGTTGTAATTGATTTACTAATGTATTTTGTTTTATTCAGTTTGAGTTATTCCACTGAGTGTTATTAGATGTCACTCCATATATATAAAGAACTACTCAAAATCATTTCGTATTTCAATAAATCCCTTGTAGACATCTTTACCTTTCTAACTTTAATACCCAAGCCCACAAGGGTAGATTGGGTTGCCCAATTACCTGCCATAAACTTTCTAAAAGTGGCATTTTCAAATCTGCAATTTAAAAATCAACTTCACTAAAAGATGTGTTTTAAATTGTGAGTCCAGAGATACCAAACTTCAATTTTCTATCAGTTCCCAATTGGAAGATACCCGTGTAAAATGCTAAAGGGCAGCACCAATGCTAACCTATGGAAGAGATCAGCCTTGCTGTAGTGAAAAGCGAATTTGGCAGTTTGTCACTACAGAACATGTAAAGCTCAAAAGCACATGTCCCACCTTTTAAATTTACAGCACCTGGGGCAACCTATTGCCTACCTAAGGGGCCTTACATGTAGTACAAGGGAAGGTTTGGGCACGGCAAGTAGGTGCACTTGCCCCATCAACATGCCAGCTAAAAAACTGCGCACACAGGCTCTGCAAGGGCAGGTCTGAGACGCTTGAAGGGCTACTCATGTGGGTGGCACAATCACTGCTACAGGCCCACTCGTAGCATTTGGTTTGCAGGCCCTGGGCACGTGTAGTGCACGGTACGAGGGACTTAATAGTAAAACAAGTATGCCAATCATGGAGAAACCAAATGCCATTACATTTTGGACACAGAGCACATGCACTTTAGCACCGGTCAGCAGTGGTAAAGTGCCAAGAGTCCAAACACCAGCAAAAACGAAGTCAGGACACAATCAAAAAGAGGAGATCAGGAGCAAAAAGACAGGGGAACCACACCAAAAGATGCCAGGTCTAACAGTTACCATCTTAGCTCCTAGAAGATTGGGTGTCACAAGCAAGTGAATGACCCACAATTCCTTCTCATACTTGAAGACAAGCCTGTCAGCCACCACATATTGTCTCATTGCCTTCTTCAAGTTTATCTCAAGATGTTAAAAAATTAGCTCTGTCTAAATTGTGAAATCATTGAAATTCTGCTCCTGGGACCTGTTAATCCAGCTCCCTTCACTTTATCTTAGCTAGAATAACTGGTTACTCACATATCTCTGTGATTAAAGTACACAGCTGTTTCTCTAAAACAACTTACCACCATCTGTTTCTGCTAAAAGGGGAATGCCGTTTCTCCTCTACTCTTTTTATTAATCTTAATGTTGAAAGTGGTCATGTCCCTACTGGATTATTGCAACAGTATATACACTGTTGTCCCAAACATATCACTCTCAAAACTTCAGAGTTCAAACTGTGCTACTTGCCTGCTGTTTTACTTGAAACAACATGCTCCCAGTCAAGAAAGATCAACCTCTAAAATAATTTACCTTGTCCTTGGGCCTGGTCTGGATCCAAGATGGCTGCAGATGTTTGGTGCTCCGTGCTGCATCCCCATCCTTCTGTCTGCCTGTATGACCAGTCGCTATAGGCTGCTGACTTCTGTACTGCACAGCGAGTACAGCAGCAGCACCCCTATTGGACTAAAGTGGTGCGGCACTTGCGGAGGCTGGTGACAGCACCTAGCCTTGTGATCTGTGGATCGCATGGTTGTATAATGTCAGTTTGCTGACATTGTTGATCTCAATTAGGCCGTTCTAGGGGATATAAGACACAGCGCAGCTGGAAAAGTGTTGGTAGATACACCTGGGACCAGGTGGGAGGAAGAAAGGAATGTTCATGTGTCTACTAGAACTGTTAGGGCTGGATAAGGCTTATGGGGAGGTGAGTTTGGCAGAGGATGAGCTGAGGAGGTGTAGTTTGCCTGAGGCATCTCGTGCCTGCCAGCATTGAACAAGGTGTGGATAGGCCCATTTTGAACACCTGCTGTGAAATGCTGTCCAGCTTGTGGGCCTTCCTTTTGCCTTGAGGTGACTGGCCCACTGTTCTACTTAGTAGCTGACTATCATGGTGGTGAAGAAGGAATGGCTGAGATGACAGAACTTTACGAGTCTGGAAATGCTTGACAATCTAAGGATAGGTACTCACCTGTGAATCTTTGCAATTCGGGTAGAGGTGTTGCCGCAGGTATTGCGTGCCAAACCAAGACCTATGTTGGCTGAATTGCTGGGAGGCATATCTAAGGACGTGCCTGCAAGGATGAAGTGGGCCTTCCAGCTTACACCTGATCTGTGGAGATCGAATGGCCCTGGTGGCACTGAACTGTTGGTAGGGAATACGGTGGACTGGAGAAACTAAATACTTAGTAAGGCCATCAGGTGCACATGCGGGACTAAAGACTGCTCTGCTCTTTTCCCCACCTGCATCCATCTACCTTGGCGTGGAATATAAATCGCAACTTAGAGGCAAAGGGTCTTACTGCCTCAGTGGGTTTTCCCTCGAAAGTACAAGTGGAGCTTAGCGAGAAGACGCAGGTGTTTTTCCAGGCAAAGCCATTTCTGGATACGTTGAACTGTGACAATGGTGGATATGCTGATTATGGACCATCTTAATTTTTGAAAGTTATGAGGGTGGAGAAGGTGACTAGCTTCTTGGGTGGTGCAAGCCATGAGGTGACATTTTTGGTGGAGAACCGGGGGTAGAACATAAGTGTTTGAGAGATTTTCCGTTTCAACTCCCTATGTTCTTCTCTTCTGTGACGGGCTCTGGTAGCTGCAGAATCTGTTGCAGATTTATACCAAAGTGGAGGTACGCTTATTTCTAATTATTAGCATTGTTTGATTTATTTGCAAGTATCTGACCGTCAACCCCAAGTGGATGTAGGCAGTTTAATACTGTGACTATGATTTATAGATAAAAGGAAAATGGCAGTGGTTAAAAGAACAGGTCAGCACCTCCGTCTCTGTCTTATCCCAGTAATGTAGCAGTACTTAATTTAATAGGTGTGCTCAATGTAGAACACCGTGCCATCTATCGGTGTCCGTCCTATATACAGAAAGGAATAATCTTTCCCACATATAATACAAACAAATATCAATTACAGAGCACAACCAATAGCATGTCTCATTATCTGACTTAATAGTCAGAATGGTTTTAATAAACCCAAATGAAGATATAGTACAGAAAAAAGAAAAAAGAGTAACAAATGTCAATAACAATTTAGTCAACAAATGGAAGATCCATTGGAGTCTTGATGTAGATGACTCAAGGTACAAGGCGGATGAGCAGACAGCCGACACGTGTTTCGTCGTATAAGTACGACTTTTTCAAGGCTCGCGATAGTTTTAACAGTCGCTCGAAATATTCTTCTGCTACTAGACCCCGTGCAGTTTTCGGGGATCTCAAACGAACTAAAAAACAATCACAACGACGCCAAACGATCCTCTTAACGTTGCAAGGTATCCAAAGTAAAATATTCAGAATAGGCAAGGTCCTATGTTCTGATGTAGTATAAAAGTACGTATATTCATGTAGGATTAAAGTATAAATCGAAGGCTTGTAATTAAAATTCCCAAGGTCCCATCATACGATGGTGAGAGACCAACACCTTCATCATACTCCGCGCATCGCGTTCTCCAAAAGTAATAAATAGTTACACCAGAAACACTTTGGGGCATATTCACAAGGATTCAACTCCGATTTATCTCCACCTTAACGCAACAAAAGTGGAGATAGATTTAACACCCCATTCACAAGCTGGTGCAAACTGCAGACAACGCCAGTATTCCTGCGATAACTGCCCCAAAATCTAACACCACGGCGGACACCACCAACTAACCCTAATGAGATGCAGAGTAGGCGTTCCCGTGCAAAAACACACGAAAAACCCCACTTTCACAACTAACTGCCAGATCTGCGATGCGAAACAAAAACAGGCGATAAGCAGCGGTAGCCGCAGGTATTTAACACCTGCCTCAAGCAGGTGTAAAGACGGACGTCTACCTGCAGTAGGCAACGGAGCCCCGCACACAGCCATACCCGAACAAACGACACCATGGAGCTACTCATCATGCAGCTCGGAGCCCCAACAGGGCCACAACACCCACCGCCACCATCCCCAGGACCCGGACCCGCCCCCCCCCCCGACCACCACAGAGGCAGCGTAGAGTAAGACAGCAGACCTACCAAAAACGCACCACTCTCACAGACCTAACGCCCGCGGAAGTCATTGCCCACTACAGGCTCAAAAGGACAACCATCCTACGCATCATGACCCACATCGCCCACAGGCTGACGGTCCCAACACAGCGGAGAACAAACATCCCTCCGCAGACAAAGCTGCTGGCAGTGCTGCACCTGTTGGCCTCTGGTACCTTCCAACCAACAACTACCAGAGTCGGAGGGGTCTCACAGCCAGCCCTATCAAAGTTCATCACACCTGTCCTGGATTCCATCATCAGCTTCATACCCCAGTACCTTCACTTCCCCAACACTGCGCAGGAACAGCTGGAGACTAAGCAAGGCTTCTACGCCATAGCCGGATTCCCGGCCGTGTTGGGGGCAATCGACTGCACACATGTCCCACTTGTGCCCCCTGCGGATACTGCACACCACTACCGCAACAGGAAGCACACGCATTCCATCAATGTGCAGGCAATAGTGGACCACCGGGGACTCTTCACCAATGTCGTCGCCAACTACCGAGGCAGTGTGCATGATTCCTTCATCTTCCGACAGTCCATCATCAACCAGCGCTTCCAGGATGGCACATATGGAACGGGACTGCTCGTTGGTAAGTACCAAATCAACACACCACACATCCCACAGCCACCAACGCACAAATTTTATTTATTTTATTTTTTTGAATTTGTAATGCGCATGGCTGCCCCAGCGACGGGGCGTGCCAGCGCAACCAAAGACTAGAGACTGTAAAAGTTGAAGGGAGTTAGGCCGGGAAGAGCAAGGTCTTTATGGCTTTGCGAAAGGCCAGATGAATCTGGATCCCTCTGATGGAGGCTGGGAGCGAGTTCCATAGTCTGGCCGCAAGCATTCTAAAAGAGCGGCCTCCAGCTCTGGCTCTTAAGATTCGGGGAATACAAGCCAGCCCTTGGTCAGCTGAGTGTAAAGAACGCAGAGGAACATAGAAGGCTAGTAGATCCGCCAGCCCCGGTGGTGCTTGCTGAGTCAGAATTCTATGAGCCACACATAGTGCTTTAAACTGAATTCTTTTTTCCACTGGCAACCAATGAAGTTTAGGTAGAAATTTAGACACAGAGCAAGATTTCAGGAGCGCCAGGAGAATACGGGCTGCTGCGTTCTGTATTCTCTGCAAACGTCGGGTACTGGACTTATTGGCGCCTAAATAAAGAGAGTTGCCGTAGTCTAATCTAGATAAAATCGTAGCCTGAACAATGGTCTGACGAGTTTTCGAATCAAAGAAGCCAAGTAGAGGTTTTAATCCTCGCAAGAGCCCATAGCAGGTCCCTGCTACTGATTTAGATTGGGTGTCAAAGGAGAGACCACTGTCAATCCAAACACCGAGATTCTTAACTGCCTCTTTAGGCGAGGGTGCTGGTTTTAATCGATCTGGCCAATATTGCTCAGACCACATATCATGGTCCCTCCCGAACAGCAGAATTTCAGACTTACTGGCATTCAGCTGCAGGCAGTTTGAAGCCATCCAGTCCGCGATCACCAACACGTCCTCCTTAAATTTCACGATGTTGTGGTTACATTTCTTTGAGAAGGCAATAACCAATTGGGTGTCGTCAGCGTACGACACCAACGACAACCCTCTACTTTTTGCCACCGCTGCTAGGGGTTGAACATATATGTTGAAAAGTAAGGGGCTCAGTATTGAGCCTTGTGGCACCCCCTGTTGCAGGGCGTACTCCCGAGAGTGGAAAGGTGGCACCAGGAGCTGGAAAGATCTACCCTCCAGAAAGGAACGAAACCAGGCCAGGGCCGACCCCCTAATTCCTATTTCCTGAAGACGATTTAAAAGTATCACGTGGGAGACAGTGTCAAAGGCAGCACTTAAGTTCAAAAGAACCAAGGCTGCAGAATTTCCGACATCAAGGTTGCCACGGATTTCTTCCGTCACTGCCAACAGAGCTGATTCGGTACTGTGGCGAGATCTGAAACCGTTTTGTGAGGAATCTAGGATTTCATTACTCTCAATAAACTCAGTAAGGATGGTATTTACATGAGATTCTACCATCTTAGCCAAAAAGGGCAGCTGAGATATAGGACGATAATTACCCAGCTCAGCTGGATCCAGGGACGGTTTCTACAGAAGAGGTATAACTTTAGCGTGCTTCCACGCAGATGATACGGACGCAGTAGTTAGAGATAGATTAACCAAATCCCTGCTCACTGGCGCAATAAGGGTATGAAACTGGCGTAAGTGAGCAGGTGTCAAAGGGTCGGCTGGAGAGCCTGATTTAATTTTCAGACAGAGGGACTGAAAATCAGTGAGGGACAGTAAAGGAAAAGACGAGAGTACACTAACCCCAGTGGATCCAATGTTCCCATGCCTTTCCATGAGATCAGTGGTGCCAGCGGCCCGAAGGGAAACTCTTATATATCTTCTCCACCTTGTTCAGAAAGTAACAGGCCAGGTCGTCACACTGAAGATTTGAGGTGATAGGAGAGTCCACCTTCAGCCCAGAGCTCTTCATGACCTTGAGCAGGGTGAAGATAGTTTTAGAGGGGTTATCACTCGCCGAGATTTTTCCAGCTATAAACTCTGCTTTGGCTCTCCGGGCCAGTTTATGATAGAGCTTAATGGATGCCCTGTATTTATTTTTTGCTTCAACATCATAAGGGCGCCTCCAGGCGCACTCGAGTTGTTTGCAATGTTTTTTGGCTTTAATCAGCGAGTCGTTGAACCAGGGATTAGACTGCCCTCTTTTTTTTACACTCAATTTGGCAGGGATGCAGCTGTCTAAAGCTAGCGCCAGCCAATTCTGGAATCGCGTATTTGCATCCTCAGTTTCAGGTGGTAACTGGGGCTTGTGGCTTAACAAAACATCAAAGAAATACTTAGTGTCTAACTTGTGCCAGGGACGTTTTAAGACTGGTACGGGGCAGTTCAAAACCGGCTTTCCTAGCCACCGCAGGGAGAAAGAAATGAGAAAATGATCTGTCCAGACCATGGGGATCAGCAACAAAACCTTTAAAGAACCCAGGTTGGAAAATATAGGGTCCAACAGGTGACCCGCAACATGTGTGCTCTTAGGGACACATTGAGCCAGCTGACAGGCCTCTAAATCTGCCAAAAAACTGGCGATCTCCGGTTTGCCAACGTTATCGAGATGTAGGTTGAGGTCGCCTAAGATAGTCAAATTCGCCGCTTTACTCGAGAAGAGGGTAACCTTATTCAACAATTCTTCCCTGAACACTTTAGATGGCCCTGGAGGTTGATAAATAAGAAGACCAGTGACAGTGAGGTTGTGGTTTAACGATATTTTGAAAAGAGAGCTTTCGCAGTCAGGGATGTCCTCCTTAATAAAACTGCAGTGGTATGACTCCTTAAAAATAACTGCAATACCACCCCCTCTGTTTCCTGATCTGTTAACTTGATTCATGATAAAACCTTGCGGGAGAGCCAGCCAGGACTCCGCAACAGAGTCCTGCGTGAGCCACGTCTCCATTAAAAATAATACATCTGGAGTCTCATCCATTAGTAGGTCAAAGATCTCACCGTGGTGCTTCGCAAGCGACCGACAATTAAGACTTAGGAACTTAAACTCAGCAAGGTCAGGAGGGAGTGGGTCTGACTCTTCTATTTGGAGTTGAAAAGAGCAATGCTGGCACTTAAAGGAACCGGCCGGGGGAACCCGAGCCAGAGTAGGGCATTTCATGTCCAACGACGAAAGCTCGGCGCGAGAATACCTGAGTGGGGAAACTGTAGGTTGGGCAGGGGGTCTGGCGTCTGGCGGCGACCCGGCGTGGACGGGCGCAGACGGGCTTGCCTTAGGCGCGCCTTTGGCGCGCCAGCGGCGAGCCTGCTGCGCACGTCCGCTGCGCGGTCGCGTTAGCGCCTCCATATGTAGTGTCAGGGGTATGAGAACTAGCCCACTGACCTACACTACCCCCAAAATGGTGGTCCCGCTCCCGCGATCACGGAGCGTACCGCGTACTTTGCCCCCACACAGCAGCCTTCAAGCAGCACAAAGCAGCAGAAGTAAGTCCAGTTACTGAGGCAGATTCAAACAATTTAACAATTTAAGCAATCTAAAACAGGTTCATGTGAACATAAAATGCTTTTTAAAAACCGCCGATTAAGTATGCAAACGCTATGATTTTAAAACAGACAATGGAATGTGCAAACGCTATGCTTTCACTCCCGGCTCACGCCTCAGGAGTCTAAGGACTCAGTGGGGATGCACACGTGACCAAACCACATCCGACATGTCAAACTACACGACCACCTACCAGACACGACCACACCACTCCATGGTCATCCTGGGCTACCCCTGCACCCAATACAGACTTCACATGGCACCACAGCCACACAACATCTGAACGTGTGGAGATGCGGAATGCAGCCATGACACATTTGAGGCACTGCTCTGCCCTCATGACCCTACCCCAGTCTCCCGCAGGTCAGCATCCCGTGGCGGTGGCCCGTGTCGGCTGCTGTGCATCCAGGTCGACTAGCCCTGTGCGACTCGAGTCATCCCCCTTGTAGTTCTGACATTGCATGTCTGTGTGCCTGATGACTGTTAGTGTAGTTGCCAGCACCTGCTACTCCCTGAGGGCTGGCTTACACTCACCCCACACACAGCCAGCACAGGCGTCACTGAATTGGTGGGCCTGCCATCACATCCTGCCGAACCAAGTATCGACTCTTTTCTCCCTGCACTGTCACAGGTGATCAAGGATATGCACTCTGCCCTTGGATGAGGACACCCCTTCCGGGACCCGAACACACCATCCCAGAGGCAGTACAATGCGGCCCACATACGCACCAGGGGCATCGTTGAACGCACATTTGGCGTGTTGAAGTCACGTTTCAGGTGCCTGGACGGCACTGGTGGGAAGCTCCTGTACAGCCCGGACGTCGTGTGCAAGATGATCGTTGCATGTTGTGTGTTGCACGACATCTGTGTTCGCACCAGGGCCCCATGGATCCCAGTTCCAGAGGTACTGGACGATGATGGTGGTGGTGGTGATGGGGCAGGTGGCCCACATCCCACTGCAGCTTCTGCAGGAATGGCCTGTAGGGACTCCATCATTGACACTTACTTCTCATGAGCACGTCACACTGTGACCGTCCGTGGCATTCATGGGACAGTAGTAGATGTCCAATTGCACTGCATGTGTGAATAAAACATATTTGCAGGTTACAGGTTGGAATTGTACACTGTCATGTTACATATCCCTGGGGTTTCAGATGTGATTTGCCAGGTTGTGCAAATTTCCGAACCAGTTGTGTCCTGTGTTCAGTTGTGGAGGTGTTGCTGTTTGTACCGGGATGTTGTCAATGTCGATGTGCACTTCTGCTTATGTGCGTATGCTGCACGGTGGGTGTGTCGCTCCTGCGGCTCTGATTTGTCTGCCACTGGTCTCTTTCATGCGGTGTGCCTGTAGGTTCTGTTCTTCCACGGTGCTTGGATGTTGTGGTGTGCATGTTGTCCTCTGCAGTTGGCCAGGGTGCATCCGTGGTACTCCGCTGTTGATGTATTTTGTTCTGTGGCATTTTCCGTATGCTGTTCTTGTGCTTTTTCCCGCATTGCACGGGAGTATTGCTGACCTCGCGCTGGTTGTCACTGTTTTCTTATCGCGCTTTGGCCCATCGCAGCTTTTTTCACGTTGTGGTTTGTGTTTTTATCTCCGTCGAGGTGGTTGTATCGCGAGCATTGGCCGCGGTGTCGGCCAACTATCGCATGCTACCGCCGTGCTGTGAATTCCACGTTGTCACGGAGTTATTTTCCCGCAATAGGCTGCGATGCTGAAAGTTGCGTTGCGCTACTCTTGCGGTAATTATCACACGTTCTTGTGAATATACCCCTTTGTTTTGTACATTGGTTGCTTCAGACTGATTCATCCTTGTGAAACAGTTTGTCCAGTACCCAAAGACCAAGAGCATCATGTAAGCCAATCTGGGTCTATCAACTGTTCAGTTATATACAAGAGATTTAGTGGTTGATCCTTACATGTTCAGGGCTCCTCCCTGTGGAATACCCCATCACTACAATCGGCATGGGTAAATTACTTCAAATTCAAAAGTTCTGTAAAGACCTGGCCCTTTACACTGCCTTTTGGATAATTCAGATTTCAGCACAATAATACCTTTCAGGTAGATCCCAACATACTGCCCAGTCAGATGCCTGAGACCAGCCTCGTTTTTCAGCCAGACTTCTTAGGACTCTTTCTCATCTCAGAAACTTGGTTATCCATTCTGGACATATTTATCTACCGGCATTCTCCATACTGGCCGGATAATCGACTGGATCTCCAACACTTGTTCTTGTACATTTACTTTATTGCAACTCATTACTCCTATTCTGTATGTATCTATACCACAAAATGTTCTGACACCACCATAGAGAGATTGGAAGTGCCCTACAATACCCGCAAACAAAATAAAATTCAAATAAAACATTCAGGAGTCAGATTTTCACAAGCCTACGACAGGGCAGCCAACTCTTTTTACCTGTGGTAGACAGATTCCGTAGTCTGACAGAAAAGAGGCACAGTGTGTATTTTAGGAAAGTGTATACTAAACAGCAATACTGGATTCACAGCATGGAAATTGTTTTGCCACTGGTGAAATGGTACCTGTACAATTGAGTACCAGTAGTTATAGGGCCAGCAGACGTTAGTTGCCAGACCGAAAGGATCAATATACTTACAAACTATAACAGGTAAAGTCAAATCTAATATAAAAAGGATATATTTTCAGTAACAACTCATTTTTTACACTCAGGTCCATGGTAGAATAATAAACGCCTGAGTTTTTAATATGGTGAAATACATCTCAGAACTATGCAAACCCTCAAGATAGTGCCAGAAAATCAGAGTGATGCTAATATGGCATGGGGCTGCCAGTAATATGAGTGCACCTCCATATGCGAAAATGTGGTAGAGTGCTGCTCTGTACTCGGAAATGATGTTGGCATTGTATGAATGTGGTAATATGCTACAGTTTTTCCAGTCACCAGTGTGGCTCAGATGTGGCGCAATATGCAACAGATATTGCAATAAGACGGATTAATACAACAGAGATGCTATGGTGCTCAGTATGCCAGTGTGCTGCTCAGTATGCCAGTGTGCTGCTCAGTATGCCAGTGTGCTGCTCAGTAAGCCAGTATGCTGCTCAGTAAGCTAGTGTGCTGTTCAGTATGCCAGTGTGCTGCTCAGTATGACAGATGGTTGTCAAAAGAGGAGACGTGGATAAGAGGATAGGTTGCAAACTTTAGAACGTGTAGCTCTGAATTCTAATCCTAGCTCCAGCTGATGACCAAAAATATCTTTTCTTTGCATATTACATTATCTCCTTGAGCCGCACATCTTAAATATGCAATACAATGTGGTGATGTTGCTGCTCCAATAAAATATTTTCTCTTTTTTTTTTGCTCCTATGGGCAAGGCGTGCACTTGCACAGATATTTATTTTTGATTTGATTTTTTTATCGAGTTTTTGATAGCGCAAACTAGACCCGAAGGTATCAGAGCATTTTACTGAGATATCACAGCAGCAACAAGATGAGATTCATGTGGAGTAAATAAAAATACATAGGGACACTATATAAAAATAGAATACAATGTATGGTAGGATATGTGAACAAATAGTTCGGAGGTAGTTAATGTAGGGTGTTACATATTGGGGAGAAGTGGACGCACAGAGCTGGCACAGCAGCAATTACATGAGTTACATATGAAGTAAACGAAAATACATAACAGTATATAAAGGAAATATACAGTAGGATATTGGTTTAATTGTTACATTTTACAAAGAAGGTTGCTCCCTAACAAAATGACTGGACTTTTCTAGCTAAGTATAAATTTGTGGCCATTCATTATCGACCCAATTTTTACAAGAACATTTGCTGACAGCTTATTAGTTGTTTATTAGAAATGCCTAGAACTTGGACTTCTTTTCCCAAGAGAGGTAGGTTGGGAGCTTCCGTCAGTCTGACTGTGCACCTTTATTGATTAGAAATTATACTTGATGGCCAATTACTTCTTCCACAAAAGTGTCATTCTGGTCTAGCTCTAGGACTGCACAAAAGCATGCAATCCTTCTCCCGTCTCAGGCACCGTCATTGTGTCTGATTCAGTCCAGTAGAAACTCCAAATGTAGCTGCAAATTGTGGCAAATCATTATGCAATTAAGGAGTTGATTAAAGGAAACCCTTAACTAATAGGTAAAGAATATACACCAGTGTTGCAACTCATTTAAGTGTTCTACATAGCGCCAGCTAAACACAAAGGCACCAGAACGCCCCCCCAACATGAGTTTTACATAGCGTTAGCCAGCAGTGGCGGCTGGTGACATTTGTAAGTGGTGGGGTGGAAAATGAATTTCATAGAGCACCGTAGCGAGCGAGCGAACCCGAACAACCAAAAGTTTGAAAAAAGAGTGGACAAATGGTGAATTTTCAAGCAAATTTGAGAAAGCAGGAAGGTTAATAAAGCAATTGTGAAAGTGCAGTTATTATATTAATAAAGAGAAGTCATATAACATAGGTAGGTGCTTATTCAGTATAACCACAGAGCTTCATAACAGACTTCGAGATACAATGCATTTCTGAGTACCTCACAGATGTTTTTTTATTTAACAAACAACTAAACAGGTCGCAAACTAGCAGCATTCAATATATTGTTCACTTTTTGTAGATAAAATCAGCACGTCTGTCTTTAAGAGCAGCAAACTTTTCAATAACTTGAACGTTAAAGTCTGGGATTCTTTTAACTAGGTCGCTCTCTATAGAGAGCATTGCTAAAGCATCTCAGTCTTTCCTCAAGCATGGTGTTCCTCAGGAATGTCTTAATCCTCTTTAAGGTGGAAAAACATCGTTCAGACTCTGCTGTTGTCATAGGAGTGGTAATGACAATTTTTAGTAAAGCCACTGTCTCTGTAAGTGACTTTTCCATATTAAGTTTATAAATTAAAGCCATAAAAGAAATGGCACCTTTGGCCTTCCGGTATACACTCATTCCGTACAGTACAGTCAACTCAGTTTTCAGGTCCTCTTTGTTGAGCATAGGATAAGCTTCCACAGCCTCATTCAGAGCTTGCTCAGGGAAAGGATTGATCATATATTGCAAATTGTTCACTTTGCAATAATGCGGCACTTACCAAATGTTTTGTGAAAGAAAAACGTTCTTGTGCATGCACAATTACAATGTCACATATCTCCTTTGCAATTCGGACCAGACTGCTGATGTTTTTCCTGCGGTTTGAAAAAGTAGAACCCTCTGGCAGTCTGCTGTCTAAATTGTCAACCCCATCTCTCACTTTGCTGATGTTGGTGACAAACATACTGGTATCTCTTTGCACAGAGACAGTATCTATGGCTCGTGTTTGCAACTGGTTGTATAATATCTCGACATAAAACATTATGTCATGAAATAAAAACAGAAAGAACTGAAACTCTCTGTCTTGTAGTGTTCTAGCAAAGCCACGGGCTTCATTCTGACTTCTGTAATCAAAGCCTTCAATGGCGTCAAAACATTTCTCAAGGTCCTCCCTATGTTTATATATTAGGTTGACTGTACGTATGTTAAAGTTCCAACGAGTTGACGATCCCCTTGGAAGCCTTTTGTCCACAATCTCCTGAAGTGCTTCCGTTCTTTTGGGGGAATGTGAGAAGAATGCTGCCATGCCTCCTACATCCTGAAAGAAAATTCGTGTCTCTGAGATCCTTGATACTGCCTGTTGCATAATAAGATTAAGTTGGTGGGCGTAACAGTGCACATAATGAGCATTAGGGTACACATCTCTAATTCTTTTCTGTACTCCATCAAGGCTTCCACTCATTACGGACGCACCATCATAGCTTTGTGAAATAAGTTTTTTTTTTTGAGGCAGCTCTGGAAAAATGAGGTTAAGTTGACGCAGTATAGCTGAAGTAATGGTTTCTGCACTAGAGTCTCTTAAATGTGTGAAACCATAGAACCTCTCCACAACTTGACTGTCATTGTCAAGGTACCGAAAGGCTAATACGGACTGTGTTTTTGTGGCCACATCAGTGGTGTCATCAGCCTGAATAGCCACAAAGTCTGTGTTTTGCAACTCTTGCACAATATGGCTTCTCAATATTTCTAGCATACACTCAAGGAGTTCATTTTGTATTGTTTTAGAGGTGCCCTTAAAGACTGTAGCACTTGCTAACTGTGCTTCCATGTCATGGTCTATGCTTGCTATTAAATCCACAAGGCCTCTGAATATTCCAGGTTTTGAGGAACTTTCCGATTCATCATGGCCTCGCAATGCCAGTTCGAAAGCACCACAGAAACAAATACAATCAACTATTTTTGCTAGTATGTGTCTATTCCTATCAACTGCTTCATTGTGTTTCTGTATTGTTTTCCGGTATGCGTCTTTATGTGGTGTTCAATCGGTGTGTCTCCCAACATTCCCAGTCTCGTCAGGCATTCCATATGGCTTCTTGTGTGTGCATGCTTCTTGATTTTGTCAGACAAATGCTTCAAGTCTATTACTCCTTGTTTTGTCCAAGGCAATTCACCACCAAACAGCATGCAGGGGAAGCAGAACAGAGAATTTTTTGACACACACCCTGTAAGCCAATCAGCTTTTGTGTACCAGGTGTTTGAGAATGTACGTGTGTAAGTCTTCCCTCTGTCCTGGGTAGTTTGTTGTAGTTTCAGGTCAGGCCGATCAGGTCCTAATTGCTTTATCTGTAGTTTCTCTTCACGTGTCCGTCCAAAGAATGACCTTGCAAGTAGCTGTTCTACTGTATTCATGCTGATGCTGGCCTTACCAATATTAAAGAAACCTGTCAATAATCAAAGTGCAACGTATAAGGTTTGGTGCAATTATATCAAATTTCAGTATAAATACATACATCTTGTGAATTATCGCAATAGATCTCCAACAGCTCTCCTTCGCACATGACTGCTAAAAATACATCCTTACTGCCTGCTGCCTCTGTGTGCCATACTGGTTGCTGAAGGCACTGAAACAGACTCTGCTTGAAGTGATAGATAGTGTTTAATACAAAAAGAGCCGCTCCCAGTATGGTGACCTGAGTGCTACAGTGTTATTTTGTGAGTGCAGGCATCTCACAAAAAGTAAAAGACTGGTCTCACACACCACCTGGTGTCATGCTTCATCATTGGCCAGTCCTCGCCCTCTAAAAACTTGGTTTGATAGAGGGCGGGCATACACCTGATGACAGGGATGCACTTCTAAAGCTAAGTGGGGCCCTTTAAAAAAAAAGTGTGAGGTTTAAAAAGCCATTACAGATGTCAAACTTTTTTAATGTAACTGGCATCTGTATGGTGGATAAAAAGAATGATCGGTGTGTTGTGGATTCTATTGTCCCCCACTGTGATGTAAGTGGTCTACATGTTTCTGCCTATTGGCCCAGAAGGGTCCGTGGCATTCATCAGGGCCTATGTTACTTCAATCGTGCTCCACCCTTTACCGTGCTATGTTGGCAGGGTTCCACTGAGTTGGGTGATCACTATCACACTCCATCGTTGTACGGCTAATTAAGTCCTATCAAATGGGACCTACTAGCCTCATAGGAGGACTCCTTTGTCAAGCGTGTTTGAGGGAAATCTCCTGCCTCTGCACCTACGTCCGTGTTCCTCACCTCCTCCAGTGAGGCAGACGTTGGTGCAGAGGCAGGAGATTTCCCTCAAACACGCTTGACCAAAGGGGTCCTCCTATGGGGCTAGTAGGTCCCATTTGATAGGGCTTGAATTAATTAGCCGCACTCACAAAATAACACTGTAGCACTCAGGTCACCATACTGGGAGCGGCTCTTTTTGTGTTAAACATTATTCATTGGAGGCTGCCTGCTCCTAGTGCCCCGTGCCTCTAGTTCCCTTCCCTTGGTCTTATCTGGGGTCTTTGTGGTTAAACAAGGGATAGATAGTGCCTTTAACAACCGTTATTGCCCAAAGCACAGGGCTAAGGCTATTAGTAAATTCCATCCACTGAGGGTACAATGTTCAAAATGTGCCCCCACCCCAACCACCATGTAGAGTGACCACATACATAGCCCTAACTCCAGTGTAAAAAAATATAGCATCAGTTTCCTTACCTTTAACACCAGTGTTTGCTGGGTTGTAGCTGGGGTGAAAGAGCAGCAAAGGAGGTTGGGGCCTCTTGTTCTTCGCCCAAAAATGGGCCAAAAATTAGGTAATGCTGTTGCCAGGCTTTACCAGGTGCTGCAAATTAAAATATAACAAATTATTTTTGAAACATTAGGATAATCAAGCAAAGACTGGGGTACAAAAACATAACGCTCTAATTTTTACCTTGCTGTTTGCATGCAGCTCTTAGATGACAGTTAATAGCTCACTGTTCTATGTTAGCATTTTAACTTACAAACTGCAAGTAACAAAAGGATCTCTCTGACAAAAGCAATGACTGCAGCCCTAAGTTGACAGCAAAAAGCCAATGGGGCACTGCTATCAGCTCACCATTCAAACAGGCTCACCAAGCCATGCCACAAAGATGTCCACAGTAACAGAAAGGCAAATGCTATACTTTGCCCCTGCTAAAACTGACATAAACTGTTTTAGAAAGACCTTAAGCAAAGTTTTGAATTCAGATTAGAAAAGAGTATATTAATGCAGGCGCTTGATTGTGCACTTTAGAGAGCGCAGAGCAACGTTAACAAAATGCCCATGTTAACGCTTGCTCTGCGCTCTCTAAAGTGCACAATCAAAGCGCCGGCCATTAATATACTCTTTTCCTGGAAAGCCTCTGGCTTGGCTGCTTGTCCGCGAAACACGGAGAAATCCATTACAGAGACAGGAACCATGTGTACACAGGCCAACCCCGAGCGCCTGCTTGTTACCAGGACTACTGCTGCTTCCTCAGCTGCCACCTCACCTCGGGTCCCCCGCCGCACCCACATGCCGCTTACAGTTGTGGTCGCTTTACTGGACTTTGGCACAACATCAAAAGTCCTTGCTTACCAAAACTTTCAGTGTTGTTAATTGAGCATACCAACATAATCTTTTTCCTCAAAATAGTGTTCAAGGATGCGGCTGATGGTTGCAGAAATGTAACTGCTGTGTGGAAGGCAACTATTCGCATAGAACTACTCACAATTTATTATCACACAGATTTTTTTGATCCCTCCCTCTCCCTCCCCCAGAAATTTAGGTTCGTTAGCGAAAGTTAAACACAAGAGTAAAAATAAAATTACATTAAAGTATCGCTGTGAACAATACTTCAACTCCTGGTGGATTCAAAGTTAGATATTACTTTGTAAAGTACTTGTGACAGCCTAGAAGTGTCTCCTCAAAACTCGAACCTTTCTTCTCAAAACACATTTGGCTGGTAAGCTGGTGTTTCCAGGTTTTTTGCTGCTTTGATGAACATACCACACATTGGTTGAAAATAAAGTTTTGGAATACAACTACCGTAGGTCGTGTTCCTGTGCACCTATGAATACAATCTTGGAAGGATGACACCTGTATATCCAGTTCCCTCCAAGCACTTAAAGTAACTGTAAAAAGACACCCAGGCATTTCTAGTCACAATTCAAGGACTTCTCCAAGTTTAGAGAGCTGGTGGTTCCTCCCTTGAGGTGCCATTTCATTTATCTCTTAGCTACCAACACTTTCTTTTGTACATTTGGCAAAAATGATTTCTGTATTTTGTGAGATTCTTATTAGCGGGGTTTCCATTAAATTTTTTACCTGTCGCTGTTATGGCATATTGGTGCCACAATGTGCAAGGTAATACAGTGGTGAGAAGCCTCATCACTGTAACCTTCTGCCCTATCTTCCGGACTCTACTACAAGAGTGCTGTCATTTTGTGATGACCATTTTTGTTTATTTGAGTTTTTTTTAACATATGCAATAGAGAGAAATAACATTGCAGCAAAGGTACACCTTTTCTATACAGTTTCATTTGGGTGTGTGTGGTGTGTGGCATTGTGTGATTACCTTGGTGTAAACATGTTCATCTGTGATTCACCACCCTTCTGCCCCTTGATATATTGCCCCATGCTCCCACCCCTGGGAAGCGGTGCTATGGAGCGTAATCACGAGATCTAAATCAGAACATCAGGAGTTGCTTGTCCTCACCTTGGTTGCCTCCACATACGTGAACTGTTTTTCTGTTCTCAACATGACTGCAGGACCACCTCCAACAGGTGCCCATGTTGGAGCCCGGTAAACAGTTAACGTACGTAGAGCCCAAAAAGGACACCACGTTTGGGAATGGCAGGGTAGAAGGACTCCTAATGGGCTTATTTTGATGCAGCAACACCACCTATCGATTTATCTTTTCTGTCATATCACATTTTGAGGTCAGACAGCAGTAAATGGTACTTCCTGGCCATATGCAGTAAAAACATATACTCTTTTCCTGGAAAAGAGTATATTAATGGCCGGCGCTTTGATTGTGCACTTTAGAGAGCGCCGAGCAACGTTAAGAAAATGCCCATGTTAACGTTGCTCTGTGCTCTCTAGTGCAGAATCAGTCGCCGGCCATTAATATACTCTTTTCCTGGAAAAGAGTATATTAATGGCCGGCGCTTTGATTGTGCACTTTAGAGAGCGCCGAGCAACGTTAAGAAAATCAGCTCACTTTTTAAATACTTACTTAAACTTTACGTCGTGAAGTGAAGTCTCGTCCAGTCTCTTCTTCTTTACCGGAGCCACCCACGATGAGCAGTAGTAGCAGCCAGGCACTGCAGGCAGCCTCGGCCCTCGCACCAGAACACGAGGTGTGTCATCGTCGTGTCGCAGTCCGAGTGTCCGACTAGAGTGCCTCGCTCTGACTAAGCCAATCCAGACGCTGCTCCAGCAGCGCCAGGATTGGCTTGGGCAGGGGTACACACCCGCCCATTAGGAGACCGGGGGCTGCGCAATGAAGCAACCCCCGCTCTTCTAATGTCCAGGCTAATGCGCATGTTCGGGCTGGTCAGAAAAATGACCAGCCCAGAACTGAACATGCGCACTAAGTGCGCTAGACCCGACGTCACCACCACCCCCTTGTCCTGATGATTGCTCGGGCGTCGCCCGGTGATCGTCAGTGACCGCCCGGCACGGACTTCTGTACGTCTGCCAGACGTACAGGAGTATTACTTGAGTCGTCTCGTCTGCTGCAGTGCTGCTTATTAATATGCCGCAACACTTTGGGGCCATGTGCATTAGTGGGGCAACGCCCCAGCGCCCCAATGGACGCACCGCCCCTGTTAGCCAGACCCGAACGCACCAGAGGGCCCCAAATTATTTAAAATAAACCTGTAATGAAGCTCAAACTGGACCTGTGCAATGGCCATCTTCTGCTTGACGTTACCGTGAAGTTCCTATGGGGTCACCTGAAACAGAAATAAGCAGACCAATTTCAAACCGTGTTGAAGCACTAATCCGATTAGTTTGTGAAAGCAGAAAAAAGGCAGCAGGTATAATTTGTTACAACGGACAAGTTTTTTGTCTAGCTTTCCTTCGACAATATCACATTTGTTGTCTTCAAGGAGCATGGCCTTGTAGTTGGGCTTATGTTTCCTACACTGTTATAGGCTAGACTGGCTATGCAATATGTATTGGTAGTCCCCAAATTGGGTTGAAGGTGGCAATGCTTGAGCCTTTTTGCACTTAAACATAGCCAGTGAGACCTGTTCAAACAGTCTGTTTAATAGCTTTTTCTGAATATTTTAAAAAGATGATGTAATTTATGTGTAGAGAGGCAAATAGTTCGAGCATAATAATTATAAAATTCACAAAAATTAATCACAGCTTATTTGCCTACTTGCCATGAGGAATCTTCAGCCACTCCTGTTTCCTTTTAAGGTCTGGCTTGAGAACGCGTTGGCAGTCTGGCATGATTTATGCCATCAATACTCAGCACACAGAGAGAAGGGCCACGCGTCATCCTCCAACGAGCATGCGTTTGTTGCAAGTGGCATTTATATTTGGAACCATCGCACATTACGGCCATTGGGAGTTCTGTCATTCATGACATGATTTATGCAGTGGTCGAAGTGGGGGGGAAAAAGTAGGGGTACTGTGGGCGGAGAATCAGAGGGCGGGAATAACCCGAGGATTGGGTCAGTGGGCGGAGTCAGAGGTATGGCAGAAAGAGCAAAATATCCCAATTTTTAGTATTGGTTTCCCATTTCACTAACCGGTTACAGCTTATTACGTTATTTAATTTAACCAATGGATACACATGTTTATTTAAGGTTTAATATGAGTTATTGACATTAAAATACATTCACAAAGTGGGATACGTTTCCAGTCACAGAATGTCCCAAATATCCTTAAAAGTGGAATCGCAAGCCCTTCGTCTCCCACCCATGGAGTTTCTGTCATCAGCACTTCTCCTCCCTTTTTCCACAAGAGCAGTTCAAACATGAATGGCAAAATATCCCAGTTTGCAAATGTTTTCCACATAATTATGGCTCTGCCATATTTGCCACATAATACATCATCTGCTGCATAATCTGACGATTTTAACTAGGAAATTGTTTATAGCTCAAACGGATCAAAAGTTCCTAAAAATGTGACTTGTGCTGCTGTGAAGTGGAGGGCCCTTTGCAAAAGTTGACTGGTCACCTTTCTTACTGCTGCAGTTGTATGTTCCACTGGTACTAATAAGGAAAAATCTTTGCAGAGACTGTTAGCATGTGTAAAAACGTCAAAATAATAAAGTATCAGAAAATTTACAGCACCACTAATATCAGTGTAGGGTGTCAGAGCACTGTACATCACACATATTACACAGAGACAATCAATCATACATGTGTAAATCACTGTATAGGAAATGTTACATAAGACAAAGGACTACAAGGTGTAGGAGTCACATGACAACCATACTAGTAGGCAGCATATTGTAATAGTGATTGGTCTGGAGAAACACAAACTCAGAATTTAAAACGTAATACCATGGTTGGTGGTTCTCTTTAATAATCAGAATTGATTCCTACCCAAATGAACCCTTTTTCTGCAACATTAGGATAATCAAAGACTTTGGAAAAACCCATAACGCTCTCATTTATACCTTGCAGTTTGCATGCAGCTCTTACATGACAGCTAAGAGCTCACTGTTCTATGTTAGGATTTTAACTTATTAACTGCAAGTAACAATAGGCTCTCTCTGACAAAAGCAGTAACCCACTGACCTATTTACATTATGTGCACTTTGTGATCTGCATGGTACATGTTCTTAGCAGCAGGCACATAAACCTTCTGCGCTTCCTTTCCATGAGTCAAAACGTCCACTAGACAAAACACCATCTCTCTCTACTAAGAACATTAATCACTGGAGTTATCATGACATTTTTATTGTTGCCGAAAATTGTTGGAGGCCAGGAATGAGGCAGCAAGTGCTTTTAAAAACCATATTATACTTGCAAACAAGATGACCCCACCTGAAGTCAGCGCCAGCCGCGGTCCATGCAGGTAACAGCAGTGGGGTAGGGCCGGGTAGGGGATCTCGAGGACGATGCAAAGGGAAAATTAATTATTTATTTAATTTTCCCTCTGCATCGTCCCTCGAAATCCCCCCTTACCCGGCCCCTCTGCCCCATCGCTGTTAGTTGCACGGACCGCGGCTGGTCAGCACCTTGTGCGGTCGCACTGCCCTAGAGCCACCCTGCTCAAGGGTCCTGTGACCTCAGTGACAGAGTCACTGTCACTCTATGGTGTGCTGCTTCATAGGCCTGCCTGCAAGACTGGAGGTGAACTTCAGAACGAATTGTGGCGGACATACCTTTAAGGTTAACCCACACCTGCCACTGCTAGGGTCCACCTGCTGTTGCTAAGACATCAGGGCTTTTAAGATCTTGCGGGGCCTTCTAAGGTCTAGCATGGGAATGTGCTCCCTCAGGGGGGGGGTGGTCTGGTGGACTGGTCATGAAGGCTGAACCTGGTTCCCCAGTTCCAAATTCAGCAGCTCTGACCATAGTGCCACATCCTCTCCCCCACTGAACACCATACTGCCCCACTGAGAGAAACTTGCACTGCACTGACCCGCTATAAACACCTGGATGTGACTTAATTCAAATTACGCACTAGACAAGAGCAAATGCTGCCTAAAAAAAAAGATAACAACATCCTAGAAAAAGCAAACACTCATAGGGAATGCAAGATTAAGTAAAGCATGTGAAATGTAAGCAGGAACAACATGGTTACCTTTTTTTTTTTACACTCATTATTCAGAAATTAGTGAGTGCTTTTGCCTGAAAAGTTAAGGCCATGGCTACAGGGCCCAGAAGGGACCCGCTTCAATGCCCATTGCTTATATCCTTACAAAACGCAAGCAGTATGGTTTAAAAAGACCACATTTGTAAATACAGAGCCGCAGAATGCATTTTGTTTTCCAATTCACCCATCAAGCAGGTATTTCAGTACCTCCAGGAATAGTGCACTTTCCCACCCAGAGAAAACAATGTTGTTCAAAGAGCGACGAGAAAACAAAAGTAGCACTTCCCTGGCAAACACTGTAAAGTGGCGCTAATGTGTTTAGGTGTGAATAAATCAATCTGGCCACCTTGCAACCACTCTGTCTTGCTTTAGTTAGTTAGTTAGTTATTTTTCATATTTTGAATGTTTTATTTCTCTCCATCCCGAGGCTGCACTTACAAATTAAAAAATGTCACAAAAAGACTACGTTTCCAGCAAAAGTGTTTTTATTTTTGGATCTATTTCACGGGGGAGCAAATAAACCAAAGGAGGAAAGAGAAGGTATTCCCTGTTTCTTGAAGTCTCGGTTTTCACTAAATGAGGAGGAGGGAGACAGAAAGAGAGGGAAGAGGGGGGACAAAGAGGGGGGGGCAGCTGCCAGCGGCAGGAGAACTGGACACTGTCCTTGTCTTCTCTGGGCACGAAGGAAAAGACAGAGTCCTTTTCCTTCTCTGCCCGTTCCGCCTGTCCCCAAAAGCCGAGCCTTAACTATCGGCCTTGGTGATTTCTGCCGTCGGGGATGCATGTTTAAAATAAGAAAGTAGGGGAGCGGACTCTGTGAAATTAAAGAAGTAGGGGCACGCCGCACCCTGCCGATCCCGCCCACTTCGACCGCTGGATTTATGACAATTAAAGGTGAACTGGCGAACATCAGAGACGTTTTAAGGCATGGGCAAAGTGGGCTGTAGCCCAGGGCGCCAGCATTTCAGGGGGCCCCCATATAGAGCCAGCTATGTTCTGCAGAATATTGTCCTGATAATTCTTAGATTGTTTTAAATACTGTACTCCTTTAATTTATTTTTGATGTGGATGATGTGTGAGTCTATTACAGACATTTTGAAGAGAAAACATATTTAGAATTTTTACCAATGGGCCTGTGCACTGTCAGTGACCTGGCCCAAGAGGGCATGATCGAGCTGAAAACGGATGATAAATTCAAAGCTGTTCCGAACAATGGCCCCAAAAATACGTTTGGCCCAGGGCCCCCAAAATCCTTAAGGTGCCCCTGGCGTACATTGTTACAGTAGAACACGAGAGAAACAATGTATTTTTCTGTTGTATAGCAACAATACATAGCCATAAAGCTATAGATGGTGGAATGAAAAAATATGAGGGTTGAGGAAGAAAGACCCCACACCACTAAGTTATGAACACCTTTCTAAAAAGTTCTATTAGTTTTTTGAATCCATTGTTTTATATAAGGAGCACAATACCTCAAAAGTAAAGTATTACGACCATCAAGTTAGATCCAAGCAACAAGTTTAGAAGAGATATGGCCTACTGGCTAGAGCTGCCGACTTTGGGACATAGGGAGCCAGATTCTAATGCTGGCCTAGGTTCAACATCATGTAATTCTGCGCAAATCACATAATCTTCCTATACACAAACAATATAAAAGGGAAAAGTGTAACAGTCTAGTTCTGTTGCAAAGTGCGCTAACACCCTTTGGCCAGATTTTCGTTAAAAACAAAATGCAAAAAACCTCCCAACACAGTGTTGATGACTTCAAATATTACAAGCATTCCAGAACATGTTAATACATTGAGAGACATCACTTTTACATCGACTCAATATAAGGTAGATAAGATTAACAGAGTACCCTTGTAATTGAAAAGATAACATGTAAAATAATGACGTGTTCGAACAGTGACACCTATTAAAAAGTGGTAATTTCAATGTTTACTGTAACCAGAAAAAAACACCTGATTTAATCTATTCTTAAATTCAAATTTATTACAAAGTCATTATTTTTAAATGCATATATCCATTAAAAAATTCAATATATATTCACAAACTCATTTCTCGGTTGATAGATAATACACATAAAAACAGTTGACACCTAACCAACACTTTTCAATTTCGCTAAGCATATATTTAACCAAGCAGAGGTTCTAACCTAGTTCACTGGGCTCATTACAGGTAGCTGGAGAGCTACTAGTAGCTCACGAGCAACTCGTTGGAGAAGCCTGATCTATAGGAATTCAAATATTGTCCTGTGCAGGTAAAAAGTCAAGGAAGCTTACAAGGCACAGGCTGCCCTCACCAATTCACAGAAAATGTATTGTTATATTTTGCACAAACCTTTACATTTGCAGGTATGACTCTGCTACACATAACGTTCCAAATAAAAACCCTCATGCTTGAATGCTACATAGATTTATACATACATTCCCTTCGCTAGTATTTTCTTAAATTAAGTGTCTCCCTCCCACCCCCTCCCCCCAACACTCTTAAGTTTTACATGAACTAGAACAGTTTACAGGAAGGCCTCTGACAATAAAGGTAAACATGTGCCAGCACTATCTTGTTTAAGTGTTGTTTAGAAATGAAGATTGACATGAACATCCGTGTAATGAAATATAGAGCTATCCTTATCAAAGATGTGCTAATTAGACAGCAAATACTTGAGCTGAATTCTAGCCGTAGGTAAATCTTCCATCTTCTCTCTTTGATATTTAAATGTCGCTGACATTTAAGACTACTTTATATTTCCTACTTTACTTCTTCTTCTGTAGAATGTCATTTTCAGTTTTTAGGTCTAAAGCTATACTCAGGTGAAAGGTTATGATAGCTATTATCAATCAATCTCTTTATTCGGTCAAATACAAGACCATAAAAACACATTTTAAAAGGAGACAGCAAAATCACGCACATTAAAAACATATAATCAAGTATTAATATACACATCTAGAAGCCAGTAGCCAATTAATGACTTTATAATGCATATTTTTTCCTTAAAATCTGCAATAGAGATCATAGGGGACTCAAGGCGTTGAAAAAAAGTCAAGCCCTCTTGGTGTGTACTAATAAGTTTCCCGCTAAGGATAGGCAGGGCCGGACTGGGAACAGAAACCGGCCCTGGCAAACTGCTCAGCCGGCCCCCCCCGGGGTGAGGGGGAGTGCAGCCGAGCAGTTTGCGAGGGCCGGTTTCGGGCGATTTTGTTACAGGGGGCCGATATTGCCGACCCCCGGTAACAAAAACGGCCCCCCAGGGGCCCAAAACCGGCCCCCACCCTAGCGGCCTACCGGGGAAACGCCCGGTGCCCGCTATGGCCAGTCCGGCCCTGAGGATAGGGCGGAGAAACCGTAGTCTAGGAATCGAGTATAATGTGCAAAAGAGCATAAAGTGCTTAGTAGATTGGCAGGAGACCCCGTCACATGGGCAAATTGGTAAACAAAACAAACCAAGATCCAGTAATGGGAAAGGTCACTAATAGCTATTATCATTTACTCAACATAGTTCATGTTCTGTTGTATGATACATCCTGGGTGATGCTAGCCAAACAGTGTCATTTAGTCATTTCCAAGTGCTGATGTAGAAGAAGAGGGACAAGCAGTAGTATCTGCTGTATTGCTATACGTGGTGTTACAAGATATGTTCTTTGTGTATGTGGTAGAATCACAAGTGGTAAAAATGGGCTTGTGGTACACCAGGAGGCAGAGAAAACAGTACATCTGGATGGGCCAGGAGTACAAGCCAGAGATGTGGGTCCCCTCACCCTCTGTGTAGGCTTCACATTTATTTTATTTTATTTTGAAAGTTTTGTATAGCGCGAACAAGACCCTTACGGGTATCAGAGCGATTTACAGGGTAGTAAGTAAAACAGAACAGGCATGCAAAAATGTAGGTGAATCTCATACAAACAGGTAACTAATAACTAGCAAATATATTACAGGTAAATATAAATAGTTCAGGTATATTTAGCCATGAGAATAGCTTTCACTTCCTTTTTGAAGAATGCTCAACTCCTTAAAACTGAAATGTTCTTCCCAGCAATATCAGCCGACAGCCACTCTGACCACCACTAACTCACTTTCCCCGCATATGTTTACCCTTTCACTTGGAAAGTGAATGTCCTATTCAATTCTTGCACACCGCTGGAATTATTTATCTGCAACACTGCAATGGCAGTCAGATTCCAGAAGCACATCATCATGAAATTTTCTATTTCAAAGCCTCAAATCTCTTGTCAGTGCCCTAGCAATGAACAAGCGAGATTACCGACACCGTTTTCCAACATGCCACCCATTCAACACCTCAATTATTCTTGACAAAGTCAGAAATTGTACATGTATCATTTTAAGTGCACATGAAATCACCACATCTCGGATCACCAACACCAAGTTGGCTCGTTAGTTGCCCACCTAATGGTGAAATACTAGCAATCACTCAATTCTATGCTGTAGAGACATCCTGAAACACCCCCTACTTAATCAAGACTGTCTTCTGATACCCTCCAGTCGGAAAACGTCTATCTGCCAACAAATACACCCTGGTCATTCCCATGTCTTCCTGCTGTTCTTCTCAAACTACCCTTTTATCTCCTACGCCCCCCTACAATCTATGTCCTACATGTGTTGAAAAAGGCCCTCTAAACAAATCTCTTCTGTACAGAAGATCTGTTGGCTTTCAAATCCTCTTGAACATCAGCTGCAAAAAGTATGATTGACTAAAATTTGAAATATGAAAATGATTGCTACGAATGTGCTGCACTTTGTCTTGTAGTTCATCTATCACTGTTCAAACACATGTTCTGAATGCTTCAATCGCACTGTTGAGACCCACGTACCTGTATGTCAGTTATGTACAGTGTTAATATTCGAAATGCTATTTAGTAAATCAAATGAATATGAACAAATTAATCCAATCTAACATCAAGCTGAATATCACAACATGCAGATATGTAAGCCAAACATTTAGTATTATTATCATAGTGCCATATTCACATAAGCAGGAACAGAAGGAGTAAGGCTGAAACAAGTAGAAGAAATAAATAAGCATAGGAGAATCACCAGCTAACTTAGTTCAAGAAGGTTAGGGCTGAGAACATAAGTGACATTTTACAGCATATTTAAACGAACTGAAGTTAGAGTTACTGCTTATATTCAGAGGAAAATCAAGAGATCTGAGTTTGACTGCTGTAAGAAATTGGGTTACTGGTTGAGGGGGGTGAAACCCTTCTCAAGCAGCAACCACATGTTGTATGGTTTCTACAAATAAAGTAAGACTGTGCGGTTGCACAACAAACGGATCAAAATAAGAGGACTGAGTCCACACATATCCTCAGAATATGTCAGCCCGTTCCTGGCTAGCTCACAGTGTGCCATCTGGATCCCTAAACCTGAAAGGGTAGCGTATGGTGACTGCAACCTTAGAACATGACCACTGTAACTTCCCCAAGGAAATCGTGGAAACAGATCTACCCTTTTATGGTTACCTTAGGAATGCCAAAAGGGAGATACAAGATAAAGCAAATTGACTCTACTCTAGAGAGCATAATAAGAAGTGCATTCTGCCAGATCTCTTAGAGCAGTTTAAGTCCTCATTTACCTGTATCTCTGGTTTATCTGGAAGCCAGTCTGGTGTAGAACAGGCTGCCGTCCTTTTCAGATAGTGACGGAAGTCAGCAGGGCTGGCAACCAGTCATAGGTCAACGTCAGAATAAACCATGGAAGTGCTCCTCTGGCGAGCCAAAGCTTAGAAGCAGTTTATATAATTTTAAAAAACTGGCTCCGTTCGCACTAGGTCTGGGGACCTTTACTACATCATAGTTTGTATTTCCGATTCAGAGCTATCTCCAAACAGACAACAATAAAATGCAAGGGCAGCATGCTCAGTGTACCTTATCCTTGAACATAATGTACCATGTCATGATAAAATGCTTACTAAAAAATGTGTGTTGCGTTCAGAACACTTTCTGAGTCTGTTATCATGTACTTACAAAGTATGTTAAACTTTAATAAAGAAGCAAAATGAAAGCCAAATTGCAATAAAAGCCAATTTAAGAAATATGCAACACAAAAAAGCATATAAAAGCAATAAAAAAAAATTAAAATGCCACATTAAAAAGCAGGAAACTCCAGGAATGTTACAACTTTCAGACCTTGCAACTTGGAGATCAAAAGTCTCTCGAGCAGACTTTAAAGAAACCTCCTTCTGAAACAATAAGGCTTTCATTCTGCTCAACTTATCAAAGTTCACATTAAATAGCTATTGAAGGCCAAGCTGTCACCTCAATGACTAAGTGTAGGTGGAAATAACACATGGTTACAGCAAGTCACAACCCTGGAAACCGTCACCACATAGGGTACTTCGCGTCTCATCCCACCCTTGGTCATTCAGCATCAAATAACTTCCTTTTGAAAGCAATCTGAATGCGAGCTGAATCAAAGCATCTTGGGCACCTTTCAGATAACATGCAAAGTTGGCCATAGATGCATTACAAACGCCATGAAGCATGCCCTCCTTGCAAATGGGAGAATGGGCAAATGAAGTTTTGCATACTTTTCCGGTGAGAAATACTTCAGTATCTCCATTCCTACATCTGAAATCGAAAGGTAGGATCCATGTCTCATATACAAATCTCTCCCCTAATGCCTCATAGCTGCCTACTTGAAAAGGTTTCAGACAAGGCGTAAAATGAAATGTAGAAATTGGCAACGAAATAAACCTGTGTATTAACCATTTGGCAGATGGTGTTTCAGCCACTGTAAATGGTAGTTTCTCGAAATGCTCTATACTTATCGTGTAAGTCACGTCCTTATTTGCCATTATTTTTTGTGAACGTGTTTGATTATAAGGGAAAAACAAATCAGTCAAATTTAGGTGCTTCCATGGCATGAGACCAGCTTTTAAAG
Source organism: Calotriton arnoldi (assembly GCA_963921515.1). Taxonomy (NCBI): domain Eukaryota; kingdom Metazoa; phylum Chordata; class Amphibia; order Caudata; family Salamandridae; genus Calotriton; species Calotriton arnoldi. The sequence continues at coordinate 1,173,056 of CAWUFW010001738.1, read as the reverse complement.
TCTGTAATGTCCAGCTGAATTACATAAATGATTTAAGCTGACTTTCTCCATGTAGTAAGAGGGACATATCACTTTGTAGGATGTCAATTGCTGAAGACACAATATTGTTCAGAGACTAAATCCTAGTTGACAACATAGACATCCCGTTATCAGCTACAGCTAATGCCTTTTCTAAATTAGCTCTGTCAATTTCATGTATTAGTTCAGGCAGCTTTTTGCTCGGAAACTTTCCAAAGTTCATTCTATATGGCATATAAAAAGTGCTTGATGTGGTATTCTAGGACCTAATAAAAAATCCTGTAAAACCATGTCAACAGAAAAGAGAGACAAGTGTACGTTGACGTCATCTAAAGTGGAATGTTGTAGCCATTGTTGGCATAACTTTTTTTTTTAGGTAATGGAGTTTCAGTGCTTGAAGCATTGACAGCTACCATGATGTCTCCATCCACTCTTGCATGGTAACGAGTAATTTGAGCTACAGCAGCACTCTGGACTGCTGCCTTTGCAGCTTCATTAGCCAGTGAATTCCCAGAAACATTTATTCCAACACGTTGGTGACTCAGTGTATGTATTACATGAGCTAGTGGAAACCATTCTTTCAAATGTGCCACCTTTCCCCAAAGCAGCTTGTGCTTGATAGAACTCCCTTTAGTATCTCTGAATCCATTCAGGTGCCAGTAGTGCAAGTGCTATTGTAATACTGGACACAATAATACGAATCACACACTATCAGTGTGGAGAATTCAGGTTTAGTATTTTCTAGTGCCAGAATTAGAGCTTTGAGTTAAGCCATTTGTACAGTGCAATCACCTAGTGATTGTGTCAATGTTTTAAGAGGCTGGAAGTCTCCATCTCTCACTTTTCCTCTCTCCACGGTGCAAGTGGCTGAGTATTAATGTTTAGTTCCAACTGCGGGCTGGACAGAACCATTAGGATAGACTATGAAGTCATACTGGTCAAGAGGCAAAACGTCATTTGGCATTGGGTATTCTTGTTCTTATTGTAGGAATTCTTGTGTTTGTAGTGTAGGGTCAAAGACATAGGGCCTTATTATGACCTTGGCGGTCGGACCGCCAGGCCTCAGCTTTGGCGTTTGGGAGAATGCCGCCAAAACAGCTGGGCTGGCAGTGTGACGGCAGCAGTGGAATGGTGGCCCCATGCTTCGGCTCATAAAGAAAGGCAGGTTGTAATCGCCACGGCGGTGCCGGCATCAGCACTGACTCCATAGACCGCCGCTTTCCTGACTACCGTGGGATCGAAGATCCTGGCAGTTGCAGCGGTCTTGTGGGATTCCGACCCCCCTTCTCGTAATCGATGGTCGGACCCCCGAGGAGGCGGCGATCGGACCTCCTTCGACGGTACGGTGGTCTCAAGACCACTGTACTCATAATCAGAGCCATAGTCTACATCAGTAGCTGTTAAGGAGGTGGCCAACTGTATCCATCTAGGATGTATGGCTTTCACGTTAGTAATGCTGGCCTTTCTAACCATCTCTAAGGCTGGGATGGGAGTCATGACAGTTATGTGTTTCCCCTGAGCCAATGATCTTTCCTTTATAACAGCCATCTGAACTGCAGTAATTTTTCAGTAGGTGCAAAAAGCATTTTTGCATTGGAATATAAATGCAATGTACATGCACTTGGTATGGTACAGTATCACCCTCAGTGAAAGCGACGTGTGTGTGGCCTGTGGTCCCCACAATTACGTGGATCATCAAGCTTGTGGTATTAACACGTGTGTGTAAATGTTTTGATGCAAGCGTAGCAGTTTTCAGTGATCTCAGAATCTGTGTGTTCTGGTGTCTAATGTGTGCTTGAGAAGTCTGGATATATTAAATCATAAAACGGTTTTACCAATTGTGTATAATCTGGTATGTATGTTCTATTAAAGTTGAGAAAGCCCAAAAGTGATTGTAGCCTTTTTATGGTATTTGGTGGTTGTAGGAGTGCACATTTCTCTAAGAAATGCAGTGCTAGGCTTTTGCCTTCTTTTGATAACTTGTAACCCAAAAACAGGAGCGATATAAATGATCTGGTTTCACTACTGGAAACAAAGGATTGTTCATTGGTGAGGTACAAGGCTCAATAACGCCTTAATATTCAAGTTGTGTTAAAAGTTCTCTGATTTGTCGTTTAGCTTCATGCTTAATTGGATATTATGGATGCACTTGCAGGCTGGACCTTATTGATATAACATGATAAGGTGAATCTTGATTACAGCCTACATGGCTGCAGTATAATGCCAGGGCTTATGCAAGGACCCAGACGGTGGCATACGCATGTTTAACTCCTTCAGGAATGAGGACAAAGAAGCATGGTATTTTTATGTCTTCCCCATGTGTGACAAACTCAGGGAGCCAATCCCTTTCAGCCAAGAGAATGTCATATGTTAGTGTCAAATTTTCCCAAAAAAGGACCTTAATGGTGCAGGGCATATCACCCTCAATTTGAATGTAGAAATCATATAATCTACCTGTAGAACTAACTCTCTGATATTGTGTTTCCACCTGCACAAAATCATTAGTTGCTCTCACCAGCAGAATCTCTTGAAGATTCTGGCGAACTATTGTGACCTCTACAGCACTGTCTAGCAGAGTCTGCGCCCACTCCTGGTTCCAAAGCAGTGTCCTCAAAATTGGTGGCATATTTAAGGGCAATACCTGCCACCTACTTCTTCTTGAATTGTGTCTTCTGTTGTGGCAGTTTCTCTTCCTTTTTTATTATGATGGCAGACGAGCGGTGTGAGTCTTTTCTTGGTTTCACATACTCTTCTGATCTGCGCTCTGATCGTCGTCCTCTCTGTAAGCATTTTTCAGATATTTCCTGAAAGGAGCGAGAAGGACATGTATCAGTATACTGATACCTATCAGGCTGTTTAATTGTTTCATGGTTATCATCATAGCGTTTTTCAGAGGACTCCGGCTGCAGAGATCCACCCTTTGACTTTGCTTTATCTTTACTTTTTTATCGCAGCATTTGTTTAGAAAACTCTGGTGCCTGTTTCGAGTTATCCATATCGGAATTACTATTCAGTTGTGGTTTATAAAGCCTGGCTCCCAAATTATCTCGACCTATAGATGTATATGTTGCAGCAATATTTTTGGGTAGTTCACACTCCTGATCCACTAACAGAACTGCAAAAGCTGCTCCTTCCCTTTAATGTTGTTTAAAATTGAGGCTACAGTGGCATTGGTGCCAATACGTTTCATCCCCAAATCCAGGACTGGGCAGCCCAGTATTCATTTTGAATCTGCTTTAGCACCTTAGGCAAAACAGCTATGGAGGGCATATTGCAGCAAAAACTGTGTCCCAAGTGGCACATTCATCTACCGGGGGAACCATCCCTAAAGGTAGGCACATTGTTCGAATTCTATGTTTATCTTGGAGTCCTGTATGGGGAAACACTACTTCAAGTTAATTGGTTTTTGTGCAATCCAAAATGGAATTTCTTCCAGTCTGGTGAGAACCTTACTGTAGTAATGTAGTACACTCTGTATGATGAGGTTCAAGTAGGTTTATTAAAGAAGGTTACAGGTTCTGAAGAGCAGCCCCACCAGGAGCAGCCTGCTAGCTGCTCAGCCCTCCCACCAACTGTCACCACTCATACCCAGTTACTCAAGCATTCCACTCATGGCCCACACACCAACATTCCACACAGAACACTCACACTGGCTGAGCAGCTAGGAACAAGATAACATAGTATATAAAAACACATAATGAGAATACTACATTATCTCTTTCCTATAAAACAGAAGAATAATGAAACAAACTAAAAAACTATATACATCAAAGTACAACATAAGTAAATAGCCCGTAACCCAGGGATGAACGGCAAACACCACATCACGAGAGGGATAAGGACTATACAAGGAGGAAAGATAGATACATAATACCCATCCCCTCCTCTAATAAAGGAAAGAAATATGAAACTCAATATGTATGCTCCCCATGTGAGGAGAAAGACAAAGTTAAAATGTAAAAATGTGGAAAAAGGGAATATAACCCAAATTCCTGCCCCCTCAAACAAGGGTCAACGTGTATACTCCCAATGTAAGGAGACCAGTAGTGTGGAAAAAAGGTCTGGAACCCAAATTCCTGCCCCAAAATAAGGGATCTAAGGGTTGAAAACCCCATGAAAAATAGTGAAAACACCCACTACATCAAAAACGAACGTGCGGCACATGGTGGCTTACGCACACAAAGTGTAGAACCCTTGCAACCAAAATTGAACGTGCTGCACATGGTGGCTTAAACACACAAGGTGTAGAACCCTTGCAACCAAATTAAACGTGCGGCACATGGTGGCTCACGCACACAAGGTGTAGAACCCTTGCAACCAAATAGAACGTGCGGCACATGGTGGCTTACTCACACAAGGTGTAGAACCCTTGCAACCAAATTGAACGTAAACTACATACTTTGTGATAAAAACAAACAAACCAATTAAGCCAACCCTCATGTAAGGGTACAGTGTTTTAAAGAGAGATAAGGGACTAAAACCCATTCTCATCCCAAAGTAAGGAATACATAAATCGTAAAAGTAAGGATATGGGACAAAAACCCATTCCTATCCCAGGATAAGTGATACAAAAATCGTAAAAAGCAAGCCTAAACACGTCAAATATGCCAACCTAATGTAAGGCTTGAACAACACATGGCTCTGTAGATGAGAAATGCATCGAAAACAATTCAGAATTACGCAAAAACTTTTACTGTAACTGTAGTAATTTGTAAAACTAGTAAGACACGCCGGTGTGCGACTCCTCACCCGAATAGAACTGCTATGTGAACAGACTAATATAGCACCCAACTGTAACCTGTGAAACAGAACTGGGGTACTCCCCACCCCACAACCTAAATGTAACAGGGGACACAACTCCCTATGAAACTAAACTAAGGCACACACCACCCCCCACGAAACATGATGGAGGCACTCACTCACACCCCCACAAAACAGTATTGTAACAATGAAAATTAACAAATAGTAAGTCATTTAGTCCGGTGAGCGATCTCTCACCCGAGTTGCACAACTATTACCTAGCTCACAACAAAGCTAAACAACTGCCAAAACAATTCCATCAGAAAGAGCAGTGTAAAGCACAGTACAAGTCTCTGGGGATGTGAGTCTCCAGGAAGAATATGTACCTGTCCTTCAAGTGTGCACATGAGTTCTGTCAAAGTCATGCACAATGTAAGAAATACCTGCAAACAACAGAGAAGCTCGAAGAGATGAAGAGCAGTCAATCTGCACACAGCGACGTTCCATGTCAGTACCAAACCTTCAATACACTTTATCGACAACACGAACGTGGTTGGCACAGTTAAAAGAAACATTGAATCTCTGCAGGTTTCAATCCAAGATGGCGGCACGCTATCACGCAAGCACCGGGTGGCTCACAGCATGTGCGTGCGCCCAACGTTGCTGCACAGAGAGGTAGGAACGTCAGAGGAACAAAGAAGGCAGGATCGTCATGGAAGAAACTCCAAGATCCACGTGCAGGTAAGAGCGCGCTTACCTTGTGACTCGCGCCTCCGTTTTTTAAATCACAATGATAGCCGTTTAACTGGCATTGATGAAGATGGCTCAAGCGACACAGAAGAATAATAGACAAAAAAATTGCCTCACCGCATCCGACATGCTCCAGGCTTCCATATGGAGTCAGACACGAGACAAGCGTCCACCACAGAGCAGGGACCAGGCACCTGGCGTTAAGGCTGTTTAAATAAAATTGAGCAAATAAAATTGTGAACATTGTAATGTCGCCAACGCTTGCTCGTACAAAGAGTATCTTGAACCAGCTCTATGAGAAAAATAATGGTACAGTTCGATCTTGTGAGAGCTGAACTGAAGAAATGGTTACACAAAACGAACGATAATTTGGTGCAACAAAACACTCTGTGCAAACAGTGCACTCCAAAAACTTGCACATTAACGGTGCCAACACCAAATCAAAAAGGACAAACTGATTTGGAATTGAAAAAGAATCACTGCCAATACTTGTTGTAGGTAAAACACCATGTTCCAAAGTGCAATTCCAAGCGTCCTTAACCTTAAACATGTCAAACTGCGCAGCATTCATATAAGAAATGATATGTAGAAAGTTTAAAATGATGATGCTTACTTCCCTTAAAAGCGCAGTTCTTGTCGATGTGCCAAATGAACAAAATACAGCACGCTTTGGCTGGGGCTGTCCGATGTAATGGACACTGGTGGGGCTGCAAGGCGTGCTGTTCCATTTTCCTTCGTTTTCTTTGTAGCTTCTTTTTCTTTCTGTGTTGCCTCCTGTGATCCAGACTTGTTGCGTCTTTTCCCTGTTGTCTGCGCTTGTGAGACTTGTAACTTCTTCCCAAAATGTTGTCTGTTTGTGGAAGTCATCTTCAGTGTCCTTAAGATCAACAGTAGAGCGTGGGGACGTCTCCAACTCGTCGCCAAAATTAATGTAGTAATGTAGTCCACGCTGTATGATGAGGTTCAAGTAGGTTTATTAAAGAAGGTTACAGGTTCTGAAGAGCAGCCCCTCCAGGAGCAGCCTGCTAGCTGCTCAGCCCTTCCACCAACTGTCACCACTCATACCCAGTCACTCAAGCATTCCACTCATGGCCCACACACCAACATTCCACACAGAACACTCACACTGGCTGAGCAGCTAGGAACAAGATAACATAGTATATAATAACACATCATGAGAATACTACACTTACCCATTATTGCATTAGTAGTAACTGGACTAATTGCAGGCATTGCTAAATGTAGCTGCGCTACTTTAACAGCCCTCGCTGGGTTTGTTGTTATTGTTCGCATAACGAACTGTGTTAAATGTCTGCACAGTATAACTAGACCTCGATAAAGTGTACGAAGCTCTACTACTGTGAGAACTCATATTTGTGGATATCATGCTTAGCTTAGCTAAGACTGGCCATGTTGCTCCATCATTCCTGAGGGGACCTATTCATACATTGTTTAGTGGATGTGGTAGAGCACCTTGGAACCAATTTGTGTGTTCCTGAAATGTCTATGATATCTCTAAATCTTCCTAGGATCTGTATTGGCCTGCTATGGGGTCTCCTGTGTATGTATGGAATACCCTAGTGTTGGCATCTGCTGCAGGAAAAGTGACCCAAGAATAGAAAATCTCTTTTATACACTTCGTGTGCCTCTACCATGAAGGTAACATCTCCTCCAGTAAGAGGAAGCCCTTGTGTTGTAACATCTGTGTTGCTGCATGTCTGCAATTTAGTGGAATAACCACTGAAACTGGAATCACTATTTTAATTAACAGAAATCAGAGAAGGGTAAAACTATAGTGGGGTGATCCTTTTAAAAGGTTTAAGCATGAACAACCTACAGACAAAAATAGGGGTTCCCTATTTAGCTGAGGAGGATTATTCCCCAACACCATGGACGTCTCCATATAAGGTGACTAGGAGCTTTGGGCACACGCAAGAACTACTCAGGAGACATATTAAATAAGTACCTGGCCTATAACATTGGTGGCGCCATGTCGTACTGTTCCTACCAATAAAGTTAGGTTGTGTGGTTGGACAACATATGCATCGAAATATAGGGACTGAGTTCACACATATCCTCAGAATATGTTGGCCCAATTCCTGGCTAGCTCAGTGTGCCATCTGGATCCCTAAACCTGACAGGGTACGTTATGGTGCAAAACACACAAGATGATGGACGGAATGTTGCACATTGGCAAACATTCACCCCCAGTCACAGATCTGGGTTTAATCCATCGTCATTTTGCTTCACCACGCCACCCCAGTTCAGACATAGCCATATGCAAATCAGTCTTGACCCTGTGCCTCATGGGAACAGTCCAGACCGAACTGCCAAGCCATGTCTTCCTGGACCGGAATCAAGCATCCTAGGACCGGTTTCGGGCTTTCAGCCCTCATCAGCCAGGATAGCTTGACTCCAGTGGCGTAGTGAGCACGGGACCCACGTCTGGGCATACCCTTCCCACTTAGGGCAAAATGCAAAACACACAAGATGATGGACGGAATGTTGCACATTGGCAAACATTCACCCCCAGTCACAGATCTGGGTTTAATCCATCGTTATTTTGCTTCACCACGCCACCCCAGTTCAGACATAGCCATATGCAAATCAGTCTTGACCCTGTGCCTCATGGGAACAGTCCAGACCGAACTGCCAAGCCATGTCTTCCCTGGACCGGAATCAAGCATCCTAGGACCGGTTTCGGGCTTTCAGCCCTCATCAGCCAGGATAGCTTGACTCCAGTGGCGTAGTGAGCACGGGACCCACGTCTGGGCATACCCTTCCCACTTAGGGCAAAATGCAAAACACAAAAGATGATGGACGGAATGTTGCACATTGGCAAACATTCACCCCCAGTCACAGATCTGGGTTTAATCCATCGTTATTTTGCTTCACCACGCCACCCCAGTTCAGACATAGCCATATGAAACCGGTCCTAGGATGCTTGTTTCCAGTCCAGGGAGGACCTGGCTTGGCAGTTCGGGCTGGACTGTTCCCATGAGGCACAGGGTCAAGACTGATTTGCATATGGCTGGGTTCAAACTGGAATGGCATGGTGAGCAAAAAAACGATGGATTTAGGCCCAGATCTCTGTACTGGGGTGAATGTATGACATTGTTCTGCATTCTGTCCATCAACTGTTGTTTTTGCAGGGTACGTTATGGTGTCTGCAACCTTAGAACATGACCACTGGGACTCCCCTAAGGAAATCGTGGAAACAGATCTACCCTTTTATGGTTACCTTAGGAATGCCCAAAGAGATATACAAGAAATAAGCAAATTGGCATTTTAAACATTTATTGAAGCAATTGGATTCTTGTGTAAAATACATGAGCTGCAGTTATCAGTAGAAGGAAACAAAGCATTGTTACCAGCATTACAAGTATGGTGAAGAAGATGAATAATTTCAACCATTATAGTGTTGCAGTGATTATATGAAGATATATCATAATGAAAACTCCACTTACACGCACTCTACTCTAGAGAGCTTAATAAGAAGTGCATTCTGCCAGATCTTTTGGAGCAGCTTAACTCATTTACCTGTATCTGTGATGTATCCGGAAGCCAGTCTGGTGTAGAACAGGCCACCATCCTTTTCAGTATAGTGATGTAAGTCAGCAAGACTGACAATCAGAAACATGCAAGCATCCCTGATAATCCATGGAGCCATGGAGCCAAAGCTCAGAAGAAGTTCATATAATAAAAAACTGGCTCTGTTCGCACTGTGTCTGAGGTCCTTTGCTACATCATTGTTTTGAATTTCTGATTCAGAGCTGTCTCCAAACGGACAACAACAAAATACAAGGGCAGCATGCTCAGTGTACTTTATCCTTGAACATAATGTACAGTGTTGTCATAATATACGTGTGAAAAAAATGTGTATTGCAAGCAGAACTCTTTCTGAGTACGTTATCATATAGGTGCAAAGTATGTTAATATTCACTTTCTAAAAAATATGTCAAGTCTAAACATGAACTTGTAAAAAAATGGAAGCTTTTATGCAGGGCCTGTTAAACTTCATCACACACATCCTTGACAGGGTGAAGTCACAAGCAAACCCCAAATTAACCTGTGCTCAACCCTCTGGTAGCTTAGCACAGGGCAGTAAGGCTCAACTTAGAGGTAATGTGTAATGTATTTATGCAGCATTACAAACAGTAATAAAGTGACAATATAAGACAAGAAAAATCCCAAATCAAATTAGAAAAATAGAGTACATTTTAATAAATAAATCAAGACCAAAACAACATAAATTCAATCAGTAGAACCAGACATATGCAAGTTTAAAGATTTCAGTGAAAAAAGCCAAAAAAGCACAAGCTGCCAACTGAGGATAGCTGGTTGCACTTGATGGGGACAATGTCAAAAGTTCAGGCCGACCGCGATGGAGCTCTGGCCAGCTAGAGGGACCCAGGTAGGCCCACTGAACAAGAGGACCTTAATTCCGGGTTGCGAACAGTTGAGGAGTCCAGCATCAAGGGTGCATTGCAATGCAAGCTCCTGCGTTGTCGTCAAGGAGGAGGCCGTCGATGAGGAGGCTTGAGATTCAAAGTCCTATGTCGAGGATGTGTCACGCACCGGCTGGTTCCGTAGAAGCTGTGGGGCTTGGGGTGCAGAGTCCTGCATCATTGTCAAGGCTGTCATCGACGAGAAGCGTGTGATGTTGGGGCCTTTGTCGGAGGTGCGCTGGGGCTGTAGGGGCGATACGGAGTCCTTGTGACGGGAAAGTCCATGCAGCAGAGGTGATGGTTCAGTTCTGCTGGGTCCACAGATGGGCTGTCAGAGCACCTTCAAGCCCACTTCCAAGGGTCCGAGGCTCAGGTGGCACTACATGGGAGGGCAGGACTCATGGATGGCATAGTGCAGGTGCTGGGATCTAGGTTGTTGAAAGCCCATTATGTCCCTGAGGCTTCAAATCAGGAGGTCAGCCAGCTAGTCCTTTGAGTCTATCTGGGTCCTGGGTTCTGAGATGTGAGTCCAGTCCTTCTCACCTAGGCAAGAGGGCAGCAGGTAAGCACAGCAGGGCAACAGTCCTTCAGGTCAGCAGTCCAGCAGAGTGGCAGTGCTTTCAGCAGCACAGCAGTTCTTCCTGGTAGAGTCTTCCACAGCTCTAGAAGCGTACTGAAGAGTTGGGTCTAAGGGTCCAATATTTATACCTGGTGTCCACTTTGAAGTAGATGAAGCTTCTAGAGGTTTCCACCTCCTGTCCCAGCCCCAGCTTGTCTGGGGTCACAATAGAGTAGTGACAAACCCTTGAGAGTGCCCAGGCAGAGCCTTTGTGATTTTCAAGTGTGGTTGGTGGCAGCTCATCCCCCTCGTTAACTAAGAGTGGCCCATCCTGCCAACAACTAGCTTCCCTTTGTCTCAATGACTGGGAGCTACACAAAGGCCAATTGCCAGCTACAACTAGTCATGTGACCCAGGATCAGGCTGCAGGCACCAAATGGTTAGGACAAGAAAATGTCAACTTTTTAAAAGTTGCATCTAAAAATCTGACTTTACCATTAAAGAGGGCTTTTAATTACAATTCTTTAGACAACAAACTCGACCAGTCTACCTGCTCCAAATTAGAAATGTAGTACGGTAACTCCAATCATATCCTATGGGAGAGGCAGGCCTTGCAGTAGTGAAAAACGAATTTAAGAGATCTTCAGTAAAAGGACCTGTAAAACATAAAAAATATATGTCCAACTTTTAAAATACACTGCACCCTGCCCTCTGGCCTGCTCAGGACCTACCCTAGGGCTGACTTATATGTATTCAAATGGAAGGTTTGTGCCTGGCAAAAGGTTTTAATGTCAGGCCTGAGATAGTTAGAAAGGGTTACTTAAGTTGGTTGCACAATGAGTACTACAGGCCCACTAGTAGTATTTAATTTACAGGCCCTGGGTACGTGCAGTACCACTTTACTGGGGACTTACAAGTAAATTAAATAGGGTGTAAACCACTTTTACCATGTGTAAAGAAGAGAGCACAAGCACTTTAGCACTGGTTAACAGTGACAAAGTGAGCAGAGTCCTAAAGGCCAACAAAAACGGGCCCAGAAAACAAGAGGGAGAAGACAAAAAGTCTGAGGATGACCCTGCAGAAAGGGCCAAGTCCAACAACTGCCATCAAGGGATAACTAAATCCCTATGTAGGGTTGTAACAGGGAGGGAACACCCTCACAATTAATGTTGATGGTGTAGGTAAAGGGGTTTTGTGACAGTGAAAAAATAACACAAAGTGTAAATGTAAATCTACAAGTGTAGATTTGATCCTCTGCATTTACAGCATTATATATAGAGCTTATATAAGTCCATCGAGACTTGGATGAATTTAAAAGTATTGGCAGGTTGATCTGATCATCCTGTCAAATGCAGAGCTGAGTTCTATTGGAGTAAATGTTGAACGATCACCTGAGTACTCCAAGTCTGAAAGACCCTGGCTTGAGCAAATCCCACCCACAACCACCATGACTACAGTGGGGCTTAAAATCAGCCCTGCATACCAGCAGAGAAAGAGACCTGAGAAGAGTGTAAGATTCGGGGGCAGCATGAGGAACTAAGGGCTCGCCAGGGGACTGCAAGACCTACCAACTGTCATCATCACTGCAGTGGGGCTTAAAGGTAGCCCTGCATTTCTGCAGCATGGGCTGCACCTAGGCAAAGCTCAGGCCATGAGCAGGCCCATCCACAGCTGAGCTACACCCACACTCCCTCCTCTCCCATTTTTTTGCAGTTTTTTATAGCGCAACCTTGGTGCAGAGGCATTAGCCCACTTTATATGGGAATCAAACATTGCACTTTTTGTGGGATTAAGTGATTTTACCAGCATCGCCAGATATTGAGGCCAGGATTCAAACTGGTTATTAAGTTCCAAAGTTGGCCACTACTCCTCCCCTTCCTGGTTTGGTGAATCGAGGCGTGGATGCTGAAGGAACATGAGGAGAAAGCTTTGCCAGGGAACTAAGCCTATACCTATATGTGCCTGGTGAGTCAAGTTTCTCCCTCAGTCATACAACACCTTAATCTGCCATTGGTGTCTGAATGGATTTCTCCTTCTGCTTGCTTTTAATAGTTGTATTTAGAACAAATGTTCTGTGTTATTTGCCACACCACTACACAGAACTAGTTTTTATTGTAATCATCGATTTGTTTGCCTTGTTCCTTCATTTTATAAAAAATTTTTTTACTGATTATGAGAGAGCGAAAAAGCACTGTAGCTAATGATAATAAAAGATAAAACATGAGTGCAGGCACCAAAAATAGCTAAATTAGCCCGTATACTGGATGAAGTGGTACTACTGCTGGAGGATGTCTCAACAGATGAAAAACTCAGTGGTCCCAACGCAGGTGGGAAGAAGTTGGCTAATTAGTATGCTAATTAGTAATTACCCTACATCTTTTGTAAATAATATTAAACATTAAAACTTGCTAACATGGGTACTATACCCAAGCAGAGAAATCTTTAAAAAATCCAGACATTTAAAATAACATGTAAAACCATTATTCAATCAATCGCAAGTGAAAATTCAATCAACCAGTAAGTAATGGCCTTGAAAATTCCTTACCATGAGTAAGGTTAAGATCATATCATCAGCCAGAAAGAACAACCTCTGGTGAGTCCTGCCCATCAGATGGGCTATCAGAGAATGACCATCAAATCCCTTGTAAAAGCCCTTTTGATCCTTTGGTGCAATTCCTAGAGAATGATGATAAAGCACAAGGAGAGGAATCACCCCTGAAGGTGGAAAAAAGGAACAAATTGCAGAGGGCCCATTAAGTATTCTTGCTGTAATTATATAAAATATAATTCTAGTAGTAATGGTATAGGGGTTTGGTTCAGTAGGGTGATCAAAGGCTAAATTCAGTTGGCTGTGAGATGCAATTCAGAGTGGGAAGTACAAGTGAAGAAGATGATGATTTCATCACATAGGACTACTTTATGTGAGATGACTAGTGTGGTACAGTTTTGAGATAATAAGGGGAAGATTTTCAAGGTCTAAGCAAATGTCCTAGTTGGATTTGACCTGTTGGGAAAAATAGTTGGTCAATTGAGGAAGTGAGGAAAAGGTTGGAAGAAAACAGGGAAATTTACAGAGATTACTATGATAAAAGGGAAAATGCACAGGATGTTGTGGTGCAAGTTGGACAGTGGGTAGAAGTCAGGAAACCAGAAAAGATACAGAAGGGTAAAAGTATTTTTTCGAACCTGAAAGGATTGTGAAGGTGTTAAAGAATGCAGTGCAATTATCTGATGGCAAGGCATGGCATTTAAGTAGGGTCGTGAGGCGTGCTGAAACTAATGAAGATGAGAATTACATATATGATGAAGACTGTGATTGGATTGAGGAGGATACTCTAAGCATAATGGAAAGGAACTAAGTAGTAGGGAAGGAATAGTTTTGGAATGTAGAAGTAACAATGAAGGGACTGAAGGTAATCCTGGATGTCACTACTTGAGAGGCGAGGAAGAAAATGGAAATGTGAGTGGTGGAGAAATTGAGAAAAGGAGAAAATTTATGGAAAAGACGATCACCCAAGAAGGAAAATTAATCTGCAAAAATGTTTGGAAGGTTATAATTGTAAGTAGTGTTGCCTCTTCTTATGGGTAAAAAGAAACGTATTTAAAGTTGCTCTCTTCTTTTAAGTATCTTTTCTTTTGTTTTTGTTTTTAAAAAAAGTGGAAGTTGCATTGTGTCTTTACTTGTAAATTGGCTATGGTTTGTTCCAGTATGTTAGAACCTTAACTGAAGTTCTAGAATGTGGGGGCAGAGGATGTGGAGAAAAATGGAGACGCCAGCAGTGTAGCTTTGTCCAGGTCATTGGTAATAAGGGACTTAAGTACAACTGTTTAAGAGTATTTACATCACTGAAAAGTGGACCTCTACTACAAACACTTTTTAAAGATGCAAAAAGTATGGGCACAAAAAAATAGCTTGATTTATTGGCAGATAAGGCAAAGCATTCCCATGTATTACAGCCCATTATTGCGAATGTGGCCGAAGACATACAGGTTCCTATAGTAATACGAGGAAGCGAGGTGCTTCACAAGTTTGTCTGCCCTTTATATTTAGGATTTCTTTTTATTTTCTTTAATTGTGGGCATCAGGAGTAAACAGCATCCAGCCTGCTATCCGCTGCTCCCAAGGTATAATTTACTTTAGATGAAACACTTAGGGCAATCGGATAAGATAATACTTAACTTTGGCGGTGACACACACCCATAAAAGCACAATACAAAGATAAAAAACATTATTAAAAACACCTTTCATGATCATCTCAATACAAGTCTGTAGTATCCTGTTCATGTTAATGTTCTGTCATTATTCCTCCTCCTGCTCAGCCAGTGTGAATGTGCTGTGTGCTGCATGGAATGTTGGAGTGATGATGTGCATTGGAATGTAGGGTGGCTGTGAGGTGAAGTGTGACAGTTGGAGAATGGGCTGAGTAGCAGGCAGGCTGCTCCTGGTGGGGCTGCTACACTAGAACTCTTCTACTTGTAACTTACTTCAATAAATCTACTTAAACTACATCCTACCTGCGTGGACCTCATTACTACATTATTTTGGCGATGAGTTGGTGACTACCTACATGCCACAACTGGATTTCAGGGATCTGGCGAACAAAAGAGGACCTGAAGATGGAACAATCTACAGAGCCTACAGATGCTGGCAACACAATGTACAAGAGGAGGTATTCACTGAAAAGATGAACCGCAAACATGAAACAAAGGAGTTCTACACTGAACAGCAAAAACGTCCCCAAGACAGCAAGGAGTACTTCACAAACAAGGAAAGATGTACTCAAGAAACCTAAGAAGATGAAACACTACGCCTCTCAGCCCCACTTCTTACCACTCCGTCATTCAAGCGGGTGCGTCAAGGAGGCCGCAGATTCGCGGTTCTTGCCCCCAAACTATGGAATTCTTTTCCACTGGAGATCCGGACTTGCACAAACCTTCTGCAGTTTAGGAAGTCCCTCAAAACATGGCTTTTTAGACAGGCCTATGACTGATGTCTATCGGATAGCAATTGAAGTCTCTCTATAGCGCCATGAAGCCACCTGGTGTACGTGCGCTTTATAAATTATTTTTAACATTAACACCAGTGTCATCGCCATCTGACAGCCCTAGCCCAGGCGTGCTGTGCTCATCTGGTTTTCTTACTTGGGACATTGAATAATACAAGCATTGATTCTGTCCTCAAGCCTACCAACCTACAACTTGTAAATTATGTTGACCCTGAGGACATGCAAAAACATCACAGAGCTTGGAAAAATCAATCCAGTCAACAAGGATGGGAAGAATGGTCTCTTCTACACAAATGGTATGCAGTTCCTAATGTTAAAAGCAGGAGAAGGTGTTTTTTTCAAGAGCTCCACATGGAAGTGTGGAGTTGTAAAAAGTGGGGAGAAGAATCCTCTCCTCTTGGAAAAAGACCCTCACACACCCAGCCTGCTAGGTGTCATGCTTCATCATCGGGTCTGCTCCTTATCTGGTCGGCGCTGCAATCCCCGATCGGCACCCGTGATGGGGCCTTCTTGGCGGAGATCTTTATTCCATATGCCGGTGGGTGGAGTGCGTGTGAGGGCCCTAAAACAGTGTAGGTGATATAGATGTGTAGGGAAGTAAAAAAGGGGAGGTGGTCCACTCAAAATAATTTTATTAAACGTGGCCCCTACCCTGGTTAAAAAGAAAACAAGACGCGTATCTCCACTCTAAGGATGTCGAGATTATGCGCTTGTAAAAAAGGTCAACATGTTTCTTACCCAACAATATATTAAATGGCAATTCTTCAGGACCAACGATGATCTACCTACACTTTTTGGTAGTGGTCAACAATAAAGTGAAATAAAATAGTGACCACCGTTACAGCACCCTAAAAAGTGGTACCTGTAGATCAAAAAAACACAACCTGCAAAGAAAAACAGAACAACAACATTAACGTTAAATGTCACGATATTCTGTTCGAAATGAAAAACAAGAGCACCACATGGTGTTTTTGTTGCGGCTCAAGCATGCTGAACACAAGTGACTCGTGGCATGCATGATGTGAGCACTCAGTATCATTACAACCGGTAATGCGTATTCAAACTAAGCAGCTAAAAAGAGCAATCATCTAAAAACTCACCCCATTAGGGTCAAGTATGCACGGCATCAGTACCGGCTGGTGTAGACACTAATGTGTAGTGTCCTAGTAAGTGGGAAAAGAAAAAAAAAAAACATGAATAGTAATGTTCAAAAATATTGGAAAGAAACAACATATCCCAGGTTCAATAGCCTGGAGGTGGAGCAAGCCAACCAATGCACGAGGGCACCCAGCAGGACTGCCCTGTATGTAGCTCTCCAAGTAGCTGTGCCTGTAATCCAATAAGGGGCACACTAAATGCTTATAGTGCCCAGGGACTGTGCAGCGTGGCTGGGACCCTAGTCAGCGCGCCAGCCGGTATACCCGACACTCACCGAGGTGGGGACGGGGTTGCTTGCAGCAAACGTGACGGGACCACACAGCCGGGGCTCCAACAGGCATCTCGACAGTATTTAAACTTACCCCGTGTTAAAAGGTGGAAACAAGGAGTCAAATGCGGGAGAGACAGGAACCAGTGCTACCTACAGGGCCATTACTCAAAATGTGTGCTAGCCGGGAGAGGAGCACCTGGGGCCAACAAGTATTGCCGCATCAACCAAGCACCAACCCACAGAACCGGACAGGTGCCGGTAATGTAAGGAGCCTGAGCACGGGTAAGGCTAAGAAGCAGACTCGCATCACTCACGGTTAATCTGGAACAAAGGCGACGGACGTCCTACCCTCACGCAGCCGGTCCGGGCAGTGTACCCAATTGTCAGGTAATCGCGTCTAAGTACCCGCGCTCGGCTGGCGGCGGGGGGCGGGACTTCCGGTTAATCTACCGCCGTTCCAAAACACAACTAGAGCGCGAGCCAGATGGCGGGCGCCATCTTGGGTGACCCTCATGCACCGCGGACTATCTGAACCGCATCTACTGTAACCAAAGGATTGCCGCATTCCCCACAACAGTGATGGTAATGAGTGCATGCTCACAGAGTTCGATGTTGCTACTCTATGCCCCCAAAGGCATGTAATGACCCATTGACGGTGCTCATATAAGCACATGGAGGAGGGTTTTTTTTGATCTACAGGTACCACTTTTTAGGGTGCTGTAACGGTGGTCACTATTTTATTTCACTTTATTGTTGACCACTACCAAAAAGTGTAGGTAGATCGTTGGTCCTGAAGAATTGCCATTTAATATATTGTTGGGCAAGAAACATGTTGACCTTTTTTACAAGCGCATAATCTCGACATCCTTAGAGTGGAGATACGCGTCTTGTTTTCTTTTTAACCAGGGTAGGGGCCACGTTTAATAAAATTATTTTGAGTGGACCACCTCCCCTTTTTTACTTCCCTACACATCTATATCACCTACACCAGTGGTTCCCAAACTTTTGACTCCTGAGGACCCCCATTGAGTCACCACTGGAAGCCGGGGACCCCCAAGCAATCTGTAGGATTTAAATTTCAAACATTAAAACAGTAATTCAAAAAAATAAACACAGGTGTGCACACAAAACAAATAGTCAAATTACTAAGGATTTTTGTATTTTATATTGAAAGAATCTGCAAAAAACGAAAAACTTTATTGGGAAGGTTGGTGCTGCATCTCCGTGACTAACTTTTAAATGGTTGGTTTTATTTCGCAGTACGAGGCTCCTGTTCCTGCCAGGGCCAGACTGGAAACCCAAAGCAGTCCTGGAAAATGTTTTCAGACCAGTCCCCATACGGTGCACACCAAGGACCTCATTTATGAAAAGTAACCCATCGCTGTGTGAAAACAGCGATGCATCACTTTTCATTACGCCCTCCTTGCGACACCAATGATGCATCATATTTACAGTATGACGCATCATGTCACAAGGAGTTACAGATAGGTCAGTATTTCTGACGTATCTGTAGGAGCAAAAATGATGCATTGCTGGAGTGTGTCACAAAAGTGACGCAACTCCATCAGTGGGTCATTTCACATGTCAAGTCCCATTTCAAATGTGCCTGTGTCAGTCTTACGCCTGCTGTGAGGCAGGCGTAAGATATTGACGCATTTGTGTCTTAGAAGTGACGCAGTGAAATCTCATAGATTTCACTGCGTCACTTCTACGAGGCTTACTTGCGTCAGAACGCCCACCCTGCATACATTATACCTGGCGCAGGTATAATGTGGCGCAGGGGTTTACAATGTGACGCAACTACCTAGATGCGTCACTTTGTAAATATGACGTAACGTGGCGCATTTTTTACGCTGCTGGTGCGTCACAAAAGATGACGCATCGGCGGCGCAAAAGTGACGCAAGGGCTCATAAATAAGCCCCCAAGTGCAGTGAGTGAGCCTAACCACTACAAAGGGGGCTTTGGGAGGCCCTCCCCCAAGCAAATTTAGGAAACAATGGTGCATTCTACAACACATTTATCATTAAATATTGAATTGTATTAGCTTTTAAAGAATAGTAAATGATGACCTTACTATGCACCAGGATACGACAATCTTTGTTGGGGTTCTTCAATGATTCCCTTATTATCACCCTCCAACAGTGCCTCTCAGCTCTCCATAGTCCCTCTGTCACATGTATTTCATTTGTTTTATAGCATCTCTCATACCATTATAGGATGTCAGAGCTACAATACACACATATAGGGGCAGATTTGCAAGCCCCTTGCGCAACCGGTGCGTCACAAAAGTGACGCTCCAGCGGTGCATTTTAGTGCCCTATATTTACACGGACAGGAAAAGCCACCCTGCGTGACTTTTCCTGTTCTTGTAAATATAGCCCCTTTGCACGCAGCACTTTGCGTGAAAGTTGCGTTCCATGGGTTGTGCTGTGAGTGTTCTCACGCAACACCCATGAAACCAGACACATTTCCAGATTTACGAGAAATCGTAAATCTGGAAATGCGTCTGAATGCTACGCCTCTCCAGGGGAGGCATAGGAGGCGCAACGAGGAGTAATGTATTAATTTCTCCTCGTTTTTTTCCTCTTTCTATGCGTGCTGCAGAATGCACGCATAGAAAGATGAAAACCCTCTGGTGATTTTTATGTGCAGAAAGGGAACCCTTACTGCACATAAACAATCTCCCCACAACGCAGGCATCCTTGCACCATGGTGCAAGGGTGCCTGTGCCGGCGCATGGTAGCAGTTTGTGCACCTGCGCAGGGGAGCACAGAGATGCAACATATTGTTGTAAATATGTTGCATCCCTGTGCTTTGAAAGTGACTAAGTGCGGTGCAGCCAAATAGCTTGTGGCACTCACTGAGTCACTTTCCTTGTAAATCTGCCCCATAGAGACAATGAATCATACATGTAAATCAGTGTAAAGAAAATGTTACATAAGGCAAAGGCGACTACAAGTTGTAGGATTCACATGTCATTCATACTGGTAGGCATTTTTAAAGAGTGCTTGGTCTGGAGAAGCACAAACTCAGGATTCAGGACATAACACAGTGGTTAGCATTGACTTTACCAACAAAAATGTATTTCCACCCAAATAAACCTTTTAGCAGCATCAGGATGATGAAAGACTGGGAAAAACATAAGTTACTAACGTGTACCATGCTGTTTGCAAGCAGCTTTTTGATGCCAGTTTATAGGTCACTGTGCTAGATCACGATTGTCACTTATAAACTGCAAAGTAACAAAAGAATCTCTGTGACAAAAGCAGTAACCCACTGATCTATGCAGATAAAACACATTTTTAAAAATGCAATAGGCATATTAACCCTCTGTGCTACATTAGATAAGTCAAAGCTGCCACTGGACAAAACTCTCATCTCTCTCCAGCAGGAACATTAATCACTGGTGTTATCTTGACACTTTTATTGTTGCTCGAAAACTGCTAATTATACAAGGAACTTTGCAGTGCTTTTAAAACTGCTGCATGAGGACCCCCTGGGAATGTGTCACGGACCCCTGGGGGTCCGCGGACCACAGTTTGGGAAACACTGACCTACACTGTTTTAGGGCCCTCACACGCACTCCACCCACCGGCATATGGAATAAAGATCTCCGCCAAGAAGGCCCCATCACGGGTGCCGATCGGGGATTGCAGCGCCGACCCGATAAGGAGCAGACCCGATGATGAAGCATGACACCTAGCAGGCTGGGTGTGTGAGGGTCTTTTTCCAAGAGGAGAGGATTCTTCTCCCCACTTTTTACAACTCCACACCTCCATGTGGAGCTCTTGAAAAAAACACCTTCTCCTGCTTTTAACATTAGGAACTGCATACCATTTGTGTAGAGGTTCATTCACGGACATGTATGCTGGACCTGGATAAAGATTAGTCCGTTTTTTTCCCCCTTATTGATTCACTGATTGCACGGGTTTTTGCCCACGGGATTTTATTGGGTTACCAAGAACATACTTTATGTTCCTTTGGTCCAAGATTTAAGATAGTGTGATTTACAACCATTACACTACCAGTATTTCTAGTCCATTAGGACCTCCGACAATTAGGATGGAGGACTATCAGGGACTTAGCTTCGGTGATGAAGCAGCAACTGAGATTCTGAGAGCACCATCACTGCTGGGGCCCGATGGCAGCTCAGCCTCCGGGAGCCAGTCAGAAGACTGGACCTCATTAGCCAATATGAAACACGAGTGGCTCAAGGTTACTCTACATGGGGCAATGATGACAGAATATCTTCGAGCCAACATAGCCCCGAATGGCCTGATTGTCAATAATGTCCCTCGCCTGTTCCTGGAGGATGCTATTTTTAAAAAAGAATGGTCCCTAGTAGCGTGGAAATGCACTAGGGACTGGCTGATTCTCATAATTAACACGGCCAAGAGAATCGCAGATGCACTCCTGATCAGGATACAAACAGCAGAGGGGGCAATTAAGGTCATTGTTCAAACAGCAGCATTTAAGAGTAAGCTGGCTGAAATAAATGCAGAGATAGCAGATAATCGGGAGTACCTTATGAAACAAAAAATTTCAAAACTTCAGAAGGATATCCAGAAATTCTCCACTGAGAAAGTTTATCCATACCTAAAAGCAGACTATACTGCCGTAGCCACAGGTTATTCCTCTGATGAGGGATCCGTCTCATCACGTAGGGGATCATCATCCAACAGTGACTCCAGCACTGGCAGTTGGAATAACAGAAGAAATCGACCTTCTCAACACCAGATGTTTCCACCTTATAACATACCGCCATATCAGGGACCACCCTACTGGCAGTTTCCTTTGTACCAACAAGGCCCCCCACCCTTCTTCCAGACCGGGGCTGAGCCACCTTTTTTAGACAGAGGTTTGGGCAGAGGAAGAGGGCACAGAAGAGGTCAAAAAAGAGTCCAATGGCGGGATCAACCAGCACGACCAGTAGAGACCAGGAGTCAAACCAGGGGGAAGAAAAATTAATCATTAACCTCTCCTTGAGAGCCCTCTCACCCACAGAAGAGAGGGTCCTACAGAAAGGTCTGGGCTATGTTCCAACCCCTAAAAATGACAAATTTCGAGACATATGCGAAGTACAGGGGTTCTTTCGCAAAATTCGTTTACAAGCCTTCTTCCAAGACCAAACACCACCACCTATTAACGACTCTGGTTTACACAAACCTTCTACCTTTACACCAAATAGTAGTATGATTCCTCACGAAGTGCTGACTTTCGAGCAAGCAGTGTTGAAAGATCTGAATAGCATGACAACCACTGCTCCATTCCATAACTTATCCTGTGACGAAACTACTGCCATTAAAACCTTATCGAGTGATGCCAGTATCACCATTAAACAGGCAGATAAAGGCGGGGCAATAGTGATTATGTCCACATTGGACTACGATATGGAATGCCATAGACAATTGAGTGACAGGAGATATTACACTCCTATAAAAGAAGATCCTACTCCGAGATTGAGGAGAATTATTTCTACTTTGGTTTTCACTGCAGAATCACAAGGGTGGATCACCAAGAAGGAAGCTGATTTCCTGGTAACAAAAGAACCTATAACCCCCTATTTCTACTGCCTTCCTAAAATCCACAAGAATACTATTCCGGTCCCGGGGCGTCCCATCGTGTCAGGGATCGGGTCCATCTTGGAACCTCTGTCCAAGTTTGTTGACCACTTTATACAACCATTGGTCAGGGCAACTCCCTCTTTCATTAGGGTCACTACAGATGTCCTACGTCTGCTCGAGGGCACTCAACATCCAGAATCAGTAGACCTACTGGTCACACTGGATGTTGAGGCCCTGTATACCAATATCCCTCAAAGGGCTACACTTGAGGTGATTGAAGATGCATTGGTCAGCAGTGAGTGGAACTCACCGACACCAGTGGCCTTCATACTGGAATGTGCCACTTTAGCGCTTACAGAAAATTTCTTTGAATATGACACCCAACTATACCATCAAACACAGGGCACTTCGATGGGCAGTACGTTTGCGCCGAGTCTGGCATGTATGTACATGTCAGCATTCAAGGAAAGAGAGATCTTTAGTCTCAGAAATCCATATATGACCAATGTGCTCATGTGGAAAAGATTTATCGATGATATCTTGATCCTGTGGAAAGGAGAACGAACTATATGCGATGAGTTCTGCACATGGATCAATACCTTGAACCCTTATCTGAGATTTACAAGCACTATCTCTGAGACAGAAATTCCCTTTCTTGACTTATTGGTCAGATTAGAGGGTGATAAAATCTCCACCACCCTCTATCGTAAGCCGACCGATGGGAATAACCTCCTACTTTTCAGTAGCCATCATCCTAGGGCCCTGAGACAGAACTTACCCTTTGGTCAGTTCCTTCGTATTAGAAGGAACTGTAGCACGTTAACTGACTACAAAAAGGAGTCTGACACACTTAAGAAAGACCTTCTCCAGCGGGAATACCCTAGACAGGTTATTGACACTGCGTGCAAAAGAGCTCAAAACAACAATCGCGAGATCCTGTTGGAAGACAGAATTAGAGAACCTGACACGACCATCACGTGTGTTACCACATATACCCCCGACTCTAACCGGATAAAGAAAATAATCCGCAAACATTGGGATATCCTCAACACAGGAACTCTTAACTTATCCACACCAAGGTTTGCGTTCAAACGAACTAGTAACATCAAGGATATGTTAATCCACACAAGACCGAAGAAACAACAGAGCAAAGTGCAAAGAACTTTGTGGGATTTACCCCCGGTCATGGGGCATTACCCGTGCAGTTCATGCTCTGTTTGTCACCTCACTAAAGTCACTAAAGAAATGAGGTTTCCCAATGGGTTCAGCTGGAAGATGACTACACACACCAATTGCAACACCAATAATTGCATATACATACTGAAGTGCAAGTGTGATTTGCTTTATATCGGCATGACTTCGAGGCCGGTTAAAATCCGGATAAAGGAACATAGGAGCAACTTTAGGTGCCTGAAGAACAACACTAAAATGACCACCCATTTCAAAGAGGCACAACACTCGCCTGACTCATTTGAATGGGGTGTATTAGAGACACACCCGGGGACATCCCAGAATGCACTGCTTCGTATGGAACAACGGTGGGTCCTACGATTGGCTACTGACCAGTCAGGACTCAATGAAAATATCCCTTGGAGTCTCCTGACTTGATCGATATTATGAATTCAGCTATATTTCCACCTACACTGAGACATCCCAGTAACATATAAACAACTGCGGTTGGTTGTAGTATGCAATACGGCATATATCACACATAGGGGACCTCCCCTTGGCCTGACCGTCTGCATACAACTTGTACGAACCAGCCCGTGTTTGCAGGAGTGCACCCTTATTTACCAAACCATAGCTGGTTGTAATGCACTTTTGGGTACCAGCATATCCAGTTAGAAATTTAAAAAAAAAAAAAAATCGAATAGGTCGGTGTATACAGGATTACACCCTTGTTATTTTACCAAACCTTAGCTGGTTGTAATGCACTCTGGGGTACCAGCATATCTAGCTACTAATTATAAAACCCTATCACCCTACTCCCCAACCCCTCTCCTCTTCCCACCCCCTCCTCCATGTGCTTATATGAGCACCGTCAATGGGTCATTACATGCCTTTGGGGGCATAGAGTAGCAACATCGAACTCTGTGAGCATGCACTCATTACCATCACTGTTGTGGGGAATGCGGCAATCCTTTGGTTACAGTAGATGCGGTTCAGATAGTCCGCGGTGCATGAGGGTCACCCAAGATGGCGCCCGCCATCTGGCTCGCGCTCTAGTTGTGTTTTGGAACGGCGGTAGATTAACCGGAAGTCCCGCCCCCCGCCGCCAGCCGAGCGCGGGTACTTAGACGCGATTACCTGACAATTGGGTACACTGCCCGGACCGGCTGCGTGAGGGTAGGACGTCCGCCGCCTTTGTTCCAGATTAACCGTGAGTGATGCGAGTCTGCTTCTTAGCCTTACCCGTGCTCAGGCTCCTTACACTACCGGCACCTGTCCGGTTCTGTGGGTTGGTGCTTGGTTGATGCGGCGATACTTGTTGGCCCCAGGTGCTCCTCTCCCGGCTAGCACACATTTTGAGTAATGGCCCTGTAGGTAGCACTGGTTCCTGTCTCTCCCGCATTTGACTCCTTGTTTCCACCTTTTAACACGGGGTAAGTTTAAATACTGTCGAGATGCCTGTTGGAGCACCGGCTGTGTGGTCCCGTCACGTTTGCTGCAAGCAACCCCGTCCCCACCTCGGTGAGTGTCGGGTATACCGGCTGGCGCGCTGACTAGGGTCCCAGCCACGCTGCACAGTCCCTGAGCACTATAAGCATTTAGTGTGCCCCTTATTGGATTACAGGCACAGCTACTTGGAGAGCTACATACAGGGCAGTCCTGCTGGGTGCCCTCGTGCATTGGTTGGCTTTCTTCACCTCCAGGCTATTGAACCTGGGATATGTTGTTTCTTTCCAATATTTTTGAACATTACTATTCATGTTTGTTTTTTTTTTTCCCCACTTACTAGGACACTACACATTAGTGTCTACACCAGCCGGTACTGATGCCGTGCATCCTTGACCCTAATGGGGTGAGTTTTTAGATGATTGCTCTTTTTAGCTGCTTAGTTTGAATACGCATTACCGGTTGTAATGATACTGAGTGCTCACATCATGCATGCCACGAGTCACTTGTGTTCAGCATGCTTGAGCCGCATCAAAAACACCATGTGGTGCTCGTTTTTCATTTCGAACAGAATATCGTGACATTTAACGTTAATGTTGTTGTTCTGTTTTTCTTTGCAGGTTGTGTTTTTTTGATCTACAGGTACCACTTTTTAGGGTGCTGTAACGGTGGTCACTATTTTATTTCACTTTATTGTTGACCACTACCAAAAAGTGTAGGTAGATCATCGTTGGTCCTGAAGAATTGCCATTTAATATATTGTTGGGCAAGAAACATGTTGACCTTTTTTACAAGCGCATAATCTCGACATCCTTAGAGTGGAGATACGCGTCTTATTTTCTTTTAACCAGGGTAGGGGCCACGTTTAATAAAATTATTTTGAGTGGACCACCTCCCCTTTTTACTTCCCTACACATCTATATCACCTACATTGTTTTAGGGCCCTCACATGCACTCCACCCACCGGCATATGGAATAAATATCTCCGCCAAGAAGGCCCCATCACGGGTGCCGATCGGGGATTGCAGCACCGACCTGATAAGGAGCAGACCCGATGATGAAGCATGACACCTAGCAGGCTGGGTGTGTGAGGGTCTTTTTCCAAGAGGAGAGGATTCTTCTCCCCACTTTTTACAACTCCACACCTCCATGTGGAGCTCTTGAAAAAAACACCTTCTCCTGCTTTTAACATTAGGAACTGCATACCATTTGTGTAGAGGTTCATTCACGGACATGTATGCTGGACCTGGATAAAGATTAGTCCGTTTTTTCCCCCTTATTGATTCAAAGAATGGTCTCTTCCCAAAATCCTCCATGGCAAATCATACAGCGCTGATGAATTTTGTCTACAACAGAGTCTTTGTTGCTGGCTACAACCTTCAACTACAGTGCTCCGGTGTTTGGGAGACGCGCAGCTGTTTCATACTAAAAGAAGTCTCACATATGAGGTATATCACGGTATGGTCATACTTCATTTAGTTTTCAAAAGAGGAGTGCTTACTCGACATTATGCTTTCGTGCTGACTTGGTCTGTGTCTGTCACCGAGATATAAACAGTTGCTGACTCTTTATCTGGCATTGCAGGGAAGTTTTGGTGCTTTATTATATGCCTATTTTGCGTCTGTTTCAACTTCAGGGTTTCTCTCAAGTCGTGTTTAACTCTACATCACCACTGGCAAACGAAGGAGGCCTTTTGCTATGCTAAGATTCAAACTGTGGTGAGTTCATCATTATATGTCTTTTTGTTCTCCTCATCATTCGTTACGTTCTGCCGGTACAGCAGCCGTTTAAACTGTCCTTTGCTTGTTTAAACTGAGCGTGCGCATTTTACCTCATCCTTGATGCCGCACGCATCTCCTCGAGGATCCTCTATGATGACATGACCTTCCACTGCGAAAGAATTCGGTGAGTGACACTGTTTGGCGCCCGAGCGTGCCGTGAGCCACCCGGCACAGCGCCAAGTGCGTGCCGCCATCTTTGTAAAGGTGTCCAATGCCATGGCAGAAGAGATCCAATGCCTCTCTGTGCTGGTAGATGAATTCCAAATGGATTTTCATCCGTCTCAAGCTGTGTTGAAATTTTACAAAAATTAGCTTCATCGGCACATTGAAGAAGGTCTCGGAAGAAACATGTTGGATCGCTGTTCCAGGACCATTACTGTCCCTAAGCATAGCATTAAGCTCTGTGCTCTTCCCATTTCTCGTCTTTCTGAAATAAGCAACTTTCATGTGACGTTGTGCCAACTCTTCAGCTATACCACTGACTTTGGCCAGGTAACCTTTCGCCTCACAAACTTACTCTTCAGTAGTAACTGGGTCGAGCTCAGCATTCCTATGAACTTCTTCCAGAAAGGTGGCACTCTCCTGAATGTATGCTCCCAATTGCTCAAAGGTACCATTGATCTTATTCGTGGCAGTCACAATGTGCTTGATGGGAGAAGCATTAACATCCGCCATGAGTCTCTTGTCCTTCCTATCAGCAACAACAGGACTGGAGCTGGTGAACAGCAGGGACATTGCGGTTCAGCTTCCCTGTCTCTGCAGGAATGTAGTCCTGCTGTTTTTATTTTTGGGAACAGTGAACTGACGACTTTATTTGTGCGACATTTACACTTATTCGTCTTGCTTACATTTTACTTTACATTTTAGGATTATCTTCCACATTTATTGTTATATCCTTTTCTTGTGGGATTGTACTATGGGTATATGTTGCCCATTTATGTGGATGCCTAGGTACCTTTACATAAGGGAGGTACTTGTGTTTTAGTGGAATGTGGTCACTTTCGGTTGGTCTTACTCTCCCTTATATGAGGGACGGGAATGGGTTCTAGCCCCATTTTATCACAGTACATTTCTCTATATGGGTGTTTTTCCCATTTATACGTGTTCACGTTGTCATCCTTTTCACAGGGTACCTTCTTCTGGATTTTAGTCCCATTTTCGTCAGCTATTCACTCTTATGTTAGGGGGTAGGTATTGGGTGTCAGTCCCATTCACGTCAGCTTCCCTCCCCTATGCCTGGGGGTAGGTTATGGGTTTCAGTCCCATTTACAGTTTCTTCCCTCCCTCAGTTCACGAGGTAGGTCATGGGTGTCAGTTCCATCTACATTAGCTTATCACCCTTATCTCAGGGGTAGGTCATGGGTGCCAGTCCCATTTACTTTATCTAACCACCCTTTTGTCAGGGGTAGGTCATGGGTTTTAGTCCCATCTTCACGTACTAGCTGTACATTAATACCCTTACACAGGGTGTGTCTTATTGGGTGTCAGTCCCACTTCTGCTAGTGTTTATCTTCTCTTGAGGGTTGTCTCTATGGGTGTCATTCCCATTTACATTATTCATGTCTCTAACCTTTCCTTTAAGAATCCCTGGTTGGGGTACAGTTGTTTATTCTGAGTCTACACTTAGACTTTGCTGTAATTTTCTAGCAACGTTATGCTTATATTATATTACATTGTCAATTTGAAAATGGGGGAGGATGAGTGATACTTCCTGTATTTTCTTCACATCTTCTCTGTTTTCTCACTTGTTCAGTTCTCCTTGTGGGGTCTTTATTCTTTTCATCCTTGGAATCTGGACTATATTTGGTTGTTAGTCTTTCTTGACCCCAGTCTTTTCCTCATTGTGTTTTATTCTCTTTCTTCCTTGTTTAGGAGGAGATCCTTCCTTCTCTTCTCTGTGTGTCTGGGTGTAAGGCTGGTGTTTAGTTTGTGTCGTGCTATGTCTTCCCTTCTTGCATGCCTGTCTGGCCAGTGGGTGTTTTTGGGTGTAGTCATTGGTGCTTTTATGTCTATCCTTTACCGTGTTGTTCCTTGTGCCTTACATTTGTATTATATTCTATTGAAATTTATAGACGGGGAGGATGGGTTATACATCTGTCTGTGTATACTTATCCATTGTTTCCTCTTCTATACCCATCTGTGTATTTATCTTTTGCGTCCTCTTCATTTACTTCCACCTATCCTTCTGCTCTCTCCTCTTTGTTCACTTCTTTGCACATACTTAGCTTCTTTTGTGTTCCTCTCATTTATTTCCTTTTCCGGGTTCACTTTGTTGTAGCTTCTTTCAGGCTACCATTTTTATGCTTCTGTTATATAAGAAAGGGGGATAAGTAGTTTCCTATTCATGTTAATGTTCTACCATCATCCCTCCTCCTGCTCAGCCAGTGTGAATGTGCTGTGTGCTGCATGGAATGTTGGAGTGATGATGCGTATTGGAATGTTGGGTGCCTGTGAGGTGAAGTGTGACAGTTGGAGAATGGGCTGAGCAGCAGGCAGGCTGCTCCTGGTGGGGCTGCTACACTAGAACTCTTCTACTTGTAACTTACTTCAAAAAATCTACTTAAACTACATCCTACCTGCGTGGACCTCATTACTACAAAATCTAAGAACAGCAGTTAAAATAATTTATTTTAAAAAAACACAAAGTCCCCCTCAAACAACATAGGGAATCCTGCTGTGGTGCTCAATAACCCACAGTCATCATATAAACAAGTCAAACTAACCAGATCAGGCAATCAAAACAGTTGTTTTCTCCTGACAGTAGCTCAGTTTAAAAAGGAACAAACACAGGTGCACAGTGTAGGGGAGTTTAACCCAGTCGCGGCCGGCATGACTCACGGGTATGTCTCGCGGAGGTTCGGGGGGGTTAATTTAAAATATATATATAAATAAACTTACCATCCCGCGCCGTCTCAGCTCCGGCCGGGTTCCACGTTTTGCTGAATAGGAAGCAGGCAGAGCAGGCAGCCTACCTCCCCTCCCCTAAGCCAATCACAGAGCTGCAATGGCAGCGTTGTGATTGGCTGGGACGCCGACCCCACATGCGTCAATGGGGAGGCCATTTTCTCCATGTAGGCTGCATGCAGCCTACATGGAGAAAATGCAAAGTGCGTATGACTGGTTTGGTCGGCCCTGGGGCAGACCAAACAGTCAGAGCACTCAGAGTGGGCAAGCCACTCCTCCCCTGGACTCCAGCAGACCTGCCCACCCGCCTGCCCCCAACCAGGCATACCCTTCTGCTTTCTCACAGTGCAGGAAGCAGAAACATAAAATGGTAGTTTTACCATTTTATGTTTCTGCTTCTCGCAGTGCGAGAAAGCAGTGGGGCGATGCTCCTCCGCCCAATTGGAGGAGCCGCCCCTGGTTTAACCCTTGCAGGTAAAGCAAAGCCTCAGCGCATCCTCTAATTCCGCAAGTTCGAATTAAAGGAATTAAAAACCTTTTAGAAATCGCCAAATAGAACTCGAGGAAGAAAGTAAAATGGAGCAAACTCTGAGGCGAAGACTCGTCACAAGGACAGAGTAAAACCTTATGGAGCTCAAACTGGCCCATTGGAAAACTCAGATGCTACCTTATATTGCGGAGTCTAAATCTAGTTAAATGGACTCTGTCCCAGGTGGGATCCACCCACGACAGATATGGTGGTCTGCAAGGGCCCATAATCCCTAACTGAAATTTTAACAAAGACCTCGCCTCTCTAATCCACATTATCCTGGTAAGAAATTATTTTTTGACACACGTAATGTCAGCCTTGATGGAAGGGGAAGAAAAGAGTGCTGGTCTCCCCAAGATGGACAATTCCTGCTTGACAGTGTAACCAAAGTATGGCCAGACCTCAATCACAGGCTAGGCAATACAAGATCACCTTCCTGTTAAGACCTGCATGCGAATTTGCCCAAATATTGTACCATAACACTAGAGGGGGGGCAGTTTAATACGATCTTCAATGAACTCAACCCCCAACTCCTGATGGACCATGTAAGTGGCACAGGCCGAGGCTATGACTAAAATTCATCGCAGGACCCTATTCTCTTCCAGCTGAAGGGTGGTGGTGGTGTTAGAATATCCCCAGATACCAGCCCTATATGTGAATATAGGTAAGCATTTGCTCCTAATAACCACCAAAAGGGGGGCCACAGGGTTTTTGCCAATGTGTGAGGCCATGTTGTAAATATAACCACAGTATTGGCAAACCTTTGAGAAGTTTTATATCTGCAGGGACCACAGTTACCCCAAGCATCAAAAGCCATGCCCAAGTAAGAAAAATACTGTGTAGAAGCAATAGGGTGGCCCTGCAGAAGCACGCTCTTCATCTTCACAGATTTGGAACCACAGAACATGGTGAAGGTTTTATGGTTTAAATCTTTTATTGATTTTCAAACATCAAAAGAAGGACAGACCCACCTGCTCTTTAAAGAGAATGCAATACAGACAACATGTGTCAATCATGAAAGTGTTACCAAGTAATGTGCTGGGAGCGGGTCTAAAAAAGGCCTGCAGTGGGAATAAAAGAAACATAACAACAGTTGCCCCCCTCCACCCCCATCCCTTCCCCCCCCACCTCCTGTCCACAAATCGAAAAAGCCCCAGGGAAGGGGAATGGTGTTAAGCCTAGGGCAGTTTATCGTATATCTTTTGGGGTTGCGCTTTGGTGGAATCTGTGTATCTGCTAATCGGAGGAGCCGAAGGTATCGAGGACATTTCAATTCCCGGAATTCGGTTGTAAGCAAGGTCAAGAAGGGTCTCCACAGCTCCGGGAACTCATCCCCCCCTGCCCGCCAGAGTGAGGGATAGTTTCTCCATTCCCATTATCGTCCAAAGCCTTTGAATCCAGCCTGAATGGGGAGGAGTCTGGGGTGAGCGCCAATGTGCTAGTATATTCTGGGTAGCGGCCCCTAGGGCAATGGCAATTAGTCTGCCCCTCTGGGATTTCAAGGGATATGTTAACGGGTTGGGCAGTCCTAGGAGAATGTACGCTGGGAAGCGTGGAAGCTGAGTATCAAGATGAGAGTCTATGTCGTCAAGGATTGGTGTCCAGTATGGTTGAATGCGGGCACAGCTCCACAACAGGTGCTCCAGGGTTCCCACCTCCCCACAGCCCCTCCAGCACAGTGCGCTAAGGTGGGAATCGAATTGGTGCAGGCGTTCTGGTGTGTAGTACCAATAAGTGGCGACCTTGGTCAGCGTTTCGGTAAGACCCGTGTGATAGGCTGAATGTCGGGCCCTGTAGTATATGCCGTCCCATTCCTTGTGAGACAAAGTCCTACCCAGCTCCCGCTCCCATCGTACCCGGCCAGCATTATATGTATGGGTGGTGGCTGCTAGTAAGTGTTGATAGAGGTCAGAGATAAGTTTTTTATCGGAGGTTCGGGTGATCAGCCACTTCTCATATGGGGTTAAGAAGCGCTGAGCGCCAGGTTTGACCTGTGGTTGGAGTGCCCAGTGTCTGAGCTGTAGATATGGTAGGCGCTCCGTCTCCGGGACACCATAGTGCGCTCTAAGCTGTGGGAATGGAATGATACCCTCTAGATCAAACAGATGACCCAGAGATCGGCATGGGGTGGAGCGCCAGTTCGCGAACGCTTTAGGGTCTACCCCCGGGTGAAAATCAGGGTTGTTAAACAGTGGAGTCAGGGGGGAGGGGAATGATGTCGGCTTGTGTGTGGTAGCGGTGCGGTCCCATGCTTCCATAACCGTGCTCGTGATGTACGAAGCATAGAGATGTTATGTTATGTTAATGAAACTTGTAGAGCGCAACTGCTGCCCAAAGGCGTCCTGTGGTCTGTGCTTCTTCCGAAGGAATGGGACACCCTGCAGGGGCATGGCTGCAACCACCTGGTCCTGGAACAGCCAGTGTTTCCCGGATTCCAGGCGGTTCCACTCCACCACGTAGCGAAGCTGTAC
Source organism: Calotriton arnoldi (assembly GCA_963921515.1). Classification (NCBI taxonomy): domain Eukaryota; kingdom Metazoa; phylum Chordata; class Amphibia; order Caudata; family Salamandridae; genus Calotriton; species Calotriton arnoldi. The sequence goes on along the minus strand of CAWUFW010001738.1, from coordinate 1,140,240 downwards.
CGCATAAAAATAACGCTGTAGATCGGGAATTCCAACCCCTCCACGTTCGGGGGGGCAGAACTGCGATCGCGTGCTTGAACCGTGGTTTACGGCCCTGCCAAATGAATTGTGCCAGGTCGGACTGGGTCTGAAGGATCCAGGCAGCGGGAGGGCGTAAGGGAAGGGTCTGAAATAAGTAAAGGATCTGGGGAAGAATTGTCATCTTGATAGCTGCTATTCTACCGAGCCAGGAGAGGGGGTAGTGTTTCCATTTGCCCAGTTCCCTTCGAATGTGGTTGCGGAGCCTATCATAGTTAGCAGTTACAGTGGCTGGAATGGTGGAGCCTAACTGCACCCCTAGGTAGGGGACCGCGGTGGTGGACCATTGGATAGGATGCTCTTCCTGTATGCAAGCCAGCGTATTTGCCGTTAGCGAGATATTAAGGGCAGTGGATTTGTCCATATTAATTTTAAACCCAAAGACCTGCGCAAAGCTGTGCAGTTCAATAAATAGTGCCCGCAGTGACGGAATAGGGTCAGTGAGAGAGAGCAGAATATCGTCCGCGTAGAGGCTTATCGTATGGATATCTCCGCCAAATTTAATCCCATTGATGAGGGGATGACGTTGGACTCTTAGCGCTAGGGGCTCCATGTATAGCGCAAAGAGGAGGGGGGAGAGGGGCCAACCCTGTCGTGTACCCCTGCCTATGGGGAAGCGGGAGGATGTATGCCCATTAACTCGAACTGTGGCCTTCGGTGAGCGATAGCAATTCAGGATGCGTGTGCGCATCTTGTCTCCGAGGCCAAATCTCTGTAGTACTTGTTCTAAGTAGGGCCAGTGGACCCTGTCAAAGGCCTTCTCCGCGTCGATTGCGAGTAGCATGTATTCCCCCTGTGTGCGAGATGCCTTTTCAATGAGGTGCAATATTCTCTTTGTATTGTCACTCGTTTGCCTCTGGGATATAAAACCCGTTTGATCCGGGTCCACCAGTTGGGGCATGTGGGTGGCCAGACGCGTCGCGAGGATGCTTGTATATAATTTGATATCTATGTTTAAGAGGGAGATCGGCCTGTATGCGCTGCAGAGAGTTGCATCCTTTCCGGGCTTCGGGATGACGACAATCGAAGCCTCCAGCATTTCCTCCGGAATGGCGCCTGTATGTGCGAACGCGTTAAAGAGATCCCGCAATAAAGGGGCCACCTGATTACAGAAGGTTTTATAGAAGGCTGCGGAGTACCCATCCGGGCCAGGTGATTTGCCGAGTCGGAGGCGAGCGATCGCCGCAATGATTTCTTCCGTCCCTATGTCTCTGTCTAGGTGGGCGGCCTGTTCTTGGTCAAGAGTGGGAACTTGCGCCGCCTCCAGGTAATCAAGGCTGCGAAGTATGTCGAGGGAGTCACCCGAATAAAGCTCAGCATAGAAGGCTCTAAAGGCCTCTGCAATGGCTACATCGTCCGATGTGAGGTCCCCTCCAGCAGGGCGGATGGTTTGCACCCCTGTCGCTGTCTCGCTTCCCGCAATTTATGGGCCAGAAGCCGGCCTCCCCTATCCCCTCCGGTGTCGTAGGAGTGTCGCAGGCGAAGGGCCGCATATTCGGCCCTGTCCTGGTCTAGTGCCGCGAGTTGCTTTCGTTCCGTGCAAAGTGTGCGCCAGGCCCTGGCTGCCCCAGTGCGTTGGTGCATCTGCTCCAGTTCAGCGACCCTCTGAGTAAGTTCAGCTCTTTTTTGACTGCGCTCTTTGTTAATAGCTGTGGAGATAGCTATGAATTCTCCCCGTAAGACAGCTTTAGAGCGGTCCATTGTGTCGCAAGTGAGGTATCTGAGTTAGCATTAAGGGCTAGGTAATTCGAGATGGAGGATTTAATCTGGGTAGTTATGGAGGCCTGGTGTAATAGGGAGTCTCGCAGACGCCAGTGTCGCTGAGGTAGCTGCATGTGTGGTAGTGAGAAGGAAGCCATGACCGGAGAATGGTCCGACAGGGACGCAGTGAAGTTATCGGCGTCCGCGGCTAGCGCTTGTAATGGAGTGGAGCATAGGAAATAGTCAAGTCTAGCATAGGTCTTGTGGGCTCCTGAGTAATAAGTATATGCCCGACTATGAGGGTGGAGATAACGCCACAGGTCGACTAGCCAAAATTCCTGGATGCGGGTCAACCCCGACCGGGAGAGAGCCCCAGCTTGGCTAGTGCGCTGACAGGAGCGATCGGTGATGTTGTCGAAGACAAGGTTCAAGTCACCCCCAAGGAGCAGGCGCCTTTCCGAGTTGGCTGTGGCCTCAGTGAGTGCGTCGTGTAAGAATTTGTCCTGGCCTTCATTAGGAGCGTACACTGAACCTATTATAAGGGATACCCCAGCCACCAGAAACCGGTATGTGAGTAGGCGGCCCCTGATCTCGGCCTCCCTCTGTAGCGCCTTGCCCTGGAAAGAGCGGGAAATAAGTATAGCCACCCCTGCCGACTTAGTGGAATTGGAGGAAAAGAACTGTGTGGGGAAAGCTCGGGACTTCATCCTGTGATGATCTTTGCGCAGCAGGTGTGTCTCCTGTAGGAGACAAATAGCGGCGGTGGAGTGCTCCAAATAGTTGAGGACCGCCCTACGTTTGATGGGGTTGTTGAGTCCCCGGACATTAAGGGTCAGAACCCTAAGCAGCCTACGTGACATCTAGCGTGTGGAGTATGTGTGGGCTATGGCAGGGCACCCCAGGAGCAAGCCCATGGAGCGGTACCAGTGAGCAAGAACTGTGTAGAGTTGTTTCCCAAGCCGTGCCAGTAGTAGGGAGAGGACTGTGGACAGGAGGGACCCACCTAAAAAATTACAAAAAGGAAAAATGAATAGAAAAGAGGAAAAACCAAAACCCCCAGGGAGAGGGTTCCCATGACTTGTCCCCAACGGGGAACAATTCGAACAAAGTTAAGTGGTCCAAATAGTCCGTCGTCCCAGGACGACTGGTCAGTCAACCAGATGGGGGTCATCGTGTGGTCGGGTAGAGGGATCGGCCCACCCGCCGCTCCCCCGCAGCCAGCAAGGATGCAAGTGAAAGGTCCGGTATTTCCGGGAAGGTCATTTGGTAGCTGTGTCCCCTCCGGCCAGTGCCTCAGTGGCCGCATCAAGGGCCGCCCGCTGACCCCTGGCTATCTCAGCCCTGGGCGGCCGCCTGGGACGCCGTCTCCCTCTCCGCCGTTGCCACCCTGATGGGGAGATCTCGGGCCCCAAGGCGGTGCTGCGATCGTCATCTTCTCCGCTCGGCTCCGTCAGGCCCAGCGTGCGATATGCCTCTGTGAGAGAGCGAAGCTGGTGGAGCTTCCCGTTATGGCGAAAAATGAGGCGGAAGGGGTGCCCCCAGGAGTACGATGTTCTCTGTTGACGGAGATGCTCAGTAACCGGACGGAACTGACGGCGCCTCTGCAAAGTGATCAGGGCAAGGTCTTGGTAGAGCACCGGAGACTGGCCTTGAAATGATATGGGATGGAGTGATCGTGCTTTGGCCAGTATAGCCTCCTTAGTCTTGAAGTCCTGAACACAAACCAGGATGTCCGCCGGCGGGGCGCCGCCGGCCCGGGGCGGCCCCACTCTATGTGCCCTGTCCAAAACCACATCAGACTCCTGCGCTTCCCCCAAGATGTGGCGGAAGAGTCCCTGAGTGAAAGCAAAGAGGTCGTGGGTGTCCTCTGAAAGCTTGACCCCCCGGATCCTGATGTTGTGCCTTCGGGACCGGTTTTCCAGGTCCTCCATCTGGGTCTGCAGGTCGACGTTTTGGTCCTGAAGTCGGATAACCTCTTGCTGGAGTGTGGTCAGGTCCGATACTGTGGCATCGCTCTTCTCCTCGAGAGAGGTAACCCGTTCCCCAACGCTATCCACGTCCCGGCGTACCTCCCGAAGTTCTGTGGCGAATTCAGCCTTCACCGATTGAATGTCCTCTCTGAGAGTGAGGAATAGCGATTCAAGGAAGGCTTTTGTGATGGGTTCCTCTCCAGTAGCTGCAGGGCATCTCCCAGCCTCCGCCCCGGGGGTCGCGGACGCCATGTCGGGTATGGATTGCGAGCGGCCAAAAATGTCTTTGAGGGGTTTCACTTTGTTGTTCCTGGTCTTGGACATTCTGTCACTCCTGAGCCAGCAGTTGCCCGTCTGGGCACGGGCCCAGGAGGGGTCTCTTGCGGGCGGCTGTCCCCCCCGAGCAGGCGGGGCTCCTCGCTGTTTCCTCCGAAGTGAGAGCAGCCCCTCAGCGCAGCGGTGTCCCCCGTCAAATCACGTCCGCGCTGATCGCCCTCTCACGTGGTCGTGCTAGTGCTGTATCCCAATGGTGGGGGTTAATGTAGTGGGAGTTGCCGGTGTATCCGTGTCTCCTGACCTAGGCTAGGAAGGCCGCGGGCCCAACAATGTGTGCAGGGCTTCAGACAGGGCAGGCGTCAGGCGTGAGTATTGGCACAGTCAAGGTGAGCAGTAATGCTGGTGGAGAGGCCCCCCTCCACTGACACGGGCCGTCCCTCCACCATCCGTCCACCGCGCCATTCAGGTCCGGCTCCGCAGCGGCGGCCGAGGGTCACCTCAACCCTTCTTCTGTCCCCGCCTCTCGCGAAGCCCTCTCCTTACCGCTAGTGCAGGCCGCGCAGCTCAGCGACCTCGACGATCTCCCCCGGGCAATGCGTGGCCTTGTCTCCGTCGCTTCTCTACCGGTGGGCCAGCAGCTCTCCCAAAGGGCAGACGGCCTTGTCCGTGCACCGGCGGGGGTCTCCGCAGATCTCGGTCTAGAGACGACCAGGCCAAGGCAGCGGTGGGGCCGATCCCTGAGCCCACGGCGCTGCGTCGTCTCCGCCCAGGCACCCCTCGTCCCTCGCGGGCCCGAATCCACCCCAGGCCGGGGATCACCGCGGCCCAGAGCCTCTGTTAGGCCCGGGTCCCTCCTTTCTTACTGCTGGTAGCCGTTTGAATTTGCCTTGCGGGCCTCTCCCCTGCCGCTGCGGGCGCCTGAGGGTATCACCAGAGCAGGGGGGGCCCTCCAAGCCCGGCCGGGCAGCGGGCGACCCCCTCCGGTAGCGCCGAGTGCGGTCCCTTCGGGTAGGCGGGCCGGCCGTCCGCTACTCCGCCGTGGCTATTTCACAGCCTGGCGGGCGGAGATGGGGCGCCGGGAGAAGCAAAGCTTGCCTCGGTGGTCCGGACCTGGGCCACCGCGTTGTCGAGGCCGCCCTGACGTAGGGCGGCTGGGTCCGTCTCCTCCGCGCTGCCGATCTCGGCCCCACGGCCAGCGCCGCAGTGCAGGCCCCGGGCCCAAACCGGGTCCGGAGGGTGTAGTGGTGCCACCGGATCGGCTCACGCTGCTGGGGCCCCCGGGGGGCCGTGCTGTGCTGGTACGGGCGGACGGTGAGCAGGAGCCGAAATTCGAGCGTCCTATCCCTCCGCCATCTTGGCCACGCCCCATGGTGAAGGTTTTAGAGAGCTTTGTGGCTAAACCCAGGGATTCAATAAAGTTAACAAATTCCTGGAAGGGGATATTGAGGCTCTTATATGTTCTCCCAAGGAAAACGGTGTAATTCGCATAGAGTAACGCCAGAACTTTTTTATTTTTTGACCCACATATGGTACATCTGCAGCACAGGCAGTTAGTGCATATTCAAGATCATTAATATACAATAGGAATAGTATGGGGGCCAATACACACCCTTGACATACCCCCTTCTCCATCTGGAAGCTGCTAGTGCACTCTCCAGCTGGACCATATCTTACGGATGCTGAGAGATTGAAATGAAGGGCCCGCAAGAATTGAACAAGCCCTAAGTCCACAACAAACCCTCCAGCAAGGCCCACAGTTTGGATCTTACCACGCTGTTGAAGGCGCTCAACAGGTTCATAAAACTAGGCAGAGGGAGACCTGCTTTGCAATGGTATATTTGCTAATTAGCAAATGCAAATTTAAGCATTGCTCCACAGTGCCCAGCCCCTTCCGAAACCCATATTGCACCTCCGACAGTGCGTTAGTCTCCCTGACCCAGGACAACTGGCGCTCCAACACCACCCTCCAAGTAGTTTTTACAGCAGAATCCAGCAGGGAGATCGGGCGATAACAACTTGGGGGCTGTAAGTCACTCTTTTTAAAAATGGAAACAATGGTAGTGATGGAGCAAGGTAAACGAAAAAAAATGTTGAACCCCCTAATATTAACATTAATAATTAATAAAATTGTTCGTTTCAGTGAATAACCAACAACGTATGTTTTCTTCATAAATGTTTTGGTAACATGCCACTTCATGTGCAAACTAATCCACTTACAATTGTTAATGTGAATAACGCTAATATAATGATTTGCGTACTAATTAGAATAATATTGCAAGATTTTGTGCTTTGTAGTAAATTGTATGGTGGCAAAATAAAGCGATTGGTAAGTAAGGAATAGCTTTATATGTTGCTTCTGCTAGGTAACACCTAATTGGGGTACGTAGAATGATGGGAGGGAAACGAAAAGGCTTATTTTCCTTATTCTTAACTATTTTCAGTTTATTTCTATGATAGTTCACTTAGGCCTGCTAGGCCGTGCTGTAAAAATGGCTGCTGAGGCGAAAAAGCTAATGTGCGCGTGCGCAAGATGGCTTCCAAGCGAAAGAAAGAAGCTGTAAATGAAAGCATCACGTGGTTATTTCCAAAGCCTGGGATGGAAGCGGGATCAAGGCTGTGATGACCTTATCACCCGAGCGTGTGCCAAGGGGGGACTTAGCGAAAGAGCGTGAGAAGTCGCAGTGTATATGTGAAAGGACAATGAACTGCTCAAAATAAAGTATCAGAAAGAAGATACAAATAGAGACCGTCGATTGGATTGGTAATGTCCTGAACGTGAGAAAGGATCAAGTTATGTACATTCTTAAGAACTGGTTAGAACAAGGAGAAAAATGATGAGATGTATGCCACCCCCCAAATGGACCAATTAGAGTGAATCTCGCCCCCAAAAATGTAACTTTTCTGTTTAGTAAGCTAGTATTAGGGTATAAGAGGACTACTCTTAAGTAGGAGGAGCGCTGTTTTTTACATATTTTTATTGAGCATTGGACGCTGACGCTGGAGAAGCCGCTGCTATTTTTCTATAGGCCTTTATATTTTAATACGATTAATCTTTTGCTCATAATTCTGATTGAGAAGGAACGAGAGAGACTGGCGGAAAACCTATATAGGTGGTCCGTCGAGGAGGCCTGTTTTGTAGGACAGACAGTCAGTTTTTGGGAATTCTATGCTGAAATCTGAATTTAATTGCTGTGACGGACTTTATTTTTCCATCTAAAGGGTATGCATTGCAATTTCAATTTATTCTTATAATGATAATAAATGTATTGATCCGATTAATAAAACTGAATTTATAAATGCTTATAAAATTAGATAAACTATATTATAAATAAATTTACGAGTCTGTGGTTCTTTAGCTCAATAATAAATGTAAAATGTTTAATAAGAGTTTATAGTGATTGAGCTGGTCTTAATCACATCAACTGATTCCTACTAGTTGGTCCATCGACCAATGAGCGGAATACCTGAGAAATTTGAGAATTATGTTGATTTAAAAAGGTATCCCGTCTCCTTCCAGCAAATCATTAACTTTTTCTCCTAAGGTAAAGGTGGATGTGTTCCAGGGAACATATGTGAGAGTGATTGTTTATTACGGTGTTATGGGCCCCACCGTCATATTGGTATAGTTGTGAAGAGGAATGTTTTTCAACCTGGACATCAATATCTAAAGGAGAAGAAATTTTATTGATAGCGCTGGATCAGATTTCTTGGTAGCAGAGTTATGGTTACTATAGATTAGTTTGGTGATTATCGATTATTGGTTATTTTATGTATAACACTATGTTGAATTGTATTACGTTATATGTAAGTCGAAGGTTTTGAAGCTTCCGGGAAGGAGGAAGTGGACATGTGTGGCAAGAGAAGTCACATGGAATAGTGCATTGTCTGAGTTCATATTGGTGATAACACAGGTTGTGTTATGATAGGGACAATTTCCGTATAAAAGGTGTGTGAGTGAAATAGCAACCGGTTTTCTTGTGAAACTCTGGCCTTAATTCTCAGGAGCAGTGTAGTCTCCACATGTGTTTTATCCCCAGAGAAACGGGTTTACCCCTTGCTTGAAAGAAGGGTAAGGTAGAGGGAAGTGCTACACTTATCGAACGAAACTGTATTCTTGTGAAATGGAGTAAAGCTGTCACTTTTGTTAGCGAAATCAGACAATGGAAATGTGTTTTTAATGTCGTAACTAACCAAGAACAGTTGAAAAGAAAATTGCCGATAAATTTTGTAAAGGAGGGGTCAGGAGCAGAACTGACGTCGACAAAGAGCCGCACTGGAATTGGTCAGTGCACTGGTTATATTGAAAATGCCCTGATTGGAGCGTTGGTGTGAGACGCGCTGTGATAGGTTGAATAATCTGTGACGTAGAAGCTTCGGATTGGAGCGTTGGTGTGAGACGCGCTGTGATAGGTCCGAATAGCGCATAGAGAACAGAGTTGAGAGCTTTGAAAAAGGAAAAGAAATCCTGAAATGATGGCTTATTATGAGTATGGTAGAGAGAAAACATCGTGGATGGCGAAAATTAAGAACTTTTTAAGAAAGACAAAAAGGTAGTGACTAGAGAGGGACAAGTAATTCCTCCGCCGAAATCACCAGCTACGCATATGATGCTGAAATACGGATATCATACCTGCATATGGTTAGAAAATTGGACTAAATATACTCAAAATGATGGAGTATTAGCTTTTCCCGAGAATGGTTCATTTAGCGTAGCTGTACTTCGGAATTTGAGAGAGAAAATGACGAAGCTTGAGCCTAAACCTAGACCGACACAGTTTGAAGCGTTGAGCGAATGGGAGGATGAGATGTGTGAACGAGAAAGATTCAGAGGAGTAAAGAATCATGATTTCGTTCCTGGAAGGCTGTGGGGAGTGAATCATGAGGACAGAATAAAGCGTTGGAGATATGCTAATATGATAGGAGGTTTGTTTCCGGCTTTTACGGTTGAAGAGGAAGCAAGGACAAAATGTACCGAGAAAAAGAAATATTTAGTTACTGAAAAGTACGGGTATGGTGGTAGCGAGACAGAGGATGAATTACTGTAAGATATTTTAAACCGAAACCCACCTCCATACCAACAGAATTCTGCGGTGGTGACACCTAATGCACCGCCAATGGAAACTGGGAGGAATAAAAGTCCAGAACGAAGATACGAAATAAATAGGTCAAAAGAACAGTTGAAAACCCCACAAAGCAAAAAGGTTGAAAGTGATAATACAACCGAATTAGCAAAAACCACGAGAGAGTTGACTGAGAAAATAAGAGTTAACCATGAATATGGAGGCCGTAACTGTACCAGTAACAATAGATCCAGTAATACCAGTTTTTGAGAATCAGAAAATAGATTAACATTCTTTAGTCATTCCCATGAATTCAAATTTGAAAAGAAGGGATGGAACTAGAAAAAGAAGGTGCAAGAAATTTGGTCAGCTCATATAGACCAAGCCCACCTACTAATTTGACAATAAATGAGAGTGAGTTTAGGAGGATTCCTATGGGAACTGAATCTGCGTCAGAAACACCAGAGAGGAGTAGAAATTGGGTAGAATTAAATAGTACACCTGTAGGTCCGACTCCAGATGAATTGAATGAATGGATGAAAACCCTGCAAAAGAAAGAGACAGAACCAAAACCACTAGATGTAATTAGGTTAAAAATAGATATGGAAGAGTTAATTTTAGGGACTATTGGTACAGAAAAACTGAAAACATACCAGGACGATGAGATAATGTTCTTGTGTAAGAGCATTACATGGAGAGCAAGACATTTGCATGACAAATTAGAAGAGACACCGAATGAACTAGGAGTAGAATTTGTAAAGGTGAGAAGTTTGCAGAAACCATATAGGGTAGATTTTTGTGAGAAAGATATAGAAAATTTAAACACATCAGGACGGTTAACCCAGATAAAAGAATTAATTGTTTTATTGAGAAAATGGGGTGATGTGGACAGATGGAGAAACAGGTGGACTAAAAGGAATGAGAAAACGACCGACAAAGCGTCTTTGGCTTTTGCGGTGACAGACAAAGAACCAATTGTAAGGGAGTACCCGATGAGAGAAACTCCAGGAGGTAGTTATGTGCATGTCCCCTGGTCCAGACAAGATATATTGTCATTTACAAATGACTTCGCAAAATTAAGAGAAAAACCAGTAGAATGGTACAGACAAGTGGAAAGGTTTGTTAAAGTCTCGAAAGTGTTGTGGGTAGATTTGGATGGATTATTTGACATTGTAGTACCAGCTGATTTATGGACAGAATGTAAGATTACCATTGATTGGCCAACTGTAGAATACCCGAGAGACGCAAAAACAGGAGCGCCAGGACTTGAAGTTATGAGACAATACGATCAGGTTATTACCTTTTTGAAAAATAAAATTCGACCCAAAGAGACGGATTGGGTAAAAATCGATAGAACTACACAGGAGAGTAAAGAATCTGTACATGCCTATTACGAGAGGCTACTTCTCGTTTTTAAACAGTATAGTGGTTATGAGACATTGAATGAGAAGGACACGAGTCATTTTGTATATAGATTTGTTTATGGATTAAAACCAGAGATAAGTGAAATGATTAAACACATGATCTGTTGGCAAAACAGTACAGTAGACGAAGTTTTGAGATATGCTAAATATTGTAGTGATGATATTGAGTGTAGACAGCGTAAATTAAAAGAGAAAGCAATGTGGGCACAAGTGAAGGTTGCAGAAAAACAAGAAGCTCAACTGAATAATCAGATTAATGAGGCAGGACAAACTAAATCCAAACCGAATATAGGTAAAGGAAAAGGCCAAATGAGTATAGAAGAGGCTAAGAAAAAGTGGCCATGCCACAACTGCGGAAAGCTAGGGCATTGGAGAAACGAGTGTAAATTCCCTCCAAAAGCTAATGCAGAAAATCAATCATTAAATCCACAGGTGCAGAGTGAGGTGAGTTACCAACAGCTGCAGCAACCGCAAGTAGTTACTCAGCAGAGTCAGGTGCCTCAACCACCACTTCCCAAGAGTGTAAATCCACAGAGATACAGTGCAGAAACAGGATTCTACGGAGGAGAGCAGGTAACACAATTGCCGCACGCAGCTGCAATATCGCAATATTGGTTACGACAGGATGGGAATGAATCGGATGAAAGTTTATGACGGTGCCTAGGAGAGGAGGAAGAGTGCGTGCTTGGCGCAACTCTAGAGGTAGATCAAGCAGGTCCATTTGTGGATGGAGAAGTGAATGGTGCAAATGTAACATTCCTTGTGGACACTGGAGCTACCCGTTCTACTGTTAGATCAGTGGAAATACCAAACCTTCCTCTCTCAGGTGAACATATCCAAGTTGTTGGTGTCTCAAATCAGCAAATTAAGGCGCCTCTTACCAAATTAGTAGAGGTAAAGATTGGACCATTCAGAGAAATGCACCGATTTGTGGTGTGTGATTACAGTCCTGTGAACCTATTAGGACGCGATCTACTTTGCAAAATGAATTGCACCATCTATTGTACTCCAGATGGGATTGCATTTCAGACCCCGATGAAGATGTACTGTATAAAATGACAATGGTGAACTTGGAGTCAGAAGTGAATGATTTATTTCCTGTGTTTGATGTAGAGAAAATCCCAATTGAGCTGAAAGAAACAGTAAAACAGGAAGTGTGGGATTTTACGGGTGAAGATATAGGGTTAATGAAAGGAGTAGACCCTGTTAAAATTTCTGTTAAAGGAACAAGTTACCCAAATACTCCCCAGTATAAATTAACGCCAGAAATAATTGAAGGAATAACACCTGTAATAAACAAAATGATTGAACAAGGAATATTGAGAGAAATAATGAGCAGTCCGTGTAATTCGCCTATAATGGGACTGAAAAAGCCAAACGGAACATATAGAATAGTACAAGATTTGAGAAAGAGAAATAAAATCGTTGTTCCTTGTTGTCCAATTGTACCAAACCCTGCTGTAATTCTATATCAAATTCCACGTGAAGCAGAATGGTATACCGTCATTGATTTATGCCATGCATTTTTCTCTATCCCATTACATTCAGATAGCCAGCCATTATTTGCGTTCAGGTTCGGAGAGCGTATTTTAGCATGGTGCCGAATTCCTCTGGGGTACACAGAAAGCCCCTCAATCTTTAATCAGATTCTAAAGAAATCACTGGAAGATTTAAAAATGCCTGAAAAATCTGTGATGGTTCAGTACATTGATGACCTATTGGTGGCATCAAAAACCAAGGAAGCATGTGTTGTCGACACAATTGCTTTGCTGAACCATTTAGCAAAAGGAGGACATAAAGTATCACCATCAAAATTACAGTTTTGTCAACAGGAAGTCCAATATTTAGGTCATAAGATTGAAAAGGAGTGCAAAAAGTAACGACTGAGAGAATAAAAATAATTCAAGGAATGAGAGCTCCAATGACACAAAGAGAGGTAAGAATGTTTCTGGGAATGGTTGGATATTCCCGACAATGGATAAGTGGATTTTCATTAATTGCAAAACCATTGCAGCGATTGACAAAAAAGGATATTAAAGATCTTTTTGAATTAAATGATGAGGAAATGAAAGCGTTCAGAGAATTAAAAACGAAATTGTGTGAAGCCCCGGCACTGGGAATGCCTGATTATGAAAAAGATTTTGAGCTGTATTGTAGTGAGAGAGATGGGTGTGCGCTTTCAGTCTTAGTGCAGAGACATGGAAACATGAAAAGACCTATTGCATATTTTTCAGCTGTTTTAGACCCGGTAGCAAAAGCGTTGCCTGGATGTTTGAAAGCAGTTGCTGCTACTTGTGTGAGTCTGGAGCAGAGTGAAGGCATTGTGATGGGATATCCATTGAGAGTATATGTTCCTCATTCTGTAGAAATTCTTTTGACAAGAACCAAAACTCAATACATGACACATAGTCGGCTGACTAGGTATGAAAAAGTGATTTTGAGTGCAGACAATGTAACTATTGACAGATGCACCATTATAAATCCTTCAACATCATTGCCAGATGAAGAGAGTGTGATAGATATGGATGAAGTTGATCATGATTGCTTAAATGTACTTGAGTATTGTACAAAACCGCATCCTGACATCAGAGACGAGCCTTTAAAAGAATCAGATTATGTATTGTTTGTGGATGGCTCATGTTTGAGGACGAGTGAAGGAATTCTGAGTGCGGCATATGCAGTTTGTACAGTAGCTGCCGTAATGGAAGCATCTTGTTTGAGAGGAATACGTTCTGCCCAAGTGGCTGAACTAGTTGCTCTAATTCAGGCATGCAAATTGGGAAAGAATGTTTGAATCACAGTAATCACGGATAGCCAATATGGCTTCGGAGTGGTTCATGATTTCGGGCAGATCTGGTCTCAGAGAGGTTTCTTGACGTCTGCAAGGACTCCAATCAGAAATGGTGAGTTTGTGAAAAAGTTGCTTGAGGCGATACAGCTGCCTAAACAGATTGCGGTAGTGAAGTGCAATGCACACAAAAATGGGGCAGACTACATAACTGTGGGCAACAAATTCGCGGATGAAATAGCTCAGTACTCTGCCAAAAATGTAGTCTCATTGAACCGAAGCAGGGAAAGAGAGCATATTTCATGTCCTTTGCTTTTACTAACCCTGTCGAGACATGGGACGAGGTGAGACAATTGCAGGAAGCAGCAGATGATGAAGAAAAAGATAGCTGGATAAAAGCAGGATGCAGAAAAAGGGAGGAAAATGATGTTTGGGTTTATAGAGATGAAAGACCAGTTATGCCTGATAGCATGATTGCTGACATGGCACGGATGTACCATGGACAAGCTCATATTGGAAGAGATGCAATGATCAGACTTTTTAGACAAACCTGGCATAACCCAAAATTCAGAGCCATAGCTGAGAGTCTTTGTCAAAGATGCCTTATTTGTCAACAGATAAATCCAGGAAGGAAGACAGTAGTGAGTCTAGGAACAATAGGACGAGAGGGAGGTCCTTTCACCAGAATGCAGATGGATTTTATCGAAATGCCCCCAAGCAACAGACTAAGATATGTTCTTGTAGTCGTCTGTTTGTTTTCTCGTTGGGTGGAAGCCTACCCGACTAGAAGAATGATGGGATTACAGTGGCAAAACTCATGCTGAGAGAATTCATTCCTAGATACGGTTTCCCAGTAACGATTGAAACAGATAGAGGAACACATTTCCAGAACGAATTAATTCAATTAATATGTGAAGCACTTGGTATTAAACAGAAACTTCATTGTGCATACAGACCAGAGGCTTCTGGAGTAGTAGAGCAAGTGAATGGAACTGTAGTGTAGCTCCTATTTCCCTAATAGGCTCTGCGCATTGGAATAATATATCCTATAGGTTTGACATAGGACTAAGGTCAGTATGTCCCTATCGAGTATATTAAACTTAATTACTTGTGCCAGCTAACTCAGAGGCCACTAGAAACTCCTTGACAACAAGAAGGGAGTAGTTTCTGGCAGCCGCAAAACATGACCACTGTGTTTCCCTTTTAGAATCAGAACGTGTCCCAGAGTCGTGGAAACAATAGATAACTATTTCACTCAGCTCAGTCGTGCATGCTTAGTTTTCTACAAGTTACACAGAAAGTGATAGACGGTCGTTTCAATAAAAGATTTATTGAACAGTCTTGTTTCTGGTGTAAGTAAAATGTGCTGTTACGATCACAAGACAGTATTTGAGATAAATAATGTACAGTGTGAGCAGTAGAAATAAATAATACTGCGAGAGCATTATCTTTTAGTACATATGCTGTTACATAAATAACACAGACTAAAAATGCGAGTACTCATACGATGCGTTTCTAATCTAGTTCTACCCCAATGTACCTAACCTAGGTGTAGGATGAGGTATGAAGTAGGTGAAGTATTCCTTACTATGGTATACTAAGAGTATGTTAAGCCTAGTATGCCAAGTATGCCAAGAGTCCCTCTAGGTTCTAGTCTGCTCCATACCTGAAGAATGAGAGAGGTAGGAATCTCTTTGCCAGACTCGAACTCCAACACCCCGCAAGGGAAGTCAGATCACTGGAAGCTGGCCTCTCTGCGTGCAGGAATGACAGCGTCTTCTCAGTGCGTCAGGCCGGGAAACGGGCTCTTCTGAAGTCGAGGTCTCCTCTGATTTACAGGGGCTAGGGAAGGTATATTTATACCTGAGAATTACCTCAGAATGTTAGCATTGACGTGAGTCGGACAGCGGAAGACGTCATGAATGAACCCCTAAGGAATAATGGTTCATGCATAATATATGAGTCCTTGAAGAAATCAATAGTCCTGGACTAGGGAAACTCCCGGAGCCTAAGGGTCTGTTCTTCAAGAACTCGTTGTGACGTTAGGGTGGACGGATGTCAGAGACCATGCCTGTATTTGGAGTGCACGGTTTAATGCCTAAATAAGGGCTGGGATTTTATGCCTTTATAAGGGCAGGGCGAATTGTGCCTATATAAGGACATGATACTGGAAAGCCCGTTTATGGACACCCTAAGAGGAATACAACAGAACGATAAAGAACAGATTAGGGAAAATGTGTCAAGCCACAGGACTCAAATGGCCAGATGCTTTGCCCTTGGTCTTAATGACTATCAGAAGCATACCTGAAAGAAAGACAGGTTTGAGTCCCCACGAAATAATCATGGGACGAGCAATGAGGCAAGCACATGTACCTGTCAACAAACTGCTGACTAACTGATGATCTCGTATTGGATTATTGCAAAGGATTGGCTGATGTGGTACGTTCTGTGTTTCATCAGGTTGGACCGGATGCGACCACTCTCGAAAGAAAACCAGCTCATGACTTGAATCCTGGAGATTGGGTCCGCATAAAAGTCCACAGAAGAAGAAACTGTTTGGTTCCCCGCTGGGACCAACCACGACAAGTGATCTTGGTAACAACCACTGCAGTAAAATGTGCTGGAGTGAAGCACTGGGTACATGCCAGCCACACCATCAGAGTTCCAGATCCTGAAGTTCGACCTGTAAGTCGACATCTGGAAATATCCGATACCAGTTCAGCATCCGATGCAGAAGAAGAAACGAACAGGGCCCCAGAAACTGAAGATCGACCTGTAAGTCGACATCTGGAAGTCCCAAGTACAAGTTCAATGATAGAAGAAGAGAATGAAATAGCAAAGGTTCCAGAATCTGAAGATCGACCTGTAAGTCGACATCTGGAAATATCCGACACCAGTTCAGCCTCTGATACAGATCACTCAGATTGTGATGAAAATCTGAAACAGAATTGGAAATTTGATATCATAAAAGAGGAAACTGAGCAAAGAGACAGCAATAGTGAGCAACTAAGTACAAACTATGGTAAAGATCCTTCAGAAATCATTTTAATAGATGAAGAAGGGATAGTTTTAAATAGAAAGGTAGAAAAATCGGAAGATTCCCGAGGAGCAATAGGGACAGATCGGCGAATAAAGGAACAGGGAAATATAGAAACAGATAGAGAGATTGACACAGAATCGGAAGAACCTCGAGGAGGGACAGAAGTAGGCGATCAAGGAAAGAGACAAGGAGGATCAGAACTAGAGGAAAGAGGTGAAATCATAAAGTTCAAGATAAGAGATAATAAAGAAAGGTCTGAATCAGAAGAAAGTGGAGAAGAAAGAAAACAGAAATTAGAAACAAGGAAGAGAACTTGAACCAAAAAGGCCGAGAAAAGAAGATAATTGGCCCCACGAAATTAAAAGATTGAGATACAAGATCATAAACTTAAATGGAAAGAAAGCAGAACAAGTAAATGAAATAAAAAGTCAAAAGGAACAAGAAAAACAAGGTGGAAAACACTTGCAGAAAACAAAAAGAGTAAAGAAAGCCAATCTGAAGTATAAATCGCCTGAATGGCTATACATTGCATTGACTGATATCAAAGAAGAAGAAATCACTCACGAGAACCCTGAACCAAGCTACAACCAAATGGGTGAAAGTGAAGTGCAACAAGTTTAAAGAAATTTGAAAGAAATTTCTACCGGACTGGACAAAACTGCGAATTTGACAAGAAAGAGTTCTGAAAAGAACTAAAGAAAGTGCCAAACGAGACAAAGTGAGAGCGTAGGGTGGCTAAGAGGTCATTTCTGAGGTGTGGTGACACATTTTCTGTACATATTATAAATATAGGTAATAGAACAGGATGGTAGATACTAAAAATAGAACATGTAGATGTGAGTTCTTACGTAGATGGTGTAAGATGTGCTTCTTTTGTACAGGATTATTAATGACCGTATGGATTATTTTAGCAATCACCATTCCAATTAGATTAGCTGTAGAAGAAACGTCTATATTAAAGAATAATACAGAGAAGGAAAAGGGAGCTAACATGCAGGAAATAGCTATATTAAAAGGTAGTGCAGAGTTACATAAAGACAAATCAATAACAGATTTTTCAACAAAAATAATTCACTAAATTATTATATGAGTATGTAGAAACAATGGATGTGAGAGATTGTTATGTTTGTATGCAATTGCCTGCGTCTGTTGCAGAAGGTGTGACCTATCATCACCTTCCTTTGACGTATGGAATAACATGTAGTGTTTTAGCTAGTCTATTTTATAGAACAGGGAGATTAGAATATTATTATACTGACATAGATGAGATTTTTGCAAAGATTCCTATAGTTTCTGAACTAAATAAGGTGAAAGAGGCAAGGACGTTTGGAGAATTTTTCTTAGAAAATAAAATTCTAACATCAGATGATATAGTTAAACACAACCTTACCTGTGAGTTAAGGAAGGAAGTAAAGGTGTTTTTAGAAATGGTTGAAAACAGAAGAGTAAAATTTCAAAGAAAAGTGATAGAAGAGACAAAAACACCTCTTTGGGCGTTTGAGGAAGAAAATAATGACAAGAAAAAGACAAATGCAGCTATGACTTTGGATTGGCCCAGACAGGGAAGGTTGTGCATTAGTAGAAATAGAACAAGGTATGATAACTATTTCGTGGGTTCCAGTGATTGTCGAGACAACTATAAAATTTTAGGAGGTTGGGGATTCAAAGGGGGAAAAGATCCAATATTTCCAGGGATCTATTATATTTGCGGAAACAGACCTTATTATAGGTTGCCGGACCATTGGTATGGCTCGTGCTACTTAGGCCTGGTCTTTCCAAAGATTTTTCATGTAGATAGAAAAGAAAAGGGAACACACGAGATGGGTGAGACATTCACACGTAGAAAAAGGGAAAGTTTTTCAGAAATAGTGGGTGATATTTTTGGAGCATTGATACCAGCAGTGGGAATATCTTTGAATGCATTTAAAATTCGGAAGTTATCCACAGTAGTACATCGTTTATCTACAGATACTGCTGGAGGGTTCTTGATGGTAAATACCGAGATGGTTGCCATGAGAGCTATGTTAATGCAAAATCGACTTGCCCTTGACATTCTTTTGGCAAAAGAGGGTGGAGTCTGTGGAATGCTGAAAGTTCAACATTGTTGCACTTACATTCCAGATAAAAGTGAAAATATACAAAGGTATATAAAGAATATTACAAATTTGCACAAAACTTGTTCCACTGGAGGTTGAAAATGCCTGGGAGAGACTTGGTAAGAGTTTTTCCTCAGTATCAAATTGGTTTTCTAAAATAAGTAGTTTTATTATAGGGAAAGTTATGATAACAGCAACAATAATAATTCTAGTAGTATTAGTTGTGAGATTCGTTATTATATGCATCAAAAGGAGAAAAAGACAAAACAAGATAGAAAAAGAAAATAAGATAAATAAAGAAAGAGAAAGAGAGATAGGTGAAATAGAACTGGAAGAACTAAAAGAAAGCATGTATAAGAAAACAAAAAGACAGAATGAAAAAGATACAGTTGTGTAAAACTAACAAGAAGCAAATGGACAAGAAATATGCTATCTTACAAATTGGTGTGACATGGGTTTTTGTGGTGATATTAAAAATCACCAAAGGGGGGAGTTGATGGAGCAAGGTAAACGAATTTTTTTTTTGAACCCCCTAATATTAACATTAATAATTAATAAAATTGTTTGTTTCAGTGAATAACCAACAACGTATGTTTTCTTCATAAATGTTTTGGTAACATGCCACTTCATGTGCAAACTAATCCACTTACAATTGTTAATGTGAATAACGCTAATATAATGATTTGCGTACTAATTAGAATAATATTGCAAGATTTTGTGCTTTGTAGTAAATTGTATGGTGGCAAAATAAAGCGATTGCTAAGTAAGGAATAGCTTTATATGTTGCTTCTGCTAGGTAACACCTAATTGGGGTACGTAGAATGATGGGAGGGAAACGAAAAGGCTTATTTTCCTTATTCTTAACTATTTTCTGTTTATTTCTATGATAGTGCACTTAGGCCTGCTAGGCCGTGCTGTAAAAAAAATGGCTGCTGAGGCGAAAAAGCTAAAGTGCGCGTGCGCAAGATGGCTTCCAAGCGAAAGAAAGAAGCTGTAAATGAAAGCATCACGTGGTTATTTCCAAAGCCTGGGATGGAAGCGGGATCAAGGCTGTGATGACCTTATCACCCGAGCATGTGCCAAGGGGGGACTTAGCGAAAGAGCGTGAGAAGTCGCAGTGTATATGTGAAAGGACAATGAACTGTTCAAAATAAAGTATCAGAAAGAAGATACAAATAGAGACCGTCGATTGGATTGGTAATGTCCTGAACATGAGAAAGGATCAAGTTATGTACATTCTTAAGAACTGGTTAGAACAAGGAGAAAAATAATGAGGTGTGCCACCCCCAAATGGACCAATTACAGTGAATCTCGCCCCCAAAAATGTAACTTTTCTGTTTAGTAAGCTAGTATTAGGGTATAAGAGGACTACTCTTAAGTAGGAGGAGCGCTGTTTTTTACATATTTTTATTGAGCATTGGACGCTGACGCTGGAGAAGCCGCTGCTATTTTTCTATAGGCCTTTATATTTTAATACGATTAATCTTTTGCTCATAATTCTGATCGAGAAGGAACGAGACTGGCGGAAAACCTATATAGGTGGTCCGTCGAGGAGGCCTGTTTTGTAGGACAGACAGTCAGTTTTTGGGAATTCTATGCTGAGATCTGAATTTAATTGCTGTGACGGACTTTATTTTTTCCATCTAAAGGGTATGCATTGCAATTTCAATTTATTCTTATAATGATAATAAATGTATTGATCCGATTAATAAAACTGAATTTATAAATGCTTATAAAATTAGATAAACTATATTATAAATAAATGTACGAGTCTGTGGTTCTTTAGCTCAATAATAAATGTAAAATGTTTAATAAGAGTTTATAGTGATTGAGCTGGTCTTAATCACCATCAACTGATTCCTACTAGTTGGTCCATCGACCAATGAGCGGAATACCTGTGAAATTTGAGAATTATTATGTTGATTTAAAAAGGTATCCAGTCTCCTTCCAGCAAATCATTAACTTTTTCTCCTAAGGTAAAGGTGGATGTGTTCCAGGGAACATATGTGAGAGTGATTGTTTATTACGGTGTTATGGGCCCCACCGTCATATTGGTATAGTTGTGAAGAGGAATGTTTTTCAACCTGGACATCAATATCTAAAGGAGAAGAAATTTTATTGATAGCGCTGGATCAGTAGCTATGCCATACGTTGGGGAGGCCAGTACTAGTAAAGGCATTAAAACAATTACATAATAATGGGGACCATAGTTCCAGAACTGCTTTGTATAGGTCTATAGGAACCCCATCTGCCCCTGGGGCCTTACTAGATGGGGTCTTCATGATAGCAATCCATATCTCTTCCAAGGAGAAGCTCATGTTAATTGGCAGCTCCAGTGCTGCCTACAGACCCATTTGAGACACGTCAGAGCAGTATAAGGCACTAAAATGGACCACCTATGCCTCTGAGCTAATAGTAGTGATGACAGAGTCATCACTTGAGACCAGGGAGGCAATATCCTTATAACCACAAATGAGCCCCACGATGCGTGGAGAAGGGAACAAGAGGCGCGGGGTTCTAGGAGCTAGCAGCCTCCAACAATAAATGTTAACCACAACAAGAGCTGCTTCTAGTGTAGTGACCACTGTGAAATTATGGTTGACTTGGGAGTATAGGCATCTCACAAAATGTGACGGACTGGTCTCACACACCACCTGGTGTCATGCTTCATCATTGACCAGTCCTTGCCCTCTAAAACCTTGGTTTGATAGGGGGAGGGCATACACCTGACGACAGGGATGCACTTCTAAACTAAGTGGGGGCCCGTGAAAAAGTGAGTGAGAGTAAAAATCATTATAGTTATCAAATTGTGTTTTTAATGTGACTGGTAACTATATGATATTAAAATCAATGGACGGTGTAAGCGGAAATAATTGTCTCCGAACCGTGGTGCCCCATGGGAGGAGGGGAGAGGAAAACCCCTGTTGTCAAATCCTAGGTAACTGCTCCTGGTCCTCGCCGATGTTGAAATGAGGGAATCAGGGCTGTGCTATATGTACTGTACAGTGGTATCTTGGCAGAAACATGTCGACCGCTTACACCACGGTTAGGGGACAATTATTTCCTCATACACCGTCCATTGATTTTAATATCATATAGTTACCAGTCACATTAAAAACACAATTTGATAACTATAATGATTTTTACTCTCACTCACTTTTTCACGGTCAATCCATCAAGCTTTCCAGTGGCCCAAACCGGTTCTGGACCCGGATATTAAAAAGATGTGGATGGGATTGCTTGGGACCCTGGGCATCCTCCAAGTTGGCTAATTTATAAGGTTGATTCACCATAGGCCTGTAGAAATACTCCAGGGGTGAAAGCATAACTTTACTGGCCTTTTGCCGGCCCTGCAAAAGGCATCAATCAGGATCCCTGCAACTCATGGATTACAAAACATAATGATGACACACTCACCTGGGAATTCCTTGTGCTGCTTCACTACCCAGCCCACCCAACTGGCCATCAGTACTTCGTTAAAAAGGTCCTCAGCACCCAATATTGTTATGCAGCTAATGTGTCGATTTATGGATTAAGTCCATAGTTGACTCCTCTACCACTGACCAAAGAGTTGGCAAATCAGCAAGCATGATGATGTAAGGGAAGGCTGCACGTGACAAGTCACACCTTGAGGTAGAACCAATAGCCAGCCCAAGGTTGCAGCTAGCACTGGTAGTATTCTGACAAAGAGGGGGAGGCTCCTTTTGAGACCCTTGTGCCAAACAGATTGATGTTATACCAGTAGCAGCTAGAGCGCCTTCGCCCTTACCATCACTGGGTCCAAGGGGATTGTTCACAGGCACCACCTCGGGAGGGGGGCAATCATGCTGCAAGATGTTTATGGCGATATTAGCACAGATGTGGACTGGATTGCTACCTCCAGAACCCTTCTTGTAAATGAGGCTAGCAAGTTTTGCCTCAATGGACTCCAGGCGATCTAGCAGGCCTTTCAATTTGACATCCAGGATAGTTTCAACCATCTTGCCCAGATTATCCACCAAGCACTCAGTGAAATCACACAGAACCCGTCACTAATCGTAGGTTTGCTTCCCCCAGAGCTCATTTGAGACCTAGAGTTGCAGGATTTCCAGGTACTACCCTTTTTTGATTAAAGACTGGGTGATTTTGCAGTCTTAAAGGAAGTCTTAGTTTGAAGGGGGACACTTAAAGAGGGCAAATCTGTAGATGATAAGGACTGCATTTGGGGCGTGCTCACAGCACTATTGGTCTCCAAGGCACCCACATCTGGCTGGCTGATGGAAATAGATTGTGGAACATGTACATTTTCAAGATTATCATTTGAGATTGTGGGGAAGAGGAAAGCCTTCTTTCAACATTCAGAATTTCTTTGTTGAGTTCACCCACAACCTTTTCGATATACCCATCGAGGGTGCTAGTCTTCTTTTTGCTATTTTGGCCATTGAGCCACTGTTCTGGAGTCAAGTTTCCATTTGGACATCCTCCTTTAAAGTACAATACACCTTGCGTGACCAAAATACTTAAAGACTTACTCCACCTTTCAGTCAGTGATCAACTGTTGCTAAATAGCTCACTCCCAATATGACAGCAAGGGAACAAAGCTGTGACTGTGTTGTAACAAGAAAGGATGAAACCTCAAAAGAGATTCTTACTCCCGAGCAGGCAATGTAAGGCGGTGGCCTGGCTGCAGACGGGCCCGGGCTTCGCCAGCTCGCACCCTGCGCTGCTGGAGCAGGCGTGGCGCTTTATAGTGCTTGATGCAGCAAATGAAAACAGCTGAGTGGTAAGTCCGGGCTTGCCTCCTGGCTCCAACAGGTTCCTCAGTCACCGAGTCCCTGTCTACTCCGGGTAATCAGTGAACAAACAAGTGTCCGAGCCCCTGCCATAGACAGAATACTGGCTGAACATTTTAAATCAGAACCCACAACCTGGGCCCCTTTATCTAATGTCTCTGGCTAATGCTATATCTCAATCTGGTGTAGTTCCTTCAACTTGGTGTGGTGAAAAAATTGTGACAATTCATAAAAAGGGAAGCAGGAATGACTTAGCAAACTGTAGGCCAATTAGCCTTACTGATAATACCCAAAATACCTTTGATGGAATGCTATTAAACCACATGGAGGGCTGGGTTAGCTCAAATAACATACAGTTCCACTGCCAAACTGGATTTAATTAAAAAAACTAACACCATTGACCATGCATTTAGGTTCTATTTATTGCAGTAAAAATCTGTAGAGTCTAAGAAATTACAATGTACGTGTTTTTTGTGGGTCTACATTCCACTTTCAATTGTATTCCAGTGAAGGCTCAGGGGTTACTCTTAATATTCTTGGGGTGCCAAGAGATTTATTGATCATCATAATCTGGCTGCACAAGGACAGTTTTGAGAGAGCCCGTTGTAGACCAAACAGTGAGATAACAAAGCTTTTCCCAGTCAAGCAAAGTGTTTGTCAAGGGTTGTGTTTTAGCCCCAACTGAATTTATTCTGTTTATTTAGTGTCATGGGATGGTTGAGCAATTGTGTTAATGATGCACCTCGTTTATAAGGAGAGAAAATCCCTACTCTATTTACTGACAACACCTTGATTGGTTCCCACACTTCCCTGGAAATGCAGAACCTGCTCAACACGTTTGAAGGATGTTGTAATGTAAATGCATTAATTATCAACCATGCCAAAACGAAATTGATGACTTTCAGTTCTCATAAATCCTTCAAGGATAAATTAAACTTGAACAACATTAACCTGGAGGGTTTATCTAACTTTGATTATGTGGGGTTTAAATACAGCCACAATAGACAGTAGGATAATCAGTTCAGCAAGCACGGTACTCTCACACAAAGAGGAAGAGCTGTGGTACAGTTTGCGAGAAAATTGGGGCTAGAGCCATCTCCCCTGCATTGTCTGAGTAGAAGGTCCAGCCTCTAATGGTATCTTGTTGTGGTGGGGATATACGAGTGCATGCTAATGTTCAAATGGTGATAATAATTGTAAATAGATTTATAAAGAACTTGACTCGTTTACCCCAAAGAATTCCTTTTGAGTTAGGGTTAGCCATGGTAGAGGTATCAATACGTTTCAAGCCATTATTGTATTGGGTCAGTTTTTGGAGTAGTGATGATTTTGTACCAGTGCAAGAAGCATTCCAGAATACAATGTCATTTAGGTGTAGCAACATATATGTATGTAACCAGCTATAGCTTATTGGACTAGGGAAAATATGGAATACTCCAAAGGAAATTTGAGCTGGCACAGCCTGGAGAGTGAAATCTGCATATTTCACATGGTATTGTGGTAAATTAAAACATGTACACTTCAGGTAAGTCTTGTCGATTTATTGGAGCGCCCCCAGTCGGCAGTTTGCCCAGAAAGTAGTCCAGTAGCAAACAACAACCTTTAGAACTTAATACAGGGAAGACCCCCATAATGAGGCACAGAATGCAACACAAATATAAGCATAGCAACACAACACACACCCTTTTCTTAACGTAACAAAAACAAAAATGGTAACGATTTACACAGTCAATTAAAAGAACTCCACTACAAAACCTTGCAATTTCCTAGGGCATTGAATGACCAGATAGGATTCGTCAGACAATTTCCCAAAGGCACATCCTTTGGCTCAAGTGTGCCTCTTCTTCTGTACATCTGAGTCTTGGAAAATGCAAGAAACCTGTTTCAAAGTACCTCCTTTTCCTTCCCTGGCTTCATGCACACCCTCACTTCTTCTAACGCGAATGGTTCATTCACAACTTCACCTACTCTTTCATCCACAATTTTATCATCTAAACAGCCTTTGGAGAATGACTCCGGAATTTTCACATGGTTATTTTATCATTCCTTTGAATCCCCTTACATTATGACTTCTTCCTGAAATGACAGACTTTACCATCACTCAACAATGCAGAATTGGTCAAGACCTTAACAATCTTTAGAGGATGAGAAAAATAGTTAGGACCCTCCTTAAAATATTCAGTTTTTTTTTTTTTTTACCTGAACCTACTCACCATTATTTGGTTTCATGTTTCCAATCTTAGTGCTCTTACATACAGCTTGGGCATATTTGATATTCTCTCTCTCTGGAAGCGGTCCATCGTCTGTCTCTCAGTTGTCATCCAGCACAAGTTACCGTAAGTAAACGGCTCTCTTCTCTTAAGTATCTTAAAGGGATTAAAATTGATCTTTGTTGAGGGAATAGGATAGATCCAGACAATTCTTTATATTTTTCTTTGCAGCACAACCCTTTGTTTACTTCCATAAGCATGCTACCCATGATCACACTATTAAAACATTCAACTGTATCATTGCTGGCAGGATGATACAATGTTACATTGCATTTAATTCCATTCAGAGGTAAGAAATCATTTACCACGCGGGAAGCAAATTGGAGTCTGCTATCCATCGGAAAAGACTTAGGAAGACCCTCAGTCTGGAATACTTTGAGACATTTTACAAAACTGGAAACCTCTTCACAATTAACTGCACTAACTTCCAGCTACTTTGAGAGTAAATCTACAATTCTTCTGATCCCTGCATAGGTCCTAGAATATCCATAGCTAATTTCTCTGCGATAACATTAGGAAATATGATGGGATGCAAGAGCGGATCGAAACTTGTGATTTACTATTCTTTGAGTCGTTCACAATGAATGCACAAAATCTTGCTTCTTAAGGTAAGTGGAAAAATTATTTACTCTTGTGCAATCAAAAATCCTGAATAATCAAATTGATAAATAATTTGGCACTTCTCAGAATGCTTTGAATCGATCCTCCAATTTTCAGTTTTCAGGCCAACCATTGTGAACATACTGACATACTCTCTTAACCATTCATCTTTAGAAATGGCACTTGAATCAGTAAAACCCATGCTAGCTATTAGAAAATCCTCCCAATCATCCAGTGGGCAAGAGTGCTCTGGTGACAAAGTCTGCAATGCTGTTTTTTGCATCTGGTAGATATTGCACTTTATAGTTGGAATCTAACAATCACACAGAATCTAACTGGAATCTAACAATCACACAGATATTCTGGACACACAAGCAGTAGCTTTTGACATATCACTGGTTGTCAAGGGCTTTTATTAGGGGATTGTAGTTGGTATGAAGGGTAAACCCAGCTACCCACACATATTGCCTGAAGTAAAATATCCATCACACACAGTGCAACACCTCCTTCTGTATGACAGAGTAGTATTTCTCAGTTGGAGGGAATTCAAATCTTCGCGGTGAAAGACATTTTCGCTAAAAGGAAAAGGGATTCGCCCTCTGAGGAAGAATATTTCTCCTTTTCAGAGGAAGATACCCCATTTGTTAGAAAGGGAGGTAAGGCAACTAAAAAAAACTAAACACCTTACGAGTGTAGAGCACTCCTTGGGCAGCCTGAGCGATGCAAAAGTCATTGAACAATACTTGGGTAGCCTGAGCGCTATAAAAGACAGTGGTTTCAATAGCAGCACAATTAGCAAGAGCGAAAATGTTGGCACAATTGATCTAGGTGTCCCCCGCGGCACAAAGAGAATGAGTGGCCTTCATGGTTTAAGGGACCGCAGTTTTGATACTGATGAAGATTACTCATATGGTATTGAGATAGAGGACGAGGCGGATGAATAGGTCTTCGATCCACTGGAGAGGTTCGATAATGGTTTCCTTGATGAGGATTTAGATCAGCCTTTGAGTTCAAAGGCTATTAAACACCATTCGAGTGTGGAAATTTTCAATACTACCCGCATTACGCACGCAAGTGGCTCGGATTGGTGGCCCATGGACCACGTGACCTCCTTTATTAAATTCTGGATCTGCAAGTCTCTCGATAAACAGATGTGGAATCTGATGAGAGCCAAAGGCCTCAGGCCATTGCTGGATAATAAGTCAGGAACAACACCTAATTTGTACCAGGAGCTCTTGACTTTCCTTTTTAAGTCCAGGAGAGATCATAGGAAAGGTCTTGAGTGCTGCCTTAAGCAGTGTCAAGACAGATTCTTAGACACTCTGGGTCCACTGGTCAGGATTTTGGAAATGGCTGAGGAGGCCTCCTTTAAGGGTAGGGCCAACTTTTTGGATTGTGTGAACCCATTTTCAGGATTTTATAGAACATTTCAGAGACTGCTATTTGGTTTTAGATGGTTGATCTGAATTTACTGACTTTGTGTACAAGCGGATTCTTTTTTATTTTTTAACATGTTTCAGGTATTGGTTTACCTGTTCCTGGTACCAGGCTTGCTTACCACTAATACTGGGGCTGTAACATCTTTCAAACAGCACATGCTCTCCAGCCCACACTGTGGAGTAAGAGACTGTTTGCTGACGAGGAGCGAGGCAACCAGTATTCTTCGTGGAGCAGCGCACTCTTTAGCTGTGCTGCGCAGTGAGGGAGTGGTGGTTGAAGTTCCTGAGACATCACCTGGAAATGCCTGCCAGAGTTCGTGTGAGGAGCATGGATGTGCTCGAGCGTTCACACAAAGAAGCGTACTGCGACAAGGGTGGACATGCAGAATCACTGTCCTACATACAGATGACGCAGGATACCGTCAGCGACGCCATTTTGGATCAGGCACACATAGAATTTCCTGGTACATTTTGTCAGTGCTGATGTACAGAAGAATTGCCAATCGGATTTAGTCTTCAGCGCAGATGCACACAGCTGTTAAGTATTTTGCAGCCGTATTTTACTGTTTACATTTCTGATGCCACTTTGCAAGCTGGTGGGAATTCATTGTATCAGCATATCACGCCACTGCACACAGCAGGGCAAGTGTGTACAGGTGTATTTTACTGTTTACGTTTCTGACGCCACTTTGCATTGCAGGTGGAAATTCATTGTACTCAGAAGATCACGCCGATGCACACAGCAGGGCAAGTGTATACAGGAGTTTTCACTGTATTGTTTGTGACTCTTCACCAAGCATACTCCAGTTTTCGAATACTGTGCAGTTTATGTGAGGGTCATTATCCACATGTTCTGTTGTGCAAAGTGACTTTAAGGTGTTTTGCTAGGTGTCATCCACATTTATTGTGTAGCTATGCAATTTGAACATCCTGCAAAATATTTACAATAGAAGGGTGATCCTCCCATTCCTTGGGCTAGATGGAAATAGCAGTTCCTCACATATATGAAAGCTATTGATGGGATAGGATAGGTGCGGAAAGGAAGTATTTTACTCTACTGCTTAGACTCGGAGGGTCAATTGACGTTTAGGACTTTGCTGCAAGTTCCTCTGCAGGGAGAAGAGGATCTTAATGCATTTGAGGAGGCGTTATTACGGATGAAACTTAGGGTTAAACCTTCTTCCAGTATGGCATTTAACAGGTTTAGGTTTTTTACACCACAACTTAACTCGGGGGGAATCTTTTGATGATCTTCTTACAACTTTGAGGGCACTTTCAATGCACTGTAACATTGGAGCTATAACTGATGAAATAAGGGATCAGATAATTTTGAATGTTAAAAATAAGAAGGTACAAGAACAATTGTGGGTAACGGGAGACCCAAGATTCTAGAATGCCAATACCACTGCTAAAGCTATTGAGCAGTCGGATAAGTGGATGAAGTCTGTGCAAGATGGTGCTGCGAAGAGCGTGAATATGACTGATGAAGTGTGTGTGGTTGTGATAATTCTGCATGTAGAAGGGGACAAGCAGCAAAGAAATATGACAAAATGCTTACCTGTTATATGTGTGATAGCTTTAGTTGTTTAGCTTCGTCACACCATTGTCCTGCCATTAATAAGGAATGCATAAACATGGAGAGATGGGACATTTTTAACGGGCGTGCAAAGGTGAGAAGAAGAAAGTTACTTTCCCGTCCAACGGCAGGGCGGCAATGTGTGAGAGAAGTACCTTGTGTAAAATGTGTTTGTGATGTAGAGAGTGAGAGGGGAAAGGGGATAATTTTATCCTTGAACACTCAAGAAGGGGAAAAGGAGGTTAGCAAACCTCCAAAGTGCAGGGTTCAGATTCTTAACAAAGAGTTGAAGCTCATGGCAGATTCAGGGTACCCTTGGACAATAATCACCGAGCAATATTTTGCAGAGAAGTTTGGTGACATCACAACACAAGATGACTTGAAAGAGTCAGACTTTGAAGCCCAGAGTTTTGATGGGTCTGCCATTGACATGAGAGGTTATACTGAAGCAATCATAACATTCAAGGGAAGATATGTGCCCATTAAGTTG
Organism: Calotriton arnoldi; assembly: GCA_963921515.1. Lineage (NCBI taxonomy): Eukaryota > Metazoa > Chordata > Amphibia > Caudata > Salamandridae > Calotriton > Calotriton arnoldi. Next base: position 1,110,660 of record CAWUFW010001738.1, on the reverse strand, counting down.
TATGTGGCAGTGAAAGGTGTAAATGTTTTGGGATGGAAGGATCAGTGGAAGCTGGGAATTGTATTAAATCCAGGTAGGAAAGAGCTGGTATTAGCAATATGTGAACCTGATGATTTTGCATGGTTAACTTCTCTGTTTTCTTGTGTGTTCACTGAGAGATTGGGCAAGTTCAGGATTGCACTCACCAAATTAAACTTAAGTAAGTGGCGCTACCTGTGAAACAGAAGCTTAGAGGGGTACCCATTAATGTGAGAGATGAACTCGAGGGTATACTGGATGAAATATCGAGTGAAGGTATTATTGAAGAGGTTGAATCTTCTGAATGGGTGTCTCCCATAGTTATGGTACACAAGGTGGATAAAACTTTGAGGTCATGTATTGATCTTAGAGCACATAACACTAATATTATGGTTGGCTGCCACCCGTTACCAAACATTAACAAAGTAGTGAGTATGTTGGAGGGTGCAGCTGTATTTTCCACACTTGACTTCTGATCAGACTATCACCAGATTGAGTTGAGTGAGGATTCCAAGTGTTTTACCACATTTATTACTCCACAAGGCTTGTTCCAGTTTAGGGGGATGCAGTTTGGCCTTGCGTCAGCTGCATCTGTGTTCCAGAGGGCGATGTTCCACATCTTTAAAGGCATGGAAGCCTACGTTAAATGCTTCCAGGATGACATTCTGATTTTCTCAAAAAAATAAGCAAGAACACTTGAAATTAGTATCTGAAGTGTTGGGAAAGCAAGATGTTGAAAGAGGGCAAGTATAAGCTATTTCATGAGTCTGTGGAATATCTAGGACATACTTTGTCTAAGGAGGTGGTTGTGCCCAAGAAGTCATTGGTGGATGCCATCATCAGCGCACCTGCACCGGACAATAAGACGACGTTGCTTTTGTTTGCAGGTCTGTGGGAATACTTTAGTAAGTTCATCAGAGACTTTGTGACTAAAATGGAACCATTAAGAGAGCTGACCAGAAGAAATGTGGAGTTATTGTGGTCAAAAATACAGTAGCATGCGTTTGAATTGGTCAAATCAGACATTGTGGGGGCACCTATACTGAAACTCTTTTGTGTGAACAGAGAATGCATTCTTACAGTAGTTGCTAGTCTCTATGGAGTGTGAAGTGTGGTAGTAAAGAATGGAATGTGACGTTTGCTTCTTGCACCTTGGGCGATAACGAAAGAAGGTATGCTGTAATAGAAAAAGTGTTGTTGACGTGTGTGGGCAGTGGAACATTTCTGCAAATTATGTATGGGGCTCTCGTTTCATCTTAAAGACAGATTACAAACCGCTTGTTGGAATATTGTCTCCTGGTGCGGGTGCACAGCTACAGCGCACATAGCGAGGCTGAAGTCTAGACTCCAAGAATACAATTTCAAAGTGGAACATGCGCCTGGGAAAAGCAATGTCACTGCAGACTGTCAAGATTACAGTGTGATAAGGAAAATGTTGATGAGGAGATTGAGGTGATAGCCAGCAAAGCAGATGTGATGTCTAAAAATTTGAAGGTGTGGCTGACGAAATGTGGAAGATTGCTGTAGAAGGTGATGAGTTATTCAAAAATGTTTTGGAATATGTAAAGGAAAGGTAGCCAAGAAGGAAGGAGATTTCAGCTGATTTATTTCCTTACTGGAAAATTTCTGGAGAGTTGGAAGTAGAAGGAGAGATGTTTAAGGATGAAAAGTGCATACCACCTGCTGACTTGTGGGATCGCATATTGTCCTTAGCCCACAAGGGACATCTGGAAATGTCATCCATGAAATGGTTGGTAAGGACAACATTTGGGTGGCCGGGTCTTGATAGACTGGTGGACAGGGTTGTCTGGGAGTGTGAAGTATGTGCAAATAGTGAAAAGATGCTTAGACTCATTCCGGCACCTTTGTGTCCTGTTGAGTGGCCGGAGTTTCTGTGGCAGAAGGTAGGTTTTAACATTTCTAGTACTTCTAATTTGTTACCCCAAGAGTGTAGATTTGGTATCGTTTTGGTGGATTACCACTCTAAGTGCCCAGAAGTCAAATGTATTTCTCAAGTTACCACTTGGGTAGTGATTGAGCTTTTCAAAGAGCGGTTTGCTCTGGAAGGTTACCCTGAGATCCTTATCACTGACAATGGTGTGAAGTTGAGGTCACATGAGATGGAAAGTTTTCTTAGGTATTGTAGCATCCGCCATATCACCACCGCATTGTACGAACTTCAGGAAAAAGACAAGTGGAAAAAGGTAACCATGTGTTGAAGGAGAGCATTTTGTGGGCAAGTTCTTTTGGAGGGGAATGGAAGGACAAACTGAGGGAAAAGTTGTGGTCATACCGGATTACTCCTCATACCACCACAGAAGTTAGTCAGTTTAAACTGCTTAAAGTTAAGGATCCAGTTTCTAAGTTGTGTCCCTGGTGGTGGTTCAAGAAAAAGCAGTTAGGGAAATACGAGGGTAAGGCGAGGGAAGAAGTGGCCACAAGGGTGGAAAGAAAGAGAGGAATGTTAAGTTTGTTTATGATGCTAAGTGGAAAGTCAAGGAACCCGAATTTATGGCGGGAGATGGGGGTCAGGATTCATAAACCTGGGGTTTTGGCCAAAAGCGAGTCCAGATTTGGTAAGGCTATGAAAATGGTCTAGGTCAACAAGACCAGTGAGGTCACTCAAGATGGAAAAGTCTGGAATATCAGAAGGGAGGCTAGGTGTGAGTGCAGTGAAAAAAAGGGTCCGTTTCACATTCCAGGTGGAATGGACCCACTGGAAAGTAAGCGAATTGTGACAGGAGGCCTCCTTGTAAATTTGTAGATTCTGTATAGTATGTGGCGTTTGCTTGGTGGGTCGTTTTTTGATGTGTGTGCAGTCTCTCTTTATTTTGCCTGTTAAGTGCAGTCCTTTTGTGGGCGTTTGTCCATTTTGTAAGGGGAGAGGTGTGTTACATATTTACAAGTTATATATATATATATATGTATATATATATATATATATATATACATACATACATATATACACACACACACATTGTGCTTGTTGATTTAAGGGCACTGTTTTTATTCCAATATTTCCAATTTATTCCAGTTTCTCCTGTTGGGTTCAGGCTCTAGAATTTTGGGAGGTTTGGTGTTTTCTGCCTTGGCTGTAGGCAGGTACTGTTCTGCTCTCCTAATAAACCTTTGGAAATACTACTTGGATTACTTCCTCTTGATTGCAACACTCTTCTTTAATGGTTTAAAATTACTTTGTAGGTGCCTTGCAAATTTGTGTTTATTATTCAACAATTGGCAGATCTCATGGGCCTGATTCACAGAACTAACTTACGTCAAAAACGTAAAGTTAGTACTTTTGAGTATTCACAGAATACACTTTCTCATTTTGGTATTCAAAGAATGAACTTACTCATTTCAGTATTCACAGAAGTTAGTAGTCCTAACTTTAGGACTCCTAAATGCCTTCTGTGAATACCGAAAGTCTTAAAGTTAGGATTTTTCTCAGTTTCGGAGTCCTAAAGTTAGGAGTCCTAACTTTACTACTCCTAAACTGAGAAAAATCCTAACTTTAAGACTTTCGGTATTCACAGAAGGCATTTAGGAGTCCTAAAGTTAGGACTACTAACTTCTGTGAATACCGAAATGAGTAAGTTCATTCTGTGAATACCAAAATGAGTAAGTGTATTCTGTGAATACCAAAAGTACTAACTTTACGTTTTGACGTAAGTTAGTTCTGTGAATCAGGCCCCATGTGTTTTGCAAACAAAATCTCAAACTAACTTGGAGTAATGCTTTGCTTGTACTAAGAGGTACCTTAGATCATCTTTACATGATGGGGAGGTTCCTCTTTAATTGCTTTCACCAAATCTTATTTAATGGCCATACTCTGGTCACAAACCTTCTGTCCTAAACATGTGATATTCAATTATTCTTACTTTTACCCAACTGATTGTAAATTGCTATACCTCGAGTGTCCAAAGTGTGCAATAAAATGTTATTTTTCCTCACTGGAGTACATTTTGCTGATTCTCATCAGCTATGGTAGTAATATAATTGGAGAAATATTCTCCAACACACAAAAGGTGATGGGAGGAATGCTTGCAAATAGTCTAATCACTGCCAATAGTGTGGGGTAGAATTCAATGTGCTTTTGCCCACCATTCCACCTACGATTAGACCCAGCCATATGCAAATCAGCCTTGGTCCTGCTCCAAAAAGAACAGTCCTGACCAAACTGCCATGCCAGGTCCTCTCCGAACCAGAACACAACCAACCCATGACTGCTTTTTGCCTAATTGAGCCTCTACAGTTGGGTGCAGCTTGGTTTTAATTGCACAGTGAGCAGGGGACCCATGTTTGGGCCTTTGTCAAGAGAGGCACCAAAACAATGGGTTTGAATGCTACCCCAAGTGATTGCCAGTGCTTAGACCTTTTTCAAGCATTCCTCCCATCACCTTTTGTGTGAATATTTAATTACAGGCTCACTAGGAGCCAAAAGACAAGCCTGGAGTATTCTAATAAGAAAGTCTAGGCTATTCACATTATATCACATGAAAAGACCTAACATCAGGAAGACAGAATTCAATACACCATGGATGAAAAATGAGTGCTAGAGGTGACTCTTTAGAATGAATGCACGGTTGACATTGAAGGTGTGCACAGCTGAATCTTTAATACAAACTTCACTTAGATAATACATATGAGGTCAATAAGGAAGAACCAAGACATAATGTCACAAACCTATGCATCAAGAATGAATAGTTCCTAGCATATGGAAAACACAATCTGTTTCTAAGAACAAAGTCTCTTACTGGACTGACAAATGAAGTCAGTTGTGGCTGCACAATTTTTAAGCATGAAGCTGTAAATTGAGCAGATTAGGGTAGAGGACCCTGCCCTGTTACTGAGACAGGAGGTCCTTGCAAAGTGGTAGCCTAATCGGATGATAGATGCTCATGCCCAGATGTTCTAAAACCACCCTCCTGGTTCCATCCAGTGCCACTAGGATGACTGGGGCCTAGCTGTTCCTGATCTTTTTCAGAATTCGAGCCAAGGGCAGTAAGGCGTACAGGAGACCCGTGTACCATTCCAGTGGTAACGAGCGCTCTTGCAGAAACTCCACAGGGTAAAACATTTGACACTGCACATTTTCGATGGTGGTGAAAAGATTTAGCCAGGTTTCTCCCCAGTGTTGGAAGGCGCTCTGCGCCACCTCAGAATGCAAATACGGCTTGTGATATGCCAGGTGGCACCTGCTCAGTCGGTCTGCTCTGGCATTCAGGGACCCTGCCAGGTGGTTCACGATCAGGAATATGTCCTGCCGCTCAAACCAACTCCAGAGGCGCAGAGCCTCCTGGCATTGTACTTATTACCCCACCCTGCCCTGCCTGTTGTAGTTGTGCATGGTCGTGGAGTTGCCCATGAGAAGCTGCACCAGCATCCAATGTGAGAAGGCCTTCAAAGCCAGACGAGAGGCCCACAACTGTATCAGACTGATAGGGAGCTGGCCCTCTGCCGGAGACCAAAGTCCCTTGATCTCCACCTCCCCAGCCCAGCAGGGATGAGTATGCCATGACTATCAGCTCTGGGTGGAGAAGGGAGAGGAGCCTGCTGCCAGACCACTGTCATTCGAGCAGTCACCATTGCATATTTCCAGCTGTCTCCTCCAAGAGCTAGATGACATCACTCATATTTCCTTGATGCTGGAGCCACTAGAACTTCCAATTCAGAATCCGCATGTGCACGGCACAGCATTCCCGATGAGGAGAATATAGGAGGCCAAGAAGCCTTAGAGTTACTTTCACTGTGACCCAGGAACATAGTCTTAATGTTCCGGACTCGCTGCAGCAAGGAAAAGCCCTGAACTTAACTTTGTCCAGGACTGCTCAAATGAATGGAAGCCTCTATGAAGGAGTCTGGTGGGGCTTTGACTAGTTGGTAGTGAACCCCCAATGATATCTAGAGGATCACTGTTGTCCAGAGGTGGCTCACGACCGACTGTGGCAAGCCTTTTCCGTCTAGGTACATGAATACTAATATTACTGACCTCTGAAGATGTGGCGTGACTACCACCATACCTTCTGTGAACCCCAGGTGGTACTTGTGAGGCTAAACGGGAGAACAGCAAAATGAAAATGCTACTGGCCTACTTGAAACCGCAAATAACGTCTGTGGCACTGCAGGATGGGTATATGAAAATACACGTTCTGCAGGTCCAAGGACACCATCCGGTCGCTTGAGTCTAGAGCAGACTCGTTCTGAGCCAGCGTGAGCATTTTGAATTTGTTCTTCCACAGGAAGTTATTTAGAGGGTGAAGATCCACAATGGGCCTGAGAGAACCATGCTTCAGAATGAAGAAATAGCGAGTGTAACAACATCCTCCTCTTTCCGAGCTCAGAATCCTCTCGATGGCACCTTTGGAGAGCAAGAATCACACATCTTGCCATGTTGTTTAAGTCATATTAAGAGAGGGGCCAGAAATGTGATAATGATGCCATTCAGCCCAGAGACAACACCATGGTTTTGGCACAGGACACAGATATTGGAGAAGGGTGAAATGGGCAGATCTAATGGCCTCGTTCTACATGCGGCCTGCAAGCAGTAGGATAGTTGGCGATACTGCCTGAGGTGCGCAGACCGGAGTCCAAACTCTCTGTAATGTCAATAAATGTTTGAACCGCCCAGCATCATATATTTGGTCCACACATTTGAGTCCCTTTTCATGCCAGAGTGCCCAGCAAAATGATTTCCAATCAATGCAGATGGCCGTGTTGTGCCAAAGTGGTGCCTTATTGTGCAGCAATATGATAATATCCATAAGCTTGTGTCAGTCTTTCCATGCTACCAGCATTGCGGTTAGAATGGAGTTTGACCTCGCTGTGCGGTTGAAGGTAGTCAGATACAGCAGGAAGAATAGGTCCTGCGGGTGACATTCTAAATGCATCCAGAAAAGTGCCACCTGTTGGGGACTCCGGTATGCAGCCAATTGTGATAGCTGAAAGGCAAGGCTATATGATTTTGTGTGTGAAAGTCAGAGACCTCCAGCCACTGTGGCAGCCCAGATGGGGGACGCTGGAATTCTAGGTTCAGGCCAGATGTAGGACCAAGTCTAAATCAAGGTGCCACTGTCATTTTCACACTCTGCACTTTCCCCCACAGGAAGAGGATCAAATGTGACCACTTCAAAAAATCCTGGCTTGTGTCCCCTACCAGAGGGAGGCAGTTGTCTTCCACCGTGTGAGAAAGTCCTTTATTGATAGATATGCCTAAGTAGAGGAGCCCTTTCGAGGCCCATCTCAAGTTGCAACAGTGGATGTGGATGCAGGCATTGGAGGTGGTTTGGGACATAGGAAGTGCTTCATACTTCGCCCAGTTGATTTTCAACCAACAGTTAGAAGTAATCCTGGATGACAGACATCACTGCATCTATCGAGGTTCAGGGCAGGACAAGAGAAGCAGGAAATTGTCCACATATAGCAAGGCCTTTACCTCTCCTGCCTCAGTGGTGATGCCCTCCACATTGCTTGACAGGTGAATTGCCACTGCAAGGGGTACCAGGGCCAGCAAGAAGAGAAGGGGGACAAGAGACATCCCCATTAGGTACTGCAGCTAATTTTGATGGTTTCCAAGAGGAAACCTCTGAATGCGACCTCCATTGTAGGTACATCGTATAGGAGGTGAACATTATGGATGAAATAGTCACCCAGATCCATGTGTGGCATGACGTGGAAGTGGGATTGCCATTTCGCTCGGCAAATGTTTTCTCTGTGTCAAGTGAGAGTCCGAATTTCCGTCAGCTAATCTTTCATCCCCCATAAAAGGTGTGCCAGTGTCCGTAAATGATTGCATGAGCTGTAACCTGGGACAAAGCCTATCTGGGATTCTTGGAATAACTGGTGAATTACCTTACTGAGGCTCATTGCCAGTATCTTGGCCATGATGTTTAGGTCTGGATTAAGCAAGGAGATCGAGCGATAACTTGTGCAGTCTAAATGATCTTTATTTTCTTTGGGGAGGAGGGTTGTTGTAGCCTTATTTGATACTGCCCCAAGTGAGCCTCTCTCCTCGGACTCCTGGAATGATTGTGTTAAATGAGGCATTAGAAGGGTCTTCCCTGCTTTATAGAACTCCCCTGGGAAGCCATCCTCCCCTTGGGACTTGTATGTTGGGAGTGCCAAAATGGCTTCAATCACTTCTTTCTCTGTAAAACCACTTGTCAGCAAGACACGCGCTTGTTCGTCAAAACCGGTAGGTGTAGAGTGGTCAAAAAGTAATCTACCTGTGAAAGGGTTGCTCCAGATTTCACAGTACAAAAAGAGAAATAGTAAGAAGAAAATTGATTAACAATGTCAAGTGGGTACCAATAGGTTCTCCATTGTGTCATGGATCCCTGGCATGGTCAAGTGAGATTCTCTGCTGCAATTGTGCTGCTTACATGATCATACCATTGACATTGGACTTTCACCAAGGCATTTACTTTTTAACTGCTGCTGTGAAGTATAAATTCAGACGTATTTTTGCAAATCAACTGTTTCAGAACGCCTGGGGTGTTGGAGGCAGGGTATTGTTCTATAAGGTTACGCATAGCCATCTCTAAGAAGGTGGAGGTCTGTTTGGGCACTGCATTGTGCTAGTGAAGAATCCTTCATCATCTTCCCCTTTAAGGTTGCCTTGCTGTCCTCTTAGAGTACCCTCTGGGATTCTACCAATCCTTCATTTTCAGAGAAGTACGACCTAACGTGATTCCATAGGCGAGCGCCTTCATGTGCTAGCGGATTGGGGGCAGCTTTACGAGACAGAGACCCAAGAGTACTGGACTTTGATCAGCCAGACTGGCCTTCAATGTATTGCAGCAGAAAATGCTAGGTAAAGGCCACTCATGAATAAGGTAGTAATCTATGCAAGACTGGGTGGCACTGGGGCAGGAGAAGACGGTATAATTTCTATTGACCGGTGTTAGAAATGTGGGTCTCTATTTGGCAGTGATTTGCACCCAATCCAAGTAGGGACCCTCACTCTAGTCAGGGTAAGGCAGTCACACCTAAGATAACCCCTGCTCACCCCCTTGGTAGCTTGTCACGAGCAGTCAGGCTTATCTGAGAGGCATAGTGTAAAGAATTTGTACATACACACAGAGTAACTCGGTGAAAACATTGCAAAATGAGTCCACACCAGTGTAGAACAATAGGCAATATTTATCTGAATAAAATAGGACCAAAACGACAAAAATACAACATACACAAGCAAAGATATCATATTTCAAAGGTTAAATCAGTTCAGTCCATAGAAATCTATTGATGCCTCATCTTTAGCACAAAGTACCTTGGATATGTCAAAATTCAAAGACGAAACAGGCTCAGGGGAGGTGAGGCGCCAGAAAAGCAAAGCGATGCATCGGTTCCTTACTCCAAGGGGAGGTGATGAGTCAGCTCCTTACTGCCAGGGGAGCTGATGCGTCTGTTCCTTAATGCTACACCGGGGAGGTGATGCATCAGTTCCTTACTTTCAGGGGAGGTGATGCGTCGATCTCTGGACACGCAGAATCGGTTCCTTAGTGTCTGGCAACGTTGATGAAGAAATCGTCGCCTGGGATGCTGCGTCGAAAATCGAGATGCGCTGCGTCGATTCCACATCGATGAAGCAGGCGCTGCATCGGAGTGGAGCGATGCGCATCACAACTTCGATGATGTGGAGCTCGAAGCTCACACTGCGGTGGTGCTTCTGATGCGCTGCGACAGAAAGCTGGGGCCTGCGGTGAAAGCTTGTGCCAATGCGCCCATCAGGGACCACGCTCTGGTGCTGGCAGTGAATATGTGTCGGAGTTTGTAGTGATGTATCAATAAAAACAGACGCTGGGAGTTGATGCATGGATTCTCTCCTTCAGTTCACCATATTCCACTTTCAAGGGGCTAGGGACAGGATTTGGCACCACTTGGCAAGTCAGTACTCTCAGCAGAAGAGCCCAGGCACTGGTAGGTGAAGTCTTTGATGGCCCTGAGACTTGTTAACAGGAGGCAAGCACACATAAGCCCTTGGAGAACCTTGGAAGCAAGATACAGAAAGCAAAGTCCAGTCCTTTCGCTCCCAGGACAGAAGCAGCAGACCAGCACAACAAAGCAACAGGCAGAGTGGCAGTTCCTCCTACAGCATCCAGCTCTTCTTCCTAGCAGAAGGTCCTCAGTCCAGAAGTGTTCTGATTTGATAGTGTCGGAGGTCCAATCCCTTTCTGCCTTTAAAGTAGGCAAACGTAAAAGGAAAGTCTTTGTAGTGTACAAGACCCTGCCTTTCCCTGACCTGGCTCCAGACACATTATGGGGGTGGAGACAGCTTTGTGTGAGGACAGCCACAGCCCTATTTAGATGTCAGTTAGAACTCCTCTCACCACTCTAGCTCAGGAAGGTCCATCAACCTGGTGATGGCCCATCAGGATATGCAAGGCACACCTCAGCTCCATTTCTGTGACTGTCTAGAGTGAATACACAAGAGCCCAGCTGTCATCTTAACACAGACGTAGATTCTACAGACAGGCAGAGGCATGGAAAGGTTAAGCAAGAATATGCCCACTTTCTTAAAGTGGTATTTTCAAACATGCAATTTAAAAACCAACTTCACCAAAAGATGTATTTTTAAATTGTGAGTTCAGAGAGCCCAAACTCCAAATCTCCATCAGGTCCCAATAGGAAATTACACTTAGAAGATATTTCAAGGCAATCCCCATGTTACCCTTTGGGAGGGATAGTCCTTACAATATTAAAAAACTAAATTAGCAGTATTTCACTATTAGGTCATGTAAAACACAACAACACATGTTCTACCTTTTAAATACACTGTACTCTGCCCAGGGGGCTGCCTTGGGCCTACGTTAGTGGTGACTTATATGCAGTTAAAGGGAAGGTTTAGGCCTAGCAAGGGGATGCACTTGCCAGGTCGAAATGGCAGTTTAAAACTGCACACACACAGACACTACAGTGGCAGGTCTGAGACAGGTTTGCAGGGCTACTCGTGTGGGTGGCACAATCAGTGCTGCAGACCCAGTAGTAGCATTTGATTTACAGGCCCTGGGCACACCTGGTGCACTTTACTAGGGGCTTACTAGTAAATTAAATATGGCAATCGTGGATAAACCAGTCACCAATACAATTTAGACAGACAGCTTATGCACTTTAGCACTGGTTAGCAGTGGTAAATAGCAAATATCTACCAAGGAGTGATCCCCTACATGGTACACAGAGGACCATATCATTCTGGTTGTGCAAATCTATCTGGCCTGTCCTGCCCTGTCCAGTACTGCGAATTCCAATCGCCCACCCAGTAAGATAGGCATTTTCCAAAGCTAAAAAAAGTTGAGAAAGTTGTGCAAGGACGTGGGTTTTTCAGCAGTAGGAGGACCCTACAATAATGGTACTGTCTAGGATCAGCATATTGGTGAAGATGATCGACCCTCCTTATCCATCCAAGTCTGGAGGGTCTTACAGAGGACTCTATTCTCTGTAAGAATTGCCAGTCCACATTTTTTTGACTATCTGCGTGAGGAGGCCGCCTCACCCTGATCATTAACTGTTCTACTAGTGCTGATGACCATGCCCACCCAGTACCATTTAAGCTTAGCATGCAGATTCTACTGACTAGGTGGGTCTATTGCAAGAGGACTAAGTCTGCCTTTTTCATATGCAGGCAATGCAAGATTTGCTTCATGTTAATGTAATGAGGCATGCCATTCACATTCATGGAAAGTAGGGTCAATGGCATGGGCATTGCAAGGCGGTATGGGACTGACAGAGTTAATCAGAAAGTGATAGGAGTGTGTGCAAATGTAACCCCTGGAGGAAGGGAGAAGGGAGCACCGGTTGAGTGAGTTCTAGGGAGGGTGTTGGTGGGCACAATGACTCGCTTGGTCAGGTACATTCTCTCCCCCCCCCCCCCAGTAATGATGGTACAGCTGCTCGTCAGCACAACCAGAAAAGGGGGGGGTAGAGTCCAAGAAGGTTCAAGGTGCCAGGGCCAGCAGAGTTGGGTGGTAAAAGCAGTTGTGGCCTGTAAACATGTTTGGGTCGTGTAAGGGGAAATCGCTAATCTGAGACTAAGGCGAGGTATTCAAACCAAGAGGAGGACATCTCTAAAGTTTGGGTCCTGGACTTGAACCTGTGCTTATCAGCACCAGCCCCACCCACCTCCTCCTGCACTTGAGATAAGGACTGAAGAAATACGGCAAGATATGGTCCGGGACTTGCGGTTGTCCACTCCGGTAGTGTCAGTTGCCGGGGTCATATATTTATTAATGAAAAGCACTGTAGTGTGATTATTGCATTATTAAAAACAGGCTTCCCACACTCCAACCTCTACACTAGATATATAGTGCTCACTCCTAATGTGTTTGTCATCGGTGCACTCTATGAAAAATGGATACCAAGTGCTAGGCCTTCAAAAAGAAATGCACATAAAGAGGGCACGCATTATGGCGTATAAGGCGCAGTAGATTAAGGGGATGCAGATCATAAATGTGACCAAGCCGGGTAGGTGCTAAATGGTGGAAAGGGATAGATAAAACAATAAGCAGCATATAACCAACAACAAGAATAACAATGAAGAGCCGTAGCAAGCAAAGTATATGGTTAGTCCTTTCCCTGTCTCACCAATCCCCAGCATCAGAGCACACCTCAACATACTCTTCTCTCGGTCCTTGTATAAGCCTTAAACAACCTGGTGCAGTCTCACACAGCCTTCTTGGCCATCTCCCCATCCTGTGATGCCCGAGATATTATCTGGGGGCTTCCAAGCAGGATAACTCATCCAGAAAGGGGGTGCATGGGATGACTCTTGAGAGTCCAGTAACAGTTCAAGGTCCCCCGGGTCGAGGAACTCCTTCGCTTTTCCATCTAGTGTCACTAGCATCCATGTCCGTTCCATGAAGTCATATTTAACCTCTATGTTCTTCAGTCTCGAACCGAGGGCTAGAAATCACTTGTGCTTGACCTGAGTAACTGGAAAATATTTCACTGAAAAAAGATCCGGCTGGCATCAAGGAACAGGGGGTCAGTTGCCCTTGTGGCATCTATCAGTATGGCCCTGGTGTGTTGGTGATGCAGCGCACAAGCTCTGATTGGGTGGGGAGTATTATATTGGAAAGCCTAGTGGGACTGGACCCGATGGACTCTCTGCAGCTCTAGTGGTTCAGGCAGTTGGATGTGGAGGGTTCCGGATCACTGTTCTCAAGTAGCCTATCATGTCATCATTCTCTGCCCCCCTAGGGACGCCATAGATCCAGAAATTGTTGCTCCATGTTCTATCCTCCAAGTCTGTCACCTTACGAAACAGGAATTCAACATCTTGTCCCCAATCTGGGATATGTCCATAGTGGGGTTGCACTGCATCAAGTCTATGGTTCACTTGATCTAATAGTGTGTGAATGGATGATTTCTCTTGTCTAATAGATTACACTTAATTCGTGAGGTCTGTTATTTTAGCATCTATCATGGTGAGTGTGGCTCCTAAAGTTGAGATGTCAGAGGAGCAACTACATATTTTTACCCAGCGAGGTCATAGGAGTATGCTTCAGGGAGAGAAGCAAGCAACTTACTGCCTCTGAGAATGAGAATAGGAGCTGACGGGACGGCTATTGCTGAGACAACATGCAAGCAACTGTAATTGCTTGAGCTCTGGGGGTAGGAACAATATTCTCTGATTTCCTAAGTTTAAGTCAGATGAGAAGGACCAATGTAATGACAAGCAGTGAGAAAGTAGTCCCAGATATGCGCCCCCCGGTGCCCTGCCATGGGTAGAGCGGTGCAGTGTAGACCGCTGCCCTCTCACAAGTTGCCGTGTAGGAGGACCTTAATTAAGAAGAAAGGGAGGATTCCACCTATGGGTGTAATTGACCGAGGGCAAGAGACCAGGGGCCATATTCTCCAGAACGGCGTTAACATTATCTCCGCTTTAGCGGCAGGAAACTGCCGGCGATAACATTATCGCCGCTTGAGCGGCAGGAAACTGCCGCTAAAGCGGCGATAATGTTATCGCCGTTCTTGAGAATATGGCCCCAGGTGTGTTACTGAATACAGACCCGGAGTAGGCACACCTACCGTGGGTATGGTTATACAGCTGTCCCTGGTCTCAGAATTATGCAACAAAGGTCCATGCGTGCCCGAGAGGATTCATATTGAAAGATACTTAAGGGAACCAATTTAGCGCCAGAAGCCCAGTTGTCATCAAATTTGAGTGGGGGCCCCCCTGCACTGCTGCGGCACCTGGCTTTCCCATGTTCCCAGGCCTAGAATCCATTGAAGGCGGGCCTGTACTCGCAGTAGTGAGGTGTGCTTGAACGCAGCAAACTCTCATGCCATGCTATCCCCCATATAGTTCCAACAAGAACACCAGGCAGGAGGGCCTAGAAATAACATTCCGCAATTCGGCGGTCCCTAGGTGCATTTTGGAGGAGACACTTCTCCTACTGCGCTGTCTGTAGTCGTTGTGACATCAGAGGCTGAGATGAAAGGTCGTAGTCACAGAGCTCAAAAGCCATCACATCCAGAGTTATAGATAAACCCTGCAGGGTGGCAAGAGGATCACTACCCTGTGCCTGGGTAAAATCAGTGTAGGCAACCCCCCAGAGAGGAAGGAGGACGGAGCGGGCCAGTACCTCCTCGGAGCTCTAGCAGAGAGCGCCCATCTTGGTTGGCTCCAAGCTCCGCTTTCCACATGTGACTTTCCTATATGAGAAGGCATGGGCGCATAAGAATGATGGACTGGGATGTGGCCCAGATAATTACCAGTGGTAGAGATTAATTCAAGTATTCCACCCAACACTTTTTTGCTTTCTTCAGTGTGAAGCCCTAAGTGAGATGAATATAGCCAGACGTGGGTCCCGTACTCACTGTGCCACAGGACTCAAGTTACACCCCACTGAAGAGAATCGGTTTGGCCAAAACTGGCCTGGGGTAGTTTTGTGATTTTGTTCATAGGGGACCTCGCCTGGCAGTTTGCGCTGACTGTTCCTACTGGAGCAGAAGCAAGGCTTACTTGTATATGGTTGATTCCTGTCTCAGGTGGTGCCATGGTGTGCAAAATAACAATGGACTGGAATATTGCTCTGAGCAGTTACCAGTGACTGAAATTAATTAAAGTATTCCACTGGTTACTTTTTTGCTTTTTTAAACAAGTGGAGCAGCAGCAACAGAGCACAAAGAATGGAATCTTTGCAGCCCCAGGGTCGAGTGTAGAGGAATAATAAGCAATTGATCTTTTCTAGTCCTTGTGTTCCTGCAACAATACTACAAGAGCATACCTGTTGCACTAATGACAATACAATATAAAAGGTTTACTGTAATCTGGAAGCACTAGGGCAGGTGTGAAGAAAAGTGCCTGCTTCACTTGACAAAGGCTTGTTCTGCTTCTTTAACCCACGTAAGGGTTTTGTGGCGTCCTTGATGACAATTCAGAAGGAGTTGCGCCATGGCAGTGAACTCCAAAATTCACACGTACCTGAGAGAAGACCAGAGGGTGAGGCACCATACGGATGGCTTCAAATTGATAAACCTACAGATGCAGCATTCTAGCTGAAATTATATAACCTAAATAGCATATACAGGGAGGCAAAATTGAAGTTTTTCTTTTGAAGAATAAGTTACTTATGTTCGGCAATGCTCTTTTTATTAAATACTCTATTTGCAGATTCCTCACCACAAATATTTTGATATTGAGCATTAGCTGCAGTGGTGTTAAGATCTAGCCAGGGCTCTCCCTATTGGAGGAAGAGGCACTGTGCCACCTCAGGGTGTAATCACCATTCGTCATCAGCCAGGCACCGGCGCTGAGTTTGTCTGCACTGGCATTCAAAAATCCAGTTAATCAACAGGAAATTTAACTTACACTCTAGCAGTAGAATCATGTTTTTCTGTCATGCATGGAATGTATTTTGTCTTGCTGAGGTCTGTTATATTCAATGATAAGGTCTGTAGAATATGCACAGCATATATTTAGAACTTTTGTGAACTGATCTACTCTGCTCCGAGTAAACAGCTTCTAACGTAAGGCTTGCTCAAGGACATCACTTGTGACTTGCAGTTGCATATTTGGCCAGCAACAAGACCCTTAGGCACTGCTAGCACACCATATGTGGATGAGACAAAGCGTCTACCTCTGATTGGTTACCACATAGCTTAAGCTTGGAAAAAACCCTACTGTCCAAACTGTACACGTGGGAAGGATGTGAACACTACCACCTTGTAACATGCAGGTAGCACACAATATTAGCTTCTTCTGATTGGCTCTGGATCTAATAATTGTTTAACCTTGACTGTCTGTAGCATGGACACATGATGTATTAGTCTATAGCTGCCGAGAAACTTATTCTTGTGACATATAATAAATGTCTTTTGTGGTTTGGGGGCATAAAAGATTGTGTTGAACTTCTGCAATTGGGACATTTGTTTTTTTCCATGCCATCTGTTCCCATATATACGTATAAAGCTACCTTTGAAATTCATCTGTGCCTTAGCTTCCACACAGCCAGCTCCATAGACTAGACTTGCTAGAGGACTCAGCACCCCGCCCTGCTTGTTGAAGCATCTGGCGGTGGTGTTGTCCGTGAGAACCTGAACAAGTCTAGCTCCAATGGACAGTAAGAAGACTTTCAATGTCAGTCGAATGGCCCGCCCCTCCAGCAGTTTGGTTTACTGCAGAGACCTGTTAACATATCGGAGTCCTCTGAACGCAACTGTCAGCTCCTGGGCACAGTTGAATAGCAGGATGCAGGAGGCCAAGAAGTAAGAAGCATAAAACACACTCTCACCAAAAACCAGGACCGAGGCAGGAACATCAGGACCACAGCCCAAATGTCTTGATCTTGTTATGATGAAGGAAATACCGAAACTGCACCGTATTGAGGATAGCTCCAATGAAAGGGAGCCTCTGCGAAGGAGCCAGGTGTGACTTCGGCACATTCATAGTTAACCCAAATGAGGTCAGGAGGTTCACCATCGCCTGGAAGTGGACCACGACTGACTCATGAGCCCAAAATCAACAGCCAGTTGTCAAGGTAGGGGAAAACTGAAATCCTAACCTGCGAAGGTGTGTTGCGACCATTGCCATCAATTTCGAAAACACCGGAGGTCCACCTTAAAACACAAAAAGCATCCGTGGGACTGCAGGATGTCTACATGGAAGTAGATGTCCTTCAAGTCCAAAGCCACCTTGAATTTGTCTTTCCGCAGGAAGGCGTTCCTTGGGCAGAGATCTAAAGTAGGAAAAAGGCCTCTGTCTGTCTTGGGCACAAAGAAATAGCAGGAATAACAGAACTGGGGTGCCTGTTGCAGGGGTGATGAGGCTTGGTGTTGCCAGTATGCCAACCATCTTCAGTAGCCTCTAAAGGGACAAAACTGTTGAGGGTACGGTCTCACAGGTATCGAAAGGCCTAAGGAAGGTGCCGCTGCCCGGTTTTCTCAGACGTTCCAACAGTGGCATAGTCATCAAAGAGGCCTGCATTTCTACAGGTAACCCTGTGGATATTATCCAAGCATGGTGCGGAAGCACAATGTTAGTGCCAATTGCTCTGCCCAAGTAGACCGTATTGCCCAGCCTAGAACCGATGATATATTTCGTGGCACACTGACCATCCTGGATGGGTGAGCCAGGGTGCCCCAGAATTTCATGGGGACTGCCGGCAATATCTACCCAACCATATCCCAAAAAATATGGGAATATCTCCCTAGCAAACAGCTGGCACTCTTGACAAGAAGGATAGGTTAACTGAGGAAAACATCTGTTTCCCAAATGCCTCAATTTGACTTTCTATAGGAGTCATAGGGAATTAATTAATGGTTCACCCTACTGGTGGAAGTCTCAATTACCAAACCTTCTGGTGTAGGGTGCTGAGTCAAGAAGTCTAGGTTACCTGGTACCTGGCAACCTGCCTGTTCACAAGTGGACAAGAACAAGGATTTG
The DNA here is from genome assembly GCA_963921515.1 of Calotriton arnoldi. Lineage (NCBI taxonomy): Eukaryota > Metazoa > Chordata > Amphibia > Caudata > Salamandridae > Calotriton > Calotriton arnoldi. Next base: position 1,092,761 of record CAWUFW010001738.1, on the reverse strand, counting down.
ACCAGGTGCCCATAATGGTGTCAATCACGGCTTCAATGAATGGTAGTTAAGAGTTCATAGGAAGTCTGTTCAGGTTGCAAAACATCTGTCAATACACTAGTTTTGACTTCCATAGTCGGACGTTGTAAATCCAAAACCTTAGTCGACTGTCGCATTACTACAGCATTCTCTTCTGCTAATGGCCCTGGGGGGCAACACAAGTCAGTGTCTGGGGAAGAGCTCAACCCACTGGCCTCTTGCTACTCCAAGTACAAATTCCTATATATAGTGTGGGGAAAAATAATCACCCATAAACTTCATTGTCATCTCCAAGGCCGGTTTACTCTGATCAAAGTTGGAACCGAAAAGTTGCTGGAGTGTGACTCAGCAATAAAGGTATGTTTCTGTCTGAATCAATTGGACTGGGATAGTGTGGGTTAGTGCGACTTCGGGCCGCAACCTCTGTTGAGGCCAAATCTAATTCAGCTTTGATTCAACTATTAGGATAGGGTCTTCCTTCTGTGCGAGTGCCACCTGGTCAATGTCAAAGGGAACAGCCTGGATTTTGGTACCAAGTTAGAAGTTGGCTCTGGCATCAGAACAGAACCTGAGAAAGGGTTCAGGAGACGCAAACGGTGCAAGGAAGGCCCTCTGGCTGCAACACAACTGGAGGCTTCCGTAGATCCTTGGGTCCCGAAGGCGTGCCACAAGGAGCCGGAAGAGTGCCAAAGATTCACAGCATGACCTCTTTATAGGCCTCAATCTACTGTGATTTTGCTGATGGCCCTGGAAACTCTGGTTGCATGGATCAGTGTAGGATTCGGCTCCTCAGTGGGAGCCTGGGGACGAGACCGAGAGGCACACTGGCATCCTCCTGATCTGTGTGGCTGGAATGGGACGAATCCCATTTGGTCTGCTTGTGCTTTGCTTCAAATTTGACGTACCAGAAGACTTTGATCACAATTTTCAGAAAAATCACGTCAACTGAAAAGGAAAAATTGGGAGGAAGCTCTATATCCACATAGGTGCTGAAGAAAGACAGGAACTGATGTCGACACGCACAGGTAGAACTTATATGTTGCTCCATCATCACTGCGGGGCAAAAAAAAAAAAAAAGTCCACGTAGAACTGCACAATTCCACCTGTGAGGTGCAGAAATAATAGTGCTCAAATGTTCTGGATCCAGTTTGGCACCTGGGGATGTCCTAAAGGTGCAGAAACTGTGGGTAGAAGCAGTGCTTAATTTGAGTCAGTGGTTGCCGGTGGGGTGCCACAGTCACTCATTTTTGGGGACAGGCACTTATTTTTCTGCACAAGACATTTTCGGAGAGGAAGCCCTGAGAAAACGGAAAGACAGAGGAAGAGAAAGACAGACAAATTGTCACACAGGGAAAATGAAGGGATTGGTAAAAGTGAGATAAAAGAGCAGGGAATGTCTGGTAGTGGAAGGTGGATTCAAGACTATACAGCATTGGCATACCACGTGCCAAGATTTAAATTAACCAGCTGCGGGTTTCTGAGCAGTGCTTCGGGCACCGTCACTCATTCTTATACAAATTAAGCCCTGGATAAAAGTATCCATCAGAAGCCTTATGTTCCTTGTTAGCCACTTCAATGAGCAAATAGATTGAGTCCACCCTGAATTGCTCTTAGATGACAGATGCAAGTAACAAGTCATCAGCATATTGAACCAACTTAGAATTTTCGGGGAAAACCAATGTGTCCAAACTCCATTTTAAAGCTTGGAAAAAGATGGAAGGGGACTGTGTGAAGCCTTGAGTAAGTCTCTGTCACGTTAGCATAGATATGCCTACTGAGAACGCAAAGAAAGGACTCTCTGTGAATGGGAATGGAGAATGAGGCAGAACACAGCTCTACTATGATGAACCATTGCTCAGTGGCTAGGATATTCGAAAGGACGGTGGCAGGGTTCGGCACTGGAAAATAGTGGAAAGCGCTACACTATTAATGGCAAGGAGGTCTTGGACAAAGAGGTACACAATGGGCTTGCCCGTCATTTTTACTCAGAAGAACAGGAGTGTTGCATCAGCGCAGTTGAGCACTACAACACATTATTTATTAAGACCAGGTCAAATTCCAGGTTCTGATTCAGGTTGTAGTGGGTACTGTGGAATAACTTCTTCATGGGATTAACCATCTTACAGGGTTTGTCGAGAAAATGCATGCAGCGTCCTTTGCATGGGCAGACCACGCAGTGAAGGAACATTGTACTATCAACTTATTTAGATCTTCAGATATTTGAGAATCACATTTACCACCCTGATCATATGACTCACAGAGCATAGTTCGCACCTTATCTTCATTCTTTTCCAGGATATTTAGGAAAACAGTACAGTAAATTTCTACTCAACAGGATTGCTGATGATGTAGGGTTAGTAAAAAGGCATGTTTGTCAGAACCGAACCCAAGGTAACAGAAACGAGATCAGTGATATTATGGTAAACTCATTGGTTGGAGATGCGGGCTGCACTGATACACAAGCCGCAGACAGTTAACGAAGGGAATTCTGAAGATTTAAGGGACGATCAACCGGCACCTGTGTCAATAAAGCATGAAGTGGGCTTATCACTCTCATACAATTTACATAGGGGCCTTTTTGATCAACTGGGATTATGGCATTCATAGCAGTCGTTCCCTCTCAGTCCACCCTAAACTGCGGAGGATCAGGTTGGATGGCAGATTGGGGCAATCTCTTTTCCAATGTCCTAACGGACCACAATTAAAACCTCTCCTGAGTGGGACTACTTGCCTATCCGCCTTCTATCATTCTGTCCTGCCTGTTTGCCTCCTTGTCTGATCCGTTCCCCCTTGGAGATTGGGGCATTTTTAATGATATTAGTCTAGATTTGGTTGACTTTTCTTTTTCTTTACAGCCACACAGGAGGACAACTCCACTAAATTCTTAGCTTGTCACCCAATGCAAAGTGTGTGCAACGGTGGTACATAGCATGGGGCAGGAGTCCCTAACTGCTGGAGCTCTGCATATATTTCTTAGTCCCCATTCCATTTCACAATCACAGAGGAAAACATAAATGTGTAACCACCTTTTGCTGCAGCTCATCTCATGAAGGGAGGGAGAGAGAAAGGTGGGAGAGGAGAAAACCTCAGTTACTTTCTTTTAACTGAATTTGATGGAGGGAGATATACTTCCTCAAGCACACGGACCCCCTTGCTTTCGGCCAATCTCTAGTTACTGCCGTGAGACTAGCATAGGAGCAAGAGTGGCTGGATCAATGATCCTTTTTTGCACACACACTTTTATTGAGTCTGTGCTACTGCCCTGGCACTTCTACCCATCCTCCCCTCTCTGTGCTACTTCCTGAGCCCTCCAACACCTTGCAGTGGAACTCAGTCACACAAGTTGCTGCCTCTTGGGATGACTCCTACACCTACTTACCCACCTGGTCTAGACCCGTCATCTCCTACAGAGGCAAGAAAAGTGCAGGCCTTACAGCACAAACAAAACAGGAGAAAAAGAAGCCTGATCAGACTTCCCCTTTTAATGTATCTGCACTAACAGTGCCCAAAAGTATCAGTGGGTCGAGTGGGCAATGCTTCACCCCAGTTCACCTGGAGAAATATCTCCTTTACCTTTAACGACAAGCGTTGTGTGGAGTCGGATCGAGCTCTTTTCCCATCTCCGGATTAGAGTAGGCAGTACCTAGCCAAAGGCACCATGCTCCCTGAAAGAAAATATCGCTTAAAGCTCACTTGAGGTTCAAAAAATACTTTAAGAACAGATAAAGCAACATTGCTACCCACAGACAGAGCTTCACTTCACGAGCACCTTCAATTGAGCATCTAATGCTAATCCTTCTCCAAAATTCCCCAACATTTATATCTTGTCTTCACAAAGGTGGCTGAAATAGCATACATATGACAGAAACCAAAACTTTAGATAATAGTACTAACAGGTGCCTGGGTTTCTGGTGAGAAGAACAAGAAAGGACTTTGAAAAGGGATGCAACAGCAGAGAGCTCAGATGTTGAGCTAGATTAATTGAGAATCCTTGCTTCGTAGTGCCATGCTTGCAACTGAGGCACAGCACGTCAGATGGAAGAGAACTCAAGCACATTAGTAGAACATAAACATACAAAATGGCTGCAGGCTACTCAACATGACAGTTTAGCAAATGAGATATTACATCATTAGAAAACAGCAAAACTAGATTACAATGTTTTAATGCCACCTTGAAGTTTGATTATATTGTTCATCAATATGCCGCTGGATGGACTATGCCGACAAAAGTTGTTAGTATCTCAGAGCCTCAAATTGTTTTGGATGGGGTCCCTTTCATATAGTGCTTTACCTTCTCTATGAGAAAGCTCAAGGTCATGCCACCCTAACAAACTGATATTAACAGTTATTTCAGGTGGACTAATGTTTACTGGGATGGAGCAGGAACAAAATAATTGGAGAGAGAGTCTGTAAAATTAAGGTATTTAATCAAATGTACTGTGGAAGATCAACACAAAACAGTGTGAAAGCAACTGCAAACAAACACCCAAAGAAAATAGTACAACATCTGCTGAAAAGCAAATATATTTATTATGCACTTTCATATACATCGGGATTTCTGCTTCTTTTAATACAAGGAATAAAATAAAAATAATAAAAAGTAAATTGTGAAATTCAATGCACTATACAGGCTATTTACAACCCAAAACATATAAGGAAAAACAATCTCACTGCAAATCAAGCCAACATAATTATTATGATCAAAGATGTTGTTTTAGGCAACACATACATTTGCATAGCAGAATAATTGGTGTTTAAGTAACAGTTACTAAATAATTGATAATACTTTAATTACTGATGGCAAACAGGATTACCTATATATTCTAATTGTTCTGTTGTTCAAACCTAGAATAGTTTAATATTTCTGTTGATGTCTCAACCTTCGTAGATGAGTGATTCTGAAACGTTACTCAGTAGAGAATCCCAGAATTTGTTTGGGTCATTAGAAAAGTAGGAGTTTGAGGCAAAGTGGCCTGTGGCTATCAAGAGCAAAATGAGTTAAATCTAGTTACTTTAACTCAAAATCAAGCTCTGTATTTTAATTAGGATAATTTCAAAATAACCCAGATCTGGTACAAATAACAAGAAACAACATTTATGCAAGCCGTAGCAAGATGCAACTCCTTCCAAACCAAATAGGCATATGATTCTACTTTAAGTGTCAACACTTGAAAATAACACTATAATGTTCCTTTCCTTTGTTGCATATTCTGAATTCCTTATGTACACGCAGTTCAACTGTATGTTTATTTTGTCAAAACACTGAAATTTGAATATGGCATTGCCTTGCTAACAGGCTTCGATTTTGTGCATTAAGTCACAAGGTGCATCTAGTAACACACAATAAAATTAAATAAATAACAACCAAATGTTAATCAATAAAAGACAGGAGGAACGTGGCAGTCTTTTGGTATATCTCAATACAGACAAAACATACACCTAACCAACAACTCCATTAAGGTACAGTATTTCTAATGCTGTACATTGGGGTCTAAAAGCTATCAAACTTGCTTTCTGTCATTTAGCTTCACCAAGCCATTAACATTCTTAAGGCTTTTTGCAATTTATTTATGCATTTTATAAATATATCCCACAGGGACAAATAATTAAGCAATTCAATATTTTACATGCCACCTCGGTCGAGGCCATATTAGGACTATTCTAATGCTCAACACGGATTCTAAAGCAGAAAAAAACAAAGAAAATACCACACGATTTCCCAAAAGTGGATCCACATTCTCTGCACGACTATCAATCTTCACATGCCATGGTCGTTCTTCTATATATCCCAAATAATTAAAGTCAAATGTCCTAGTATAGGAGGGATTCTTTTTCTGTAAGGCAACTATAATATCCACTTTATTACGTTTATGGAGGTAAAAGCCAAGAGAAATCCTTTTGAATCATACGTTCAACAAAATGCAGAGTTGAAAGTTTTGAATGTTGGAAGTTAAACAGCATTTAGATTATTTCAGTATACGACGTAAGATGGTTCTATATATAGAAAATGCTTACAATGTTGTGCTCACAACAGGAATTAGTCTAAGTGGCAAGAGGCGGACATTAAAGCATAGAACAAGTCTAATCCACAGCCCTTTTCATAAAAAATACATACATACAGCAAACGCTTTCTGTAACACAATGACATACATATTAATTGTTCTATTGAATTTATAAATTTTTTTAAATGATTCTATAAATTAATCATGCACCATAATAAGGCCAACCAGTGAATACACCGTAAAATCAGAAAGGAAATGACCTAATACTCTGGGAAGCCTATTTTAATACGAACACAAAGTGCTGCAACTAAAAGAGGCAATGCATCCAGAAAGAGTGCTGTACGGTCAGCATGAGAGTAATACAACATTGGTAGGCCGCAGGGTTTCAAAAACAAATTATAAACTGCAACCATTAGTCCTCAAATGCGCTTAGTTTCCACCTTCATCAACTTGATGAAAGAGCCAAGCAGTGGTAAACTTGAAGCTGTAATGATTTTTTTTATGTTTGTGCCTCAGCTAACAAATAAAGGATATCAATTAAAGTGGAATGGAATGGCAAAATAAAGGTTCTAAACTATGAGTGTCCTTCTATTACACAACTAGGATTTACAAAGAACAAACCTCACTTCGATCAGTGCTGCACTGCTCAATGTCCCATTGTATTGGCGATAAATTAGTGACAAGGCCACGGGTTAGAAAGGAACACCATAATTGTTTTAATTTTCTTAAACACAGACATGGGGATGGATGGGAAATCACAGTGCAACGCTGATGCTTCAGAAGAGCCCTGGCTGGGCACTTGAGTCTCGAGCTAGTCAAAACTGGCTGTTACTAGGTAGAAATATGGTAAATATGCTGAAGTCCAGCTAACATCTCCAAAGTCAGTCAAGGGATTCTCGTCAAGCATGTCCTACCTGTCCTTTGTACGACTGATTATGCATCACAGCGTGATGTCTATCAATGTATATAAAATGGAGACGTACAATTAAGATGTCTACCTTAATATTTCATTATGAGAGTCAATTCGCATCCCAAGCGAATGCTCTGAGCTTTTGTGTCCCAGTCAATTAAATATGTTTTCAACTAAACTGACGAAGGATCCAGTCTCTGTACCAGGATATTATAATCTTATAAACTCCCATTCTGATTCATGGTTGTATTTTATGAGAAGAATTGGCAGAATAATAAAGAACTGAATTTTTACTGCAACGTCTGTAAAGTTTCACAGAACTTTAATTTTGGAATTAATGAATTGTATTGGCTGTGACTTTGTCTCTATGTTCTTGTATTATTTCAGTATTTAGGTCCCTAGACAGTTGACCAAGGCAGGTGGGCAACATGTTTTTTGAATAAGGGGAAATAACTGGGTAGTGCGGTTGAATAGTCCTTAGCTGTCTAGAGGTAGTGTCCACGGACTTAAAAAGACAAAGCTTTGTGGGCAGTGGTAGAAGGATGGAAAAATGGATGATAGCACACAACATTCACCCATCATCCAATGAAACTATTGCTGAATTAACCCCTTAAAAGGATGCCGCACAACAAAACAGCATAACTGTAGTCAGTAGGATGAAAAAAATTAAAAAGCTTCAACTAAATTCAAAAGTGTTGTGTCACAGCCCCAGAAACGCATACAGAAGAAGACTTTTAGCTCCGGATTTAGATTTGCAAATCCATATAACTATACATGCTGGTGTTTGCAAATATGCATAAACTAACAAGATCCAGCAAGCCACAGTATTTGCAAATATGTGAACACATCTTTCACACCCACCAGTGACTGGCTGACATTTTTGGAGTATTACAAAATGAGCAAAGTTAGTGCTTTTTTTCATACGGTTACTGGATGGGTGTGTCAATGGTGTGGAGCACAAATGAAAATTGCCATCCCATTTACTTGAAAGATGATTTAAATGGCAGATGTGATGACTTCTGCCAAATAGGAGCATACATTTACAACAAACTTTGTTATAGGCGACTGTGGGGCATGCATATTTTTAGGACATTTAGGATTTTTTATTTTCAAGTTTACCTAATTTATAATTCATAAATTCTTTGTCATTTCATTTTTCAAAATTTAGACTCTAGGAACGCTTCAATTATAGGCACATGACAAGAATAGGCATCATAATACAACTGCAGTAATCACATTATGTCAATCGAGTTAAAACAACAGGGTGTGTTTGTATTCAACACGATAGATGAACTACTCCAGCCATCAACACCAATGTTTCAAATTGACTGAGTACACCTGGCAAAGAAAAAGGAAAATTAAGGTCAATTTATGCATTGTACCACTTGCTTTACTTCTACGACAACATATTTTTAATCTGTAATTTTTAGTCAAATTGAAATGTATTGGGTACATAAACTTGATTGCAAATTTGTAAAAAAAAAAAAGGCAATATATGATGATTAACATTCTATTCTTTTAAAATTAATGACAAGACAACTAAAAGCACGAAATCAACTGCTATAGCAGTTTTCTTTTACATGATGATTTGTAAACAGTGGCTTTCCAACATCACAAATTCGCTTTCCTTACAATTGAGGCATTTTAACACAAAATTCGATAGTATAGCATAGAAACCGTTGAACTACAGTGCAGCGGGTGGGCAAAAGGATACCGAGAATATTAAAACTAAAGCATTGATATTCTGACAGGCAGAAGCAAATGCCATTCACTTGGTCTCACCAGGGAGACCGATCTAACAATAAGGTGATCGTCAATAAATGATGTGTTCAGAGCATAATTTCAGTATATGTGGGGCTTCATTTGATCTCTTGAATTCTGAAATTGGCCTTTCAATTATGCAAAAGGAAAAATACCAAGTTTATTAGAATAAATCTACACATTAAGTTACTGCATTTTTGTACCGAAGGGTGGGAAGATGGGGGAAGTGATCAAACCACTAAACATTCTTCTGCTTCCACCTGTCCTTAACTGACGATCCTAATACAAGTATTTTCCATTCAAATGGCTCCCGATTTGCTATTTGCTGCTGCCGTTGAAACTTTAACCTTCAACAGAGCTCATCCATCTGCTCTTTAGTGCCTATCTGAACATGGTTCTATGAAATCAGCCCATGAGACAAGCATTGGCAAAACCAATAGGTCTCTGTAGGATCCGATGCAGCACAAAGACGCTTGGTAACAAGAGGTGAAGTGCAGCTTCAGGTTTATTGTAGAGAGACAGGAAGAGGACCCATCCAAACCCCCACCAGTATATAACTGACTCTTCACTTCAACATCAACATTCCCTAACCATGGTAACAGAGTGTGGAACACAGGTATGAATGGAAGCTGGGTAACCATATCAACATGACATCAGAGACCATCAAGTCTCAGATGCCACACACCTCCCCCCGTTAAAACAATTAAAAAAAACATGAGGTTATATAAATGATACAGCGAAAACAAAAGAAATAAAACTAAATAAAAAGAAGCAAGAGGACCCACAATGTCCAGGGCCACTTCTTTCCAAGGTCCACTGGGAAGCTCCCTGATCACCATCGGTTGTACTCTTAAAAGTTTGGATTTCTCACTCGTAGCACACACCATGCAGTCTCTTATGGTCCTTTCAACCAGTATATCCATTCCAGGCCACCAGTAGGCGGACCTGAGTCTCTGCTTGGTTTTAGACATACCAGAGTGAGATTCATGGGCCAAATCCACCAACTCTTTGCGAACCTCAAGGGGGGGTATCAGCCGTGTCCCACGTACCAACATCCCATCCAAAACCGCCAATTCATCTTTCACCCCCCAGAACTTGGAGCCCTCCAGTGAAGCTTGCTTTTTAGAGTGCCACCCGTTACACATGAGGCTAATTACCTCTGACAACACAGGATCTAAAGATAACTTTAGGCGCCACTGACATTCATCAATTATCCCTTCACCAACCTCACAAACCTTATAATCGTTTTCACACCAATCGTCATCACTGTCTTCACCAGGGGCCCCATCCACAACCAATCTCGACAGTGTGTCAGCAACACTGTTCTCCACACCAGGAATGTATCGGACTTCAAAATCATACTCCTGGAGAGCTATGACCCATTTGCTTATCCTACTCGATACCTGGTCAATCCCTTTTTTTTTTAAGATCTCACACAAAGGTTTATGATCTGTTTTGACCAGAAATTTTGTTCCCCAAAGAAACTTCCTAAGCTTTCTCACTGCCCAAAATACAGCAAGAGCTTCGCGCTCAATCACGGACTAGCGTGACTCAGGGTCTTTAAGCCCTCTAGAGATGAAAGTAATGGTGTCCAACCCCTTTTCACCTTCCTGTTGAAGAACTCCCCCCACCCCCTTAAGGCTGGCATCAGTGGTAACAATAGAGGTTTTGGAGGGATTATAGCTCTTTAAGTTTGGAGCAAGACTGAGTTTCTCTTTGAGGGAAATAAATTCACGATTGCAATCATCACTCCACCTGAATTCGATACCTTTTTCAAAAGTCCCCTCATGTTGCTGCAATGCTCAGCAAACCCTTCAACAAACTTGTTGTAATATTCGATCATTCCGAAGAACTTCATAAGTTCTTCTCTGCATGATGGAGGAGGCATGCGAGAGATAGTCTCTACTAAATCAGATTTGGGTGCAATACCGTCACCTGAAATTGTGTGGCCTAAGTAGTGAATGGAACTAGTACCAAAACGACACTTCTCTAACTTCACAGTGAGATTGGCCATCACAAGACTGCCCAGTACAGCATCTAGGCGACTCTCATGCTCTTGATGATCTTTACCAAAGACCAGGATGTCGTCTTGGTAGACGCAGACGCCTTCACAATCCTTGAGAACATTCTCCATTACACGCTGAAACACAGCTGCCGCTGACACCAAACCGAACGGCATCCTAACAAACCTAAATGTGCCAAACGGCGTAATAAAAGAGGTAAGGTCCCTAGAGGAATCCGCCAGCTCGATCTGGTGATAGGCAGATGCCAAATCAATGGTGCTGAAAACTTTGGCACCCCCCAACAAAGCTAGTAATTCAGAAATATTAGGCAGGGGATATTTATCCACCACTACACATTTGTTGAGCTGCCTCAAGTCCACACACAAGCGCAAAGATCCAGTGGCCTTGCGTGCGGCAACAACAGGAGCGAGCCAATCAGTACTGGTGACTTCTTCAATGATTCCCCCTTCTTTAAGTTTGTCAATTTCCTTCCTCATCTCTTCCCTCACAGCCAAGGGTACACTTCTGACCTTACAACTATACGGTTGAGAATCAGGACGTAGGGGAATGTCCAATTTGAAACCTTTGAGGCAACCAAGTCCCTCCCTAAAAACTTGAGGAAACTTACTTCTAACAGAAGTCTCCACGCCAACGTCAGAATTCACGTGAACAGCCTGAACAATCTGTTTAAGAACAATGGGAGTGGGACTACTTGGGTCAAGCATGACCCCCAAGTCCCCCTGGTGAAACCAGCTAATAATGCTGTCACCTTTTGAGACACATAAACCTTTCCCGAAATCAAACGCCCCTCATATTCAATGAGACCTACAAAATAACCACACAAAGGTATAGGTTCTCCCCCATAGGCCAAGGGGCGTATGTCAGGTTTACACAGTGAAACCTTGCAAGCCAGTTTAGTTTCATAGAAGGTTCTTGACACAATGGTGATTTTAGCTCCAGAGTCAAAGAGAACCTTTGTAGGCTCACCTTCCACTTGAATTGTGTCCACCGGACAGGACTTTTTTTGCAACCCTGAATCAACCTGGACAACAACTTGTCCACATACGAAGTCTTCTTCTAGGACATCAGAATCTATACATTTAACATTAGAAGGAGAAGTATTGCTTTTGCAAACAGTAAAGTGTCCCTTTTTCTTGCATTTGGAACATACCACCTTTAAAGCAGGGCATTTCCTATCATTTGCGAAATGCCCAATTTTGTCACACCTGAAACACTTAGGAATGAACACCTTGTTTTTAGATTTGACAGAATTATCACTTTTCAACTCGGATTTGACCCTATCACTGACAACTTGGACAGAAGCCTGCTTATCCTTTTTTAACATATCAACGCATTTCAGAGAGTGTTCAATCCTTTTTGCAACTTGTAGGACCTCATCTAAGGAGGGTTCGTCTCTTAGCCAGAGTTCCTCACGAACCCTTTCAATGTTGCACCCCAACATAAACTGATCCCTGATTCTCTCATCAAGTAAGTCACCAAATTTACAAGAGGAAGCAAGTTTCCTAAGTTGTGTGACATACATCTCAACAGACTCACCATCGTTTTGTAACCTCTTAACGAATTGGTACCTTTCAAGTATGGTACTTACTTTTGGTAAATAGTGCTTGTCGAGTTTTTTTATACAAATCTCAAATTCATTTAAGTCTCTACTTTCTGCAACAGTTAGATCAGGAAGATGATCGAAGACATCTTGCCCTTCCGACCCGAGGCAATGCAAAAGAAGAGAAGTCCTGCGCTCGGCACTTAGGCTTACCCCACAAACCTTGGCATAGCGTTCAAAAACTTTTTTCCATTTTTGCCATTTAATCCCAGGTTCCCCAGGTGACATAAAAAAAAAGGGGGGTGCAGTAACATTCTGCATACTTGTAACCTAGAAGTGAATGACAAGGAGGGGAAGCTCTTTTAAGAGAGTGTGAGTCACAGAGGAGGCACAAGGGTAACCAGGACAAGACCCAAAGCGGCTCCAAAAACACGCAAATAAAACCCTAGCTGAGGGCAGGGTGTAGGTACTAGCACTTGAATGTAGGGACGAGCCCGCGTCGAACACAGAGTCGAAAATAAAACATAGCTCTTGAACCGCGGCGAAAGCTCCCAGTCCCCAAGAGGAAATAGGTTAAAGTACAGTACCTCGTAGGTGAAAAAGGCAGAAAAGAAATAGTATAGTTGAGGCTGTTGGGTCCTCCGTCTCTCCAGCTGCCGACTACGCCAGTGTAGGATCCGATGCAGCACAAAGAAGACGCTTGGTAACAAGAGGTGAAGTGCAGCTTCAGGTTTATTGTAGAGAGACAGGAAGAGGACCCATCCAAACCCCCACCAGTATATAACTGACTCTTCACTTCAACATCAACATTCCCTAACCATGGTAACAGAGTGTGGAACACAGGTATGAATGGAAGCTGGGTAACCATATCAACATGACATCAGAGACCATCAAGTCTCAGATGCCACAGTCTCACGTATTCTATTTTATTCTTAGCATTTGTAGAGTGCATGGCTACCCAAAGAGTATCCCAGCGCTAATACACCATACCAGTCTCAGTGTCCTCAACCCTTTCGGTGAACAGCAAGGTCTTTAGCTGCTTTCTAAATCTTAAGCCATCTTTCGTAATGCTACAGACAGCGAGTTCCATAGTTTGGGAACCAAATAAGCAAAAGATCGTCCTCGACTCGCATCTCTTTTGATCTTAGGAACTTTTAGTAGCCATAAGGCAGCAGAAAATAAAGATCTCTTTGGAATTTAAAGGACATACCACATGTTGTAGAAGCTCAGGGCTCTTACTATGCAAATTGCCTTGAACTGTATCCTCTTAGAGACAGACAACCAATGTAGAGAAGCCAATGCATTAGAAACGGAGTTGTGTTTAGGTAACGTCAACAGTATCCGTGTAGCTGCATTTCGTATCACTCGTAATCTTCTGATAACAAACTAACAACTACCAAGGTAAAGTGAATTAACATAGTCTAATTGTGATAACACTACTCCTTGCAGCAGCACTCTCCGCAGAGAGCAAGGTAGTATATCCAACATTTTCCTAAGCATCCTTAATAGACTAAAGCAGCTTGCGGCTGGCTTCCTAGCCTGAACCTCTAAGGAAAGAGTACTATCAATTCAAATCCCCAAACTTTTTACAGCTGATTTAGGTATTGGACGATTCCCTAAAAAGTGTGGCTGGTGCAATTCACTCCAACAAATAGAGTTGTTTCAGACTACTAGTACTTCAGTTATGCCCCATTCAGTTTCAGACAACTAGCTGACATGCATTCTACTATCATCTTTTAGGCCACCAATCAGCTAGTTAGAGACTGCTGTTGTGTCCGGGGTAAGCAAAATGACAATCTGCGTGTTTTCTGCATATAACACTACTGAAAACCCGTGTACATGTACAATTTCTGCCAGAGGACGAACATACAGATTGAAAAGCGTCGGGCTTAGCAAGGACGCCTAAAGGCACCCCACGCTTTACAGGATATGATTTTAATAGCTTCTGTTGTTGAGGAAAGAGGCAAGCCATTGCTGGGCTGAGCCTGTTTATCCAGCCTCCTCAACCTCTGTAGTAGAATGGGGTGGGATACAGTATCAAAAGCTGCGCTAATATCCAATAACATAACTGCGGCCGATCCACCTTGGTCAAGGATGTGAGAGCTATTTATTGGTTTGCCAATGTCTTTTAGTCATATTGCAGAGCAGCGCTGCTGCTGTTCAGCATGGCTAAATGTTAGTAGAATGGAATAGAGGAAGGTGGCATAGAGGGGTTGTGGCACCGAGGGGAGTGGCACCGAGGGGAGTGGCACAGAGGGGAGAGGCACAGAGGGGAGAGGCACAGAGGGGAGAGGCACAGAGGGGAGAGGCACAGAGGGGAGAGGCACAGAGGGGAGAGGCACAGAGGGGAGAGGCACAGAGGCACAGAGGGGAGTGGCACAGAGGGGAGTGGCACAGAGGGGAGTGGCACAGAGGGGAGTGGCACAAAGAAGGGGCGTGGAGGGGCGCAGAGTGGAGGGGCGCATAGTAGTTTAGAGTAGAGGGCTTAGAGGAATTGAAATAGAGGGGAGTGAAGTAGCGCAGAGCAGAGGGGCGCAGAGCAGAGGGGCGCAGAACAGAGGGGCGCAGAGCAGAGTGGCATTGTGTGGAGTACAGTAGAACAGTGTGGAGTGGAATTGAATGGAATGGAGCGATATGGAGTGAAGTGGTGAAGAGTAGAATGGCTTACAGTGGAGTGACGTACAGTGGCAGAGTAGAGTGGCGTACAGCAGAGCGTCACTGAGGAGAGCAGCACTGAGTAGAGCAGGGCAAGGCAGAGTAGCGAAGAGTAGTACAGTTGTGTGTGTAAGTAACTAAAGCATCAACAGAGATGGCAGATAGGGTAACAGCAACATAAGGAAGAATTCACATGCATGTGTTAAAAGTGAGAGAGAACATTGCACGGACAGGAATAATACCAAAAGGCTTATAAAATCAAAACAAATTGTGTATTGCAAAAAGATGAAAAAGAACAAAGATGAAGAATAACTCATGTATTTGGTCCATGCTCCAGGGAGGAGGTAAAACAAGAAAGGAAGGGAAGCCTACGGTAGCTAAGAAAATAAAAGATTGCAAAAAAGTGACAGTGAAAACAGAATGGTATACTGTGGACAGGTTGTAATCACACAGAATTGTAAACCATACGTCTTGCAGCACAGTGCATGTGCTGTGTAGGCAAAACCGAAAAAAACAAAAAGCACTTCTGGCAGAAAAACTATGACCTCTTAATCCAAGCCATATCTATCTGAACTGCCAATCTATAAGAAACACATTTTCTCTGCCCAATCCTCTATTATTGTGAAAGTGTCTGCTCTGCCCCAAACACCTCCAAATTATTTTTTGTAACTGCTGCATGCTTAGCAATCCACCGGCAAAAAACATTCCCACTAGCCCCTCAGACCACAGCTGTCTGCGTCTGGCTGTCACTTAATCCATTTCACTTTCTTCACTGAGGAGGACATCATTAAACGGCTTGCATTCATTAAATATGGCTCCTCTTGTGACCGAGCACTCAAATCAACTTATGTAATTCACTAAACCCTGTGGCCTGAGATTTCTGCATTAATATTAATCTCTTCCTGGCCTTTGTGTGCCCCCATTTAGCTGAACAAGCCACAGTCATACCTTTTGCTGAGAAACCTAGTGCTGATCCCAGTGAACTAAAATAATTACTGTTCTACCCTACTTCTGGCCTAAAAGGGTAAAATTCTGAAAAACGATGTGAACTCGTAGCTTTTCCATATTTCAGTTCAACGCAAATGGAAGTCCTTATTCGAGATGGCCATACTTAATTACAGTGCAGGTGGCCATTCATTGTCGACTGTGCTGAAAGTGTCTGGACTTATCGCTTCACTTTGATAGTAACCAACTCTCCTTTCAAACTTTTGAAGGTCGACCTTCAGATTCACAGTTTTTAATAAGTTGCTCCTTCATCTGACTAAAACACAGAGACAGCAGCACTTTGGTAATCGTGCGATTTGTGATTTCATTAATAAATCAAAACATCCATGGGAGCAGGATGTGGGTAAAGGTTGCAAGACCTTCACGTATGTTAAGTGCACAAATATTGGAGCAGTGCACTTTTTATTCACCTTTCTGTAACTATGTCCTGACTACATAGCCAGCAGGAATCCTTAAAAACTTTGTGGCTTCTAATAATTATTTAAAATATGAAAGCCACTGGTAATACACTGTAAATGTATCATTTACAGCACTCACCTAGCAATCTATATTCGATCAGACTATGGTGATGGGTAACTGTCATTTGCCAAGACGATTGTTAGACCGGACATCCTTGGCGTGGTTTGGCATAACTATTTTGCTTTCTGACCTCCTGTTTTCCGGACTTCATTTTTGCTGGCTTTAGGATTCTGGGCACTTTACCACAGCTGACCAGTGCTAAAGTGCAGGTGCTCCGACCCTAAAACATGGTAATCCACAATTGACATATTTAATTTACTTATAAGTCCCTAGAAACGTGCACTACATGCGCCAAGGGCCTGTAAATTAAATGCTACTAGTGGGCCTGCAGCACTGATTGTCCCACCCTGTTCAGTATCCCTTTAAACATGTCTCAGGCCTGCCATTGTAGGCCCTGTGGGTGCAGTTTTAAACTTCCATGTCGACCTGGCAAGGTAACCCACTTGCCAGGCCCAAACCTTCCCTTTCAATACATATAAGCCACCCATAAGGTAGGCCCTTGACAGCCCCAAGAGCAGGGTGCAGTGTATTTAAAAAGTTGGACATTTACTTTTAAGTTTTACCTGACCAAGTAGTAAAAAAAATCTTAAATTAGTTTTTCACTATGGCAAGGCCTATCTTACCCATAGGTTAAGACTGGGATTCGACCGTATAAGTGTAATTTCCAATTGGGACAATATAGAAATTTCGAGTTAAAATCACAACTCATGCTGAAGTTGGATTTTAAATTGTAAGTCTGAAAATGCCACTTTTAGAAGGTTAAACAAAGAAAGGGGTAAGGCCCTAAAAGGACAGATACCAGGACAGGCCGTAATCAATAGGTACAACAAAGGGGGAACCTGGTATTCTGGATAATTCATGCAATTTCCTTACTGCAATGATCACAATATGTTACTTCATTTGCTTATGTCATTTATTCAACCTTTTTTAAATAACTTATCTTTTTTAATTTATATACATTAGGAAGAACGTAGGTAAAAAAAGACTTCTAATCCTTCCAATCCAACACATATCAAAAAAACAATTCCAATAATTACAAACATTCACATAGTTTTACAACATTTACCACAATATACATTACATACATTTATCACAAATACAACAAAAGCATCAATATAATTCATAAACCAATGTATGATTTGCAACTGGTCAATACAAATTAATTCTTTGCAACTGATAGATGCAAATTAATTCTCCAAACTGGGAACAAAATTTCATTCAGTGTTCCTCAGTATCTAGCATCCCTTCAGTATTGGTCCCTTCAGTATTGGTACAGTGCATTGAGGTAACTAGTAGACTGAAGCGAATAGAGTAACGTTGAAGTAGGAGTAAGAGTGACACATTTGTCTTTTGCTTTGTAGATCATACCAATGTGTATATAATTGAGAAGTCCTGATGAGAGCCCCTGGAGGTCCCCAGGGGCTTGAAACGCGTCGGCATTTGCAGTAATAGGCATTAAGACCAATACTGAAGGGATGATAGATACTGAGGAACACAATGAAATTTTGTTCCCAGTTTGGAGAATTAATTTGTATCTATCAGTTGCAAAGAATTAATTTGTATTGACCAGTTGCAAATGATACATTGGTTTATGAATTATATTGATGCTATTGTTGCATTTGTGATAAATGTATGTAATGTATATTGTGGTAAATGTTGTAAAAATATGTGAATGTTTGTAAATATTGGAATTGTTTTTTGATATGTGTTGGATTGGAAGGATTAGAAGTCTTTTACCTACGTTCTTCCTAATGTATATAAATTCAAAAGATAAGTTATTTAAAAAGAAAGGTTGAATAAATGACCTAATCACATGAAGTAACATCTTGTGATCATTGCAGTAAGGAAATTGCATGAATTATCCAGAATACCAGGTTCCCCCTTTGTTGTACTTTTAGAAAGTTGGCATTTTCCTACTTTAACCATTCTGTGCCTCTGCCTGTTTCGGAATACACGTTTGGGGTTGGTGACAGCTGGGCTTTGTGCATTCTTTCTAGACAGTCGCACACAAAAAGGGGTGAGGTGTGACATTCACATCCCCATGGCTCATCATCAGGCTAATTGGTCTTCCTGGGCTAGGTGGGAAGGAGTTGGCACTTGCACCTGAATAGGGCTGTGCCTGTCCCCACACAAAGAGTTGCATACCCCCCTGTAGTGAGTCTGTAACCAGGGCAGGAAGATTGTGCATTTCAAAGGCCTCTTTGACGTCTCCCCCACTTAAAAGTACTGGACCCATGACACCACCAGCTCAGTACACTCAGGACCCGAGGACACACTGCCAGGAGGAGGACTGCTGTGCTGCTGAAAGGACTGTCACTCTGTTGGATTTGCTGGACTCATGCTCTGCTGTGCCTGCACTGCTGACCCTTGCCTGGTGCTGAAGACTGGACCCAACGCTCTACATCCCCAGAACCAAGTGACTCCATGGGATTGCTAGCTGGCCTCCTCTTCTGAAGTTTCTGGGACATCAAAGACTTCATTGAACTCTGCATCCGCTGCTGGGCCCTGCCAAGAGTTGCAAATAGAGTCCTGGGCCTTCCAAAGGGGTTCTACAGCAGTTTCCTTCAAAATCCCACGCACTGCCTGCTTTGCGCCGGTCGAAACCTAGGCATTCACCTTCAATGCGGACGCGGAGCTTCTTTAGAGACTCCATAGCGTCGACAGTGCGGCTCGACGACGATACAGCCTCTTCATCATAACGGGTTTGCAGATGACGCAGGATCCGACTGCAAGGCTCGTCGACAACGCAGTGCCTTCATCGTAAAGGTGTTCAACGACGACGCAGGACCGGACTGCGTGACTTGGAACAGACGTAGATGCTCCTCGACATCGACAAATACTCAGGAAAGGTACTGTTTTTAGCGGGGCCTGCAGTTTGCCTCTCTCTTCTCACTTACCCTAGGACTCAATACATGTGCATGCATGATAGACACAGGGACAGCAGACCATAAAATGTACAGGTTGTCTGACTAAGTGAAGGCTAACATTAAGGAGGAGGTCTCCAAAATGTTAACACAGGGGGTTATTGAGCCGTCAAACAGTGTTTGGTCCAGCCCAGTGGGGCTGCTCCCAAGACCACCCCTTCAGGTGTCACACCTGAACTTCAGTTCTGTGTGGACTACCGTGGGATCATTGCTGTCACTAAGACTGACACATACCCAATCCCTAGAGCTGATGAGCTCAATAATTGGCTTAGAGCTACCCAGTTCCTCAGGAGTTTTGACCAAACATCTGGGTACTGGCAGATTGTCTTGACAGATGGGGCAAAAGAAAGGGCTGCATTCTCCACACCAGAAGGGCACTTCCAGGTCGAGGTCATGCCTTTGGGTTAAAGAACGTCCCTGCCACCTTCCAGAGGTTGGTCAACTGGGTCCTGGCTGGTCTGGAGAACTTCAGGGCTACCTACTTAGACAACATTGCGGTCTTCAGCTCAAGCTGAGAGGACCACCTGTGTCACCTCAAGGAAGTGCTTCAGGCTCTGCAGAGGGCAGTCCTGACTCAAGGGCAGCAAGTGCCAGATAGGGTGGGGATCTGTGGTCTACTTGGGTCACCAATTGGGAGTTGGCAAGGTGCAGCCCCTCCAGGCCAAGAATGAGACAATTCTGGCTTGGGAACCTACAAGACTCAGACAAGGTAAGAGCCCTTTTAGGCCTCACTGGTTACTATGGGAGATTCATCAAGGGGTATGGCACTATTGTTGCCACCTTGACAAAGTGGACTTCCAGGAAGCAGCCACGTCAGGTGATCTGGACAGAGGCGTGCCAGAAAACCTCTGATGCCCTGAAGGAGGCCATGTGCACGGCACCTGTGCTCAAGGCCCCTGACTTTTCCCAAGAATGTATTGTTCAGACAGATGCCTCAGAACATGGTGTAGGGGCCGTACTCTCACAGCTAAATGAAGAGGGCCTGGATCAACCTGTAACTTTCATCAGCAGGAGGCTACTTCCCATCGAACAGAGGTGGAGTGCAATAGAAAGGGAAGCCTTTGCTGTGGTCTGGGCGCTGAAGAAGTTAAGGACAAACCTGTTTGGCACTCACTTCCGAGTTCCGACAGACCACAGGTCCCTCAGATGGTTAATGCAGATAAGGGGTGAAAATCCCAAACTGTTGAGGTGGTCCATCTCCCTACAGGGAATGGACTTTATGGTGGAACACTGTCCTGGAACAGACCACACCAATGCTGATGGTCTCCATCCAAAGGGGTTGGGTAGCTCTCCCCACTTTCAGTTGGGGGACAAAAGTGTTAGAAATGACCTCCTTGGAGTGGACTTTTTGCTTTCTGACCTCCTGTTGTGCGGACTTCATTTTTGCTGGCTTTGGGATTCTAGCCACTTTACCACTACTGACCAGTGCTAAAGTGCCGGTGCCCTGCTCCTAAAACAGGGTAACATTGGCTTATCCACAACTGGCATATTTAATTTACTTATAAGTCCCTAGTAAAGTGACCTACATGTGCCACAGGCCTGTAAATGAAATGCTACTAGTGTGCCTACAGCTCTGATTGAGCCAACCACATGTCTCAGGCCTGCCACTGCAGAGCCTGTGTATACAGTTTTAAACTGCCATGTCAATCTTGCAAGTAAACCTACTTACCAGTCTCAAACCTTCCTTTTTAATACATATATGTTACCCCTCAGGTAGGCCCTAGACAGCCCCAAGGGCAAGGTGCAGTGTATTTAAAAAAGTTGGACATGTACTTTTAAGTTTTACCTGTCCAAGTAGTGAAAAAACTCTTACATTTGTTTTTCACTACTGCAAAGCCTATCTTGCCCATAGGTTAACATTGGGATTACCTTGTTCCATCTTATAAGTGTAATTTCCAATTGAGACAAGATAGAACTTTCAGGTTTGGTGTCTATGGACTCGCAATTTAAAATCAGACTTCACCATAAGTTGTGATTTTAAATTGTAAGTCTGAAAATGCTACTTTTAGAAAGTTGGCATTTTCTTACTTTCACCATTTTGCGCCTCTGCCGGTCTCTGAATACACATCTGTGGTGGGTGACAGCTGGGCTTTGTACAATCCCTCTAGACAGTCGCACACAAAGGGAGGTAAGGTTTGACATTCACATCCTGATAGCCCATCATCAGGCAACTGGGTCTTCCTGGTCTAGGTGGGAGGAAGGAGTTGACACCTGCACCTGAATAGGGCTGTTCCTGTCCCCACACAAAGAGTTGCATATCCCCCTGTACTGAGTTTGGTGCCAGGACAGGAAGGGCATGGACTTTGTGTATTTCAAAGGCCTCTTTGAATTCTCCCAAACTTCAAAGGCACAACTTGGTATAAATACTGGACCCCTGACACCACCAACTCACTAAAGCTGGACCCGAGTACACACTGCCAGGAAGGACTGCTGTGCTGCTGAAAGGACTGTTACTCTGCTGGATTTACTGGACTCCTGCTCTGCTGTGACTGCCCTGCTGTCCCTTGCCTGGTGGTGAGAAGGACTGCACTGGACTCTCTACATCACCAGAATCAAGTGACTTCAAGGGTTTGCTGGCTTGCCGCCTGTTCAGAAGTCTCGGGGACAAAGAATTCATTCACCTATGAGTCAGCTGCTACTCTGCCAGCTGTGAGTCCTGTCAAGAGCTGTCAATCCAGTCCTGGGCCTTCCAAAGGGGTTCTGCATCTGTTTTCTACATAAACACATGTATCGCCTGCTTCATGCTGGTCGAAAACAACGCATTTGCCTTCGATGCCGATGCAGGACCGCTTTGGAGACTCCATAGCGTAGACAGCGTGGCTTGACAATGACGCAGCACTTTCATTGTATGGGATTCGATGACGACGTGGGACCAGACTGCGAGGCTCGACGACGCAGGGTCTTCATTGTAAGTGATTCGCTGACAAGGAATCCGACTACAAAGCTAGTCAACGGCGCAGTGCCTTCATCTGAAAGGATTTTGGCGACAATGATGTGGGACTCTACTGAGTGACTCGGAACTGACGAAGTTGCTCCTCGAGGTCGACACATCCTCCGTAAAGGTACTGTTTTCAGAGGGGCCTGCAGGGCTTCTGCATCCGACCCGCGCTCCATCGCAGTTGGCATAACTTTTCAGATTTGACCCGGTCCAGTGCGACCTCAAGTAACCCCTAAGCACTATTGACTTTTAAGCACTAAAATTCAACATTTTCTTTAAAAATTCATAACTCCAGTTCTACTTATTAGATTTTTGTCATTTTGGTCTTGTTTTGTTCAATAAATTAAACTTTATTTTTCTAACCTTGTGTGGATTATTTTTGTGAGGCGTTATCACTGTTTTACTGTATTAAGTGTTGCACAAATACTTTACACATTGTTTCTAAGTTAAGACTGACTGCTCTGTGCCAAGCTACCAGAGGGTGAGCACAGGTTAATTTAGGGTGCGTTTCTGACTTACCCTGACAAGAGTGGTGGTCCCTACTTGGACAGGGTGAATACCTTTGCCAACAAGAGGCCCCATTTTTTGACAACGATATTAATATCATATTTGTAATCCCATTTAAATAGATAAAAGCAAAATTTTCATTTAATACTCACCTCAAAGCTCGTTTATTATGATATAATTTTCTTACTCTTAGCACAAAAAAGGCGATGTGTTATGAAAACAAAATTTGTACATCAATATTACACACAATGGATGCTTAGAAAATAAACATTCAAACAGCAGAATAATTGGGGTTGCCTGTTTTGGACATGCAGTCATTTTGATACTGGATGTCAGTTTGAAAGAGGAAGCCTGAGTAAAGGGTAGAGTTGGGTTACACTACATTGTTTCTCTGACATTTCTTCATTTCTGTCGAAGTCTGCACCTCAAAACAATCTTAAATATTTATTTAGGGAGGTTTACACAGTGTTAACATGTTGCTTAGACACTTCAGAGCACTATGGTGAAGGAAAGTCAAGGTAACTTTCTAGTAGAAGATAAAAGTAGCAGACTTCGTAGTACAGGATGAACAGCAGAAGGATAAACCAGTTCACCTATGGGAGTAACACGAAACAATTGATTGAGGGACTAACTCTACATGGGCATCAAAGAATGGAAGAACTTGGCACTGGGCCCTTTGAAAGGCTAGTCCTAAGAAAATGCACGTGGAGGGTTACTCTAAGTGTCTGTGAAAGGAAGGTTTCATGGCCTTTCCTGAACTGGAGGCACTTGTTGCCTCTTGCGGAAGGATAACGATTGTTGCAGACCTTTGGCCCCATCAACTTTATGGATCAGCCACTGTATGTATTTATGCATTTATATGTCATTTCTATAGCTATAACCCAGCCAAAGGCAGCGGAGTGCTGTACATGGTCAGAGACAAGCATAAAGTCAGCAAGTAATAGGAGTGGAAGCTGGGTTGTGGAGGGTTAATGCATTGTGATGTAGTGAGTCTTCAACTCTTTCATAATGTGTAGCAGAGTTGGGGCAGCCCTGGTGGATACAGGGATGTTGCTTCAAATCCTGGATGTACAGATAAAAAAAAAAGCTTAAGTCAATGTGTTCAAATCTTTATGGTATAGGTGGATGATCCTCTGATGAATTCAATCAAGATGCTCATGGAATGGAATGGTGAGTCTGTTTTGGTTTTGAAGGTTTGTTGGGCTGCTCATGTGTAGTGCTTTTTGCAGAATATACAGCGACTAGATTTTGATCTCCTGATGTACAGAAAGTTAGTGAATAAACTTCAAGACAGACAAGATGGGTTCACATTTTCTGAGATTAATGCTCATTCTTGCTGCCTGATTTTGTATTATTTGAAGTTTCTGGATTTGAAATGTTAGGAGAAGGTCACTGAATGCCAATGTAATAGCATAACCTTCAAAGGATTAGTGCTGCTGTCCGTTTAACAAGAGGTGAAGAGTGAAGGAGATTACAGATTATCTGAGCGTTGAAAACTGGAGGTTGGAAGGACATTTCATTGTCGAAAATGATTGCCAGATTTTTCATTCTTGTCAGAAATGGGGCTTACCCCAAAACCGCATGTCAAACAAATGGAAAAGAGTGTTTTGGTGTCAGGCCTGTTGTTGAAGAAGAGGACCTCTACTATACCTTCAATGAAAGAAGCTTTCCTCCTTCCAGGAGATCTGTATAGCAAGAAATTAGCTTAGATTTTTCAGATGTGACTGTCTTATCCAATAAAAATTTGGAAGTTGTCTGCATACATCTGGAACTGAAGATGATGGTGTGCAATATCCTGAGCTAGAGGGTGCATATAAACAATGAATAAAAGCGGTGACCGCAACGACCCTTGACGATTCAAATGAACTGATTCGGTCGGAATTCTGATCTTTTGTGGACAGGAATAAGCAGGACCAGTCCAAAGAATCTCCTAACATTCCTATCTGAACGATTCCTATCCCTAACCATTTAAAAGGATCTGATGGTCTACAGTGTGGTATGAAGCAAAAAAAGTCCAGGACGATCAGTGCTGCTGGTTGGTTTGTGTCTAGAACTGAGAGAATGTCTTTGCGGCTATTTATTAGCATTGATTCAGTGATCCTTCCTACCCTGATTCCAATAAAGTAGATTTAAACAGCTGCACATTTTAATTTTATGGTTTTCTTTAACTCAATAAAGGCAGAAATACGCACATCTCCTCATGTGCAGCCTTTCATCAAGAACTTTCACAGTCATTTAAACCACAATTTGCTTAGTAAAAAAAAACGCAGCATCAAATACTAACCTTTAATAATATTTAATGTTGGTGAGATTATCAGTGAGTTAAAGTTGCCCAGCTACCCGGACTAATGGCTGGTCTGCAGGAAGAGTAATAATACAGCACAGGTTTCACTATGGGAAGGAAAATTGTACTTACCCAGTAAGCATCTGTTCTTGGCATGTAGAGCTGTAGATTCACATGCTTTGCATACTCCTGCCATATAGTGTTGAGTCCGGATGTTTGCACTTTGTTTTTCTTCGAAGAAGTCTTTCCAGTCACGAGATAGGTGACTCCTCCTTTCGAGGATAGTGCGCATGGGCATAGACTCCATTGTTAGATTGTTTTCCTTGCAGAGGGTGAGAATTGAGTTAGTAAGAGTAGAATAGAGATGTCCATGAGTATGTATATAAAGTAAGAGAGAACTGCAACAGGTATAGGTACCAGGGGAGGGGGGCAGGCACATGTGAATCAACAGCTCTACATGCCAAGAACAGATGCTTACTGGGTAAGCAGCATTTTCCGATCGAGGCATGTGAGCTGTAGATCACATGCTTTGCATAGACCATGCAGCAGTATTCTCCCAAAGCGGTGGCTAACCTGTAGCTGTTGCAGTCGTTTGAAAAAGTGTTCTAAGAACTGCCTGGCCTACATTAGCTTAATGTCTCGCTATCACATCTACACAATATTGTTTAGTGAATGTGTGCGGTGTAGACCATGTTGCAGCTTTACAGATGTCAGCTATTGGAATGTTTCCTAAGAAAGCCATAGTAGCCCCTAGTTTGCGGGTGGAATGCGCTCTAGGGGGTATTGGTAAAGTCCTCGTTGCTTTTGCTTAGCATGTTTGAATACATTTAACTATCCACCGAGCAATACCGGATTTAGAAATGGGATTGCCTTTGTGTGGTGGAGCAAAAGCCACAAAGAGCCATTTAGTTTTACGAAATGGTTTTGTCTTTTCTATGTAATATAATAATGCTTGTTTAACATCTAAAGTGTGTAGAGCTCGTTCTGCCACTGAATCTGGTTGAGGAAAGAACACAGGCAACTCAACAGATTGATTGATGTGAAAGGCAGATACCACTTTGGGTAGGAATTTGGGGTTGGTGCGAAGAACCACTTTGTTTTGGTGGATTTGAAAAAATGGTTCTTCTATGGTTAGTGCCTGAAGCTCACCCACTCTCCTCAGTGATGTAATAGCAATGAGGAAAGTAACTTTCTAAGTGAGAAATTGCAGTTCACATTTATGCAATGGCTCGAAGGGTGGACCCATTAGTCTGGTAAGGACAATGTTAAGATTCCACACGGGGGCAGGTGGAAGTCTTAGTGGAATAACTCTTTTGAGTTCTTCCATAAAAGCCTTGATAACGGGTACTCTGAAAAGGGACAGATGCTGCCTATTTTGAAGGTATGAAGTTATTGCAGCTAGATGTAAGCGTACGGATGTGTAAGCTAATCCCGACTGCTGTAAGTGCAGTAAATAACAAATGACATTTTGAACGGAAGCATCTAGCGGGTTGATATGGCTGTTATTACAATATATAACAAACCGCTTCCATTTAGCTGCGTAGCAAGCTCTTGTAGTAGGCCTTCTGGCCTCTTTAATGATATTCATACAGTCTGGTGGACGGTTCAGATAGCCAAACTCTATGATTTCAGGTGCCAGATCGCTAGGTTGAGTTCTTTGGGATCTGGATTTCTTATGTCTCCATGGCTCTGTGTGAGAAGACTAGGTATGAGATGCAGTTTTTCATGAGGAACTACTGAGAGCTCCAACAGGGTTGTGAACCAAGGCTGACGGGCCCATGTGGAAGCTACTAGGATCAGTGTGAGGGATGTTTGTCTGAGCTTCTGAACCACTAGTGGAATGAGTGGGAGAGGCGGAAAAGCGTAGGCAAATATCCCTGACCAGTTCATCCATAGTGCATTGCCCTTGGACAATGGGTGTAGATACGTGGAGGCGAAGTTTGGGCATTTTGTGTTTTGGTGTGTGGCGAACAGATCTATCTGTGGAAAACCCCACATTTGAAAAAACGGGAGGAGGACTTGAGGGTGATGTTCCCACTCGTGAATCCGTTGTCTCTGCCTGCTGAGATCTGCAATCGGATTGTTTACTCCTGGGAGGTGTTCTGCTAGGAGATACATTTTGTGATGCATGGCCCACCTCCAAATGGCTCATTCAAGGCTTGACAGCTGGAGAGAGTGCGTCTTCCCCTGTTTCTGTATGTAATACATGGCTGTCATGTCTGTGCGTATCAGGACAGTTTTGCTTGCAAGGTGAGTGTGGAAGGCTTTGAGAGCTAGAAATACTGCTAGCAGCTCTAGATGATTTATGCGAAGCTGCTATTGATTTTGCCTCCACAAATCTTGAATCGTGTGAATCTGGAGATGAGCTCCCCAACCAGAGAGCGATGCGTCTGCTGTTAGGACTGTCTGTGGAATTGGATCGATGAAGGGCCGCTCTTTGGATAGGTTTTGTGGATTCCACCACTCCAGAGAGCGATGGGTGCGGCCGTCTACCAACACTAGTTCTGACAACTGACCCTGAGACAGATCCACTGACGTACTAAGCATTCCTGAAGGGGACGCATTTGATGTCTTGCATAAGGAACTATTATGATGCAAGACGCCATCATTCCTAGTAACTGCATATATACTCGAGCTGGTAATGACTGGTTGGGCTGAAACCGTGAAACTAGAGCCTGAATATTGCAGATCCTGGCTGCTTTGGGATAGGCTAGAGTTTGAGTATTGAGAGGGGCTCCCAAGTAAGTTTGCGTGTTGGAGGGTTGGAGATGGGACTTAAACATGTTTACTGTGAACCCCAGATTGTGCAGTAATTGTACTGTTATCTGAGTGTGCTGGAGACACTGTGGGTAAGAACTGGCTTTGATGAGCCAATCGTCAAAGTATGGGAAGACATGAATATGTTGTCTTCGCAGGTGAGCAGCGACTACTGCCAGGCATTTGGTGAATACTCTGGGAGCAGTGGTGACTCCGAATGGAAGCACTTTGAACTGGCAGCGTTGTCCCGCTACCACAAACCTGAGATATTTGCGATGAGCGGGATGTATTGGAATATGGAAGTATGCGTCCTTTAAGTCTAGGGTAGACAAAGTCGCCTTGCTGTAGGAGTGGGAGCACTTGTTGAAGTGTGACCATGTGAAAGTGATCCGAGTGAGTATATTGATTTAGCTCTCTGAGGTCCAGTATAGGCCTGAGAGAGCCATCCTTTTTGGGTATGAGAAAATATAGGGAGTACACGCCAGATCCTTGATATTGCAATGGTATGGGCTCTATAGCTCCCTTTTGCAGAAGAGAGTGAACCTCCTGTTTGAGGAGGTTGTAGATGCTCTGGTGACATTTTGTGCGACTGTGGGGGATAGTTTGGGGGATTGTTGGTAAGCTCAAGGCAATAACCAGATTGGATAATTCCTAGGACCCATCTGTCTGAAGTTATTGTATGCCAGACGGGGAGGAGTTGAGAGAGACATCTTCCGACAGGTGTGGAATGATCGGGGGAAGAGGAGGCAAGTCACTGTTTGTTTGTTGCGGGGGAGGTGTGGGGTGTGGAACCTTTACCTCTTCCCTTGCCATTATTGCCTCTAAATCCACCTCGAAAGTAACCTCTTGAAGAGGGTGACTGACTGTTAGGGGTCTAACCTCTATATGATGTTGAGGTGTAGTCTGTGGAAACGTTCTTGGAGCCCCCCTGTAGAAGGAGAGACGAAAAGAATCCAGATTGGATGGGGACTGTAGGGCTCCCATGGATTTTGGGACATCTGTGTCCTTCATCTTCTCCAAGTAAGTGTCTACCACAGGACCAAAGAGATGTTCTTTATCAAAAGGTAGATTTAAAATAGAAGCCGGGACTTCGGGTTTAAAACCTGAAATTCGAAGCCAAGCGCGCCTTCTTAGCAAGACACTAGTGTTGATTGCCCGAGCGGCAGTGTCAGCTGCATCTAAAGCAAATCTAATTGAAGTGTTTGAAATTAGTTACCCTTCCTGGACTAGGTTGTGTGCCTTAGCTTTATGCTCATCAGGTAGAAATTGTAGCAATTGTTCCAATTCATCATAGTGCGCTCTGTCATATCTGGCTAAGAGAGCCTGGGTATTGGCAATACGCCAGTGATTGGCTGCCTGTGCAGCAACTCTTCCCTTCCCCCTCCCTCCCCCCCCCCCCCCGAGACATGTTAGTTTAGATTCCTTGTCTGGAGGAGGGGCATCCCCCGAGGTTTGGCATTAGAAACAACTAGGGAATCTAATGGTAATTGACCCTTGATATAAACTGGATCTGTTGGTGCAGATTTATACTTTATCTACCCTTGGTGTAAGGATTCTTGCGCGAACGGGATCTTTAAAAATATATCGTCCGCATGTTTTAGCATACCCTTCAGCATAGGCAGTGTATGAGTGGATCTCTGGAAAGAGCTTAATGTCTCAAAGAGAAAATCCTCAAGTGATTCTTTATGCAGCTAAACTCCATGCTACTCAGCAGCCCTATTTATTAATTCTATGTAGCCTACATTATCATCAGGTAGAGAGGGTTTTGGAGGGTATAAGTCTGGATCCTTGTCTGTGTTTGGATCTGTATTATAATCGTCCCATGGATCAAGACTATTATAATCAACCCCATCCCTGTCTTCGTCATCCTGGTTAACAGCTGATTGTGGTGGTGGTGAATTTGTGGGTGTTAGCAACAAATTTGGGTTAGGTGGGGAAAGAGGTGATGGAGGAGGAGTAGAGGGGTTAGTACCAATATGTTTCCTCTTAAGAGGAATGTGGTAAGTGTCCTCAGTTTCTGGTTTGCGTTTTAATGGCAATTTTGCAAGAATATGTCCAGTTTTGGGACTGATAAGTTCTTTTTGTTTCGGGTCCAGGTGTGAAGGCGGGATGTCGAAACGATGCTCCTTTGATCGAGTAGGAGCGGTTTTGTCTTTCGGTGCCAATATTTTTGGAGCCAAAGTTTTGGGCGCCGAAGTGTTCGGATCCGAAGATGATTACGGTTTCGGAACCAAAGGCATTGTCACCACAACGTGTTTCGGTCTCTGTGCTGATTGTTTCGGCTCGTTGCCCGAATGGGGCAGACTCGATCCAGAGCTGGAAGACTTTGATGTTTGTTGCGGTGCCGGGCCCTAAGGCGGGGCATTCGAAACCTGTTCTCGGTGCCGATCTTGGCCCGAAGGCAGAGGAGGACCCGGAGCCTTTTTCTTGGGCAGAGGTAGAGTTTGGGGCAGGGGAAGATCAGTAATCACGGTACGATGACCCTGCAGAATGTCTCAGACCATGTCGGAGTCGGCTTCTGACAAGCAAATGTGTTTGTCTTCTTCTTCAGCTCCTTGCGCGTCGAAGACATCTTGTTCGTAATATTCTCCGAAGAGATCCAGAATGGAGCTGCTATGTGGTTGCATTTCGTGGCGTCGAGCTCGACGGTCACGGAGCGTCTTCTTGGATCGGAAAAATTTGCACGTGTCGCAGTCTTGTTCACTGTGCTCCGGGGAGAGGCACAAGTTGCACACTTCGTGCGAGTCGGTGCGCGGGTACTTAGCGTGGCACCGAGGACAAAATTTGAATGGAGTCCGTTCCATCGACTGCGAAAGCGCTCGATGCAGCTAGGCCGGACAGCCTTCCACGAAGTTTATGATTGAAAGATTTTTCGTGAAACAATGCGATACGCAGAGAATGGGAAACGCGATCAAATAACAATACCGTCGAGGGTAAGTGGATTGCGCACCGAGGGGAAACCGAGAAACGGTGTCGAACCGGAGCGCAGCAATTCACGTCCGAACCTGATGGCGGAAAAAAAAAAACCAATCTAACAATGGAGTCGATACCCATGCGTACTATCAACGAAAGGAGGAGTCACCTACCTCGTGACTGGAAAGACTTCTTCGAAGAAAAACAAAGTGCAAACATCCGGATCCAACACTAGATGGCAGGAGTATGCCAAGCATGTGATCTACAGCTCACATGCCTCAAACATATATCTACTCTACCTTGGTGTACAGAATGCTTACATAGTATTAATTTGTATGAGGCAGTGACTGAAGGGGGAGGGGAAGTATTTATCCTACTTCTGGGGTCAAGGAGGGAAGGCAAAGCTAACTAAAGTGGTGCCCTCTTTAAATATTTAAACACTTGTTCAGGCCTGGGTAAGTGTATCTAACAGTTCTATTACATTTGTCTCGAGCAAGGAGTCAAGTGCCAGATTTATTTGGACTGGTCTGACTGCCTTTATTGCTTTCAGTAGAAGCCACTGTTACCTTGGTGACCAACAGAAACAGACATGGGGAATGGGGAGTTTTTCTTAAGGGGGGGGGGGGGGAGGTAGCCTAGTCTATAAAAGTGTATGAGCTGACAGCCTCACACCACCCACAGGGCAGAACAGAAGAAGTACGTGCAGGATGACATATCCAGCCTGGAGAAAGTCAGCCTGTATGAAGGAGAGCCACAATCTTATGATTCATTCACACACGGTCCAACTGAACCCCTCTGTTCACCTAATACCATTGAATGCCTCAAACACATATGACGGCAAAGAACCCAGATATGGGGACTGGATGGAGTATTTACTGGGGGCATCTTATGCACAGAGGTACAAGTAGTCTTGTGGCCATGAAATATAAATTTGCTGTCATCATTATCAGTCCCTATCTAGCATAGCTGAAAGGAAAGTGTCCACCCTTTGTAGAATTGGGGTGACCAATTATTAGAGGCCATCTCCAATGATGCGGAGCATACAAAAAAGGAGCACCCACAGTAGGCTTCCATGACTGTTGAGTTCAATGGATATATAAAACATAGCTAGTCTGGAAAATAAAACACAGGGCAGAGTGGCAGAGCTTTTTACCACACGCTAAAGCCAATCAGTCTTTTGGGCTTGCAATATGTTTTAGCCAAGTTGTACACCTGCGTGGCTGCTGTTCAGCATGGCTAAATGTAAGTGGAGCAAAGGAGAGAGTAGTGTCGTAGAGTGGATTGTTATGGAGTCGCGTAGAGAGTCTTGGAGTGGTGTAGAGTAGAATTGCGTGGTGTGGATTGTCATGCAATGGGATAGAGTGGAGTCGTGTAGAATGCTGTGGAGTGTCACGGAAGAAGTAGAGTGCCGTAGAGTAGAAGGACGTTGAGTTACGCTGAGTGTCAGAGTGGAGTAGACTGTCAGAGTAGAGTGATGTAGAGTGTAGTGGCATAGAGTGTTGCGGTGTAAAGAGGAGTGGCTAGAGGTTACTGCGCAGAAGGTTGTAGAGTAGAGTGATGTAGAGGGAGTAGATTGTCATTGAGTGGAGTGGCATAGGGTGGAGTAGTGTAGGAGAGTGGAACGGCAGAGTGGGGCAAAGTATTGTAGAATCGAGTGTTGAGTTGCGTAGAATCGAGGAGTGGAGTAGCTTGTTGTAGAGTTGAGTAGTGTGTTGTGGATTAAAGTGGCATGAAGCAGCTTAGAGAGTTGCGTAGAGCATTGTTGGGTGGAGTAGTGTCCTAGAGTGGCACGGAGTAGAGTGGAGAGGCATACAGTGGAGTAGAGTTTAATGGAGTAGAGCGTCACATAGTGAAGAATCTTGGAGTGTTGTAGAGTGGAATGTCGTAGAGTGGACTAGAGTGAAGTGGCATGAAGTACAGTGGTGCAGAGTAGATTGACCAGAGTGAATTGGTTTTCAGTAAAGTTGTGTGGAGTCCATTTGCATAGAGTGCAGTGATGTAGAGTAGAGTAGTGCAGAGTAGATTGCAGTGGCTTAGAGTGCAATGCCGCAGAGTGGAGTAGAATGGTGTAGAGTGCATTGGCGTATAGTAGATTGTTACAGAGTAGAGTGCAGTGGTGGAGGGTAGAGTGGTGCAGAGTGCAGTGGCGTGGAGAGCAGTGGTGCAGAATAGACTAGAGTGGAGTGATGTAGAGGGACGCAGAGTGTAGAGGCGAAGAGTGCACTAGTGTACAGTTGAGTGGTGCAGCGTAAAGTGGCGTTAAGTTCAGTGGCGGAGAGTGCAGTCTTGCAGAGCAGAGTGTCTGATTGCAGCGACGCAGAGTGCAGCGACGCAGAGTAGAGAGGTGTAGAGTGAAGTGGCATAGAGTGCAGTGGCGCAGAGTGCTGTAGACTTCAGTAGCAAAGAGTGCAGTGTTGCAGAGTAGAATGTCGTAGAGTGCATAAACATAGAGCGCAGTGGCGTAGAGTGTTGCAGAGTAAAGTGGTTCAGAGTGTAGTGCTGTAGAGTGTTGCAGAGTAAAGTGGTTCAGAGTGTAGTGGTGTAGAGTGTTGCAGAGTAGAGTATAGTGGCATGCAGTGAAGCATTGGCATAGATTGCAGTGGCGTGGAGTGGTACAGAGTGGAGTGGCATATTGTGGAATAGAGTGACAGAATACAGTGGCGTAGAGTAGATCGTTTCAGAGTGAAGTGGCATAGAGAGCAGTGGCATAAAGTAGTGTCGGAGGGCATTGTCAGAGTGCAGTGGTGCAGAGTAGATTATAGTGGCTTAGAGTGGATTGGCGTAGAGAATAGTGGCGAAGAGTGCAGTGGTGCATAGTAGAGTAGCGTGGGGTAGAGTGCATTGGCATAGATTAGAGTGGTGTATAGTAGAGAGGCATCGAACGAAGTGGCGTAGATTAGAGTGGTGCACTGTGGAGTAGCGTAGTGTGGAGTGGTATAGAGTAGAATGGAGAGGTGTGGGGTAAAGTTGAGTATGCATGGTGTGCTAATGTACCGCCATTACGGACAACACATCTTCAATTGAAATGATCATTACTTTTGGACGGACACTAAAATATTGGTTTCCACCACACTTCAGAATTACCAAAAAATGTGCTTTATTTGTGCTTTCCATCTTCTGAAATATCAGCACGGTCCATTTACGGTCATTTAAATGTTGTTTTGTGCTAGAAAATAAAATAAACTGTACAGCACACCCGCATAGCTAGCATGATTGTCACATAAATCCTCTCACTTTGAACTCAGAGAAAGCAAAGTAAACACCAAGTCCCTGGAAGGCAGAGCCTGACATTTGTCCTCCGTCTATGAATGCACAGCAAATGTGACAAGATAAGAACAAGATTTAAAGGTCTTTTTACAGAAATTCAGTACTGGTGGAAGAACACAGTGAATGGGGTTTGGGCATGGGAAGGGACGAACTCAAGCTAGACTGCCTAAAACAAAGACAACAAACAGAAAGCAAGCAAATTTGAGTTACAAAACACAATGCCAATGGTATGCAATGGGCGGAATGCATTCCCAGGGAAGCTTTCTGAATGTCCCCAAGATATCGTTAGCAAACCAGACAGCTGCACTGTCTGGTAGGCTTTGACCTAAAAATGTCTTACCTGCCAGCCTTATCATATTGCTAATGAATATTAAGTAAGTTTACACACTTGTTGTGAAATCAGACTTGTCCTGCTTGAAGGTAGTAAGGAGGCAAAATAATTTCATGTAAAAAAAAAAAAAGACCAAAAACTGTTTTATCTGGATGCTCAGTCTGGGTAGAGCACAGTGGTGTAATTCCCCTCAAAATTCCTATGGTACCAGTATTATCCTTAAAACTACTTGCAGGACCTCAAATGTACTTTGAAATTCTTCCCAAGTCACAATTGTGTTTTTAGGATATCCTTTTGCAGAAAGATTACTTTTGTACCCGTGTCTGATGGACATGATGGATTGTTGGTGGCTACAGTGGAAATCATGGAAGAAGCTGAGGAATTCAAGAAGTCAATGTTCCACAGTTATACTTAGGGGCGTTAGCTGGTAGCATGTCTGTTACTAATACAGCTGCATCTATCCTGACTGCCAAACGGAGCAGAGCAGAATGATTATTAGGAAAATCAGCATAATTCAGTTGCTCAGAGAGTTGCCTGCATGATTTCTGTTCTGCAAGTTACTCAACAAGAGTCTCTCAGGGCAGAAATACCTAGCCCAAGAAAAACATAGTGAATTAAAGGGAAGCTGAGAGGGACTGTCTAAGGAATGAGACAAACCATTACAATGGATGATAAACCCCTCCTAACTGCATCTGATGATGGCGGAAGGGAGAATTAAACTGTGGTGCTTGGTGCTCCCAATTATGGGAATTTCAACAGTGACTTGCAATGGAGCTGCTGCAAGGAGCACAGCTATAATTCCGGCAAGGATGACAACTGAAGTTGGAAGCAACAGTGAAAGAGGCAGAAGAATACATCAAAGTAAACATCACAACTGTAACTAAGTAAGTGGAGAATCTTGTTGCATGGTTTCTTGTACTCAAGACAGAAGGGCATCCAAAGCCCTGCAAGAAATGCTCATAATTGGAGAGGACTCCTATCCACTTCCTGACAGGGCATCTTCCAGCGAGTCTGGTCCCCTAGACATGAATTATAGCGAACTGACATGGACCCAGTGCACCAATTTCCTTCCTGTACTGCGGGTGGCAGGAAAAAAAGGAGATCCTACCCTGAGAAAATTGCCCTACTCAGGCAAACTTCAAACTGTGAAGGTTATAGGAGGTTATTGAGTTAGTCTGGAGAACTAGTTAGCTTTGAGCAGAAATGCAAACTCAAAGGTGCAGTCAAGGATAAAAGGAGAGACAAGCACAAAATGAAGGTTTCACGCAGAAAGAGAAGAGCTCCCTTTAAGGAAACACTTGCCTCTCCTACCTTTGCACCACCAACGGATTGTAAGCAAAGGAGCAGAGCAATCGTTTGTGTACCTGAAAAATAACCTAGGAACTCTGCCTTTCGCCACTCAAACCACAGGTGTCTCCTTCAACTAAATAGGTTTCACCTTTCAATTGGTGGACAAATGGAAAGATATATCTATCTATCTATCTATCTATCTATCTCTCTCTCTCTCTCGCCCCGCCCCGCCCCCCCCAGTGACAGAGAGCTGCCCAAAAGGAGACAGCACTGTCCTTTGTGAGCTTGGACGCTGAGAAAGCATTTAACCACGTACAATGGCCACGCAGATTACCGACAATTCCGAAGTTATATCGCAAATAATCAGAAAAGAACAGGGGACATAATGAAGGACTGGCACAGACACTTGCTTTATTTAAAGGGAATTACTGCATAATCTTCTCTTACCCAAGCTATTGCCACAAAAAAAAACCAATTCAAAATTAGGTGCCGTTCAGAATAAGATTAGTATGTATATCTGGGATATAAAACCTTAACTATGTCATCCTAACTTTAACGGTGAACAGGTGATGGCCCACATAAACGTATTATAGAAATAGAACCGGACTAATACCTCCTCTGACAAGGGAGATCCTATGATTCTACTCAACGCAATGATGACAATCTCAAAGTACTGTCAATTCAATAAATACGCTTGCAAACTCCACCTTAAAAATATAGCTTTTTCCGCAGAGGCACCCAAACTCTGCGGCACACTGCCTTCTGCTTTGCATCGGGAAGAGAGGGTTGTGCGAAAAGCCTGGCCTTTTGCTGATGTAGAAGATTTGGCCCATGGTGCTTGTCCTTTGACCCGACCTTTTTTTTAAATATGTTTTTGGACTCAGGAATTTTAAATAGAATTTGTGAATTCAGCACAAGCATCTCACACTAAAGCTTGCATCGTTATCATGAGCCATATTTCTGAGTCACGAATGCTTGACATTTAAAAAGGCGCCCGGGAACTGCAGTACCGAAGCAGGTACCATGGTCCCCATCTGCTATTTCAGGTGTCAGGGATTCGTGAGTCAGGAATCTGACTCAAATCCCACATTTAAAAAAATGTTTTACAGTTAGTTTAGGGGATCCCTTTGAGGGCCCCCTACTGTGGCCTTCTTGGGAGTAAGGCTGTGTGTAATCCACCTCCTGTAAGACCATTTTTTCCAACACTGCAGAGCACAAGCCATAGCTTGCAATAAAAACCAGACCGTTTAAGTATTGCATTTTGTGTGCGAGTTATGGTTTGTATATCTATTGGGCAAATTTTGGATGGTGTTCCTAACCATAACTTTGAATTTCAGATATTAAGTTTCACATCTTAACCATAACTGCACTTTAACTATGTTTCAGGTGAGTTCGTTTGTTTTTGTTTTAAACCTACATTGAGGTGATTGTTATAACCACAGTGAACCATAAATTCTCTGTTAAGGGCCAAAGTCGGGGGATTTTTTTACATGTATGTAGTCATATGTTTAAACACTTCCCTTGGTGCTTCAAAGTACCCTACTGGGGCTGATCAACAGACACCGCCTGAAAGTACATGCAATACTGGTGTGCAGCTGCTGTGTAAAACTCCCTTGTCTAGGAGACCTGAACAAGAATAAACTACAGGTCGCAACAGATCTCTAATCGGGCAGGTGTGGGTCAAGATATAGCCTCTTTAAAGGGGCCATAAAACGAAGAGAAACAACAGTTCTCTTTAACCAGTCTTACGCTGCTAACAATCAACACTAAAAGGCATTCTCGGCGGGTGCAATTTTTGAAGATGCCGCTTGGTTTTTGAAACCTATTGTGACATCATTCACAGGATGGCCCCTACGTAGTGCCATTTCTCTTGCATCACTGGTCTAGTGAGATTCTGCATGGTGAACCAGTGGTTATCACATGGGTGAATCACACCAAATTACATGCCTTAGCAGGACTTGCATTTCATAAATTAATGTATGTGAAAGTGTTGTGCTGCATGTGTTATTGCCGTCACTCATGAGATTATCACTTGCGTATTACAAATAAGGTTCAGTAGGTCAAGGTGCGTGATCGGTAGATGGAACTTTGTTCAACTTGTCCATCACAACACAATTAGAATACGCAGTCAGCTGTAGGCAAGTTTGAACAGCTCAGTTTTCAATAGTAAATGAACAGAACATGTCCAACAAAGGTAAAGCATATAATATGTAACACTTTCAACACAATTTAAGTGCCTTATTGTAAGAGTATGGACTTTTGCATTGCTCATTCGTTTATTTCTCACAGAGGTGTCATACAATTTAGTAGATCGATGTTAAAAATCATCACTCCAAATGTATGACTTTGGCAGGCATGCAAATAAAGGTTAGGCGAGAGCTATGGAATTGCAAACACTTCATGGATGTATTGAAAATTGTGTGGATTGACAAGTCACGATCACAAGCTTGTTCTGAAATTGAGAAAATAATATGTATGTTATGTAACTATGTAGATATTAAATATTTGAAGAAATATTTATCCAGCAATATAGTTTAGCAAGTATTGAAAAAAATAAACTCTATATACTGAATGAAAATTTACTTTTGATTGGCAAGTTGGTAACAAATTTAGTGTTTGAAATGTATTGCTCATCAACCTGCTAATGCAACAATAACGCTGATTTACTGTTTAGAGCCATGTGATTACCTTCATAATGGCGTTTCCTTTTTGTAGTTGAAACTTGGGTCAGTCCCATCAATCTGAAGTTTTAGAGCTTGCTTAAGGCTTAGTTCTGTATCAGCTGAAGGGTAGCCTTCCAAAACCTCATGGTGTCCTTTATCCTGCAATCCTCGAGGGACTGAAACTTTT
Source organism: Calotriton arnoldi (assembly GCA_963921515.1). Lineage (NCBI taxonomy): Eukaryota > Metazoa > Chordata > Amphibia > Caudata > Salamandridae > Calotriton > Calotriton arnoldi. The sequence goes on along the minus strand of CAWUFW010001738.1, from coordinate 1,054,266 downwards.
CCAAAGAATACCTGATTTCCCTGAAGATGAAAATTCGGGTTGGTCATAATCCCATTCCTCTTCTTTTGCTCAGCACTTTGTTGCTGAATTAAGAATTGCTGCTGCGATCGTCCCACTTCTTGTGGGGTGGGTGGACCCAAAATATTACACTGTTGCTCTACAGGCGTTGTCTTCAGCGACATATTTATATTTGTCCCCGATATTGAAATCGGACCCCTTTTGTCAAATTGTGTCATTTCATACTCCAGGACTTTTGGATGGGAAGTGCTGTTCTGTTTTGTTTTCTTGCCCACTGAGCCTGACTTGACAGAGTTTTCAGCTTTGACTCCCTTATTTGACTTAGTAGATTTTAAGCTGGGCTTTACTTGGCTCCATTCAAACTCGCTTACCGGGGAAGCCGGGTTCTTGCCTGTGGAGTGAATCGTTGATGAGGGTGAGACAATAGACTGTCTACTCCGACTACGTGGTAGTGAGTGTTGCTGTATTTGCTCTGTAAAGGACAGGCTATGGAAACTATCAATGGGTACAGTTTGAGCAGTTGCTGTAGATGAGGTGGTGCGAAGAGATGAGTTTTTTGAGCTTTTTAACGAATTGTTTGAGAGTGAATCCTTCTGACGATCAACTGTAGAATCCGGTGACTCTGAAGGAGAGCTAAAGGCATGAACGGGTCCATTAGATAAGCCATGCAAATTATGCTGGACATCACCGCCCCCAGTGCTTGACGAGCCGTTAGATTTCATAGTTAAGGACTGCATCTTCGTTGAGGTCTGTTGTAAGGCTTTTTGATCCATTGTATGCACTGGAGAAGGAGTGCAGCCATTTACAGTTGATGCACCATATTTCTCTAATAGTTTAATAATTTGGGAATGCCCATTTTTTGCTGCAACCCGCATAGCAGTGCGCCCAAATTGATCAGCATGGTTTGGCTCACCACCGTTCTCTAGTAACAGCTGGACAACCTCAATGTGCCCTTCCTGAGCTGCTATGCAGAGTGCAGTAGCGCCCTGATTACATGTGTGATCAACAACAGCCCCCTGATCAATCAAGTACTGAACCACCTTTACATGGCCCTGCCAAGCAGAAGACTGCAATGCTGAGCGTTTTTCATTGTCCGATGCGTTGATGTCAGCATGGTATGTTACAAGCAGCTGCACCATTTCTAAATGCCCCTGCCAGCAGGAAACATGTAATGCCGTTCTTCCTTCAGCATCGCTCACTTCCACATCTGCACCACTTTCTAAAAAAAACTCTGCCATGGAGAGTTGGTTTTCTAGTGCCAAAATGTACAACGTAGGTCGGCCATCAGCATCCTTGTAGTTGACGTCTGCACCGTGGCTCAAAAGCAATTCAACAATATCTCTATGACCTTCTAAGGCTGCAACACGGAGTGCATTTCGCCCATCATAACCTTTTTGATCAACATCAGATTTATTTTCCAACAAAATCTGTACGCAATCATAGTGACCTTCTTGTGCAGCTAATATTAATGGTATGCGACCATCATTATCGATTTCATTTGTTCTAGCACCCTGCTCAATAAGTGCATCACAGATCAATCTGTGGCCTTCGAAGGTTGCCATATGCAAAGGAGTCCATCCTGCATCATCTCTGTGATTTTCATCCAAACCTCTATCGAGCAGAGTTCGTACCACTTCAACATTACCCTGAGCAGAAGCTATACTGAGAACAGTTCTACCTTCACTGTCAATGCTATCAACAGCTGCACCCCAAAATAAAAGTGTGTTTACAACGGACGCATGCCCCATGGAGGCCGCTGCTAAGAGGGGAGTACGTCCATTATGGTCGGTGTGGTCCACATCAGCTCCTCCTTCAAGAAGCAAATCAACAACATCTACGTGTCCTTCATACGCAGCAACAAGGAGAGGAGTCATCCCATCCTTGTCGCAATGGTCCACTTCAGCACCACGGTCTATTAAAAGACTAACCACAGAAGCATGCCCTTTACTAGCAGGTACACAAAGAGCTGCGACAGACAGAGCAGTCCTTCCATCCACGTCCTCATGGTTAACTTCTGCCCCATGATCCAGCAAATGCTCAACAATTTCTCTATGACCCATGTATGCAGCAGCAATCAGCGCCGTTCTACCTTCATTATCCGCTTTGTTCACTTCAGCACCATGCTGAAGTAAATTTAACACAATATCTTCATGCCCTCCCCATGCTGCTGCCCTCAAGGCTGTCCTGCTATCAGCATCGGCACAATCCACTTTAGCTCCAGCATAGAGCAGTGCAGAAACCACCTCTGTGTGACCACCCCAAGCTGCTGATCGCAATGTCGTCCAGCCATCATGATCAGTATGGTTTATGTTGGCTCCAAACCCAATCAAACAGTTAACCACTTTTGTGTGCCCTTGACGAGACGCTAGAGTTAATGCAGTTTGCCCATGTTTATCTTCAATCTCTAAATCACATTTTCTAGAAATAAGCAACGTGACAACGTCAAGATTCCCACTATATGCTGCATTAGCCAGTAACGTTCTTCCGTTTGAGTCGCACTGGTTTACAGAAGCACCATTATCTAATAGAGTACGAATGGAGTCCTCCCTTTCCAAGGCTTGACGCACAATGCAGGATGTACGGTCATCTTCACTGTTCACATGGGCACCAGCTTTTACAAGCAACTGTAGTACTTCCTGCTCCTTTGGGATTAATGTCGCCAAAGAGTCTTTCACGCATGTGCCATTCCATATCATCCACAATGCTAAGTCTGAGGTATCCAATTGCAAATTTGAATGGATGAGGTGCAAAGCAAACTCTTGAACTTCCAACGCAGTTAGTTCTTTTGCTCGACATGTCAAGCTCATTGCTAGCATTCGGTGGCCTTCTGCTGCATTACATAAATACTTCTGTGTACAATGCTTCACATCAAGCAACCATTCAGCAAAACTGTAATGAAACAAGATTTTTGTTTTTCCCAAGCCATCTACAAGAAGCTTGGATAGTACATCTAGCTTTCGTTGAAAGTCCTCCATTGTTAATGTCATGTTTCTGGTCCACACTGCATGATATAACTCCATTGTCGTCAAAGGCCTGCAGGCTGCCAGAATTACATTCAAAACAGGTTGTACCTTTGCAAATTGCTTTCTCACAAAAAGTCTTTGGCACAGCCATAGGTATAACCCATTCAAGGTTCCAGGAATATCCCGAATTTCTCGTAGCATGATAAAGTTTTCCACAACTCCATCCAGAACACGTTCCAGGTAGAGGAAACAGCCGCTGCTTTTGATGTGGAGTTGATTCAGCATTTCTGCAGTTTCTTTTGTGAGGTGTTGTCTCAGGGCTTCTTCTTGGTCTAAGCGATGTAGGATGTACTGCTGGACATCTTTAACAATGTAGGCCTTGCGGAGGTCATCAAGACTTATTTTCCGGAAACCTGTTTTTAAAGAAAACAAAACAAACAAAAAAAATTGTAAATGTTTGCATAATATCATAAAGTACCAGATAAACTTAACAGGCCTTTAATTCATCTTAGATGTAAAACAAACATGCCAGTACACTGAATTAAGTTAAGTAATTAGAAATACACCACCACCTGCATATCCTGATTCTTGTTTTCCAATGCAAAACCGCAAAAACATGCAGACAAATTTTACTGCAATTTACTTTAATGTTTTTAAAGGCTATTAATCGGAGGCTCGGGGGAGAAGGACATTTGACACCAAAATTTTAATTAATTACACTTAAACTTACAACTCACTGACTGTTCCTTTTAAAGCTTCAATCAGAAAATAGTAACGCATAGTTGAATTATATAACTCGCTACAATGACATTGTTAAGGTCACACTGACAAATCCGTTTTCACACACGAGATTAATGGCAAACTCTTACACCAATAGGCTAATGCATTCACACAAAGATAAACAAATTAATAAATGCGAAAAAAAGTTTGCCTCGATTTTTAGCGGATGACCTTTAATCCACTCTCAAGAGTCATTTGTTTTCAGTATTATTTAATCCATGCACTTTCTTAGTTTTGGTGGCGACTATGCCATTGTTGTTGTCTCTGCTGTTATTCCATGTTTCGAGCGGTCCAGTTTGTGCTAGCATGGTTATTTTCGTCACTGGTATCTGCTTACTGTTGCTACAGCTTAACTAAATTTCATTACTGCTATTCTTGCCTGTGGCTTTGTCTCCCGTTAGGTTTTTTCACGTTTGTGTTGGTTGTTTACCGCTAGCTGGATGAAAGTCCCCGTCCGCCCCAGCAGACGGCTTTGTATTGAGTGAATTGGAGAGGCTGTCAATCTCCATTTCTCCCTCCCTCTGTGCTGATCCACTCCATCTCTGAATCAGCACAGCTGGAGTTTACAGCAAGCTGCAATTGCATACGCGTGTGCGAGTTCAGCAAAACGCGGGCTTCTGTCAATCTGTCACAGCATGCATTTACAACAACAACAAAAAACTGTTTCCGTTCATGACAGAATTGATAAATCCATCGCAAACATTGGAATCTACTTTGCCTATCCACAAGGGTTATGAAGGAATGGCACAACGCACACATTTATCATGAAAACAAAGGGTTTCTCATACTGTCAACCAGACATGCGAAAGTGCCCCTAATATGCATCTTTTAGGTCTCCACTACAGAACGCTTTATCCATCTGGGAAGAAGTATGGTCATCACACAACACTACACAGATTTTTGTTGTGAGGGCCTACAGCTGCAAGCTGCTACCGGGCAATAACGTGCGCTTATGCACTCTATTTATTCTGCACCACTATAAAATGGGTGTCGGCGATGATATAATGGTAAAGTAGCTAAAGTGAACACCTGTGCATCAAAATGCATTTTACTTTCGATGTAACAATCTGGTATTTGAGATCATGTTAAATCGGAGGATAGTCCATCTCATGTTCTTCTGTGATCAGCTTTTGAATAGAAGACAAGAACTCAACAGCACCAAACCATAACTTAATATTGATTATCTCACTTTAGACTATGTGTGCTATGATGACCGGTTTTCTGGGGGCACCAGAGCAGTCAGGGGTTACTGAGATCCAGTTGCATCCATTGGAGTTTTTCACCGCTGGTGTCCTGGGGCCACAATTCTACTAGACCCCAAACTGGATAACCAAGTACTCCTCTCCCGCATTTGACTCTCTGGGTATGGAGAGAGAGCCGTCCAAACCTTATTCAAGGAGGTGAGGAGGGTTAGACATTCAGAATACAGTTTACAACGTAAGACCAGCGAATAAGATCAATGTCCAGTCAGTGCTTGACTTTATAAAAGTATTTTAATACACACAAGAATAAAATAACACAAAACTAAGATACACAGTGAAAACCAGAATTGTCTGGGACCCTCTGGCCATAGTTTTCACCCTAAGCATAACACTGCCTAGATTCTAAGCACTATACAAACAGTTACAATTGCAACATACAGACCATATTCCAAAGGGATACTCTTCAATGCTACAGGAGTGTGTCGGGCCTTTCTTGGAAATGACACTCCGATAGCGTACAGGGTCTGGTAAGGGTTACTTTTTGTCTTGGCACAGTTACCAGAGTCCTACTAGTCCAGTAATAACTGGGCTAGCTGTAGGAGGGTAGTGGCTGGCTAGGGTGTCAGTCCACCCAGATACCCTCAGATCACACAAAAAAAAGAGGTTGTGGCCTGTACCACAGAGCCCACTGGTGGCAGTGTAGAGTTTCTGCTTGCTACGAGTGCAGGAAAAGCAAGGACCCACAGGGTTGGTGCTGCTTGATACTAGCGCAGGGAAAGCAAGGACAAAACTGGAGACCTGGTGCAAGGACCAAGGGTTCAAACTGTACGTTCTTCAACAGGGTGGTGTTCATCAGCTACAGTTGACAACTGGAAGCACCTACCAGCTCCTACAGCACAGAGGAGTGGTCTGGGGTTTCACTTTCAATCACCATATGGGGGCACTGCGTCTCCTTCAATGTTGATGTGAAGCATGTTTCCTCATCTTGAACAGGTTTCTGGAGTCTCCTTGTGTTTCAAAGCAACAACCACCTCCACAAGTCTCACAGATATTGCTTTCTCTGCTGGGATGCTGCCTGATGAGCTGAAGCCCAGCTCCTTCCATCAAACAGGCAAATTCTTCTAACAGGTAATCCGTCACCGAGACAATTTCCCGAGTCCAGACTTGTTTCCAGACTTGTGGTAGGAGAGGGGGAAGAGGGGGGGGGGGCAACAGCAATCAAACTCCTGGATTCCATCCTGGATCTCTCCTTACTTCTGCCACTCTGTGTGTGGCTGGTCAGGAAAAAAAATACAGCTTAAATAGAGATCTCAGAAGTATGATTCCCTGATTGTTAGATCGGACATCCTTGAAGTGGTATTCCCCCAAAATATTTGCCTTCACTCCCTTACTTTGCTGAACACGCTTTTGTAGCCATTAGGGCTCTGCACACTTTATCCGTGCCAACAGATGCTGAAGTGCTTATGCTCTCTCCTTAAAACATGGTAAAATTGGCCTACACTTAATTGGCACATTTAATTTACTTAGAAGTCCCTAGTAAATGGCACTACATGTACCCAGGGCCTGCAAAGTAAATGCTGCTAGTGGGCTGCAGCACTAGTCGTGCCAACTACTAAAGCAACCTTTTAAAACAGCCCAAGCCTGCCACTGTTGCCTGTAGTGCAGTTTCAAACTGCCACTTTGACTTTTGCCAAGTCTAAACCTTCCATTTTAATACTGATAAGTCACCCTAAAGATTCATAGGGCAGGGTATATGGTATTTAAACTCAGGACATGTGGATTAAAGTGTTAAATGTCCTATTAGAGAAAAACTCCTAAAATCGTTTTTTACTGCTGCAAGGCTCTCTCTCCCATAGACTAACAGTGAGTTGCTTTATTACACTTAATAAGAGTTAACTTCAGATCAGGAACTGATAGAAAAATGATGTTTACATTAAAATTAATTGTAATTTAAAATCCCTTTAGTGCTAAAGTGCTGTCCTGCCAGTGCCCTGGGCCACAGGACTGTGAATGACTCCCCTGTTGTGGGTAATGTATTGCTTCCTGATATTGAGACCACAGAGGCTTAGGTGTGAGGGGGGAAGAGAGTCTTCCTGACGGGATGGCTGGGGAGAAGCAGTGCCCTGCTCTGATTACACGCCAAAGGTCCCGGCTTGCAGCCCACACAAAGGAACCTCAGACGAGGCCTGCCCTTGCCATTGTACCCCAAGAGAGTTTGGAGCCAGGACCAGGGGAAGAACTGACCAGAACTAGTTTTGGGGGTAGGTGAGGTAATTCCCCCCCACACAATGGCTGGCACCTGGTATAAAAACAAGATCTTCAGAACCTCTCATGAGGACACCAGGGCCGGACTGGCTACCGGGCGTTTTGTTGTGCTGCCGAGCTGGGGGCTGATTTCGTTGATGGGGACCTGCGTGTGCTTAAAAACATTCGTTTTGCTTTGTTTATTTCGAAGCTCACGCAGGTCCCCATCAACGAAATCAGCCCCCAGCTCGGCAGCACACCAAAACGCCCGGTAGCCAGTCCGGCCCTGGAGGACACTCTCGGACCTTCAGAAGAAAGACTGCCCTGCTGTCTGAGGAAGAAGGAAGAGAGGACCTGCTTCCCTTGAACCCAGGCTACCCAGAGGGACTCCAAGGATCAGTCGGCTGACCTTCTGTGTGCGCTACAGAACCACAACAAGTTATAGAGGCCTCCCTGCAACAGCCCAGCTGACCAGCACCAAGTGGATCTGCCTGAACCTGCATTAGCCATGCTGCTGGCCTCAGCTGGTGTGAGTCCTGATCCCAAGTGGTGCCCCCGAGGTCCCGGACCCTGGGCTGGCACCATGGAGAACTCATTCTCAAGGAAAGGGCATGTTACATACGTTTTAGGCTCCTTGCGACCGCATAGTGACCTCTTTGTGCAGAGAATCAACTGCCAATCTGAAGCTCCAGCGCAGCCTGCTCTTCATGCTGACAGCGACCGTCCGTAACCATCAACCAACGCAAAGCTCCAGAGACAACTAGCTCAACACGCTACAGTGATGTCCGTCCATGATGCTCGACCTGATACTCGCGCTAGCATCCTCATCGTGACCAAACTCTTCACGTGGGCTTTGAGAAGGTAACTCTTCCACAGGGCTAACCTCAACATGTGACTTTTCCCCCGGTATCGCATGAGCAGATAACGGCAAGCGGCACTGTGTGTTTCTTGGTGCTATTTTCACTTAAAACTTTTATAAAAAACTCATATCTCCGGTTCTACTGATTCAATGTGGTCATTTTGGTGCCATTTTGTTTATTAAAATTAAAATGTACTCTTTTTCTAAATTCGTTTGGGATTTTTATTGTGTTTTCAGTATATTACTATTCGAGAGCTGCATAAATACTTTACGCATTGCCTCTCAGGTAAGCCTGACTGCTTTGTACCAAGCTAGTAGAGGGTTAAGCACAGGTATATTTAGTGACTTTTGTGGTTCAGCCTTGCAAGGATTGTGTTTATTATTTGGGTGGAGGCTACAACACCCCCCCTCAACTAATAACCTAATTTCTTATATTAATGGACAGTCTGATCCAATCAGGGCGTGTGTTTCTTTTGAATCGTGGGTGCACCTTGCAATCTTGGTGCATATTTCTTGCATGTTCACTGAGTGATCAGTACACGAGGAAGACCTGTTGCCCTGCTTCCAAGTCTCTTGATAATTGTTGGGGCTATACCCAGAGAGGAATATTAAATTACTCCAGGCCAGGAGGCTGTGACCATCACCCAGCAGAAAGGGAGGGGTTTGTTCCAGCAGAGGGAGTCAGAGCTAAACTTAAATAGGACTGGTGCCTTCTCCAACTCATCATGCTTTTACAAGGACTAGAGATGGGTAAGGGAGAGCTGGAGTCCAGTAGAACATATACCATCGTGGCTTACATTAAACACAATGGCTCACCATCCTCACCCACTGGCTCTCAAATCACGCATCCCAGACATGATAGAGGAAAAAATAACCCAGGTACTGGAGACTGCACAGACTTTACTGGGAGGGAGCAGCTAGGCAAACCCTCTCAAGAGGTACAGGTAACCCTGAATATAAATTAATGTGCCACCACTGTCAGTCTATCACTGCCTGGGCAGAGGGTAGCAATAGGCACTCTCTGTAAAAGAGGGATGCACTATGCATGCCCCCTCGACTTATGAACCAAGCCAGTGGATCTCAATCCATATAAACAGAAAGAGCCTCAGTGGATAGAAGCGATTGTCATGTTCACTGAGGCAGAAATCAAATACACTTACAGCCAACTTTCCAGTGACTTGCAGTGGGCAGGGAAGCACGCTGTCCAGGGCCATTCAGAAGACGTCCACTCCCAACATGTGTCATTCTAACTTGAAAACCACTATTACTTTCTTATTTCCAATTTCCAAACTATGAATTAAGTTCTGTTAAACAAAGTCAGCAGTTTTGCCATTATCACTACTACTCTGCTTAATCTTTTCCTTTAAAGTGCAACTTCAGTTATTCTAAGACCATAACGATTGCCTTTTCTTCGCTCTTATTTGAAATCCGATGCAGACATGGACCAAAGACTGCACTGCAAGCCTTTTCTGATGATGCTTTTGGTGTGGTGGATAAAGGCTATACATTTTGGTCAGAAGGCTAGACCTCTGTAACACATTTGACACTGAGGACAATAAAGTCCTGCTTCAAGGAGTAGTCACACTCCTACTATCACATGCTTTTCATAATTTCTAGCAGACAGGATCCAAAAAGGGAAACAGACATGGTTCCCAATTCGGGATTTCCTTGCTTCAACTGCACATATACATCTTGCTCTACTTTCTAGATTTTTAGTTCAATATAAGTTAGTTGCAAGCCTTACGCGGACAACACCAACCACATTTCAAGGCTGCCGGAGCTTGCCATTACTTTAGAACTCTACATCATTGCCTAGAAGGAGGGCGATCTTGCATTCACGAAAATGATCTTCCATAGATCCACATCAGCAAACCGTGGGCAGGAAAATCAGTAACCCTGCGATTTACTCTAAAATAGCGATTATGCAAAATGGAAACTATTTTCTGTGACACTAACCGTGAGAGAATGACCCTAACCAGATTTATTGTTAAAATTGTTTGCTGCTCTTTCTGCGATAAAAACAAAATAAAGTTTTCATTCAAGGTAGAAATGAAGGGATCAAAAAGTAGGAGATTAAAGCATAGAATGCAATGTAGTAAAGTGCTTTAGTAGTGATTAATGGAACTGCATAACGAACCACTCTTTCCTCTGAAGTTGACGAAGCACCGCAGAACACAAGGACACTTTGGGCTCATTATATCCATATCATGTCAGACTGCATATTCTTGGAAGGATATTCTGTTGAATGGGAGAAAACTTCACATGTCCGGTAAATTAATCATAGATTCTGTCTAGCCCCCACACTAAAGTACATTATTTTCCTGCGTGGCTTACAATCGAGCCGTCGGAAAACCAGAACAATGAAACACTTCGGACTGTAGGGCCTACTGTAAGACTTAAGTTTGTATTTATTTTTAATGTTCTGCTAATGAAACCATTTCTTCCATTAAAATGTATCTACGTGTTGCATTAAATGTCCTATGAGAACAGCTTTGAGTGTTGGTTAAAGCACTGCAGAATAATCGAAGGAAAGAGGACACATTGTCGGAAGATGTTGGTAAACGCTTGAAGCCGGTCAATGTTTATGCAGCTTTGAAAGGCATTTTCCAAAGTTTCCCTTACCAAATGGGTAGTGTTTCCAAAACAACGTCCATGATTATGTGTTCTGCTTTCTTAAAAAAAAAATGATTTTCACCTTGAACTTTGGCAACTGGAGAAGGTAAAAGCCCACCAGTGCCTTGGGCAAATACAGAAACACCACCAGGGCTCATTGAATTTCAGGCATCACATTCGCTTATACAAGTGCAAGAGCCTCGTTGACCCCGCACCTTAGCTGAAGGGACAACTAAACAGCCATTTGAAAATAATTTTGGGCAGTATCAGCAGCAGAGTTTCATAAACGATTAAATATACACAAAGAAAAAAAAATCTGCCAGTGTACTGAGGGAAGATGCAGAGCTCGGGAAGCAGACAGTAGCCGCCCATTTGTCTCCACCAAAATGATGCTGAGAATTGAAACTATAAATGGATAAACATGCCCTCCTTCTCATATGAGTCTGAGGCAGCATGACCCGCGCGGCCCACTAGGAATGTTTAAAAAACACAAAGGTTAAAGTGACATTATGGTCAGGTTCGGTATTAAGATCTTACTTTACGATAAAAATGGGTTTAGAAATTCACAGAAAAAACGAAGGTAGGTTAAAGTGAGGTTACAGTTAGAGGAAAATGCCAGTAAGAAACAATTAAAAAAAAAAAAAATACACCAGTTATAGTTTACTGAGCTAACTAACTTGTGCCCCCACCATGCACTGCTTATGAACTCACATACAACACATCATAATGACATGTTCAATGACATCACTGATGACATCTCAAATGACAACTGATGACATCACCGATGACACGATCCACAACAATCTGTTCTAAGTCTAAGAACATAGCCTCTATGCTAAGGCAACAAATCATGGTGTCGAGTTTCCCAATACTGGAGAAAATCCGCAGGCGGGCAAGGAATTCTGGTACAAACCCTAGGCTGAGGAAAACATTACCAGCATAAATCCTCTCTTCTGAATTCTCAAATATATTTCCTGTCCGGGCAGTGATTGCCAGCACGAATGATCTGCTTAACAGTGACCCAACACAAGAATCTCAAAAAATGTGGGTCATCAGCAAAAATCTCTGCTGAATGAAAGTTAATTCTGCTGCCACTGTGCTGGTCCATAAAGAACCTTTATGGAGTTGAAGCCAAGCCTATCCAATACAAGGCACCGAGGTTCCATTTTCTCTGTAGGGTTATGACATGTTGTGCCTCTGTGCCTATCACTTTCTTTGACCCTTGCATGTTTGATCTTGCAAAGATCTGAAATCATATAAAGGAACATTAAAGACGTCAGGCATTTATGCAAGCGTTTTACCATGCTGCACTATTTTGAGCATCAATCACAGCACGCCTTGTTCTTTAAATCTCATTTATTGGTTGTAGGCTCAGTCAAAATGTGGCTGGGGTATTGTTCCCCAAGGAAATAGATTTCATTACACCCGTCTCCCCGACCTCATTGTGAAAAGAGAATTAGGTTGGATACTGGATATATATTCAGAGCTTTTTTTATTGATATGTCACAGGACCCAGATATGGCCATCCCAAGAAGTGGTTATTAGATTATAATATAAAGCAGAGAAATTTCAAATATTCAATTTTGAATCTTTTACTTTTTTTATTTGTATGCTCTTCTTAGACAACACATTTTGATTTAACAGTTTTTTCAGCCAGCAATCTTCATCCCCTAGTCTGTTATTGTGCTAGTGCAATTTTCCTCCACCCACTAAACCATACAGCATGGGGCAGGCTACTTCAGCCACTGGCTATCTTCACTGTGAGCGCCAGCATTCTGCTATTTCACAAGGAGCACAGCCTCTCACAAAGTAGTTCCATTAAGTGCCTGGGACTACTATATCAATGCGTGGTTTTGAAGACCAAAACATATTTTTTTTACTTTTAGCCAATGTTTTTATTTATTTATTTTTAGATAAGTGAAGGCTTCATAGCTTCCCCAACAATAATGGTTTGAAAAAAACAGGACAAAACATGCATTGACAAAGCCAAAAGGCTGGGGACCTATTGACTTTGCCAATGCTTGTTAATTTTTCAGACTCAAACAGCTAATGAAGCACACATACATAAATTCAGCATTGATGTCAGTAAGGTTACTTCTTCGTTTGAGATAAATGGGAGTAAAAAAACAGCAGTCACATCTGCAAAGGACAGACTTCACTAATTTCCTTTGGTTTTAGTAATGGTGGATTCAGTTAATATTTGGTGTTACCTGCCCAAAGCGAGCTTTGAATGAAACCTTTGTATGTCTTGCTAGAGAGTGCTTTAGCTGTCATTTAGAGTACATGCCATTACTAAAAAACAAGGTATACAGAGAAGGCCTTTAGGGCAGCTCAGCATTTAACTCGTGTTAATCCTAAGGATTGTTTCACTCACTCTCTCCTAAATTCCAGGAGTGAATGACAGCTTTCTGTGCCATGCCGTTCTACACTCGCATGCACGCCACAATACACATCACTGCGCTCACTGCCTCAGTCACTCACCAAGCAGTCCAAGATCCTGCAATCCAAGAGCAAAACAGGCAGAGGTCCAAGCATCCTGGTTGTACACAAACAGTGGCTCATGCCCTAATCTGGCCAAGCCCTTTCCAGGCCAAGGGGACAGGCTCCATTAGAGAATTCACGTAGGCAACCTAGCCCAAGCTACCTGGTGGCAAGAGCACAGCAGCATCTTGAGGAGTACCATACAAAATGAAGAGGACTATGCTGTTAATTTCAGCTGAAACTCCCACCGTGACACTTGTCACTTGTGGACCTGGAGGCACATTTATCAATCGGGTATAGAAAGTGGTACAGACATTGCCTCCTACTACCTTTGGATTTTCCTGGGCCTGGAATCTCAGACTACTTTTTATTTTAATTCTCGGACAGGCCCAATTTCAGCAGGAACACTATTTCTATTTTCTCTCATCCTCTCTCTTCTGACACTCCAGAAGACTAACTATCGAAAAAGGTGCAATGATGAATAGAAGTTACTTATCTTACGTCACACAATTTTTCTGGTGGATACTCTATCAACCATAAATTCTTCACCTTGCGATTATGCCCGGGCGCAAGAATGGATCTTGACACTCTTGCATAGCTACTGTCCACCGACGCATAGCACCATTATCCTTTGTCGCAACTCCAGTTCTTCTCCGGACATGATAACACAAAGAGGAGGTAAACGCACCACCCCTGCTCGCTGATGGCCATTGTAATTATTAGACATTGCACAGTCAAGAACACAAAGCATAGCTAGCCATTTCATCATTTACTGGCAAAACCTAACTTAAGACTTTATTACCTAAACATTCACTCCACATAACAGGGAAGAGTACAGTGAGTAATATGCGGTTAAGAGTATCGGAAAGAGTGTTACCAATAATAATGTATTCTAGTGAAGGATATTTCTAAATGCAGATTCCTCAACTTGTACATCGATACTACTGCAACGCCACACGCCCCCAGCCCCCAGGAGGTGGGTGCCAGAAGATGTTTACCCCAGAACACTGAAGGACTTAGCCGGTAAAAATTATGCTGTCTGCAGGCAGGTGAATTGATGCAGTAGTGCCCGATTAAAGTATGAACAAAAGCCCACATGGCTGTCTGGTACATGCCCAAAACTGAACAGCCCGAGCCAAAAGAGAAGTTGTGGCCTATGTGCTGGTGGAAGGAACCAGAGGCCCTTCACAAGGGTCGTTTCTGGCCAGCTCATTACACGGTTTAATGCGGAGCACAATTCAACAGGACAAGGCCCAGTTCTGAACTGCCTTTTCTATCCCAACAAACAGCTGATCAACCACCCTGTACTCCTTAGTCCCATAATGCAGAAACGAAGGGCATGCTGTGGATAAAACCGGTGTCTCCTCCCCTCATCTTTACAGGTATGTGGCAGAGAAAAGAATATAGGGAGTGTGATGACCTGTCCCATGTGGAAAGGAGACCACTTTTAGGAGGACTGAAGCAGCAGTCCTAAGCACTAGTCTGTCAGAATAAAAGGTAGTATATGGAGGCTGGACTGGAGAGGCCTGCAGTTCACGGACAATGCGCAGAAGTGATGGCAATGTGAAGCACGGTCCTCCCAGTCAAGAGTCTCAGAGTACAACTACAAGGAGGCTTGAAAGGAATGCACATGAAAAATGTGTTAACCAAATTGAGGGTCCACTACAGCATAAGGAAAGAAGAAAGGGGAAACGCATGGAAAAAGTTTGAAAGCGCATCACAAAGGGATATTTGAATAATGAGGGCTACTCAGGCAAACAAAGGAAGGGGCGAGAAGTAACTTCAACCATGCTGAGAGAAAAGCTTGCCGGTCCAAAGATAACATGAACAAAAGTTTATCATACAATCCAGCCTGCAGAGGGCAACTCTATCTTTGCACCAGGTAATAAGCCTGGACCAGGGGCCTGAATAACTTAGTTTGGTAGGATTGCGAGCAGCCAAAATGTAAAATACCATCTGAGATTGAATAACAAAGCCCCTCAGTTGGTTCTGCTTAACCTCCATGGATTGAAGGTGTAGATTGTGTAGATTTGGGTGCAGCACCCTGCCTTGCTGTTTGTTCAGCAAATCCTTCCAAAGAGGAAGCCAAAGGGGAGGGCAGATGCTCAGGGTAAGCAGTTCAGATTACCAGAGCTTTCTCGCCAAAAATAGGGGTCACAATGATTAATCTGAGCTCATCCCACCCAACTTTATTCAGGCCCTACAGGTTCAATGGCAGAAGCGGACGCTCGTATTGGATCGAAGTCAGAATGGGTCTCCTACAGGCCCTTGAGAAGGAAACTCTAAAGAAGAAAAGGTTGGACAATGGGTATTTTCAGGAGGTAGCCAATAGGTCTACCAAGGGTATGCCCTCTCATTATCAGTAGATGAGATCAGCTGAGTGTGTGTGCCTGGATGTTGAGGGATTCTACTGGGCGACTGACAGTCCTTGCCAAAGCCACCAAGCCTTCGGACAGAGGGAACGAGACCCCAACTCCAAACTGCTTCATTCATTCATTACTACATGCCGGTCATGTTGTCTGTTAGCACTTGAATCGACCCGGCCCTGAAGAATGACAGACAGAACTTTAGGGCTAGTCACATGGCTCACAGCTTTGGAAGATTTATGGGATAGTGCTACCTAATCGGAGATGAGAAACCTCCAATTTCCACTTCATCCAGAGGACCTATCCAGCCAAAAAATGAAGCATATGTCACTGTTCTGAGCTCAGGAAGGGACAAGGATAACAGCTTGCTGCACATCAGACTGGAGTCTGTCATCCACCACCAAAGGTCCTGCGCTGCGTCGTTGGAGATGCAGATTCTGTCCAAAGGGTGTACTCGGTTTCATCATTAGAGTGGAGGAAGAACTTAAGAGATTTGACGGTGGTGCCAGGCAAAGGCAGCAAAGAGGATTGGTGCTGTGGTTGAGGGCCCAGCCCCTTGGAACCTCCCCCATCTCTGCCACCATAAACGTCTGCCTGCGCTAACGCATAGGCTGACAAGGTTGCCAATGGTAATGTGTAAGACCCCTCTAGTATTCGCTGTATTGATGATGAAACTGATGAGCTGGGGAAAGTAACACCAGTGGGCAGGCCATTGCTCTGTTGCAATAACATTTCTCCAAGGCAATATCAGCATTCTCACCACAGCCTAGAGCCATCAAAAGGCAAATCCACAATGGAAATCTGGATGTCCCGAGAACCCAGTGGAAAGCATCCAGGTATGAAGTTTAATGATGAAGCTGGTGCCCACTGCATGGACAAGAGACCCCATGGTATCCAGTCTAGAATGTAAAACAGATTTCTTGTCTTCCTGATCATCATTTACTGTCCGAAAGAAGGAGCAGTGCACGTCTTCCAGCAAGGTAGCAACACCTCTTATTCCATGTTTCCAAGGGTGTGCATACAATGGTCGACAAGATTAACTGTATTCTGAGAGCATAACAACAGATTGTCAGAAGAAATAACATACTTGCTGATAGGGTCAATTCTCTTCCGATTCTCTGTTCAGTGGAGGAGTTGGAAAATAATCAGTTTACTTTGCTTACGGAGGTCTGCACTATAAAGCTCTCCAGGGTTAGATATTGCATCAAAAATCTGGCCAGTGATGCCTTGCAATGGTACAGCTCGCAGTCGGAGCAAAAAATGGCTTAAAATAAGCGACCAATACTGCGTCAAATCGAAGCATCATTACAATGCAACAATGGGTCAGAGGCTGCCGGGCCAGGTTGCCAAATTTCTGTGAGGTTTTAGCCTTAGTCTCTTCAGAGGAGAGGGGCAATTCCAGGACTTCTGCAATCTTGTGAACTACAATTGCAAAGGGGGTACTCTCCTGGGTAGGAGGCCCGCAAGGCAAATGCAGGGAGAACTTGAGAAATATTCATGTCACTGGCATTTTGAAAACCCAGATACAGGCTAGCAACTGTTTAAGGCTGAAGCAAGCTATTGGCTGCCTCTTCATCATCTTCATCCAGTGGAACATGTTAGATGCCTTGAACAGCATCCGAATACAACCCAAAACGTTCCTCCAACACCTGAAAGTATGGCAGAAGAAATGGAGAGTCCACATTGGCCCTAACCTTTCCTTTTGGAACTGGGTACCTTGACATCACGCACGCTTTAGCATTTAAGACCAGAGCTAGTGCTTGATCTAAAGCGGTCATATTTGTTGTGCTTCCAACCAGAAGGTGGAGCCTATAGCACAGAGGTGAGGCACAGCACACAGCCATTGGTGTAGTGGGCTGGCTTCAACCTGGATTTATCAGCACATTGTCAGTCAACATACTGGTGAAAGTTCATCTGAAGACCAGCACGGTCCAGGAGGCTGAAAGGCGCTCCATAGGCAGCAGGAATTGACTTAAATAGATGCAGCATGGCCTCCTTGAAGGCCATAACCTGCTGCAGAGTCAATTATGGCCTGGGGAACTCAGTACCTGTTTTGGGTTTTTCACTAAGATTGGAGTCTTGGAGTCCGCCAACTGCTCAATGTCTCTCTGGATCGGGAGCCCCTGGACAATGAAGAGCTACGATCAAACTTCCTGCGTTTCTTACACAACTTGCCTTTGACCTAGACCCATCTGACAATGGTGATTTAGACAGAGACCAGCTTGGATTCTTGTCTGCCGCAAATGAGAACTTGGCTTCTCTATCCCTGATGGCCTTTGAGTGCATCAAGCATGGCTAGTAGCACGATTTGTGGTTGTGCTTGGTCCAGAGGCACCTTAAGCATATACTGTCTGGGTCTGTCTTTGAAACCTGTTTTCGTTGGGGGTAACATCCCTGCATAGTGCCAAATTTGTGGACATTTGAAAATTCAGTAAAAAACTAAATTAGCAGCAGAAAAGCTTTAGATATGTGAAATTGGACGTGGAAAAAAAAAAAAAGGAAGTAGCCTAAGCACGCAAGGGTACCACATTAGTGCTCTGCGTTGTCATGTCCAGAGGCAGAAAATAATTGTGGCAGAGATTGATTATGTCACCTCTTGGCACACAAGAGCTATTGCAAGGTGAGGACTCTGAAATCAGAAGTATCCATCAAAAAAGGAACTGCTTCAGTGTCATACTGATGAATTTAGATGTCATATAAATGTAAGTAACCCAACATTTGTCTGTAGATTAGTCCATCATGTAAGAAAACCGGACCATGAAAAACAATGGGCAAAAGAGAACAATCGATGCTTTAATATGCACGTATTCAGTGTCGGTAGATATACATACATAGCCTACCATGATGATTGCAGTGCCTCTCCTTGTTCTCATCTCCTTATGTTGTTTCCCCACAGGACAACCAGTGCCTAGTACTGGACCTCAAAAGGCACCACCCAGCATGACACTAATATCTCAAGGTACTTCTGTTTTTGTAGAACAACGACTTTTCCTACAATACCCCTCACCGACACACCTGTGCTATCAATGCATTATGGACAGACGTTACCACAGAAAAATAATAAAACTTCGAAAACCCATATTTGGGCTTTCAGCGGATATCCAAGAGCAGCTTATACCCAACAACACTACACACTACTGTTTTAAACTCACCTACAAATGATTATAATGGACCACCACAAAATAAACGCAAAAACATAATACCCCCTTCGCTTCTAGGCCTCCCCCCGCCCCCCTCCCCCTTGCTAAGCCTTTTTTGGGCTATTTGGGGTAGTTCGCGCTTAGGCCCCTGTAACTTTTTGACCACATAAGGTATCCACGCCAAATTAGCGTCCTTTTCTTCCATCATGGGGATTCAAAAGGTACCCAGGGTTTTGGATTCCCCAGGAGGGTACCCAGAAATGAGCCAAAATGCAGCTAATTAGTTTTTTTGAAAAATGGGAAAAAAGTGCTGCAAATTAAAGCGTCTGTTTTTTCCCTGCAAATGGTATCAACAAAAGGTTTGTGGGGCTGAAATCACCATTTTCCCAGCGTCCAGGGACTGACAGACTTGTCAGAAAACCAACATTTTTTACACAGTTTTGGCATTTTACTGGGACATAGCCTAGTTTTGCTATTTTTTGTGCTTTCAACCTTCTTCCAGTTAATGGTAGAAATGGGTATGAAAGCAATAATGGATCCTGGAAAGCTATACATTTTAGAAAAGTAGACAAAAGTCTGAATTCAGCAAGGGGTAATTTGTGTAGATCCTTCAAGGTTTCTTTATAGAAACTAACAGTTGAAAATAGGGAAAATTGAAAATGAGTTGAAAAAAACCAGCCATTTGTGCCAACGTTTTCACCTGTAACTTCTTCTAATTATGACAGATGTTTGAAAGCAATATACCGTTACATCCGCTGGACTTTTCTGGTTGTGGGGATATATAGGAATTGTAGGTTCACCAAGAACCCGACGAACCCAGAGCCAATAACTGAGCAGCGTCTTGCAATGGTTTTTTATTATGTACCAGGTATATAGCAATTAATTTGGGAAAATATATACAGTGAAAAATCGGGATGAAAGACACCTATGTATTTCTGAAATTGGAACAAAATATAGAGTTTAGAAACAGTAGCTACTTGCACATTTCCGAAATTGTGAGTACCCATACTAGAATGAGAATTATAGGACATTTTTCAAAGTGACTTCTTTTTTACACATTGTCTTTCATTTGGAAGGCAGAAATGCATCGAAAGTCAATAGGTAATAACAGTTGCTCTACAATTCTGTGTTACCCTAAGTCTCCCGATGAAAATGGTACCTCACTTGTGTGGGTAGGCCTAGTGCCCGCGACAGGAAACGGCTCAAAACGCAACATCGACACCACATTTTTACAGTGAAAACTGACCCTTTTTTTGCAAAGTGCCTAGCTGTAGAATTTGAACCCTAGATCGGCTGGCAGTAAGGGAAACCTAGAAAACCTATACATTTTTGAAAACTAGACACCCAGGAGAATCCGGGATGGGGTGACTTGTCTGGGTCTCACCAGGTTCTGTTACCCAGAATCCCTTGCAAACCTCAAACTTTGTCACAAAAACACATTTACCTCACATTTCTGTGGTGGAAAGTTCTGGAATCTGCGTGCATACACAAAATTCCACCCACCCTGCATTCCCCAAAGTCTTTGAGAAAAATGGTACCTCACTTGTGTGGGTAGGCCTAGTGGCCGCGACAGGAAACTGCCCAAAACGCAACGTGGACACACCACATTTTCACAGTGAAAACTGACCCTTTCTTTGCAAAGTGCCTAGCTGTAGATTTTGAACCCTAGCTCTGCACTTGTGGGTGGGGCAAGGGCCTGTGACTGGGAAGAGCCAAAAACATAGGGATTAAGGGTATAGCACCGAGAATTCTAAGCGCTACATTTAAAAACAAATGCGTTTTTAGCCAATTCTGCATTGGACACCCACACAAGTAAAGTATCATTTTACTCGGGAGACTGAGGGGAACGCTGTGGGGTAGGACATTTGTGCCGGCATGGTGATTCCACACAAAAATGTGGAAAATGTGATTTTTACACCTAATTTGAGGTTTGCAGGGGATTCTGGGTACGAAAACGTTGAGGGGCCCACGCTAGCCATACCTCGCTGGACTCCCCCGGGTGTCTAGTTTTCAGAAATGTGTGGGTTTGGTAGGTTTCCCAAGATAGCCGCCGAGCCCGGGCCAAAACCCAGGTGACACCCCTTGCAAAACCAGGTTGTTTTGTGATAGGTAATTTAGATGTCTCTTCAATACATTTTGGGCCCTTGCCTGTCGCGGGTAGTTGACCCACCCACGCGAGTAGGGTACGATTTTTATCGGGAGACCTGGGGGAACGCTGGTTGGTAGGAAATTTGTGGATCCACGCAGATGCCAAAACTTTCCACCACAGAAATGTAAGGAAAATGTTTTTTTTTTTTTTTTTATACAAAGTTTGAGGTTTGCAAGGGATTCTGGGTAACAGAACCTGGTGAGAGCCAGACAAGTCATGCAAAAAATGCCAAAACGATCTTCTGGTTCGAACTCACTTTACTTTCACAGTAAAGTATGCAAGCCATTTAAAACTTAACATTGTACAAACTCATTTCTTACTACACACAATGATTGCTTCAATTCATCTACTGGACTTTCCAAGCGTCAGAAAAGGGAGTTCAGATAATGTGCTACAATGACAACCTAGTTCGTTCACTATAAACGTGATAATACCATAACATATATGATTCAAGCCCATCGCCCCACGAGAAACTACCCCTGCTGCGGACGCCAAACTGGAAGTACTGAGTGTGCAGCAGCAGAGCCAGTGAGCATAGCTGCCAAGTTTTCAGATGGCATATGTGTGACATTTCCAGGGTTTCCGTGTTCTTATGAGTGACATTCAAAGACCAAATGTGTGACACTTAGAGGGACATTTTTTCGTGAGTAAAACTAAGCAATGAAGTCCATGGGAATGGATAAGTATCAAAAATTACACCCTTTGTGCAACAAAAAGCTCTAAAAAGATTTTGAAACTGTTGCAGAGCACTTAAAATCGAAGGTCACTATTGATCACAAGTTTGCTTTTTCATACCAGGTGTACTTTGCATGCTGGGATTTGTATGCCCATACTGTATAATTGGAAAAGAGAAAACTACTAGTCCCAGCAGGCCAAGTGTTTAGGATTAAAAAGTCAGGATTCACAGTGTTACAATTCATGAGAAGGGCACATCAGGCAGCAGCTGGATATCACCCACATGAAGGTCCTTGGTGCCATGTGACACTCAGAGCCACCTTCTGCCACACATCACCTCATAAGTAACTTAAAGCCTCCTCCCCATCACAATACTAAGAAGCTCCACCAGGCCTGGACTGGCTCAAATGCTGCTCAGTCTGCACATTCACACTCCTCCCAATAATAAGAACCAGAGTCTGACCGAGGCTGGACTGCAGCATTTCTCAGGTAGGCCTTCCTGGACCGGCCACTTAACAGTATGGTTGCCAACTGGCTGTGTTTTTTTACTGCCATGACCAGTATTTTACTGTTTTGACTGGTACAGAAATTGTGAAAAGCACCTAAAGCCGGTATTTTTCCTCTAATCCGAACATACTTTAAACAGCAAAAACAAGAAGAACACACCTCGCAATGTTCTGGAGTTGCTGACTTAATGGTGACTAGCTGATAATTAATGTAAACAAAGACAGAAAGGCCATCGTAAAAATGAACAAACTTTATAAAGACGCTTTGTGGGTTTTTTATCATGTTTGAGCCGTTCAAGATCTTAAAACGACTTGAAGAAATGGCCGGTTTTTCTTTGGGAAAGGTGGCAATCCTACTTATCAGTGAAAAATGCAGGGGGAGCCAGAGTGGTCGTAGTGCTGCTTGCTACCTCCATTCAATGTGTGTAGGCAGGAGCACCTGCAGAGGCTCTCCCTCAGGCTCTTGAGTTTCGGACAGCTGAGCAAGTGGACCGGATGACTGACAGTGCAGCAAGTGAGGTATTAGTCCAGCTGGAAGCCAGTGATTCCTGCTTGGTGGCCCCATCTATGCTGCTGGTGACCTGCTGGCATTACGTTTGGCTACAGCTTCAGGCAGAGCTCGCTCAGCAAGGGGCAGAAGAATCACGAGTGCAGAGCACTGGCTGTTGCCAGCTGCTTAGCATGCAATGTTGATGGTGGCAGTGCCGAGTCCAATCAGTGCGCAGCCATTTTTAAAACCAGCTCTCGCTGCACAGGACAACAACATAACCAGAAAAGTGCGCCCCAGTGCCCCCTCCCCGCATACCTCCAAGGCATGGACATGCTATTTTCATTATGCAGCCGGGAGCCGAGCAAGTATGCCAGCATGTGGAGGGCTGTGCAGGTGAAAGTTGTTTTCATCCGGAAGGGGAGGGGGGGAGGGGGGGGAGGGGGATGTCCCCAACCTGGGAACGTAGTCCTGTCCGACACCAGTCCGACTGAGTGACGCGCCACCCCCGGTCCATGTGAGGGCACTGATGGGTCCTGTATTCCTTTTTTAAGTTAACCACGCGCCGGCTCTGAGAGTAGGTGGTATGCATTGGCAGAAGGCTGGTTGTGAGAGCAGAGGTCCGGCTCAGCTGAAGTGCCCAGCCGGTTAAGGCACAAAATACAGTGTTGTTGCTGCCCGACTAAGAAACCAGCCACAGCATTATTTTGAAACAGCAGGCACATGCATGTACGATCGCTGCTTAAATGCAGAGCTCATTGTTATCAAACGCCACGCACAGGTGATTAGGGTGCTAGAATTAAAATGTGTGACTGATGTATTTTAGTGCAGTGATGCGGACACCACACTAAAAAGCATTAGTCTAACCACTGATGCATGGTACTTGGCATGAGGCCATGTGGCACCGCAAGCTTTGCTTGTGCCATCATCAGCAAGGCAAGTGCAAAGTGACATGAAACGCTGCATTTACAGCAGCAGGGACAGTGAGACGTACCACTGCTCTGTCAATGAAACTACTGCAGCACAAGCCGGTCCAAATATGCGGCCCAGCCTGCGCATGGATCCAGCGTCTTCCCCAAAAACCTACAGAGGTGTGTAAAGGGGATGACAGGGGAAGATGTGGACTTCTACTGGAAAGACACTAGATTTGGCCAGAGGCACACACCATGCCGTCTCTCGGACAAAGATAAACACGCTTGAAACTGTTTGAAGCCTTTTAAAGGTTACTATTTCAAAAGAACAATAGAGACCCTAATGTCCATGTGAACATGGGTATTAAGTATAAAACTTATAACAGGTGTTCACATCGAACTCATTTACATAAACAATAAGATACCACAGAAAAATCCTGTGCTGATTTAATCAATATTAGACAATCATTAAGCTTGACAAAAAACATGTTTGTCATGAGTGAATCTCTGCATGAAATTACTGAAAGAATCAACCAGTATATTAATCAATTCATTCGAATTTACTATTTTTAGAAAGCAATTAGAAATATATACAATTGAATCACACACGATCAAGTGAGGAGAGTGAGAGTTTTTTTTCAACAGAAGCCCAAGTGCCAAGAACCATAGCAGAACAAATTCAAGGAAGTGACAATGTGAAAATAGAAAAGCATAAACGGTATTGCATACAAATAAGGACTCCAGAGAAATATCTGGTGTGTTTGTAATATTTTAAGTCTGTCTTTAGATGGTGTCAATGGTGTTTCGAACCTGTGTCGGATAAAATGGTCTCATTAGGACTAGAAATGACCTAGGAAATGGTTGAATAGAGTGTAGGGCCTAGAGTCTGGATGAGCCAGGCTACACTGGATGTAGAGAGACCAGGATAATTGGTCTTTGTGGAAGGCACGGACTGGGCTCACTGGGAGTGAAACACCAGGGTGCAGTGGTGTTCACGGGTTGTGACCTGTGGATTAGGAGCTAGCAGACACTGTCAGTGAGCAGGGGACATCTTCAGAGTGGAAAACCGCCAATATCCACAGTCAGAATTCACACGGATAAGGTATGCTCTGAATAGAGCTGATGAATCTGTATACAGCAGCCAAATAGTGCTCTCGTTGAGGCTCACCTGATCAGAGAACCGCACGCCTGATGGGAAGATCCCGTCCGCACATCAGTCTTAACCCTGGTCTGGCAGTTTGGGCTCGACTGTTCCCATGGGGAGTAGGGTCAAGACTGATTTGCATATGGCTGGGTCCAAACTGGAATGACGTGATGAGCAAAAAAACGATGGATTTAAGCCCAGATCTCCGACGTTGGGTGAGTGCTTGACATTGTTTAGCATTCTATCCATCAATTTCTTTTTTGCAATTATTTCTATACAACGTCATTATCTTAATTCTATACAGCCAGGGGGATAAGTACTGCTCTGTTCATAATCTTCTTGCTCAAGACTTATTCTTTTCTCAATACTCATAACTGTTTTCAGTCAATTACCAATTTTTGCTCTACAATTCAATTGAGGTCCTGCTTCAATATATTGAATATGACTGTTATTTCGCTGGCATTTACCCCATTTCTATCCAACTTAGCTTTTATGGGGAAAACAAGAAACCTTAAACTGCCTAGAGCAATAAATACTGTTTCGTTCTCAGATTCTGACTCTGCCCAAATCGATATGAATGACTACGTTTCAGAAGTCAGACACTAACCCGGTAACAATTCCAAAAGCGTCTACACGTGGTAAAAACATATTGGGATCAAATAAGAGGCTGAAAAAGATCCCCCATCACCAGTTAAATCCACTCCGATTTCCATGGAAGTGCTCGTTGAGTAAATTTGTGCACTAAAACCCTTCATGGGTGAGACGATCAAGCCTCTGCAACATTTAGATGATAAATGGTCATCTTTGGAGCTGCAAATTTAGACGGCTGAGAACAAAACTGATAGTCTTCAAAATACAGCCTCATGTATTTCTCATTTGGAGTCAGAGATATCCCTACTTAAAAAGCACACAAAAGACCTTGAAAATCGAAATCGAAGAAATTACCTTCTCATCTATGGTCTTCCTGAAAACACTGAGGGCTCTGATCCGCCGATCTATTATCAGTCCTTTCTCCCAAAACTTCGATATGCTTATGACCACCCATCTCAACCTTCAAACGGCACTCAGACTTGGTCCCAGAGTTTCAACTAAACCAAGAGGAGTCATCTTATTTTTCTTGCAATACTCAGTTTTTCTACAGGTTATGTCTGCTGTTAAATCTAAAAAGCAAATCATCTGGGCTGGTCACAGACTCTACTTCTTTCAAGGCGTGGCTAAAGTCACGACAGATCGTCTGAAGCAATTCCTGGATATGCATCCTCAATAGAGAGCCATGAATGCCAGATTTGGTTTCATCCAGCCCTGCTTGTTTAAGGTAACTTATAAAGAAAGAACTTCTACTTATGAGGATCCTGCTGCTCTCAGGAAATGTCTTCAGCAACATGGAGGAAAAGACATGGAAATTCAAGAATTACTTGATTATTAATTTGTTCTTTGCATCTTTTGTTTCATATTCACTACGTTACTACAGTTTCTTACATGACAATGTTGTGATTTCCTTCTCTTATTTTGACAAGTTCCATTTGTATATTTTTCTCTCCTAGTACAGGTGTTTGTTTTTGGTGTGGCCACCCTCCCTTTGTCTTTCATTTTAGGAATGTTTTTCAGTTGCCATTTGTAGGACTTGCACTGTCTCTATGTTCCCTTTTTCATGGTTTTCTTTATTGTGTTCTTTTCTGTTCCTCTAATCTATCTTTTTTCTCCCTTTTGCCTCATCTTATTACCCGTCTGACTTACCTTCTCCTTACTAAGTATAATTTCTATTCTTTTGAATAATTGATTCTTTGCTTATCCTCGTATTTCTAGTTTGATACAGATTTTGTTACTGTAGACATAAAAATTGTGCATGCTTTTGTTCAAGTATTATTGTCAGAGTTACTACATGGAACATTAAGGGTTTAGGCAACCCTGTTAAAAGACAGAGTGTTATCTCATTTATGTAAACTCAAAACAGATGTGGCACTACTTCAGGAATCGCATCTTTCTGAATTGGAGGCTGACAAACTAAAAAAATGTTGGGTTAGAAATATTTTTGTCTTGCCTGCAATGGGGAAAAAGAGTGGAGTACTAATTCCTTGTCATAAATATTTCACATTTCAGTTACAACCCAAGAACACGATTCGGACCATAAATGGATTATTGTTAAACTCTTTATCGATAACAAACCAATCACAATTTTTAATGTTTATGGCCCAGTCTCTGTCGATAATACAATCTGGATTTCTATTTCCAACAAACTGTTTCAATGTGATGACGACTATCTTATATTTGTTGGTGACTAATCAAGCTGATGGCACCATCTTTGATCGAAATTTGAAAGTCAAATTCGTTTATACTAAAATGCATACCCAATTTAAAATCGGCCAGTCACTGCGAATCCTTAGTTGATTTTTGGGGACTATGTCACCCAGATCTTCAGGAATGTACTTTCTATTCTGCACCTCATTATTCTCAATATCGAATAGATTATCTCTGTCTCAGTAAATCCTTGACTCAACATACCCTTAATACAGATAGAAGATCAATTTTAATGCCAGACCATCTGCCAGTATACACCAACTTCGATTTTATACCCTTTGTCACATTAAGGTATATGGCGTTTTAATAATACCCTGCAGTAAGATACTCATTTTATTTCTCAGTATGAAGGTTTTGCTTCTGAAGTTTTAGTAAACACTACAACTGACTCCTCTTTAATCACAATTTCGGATTACTTTAAAGTGGCAGCTCGAGGTTTTATAATTCATTTTGTCTCACGTAAGAAAAAACTCATGGAAGCTCAGTCAACTCAACTACTTGATAAAATAAACAAGCATTTGGAATGCAATAGGTCTCGCATTAATGAAAATGTGAGCTAATGCCGTTGTAAACGCAACATTTTTTCCGTTTAAAATTGTGCCAGCAGTAGCATAATAAGCAAAGAAATTCCTTTCACAAAGGAAAGGGCGCAGAACTACAAGCTGTTACCAGGTGTCCCTGGGACACCTAGAAAAAAAATTACTTTAACGAAGGAAAGGGTCCCTGGGACAGCTAGTAACAGCCTGTGGTACTGCACCATTTCCTTCATTAAAAGAATGTATTTTCTTATTATACTGCAGCTGGCATAATTTGAAACAGAAAAAAAATTAGCATCTGCAACGCCAATAGCTCACATTGTGGATTTGGGCCCCCCCCTCCCCCCTTTAGGGACCACCCAAAGGTGCAGAGCCACCCTTCGTCCTCAGGTCCAGAAACAAAGTGAGACCAATACTGGAGCACCGAGAGAAAGGATATTTATTATAGTCTCATGAGAGAGAGAGCATCAGCAGCAGACACCCGTAGCTATCTGAGGAGGCAATCTGAACACAGCAGAGCCTTCATAGTTCTTATAACCTTAACCCCCCCGCTTTTCCCTCTGCGCACGAGCTGACAAAGAAGACAAAGTCAGGAGAGGTGTACGTGAAAAAACACATCAGCAGTTGTTCCATGTGACGGTTGAATGATCGCCACAGGCATACGGAGAAGAACGTAGCTTTCTGCAAAACACAAGAAACTTCTCGCTTCTGGAAGTCACATAGGAGTCAGATGACTCGTGAGGCACAGAAAGGGCAAACAAGGGTGAACATTCCTAAACACAAGCTGTTGTATGTAGAGACAAGATGGGGAAAAGAGTACAAAATGGCTGAGCGAGTGTCAAGGTAAAGAATACATTTTCCACAACATTTTCACTAACGCGAGACCTATTGCATTGCAAATGCTTGTTCAAATATAGCGCCCAGTCCTGCTGAACCCCTCCCCTTGCATGCTCACCCCAGCACTTTGTGCATTTCCTGGCATGTTGGACATATCTGAAAGTGCGCCTGCGGTCTGAGAAGGGCAACACAAGTTCTTCCTGTGCAGTGATCGAGGCTGCCATTTGGAAATAGGTAATACTTTTCACACTAAAGTAAAATAAACACAATAAACTGAATAAACAACGGTGCCCGCTTCACCAACTATGAAGCGCTGCGTCCGTGCAGCTGGGAGGAGGGGGACATTTTAAAGTTATAGTGCGATGTCTGTTAAGCGGGCGCCGCGCTGAGTTACTAAGAAGCATTGCGGAACAACGTATAGCTTTTGCTCATGAGACGGGATAGTATAAATAGCAGGGCAGGCAAATTGCCAGGGCGTTTAGAGGGATTTATTATGAATGAGATTGAGAATGTTAATTCAATGTAACTGAATACACAAAAGTGGGCTGCCCCTTGAATCAATTCCTATGTTTATCTACAGAGTTCTATAGAGATGCACTACCAGTGGGGGCATCTCATAAAAAGTTACGGACAGGCCTCATACACCGCCCGGTGTCATGCTTCATCATCGGCTGTCCTCGCCCTCTAAAAACTTGGTTTGATAGAGGGCGGGCATACACCTGGAGACAGGGATGCACTTCTAAATCTAAGTGATGGCCGTGGGGGAGTGATAAGTGATTTAAAAACCATTACATTAGTCCATGTGCTATGCTTTATTCAAATGGTAAATGTAAGGTGGTTAAAAACTAAATGAACGGTGGTATGGGATATTATTCTCCCTTCACCGTATGAAATGCGGTCGACATGTTTCTGCTGAGGTGTCCCCGAAGGGTACGTAGCATTCTTCAGGACCTAAAAAAAAGGGGGGGGGAGGGGGGTTATATACCCTATGTGTTCACTTCCCTTTAACTAGTGAAAAATGGAAGGAAAATCCTGTCGCTAGATCAGGGGAGGGGTTAAAAACACTATGTAGGTGGATACTTCCCTCTTGGTATAGTACCACTGAGAGTAACTCTGTAGAGAAAGGAAAAACAAAAACAAAACATACAAACCAAACCGTGTGAGTATGTAAACAAATAGTCTATAAACATCATCCATCCCGCGTCATACCTATAGCGCGCGTGGTGGTGTGAAGTGGTCTTTATGAGACACGTGGCAGGTGCAGCGTGTACTCACACCGTTAAAAAGTGGTTGTAAACCAACTCTTACCCTGTATTTCTACCCTAAACGCTCCATGGGAGGGCTGAGGTGGAAGGACCTACTTAGACTTTCTGTAGGGAAAAAACACATAAAGTCACTACTGGTAGTTAAGGGTTAGTCACCAGTATTCAGAAAGAAAACCAGGACCAAGGTTCCTAGTTAAAGCAAACATAACAAGGTGAAATCCAGAACTAATGGACCACCTATTCATTCAAATTCACACCAGCATTCCTTCAGGCATACTCTTACTGTCTAGTTTCAGTGCTTTCAGCCGTTCTTCCCGGAGGCGTCCTCTCTGTCTCCCCGCTGATGGTAAATGGTGAGATTCAGAGGGTTTTTTATTCTTAAGAGCTGTGACTAATTAGTGAGCTAATCAGTGTTAATTGGGCCCGTTAAGTGAGTTTCCTGTGTCCCTCTACGGGACTGCCTGACCGCCTGGTGGGAGGCGTAACTATGAATCGCCCCACCAGATTGGTCAAAACATGCCTCCAACACTACCAAGGCCATTTAGATAGTAAACAATGGGCTTGTGAGGTTTGTTTCCTGTGTCCCTCTTGCGTGAGCCTGACCGCCTGGTTGAGGGTGTGTATTCAATGAAGGTTTCGTTCGGCATTGGTCAAAACATGCCTCCAACACTATCAAGGCCATTTTAGATAGTTAAAAATGGGCTTGTGAGGTTTGTTTCCTGTGTCCCTCTTGCGTGAGCCTGATCGCCTGGTAGAGGGTGTGTTTTCAAAAAAGGGGTTACGTTCGGCATTGGTCAAACGGCGCCAATACCGATGTTATGGTCCTTCCCCTTCCTGCGGGAAAATAAATGCAGTTACGAGGGCATTAGCTCCCATGTTTGTGAGGACGCCCATGTTCATTACCGGGTCTGATCAGTCTCCCGGTATTTGAGCATGCGCTGAAGTAGTGGGAAACCCGCTATCGCGCATGCGCCTAGGTGTATTCCGTGAGACGCTTGCCTGCTATGGCTCCTATGCTTGCGCACTGATAACTACCAGCGTGGTTTACAGCAGGGGCCGCTCGAGATCCCCGTAAAGTGAGGGGATACCCCAAGAGTTCTAAACACTGAGAAAAATAAAGCAACATTACTCTGTTCATAATAGGATTACGGGCCAATGGTACCTCATTTGTTATATGTGTGAAGTACACACTAATAATAGTCAGTGGTGGTAATTGCTACAGCTGGTATGAAATGCGTTACTTACCTGTAACAGCAGTTATCCAGTATTGGTATCTTTCATAGATTCACATGCCTGAATCATTCCCCGTCGTCGAGACGGGAGT
The DNA here is from genome assembly GCA_963921515.1 of Calotriton arnoldi. NCBI lineage: Eukaryota > Metazoa > Chordata > Amphibia > Caudata > Salamandridae > Calotriton > Calotriton arnoldi. Next base: position 1,023,468 of record CAWUFW010001738.1, on the reverse strand, counting down.
CCCCGGTATATAATAAAAGTAATGTCCTATTAGACATACCAAACCATAGGCCTAAGGCCTCTCATTAGTAACATATCCAGGTCCTTTTGTGAAAAGGACCAAACTCTCTGGAGCAGCCAATCAGCTGCCACCACCCTCTGGAACCTTCCTGTCAGGAGCTCTGGTCCCTCAGATTTTCGTAAGCGTAGTGCTAAGTAATAGTATCTCTGAGAGAACCAAGAGAGCCTTTCCAAGGGAGGTGGGTGGGTTGCATGTGAATCTATGAAAGATACCAATACTGGATAACTGCTGTTACAGGTAAGTAACGCATTTCTTATCCAGTATTAGGGTATCTTTCATAGATTCACATGCCTGAATCAGAGTAGCAAGCAATAGTGAGCACATTTCCTTTGTTCCCCATAAGGGATATACACTCATTGGTTAAAAACAAAAACCCATATTGATACATTCCATTATATCATCGATATAGTGCATCATCATAATAACAATAATAATCATAGAAATGTGTGGTAAAACAAAGGTTGGTGGGAAGGAGGAAAGGCTCACCTCTATTGAAACAGATGACGTAGTACTGCCTGTCCAACTGCAGCGTCCTTCGCCAGTTCTGAATCCAAGCAGTAATGCTTGGTAAATGTGTGCGGCGTTTTCCATGTTGCCGCTCTGCAAATGTCCATCAGCGGTACGCCGGCAAACAGAGCCATGGACGTAGAGACCGCCCTGGTAGAATGGGCACGAATTGTAGTTTGCAAAGGCTGACCAGCCTGCTGGTGACAGAGTGATAGCGCTAGAGATCCACCTAGCGATACTCTGCTTGGTAAGGGGGAAACCCTTCCTAGGCACACTGTAGGCCACGAAAAGTTGGTTGGACTTTCGGAATGGTCTTGTCCTATGAAGGTAGAATTTAATGCATCGCTTCAGGTCCAAGGAATGAAGAGCTTTTTCCGCTGGTGTTTGAGGATTCGGGAAGAATGTCTTTAACACAATGGGTTCGTTAAGATGGAAGTACGATGGCACTTTAGGGATAAACTTCGGGTTAGTTCGAAGAATTACCCTATCATCCCTGAATTGCAGAAATGGATGCTGTATTGTAAAAGCATGAAGTTCGCTGACTCGTCTTGCTGAAGCCAGGGCGAGTAGAAGTGCAGTTTTCCAGGAGAGGAATTTAAGGTCCACCTTGTGTATTGGTTCAAAAGGATGCCTCATAAGCTGAGCTAGAACTGTATTAAGCTGCCATGTTGGAGGAGGAAGCTTTAGTGGAGGGAAAGTCCGGAAAAGACCTTTGAGGAATTGTTTTATGAGTCTATTGGACCAAAGTGAAGGACCTGTGGAAGATCTTCTGTAGCGGGATATCGCTGCTAGGTGAACTCTGATGGAAGCGTGAGCGAGGCCTGCATTTGCGAGATGAAGAAGGTATGGCAAAATCTCCTCAGGAGAGGACTTAAAGGGATGTACTTTGGCAGATGCACACCATATACAGAACCTTTTCCATTTGAGAGAATATGTCTTGCTTGTACTGTCCGCCACTGCTCGAGACAGAACCGCTCTACAGTCCGGAGGGATATTCATAGCCTGGAATTCATTGTATTCAGGAGCCAGGCCGATAATTTGAGTGAGACCGGGTCCGGATGTTGTATCTGTCCCTGATCCATTGTGAGGAGAGATGGGAACGGCTTCAATGGAATTGGAGGTGCCTGGGATAGGAGATGTAGTTCCGTAAACCAATGTTGGCGAGGCCATGCTGGTGCTATTAAAATCAGTGTGCAGGGCTCTGCCTTCATCTTCTTGAGTACCCTGGGGAGCAGCGGAATCGGCGGAAAAGCGTACGCAAAGACGCCGCACCAGGCTATTGAAAATGCATTCCCCAGAGATCCCTGCTGGGGATGCCAACTTGCGAAGCGTTGGCATTTGGCGTTGATCTGTGACGCGAACAGGTCTAGATTTGGTTCGCCCCATTGGTTGAAAATGCGGTTGAGAATACCCTGGTGTAATTCCCACTCGTGGCAGGATGTTTGTAGTCTGCTCAGTGAATCTGCCAATATATTTTCCCTTCCCGGCACATATTCGGCCTTCAGAGATATTTTGTGCTGAAGTGCCCAGTTCCAAATTTTCTGCGATTCTTGAGATAACAAGAGAGAACGAGTACCCCCTGTTTGTTCACATAGTGCATTGTTGTGGTGTTGTCCGTCTTGACCAGCACTAGCGAAGCTGCTATTCTGGGAAGAAAAGCCCGCAGGGCTAGATACACAGCTCTGAGTTCTAGGAGGTTGATGTGCAAGGTCCTTTCTGTTATTGACCATTTTCCGCTGATTTGAAGCTCCTGGAGAAAAGCTCCCCAACCTTCCAGGGATGCGTCTGTAGTTATTACTTGAGGAGACACTGGAGGCAGAAAAGACAGGCCTCGTGCCAGATTCTGTGGACGAGTCCACCAATGTAATGCTGTAATTACTTGAGGAGTGATCTGAATGATGTCGTCGAAAGATCCTTCCACCTGAATCCACTGAGCGGCAAGAGCCTCCTGGAGAGGACGCATATGGAGACGACAATGCGGAATGAGTAGTATGCAAGAAGACATCATTCCTAGGAGGGATTTGAAGAGCCGAACCGAAAGAGACTTTCTTAGCTTTATTCTGTTTGCCAGCTGTGTGAGCCTGCGTTGTCGTTCTTGCGTTGGGCAAGCATGCGTGTGGACCGTATCCAACACGGCTCCTAAGAATGTGATCCTTTGAGAAGGTTGAAGCATTGACTTTTCTACATTGAGGGTGAGACCTAACTGCTTGAAAAGTTCTAGACAAGCGCTGGAAGATTGCGTTGCGCCTTGAAAAGATGGTGCCTTGATGAGCCAGTCGTCGAGATATGGAAATACTTGATGATGCTGCTGTCTGAGGTACGCAGCGACCGGAGCCAGGCATTTCGTGAATATACGAGGAGCCGATTTGAGCCCAAACGGCAGCACTCGAAATTGGTAATGCTTGCCAGCGACTGCAAATCTCAGAAATTGTTTGTGTTTTCTGTGGATTGGCACATGGAAATAGGCATCCTGTAGATCCAATGATACCATGTAGTCGTTCGGGTTGAGAAGTTGTAGGACTTCCTGTATGGTAATCATGCGAAATGATTGCTTCCTTAGGAATTTGTTCAAATTTCTTAGGTCTAGAACCGGCCTCCACTTGTTGTCTCTCTTGCGCACCAAAAAGAATCGGGAATAAAAACCTTTTCCTCGTTGATGAACAGGAACTCGCTCTATGGCCCCTTTGCGAATCATGGATGATATTTCGTTCTGCAAGAGGTTCAAATGCTTGTGAACCATAGGTTGAGGTGGAGTTGGTGGAGGGGTTTGAAGAAATTCCAAGGAATGACCGAATTGTACTATTTGAAGGACCCACTGATCCGTAGTAATTTGTTCCCAGTTGTGGAAAAAATTCGATATCTTCCCTCCTATTTTGAGTGGCGAGGGCGAGGTTGGAGTTGGTGGCAAGGAAAAGTCATTGACGCCGGGCAGCATCCTCTGGCGACCAGCTCTTCCTCGAAAAGAGGATTTGTTATAGGCAGTTTGTTGAGGTTGCTGCCTTTGCTGAAATTGCGGCCTGTATTGCTGGCCGGACGAGGAGTAATTAGAATATCTATTTTGTTGATATCCTCCTCTATAGGACGATTGACCTCTACCTCGTGAGCCACGAAAGGAAGACGTTTTATATTGGAGGGTTCCCAAAGATCTTGCTGTCTCTGTGTCTTTCTTAATCCCTTGTAGGGCCTCATCGATATGAGATCCAAACAGGCACTGCCCATCATAGGGCATATCTAGGATCTTTGTCTGACCTCCGGTCGGAATGTGGTTGCTTTAAGCCAGCCTTGGCGCCTTAAGACTGCCGCTCCTGCCAACTGACGGAAACCAGTAGATGCGATGTCCATCGCACAATCTATAATCTCCGAAGCTGACCTTTCGCCTTCTTGCAGTAGCTTCTTCGCTTCCTGTTTGGTGTCCTCTGGTAAACTATCCAAGAAAGGTGCAATGTCTGACCAGATTTGCCTGTTGTATCTTCCCAATAAGGCTAGTGAGTTAGCAGCCCTCACTGTTAGTGCCGACATGGAAGAGAAACGCTTTCCAATGTTGTCCAAACGCCTACCCTCTTTATCCGGTGGCGCTGACAGTGGAGTAGATGGATTCTTTGAGTGGCGCTGGGCTGCTTGTGTCACCACCGAATCTGGCTTGGGATGGCCAGTTAGACAGGCTGGGGCGTCATCCGGTGCCCTATACTTTTTATCCAGTCGTGTTAGGATTGGAGGCATTGAAGAAGGATTCTTCATGATCTTGACCCCTTGTTCCCAGATATAGTCTATTATTGGCATGGATCTCACCGACTTTTTAAAGGGTTCTTTAAAGTCATATAAGAAACACTCTTGTTGCTGGGAAGGCATTGGCAACTGAAAGCGCTTTGCCGCTCTTTCTAGAAGATTATGAAAACCTCCTATGTCCTCCGGAGGCGAGTCTACTGGAGGAGGGGAAGGAGACGCTGGAAGTGGTATGACGTAGTCGTCCCATTCCTCATGCTGTGATCCATCATCCAGGATTTCCCCTTCTTCTTGACGACAGTCCTCTTCATCGTCAGTAGAATGGAGAGATGGACAAATCACTGTCGATGCGGACGGCTGAGGTGGAAGTTGTACGGCCGGTGGTGGAGCTCGTTCCGGAGCAGAAGCCGGAGCAGTAGTAGGAAACCTTTTCTTATAATCTGTAATCAGAAATTGGAGGTCCGACACCAAAGCCACCGGAAGACATACCATCTGAGGTTGTTGAGGTACTTGATCTTCCTGATAAGACTGATCATCAATGTCCTGATCATCCTCATCTGAGAACTCCTGGTATTTGACATTAAGTTCCGACGGACTTGTTGCGGCCCTAAAAGGACCCTCGTCCTCCAAATCGTCATCCACATCCAATAGATGAGAGGGTACTAAGCATTGGACTCTACTGGGTGACGTTACAGACGGTGACAATCTGCTGAGTCGTTTAGCCTTCATTTTTGGAGTAGACATCAAGATCGTCGACGGAACACTCGTCGTCGACGGTGGCGCGTCGATTGGTAAAGCTTTGAGCTTCGTTGAAAGCTTTGTTGAAATCTTCGCCGACGGCGTCGTCGATGGAAATGGCGCCGTCGACGGTAATCCTACCGTCGATAGAGACGTCGTCGGCGGTATCGTCGACGGGAGCACCGTCGATGTGGTTGTCGTCGACGGGAAGGTCGCCGTCGGCGTCGTCGACGACTGAATCGTCGTCGGAATCTTCGACGACGACTTCCTTATTTTTATCGTCGACGACATGATCACTTGTGCCGTCGACGAAGATGTTGTAGTCGTCGACGATGATCGCGGCGCCGACGAAGCAGACATAGTGGAGACTGTCGTCGTCGACGTGGTAACCCTGGCAGTGACAGGAGCAGTCGTCGTTGAAATCGCCGACGATGCAGTCGTCGACGAGCCTGAGGAGGGTTTTTTAAAAGAATGCTGGACTCTGACTGAAGGAGTCGCAGGGTCTGGAGATGGCAATTTTTTGCCCGTGGGAACCTCTGAAGACTTTTTCTGCGTCTTCTTTGCAGGTTGCTGTGATGAAGGGCTTGGAGAAGCATTTCTCGACCTTTTCTGTGGAGTTTTTGAGGAGGATCTTGATGAAGTTTCACTCTCCTCAGAGGACAAGGGATCTTGTTTGTCCTTTAACCTCTGCAGCCAAATCAAAAGACGTCCTTCCCGGTCTTTTAGGGTTTTTGCAGAGAAAGTACGACATACCTTGCAGTCTTTAGCTGAATGGTCTGGGTAAAGACAGTACAGGCAGTCCTTGTGAGGATCGTCCACATGCAACCTCTTCTTCCTGCAGGTTGTACATGGCCTGAAAAGGCCTTTCTCGAGGTGTCTGACATGAAGACGACTATGACTTCAGTCAGACAGAAATAAGGATAATGAAATACCTTTCTAGCAGTATAAACGCTGTAATAATAGAAAACCTGAGCAGAGCTCAGTTGGAGACTCCCTTAGCACAACGTGCGGTAGAAAATCTGAGGGACCAGAGCTCCTGACAGGAAGGTTCCAGAGGGTGGTGGCAGCTGATTGGCTGCTCCAGAGAGTTTGGTCCTTTTCACAAAAGGACCTGGATATGTTACTAATGAGAGGCCTTAGGCCTATGGTTTGGTATGTCTAATAGGACATTACTTTTATTATATACCGGGGACTCCCGTCTCGACGACGGGGAATGATTCAGGCATGTGAATCTATGAAAGATACCCTAATACTGGATAACTATGTTTGATAACATGGGTTTACACAAACCAATGTGTTCCCCATGCCAGCTTGATCTGTTTGAATTTGCGAGCATAACAATGGGCCCACTCTTAGTGAACTACTTAAAATAAAGTAGACCAGAAGGGTAGCAGTAGAGAATAGTCCCTACTCTATTAGGCCAGCTTTCTTGGAGTTGGTTGTTAACTAGAGAAGGTGTGCATGGTCAATTCTATACATTTTCTATTTCGCAAGTTGCAGCCATGGTATCTCATCATTTAAGCCTTTATCATCGCTGCGAAGCCTGTATACCCAGCGCTGTTCTCGGATATGGAGTTGTCTAGAGATATCAGTCTGTTTATTCATAACCTCAAGCACCACCCATCTGAGGTCCAGGTCGTTGTGGCCTTTCTCCGTGAAATGTTTCGTCAGTTTGGTGTTGGTCTTCCTGCACCTAATCGTACTCCGGTGTTCGCTGATCCGCGTCTTCACCTTCCTGGTGGTCATCCCGACATACTTCAATGTAACTAACACAGGGATTTTCCTAGCGAACCGAGTAAATTCACCGTACCTCAGAAAATACATGAATTATATTTACATTATGTACCATGGTTTGATTTCCAGGTTGCGCCTCCCGTGCAGTTCTGAGCGGAGTGGAAGATATCCGACTGAATAGACAACGGTGTCCACTTCACGAACCATGAAGCGCTGCGTTGGTGCAGCTGGGAGGAGGAGGGGCATAATATAGCGCAAAGTCCATTAAGAAGGCGCCGCGCGGAGTTAGTAAAAAGCATTGCGGGAGAGTGTGTCCTGCCTACCACAGCAGGCAGGACAAAGCAGTTCAAGAAAATAGTGCCTGGAGGCTTTAACTAAAACCTACCGAGTAACAACACAAGTAGGAAGGTCGGACCTCTGGGGAGGTTACAAAAGGAGAAAAGGCGATACTAATGAGAGACTACTAAGCCTAATCACTAATCAAAAGCAACCATTTAGAAAGGACAGTAACAGGAGCCAATTGAAAAGATGGGCAGAAAATGGGTGGCGTTTCAAGTCCATACCTCAACAAAGCATGTCTCGACGAGACCACAAGCGCTGCCTACGCGAGACCTAAAAAAACTGAAGTATGCCTACATCATTCAAAGAATGAGGTTTCCTTACAAAACTTAATAGATGCCCAAATCACCTTTAATAGATTAACTACAAATGCCGCTTCCATTTATTTACTAAAGAGTAGTGCACAATACTATTGTGGCCAAAATAGGATGGGAAATTTCTTATCAATTATTTAAAAATTAAAAAGAATATAACTAATATAGACTCTTTAAAGGATACCAAAGGGGCTGTTCTTTTTAAGGACAAAGATATTTTGAATGAATTTGTCAATTTTTACACAAATCTCTACTCCCCAGAAATACAACCTTCGCAATCAAATTTGGCCAATTACTTTCAGTCCCTTGCATCCCCCCACTCCCAAAATACTGATTTTGAATCACTGGGTGTAGATATCTCTTTATCAAAAATCACTCATGCAGTCTCTATATCACGAAGAGGGAAAGCTCTAGGACCTGATAGTTTTACCACTGAATTTTACAGTCATTTTGCAAAACTTCTCATGCTTATCCTTTTACTTTTGTTTCATTTTTTCATCAATAATGTTAACCCCTCAAGGCTCTTCAGGACGCAATTTGTTTAGTCCCGAAAGAAAATAAAGATCTCACGCAATATAAAAACTATCTGCCCATCTCTTTAGTCAATACTGATTACAAAATGTTGCCAACACTTTCTGCACATTGATCATATTCTACCAGATCTCATTGGCCCAGAACAGACCAGTTTTGTCAAGGACCGATTGGCATCTGATAATGCTTGTGTCTTTTTCAATCTTAGGTAAGGCATCCACATTGGATTATCCTCCTTTGGCAGGATTTGTTGGGAATGTATGTTTCATGCATTAAAACGGATTGGATTTCCACCTAAACTGATTGCTTTCATTTCTTTATTGTATACAGGTCCTAAAGCTGCAATTTTTGTTAACGGTATCCTCTCCTATTTTCCTTTGTTTAGGGGTGTATGCCAAGGATGTCCTTTGTCTCCCCTTTTAATTATCGCACTCAAACCCTTCTTAACTAAAATTTAACAAGAGCCACACATTTCAGGGTTTCAAATTGGAAAATAGCAAATCAAAATGTCAGTTTATGCTGATGACATGCGTTTAGATTATTCCAAACCTGCCACATCCCTTCCTCTGTTCCTCAAACAAGTTTCATTTTTTCCCAATTGTCAGGATAACAGTTTAATTATGCATTTTCTTAAAAACAATCTTCTCATTGGCTCACTCGATTCCCCCCCATACTCCTTTATGGATATTGTAAGAAAAATCTCTTATCTTCCCTTTTGATCTTAAAGAAATATTGGCTTTTATGGCAAATATTTCTCAAATGAGTACTTCAGTCATTACCAATTCCCGTAACATTTTGACTCCTCTCCTTCCTTCTACCTATCCTTCAGTTGCTACTTTTCAACAATTTATTTGGTATAACAAAATATATTGTTATATATATTGGAAATCTTGGAGAGAGAGTATTGTGTTGGTTATCGCAGCTTTTCAATAGTAATCAGATGTTATCTTTTCCTCACCTCCAAACTAAATTTTACTTACCCTCTACTTTTATAGCACAATATGACCTCCTCCACACCCCACTCACTGATTATATCTCAACATTACTTCAAAGTCTTCTCTTTCCCCTAAATCTGCTACATTGTTTTTACTGTTAGCTAGCATTCCCTCGCCTCTACAATTTATAGGTTACTACACATTACTACTGACAGACTCAAATCAAAGACTGGGTTAATATGGAAAAAGGATCTGCTGGAGTGTTGGCCTACTGCTAACTCCATACATCTACACAGACTGTAAACAGTTTACAGACTATTTTGTTTACCATTGTTTATTATTTACTCCCATCACCTTTAAACCATTCTCGACAGCTTTAAGTTCATCATGCTGGTCCTGTACTTGTTCAAATTCAGATTTAAAACATATGTGGTTTAAGGTGGCTTGCGCGCTCAGCAAGATGGCGGGCGTTTGCTGAGCTCCGTCGCTTCACGGAGCTTCCGAGGAGGATTACGGCCGCCCACTACCCTCGTTCCGAGTCTTCCAACCGGAATGAGCTTGCTGATGTATGGAGGCACACATTGGTGACAAGGGGTGTGCTCCTTACTCACTTTTTGGAGGTTTTACGCTGCATTTTTGTCTCCCTGACGAGCGCGGCCGTCATTTTGTGTGCGAGGCGGTAGCGCTGTTGAAATTACACACCTTCTTGAGTGAACTGATAGACCTGCTGAAAATCCACTTTACTGCAGCGGGGATGGCTGATCTTGTTTGTTAGTAATTCAACTCAAGATGTAATCAATTCTATGTTGGAAACAGGACCAAATGCAGAGAGCACGAGGTGAAAATTGAAGTGTTATGGTTGCTGTTGCCTCAGTTGATGACAATATAAGAAGTTATAAATGAAAACATGGTAACATTGAACCTGCCTCATGACCTATGACTTAATAGTTGGTCTAGCTACCCAGTATCCCATCTCCCATGATTGCTTAGGTGCACGAAAGAACAAAGGCTCCATTGAGGAGAGGTGTGGCTCGCGCGCTCAGCGAGATGGCGGGCGTTTGCTGAGCTCCGTCGCTTCGCGGAGCTTCCAAGGAGGATTGCGGCCACCCTCTGTCCTCGTTCCGAGTCTTCCAGTCGGAGTGAGCTTGCTGATGCATGGAGGCACACATTGGTGACAAGGGGTGAGTGAACTCCCTACTCACTTTTTGGAGGTTTTGCAGTGCATTTTCGTCTCCCTGACGAGCGCGGCCGCCATTTTGTGTGCGCAGCGGTTGCGCTGTTAGAATTATACACCTTCTTGGGTGAACTGATAGCGGTGAGTTGTGTCGCTACAGTCATCCAGGCACGGAGTATTCTTGTGCCTCCTCAAGTTTTAGTCCTGTCTAGTGGACGGAATACTACTGAACATTAAACTGATAAATGTATATGACTGTCCACTGAGGCAAATGAACTTGCATATGTTATCTGTGAGGAAAAGCTTTTAAAGGCGCTATCTCGGATCTGTAGGTGTTTGAGGCAATCCTCAGGAACCCCATCATCATACTATTCTCTATGCCTTGCATTGTGTTCAGGCTGCGCTATTCCTGAGCTGATGGAGTCATTGCCTCCTTAATATATTGCCTTCTACGCCATTTCTTTGGTCCTTATTGAAGCAGAATATGCCTACACTTCATAAATGCCTTGTGTTTGAAAAGATGTAAACAAATTTCTGTACTTTGTGAGGTGTTTCTTTCATCAGTCTCTTCATAACTTGGATTTTATTTGCAATACCTCCACTCTTTAATCTGTACCACGTCATAATTCTGTTATCTTCATTGGGTCTGAAGCACTTTTATATCCTTGCTGAACTCTGCTTTCTCTGAGCATGTATCTTTATGGGAAGGACCTCTACATTTTATGACGATGGCTAGTGAAACACTCTCTGGCAAAAGCATCTTCATCTGGTACCAAACTGAAGAGAGCCAAAAATGATCCTCCATCTTCGGTCCAGTCATCCTCTAATCCGGTCTTGGACTCCATTTTAGATGAATTACGTGCATTGAAACCTTTTATGAATACCACTAATGAAAAGCTCCAACTGATTGAGGATCGATGGATCAACATGGAAGGTAAAATGTCCGAAATGGAGCAACGTATAAGCAACCTTCAAGATGTAGCAATTAAAGTACCCTTATTGGAGCAAGAAATTTATAAGCTTAAACTTCATACAGAGGACTTAGAAAACCGCAATAGAAGGAACAATCTTCGACTGTATGGGCTACCTGAAAATGTTGAGGGTCGTGATCTCCTCTTTTTTGAAGAAATTTGTATCGGACCTTCTCGACCTTCAGTCTTCTACTCCTTTCAACATTCAACGTGCTCATCGCCTTGGTCGTCCTCAACCTCACTCCAACAAACCACGTGGTATCATTATGCTTTTCCTAGAATTTACTGATCTGATGCATGTATTAAAAGTTGCCAGAGAAAAACGCCGTCTTGTCTGGTATGGACATAACATCTTCATCTCACAGGATCTCTCCAATGCTACTAATGCCAGGCGCAAAGAATTTCTAGCTCTACGTCTGCAGTTAAGATCTATGAATATTCGTTATGGCATCCTGCATCCTTGTCTCTGCAAGATTACTCATGAGGGGTCTTTCGAGGATCCATCTCAACTAAAACAGTTTTTGCATTCTATAACTAGAATATCTATGGACACAAATGCTCAATGTTCTTAAATTATTCAATCTGTTAATGCTTCATAATTGGTTATCTCTTGTTGCGGTTTTTTGATCTTTACATATTCACCATTTATTCTGTGGCCTAATTATCTTATAATATTTCTACTCTTATTTCCTTATCTTCCTCGGCTCCATTCTCTCTTGTTTGTTGTTCTTGTTCTTAAGCGCTAACATGTCCAATTCTGTTTTTCTTCTCTTTACATCTCAGACCTGGCTTTTTGACCTTGATCTGTCCCTGTTTTTCTTTCTATTTTTCGCTTCCTTTCCATCTTCTCTTTCTATGTATACTTTCTCTTTCTCCCCCTCTTTACCTGTTACCCCTCCCCTTTTTTTATCATCTCCATGAGTGATCGTTTTACTTGTTCCCTTATGTATTCATTAATGTTAGTGTGTTCCCTGATTTTTAAGACTTGTGTTTTCTGTGTTTTTTGCAGTTCGACTTCAATGTGATCATTCCCTTATTCCTTAAACATTACCATGTTTAATGTTGTATCATGGAACGTCCGTGGTATCCTATCAAGCGTCAAAAGGTACTTTCTCATTTATCAAAACTTAACTGTCAGATTGCTTTTTTAAAGGAAACTCACTGTAATGATGTTGAATCTCTTAAACTCAAACGTCACTGGGTGGGTCAAGTTGCTTTTTCTCCAGCTGTTAACCGTAAAGGTGGCGTTGCCATCTTGTGTCACAAGTCTTTGAAATTACAAATTGTATCTAATGAAACGGATATGAGTGGACGATGGGTAATACTTCATGCCACGGTCTATAATAAACCTGTCACTTTTTTTTAATATATATATGGACCAATTAAACCCGACCCAGATTTTTCGCACAATATTAAGCTAAAATTATCCTCAATCATTAGTACCAATATTATTGTTGCTGGAGACTTTAATAATTGGCTTGACCCCTTTTCTGATAGAAAATCAGACTGTAAATTTAAACTTGAAAAAACTCGAAGCATTTCAATCTGCTATTGCTTCTCGTCCACTATATGATGCTTGGAGAACCAGTAATCCTGATTGTTACAAATTCACATTCTTTTCCAATGTTCACCATACTATGTCTCTCATTGATTATGTATTGATTTCAAAACCTTTGTTACCCTTGCTTCAATCTGCTGAGATTGGCTCTATTTTTATTTCCGACCACGCCCCGGTCTCAATTTCTCTTGATTTATCCCTTGCCACTTCCAAACACAATAGGTGGAGATTTAACAACTCCTTGTTAGCGGATCAAACTTTTATTTTAGAGGCTACTTCCTTTATACAGGAGTTTTTTCAACTTAATAAACCAAGTGACACCTCTATGCATAACAATTGGGACGCCTTCAAAGCCTCGTTTCGGGCTTTTACCATCGCCTATGCAGCTAGAAAGAAAAAGTTATTAAACTCCCAATACATCTCTTCCCTTAATCATATTAAAACCCTTGAACATTCTTATTACACTTCCAAATCTCCTGTCCACCTCCGTAATCTAATTAAGGCTACATCTGACCTAAATAAATTGGCCACAACCGATGCTTGTAAAATTTTACTTAAAATAAAATCCAAATACCATGGGGGACAAAATAAAGCGGGTAGAATGCTGGCTAATTATTTAAAAGTTAAATCAGAAAAGAAAGCCATTGGACCTATTCGTAATATCCCTACCAATACTTTATTACACTCCGATTCAGATTGTTAAGGTATTTCAGTCCTATTACCATTCATTGTATATGGAAGACACCCATCCCACTGCAATCGATACACAATCATTTTTTGATGGTCTCCCTTCTCCCTCCTCTGTTCCGGATGCCATGGCTCTTTTGGAAAAAGATACAACTCTTCAGGAGATATTGGATGCAATTAAATCTTTAAAAAGAGCTAAGGCCCCTGGTCCTGACGGCTTTTCTATTCAACTTATTTCTTCCTTTTCATCCATTTTTGCGCTGCATTTACTTGAGCTTTTTTCCTCCTTTAGATTACACTCCAAACCTGAAGGCTCCTTTCTCGACGCGCTTATAGTAATTCTCCCCAAACCCAATAAGGATCTCTCCCTTTGTCAAAATTATCGCCCAATCTCCTTAATCAACTACGATTGCAAAATCTTTGCAAAAATTCTCGCTTCCAGATTGGAAGGGGTTATTCCCCTCCTTATTAAACCTGATCAATCTGGTTTTATTAAAGGTAGACTCTCCTCAGATAATGCTAGGATGCTCTCCAATATTATCATGCTGGGGAAGAACTACTCTGAACCCCTAGCCGCATTATCTCTTGATGCTGAAAAAGCTTTTGACCGTATAAATTGGCAATTCATGTTCAAAACTCTGCAATGGTTTGGTTTCGGCCCCAAATTAATTTCACTTATCAAATATTATACTCTGACCCTCGTGCATGTGTGTTTGTCAATGGTCTTTTATCTCCTTATTTTAACTTACACAGAGGTACACGACAAGGATGTCCCCGTTCTCCTCTTTTATTTCTTTTATGTCTTGAACCCTTTCTTGAACGCATTCGCCATAACCAATTGATAACTGGCTTTCTCTATAATTCCCGTGAAATTAAATTATCTGCTTATGCAGATGATATCTTAATTTACCTTTCAAAACCCTCGACTTCCTTACCTCCTTTTTTTACAGGAGATTGACTTATATTCTAAAGTATCTGGATACAAATTAAATTTCTCTAAAACTGAAGTTTTACCCTTAAACCCTTTAGGTTACCAATTCATGTTTTCTGATACCAACTTTAAATGGTGTCCATCAAAGATTAAATACCTTGGTGTATGGTTTTCCTCTACCATTCCCCAAACTCTAACCCATAATTTTACTGCTTTAAAACTTAAGATTCAAAACTTACTCTCCTCATGGTCCCCCCTACACTTGTCCTGGTGGGGCAGGTTGGACACTATTAAAATGATGATTGTACCGCTTATTCTATTTCTGCTCTCTATGCTACCCTTTAAAATTCATAATTATTATTTTAATCAAATTAATTCCATTTGTACTAAATTTCTCTGGAACAATAAACCTGCTTGTATTGCTTTAACTAAATTAATTAAACTAAAGAATGAAGGGGGTGTACGATTTCCCAATTTTAAGATATACCATACTGCTTTTCTGATTAGACAAGTATTTGCATTAGACAGACAATACCATGATGTTCCGACACCTACTAGGATTAAGTTTGAACGTTCTTTATTACATGAATTTTCTTTTTATGACATCTGTTTTATGTCCAATTGTACTTTCATATCTAAATACCCTATTTTAAAATACTCCCAACATTTGCTACGTTCATTGGTTTTAGATGGGTGTAACTTTCATCCAAGCCTTTCTTGCCTCATCTATTTGGTACAACAAATATATCAGGTTTCGCCACAAATCATTTTATTTCAAACACTGGAGAGAGAGAAGAATATTATATACGTACACCAACCTGTATCTCATAATTCAGTCTTGCCTTTTGGTGCGTTACAAGTTCACTATGACCTACCTTCTTCCTGTTTCTCTCAATACTCTCAACTATCACAGGCACTTCAGTAATTTCTTTCATCTAAAAACTTTCCTATTATTCCCTTAACTTCTCTACATAAAATCTCTTTCTACTCCAATCCTAAAGCCTCCCTTATCTACAAACTTTTATCTACTCCCATCTCTGACAGACAAAAATCCAATATTGAACTAGCTTGGGAACTAGACCTGTCCATCACACTTTCTCCTCAAAAGTGAGACAAACTATGGCAGAACGTTTTTTCCACCTCCAGAGCTGCTAACATTACTCAATCTTTATTTTTTCTTTATAATAGAGCTGTTAGAACACCAATATTTCTACACAAAATTAACCCATCTTCCTCCCCCCTTTGCTGGTCATGCCTTTCCACCAATGGTACATTATCTCATTTGATTTACCACTGTCCTAATGTTCTAAAGTTTTGGAGATCCATCTGTACTAAATGTTCCAAGATTTTTCAACTTTCTATTCCCCTATCGTTTCAAAATGTATTTCTTGGATCCTTGTCTGTTGATTCACATGATACTGTGCTTAAGCTGAAGTTATTTGATCTTTTTCTTGCACTTGCATTTAAAATTATTCTTACTTGTTGGAAAGACAATTCTAAGATATGTCTATTAACATGGTGGAATCTTATTTGTGACGAACATAGAATTTCTACTGTTTTATCTTCATCTGTAGCTCAAAGAATTAAATCTGATTTACTTTGGTTACCCTTTACTACTTTTCTATCTACACACTCTTCTTTACACTATCTCTTTCCTGTTAGTTCTTCTCTTCTCTTTCTTTCTTTCTTTCCTCTTTCTTTTTCTTCTTTTTTCTTACCACTCTAAAAATTATTTAGATAGATTATTTATTTGCTAGGTATCCTAATCTTATTTACCTTTTTGTTGTTACATAAGGTTGTATTTTTTACTCTTTTATCTATATTATGTATTATCGCTTCCATTTATTGTACACTTTGCCATGTTTTCTTCATCTCTTATGATAAATATGGGGCTCATTAGGATGGCGGGCAGACATGCGGCGGTCCCGCACCACGAATTAGGATGCGACCGCCATTCTGAAATTTAACATTGCGGCAGGTGCCATGTTAAAATCGCATGTCTGGCATTTCGCTGCACCACATGTGTGGTGCCTGCCACTTGGCGTAGTGATATGTAGGGAGGTACCCCCCAAGTGCACCCCCCCCCCCGACACAAGGGGGGCCCGCAACGGGCCCCCGAACCCAATCCCCGCCAGCCTTTCCATGGCGGCCTCGCCACCATGGAAAGGCCTTTATTTTCCCACATCTTAATATGGCGGACGGTGCCTGCTAGGCACCGCCACCATATTAGTGGCCCTGCTCCGCCCGCCAGACAATCGGTGCGACTTTGCGTCCGCCGCGATACCCACCTCCATCCTATTATGGCGGTGGGTAAATCTCATTGTGACGGCGGAACGATCGCCACCGTCGGCCCGGCGGTTGCGATCGTTCCGCCATCATAATGAGCCCCTATGTTCCTGATACTTGTTGAAGTGTCCTTCTATTTTCCAGTTTTGGCAACAAATTAACAATAATTTTAAGGTTACTATTCCCTTTCCCAATATTTTCTTGGCAAGGTTGGCTCATTTGTCTGTTAGCTCCAAGTCATAAATTAATAGATTTATTGTTGGCTGTTGCTTTTCATGTAATAAAATCTAATTGGAAAAAAACTCACAATGTTACTTTCAGGTCTTGGTGGAATGCCGTCTGTTTTCATCATAGGCTAGATACTAATTATGTCTCTCCTATATCATTAGCTATAAAGAGATCTTTTATGGCTCCCAATAACTAATTTTTTATCCCAATCTAGCTTACTTGCCAGCAAAAACATTTACGCTGAAGTATGGAAACCCCCTTGCATTCATTTCTGGTCTTTCCTTTAGTTGAGCCTGGACAGCGCATGTGCTGCTCTGCGATACAGGCTGTATTTAGGTATTGACTTGAAGCTCCGCCCACTCTCCACCCATATTTTTCATTGGCTTGTGTTGTTGTCCTTGGCAAATGCTGGCTTCTGATTCGTTAATAAGCTTCTGAGTACCGCCTTGTCCTCATTTGTAACCTCCCATGAGGACACCCCTGTTAACGTATGTTGGTGCTAGGCAGGCTTTAATTACAGCCTCCGAGCACTATTTTGTCAACTGCTTTTAACCTGCCTGCAAAAAGGACACCCTTTCCTGCAATCTGCAACCGCTATTTTCTTTTCTCCGCAGTCCCTTGTCTTTATCTATAACTATTGTGTTTTCCTCCGTTTTTGAAAGCAGTGCCATTGTACAGGAGCTCCCGTCAGTTACGTGCAGGCTCTGAATATTTTCGACCACTGAAATGTTATGCCAGTGTGAGGATGAAATCCATCTGCTAACAGATAAGGTCTGCAGCCAACGGAAATTCACGCATCACAAGGATGAACACCTTCCGTTCACTCTGCTCAAAAAGTCTAAAAATGCAACCGATCTGGAGTGAGAGCTTGAACTGTTGGAAATCGAGCTTGCGTATCTCAAAGAGCTCACAGGCACTGAATTCATAGAGTACTTGAGGAAATCAGCGGAAAGAAGCGACACGACAACCAAACCTTGTTTTTTTTTATTGCCCCATGCCGCACTTACACTTTAATGGTGGCCGCGCCCCTTCCGTTAAACGAGCCGAGTCTAAGGAAAGGGGCGCGGCTACCATTAAAGTAAAAGCGCGGCATGGGGCGCTTTTACAGAAAAAAGCATTTGTTTGTCAACTTGACAAACAAGTGCTTTTTTTAGTAAAAGCTCCCCATACCGTGCTTTCACTTTAATGGCGGCCACGCCCCTTTCTTTAAAAACGGCTCGTCTACAGAAAGGGGCGCTGCCGACATTAAAGTTTAAGCGCCGCATGGGCGTTTTTACAAACAAGCATTTGCAATCCAATAGGTGTCGCATTTACGAAACTCTGCAAATGCTTGTTCTAAACTTTTATATAGTTTTATAAATGCATGTATCTGATGTTTTTACTTTTTCAAATAGGTCTACAGTTTCTATTATTTTTTGTCTATATTTATCAACTAACATTTTCCCTCTCTCCCATCTCACCCGCTTGCTGCCCCCCCCACACATTTTATGCACTTTCATTACAGCATCAGATGTATTTTTATTCATATTATATCTTTTTAAGCAGCTTTATTGTACATTTTAAAAGTGTATTTCATATTTCTTAAGTTTTTGTTGCATTTTATTCTTACTGTTTATGCCATTACTGAATGCTGTTCACTGTTTTCAATAAACTCAAATAAAAAAATTAAAAAAAGGTTAATCACCAATGTCTGAACAGGAGTAACATCTTAACTGAATCTTGCAAGCTAGATTGTAGAAATACTGATATTGAAGACAGCAAGGACAGACAGGGTGGCAGATTGACCACTCGTTGTTAATATCACAGTGGCACTTAGTCAGTCGAAGGTAGCACCTCAAATCGTGAACTGGATATCGTCTGCCTCCACTGTATCAAACTTTTCATCTTTCAAAATGTCTTGCAAGAGGGCATGTTTACCAACAAAGTACAAAATGAATCATACAAAAAAAATGTAACTGCAGTAACTCCTGAAAATTTAATAAAACATGTTAGTTCACTTGCAAGATGGAGGCGCTTGTTATACTCTGTCGCCATAACCTGGAAACATTACGATTTCAGCAAGCATGCAAATAAGCATTCGAAGAGCAGATATGTTGTCCAAATTTCCCACAATAGTTTTAAATACATAGCAGGCACTACAACTAACCATTCGCATAAATATCTGACCTTACCTGTAAACATTTTTGTAACTGCTTTACTTTGCTTGCGGGCCGAGCACATGAGGAGTAGCCATGGAGGGAAGAACTCGTGGTGAGCAGCTAAAAGCTCTGCTATGGTTCCTGATAAGCCGGATTGTCTCTGTTCCCCTTCTGTAATAGTACAGCCCTCGTCGATCGAATCAACCAGCAGGAAGAGGCTTTGTGGAGGGGCCTTCATTGCCAAAAGAGGAAGCAGCACACACCTGTGGGTCAAAAACAAAACAACAAATGAAGCCATATTGTTTCAAAGAGGATCTAGTGATCACTGGAGGACTGGATCAAGGACACAAATGCAATTTACCCCTTAACTGCTGAGGTCTCGCAGTCCCGTACACCCAGTGCTTATTTTTTTGTAAAACCTTTTTTTATATTTGTGGCACATTACGCGAAGCCTTCCTACATTTTTTCCACAAAAGATATGCAGCCGAACTTTAGTCCCTTTTTCCCCACGATTGGAGATTCTACAGGTACTCTGGTCTTGTGTATTTCACCTGAGGTTACCAAGAAAACAGCCACCATAAAGCAAGGTTTTTCTGAAAAATGTGCTGTGTAAGAAAGTATGTTTTTTTCCCAAACAAACCAAAAAAAAAAGATCACCTCTTTCCAGCTTTTATGTACATGCAGAGTTAAGAAGAAAAATATTTTTAAACCACAGTTTTTGCCATTTCTCAAATTGGTAGTTGATTTTTCCTATTTTGTTTTTGTGGTTTCTTGGTATTTGGTGTTTGAGGTGAAACAGGTGTAAAATTCATGGATGAACACACAAAATACATTTCTAAAAAGTAAACAATATTTGGGATTCAGAGAGGGGTCGATTGTGTAGTACGCTCATAATTTTCCCTATTGCACTAATCGCTAAAATAAAACAAATAATGCCAATAAGTCGGAAATAGAAATTGTTGACAGTTTTCCAAAATTTTTGATCAGATGATCGAGTTACTGAAGCGTCCATCAGACTGTTCTGGTCACAAGGATATATAGTGTTTGTTGGTTGCTGAAAGACATGTGATACCCAGAGTCAGGGTTGGGCAAAAAATAGGCTTGGGCACCCAAAAAAAAAAAAGTGTCCCCCATTAGTGAGTTAGATAGCTAAAAAAGTGAAAACTGCAAGGTTTTTCAGCTTGCTGAAGGCAATTTTTGTTAAAATATCAAGAAAACAAACCGTAAAAACCAGCCCAGCAAACCATAAAACTGGCCCACAAATAGCCAAAAAAACAGCCAATACACTGACCTGTTAGACCACCCCAAGGGCACAGACTGATTGCCCTTTAGGTCAGTCTGAATGTGCCCAAGATGCTGATGCATAGAGATTATTTGTACAACTCTGAATTTGGGGTTAGCCATACTATTCAGAGGACATTTTGCAAAATACGTTCTTTCTTGCACACTGGCTTTTATTTGAACGTCAAGAATGGAGAGAAATTCAATTCATCATAACAAATGTTCTACTATTTTGTCCTCCCACTCTTCCACTGTAAAGGTTACCCCACTTTTGTGACTGGGAATTTTGCATACGAACGGAAAGATACAATACCCAATATGTGACCTTAAGATTTCACCTTGCGATGTGGGTGATTGCTGCATTTGGGCCTGGGTTCTGTTGGCATCAAAGAAGACCTTGAGATTCCTCAAAAGTAGACACCCAGGTGGGTCCAGAGTAGTGTGACTTGTGTGGGTACTACTCAGTTTTCATACCCAGAATGCCTTGCAAACATCAAACTGGTTAAAACCACAATACTGAAAACTACTGTTCTGTAACTTGCATTTAGTCTCCATTTTGGCTTTTCATTTTTACTTAACATCTTTTTCCAGTGGTGGTTTGAACATGTTTTCCCTGTTAAGAGAATGTGCTATGCACGCATTTATTCCCAATAGACATTGTCACCTTGTAGTCTGCACATTTAGTTCAGGGTCGCACAACTCAGAACATGATGCATTGTTTTATTTTTCCGTGCTCGTAGAAGACTACTCTTCTTCGTCAGTCTAATTAAAACGTTGTTCTGCACCTATGGCACAGTGTGATAAGCTTGCCATTTTATTATAAAAACAGAGTCCATGCTGAAGTTGGTGGTTCACTTCCCGCTGGAGTCATGATGGAACGCTGCTGTGACCTGTGACAGATGCAGTTCAGCAGTCCCCGACCTTCATCCTAAGAAGGAAGATAGCCGTGCGAGAAGCGTGCAGGCTTCCACACTCATGACAGGGTGCACTCTTTCTGACATACAGTACCAAAGTATGGGGTTGAGATATTCTAATAGGCCTGGCAGATGGGTACTCCCAACATGCTATCTTTAGCACAGAGACATTAGTAATACAAAGGAGTAATCTTAGTAAAATTATGGACAATTAACATGGTTGAATTGTTGTTTTTCACCATTCTAATAATGCTCATAATGATGCGCCTCATCTTTTTGATAATCGCAGTTAGTTTTATTTTATTAGAGCTTTTCAATAAACATTTTAAAATGTATTATTGCATTTTTTCTTTGTGACACTATGGACATGCAAAAGTGACAAACAAAAGGGTAGATCTGGTTCTACTAACTCCTTGGGAACTTTAGAGTCATATTCAATATTATTGACAACATCTATAACTCCAGTCATTTTTTAATGATATAGTAATCCCTGGTGTCTAGTGGACTTTCTGCCTCCCAAGAGGGTGGAGATTGGGAGCAGAAAGCACATTAGAAACCAGGGATACTTCCCCACGCTATATGCCGTGGTTGTCAGAAGCAAAATATGGATGACAGCTGAACAGAACAATGGATGAAGAGGAGTGACTCAAAGCCTCTCTATGTGTACATGTATCTTTTTCTTTAGGATTATTTTCATTATAGGAGGCTGGCATGAAAGCTAAAGTTGTCTCCAGGCTAGACCAAGCAAAGCAAGACTTTACAAAATTTCTTATGAAGAAAGAACCGAAACAGCCATTTAAGAAATGGAAGTCTTGCAATTGCATATTACACCCTAAGGAACTACAATCTCTGTCGCAATAAATTTCATATATTTATAAGTCTAAACAGAAGTGTATTATTAATTTTGATTAGTTTCATACAGTGCAAATTACACTTCGGTTTGAAAAAAGTGCAATAGATCATGTAGAAATCCAATGCAGAAAAAATAAAAATAGTGAAAAATGCAAAAATGTACCAGCATTATATTTACATGAAATAAGTAATGGCATAAACACTTAAAATAAAAGCGCTAATGCACTAAGTATGTACACATATTAAGTCCCAAAAGAAGAACCTTGGCCTCCATAACAAAATAAAGGGCCTGATTATGATGGCGGTCGGACGTCGGCGCAGGGACGTGGCCGCCCGACAATGAGTCGGCAGTCCCACCTGCCCTATTATGATAGGATGGTCGTGCAGGTGGTCAGAAAGTGCCTTTTTCTACTGCAGATTGCACTTGCAGTTCAGGAAAAGGGCCGCAGCACAAGCCGCAGTAGCAAAAGGCACTAGGCACACATCCATGCACCATGTGGTGCTCGGCACACGGTGCATGGATGTGTTTGGGGGCACTACATTTGCTCCCAGGCCACTTAGCAGTGGCCCACGGGGGGCCTGCTTGGCCCCCCGCCCCCTCAAAGTCTCTTTTCAGCTGCCTTTCCATGGCGGTGGGACCGACATATGAAAGCAGTCGGAAATGGACATCCTAATTCCTACAGCGGTGCAGGCACCGCCCTCGGGAAACAGCCTTTACAACGAGGTTTTTACCTCGTTGTGCGTTTACCACGCATTTTTTAGCACGCATATTTTTACTGCGAATATGCATTTACAACGCATGCCAATACCACGCATTTAAGGTAGGTTGGGAGGGGGTGGGGGGTCTCCCCCCACAAATACATTGTTTTTTAATCTAAAAACAATGCGTGGTATTGGCATGCATTTTAAATGCATATTTGTGGTAAAAACATGCACCGACGGCCAGTGGCGGCGCCACCGACGTACAAATGAGGCCCTCAGTGTTAAAAGGCAGTTTGGGCAGGAAACCTATGGATTTGCTGGCAAGACTGATTTTTATACACCCTCTCGCAAGGTCAAACTCTGTATCTATGATTTCTTTCCAATGTAAGGCATTTACACAGGCATCTTATACTGTCTTCCTAAAAGAACTAAGTGACAGTACAACTAACTTGCACTAGCACTGCCAAGGAGGCGATTGATTTAGATGGGAGATTCACAAGAATAAAATGAAAGAAAAAAAGCATTGCAAACATTTTGGTTAGGGTAGTCTCTGGAAATGGATTAATCAACTTGATTGGTTCTAGGCCATTTCATCGAGGAACTCTGACTTTCGCACTCTATGTGCCTGTGACAGTTGTGTAAGGAAATATTTACTGTGTATCAGCAGCAGCCCTCCTCCCCCAATTTGATATATACCTTTTTGTTTTTTTTGTTTTTAAATTGGTGAATTTGGTGATGTGATTTTGCCTGTGGAGGAACACATCAACAGTGAACATGAGGAATTCTTTGCAGATCACTGCTTTATTCCCATTGTCTATCTCTTTGCTTCTTTTTCAGTCGGTTTTCTCTTCCATTGCAACAAGACCTCCTTTTGTGGCTCCCCATAGTCTCTACTGCACAGATAAACACCACCCCTCTGTTTCTACTTCTTACCTCTTTCAACATCTGCTCAACCTCACCTCTTTGCTTTATTTGCTTGCGTTCGTTCCGTCTGATGTCTGTCTCTACCTCACATATTGAGCAGCTCTTGGCCACTCCAACTTATTCGTGTGCGCATACTTACCACTACAAAAATCATAACCATTCGGATCCTCCACTCTATAGTTTACGACAATTTCCTTCACCTTCCCTACAGCTAGAGTCTCAATCTGTTCAACCTTTTAAATCTATGCCCCACACCATTCTTCCAGCACTGGTCTGAGGTTGTTCACTTTCAATGTTCTGGTTTCAGCTTACTGAAGTTGCTGGCTTTCTTTCCTGTCTAGCTAAGCCTGTTATTAATCTCAGGTCCTCTTATTCAGCCACAGCCTTCCCTTTCATACTTGTGGTACTTTCTCTGCATTCACACCTTCCGTCAAGGGACTAAATTTTCATCTTGGTTCACCACTTCATGATTTTTCAGGTTTGTAGAAATAAATTCTTCCCCCTGATCTTTGTTTCTACATTGTGCATCTGGGCTTTATCGGTCTCTCACCATTGTTGCAGTTCCACTTTTGGCCACTTTCTGCTTCTTCATGGTGTACATTATTCGGCTTACCAAGTTAGATCTATTCTTCACTCATTCACACACGCTTTCCACCATCATCCCATATTTCTTCCCTCCCATAAATTGATGCCCCAGTTCCCGGAGACCCTGCGTGTCTCTGATGTTCTTGTTTTTTTTTCAGCATCCTTTATGCGCATTGGTAACGGCTGCTCACAGGCCGCTTACTCCCACACTATCAAAATATGCTTAGCCTAACCTAGTGTCTAATTGTTTAAATTTAATGAGGCTCAGTTTTCTCCTGTGTTACCAAGTCTAAATGATATTGCCTTCTGTGTTTTGGTTGGTTCTACCCAGGCCTCTGACATGTGCCCAGATCTTGAATTGACAGTCGCGGCTGAAAGCATGGAGTCACTCAAAGAAAAACAGTTTTTGTATTTTTAAATCAATACGAAATGGAATCTACACTGGTTTCTATGAGTAAATGAAAAGATCAGTAAAAGTGGAAAACTAGGAGCCTTAATTATGTTGGTGGCATTTGTATATGGCACATTTTGCCACAGGGATGGCTTTTGTACGACTTTCAGCACTGATTTCCAACAAGGTTCCGAGACTTCCATTTTACAGCACAGTCAGGCTCAGTTTCTGAAGATACATTATTTGTATTGTGGTTTTGTCTGCTTCTTAGTTAGAAGGCTAGGTCTTAATTATTCAGCTATGGGTATGATATTATTTTAACAGATGCCCAAGGACATCTAGGTCAGAATACATGCACATGGTCTGTCAGACTTAGGTGTGTGGTTATTTGAATGTGAGCTTAGGCTTTCTTGTTGGGGAGTACGGATTAGTACTGAGTTGCGAGGTGTTCAGTCTAACAAGTCCTGCTGCATCTTGAGTGTGATCAATATTAGTGTAAAGTGTAGAATGAAGGCAAGTGGTACCCGGACTACATGACATGCCTGGGCCATGCTGGATGTGTTAAAGATACTTTGTCTAATGTGTTCTGTTGTGGGTCCTTGCGTGGTTTCTTCAGATATGGTGCTTTTGGGAGCATCTGAAGGTTTACCAAACATGTTTATGTGCAGTGCTACAATACATTATGTTTCTTACATGGGATGTCCCTTATTAAACTAACACAAGTATTGAATGAAAAAAGACACCAGCACCTTTACATGATGGCTACCATCATAATAATCTTTACTGCTCTAACAATACAATTCATTGTGTGTGGTGTGCTACAATTACATATGTCATTATATCTGCCAATCACATCAGCTAATTTGCTGTGTTGTGTGATCAGCATTCATACTTCAACGATGCTTCTCTGTGACTGTATCAAAGGTTTTGCAGTATGTATCAATCTGCAATCATGCACAAATAAGACACTTGTGATTGTTACACATAAGTATCACAGTCTAGACCTTCAATAGAAAAGATGTCCCTTACGTTAAGCCGACCAACAGGATCTGGCTGAAGGCAACAAAGCCAATGCTGGGTGGATAACTTAACAGGATTGGCACCACACAGAACACCCACTCACCAGGTGGCAAAGAGCCTAAAGGGTCAGAACTCACACAGCAAAGCTAACGTCAGACATTTGGATCTCACATGTGCAGTTTTGCACAGAATAGCCACATGTTAGGTTACACGGACCTAGCGTGTGCTAGCTCTACGACAGCAGAGCCACATCCCAGGCCTCACAAGCTCTAAAGGCTCTTAATAGACATTAGTAATCATTTGGACGTTTCCCGGCATATGTAGATTATTAGCATCAGGTGACAAAAATGTCATTCTTTGCTTTCACATATTAACAAATGCTGATTGATCACGAACTAATACATTGTTGAAAAAGGCTCAGTTTGCAGGTCTGCCAGAATATGGGGAGTGGTTGGAAGAGTAGAGACGAACATCTGAATTATACAAAAAATGCATTAAACCATACTGAGCCAAAATGAACATCCCAACTACTAAGAAATCAAATTTGGCAACCAATCTCTAAGATAGAGGCATTGCACAAGGCAAATGCATGCTTTGACAATATAAATGCAATTTACCAGACCTCACTGAATTATTGATTGTGCCCTTATTGAGTGACCTCATTTCATCCCCTCCTCATCCCTTATTATGTTAGTGCTGCAATCTTCTCAATGTTAGCTGCTTCACTCTTCCAAGGCCATGGGGGCTATGGATCACTCTAGAACATATCTGTCCCGATCTGCACACTTGGTTATCCCAGATCCGCAAGCCCTGTCTAAGACATTCTCCATCAAGTTCAGCCCAAGCCGGACACTCACAACTCCAGGAACAACAATAAACCACAGGGGCCACTCACCGACCTACATCCACTCCAGCGCCAGCCTGACCCACCTATTTACAGTTACACGGAACAAGGTATATGGCCCCCACCACTGCACCACAATCTCCAAAGGATATATACACATACCTGGCCGAGCTTACTTTATTCTGATGACAGGCGGGTGAGGTGCGGAGATATTTTGCTGCTGTAATTGCTGACACCTTTTTTTTTTTTAAGCTGGTCTGAGTCTTGATGGTGTGGCAACCAAAGTCTGTATGTATGAAATCACTGGTGCCAGGCAGCTTCACCGAAATGGGAGGGGGGCGGGGTGTGTGTGCTGTGTGGTTTGTGAGTGTTCGTTCATTCATATTCTTTCATACACTGGAAAAAGTTATATTCCGGAGAAGCTGACTGGCACCAGTGATTTCTTTCATACATGCATACTTTGGTTGCCACACTCCATTTTCTTCTGGATGATACCTTCTGGGATGCTGCCACACTTCTGGAAGAAGGACCGGATCCCCTTTCAGAGATGGTTAAAGTCTAGAAAATGTTATGTGCAATGCAAATATGTCACTAGTATGCCACACAATGCCTCAACCACCAAAAAAATAACATCAAATGATACTGTACATCTAACCGTTGGAACTAGCAAATGCTGTGGGAGCACGTTTGCCCAAAGTCACAGGTGCACCTAGCTCCCTAGGATTCACTTTTTTTTTTTTTTTTTAAAGCAACGTTATTCTTCCCGACAAAGTAATTTGGAATCTTCATTTTTTAAGTAAATAATTGTGGGGGGAAAAAAATTCTCCAAGGAAAAGAGTTAGGTTTTTTTCGCGACTCATGTTGAAAATTTAAATTTACATTTGTAAGTGTTGTTTTTATTATTAAGAGAAGATAAAGGCAAACAAACAACTAAGTCATAACTCGAGAGTAAAGTAAAACGAGCAGATTGCCGATCTGCGGAATCATTTCGAGACGATCATCTTTTTCGAGGTGTTCAGTTGGGATTTAAAAAAAAAATCCAATTGTATTAATAAATTCACCAAAGTGCATGCCATACCCTTCTAATACGCAGCTCCTACAAACATTCCTCCGTTTTCCCAAAAATCGTACGGCCCTTTGAGTTATTACTGCAGAAACAGCTTGCAACGATTAAGGAACACATTAAAAATAACATGAAACAATTTACTAAAAATGAATGAATGAAATGACTGACTGGGTACCTTCCTTTGCAAAAAATAATAAAATGCTTCAGGAAATTATATTCTTGCCTAAGAAGTAAAATCTGCAGGCCCCAAATACACACAATCCATTCAAAACAAAGAAAATGAACAACCCTTTCTGCAGTTGCCATTTAAAAAAATATATTTATTGATTTATTTCACATCTCGTGGTCTTCTGACAGCTCACCTTTCGACAGTCTTGCATGAATTTACTAAAATATTAAGCATGTATACACGTTTTGTCTTTGTCAGCGTCCGGCCAGGTTTATACCCTGCAGACGGTGGGAATAAGGGAAAATATGGCACTGCTAATTACCGAGGTATCACGATCCCAGTTTGATGAAACGTTTAATTACTACCCATTTGCCGACGGGACAAGAAGAGCAGCTTTCGGACGTTTGTAACGCAAGCCTTGATCTTTTCCTGGGGAGATGCGAAGGTGGGTTTAGGCTAGGGAGGGACTGTATTTCGGCAGGAAAACATGAGGAAAACATGAAGTAAAACATGAGTAACTCCCACTGCCTAACCTGGCAGATTAAAACTAGGGCATGAGAAACCGACCAGCAAGAAAGCAGAACAGATTATAATAACAAAGTGAAGCAGCAGAAACGGTAAGAGCAAAACTACCTGCGCGGGGTTCACAGCAGGAGAGTAACATAAGAAGAGCATGTGTCCGGCCAGGGAATGCTTAAAACAGAAGCCAACAGGCTGAACAAACATTACACGTTATAGCAAGCACTGGCAAAGCCAACAGATCTCGCCTTTGGGACGAACTGGATTTGCCAATTGCAGCCCTGTCAAGTATCACGCATCATGCGTTAGACTGACGCAGTGTGGTGGTCCGCATCACCGCACTGAAATGAAAAGTCACGCATTTATTATAGCGCCTCCTGGGCTGTGAACAAGCCAGGGCACTGCTAAATTACTAGCACAGTGACAGAAAGCTGGCAGCGCAGTCCGCGCTGCCATCTGGCTTGGAGAATAGCTCTGCTCGCTCTGGGCTCAGGCAGGTTAGAATGTTGCTAATTCACCCAAGTGTGTCACTCACAGACACACGTAGGGCGGGCCCGGATGCCCTCCGCACGAGCGGGCGGTGCAGCTGCGCAGACAGTTTCTGCTATCACTGCGCTGTGGTGATTGTGCCCTGAATTACTGCTGTGACCAGATCGGACGACCCAGTCACCTTCGACCCGTCCGCCGCCAAAGTGATGGTGGCTCAACAGGCCCTGAAGCCTGTAGCGCTGTAGTTAGTGCAGCAGAACTGAGGCCATTATAAAAATGCAGGGCCTGTGCCAGTCATTGACTCGAGGCCTGGACCACGGCCTCTGCTCACGGTGCAGGAAGTAGTCGCGGCTGTCTGACCCATACATGACAGCGCTGCAGTGCTCGCCGCGCCACAAGTAAGTGTGTCACATTGACTACCTTTTAAGTTGCAGATATGTTGCTCTAGACAATAGTTGCAGGTTGTATTACGGTCTCATTCGCCTCTTGGCATTGAAAGACACCAGCTCCTGCTATTTGCTGAGCGTGCTCACAAATATCAGTAGCGCACTGTACTTAGCGATTGTTTTACTAATGTACTTTCCTACTGTTGAACCTACTTCTTTTGGTAATTTTTTAATTCTAGCGCTTTGTAATTGTCTAACCATCCATGTAATGACATGTTTGCGCTGTATAAAAATGCACATAAATAAAAAAAAAACTTGTCTTCTCTCCTTCTTCCCCCACCCCCGTACCACAGCCTCAGTTTCTAGGACGTCAGCCCATCTCCTGTAGTAGAGGCGCC
The DNA here is from genome assembly GCA_963921515.1 of Calotriton arnoldi. Taxonomy (NCBI): domain Eukaryota; kingdom Metazoa; phylum Chordata; class Amphibia; order Caudata; family Salamandridae; genus Calotriton; species Calotriton arnoldi. The sequence continues at coordinate 994,074 of CAWUFW010001738.1, read as the reverse complement.
ATCTGTCTGCTGGAGGGCGCGCTAGAGCACCGCAGGGAAAGCCTGAACCCTTTCACTATCTCAGCCGTGTTCTGTCTGCAGAGCAGCGGGGGATTTCCAGACATTTACACCCCAGTCATGGCATAGGCAAAGAGGGCCTCTAGGCACTGCTGGAGCTAAGTCAGGTGACAGGAAGCAAGGGCTTCTATGCAGACGCACTGTTAGACCCGAGTTTGGGGAACAATAATAGCAAATAAACAGAAAGCTAAGAGAAACAACCACAGACAGGGCTGGATCTACAGTCGGTCCGATTCTCGCCCTTAGAGTAGCTGACATTCCTTAAGACACAAGACCACTTTAAATTTTTTCATTTGTTTAAGCGTGCATTGGCAAGCTGCAATCATTAGAAACATTACTATATTAAAATAATGTTTTATTTGATTATGGTATTTAACATCGCTTTTCCGCTTATAACATTCTATTGGTCTCCATATATGACTAAGCAACACATTTGCATTCTTGCACCTGTGCACGTAGTGTACTCCGAAGTGCAATGTTTGTGAAGGGAGATTAGTCCATCTAAGTATGTGCTATTTTAATAACACAAACCAAGGCAAGTGGAGCGCTGTACATGGTCAAAGGCAGGAATACAGTCAGCGAGGGACATGGGTTATGGGAGGAGACATGTAATATTACTGTATTGTGCGGTCACGTTCTTTAAAAAGGTGCATCTACAACTCTTTCCTAAGTTGGAGCAGTGTTGAGGCAGTCCTGATGGACACAAGGATGTTTTTCCAGATCCTTGATGCATAGATGGAGAAAGTCAATTGCCTTTTTTATCACTTTTTAGAGTTTTTGGTCACCAGTCTGGTCCATGCCCGTTCAGCTTAACTACGTGTGTTTGAGCACATGATCCTAAACACCATCTCATTGCTCAAATGCGTGTAATTTCTGATATTTATAGGTTTCCCTCGTCTTCATTGCTTAATTTTGCACGCGAGAAAGTGTCACTCATAGTCGTTGAAATGTCACTCATAATTACATTTAAATTATAAAAATGTCACACATAGCAATCTGAAACCTTGGCAGCTATGCAATTGTTTTCAGCCATACTGTACAGCATCCTCAGTACTAGGCAGCATGGCTAAAAGAGGGAAAAAAGCCTAAGACGCAGCCACCTGCGCCATTTTGTAGGCGTGCACACCAAGCATGCACGCACCTATAAAATGACACAAGCACTTTTTTTCTTTTTATATGCCAATCCAAGGTGGAGAAAAGAAAAAAAAGGAAAGGAAAAAAGTAGAGTCAGCGGGGGAAAGCAACACAGGGGAGAGTGGGATGCAACATGAAAGAGGCCGGAATTAGGGGGCAGGCAAACGGGAAAGCAACATGAGGGTTGGAGGAAGAAACAGGGCGCAGGGAGGGCAGCAAACTGGAAGAGAGCAACATGGAGCAAGGGGAGATAAGCAAACGTGACGGAGAGCAACATGGAGCTGGGGGAGAAACACAGGGCCAAGAAAGCCATGCGGGAAGGAGGGGAAGAAGCACGCGAGTGCATCATGGAGGGAGGAACCAAAGCTCACACATGGTAAAGAATAAGAAGCACACAAATGTGTCACTATAAAGCCAACCAATGGTAAGTAATGGTCCTTTGGATGGTGACCGAAGAACATATAAAATTGACAGACACCATCGCAGTTACCCACTAAAGGTTCCTGTAAAAGAATTAGGCACACATTCTATGATGAAGAAAGAGCTTGCAGAAACTGGAATGGTTAGTTCACTAGAGACTGGCAAGGTCTGAGACCAACCAAGTACAAGCATTGGAAAAGTCAATAGGTCTCAGCGTTTGGACCTACTGCCTTTGTCAATGCTGTTTCCCAAAAACACGGGAGACCGCAAGATTGAGCATTGGAAATGGGGATGATGGCGGGCAAAGGGAGCAAGAGTGGTTTGCATGGGGGGAGAAGTAGCAAGGAAGAGAGCAATGCAGAGCGTGAGAGCAATGGTGTTTTGCAGGTTGGTCAAGCAAACAAAGGCGAGCAACACTGTGTGGGGAGGGAATTCTTTGGGTGCAGGAATACGTTTTGTGAAGGAGAGAGCTGGAAAACTTGCTCACATGAAGTGCTTAATCACAAAGTAAAAAAGTAGCTCCCTAAAAGAGAGCAGTGGAAGGATATAAGCCACCCAATCAAAACGATGGGAAAGAGGCTATGCTCCAGAGTAGTTGCAAACACGATGGGCCATGTAAAGCCACTGAATAAGGAGCAAATAGGAATGACAATAATGCCAATCAATGGTAAGCAATGGGGGCTGAAAGCCTACTGCAACATTCTGGTAAGCCTGCAAAAAGTCTTTCACAAGGTCTAAAAGATGTGGTTTGACTTTTGCTATAGGAATAAGAGTGCCAAAGACCCTTCCACAGCCTTCCTACGCTGACAGATTTTTTAAGTGAGTATATTTAGAAGTGGGCGAAGGTGGAGATGCCATTTTTACCATCTATGCTCATGAGAGTAGTCTTCTGCATAATGTTTTTTAAATTAATTTTGCCTCAAAATGTTTGTGAAAATTCTCCCAAAAATTGTTTCACCTAGAAAATACTTATACAAAAAGTTATGTCCCAACAATTTCTTTAAAAACTTTGCGACGTTTGAGAAAAAGAGCATTCAGAAGTTGGAGGGAAAAATAAGTAAACGTAACTTTGCACACCCTTACTGTCAATCTCAATCATCTATTGTAAGATGCAGGGCACAGCAAAGGTAACAGATTCAGTAACATACTTTTTTGATGTAAAATAGCCACTCATCATGCCAAAGGGAGCTTGAGGATACACCCAAGATGTCACCTGAAATATGGCGAGATTAAAATACGTACAGCTGTAGGTCGATCTTAGATGTGGCTGACAACGTCCCAAGCCAATAACTGAATAGTTCGGAGCCAAAAGAACCAATGGCCAAAGAAGACTGACCCAGAGCCCACTATGTGTTGGATTTCATTAAAAATAATAAATGGCATTGCATAGTGGCAAACATTACAAGGTGCCACATGTATGATCACAAAAATATGCCAGAGGTTCTGAAATATAGAATCCATGATAGAAAAAGCCACTATTTCTGTAGACTGTATTTAAAAATTAAATTAACATTGTAGCGTCAATGGAGTCTACACAGTAAAAAGTTTTGATTAATTGGTCATGCAAAATGATAAAGTACAACATGAATAATCATAAAAGGTGTGTCAGCGATTTTGAGCAATAGAACCCATGGTAAGGCAATTATTCTAATTAAAGCACAAGTTACTAACTTGTGTAACGATATATCTGTAAGAGACAGTAGTTAGTGACAGATTCCTTACCTTAGAATATCCCCAGGCGTCAGGCTGGATCCGGAAAGTTTTTGCGTAGCAGTACCCTTGCGCGTCGGTAGGCGGCGTCGTGCGGCTCCGCGTCCGTCGTCGGGCGTCGTGATCGCCGGGATGACGTCGCGGGCAGTACTTAGACGCCGCCCTGCGCGCTGACGTCAGTTCTGTACACGACTTTCCGCGCCAGGAACGCAGAGCCATGCAAGAAGCTGACATAGGTGTCTGAAAAATACTAGGGCCATGAAAGGGATGTCCTTAACCCTAGAAATCAGTTAGCAGAACGGGGAGGATGGGTGGGCGGTAGGAATCTGTCACTAACTACTGTCTCTTACAGATATATCGTTACACAAGTTAGTAACTTGTGCATCTGAAAGAGACACGTTAGTGACAGATTCCTTACCTTAGAATAGATACCCCAGCAATACCAACCCCGGTGGTGGGTCTGCGAACAAAGATCAGACAAGGAAGTCCTGGAGGACAGAACGGCCAAAGAAGCCGTCCCTCCGGACCGGACTGTCAAGGCAGTAATGCTTTGTAAACTTGTGCAGCGAGGCCCACGTAGCTGCCTGACAGATAACCGGCAGCGGAGCACACCGCGGCCCAAGGCCGTGGTAGCAGCCGTTGCCCTGGTGGAATGGGCACGCAGCCCAACAGGAGGCTCCTTCTTAGCCAAAGAATAGCAGGTCTTGATGCACAAGGTAACCCAGCGGGAGATGGTTCGCTTGTGCACCGCCCGACCTTTTTGGCGCCCACGTAGCCAACAAAGAGCTGGTCATCCACCCGGAAGTGTTTAGTGCGGTCGATATAGAAGGAGAGCGCACGTTTTGGGTCCAGACGATGGAGCCTCTCTTCCTCTCTGGAAGGATGCGGAGGCGGAAAGAAGGTAGGCAAAGTGATGGTCTGCCCAATGTTGAAGGCAGTAACCACCTTTGGCAAGAAGGACGGACGCGTCCGAAGAACAACCTTGTCTGGATGAACAGACAGAAAGGGAGGTTTGCAAGATAGAGCCTGGAGCTCACTCACCCGCCGAGCGGAGGTGATGGCCACCAGAAAGGCCGTCTTCAGAGTCAGAAGACGAAGAGGACAGTTATGTAGAGGCTCAAAGGGAGCGCACATTAAAAGGTAAGAACCAAGTTCAAGTCCCACTGAGGCATCACAAACGGAACAGGAGGGAAGAGGTGTGTAATGCCTTTAAGAACCTGTTAACAACAGGGGACTTGAAAAGGGAGGGCTGATCAGGAAGCCTGAGGAAGGCCGAGATAGCACAAAGAACCCTTGATGGTACCCAGGGCAGAACCCTGGTGGGCCAGAGAAAGAAGGAACAGAAGAACCTCAGAAAGAGGGGCAGAAAGGGGGTTCACAGCCTTTGCTGTGCACCATGCCACAAATTTGTTCCACCTGCAGGCGTATACCACCTTAGTGGAGGGACGCCTGGCTGCCAGAATCACATCACAAACTTCGGGAGGCAAGTCGAAAGGAATCAACTGCCGCCGCTCAATCTCCACGCAAGCAGGTGTAGACTGGACAGGTTTGGGTGGAGGACCGTCCCCTGCTGCTGCGACAGAAGATCCTCCCGAAGAGGCAGACGGATCGGGGGATCTACGCTCATACTGAGTAGCTCGGGATACCAAACTCTTCGAGCCCAGTCCGGAGCCACAAGGATGACTTGGGCCCGGTCGTGCCGAATCTTCTTCAACACTCTGGGTAGAAGTGGTATAGGCGGAAAGGCGTACAATAGACCGCAACTCCACTCGTGACGAAAAGCGTCGCCGAGCGAGTGCCGCCTTGGAAATTCCAACGCGCAGATTTGATGACATTGCGCGTTCTCTTCGGTGGCGAATAGATCTAACCAAGGCTCTCCCCATTGTAGAAAGAGTCCTTGCGCCACTTCCGAGTGAAGACGCCATTCGTGATCCATCATGCACCTTCGGCTGAGTTCGTCCGCCCTGGCGTTCAGGGAACCAGCCAGGTGTTGAACCATCAGGAACATGCCCTGATGTTCCAGCCACGTCCAGAGGCGCAGAGCCTCCTGACAGAGGGTCCACGACCCCACCCCGCCCTGTTTGTTGCAGTACCACATGGCGGTGGTGTTGTCTGTGAACACCTGCACTACCTTCCCTTTGACAGAGGGAAGGAATGCCTTGAGTGCAAGTCGGATCGCCCGGAGCTCCAGAAGGTTGATATGGAGCCGGGACTCCGCCGGAGACCAGAGGCCTCTGATCTCCGCCTCTCCCATGTGACCGCCCCATCCCAGAAGGGACGCGTCCTTCACAACTGTGTGCTCTGGCTGGGGAAGGGAGAGGGATCTGCCCATGACCCATTGCCGGTTCGAGAGCCACCACTGCAACTGTTTTGCAGTCCCCTCCGAGATCTGGACATGATCGGACAGGTTGCCCTGGTCCTGCGCCCACTGGAACTTCAGGTCCCACTGCAGAGCCCGCATATGCCATCTGGCATGATTGACTAGCAGGATGCAGGAGGCCATGAGGCCCAGCAGCCTCAGGGTCATCCGTACCAAAACCCAGGATAAAGGCTGAAAGATCGGAATCATAGCCTGAATATCCCGGACTCGCCGTTCGGGAGGATAGGGCCGAAACTGCGTCGTGTCCAGAACTGCTCCGATGAAAAGGAGCTGTGGAGAAGGAATCAGATGCGACTTCGGCACATTGATGGAGAACCCCAGCGAGTGCAGGAGTTCGGCCGTAGTCTGGAGGTGGGAGACGACTGCCTGGGACGAGCCCGCCTTCAGCAGCCAGTCGTCGAGGTAGGGGAAGACTGAAACCCCTGCCCGGCGCAGATGAGCTGCGACCACCGCCATCTCTTTCGTGAACACCCGAGGGGCACTGGTAAGGCCAAAGGGGAGCACGGTGAACTGAAAATGCTCGAGGCCTACCGTGAACCGAAGGTAACGCCGGTGGGCCGGCAGGACGGGGATGTGGAAATAGGCGTCCTGCAAGTCCAACGCTACCAACCAGTCTCCAGGGTCTAGGGCAGTCAAGACCTGAGCTAGGGTGAGCATCTTGAACTTCTCCTTCCGGAGGAAGCGATTGACGTTCCGGAGGTCCAAGATAGGACGCATGTCCTCCTTGTCCTTTTGGGCACCAGGAAGTAGTGGGAGTAGAAACCACGTCCTACTTCTGGGGTCGGAACATGCTCGATGGCCCTCTTGGCCAAGAGGGCCGTGACTTCCTTCTGCAGAAGTACCAAGTGATCCCCTGACATGCGGTGGAATTGTGGTGGCATGGCTGGGGGGTGGTCTCGAAGGGGAGGGAGTAGCCCCTTCGGACAATGTCCAAGACCCACCTGTCCGAGGTGATGGGACGCCAGTGGTGAAGGTGATGGCGGACCCTGCCCCCTACTGGCGTGCTGTGCACCTGAAAGGAGGGACTAGGAGGGCTTGGAGGCCGCGGACGGGTTGGAGGTGGTGGCCTGACCCGCACGCTGGTTGCCCGAACCGCCACGGCGGTGTCCTCGGCCACGCGAAGACGCCTGCTGCGCAGGCCGGTGGCTGGGCTGCTGACGTGACTGGGCGCCCCTTCCGTGGCCACGATAGGGGCGAAAAGCAGAAGGTAGCGGAGGGCGTGTAGCAGAAAGGCCCAGGGACTTGGCAGTAGCCCGTGAGTCCTTAAAACGCTCCAACGCATGGTCTGCTTTGGAACCAAAAAGACCGACTCCATCAAAGGGCATGTCCATGAGGGTATTCTGGACATCACCCGAAAAACCAGTGGTTCTCAGCCAGGCGTGGCGACGCAGCGCCACCGTCGTTGCAATAGATCTGCCCAGCGAGTCGGCGGTGTCAAGGCCACAATGTATGGTGTATTTGGCCGCATCCCTACCTTCCGCAATGGCGCGGGTAAGCAGTGTCTGGACCTCCTCAGAACACTGGGGCAAAACAGTCGCCACCGAATCCCACAAGGAGTGGGTATATCGGCCCAAAAGACAAGCGGTGTTGACGGACCGCAAGCCAGCACAGGAGGAAGAAAAACCCTTCTTCCCAAATTGATCCAGGCGTTTGGATTCCCTATCCGGAGGGGCGGTAGGGAAGGCGGTTTGGGAAGCCGAGGCTTGGACAACCAAGCTCTCAGGAGTGGGGTGGACAGAGAGAAACAAGGGGTCGCCCGGAGCTGGGCGATGGCGTCGGGACACATTCCTATCCACAGGAGCCCCTGTGTTGGGCTTGGACCAGGCGCCCAAAAGAACGTCAGTGAGTGCGTCGTTGAACGGCAGCACCGTCTCCAAGGAGGAGGCTGTCGGCTGAAGCACTTCTGTCAAGAGATTAGTCTTGACCGCCACAGTAGGGAGTCGGAGATGTAAGGCTCCAGCTGCCCTACGCAACACCGTTGCAAAATTGGCTCCCTCCTCCGTAGCCACGGGAGGAGACAGCATGCCAGTGTCAGGGGAAGTATCTAGACCACTGGCATCCCCTAGTTCCTCTGCCCAGTCCTCATCATACTGACACTGTTGTGCCAGAGGGTCGTCAGACCCCTCCCAGTCCTCCTGGTCCTCCTCCGGTTCAAAATCAGGAGGAGGAGGGACATTTGGGACCCAAGGTCTCATCGGCGCCGGAACCGGCGTCGAGCGACGTCGGTCCGGCTCCATGTCCGGAGCCGGAGAGTACATGGGGACGACACCGCCCGGAGCCCCGGGCGGCGTCAGGAACGGCACCGGAGACATCGGCGCCGGCGTGGTCAGGTCGACCGGCGTCGATGGGGGTTGCGGTACCACCGGAGCCGGGACCGAAGCCGGGGCCTAAGCCGGGACCGAGGCTGGAGGCACGAGCGACGCCGGGACCGGAGTTGTCGGCGACGCCGGGGCAACCCCATCAGGGCCCGCGGGGCCCGAAGGCGCACCGGAGGGACCTTGAGGCCCGAAGAGGCGGGCCATGGCCGACAGGAATTCCTGTAGCTTGGCCGGATCCGCCCCCGAACCCGGGAAGGACGGGTATTGCGGGGCGACTCCACAGGCATGTCCGGGGCCGCGGGACGGTGCCGGGAGGGGCCTCAGCCGAGTCGCGAGACCGGCGAGGCGAACTCCTAGAGCGATGATGCTTTTTGGACTTCTTGTGTTTAGACTTACCGGACGACGAAGACTTGGATCCCGACGACCGGCGAGGACTCCGCGACCGTCAATAAACTTTATTCGGTTTTAGCTTCAAAACCATAAAAGTTACACAAAGACATTGAAATATAAGAAAAAAAAAAAAAGAAAAAAAAAAATCAAATCTCCTTAAACTGGTAGACAGTCAAATTAGAATCATACTCCCCAAGTGCAAATCGAAATATAAAATACAATGTGCAATAAATACATATGTACAATCCACAAGAATATTAAAACTGCAACCCCCAGGAGCATATGTATAAATTATGCACGTTGTTTAAGTGCATACATAGGTATATAACATTCTGACAGTAAAAATACTGATTTTTTTTTCTTTTTTTTTTGTTTCTTATATTTCAATGTCTGTGTAACTTTTATGGTTTTGAAGCTAAAACCGAATAAAGTTTATTGACTGACTGACTGACTGACTCCGCGACCGACCCCTCGACCTCTCACGCGACCGGGGCTTGGTGTGGCGCGGATCCGACTGCCGGGCCTCGAGGAGCTTTCGAGACCGCTCTCGCAAAGCTTTCGGGTTTAGGGACCGGCAGTCGGAACACGACTTCGTGTCGTGGTCTTGCCCGAGGCAGAAGAGACACTCCAGATACAGGTCTCTGATGGACTTCATCCGAGCACAGGCGTCGCAACGTTTAAAGCCGGGCATCCCTACGACACCTTGGAGTCGATATGAAAGAAACAGTGAAAAAATTCACCAAAAAAGTTAGTCAAAAAATGACTAGGGCACTGCTCTTCCCGGATCTGCGCTTGCTGGCGCGGAAAAAGAAGAACTGACGTCAGCGCGCAGGGGCGGCGTCTAAGTACTGCCCGCGACGTCATCCCGGCGATCATGACGCCAACGACGGACGCGGAGCCGCACGACGCCGCATACCGACGCGCAAGGGTACTGCTACGCAAAAACTTTCCGGATCCAGCCTGACGCCTGGGGATATTCTAAGGTAAGGAATCTGTCACTAACGCAGATCAACATGTGCAAAGTACTTAGTTAAAAAAATATAAGTGCTAGAAATCGGTTATCCTCCCATGACGATACATTAAAACAATTACTAAAGCTAACTGGGGGTACAAAGGGAAGTGCCATGGAGGGGTAAGAAAAAAAAAAACAATAGCCAATAAACTGCATATTTGTGAAGTAATTCCACTTCTCTACGTTAATGGTCATAGCTTCAGAAGAGTTGTTATACAATGTAAGATATCTTGTCTGCTGTAGTCAATCGTTGAATGGATGCAATCTTGATGTCTCAAGGCCTGTGGCTACCTTCCAGCACCTTCCCTTGTTCTCCACAGACTAAAAGAATGCACAGGTGCTGAAGGACTTCCTTCATCTTCCTCTTCCTCCTCTGGGTCTTAACAGGTACAAAATGATCGAAGGATATGCAGGCCCTGCAGCACACCTCCTGCACTCATCCCCTGGCACTGTGAAGTCTTGAGAAATCTCAGGAAGGGAAACACTACTGTCGGTCTCTAGCTGAGCGAGCTGAAGGACCTTACTCTGTCAGATGGTGGAAGCAGCCCTATGTGGGAAGCGAGAACTCAGAAGAAAAAGTTTGGCGGGTGTGGGAGAGGAATATATATGTTTTTATGTGATGGGGCAGCTGGAACACTGAGGGGGAAGGTGGCAGGATGAAGTGCGTTTGTTGTAATCCAATTAAAGGCATTGCGATGAATAAAGAAACAGCAGGTGTATGGAGTGCACAGAAACACTGCCTTGGTGATTCTTCTCCAGCCAGCGTACAACTGACTCCAAGCGAAATGCACCTATGTCATCAAACAACATTACTGTAGAACATTGGATATAGAGTATTCTCCATTAAAGACATAAGCGCCTATAACTCACAAACAATATACAACGCATCTTCTTCCCTTTAATTAAATTTAAAAAAACATATTGCGTAACGTAAAACGTTGTGTTTGTAAACTTAACTAGATACAAGATACCATACTCATGAACACCTATGAACACAAAGTCACAGAAAATGACAGGCGCTAGAAAGCATTACGGCCTTTCACCACACACATAATCTTGAAGCTATCGGGGTGGAAGACTATGTCTTTGAGAAACCATCCTTCTGCTCACCCCTTCAGTCATTCTATAACCATTCCCATCGCTACTATTAACTATCACACTTCCAGACATACCACCCAACACGTCTTCATCACTCATCAACATAAATGTTACAACCACTCCTTACATCTCCAGACTTCACCCTCACCAGACGACGCCTTTTTCTTGCAAAGCGCCATTCTTCTCATGTTCCAATTTTCACCATTATGTAAAACCACATACTCATCATGCACACTCCTCACTTTGTATGGACCACGAAACTTCGTAAGACCACTCCCTATGCGTCCTGGTTTAACTTTTACCCAATCATTTTCTTCTATTCTATGGTTTAGTTACCTCTTGCTGGTTTACTTTGCTACCTTCTAAGTTTGCCAAACCCAAGACCCCCTTCATCCACGCTGGCACCATCTTGGTACTGGCCTTACGCCCCCTCATCACACAAAAAGGTACTTTTTTTGTGACTCCATTCTCTGTGGTGCGATACGCCCAAATTAAATCTTCAACCATATCTTTGACGTTCTTATTTTCAATTGCCATCTGAATCACACCTTATACCATGCGGTTGGCCCTCAACGATGCCATTCCCTTGTGGATTGTAAAGCGAGGTCCGTGAGTGTACAATTCCACAACACTTTAAATACTTGGTCATTTCAGCTGATGTAAGTTGAGTGCCGTTATCAGTAACTAATTTAACGGGATAACCTTCTTCCTTAAAAACTTCATCTAACACCTTAATGGTAGTTCTTGTGTTAATTTCACGCATAAACTTCACTATGAGCCATTTGGAGAAAATATCAACCATAACCATCCCAAACCTAAATTCAGTGGCTACACTCCCCAAAGGTCCTACAAAATCCATTCATACTGTATGCCATGGCAAACCAGGATCCTCTCTATTACACCCATTACAGATGGACTTCCCACTCAATCTTTTTTCACCCTCTCTGCAATCTACACACCTCTCCACCCACTCTATAACCTGTTGATCAATCCCAGGCCACCAAAAATGTTCACGTATCCTCTTCTTACTAAGTGATTGTCCTAAGTGACCTACATGGGCCAATTTAAACAACTCAAAACTCCATTCTTGCGGAGGGATACATCACCACATTCTCTCCACATATAGATAAATCGTCCAAAATTTTAACAAAAGGTCTCACAGCAACAGGAACCGTACTCCCACGTCTACCTCCTTTCACAATCAATTCCATAACCTGTTGTAAAACTTTATCCTTGGACATATATTCTTGCCATTGTTGTTTACTAATCGCTCCATTGCTCACTTCAACCAACTCATCAACACACGCCACAGCTCCTTCACTTTCAAAAGATTCCACCTCCAGCTTGTCTACCTATTGCTAAGGTAGCGGCAACCTGGACAAACCATCAGCCTGAACATTTTTCCACCCAGCAATGTATTCAATCTTATACAGGTACTCCTGTAAACGGGCTGCTAACCTTGCTAGTCTCGCAGATCCTTTCCCTGCTCCACCGGGAGACAGTATCTTGATCAGAGCTTTATGGTCTGTTCGTAAAACAAAAGAAAAACCCCAGAGATACATCCTGAAATAGTCTGTTGCCCATGCAGCAGCCAAAGCTTCTCTCTCTATGACTGAATAATTCCTTTCGGAATCAAAGATTGCGAATCAAAGGCTACTGTCTTCTCGCCCGACTTATGGAGTTGAGCCAGAACTGCACCCACACCTACAGCACTGGCATCGACGGTAAGAGTAGACATCAATTTTGTACCAAATGGAGTTAAAACCTTTGCTTCACATATTTCATTTTTGATGTTCTGAAAAGCCTTTTCTTGATCCTCTCCCCATACATATTTACACCCTTTCCTGAGTAGTCTCTTAATCTGTTCCGTTTTGTCTGCAAAGTTTTTAACAAACAAAGTAGTACTCTATAAGTCCAAAGAAAGATCTCAATTGATCTTTATCTATAGGTGTAGGAGCTTTCCAAGAGATCCCTCTTGGGTTGGACCACGGCAGCTGATAGAGTATATCCTAGATACTCCACTTCCTCCACACAAAACTTACACTCTTCTTTCTTAAGCGTCAAGCCTGCATCCGTAACTATGTCTAATACCACTTTCAAGACCATGTTGTGTTGTTCTTTGGAGTCTCCGAATACAAGTACATCATCTTGAAAATTAAACACATTCTCTAATCCTTTCAAAATAGTACCCATCATCCTCTGGAATACAATGGCCGCTGACACCAGGCCAAATGGCATCCTAGTGAATTGAAACACACCTTCAGTAGTAATAAATGCAGTGAGAGCTTTGGAGTCTTTGTGCAATTTAACCTGGTGGTAAGCACTACGCAAGTCTAATTTAGAAAAGAACCTTGTACCTTTTAATGACAGCACAAGTTTGTTTATATTTGGAAGTGGATAATTATCCACCACTATGTTTGGATTCAAAGTGCGTAGGTCCACACAGAACCTACAACTGCCATCGGGTTTGCCAGTGATCACGAGTGGGTGAAATCCAACTTGACGTCTCAATTGCTTCAATAATGCCTTGTTCAACCATTTCATTTAACATACGTTTTACTTCATGTCTTGCAATTATGGGAACCTTCCGCACCTTATGTTGCATGGGCACTGCATCTGGTTTGAGCATAATTCTATGTACATAACCTTTAAGTTCTCCTACACTTTCAGAGAACAAACCACTCACACCCTCTACAATATCCTCAAGAGTAATCTCTTCTACTATGGTGACTTGGTTTGGTGCTCTAGGATTTATGACGATATGTAAATCGTATTGGAGGGCCCAACCTAGGATTGGTGGTCCGCTACGTGCCACATAGACTTTACCTTTCACACATTTATCTTGAAACCCTATTTCTGTTGGCAGGTACCAAATTATATCTATTTTCTCACCTTGATACCCCCCTCTCCCGGATTGATATCCCATCCTCGTCGCCACTTGTAATCCAATTAAAGACACTGCCATGAATAAAGAAACAGCAGGTTTATTGAGTGCACAGAAAACACTGCCTTGGTGATCCCTCTCCAGCCAGCAGACAACTGACTCCAAGAGGAATGCACCTATGTCATCAAACAACAGAACTCTAGAACACTGGAGATAGAGTATTCTCCATTAAAGACATACGCTCATATTACTCACAAACTATATACAAACACAGTTCTATTCTATTTTGGGTGATTGGAGACTAACAGAGGCTAGGAAGTTGCCAGGAGACCAGGACATATTTTTCAGGGTCATATGGGTGGTATTAGCAAGATGAATAAGGGACTGCGAGTGAATTGTAGAGGGCTTGGAGAGAACCTCACATCTGCAGCAGACATCATAAAGACGGCTGAAGTGGGCAAGGAGACTTTGTTCCAAGTCCCGGCTCCTATAAATCGAAAGACTCTGTCCTTCCATCTCAGATTTAAAATTGGAGATGTTAAAGCAGAAGTTGGTTATGAGACTACAGAAGATGGCCTGTAATGTATTTTCTAATCATAAATGTAGGGCTGGCAACATGGAAAATTCCCAGTCGTCTTCATTCCTTATGCACTCTTCAACCATGCAGCCGGTATTGCATAATTCTTGGGCCGCAGCTTTTGAGCAGGAGTTGATAGGGAGCCTTGAGACTCTGAATTTCACCCTCATGTAGCTTCCTCGTCTTAATAGGATAGGAGGCATGCCTGATTCACAAGGTGGTTTCCGGTGAAGTATTTTTCCTAGAAGGCATTTTGATAAGGACAATGTGCATTCTATCCAGCACGAAAGACAATTCTGGAGCCTATTTTAGGACTGCTACTGGAGAGCTCGTTGGGGAAAGCATGCTTTTCTTTTCAAAGGTTCCAGTAGTTGCCAAGGCCCCATACGTCAGATCTGTACCCACTTCGGCCTGTTGAGATGTTCTACAAATTTGTTGCACTTTTTGTTCCCTTCACAAAAAAGACCGGGCCTGTTGTCTTAATAGACTAACGCATGCACTCCAGGAATCTGTGATTTACACCATGGTGAAAAGTTGAATCCAGACAGGACCACTCAGTCTTATCTGTACTACTGAGATGTGGAACAATAAACATCCGTTAGTTAGAAGCCATATGCTCGGAAGGGGTGAAGGTACGCTTTACAAATATACATAACAAAACCCAATTTGGAACGTTTTGTGAATTGACACTGGTCAATTTTCTGCCATTGCTATTTTTAAACAGATAATCCTTTTCCATGTTCTAACAGATTCATGAAAAATTTGAGCCTCTGGCCCTCTGAGCATCTCAAAAGAAACAATAATCACACTTTATCTTCATTACAAGAACTTGGGCTTCAGTAAATCAAGAATGAGGACTTCGAAAGATCAGGCTATACTTTTATAAAAGCTCATGCTTCTGATATTATTGCTTCATACTGGAGAGATACATGGATTTACGCAATATGAAAGCCGTAAAAACCCTAGAACAGTACATGTTTTATATGATGTGTGAAACAGAAGTCAGTCTTTACACATAAATCTGGAAATTATGTAATTTTGTACTCGCATAAAATCACTTTGTACTCCTTAGTCCACACTATCACCATCTTGGGGTACTGCCTTGTAAACCAGTTTTCACTTTAAAGTTCTTATTTCATGGGTAGTAAGAAGAGATCACAGCTTTGAACACTACAGTATTCAATACTGAAGCATGCAGTGCTATGGAACTGCCTCAATTATTTTTATTCGTTTGCTACGGCACTGATGAGTACTGTATTATGTTTAATACAAGATTATAAATCAATGATTGGGATCAACATTCCACACTGCGTTTTTTGGACACTTCTATTGCAGTTTAAGGAGGACAGTCAACAGCGGACGCTTTCTAAAATAGATATTGCAACAATATTCTGCTGCATGCCACAAGTTCACATCCAGTTTATCAGAGAGCGACCATCCCATGGGATAAGTTTGAAGAGCTTTTATAGGGTTACAAGCAAGTGATTTGTGGCCTAACTTGATTTGACGTTACATATCTTTCAACATTTGGGCTACTGACTTGTTCAACTCAGAGGGGTCTCTGCGGAACTAATAAAACAAATCCACTGATTGTAGCAAATTATGGGAAGGTTCCTTAAGGAGTACGTTTGCCACCTGCAACAGGAACAAAATGACGCAATACCTAGAACATAGAAAATAATTATTCGAAATACAGAAAACTGCAGAAATTCTGTATCTTCAAATAAGGCTTTCAATAATAAACTGTATAATCTCCTCCCACAAGAACAAGCAGTAAATAAGGAAGTCTACACTACAGGCGCTAAACACCAAGTCCTACGGTGGCTCGATATTTGTAGCAATAAAATGCCCTAGCCCATGCCAGAATAGTGTCACCATTAATGAAACAGATGCAGTAAATCATCTTACAGATGAGATTACATTTCAGATTACCCGTATCACTTTGACGGAGAGGACTATGAATGAAGCATCATTAATTTGTTTGTGTTTTTGTTTAATTACATTTCGCTTTTAGGCATTATCTATTGGTTTAAATATTGTGAGGTCATAAGCACTGCAGTTAGTGACGCAGGTGGCCAACCCAATTAGGGATGGCCTTTGATTGAGTGCAGTGGGGTTGGGTGGAACCCTGCCAGGCCCTGTTAAAAACACTCAGAAGGCAACCAACCCCCACTGTGCACAACCTTTGGCCGTGAGCAGCATGGTTGGGTACAGAGCCTGGCATCTGTCCAGGCACTCCATCCAACTCTCCATGGGTGGCAGCTCACGCAGGGGGTTGTCCATAGAGTCAGGCCTCTGGCCAGGCCCTGGACCAGCACTTAGAGGGCAGCCAAACCCAGATGTGCACGGCCTTCAGCAGGGTTGGGTGAACTGCCTGCAGCCAACCCCCATGTGTTGCCGTTAGCCAAATGGACCAGTAGTGTACTGAATACTTTTTTTCATTTTTTAAAAACAATTTGCTGATCCTTTTTTATATCTGCAAAATCTAGAGGACTAGGAAGGTCTGTAGGACACCTGGAGGGATTCACAGATCCTTTGATGGGTCCATAAATCCTCTGCTAAATTTATTTCCCCATAATAACTTAATTGCCATGGGTCCCTTTGAAACACCCTCCACCTGGGGCTCAGGGTAGGGTCATCCTGCCTCCATATGCCCTTTTCCTTTTATTTTTCCCAAGAAAGTGCTTGATGCACCATATTGGGCAATGGTGGCTTCAACAGAACTGTTTCTTTGAAGGCCGACCTCCTGGAGCCTGGCCAGGGATGAAGGAAATTCAAGAACCAACTGTCAAGAGGGAAAACTCTACGGGTCTCGAAAAATCCATAAAAATGTTACTAGACCTGCAGGTCGAGTAACTTGAATAATCTACTTGACAGGGGTGTGGACTTCCTATAGCCCGACGCCCAGGACATATTGTTTGGGGTCAAGGACAACAGGTTTTCATGTTTATTATGTCCTTGGGAGAAGTAGGCCCAACCCACTGCAGCACAAACCCTTTGGCTGCAAGATTACAGTACTACACTATGGATCAGGGAAGGGCATTGTCTGCAGTTAAGGTAATATTTGTGTCCATGTGTTAATCCTGTTTGAACATGTATTTATGGTTCATTAATACAAAGCCTTTATTATTAGGGTGAGCGCTCTAAGGAAATGTAAGTTCAGACTGCACTACCGACAGTGGTTCCAGTATAAAAATGTGTACACGTTTGCAAAGTTTAACAATATGAAGGTATGTATAATGCTTACAGGATGTTCTCTGATTATATTCAAACGCTTGGAAACAAGATTGATGATTTTTTGCTTTCAAAACAAAATGTTCATTAAAAAAGTACAACTAGTTAAAAAACGTTTTGCTAAACTACTGTGAAATTTTAGGTACCATTTCTTTGGAGCATCATTTTGTGAAATGTGTTGATGCATGCTAGTATTTCCAAAAAATATTCATAATGGAAAACCAGTTTAACCAGTTTTAACAATATAGGAAATATGAAAATAAACAAGCATTGGCAAAGCTAATACGTATGACATTGGGTGGTCAGTGTTTTGGTTTTGTCAATGCGTGCCTTGTTTTGACATGGTTTTTGTAAAACTTCATTGTTGTGAGAGCTGCTGGGCCCTCATCATTAGAACAAACATTGCAAAAGCAAAAATATTTTTGGTCTCAAAAACCACACATTGCCCAGTAGTTCCTGGCACTGAACAAAACTACTTTGCATGCTCATATGCTCCTTATGAAAGAGCAGAATGTGGTCACTCACAGTGAAGCCAGGCAATAGAGATAGAGATAATGAATTTTAATTAAAAACAAAAGTTCTTTGGTTAACCCCAGATCTAAGCAGGGGCCCTAAAAAGTCACAAAAGGGCACCCATGGTATATGTCCTTCCATTAGTGCAGATTTGTGGCTTCCATTAATTCACAAGAATTAACAGAATTAGGGCAGGAAATCTAACTCCTAGAAAATATTTGCGAACTGTATTGCAGCACGAGCAAATATGTATGTGTGGATTTGCTCATGCGAAAATTTGTTTCGCGGTAACAAGTTCACATTCCCACCAACTACCTTTTTCCCCAAACCCTGGAAGAAGTTTTACTTCTGCCCTTGTCAGGAGTCAATTTACAACCTTTCTCTGTATGGGAAAATATTAGGGACAAGCTGATGAAAACCCATAAAACATGGAAGTTAGTAGGTTTAAACAGACTCAAAAAGGCATTCCAACCATAGGGAACTATTGCTTCCCGCTACCTACTGCCCCAGTATTTAGATCTGCGCGGAAAGGTGGCAAAATAAGGAAATTGCTATTATTCAAACCCTACGAAGATATGAGCTCTGGCATAATTAGAGAGGCTATTATCAGAGCTCTGATATGATTGCTGCCATAAGTTGTCGCCACACTGCATGGCACCATAGGGACAATTGGATTTTGTTACAGGACTAGTAGATGTATGAAGCAACATGTCCAATGGACAAGTAGATATTTTATTAAATTCCACACCTCTGACTTGACCTAACTATTATGTACTTGACCCATAAACTGGTCTAAAATTGTGTGATCAATGGCAAATATTTTATTTTTTAGAGTTGCCTTTTTCTTTGTTCTCAGATATGAGTGAACCTTCAAATATGTGAGCTCAGCCTTTCTGCCGTACAAAACACAACTCTTTTGTTTGATTAAATAGACTAAACGTTTGCTCCATGAGTAATAAGAATCTAGCCACATATCGGGTACACATGACCCCCAACGTGCCTCTCAGTTTACTAATAGCATTACCATCAGGGCAGAGGCAGATGTGTTTCTCAGTTCATGTTCAAACACTCACTTTTAATAAATATATTACTATAAAGCATGATGTGGTAGCGCACTGTCATTTACAGACAGTAAATTTCCAAGAAATGGCAATAACCTTCCCACTATCTTGCAGCTTTACTGGCAAAACTATATAGTGTATTTACAAAAATCTGTAAAAATTGGGTTTTAGAAAACATTTATCATTTGCACATCACCAAAAAGTGTTCTGATTGGTTTTTCATCCTATTAAAATATTTTTTTTCATCACACAGAATTACAAAAAAATGGGCTTTCACAACTTCTGAAATATATTTTGTAATGTTGATTAAATGTGTGTTGAGAAAAACCTGATACCCTACAGCCTTTCATTTCACACTTGGGACAGGAGGTCAGACAGTTCACTTTAAAAAATCCTGGAACTCTGCAATCAGAGATGGAAAAGTAATTGTAAACTGACTTCTGACCTTTGTCTCTGAACACAAAGCAAATGTGACTAGATAAAAACAAGATTTAAAGGCATCTGTATTGCTCCTTCACTGTCTGACTGAAGAGAACAACTGTTCTTTGTCAACTCCCCAGAGCGGGTGAGTAGTTCCTAAATATAGCTCGACCTGATAAAATCTGACTCGCCATAGCGAGTGGGCAAGTAGATTTTGCGAGGCCTGCTCTAGAAGTTTCTTCTACTTTAAAAGTGGCACCGGTTATAAAAATAAGACCCTCACACCCACTCTAAAGTTATCTCAGACCTGCGGAGGACACTCAGGAGGCCTGCCTTGTACTTCAGAGGACTGCTCTGCTGGTAGAGGCCTACTTCGTACTTCAGATGACTGTCCTGCTGCTCCCAAAGGACTGCACTGCTGCTTGAAGCTGCCTTGAACCCTCAGAGGACTGCCCTGATGCTTGAGGACTGCCTTGCTGCTTGAACCAGGACAACCAGAGTGACTCCAAGGGCTATTTGGCTGGCATCCTGTTCTGAGCAATATGAACACAAAAAGCTCCAAACTTGAATGCTGCGCCTGGGCCCTACTTGAAGTGAGTCCTACCCTCCAAGTGGTGCCCCTCCAGTCCTGCACCCTTGGAACGGTGCTAAAGGTGCCCAAACAGCCAACATCCAAATCCTGGAAATCTTCTGCCAAAATTGCTCCGAGAACCAACAAGGGAGTGGGACCTACCTGCTCGCCGATCCGCCAAAGGTGCATCCCTGTTCAGATTTACCTTGTGGTTGCTCCTGCTACTGCCTTCTCCGCAGCAGCAAATCCTGTTCAGTGGCTCCTCGCAGCAGGGTTATCAGGCCTCGTGGAGCCCTCTTCTGCTACAGCCTGCAGCTTCATTCCGCTGGAGATTTTACAGTGCCAAAAAAGTGTCAAAGTCGGAACATAGAAATCTTCACTGCAACTTCGTCCAGCGGCTCCCGGACGACACCTCCTCCTAGACACACCCAACTGCCTTGCCCCGCTGAACTTTACCTACTCAGACATTTTCTTCAAAAAGTCTCCTAAAAATGAAGGTAAGCCGAGACCAGGCCCAATCCACCCTGTGTATCCAAACCGACCTCCATCGCGGTCGGCCATAACTTTCGACACTGCCCCAGTCTCGAGCGACTAGATGTCCACAGCTGACACGTAGCACTTTCTAGTTTATACTACAAAAAAATTAAAATGTAGAAGTCTAGTTCTACTGATTGGATTTTTGTTGTTTTGGTGTCAAAGAATTTAATAAAATATTCTCTATTTTTCTAAATTGGTGTGAGATTTTTTCTGGTGTTGTGTTTTTGCTTTATTTTGGTTAGTGTGCTTCTTACATACTTAACATGGTGCCTCCAAGTTAAGCCTGACTGCTTTTGTGCCACGTTATTAGAGTGTTAAGCACAGGTTTATTTTATTGACTTTTGTGGTTCACCCCGACAAGGATTTCAGTTGCTGCTAGAGAAAGGTTTATAAACCCCACCACCCTCCAAACAAAAATCCAGTTTCTAACTAATTTATTTTATATGACAAAAGGGGTAAAAAAGATATTGAACACCTGTATATAGATGAGGATCAGAAAGTTTAGCAATCTACTAAGTGTAGGTTTTGGAGTTGAAAAAGGTCACAAAACAGAATAGCTTCCTGCCAATTTTGGTGTAATTCCATTCTGCAGTTTTTGTGGCAGCGATTCTAAAAGAAGTCTATGGCACATGCATGGGGATTTTGCATTATGTGACCCTCCTTTTTTTCGGCCCCTGCTTGACGGATCACCCCAAAACTTTCCATGCACAAACTAGCCAAAAAGTAGCACCTTTCGGGAAAGTTTCGTGGTGATTCGTCAAACAGTGCCAAATTTATTAGCAACACAAAAAAAGCATTTCCTATGGGAATGCGGACCTAACTATAAACTATACAGTGGCAACCGCCACTGAGTAATGTATATATACATTTATAGATATACCTATATGCATGTGTATGTAAACAAACATATGTATATTTATATATTTTTTTCAGAAATAATGGCGTGAATGTGCCAGCTCCGATACTTATTTTTTAAGTTTTGCTGCGCCCAGTACAGACAGGAAACGGATAAAGTTGTATCTTAAGCGTTCAAGTTGTTCAATGACAGACAACAGTAGTTCATCCATCACTGGTTCCTTCTTTTCATTCTGGTTTTTGCAGTGTTGTCTTTCCCCAGTCTGCATGCTGGACTACATGAAACCAATTAAGAGAAAATAAGAGGAACCCCTTAGTGCCAAAGGAATAGGGTTATATACAATAGTATAGGAAAAAGAATCCTTTGGACTGAATTACTACTGACAGTGGAGCTGGGAGTTGGAACCCTAACACAGTCGTGCAACACCCCTTCAAATACCATCACTTCACATATACTATTGGGAAGGCTACTCATGCGTCTGAATGACAATCTAAGCGATGTGATACATTTTTAGAAGAATATAAAAAAAAAATGTATTAAAAACTTTTCATAGAACACGATAACACAAAAACACATCATAAAATTGTATAACACAAAATATCTACACGAAATTCATACACATATATCTCAAGAAACAATTAAAAAAAGACATATGAGAGTACACAAAACTAGACAGAAATAATATGTCATTAAAAATCAACCCTCTGTGATTATACAAGTTCTAAGGCTGGAGCCCGGTATGTCTCACTTCGTAGGATACTCAAAAGGCCCAGACCACGGCACAGATTAGGTTGTATTAAAGGTGCGTCGACGCGTTTCGATGGCTAGTGAATGATACCATCTTTATCAAGACAAACAATTTCCGACTCTCAATGAATTAAAAAATTCCCGCTACAGCATACCATCAGGAAGACGCTACGATGATTGGATAATATTGCCACAGATCCTAATTATAAAAGGACATGTGAAAACCAGAAAAAAGAAAAAACGAAAACAAGTATCAAGGATAAAAAACCTTGAACTTTGTGATTCTTTGACCAGTGACTAATGAAGTAACGAGAGATAGAGTTTATCCTCAAACTTTCTCCTTCTGGTGGTATGACAAACGAGGCGGCCAGTTAATATTAATAATCCAGACATCCATACATTTCTTCATTTGGATGACGGAAGGTTTTATTTTACCTCCTAAGAACAAACCAGTTTCTGTATGTCGCAGTAGCATACCCCACTTATTATAGGGGTTTTCTGACTGCAGCACTGTTGTTTTTTAATTCATTGAGAGTCGGAAATTGTTTGTCTTGATAAAGATGGTATCATTCACTAGCCATCAAAACGCGTCGACGCACCTTTAATACAACCTAATATGTGCCGTGGTCTGGGCCTTTTGAGTATCCAACGAAGTGAGACATACCGGGCTCCAGCCTTAGAACTTGTATAATCACAGAGGGTTGATTTTTAATGACATATTATTTCTGTCTAGTTTTGTGTACTCTCATATGTCGTTTTTTAATTGTTTCTTGAGATATATGTGTATGAATTTCGTGTAGATATTTTGTGTTATACAATTTTATGATTTGTGTTTTTATCATGTACCATGAAAAAGTTAATATATTTTTTTTGATATTCTTCTAAAAATGTTTCACATCGCTTAGATTGTCATTCAGACGCATGAGTAGCCTTCCCAATAGTATATGTGAAGTGATAGTATTTGAATGGGTGTTGCACGACTGTGTTAGGGTTCCAACTCCCAGCTCCACTGTCAGTAGTAATTCAGTCCAAAGGATTCTTTTTCCTATACTACATGAAACCAAACATAAAAAAAACAAGCATTTGCAATGCAATCGGTCTTGCCTTTGGGACCTTATATGTATTTAGCTATGCAGCACATTAGCCTATGTGCTGAAACATCTACTGTTCTTTAACATGGAGGGAAGGTAAGCACCAAACTGCGTGACACGCCAGGTATGGGAACACATGGAGAGAAATATTGCCTTTCAGCGGGAAATGGTATAGTCCAAAGCTCTGTTTTTAATATAAAATCAGGGCCTTCAATGGTCTTATCACTGAAAATACAAGATTTAAAAAAATATTATCGTCTACGGGTGCTCGTGGAAGACTATTTCTATGGACTGGAATCTAGAGAATGCTAAAGTGACTCTGGTATTTTACTGACCTCTACTGGTCGTTTTCTATCAAGACAGTTAAATAGAGGCAGTTGAACAGAAAAAAAAAAGTCCGAAGCGGAAGCAGACAAGTCCTGAGGCTGATCTCCAGAGCCCACAAAGTACATACACATATAAGTATATACTAAAGTATATACAAGCTAGATGAGCAAACTCGTGTCTGATCTGTAACAACGAAGGAGCCCCAGTTACAAAATTTGGGATTAGAAAGTAAACTCGTTCCACTCCCCCACTGCAAAAAAAAAAAAAAAAAAAGAGATAAAGAAATCAAGGTACATAAACTCAGAATCTGCCCGTTGCCTTTGGGAAACAATGTGCAAGAATTTGGGAAGCTGGGATTTAAGGGCGGCTAAATTGAAAAATGTATGAGTATATTAACAGATAAACAAATAGGATGGACCATGAGTCACAACATGTCTTAAACGACCTTAAATTTGCTTGTGGCTACAAAGGTAAAATGGCGTACCAGTAAAAGATGTGCACCAGATATCGTTTTTTTTTTCCTAATGATAAATACCATCTGTAAAGCAACATTTTGCATTTGCTGTAAAAAGTAAATGATTTGAATGGCAAGCCTACTTAAAGGAAATAAGCATTTTCACTGGTAGATGTAAAAACTTGACGTTAACAGCGTATTCAACAGCTTGCATGCACAAATCATTTATTCAAGAACACCACCATGCTTAGTTCGGTCAAAATTTGCAACCATGTATTTGAATTACAAATGTCTAGGAGTCAAGTAAGTGAAGGGAGCGGCCTACGATGATGTGCCTTGGACTGCATTCCACCAACACCATTACATAAATCCTTGATTGATCTATAAACATAAAATACACATTCTTTACATACAAACATACTTCAGGTTTATCCCGTTGTCTGGAATCCTCATATCAAGTGGAGCAATAAATTATATATTATTGAAAGACAACTGCTTATCAACTCTTGTTGCGACAGATTTCAGCTGGGAGTACAGTTCAAGCATATTAACATGTTTACACAGAACACTCCTTTTGCTTCATTGCAAGTGCTGGTGTTCCCCCAACGGAGTTTGCACCTTACACCAACAAAACAACCTGTGAGCCTAGGCCACATTTTAGTCAGTTCAAAAAAAAAAAAAAAAGAAACAATAAAATACTCTTACTCCAATACGACTTACTGCAGTACATACCTAGAACTGTGTATCTGGAGTAATGTAATTTTGTGGTGTACGATTGTTTGCAACCACCGTAGTAGAGCTTGCTCTATGAATGATGCCAAGAGTTCTCTGAAGCAAATGGGACATGGAGTTGCTGCCATACTGCAAGCAGCAGCTCCACAGTGGACAACTGGTCTTACACTATCTATGCTACTGAAGGAAAGGCACATTGTGTGGCTTGGGATACAAAACACCTCTAGTAGACTTATGCCTTTTTTGTTAGTTGGTTGTCAGCTATGCAAGACGAAAGTCTACAACAAGCTGCCAATAGTTTTGATATTTTAATTCTTATGGGAGGCAATCAAGGCAGACACAACATCAACATGGAAGATAAAATCACCTGGATAATCTCATCTCCAATGGACAGTAGAAGCTCAGTTCATATAGCAGTCGTTTGGTGAATCCCTTTAGCTTCAGTTCCATAAATTCTTCAAGATCTTACTCATCTCTAGTGACAGTTCTACTGCTAAATATATCACACACTGGGGTGCTACCTGGGGTGTCACATTGTAAGAGTCTGGGCATGCATGACAGTGAAAGCTCACCACTTATTTGGGTATATAGCATGACTCGAGGTTTTGTAGAGCTTGGGGAGGAGAAGCAGAAAATTGTGACGGGGTAGCTTTGTCCTGTAATAACAAGACAATTTCTGAAATCAGTACGGCTGCAAACCAGACATACTGAAGCATATCATACATAAAAAAGCATGATTATTTAGCACCCTGGATAGAACATGCAGAGCTGGCCTGCCAATCTGAATGCTCCCTTTGCAGGACAGAGCTATTGTTACAGACCGCAATGGTACGATCTGTGCTGTCAGCTTCCAAAGCCCCTTAGATGTGCCGTGGGACCTATGGGGAGCTGCGGTGGCGGCAGCAGTCTCTTACATGAAATCTAGGTTGAACAAAAGCTCTATCTTTCTGCGCCCTCCTCAACATCTTCTAAAGCAGTTGCCGGTTCAAGGCTGTCCAAGATCCTTCCTCTGCTTTTGCTGCGAGGGAAACCCAATAAGCCAGAATTAAAAGAAAGTGGAAAAAAAACAACTTTTTTCTACTTTTTCTGGCTATCTGGGTTTTTCTCTCAGCAAAAACTTGTATTGGAATAGAGCTAACCAGCTATTAACCATATGCTCCTTCTGAAGACGATGAGGGAATGCCGAAGAAGAAAGTAATTTTTGCCCATCTTTCAGCTAGAAAACAGCTCCAATTCCATATTCCCCGTTTTTTAGGTCTCGCCTACGCAGCGCGCATGCGCTGATTAGGAGGGCCTTTAGCAGTCGCTCTGCTCTTTTTGAAGCACATACTCGTGCTTGTGGCGGCATCCACCTTGCGGGAGCGAGCAGCGGCGCGCATGCTAATTGGCTGTTGCTCGCTCCCGCAAGGCGGATGGTGCCACAAGCACGTGTGTGCTTGAAAACAGCTGCTGCTTGTTTCGACCGCGCGCGCACCACTTGCGGGACGCTTTCATCATGTCACCATGACATCACTACACCACGGGTGATACCATATATTTTCAGGCCAAGGGGGAGCAGCGTAAGATATGGAGAATAGCTTGACAGGATTAACCATTACGTCCCTAAAACTGATCCAATCGTGCGCCTGAAAATATGACTCTGTTTCCGAACATATTGACTCAACGGCCCCTCCTCACCGCTGCAGTAGTGGTCTGCCCCGTGTGGCTTTTCTTGTCTTCACGTGCCCTAGTCCTCGTGACATCACAACGCAGGGCTACCACATCACTAACATTCTCGTCACGAGGAGCCGCTTCTGGTGCTGCTATGATTGGATGAAGGCTTTCAAATCAATTACAGTGTGTACATTTTCCTCCGTCCTTGTTTAAAATAAATGATACATTCAACATAAGGCTCATGCTCCCAGTTTGTGTGCCTAGACCTTTTCCAGTTATGGAAGCATTTACACTGGCAAAGTCCACATCTGTGTCCAACTCGCTCTTCCGTCTGGTAATAATGTTCCATTGTCCAATTACCTACTTTGCTCCTCAGAATAAATTCTGATTTCACTGCTGTACACACCGCAGGAAAGATATACATGAAACCGGTCCCAATCTGTTGGGTGGAACGCTCTTTCAGTCTCAAACACTGCCCTGTGTTGCCGGCTGTCTTACGTCGTTCCTTACCTCTGTAGACATAACTTCAGGGGCTGGCTGTGGTTCTCCCCGCCTCTCACGAGGGCACTGCTGTTACGGCTGTTTTTCCTTCGGTGGTGCCCCTCCTGTGCCTTGGCAGAACACTCGCTCTCCGCTATCTGTTGCTGTTTGTTCCACTTTGAAATCACCAGCTGGGATATTCAGTTCCGAGTCTCTGCAGGTCTGATTGGGTCCCCTCTCATCAGGTGTGGTAAAGATGGAAGGAAGATTCCTTATATTTGGTGGCACAACCAAAGCGTTCAAATATTGCAAGGTCCTATACTCGAGCACGTAATGTTCGTACTCTCATGACGCATGGCCTCTATGTGCTATATAGTGCCCGAGTACACAGGGATCAGTATGTGCTTGTTAGGATGATAACCTGCAGAAGGATCAGGCTCCTCCCCGCCCACAGATAGCCCGAGCTCTTTAGTTGTTTCACAGTATTCGCTGGTCCCTCTATACATGGCTAAACATGCAGGATGTTGGACGGTATTTTTCTGTAGTCAGTCAGTCAGAAAACTTTATTCGGCAACTTAATGCCATAAAAGTGCACATATAAGACAAGGAAAATACATTTACATTTCATTTGCCTTTTCCTTAAGAGAGCCTTATAATTAAAATGAAAAACGAACACCACATCCATGTTAACAATCAGCGGCCAAGTTTCTAGAATACTTATGATGCAAATACATCAGAACCCTGATAAAGTGCAATGTGCATTTTAGTGCAAATACATCTTACAAAGTACAAAATGCAATATACAAATAAGAACAATGAAAAGATTAAGAAACCCTGGGAATAAAACTCACAATTTAAAAAGAAACTGCCTCTATACTCTCATTCTAAAATACATTTAGAACAAATACATCATATAAAGTGCAAATGCAATGTGCTAGAAAACAAAATAATTTCCGTACAGCGGGCCTTCATAACCGCTAAAAAGGACGAAAATCCTAAATATAAAAATCCTATAAAAATTAAGAAATTAAAAGACCAATTTTTTTCTATGTCTAATGGCTCCTGTTAAAAAGCTCGCAACCCCAAAACAAACCATAGGCAAGGATAACATTTGGAGGTACAGTAAAGCTGGCCTAACTTGGGTAAAGTGACAGTCTCTGATTAGTGGCAATATGAACCTTTTTCGTAAAAGCACATAATAATCACAAAAAAAGATAAAATGAAGAGTATCTTGGTCAGAGAAATTGTCACAAGGACAAGGTTTTAGAGATCCTGGTTTTGAAAATCCTTGGGGAACCGCCAAAAGCCAGGGAATCATATGCAAACGAAATATTTTTCTGTATACGTCACAGAGGTCGTTTTGCTGCTCCACCCTACTCTCTCTGTCTTGAATAACTGGCTATATGGGGCTGCAAGGCCCCCACATCCTAACCTGATGTTTACAGAAAGAGAGAGCGTAAATCTTGCATAGCCAATAGGTCTCGCTTTTGGGACCTTATAAGTATTTAGTTATGCAGCACAATATCCTTGGTGCAACAACATCAACTGTTGCATGGCTAAACACTTATAAGGTCCCAAAGGCGAGACCTATTGGCTATGCCAATGCTTGTTTGAGAGGGAGTGCTAATAGCCTTATTGTTCTTAAGTGCAGGGCAAAAAGGGCTGTTAATTAACTTCACATCATTATGCGCCTGTATATGCCCACTGCTCAGGCCCAGAACTGCGTGAAGAGTAATAAACAGCAGTTATTCACTTAGTACTAGTAATTCAGTCAGGATTTACACAATCACTGCTCACATCTGTGTGCGGCTGCAGCATGAAGGTCGATGTGCTAAACCTCAGCCTTGCATCCTTCTGTGGTGAGTACCTTTGAGATCCGTAATAGTTACACTCGGTGCTTACAGTAGTGAAAATGGCAAAACGGCATCAGAAGCTGCCTAAAAAACGGGGGACATTTTTATAAACGTTAATGTGTTCTGGGGGCATGGAAAGCTATATCACGATGCGTTTTCCCCCACGCAGGATTTAAGATGCCGTGGCGGTCAACTCTACACCTCCAACAAGCAATACAAGTGTGCAACGAATTAAAAGTGCGAGCCTGCTTTTTATCGAGACGGTGTAAAACACATTTTACTTCCAGGAGTTTTGTGCTTGCCATTATGCTCAGCTCAGTTGGAGTGTACCCAAAAAGCCATTGTATTAAGTTAGACCATCACCATACGAGCTGCCTTACACAAAAGAGACTGCTGAATTAGCAACACCTTTCACATGTATAGGAATATTCTGTGTGAATAGCTTGCACACAAAGGTTCGGAATGGCTAGCAAGCAGGAGTATTTTCTAGCAGCTATTAATCAACTCGGTTCAATTTATCTGAATAAGGATGACAAATTGACCTGTCAGGTAAGTAAATGTGATCCAGCAGTTCGAAAATCAGAGTTTCAGTTTGGTAATCTAGCTGAGCTCTCTCTCTCATGCATATATCACCACCTCTTCATTATTCTCCCGGGACAGAGGAGTCTGCACAGACTTCTCTGGTGTGCAGCATTCTAGAGGGGGTTTTACAGACACAAGGCATCTGGCTGAAGACTCGTCTACAAACTCAAGTGGAATTTAGCAATGCTAAGGTATTTGATACTGTACATGAAATGGCTTCATGTGCTGCTGAAGGCACAATAGGATTTAAAATATGTAAAGGAAACGTGTAAATAAAATTATTTCTATCTCGCTACAGGGAGGGATTGAAAGCTTGTACTCGCTGCATCCATACAAGAGTTGTCATTTCGACTGGTGTTTGATGTGCGGTTTTGCGCAATACGAAAGGATGCTCATCGTACACCCTATAATTAATAATAATATTGTCACACCCTCAATTCCCTCGCCTTCTTGCTGAATATCCCTCTAAGCGATCCCTTTGTTGGTTTACCGCTACCTGGCTGCTTTGCTTTAGCAAACATGAGGTATCCCCAGCTAGTTCCAATGTATCTGCCATTGCTCTCAACTGAAGTAGGAGTGAAGCCAACAGGAAGATACTGAACCTGGCTCAGATTTCCAATTTTACATAGACTTCTACCATTATTAAATACTTGCAACCTGTGACGAGGATTTTTATTCACATTTCTGATTCATGATACGATATATTCTATTTATTACCCACTTCCATATATCCAGGCAGCTCACCAAGCAAACAATGTCATCTACAGCCCAAAAAACAATCACCACACAAAAGGAAGCTAAAGGCCTCCCGTGGAGGTGTGCTCGAGAATCAGAAAGCAATAGACAAGCATGTTTAATTCGCGTGCAGTTGTTTGGACGCTGGCTGGGCTAATTGAAATGGCAGTGCTGGCTTTATAGACCCATTTGTCCGCGTGTGTGGGTGGGGGGGGGGGGGAGGAGAGGCCTGCAGCGGTTTCTGGTAGTCTCTATGACCTGCGCAGCATCAATTCGAATTTGCAGGGCCGGTGGGTCAGGCAGTTGACCCAGGCTACCCCCTTCTGAGCCAGTATGCCTGATAATTTATCACCATTTTCACTTCTAGGTCACACGGAGTTAAAAGATGCATGGGGGAGCAGGAACTGGGCACCGCTTCTTAACACTGGTCAACAAATTGTGGAGGAAGCAACCAGACTGGAAGATAGAAAGGGACAAAACATTCCGCCTTACAATAGGGACGGTCACATTGTGGGGCATGAAGGGATATCAAGGGTTACAAAGCTTTGACCAAAAAAACAAGCATTTGTAATGCAATAGGTCTCGCATTTACGAGAGTTTGAGCTATTGGCAATACAATAGCTTAAACTCTCGCAAGTGCGAGACTTATTGCATTGCAGATTACTAGCGCCCATGCGGCGATTTCACATTTATGAAGGTCGCTCCCCTTTCTTTAGACAAGCCGCATCTAAAGAAAGCGGCGTGTCCGACATCAAAGTGAAACCCCGCATGAGTGCTTTGAAAAACAAGCCAATCTTTCTAAGTGGACGCCCGATCACATACTGCCTTACCGCAAAGAATTAACTTTTAGTAAACAATCAAAAAAAAAAAAAAAAAACACCACAGACCCAGAAAAGGGGAAGGAGGAGGGAGGCGGTCAACATAGACAACAAGAGGGGGGAGGGGGGGGGAGAAAAGGAGACACAGACAACAGGCTGCACTGCGCTCCGGAGATAATTGGAATGTTGCGAGGCGAATGAACAGAGTTTGGACGGCGCCAAAGAAAAGAAAGGCGCGGCTCGCCAACCTCTAGTTTTTTAATATTTTATGCTTTTAGTAAAAATAAAATATTGAAAAACTAGAGTTTGACGAACCGCGCCTTTCGCTGGAGTGGTGCGGGGCAGGGCTTACAGAATGCTGAGCTGAGTTTGTCGAGCCGCACTGGCTAAGATCAGAAAGAACGAATGGAGTACATCTGCTATAGTAAAAGTGGACCGCACTGCCGAACAAAACCATCAATGTAGCAGATTGTATTACTAAAATAAGGAATGGAAAATATTTTTTTTAAAACATGCGTTAAGGGGAACATATGAGTGAGTTGTTTTTCTCTTTGTCATTCTATCTTTGTCAGTCTACTTTTATCAGTCAGAGACAGCTGCCACTGATCAACTAGACACGCGAAACAAAACATTCAGTTTAAAGTCAGATGAAAATGGCTCTTGGGGCGCAGACATCCAATTCAACTTAAAGGTTTCTGGTACTGCAGCAGAGCCGCGCATTCCTGCAGCCCCACTCGGGGCATTCTACGGCTGCAGACATTCATTGCTCGCCTTATCGCTAAGAGCTACACGGGTGGCTGCCAATAAATGACACGGCAAAACTGCACAGTTTCACTATGGATTCCGACAGCATTACTTCCAAGGCTGTAATCAAAATAAATAATAAAGTGAAAGCCAGACTGTAAAGCTTACTAAAACAAGCACAAGCGCGCGCCTCGCGCGTCAGCAGAGGGAGGGGCGAAAGGAGGGGGCCAGCGCGATTCCCTTGCGGGAGCGAGCGGCAAGGCGCGATAATTAACATATGGCTCCAGCTGCTCGCTCCCGCAAGTGAATCGCCAGACGTGCACGCGTTGCCATTGGAAGCAATGCAATGCGTGCACGTTTTTGCAGGGAAAGCTGTGCCGATTTCTAAAGGTCTCTCCTATGCAGCGCATGCGCGCTGCATAGGCGAGACCTAAAAAAAATCTCCATTTTCGTAATGGGAGCCTGCCAAATATTTCATCCAAGGGGAGCTCGGCATAAAATGGTACAGACCCCTGGCTGACCAGGGTAGAGGAGGAAGCACAGGAGTGGGAGGGGGCTCTACACGCTTGAAGGGTGTCTGGTTGTTTAATGGGCAGGGCTGTCCCTGTAACTCTCTTCTAGAGTTCAACCCCATGCTGGGAGAAATGGGAGCACACAAGTCCTTACTCTTGAAGTCGAGACTGCATATAAATCAGCAAGTTCAAACGTACTTCGGTATCAGAGTACCCGGCTTACTGCTGGGCACCGCAAAGACTACGGAAAATATGTTTCCAATAATATAATCGAACATTATGCGCACATTGCCACCCCAGAGGCCTCTGTGTCGAGATGATGATTTTCTGTGTCGACCGTTTACTAAATACATTCATGTCCTTTAATTTACCTCGTTTTGCTCTTATCACAACTTGAATGCGGTAGGGGCTTTTCAAAAGGCAAAAAAATGAATGCAAATCATGGAAGGCCATTAACTGCAGAATGCACTTTAAAGAAATGATCTCCATTTTGGTATTAAGTTACAACGTTACAGTGTGCAGGAGCAACACTGTTTGGCAGCCACTAATAAGGGGGATGCATGCTGCGGACATCCTGTGTGACTTGCTGCTTAAAAATTCACATCCCAGTAGGGGTAAAAATGCTATTCATCCTTCTCGGCTCGATACACGCAGTGCCATTTAAATGGATGATAGCAATACCACTTATGTCCAGTGCTCTGGAAGGCAGTGCGATATTAAGCTATATATAAAAAAAATGTTTAAAAAAATCTGTTCTTTGACAATCAAAATCTGTGGGTGTATTCTGACTCATTTAAAACTATGCACTAGGTAGAATGTTCTCGTAAACATGCGTCTCGTGAAGCAGGTCACATAGCTTCCCACACACAACAAATCTGCATATATGATTTACAGAGGTGCAAAATGTGCTAAATAAAAACAAGTGCAAAACAAACGCTCTCGAGGGTAGCAGTTGTGTTGCGCATTACTTGTAGCAAGCATTGGTAGCAGTAAGGATATGCTGCTGAACTGGCCTACAAAGACAAATGAAAGGCGGCTGTAGGTAGTTGTGGCCAGGCTGCATGCACAGACCTGGCAGTGAGTCAAGACAGTTCTGGGTATGGGACACAGTTGTGCTAATTTGGTGTTGGTGCAGTCGCTCTGCTGAAGGTCACTGTGGTGATATTCAAGACAACCGAGTTCCCCATTAACAACGCTGTTGGGATATGCTCACGACAACCCAACTGCAGTGAGGCGACTGGAGATAACGTTGCTACCCAGCTAAATGAAGGATGGCTGTTACCCAGGGCTTTAAGTGAGATGAAAAAACTGGGGGGGGGGGGGGGTCTCTCAAAGGGGCATGGCCAACGTAATTAAGGGCGTGGCTTAAAACACGTAAGCTAAAAATCTGTGCTTAGCATAGTCTGCCGGCCGACTTGTATTTTGCTGTTTCTATCTTTGCATCCAGATATATTATACAACAAGTAACATCATACCTTTTTGGGTGTTTTGGTCCACAGGCTGTGTGCCTTGCCTCAGGAATGCATTTAAAGGGTGGGGCACATGACTTGAAGGCTCCGGTGTTTGCCCCCTCCATTCCGAACGCAGGGCTGGGGCCATTTTGGGGATCTCCCTCTCATGCCCTCACTGGAAGACCTTTCCTCAAGATGGCGCAAAATGGCGTCCGGCCAGCTTGACTGAAACGATCAAGGGACCTGCTTTCCATGGAGGCTCTTCCTTCAATCAAAAGCGAAAGAGGACTGGCCTGTCTCAAACCCACACCAGGATAATACATTTTAAAAAAGGGAGGAAGGACTTAGGCAAGCATGAAAGCAACAAGAGAAATAGGACTGCAGGCAATCCACTGATGCAGACACATCCTGGTCTAAAGTGTCGGCCATCTTGGAACAGCACTGGCTGATCTCCCCCTGATTGCATCTTCTGCAGCAAACCCGTAAGTAAGAAGATCCTAGACATCCCCCACCCAACTAAGATGCTCCCCAAATGCTAAAGGAATACCCACCTTCTCAGGGTTAGGATGACTCTGTTCCCAGTTCGCCATTGTCCCGACAAGCTAACAACTGCAATTATATCACAAGCATCCCCCCCCACAACTGAGGACTCCCACAAGGCTTGTAGATTATAGTTTAGGACGTACTGTCAGCTATGCAGGCCTTCACTCCCCAAATACCCACCTATCTAACAGTCCAACAGTAATCCTCGGTTTACGCTCACCATGGCGGCCAACACCAGCATCCCGCTCGAAGGATCGCTCTCTAAAGTGGGCCTCAGTGCCTTTAAGATCACCTATCCACCTAACCTCACTAAGAACGCATCAAAAAACTCAAACACAGCTTAATAAAAAAAAAAAACGGAAACACATATCAGACGCATATTTCAGTATGTACAATGGCAACACTATGTCCGACCTAATCTTCTTCACGAACAAGAGAGCCCAATGGAGGAAAACTATCATATCATTTTTCCAGTGCAAACAGATAAGGAAAACACCCCATGGATTTAGTCTATCTATTACTTCCTCTCCTATCCACAAAATACATCTCACCATTACCATCTATAACAATGGGATCGTTCTCATTCAAGCTTCTAATCGAAACCTAGAGCAGTTCGACAAACTCTTTTTGAAGATCAAAAGCTCAGTAGCTAACAACTCAATTTCAGGGCGACTAGATACAACACTAACAACCTTAAGTTCACTCCAAATCATTGCTCCCATTCCCCCCTCAGATTTACATCCCTTCTCTCTCACCACCCTTCCCTTGCCCCGGCCGGATGCTGAACTGCTCGAATGACATATTTCGCGACCATTAACCCTATCACCACTTCCAACCCCCTTATCAATACTCCCGGGAACACCTCTAACACTCAGTGACCAACCCCTTCCTCGGGAATCTCCCAGTATCGCCTCTGACCCCTCTAACGCACATCGGCACCCTACCCCCTCGGCAGTTCTCCACACCCAATCAACCTCCTGGTCTATGCATCCTGGAACACCGCTCATATTCAGGGACCTACCTTCTCCCAGGGTATCCCCCATTACCGCCCCGGACCCCTCTAACACACTTAGTCACCCTCCCCCCTCTCCAGATCTTCACACTCAATTCCCTTCCCTCTCCCAACACCCAGACTTGTTGGCACGCTTGGACGATATCTCCCGCCAGCTGCACCGTCTCTCCCTCGAACTCCACGGCTTGAAAGCCCTCTCACTTGAATATCTCCCCTTGTTAAGCCCCCTCCTCTCTAGTCCGAACCGGCCCAGAGCCCCAGCCAGCGCCACTGTCACAGCTCCCCGTGACCATCCCCTATCACCTACCATCGCCAATTCTGTTCCCCTACCTAACACAGCCTCTCGCCCAAGAAGAACGTCCTGTCTCACGCCCATTGAAATTGACTGCCTTCTCAAGTCTTATTCGTCCAACACGGACTTCATCACGAGTCCAAAGGGAATAATTCAAACCATTCATTCTAACCCTAACAGAGTACCCCACCACAACCTCAGAGCCATAAACAACGATAACCTCAAGAGAGTAAACATCACTCTGACTCCTCCCCCCATACTCCGGCTCCACTCAAATGCATACTACTCAATTGTAGGTCTGCTAGCAAACACGCGTCCGAGATCTTCGACCTCATACAACAGAATGAGATAGATATCATTATCCTCACAGAAACTTGGCTCAACCCTTCGTCCACTCCAATTCTTGACCTCTTGGTGCCCCCCACCCACGACATAATTCGTCTTGACAGAGTTAAGAAGCTGGGTGGTGGCCTAGCGTGTATACATCGGAGCACGCTTGCGGTCTCCCTTTCAGAGTCCTCTTCTCCAGTAAGTTGCGAATACCTTTGTCTCAACATCTCCAGTAACAATCATCTAGTTTGCAAACTACACACATTCTATCACCCCCCAGGCGACAATCTCCCCTTCATTGAACAATTAATGGAAATCATCTCCGGCAATGTGGACTCAGTCCAGTCCCACATCTACCTTGGGGACTTTAACCTTCACTGGTCTAACACTAATGACCAAGCAGTCTCATGCCTCAATTCCTTCTTGAATTACCACGAATTGATTCAACATTGTGACCAGCCTACTCACATTAAAGGGGAAACCTTAGACCTCATCATCTCCAAAGGTCATACCATCTCATTGGATTCCATCATACCATGTGATTGGTCGGACCATCACATCATTTCCTTCCATATTAACACTGAGGTTTATCAGAGTAAGGCTCAAAAAACCAAACCAAAGATTTGGAAACGGAACCTCAGAGATATCAACACAGCTGACCTAGCAACCCGCTGTAATCGGGCCCTCTCTCCCCAATTGGACATACTTGAAGTCCATGCTCTCACAGAATTCTACAACTCTTCTATTTCCAACATCATGGATTCTATGGCCCCACTCCAACAAAAAAATGCACCTGCAAAAATATCTAAACCTTGGTTCAATGGCAACCTAAACTCGGAACGTCGCAATCTAAGGGCCATAGAACGTTCTACTGCTACCTAATGAACCTGCACCCCCACTGGCCGTACTAGACAAGATAACACCATGTAGCTGGGGTATCAAGAACAACGCTTCCTGGGACACCTTTACCCCCTTCACTGAAAATGATATCAAAAAGGTTCTTCGGAGTATCAACCCTTCTAATCACTTCAGTGACCCGTTACCACCTACCATCTTCAAAGTGATTAAGGATGAAATCTCCCCATTCTGGACAAAGATCGACAATGCATCTCTGTCACAAGGCACGATCCCAGAATGCCTAAAAGAGGCTCAGGTAACACCTATATTAA
The DNA here is from genome assembly GCA_963921515.1 of Calotriton arnoldi. Classification (NCBI taxonomy): domain Eukaryota; kingdom Metazoa; phylum Chordata; class Amphibia; order Caudata; family Salamandridae; genus Calotriton; species Calotriton arnoldi. The sequence continues at coordinate 957,377 of CAWUFW010001738.1, read as the reverse complement.
AAAAAACACAGCTGACAGCACAGATCTTAACAACTTCCGACCTATCTCCAGCATCCCCACTCTAGCCAAACTCCTTGAATAATGCGTCCAGTCACAACTATGTGCGCACATTGAAAATTTCCATCTCCTGGACTAACACCAATCTGGCTTTCGTAGTGGGCACAGCACTGAATCGGCTCTTACCCACGTGATGGATGACATCTTAATAATGCTCGATCGAAAGGAATACTGCCTCCTTATCCTAATAGACCTTTCCTCCGCATTTGACACTGTCAATCATGACCACCTCCTATTCATTCTGGAGCATAGGATGGGCCTTTCGGGTCAGGTGCTGCATTGGTTCTCGTCCTTCCTGCAGCACAGGACCCAAAGAGTGAAAGCGAACCACTCTCTCTCCCAGCCATCCCCAGTCAGCATGGGGGTTCCCCAAGGGTCCTCCTTATCTCCCATTCTCTTCAATTTGTTCCTGGAACCATTAGCTAATGTTCTAAAATCATTGGACATTCGCTTCCATATGTATGCAGACGACACCCAACTCTATCTGAAAATCTCCTCCCGGATGATATCACCTCACTCAACTCCACCCTATTGACGACCCAAAACTGGTTAACTGAGAACCACCTACTGCTAAACACCGCCAAAACAGAATTCCTCCACATCTCTCCCCGAAACATACTCCTATAAATCGACCTATGGATGAACCAACTCACCGCCTTCAACTGCTCCCCCCCGCACTATCGACTCAGCTAAATCTCTAGGAATTACCCTGGACAAGCATCTGAATATGAAGACTCACATTAGCAACGTGTGCAAGGGAGCTAACCACCTTCTGAGAACACTCCGGAATCTCAAACCTTTCCTACCTCAAGCAGATTTCAAGCAAGTGGTCCAAGCGCTTGTCTTGCCGAGACTTGACTATGGCAGTGCTACGCTATGTGGCCTCCCCAAATACACTTTGGCCCCCCTAAAGGCGTCACTAAACGCGGCGGCCAGATTGATTACGGGCACTAAGCGAAAGGCACACATCTCCCCGGTTTTAAAATCTCTAAACTGGCTACCTTACGAAGCTAGAATTCACCTGAAGATTGCCTGCCTATCACACAAAGCCCTCCACTTCAAAACCCCCATCTACCTGGCACAAAAACTAGAACTATCCGGAGGGGGTAGACTGTCAAGGAGTGCAAATTCCCTCCTCTTAAAACCACAGATCTTCCGCAAAAAGAGAACATGCCAACGAGCCTTCTCTGGCTCTGCTCCAAAATTTTGGAACTCTTCCACCTGAAATTCGGAGGATCTCTTCAAAGGATGCTTTCAAACTGGAAGCAAAAGGATTCCTCATGAACAAGTTCTTACCTTAACATGAGGGACATTTGTTAGCTCTAAGCGCATCGGACATACCATAGCATTCGTTATTATCCCTGTATATGTTTATTATTTTGTTTTGGTTGTGATTTCTGTACATGATTATTGTATTTACTCCCCTTAAGTCATTATGCCCCATCGCCTAGCTCACTTCGTTCACCCAGGTGTATAAATTGATCTGGTAGGTGTTCACCATCTGATTCAATGCCATTAGACTCCCCATTTGACTCATGGTTTGTTTATTGTTTTGGTATTGGTTCTATTCCTGTATATGATTATTGTACTTACTCCCCTTATGTCACTTTGCTCCATCGTATAGCCCATTCCCCGTTCACTCAGGTTTATAAAGGATCTGTTATGTGTGCACTGTGTGATTCAATGCCCATTAGATTCACCATCTTAGCGCATCGGACATACCATAGCATTTATTATTATCCCTGTATATGTTTATTATTTTGTTTTGGTTATTATTCCTGTACAGAATTAGTGTATTTACTCCCCTTAAGTCATTAAGCCCCATCGCCTAGCTCACTTCGTTCACCCAGGTGTATAAATTGATCTGGTAGGTGTTCACCATCTGATTCAATGCCATTAGACTCCCCATTTGACTCATGGTTTGTTTATTGTTTTGGTATTGGTTCTATTCCTGTATATGATTATTGTACTTACTCCCCTTATGTCACTTTGCTCCATCGTATAGCCCATTCCCCGTTCACTCAGGTTTATAAAGGATCTGTTATGTGTGCACTATGTGATTCAATGCCTATTAGATTCACCATCTTAGCGCATCGGACATACCATAGCATTTATTATTATCCCTGTATATGTTTATTATTTTGTTTTGGTTATTATTCCTGTACAGAATTAGTGTATTTACTCCCCTTAAGTCATTATGCCCCATCGCCTAGCTCACTCTTCGTTCACCCAGGTGTATAAATGATCTGGTAGGTGTTCACCATCTGATTCAATGCCATTAGACTCCCCATTTGACTCATGTTTTGTTTATTGTTTTGGTATTTGTTTTTATTCCTGTATATGATTATTGTACTAACTCCCCTTATGTCACTTTGCTCCATCGTATAGCCCATTCCCCGTTCACTCAGGTTTATAAAGGATCTGTTATGTGTGCACTATTTGATTCAATGCCTATTAGATTCACCATATTAGACTCATGTTTTGATTTGTTACCTTCCTTGCCTCAAATGTAAAGCGCTCTGATATCCTTCGGGATCAAGTTCGCGCTATATAAAACTTTATAAATAAATACCTACAACAAGTCAGGACTATTGGCTTTGTCAATGGTTGTTAGCTGCATAAGATAAATTAGCAGCAACTATGGCTTGTATATAAAATTGAAAAAGCTTCCACTTAAAGCCCTGATGACACCACGACAATGTTGCTGCTCCTGAGTTTCAAAAAGAGAAGGGAAATCCAGAGGGAAAAAAGTACTCTTTTTAAAGGATTTCCCTTCCCCTACAACGCTCACCTGGCATGACCTCATGCCGTAACTTCTCCACTAGTGAGGAGTGAGCAGTGTGAGCACCCGCACATCGATGTGCCTGCTGTCACTGCAGTCCGGAAAAGAACGGACCGCCTGTGCCAAGGCACAAAACAGAGCCCGATAGAGATCCGTTTCGAGGCTTCTTTAAAAAACTGCTGGTGCTCAACACCGGTGAGACCCAGCCCACTTAAAGCCCTGCTATTACCTGAAGTCCTGCTCTTCAAGCGCGGCTATTAGATGTAACTAGGGGCCATACCATAGCGGAGGGCTGTAGTTCTCTACAGCCAGAAGTGGCAAGACCACGCAATATATGGGGGTCCCTACAGGGGATATCTTAGTAAGGGAAGGTCCAGATTAACACTTTGAGGCAGAGATGGAGAGAGAACAGAAGAGGAGTACTAGAACCCGGGGTGCCACCTCCTTATCAATAAGGCCTGTACTGATACACGCGGAATAGAATGATGCTAATGGTATGTGGTGCAATGTTGATTAATGCTCTTAGAGCGATATTTGCTTATTATATTAAGATCTTGTATGCCAGGGTTGTTGGCATGGCACCATTTAAAGATGTTCGATCTTCCTTCTGTTCATAGTTAGGCAATGCTAGAAAAATATAAATACAAAAATATAGTGTTGGGAAATTGGTGGAGGGGGGCTTGCTGGACTCCATATCCCATGTATATACTGTTCTGCAAGATCTCTATGGTGTTGTGTAAGAAGTGAAATCAGACTCCCAGATAATGATGGATAGGTAGGTCCAAGGCACTTCCCGTGAACCTCACAGGGTGATGGTCATTTTGGGAGACCCACGTCTTCTGCCCCCTCAGTCAGTAAAATGGCGATTAACCAAGGGGTGGACCACACACTTCAAAGGCAATATTTCTCCCTACGAAGCATCGTGAAAACAGATCTAATAATCAAAACAAGATTACAAAATGTAACTGCATGGAGCGAGTGGTGGTCGTGCCGTCAAGAACACGTTTTCTAGGACGGAAGACACAAACTTCCGACTCCCTTTAGATGCCTTAATATAATTTTTCAGAAACCATGACATTCAGCAGTCAGTCCAAAAGTCTTTCTGGTATCGAAAAAAATAACACACATTGGGCTACGGTTACATTTTAAAACAACTTTTTATAGGGTCTAAATGTGAGAACTATTACTCTTTGGATAGGGAGTGGAATTAGATTTACCTATCAAAAATAATTTTAGACAAGGCACTACTAAATTTGTGAGGCGGAAAACAGATTGGTTCAATACTCTGTAAAATAATTTCCACTGAAATGTACTCTATGCCTTCTCGGGCATTTGAACTTAATAAACAAATAAACAAAAAAAGAGGAAAATGGCAATGAAAAATAAAATGCAGTTTCCAAGATTACTAAACCACTGGAAAAAAACATAGCTGATGCATCCCTGAAATGACGGCTTTTGTGGCGGTTTCGAATGGAAGATGTTCAATTATGTATACCTCGATACAGCCAATAAGCCTCCTGGCTCAACTGACCGTGGACTGTTAGTCTGCTGCATAATGCAGAATGGAAAAGGGAACACAACACAAGCAAAAGCAGGGCTGCTCATTTCACTCTGCATGTTTCACCAATTTAAAACCAGAAATGAGGAAAGTGTTTTTTCTTCAACCTTCGCAAAAGCCTGCGGAAAATGTTGCAATTCTGAATATAGCCAGGTATTAGGCTATAACATGTTTCGGGAAAATATATCGTTTGTACTAAACAGTTAGTCGCATAGCGCTCACACTAGTGCCACAACTTGGCTGGGTTCTTCAGGTACGAAAATGATCTTATGAGGCAGAGAACATCTTTGCGATGTTTCTTATTTCCCCTTCACCCATGCAAAGTACATTAAGGGTTAAAATGAGAACTTCGCTCAACTTTCTATTCTCCTATTCAAAACAGGTTAAAAATATAAATATATTTGCGTCTTGTTGGTGTGTTGAAACCAAATCAATTGTTTTTTTAATAATCTCCCGGGAGTGCTGGTACTTTGTGTACTGTGGAGCTAGTGTGTGTGTGTGATATATATATATATATATATATATATATATATATATATATATATATATATATATATACACACATAGTTAAAATATACATTTACAGGAAGCGAATGCCCGTAATATGTGCTGCTGAGTTTATAGGCTAGAATTATTCAAATATTTTCCCATCATAGGAGACTTGGAACTAAGCACAGCTCTCACTTCTAAATCCCAAAATAAGTCAAAGTGAAATAAGAGCCGTGAAGGGCCTTCTAACCCGGAGAATGTGCTTCTAAATATATGTGTCAGTTGGTCTGTTTACATTCCAGGGACCGCTCGGGATGAGAAAACTGAGAATGCTCATTCGGAATAGCAGGCCCCTGGCGAATTCCCACGGAGTCTGGGCTCTCTGGAGATCACTGGTGTTCTAAATGGTCAGGCCATGCTGGGATACTGAATAGGGAAGTCAGTGCTTAGATGCACGAGACCACCACCTACTGAGGGTCTATACGACTGCAACAAGGCCTGTCTAAAGCATGTAACCATAACCAGCACGCAGATGGGTGCACATCTTTTGAGGTCATACATTTAGACCTCGGGCATTTCAGAAACAAGGCGGCAGCAAAACTAGTCAAAATGTACTGCATTCGGATAAAAAAAAAAATTAAAAAAAATTAGTTAAACCATGAAAATATGATTAGTATACATCAAATATACGAACATATACTATTAAAACAAATTTTAAGAACACGAAAAGAATAGACGGAAAATATGAAAATGTATAATCACTGCATCCCTAGCACTTAAAAATCTTCGAACGAGTCTGCCAAGCAGGAGTAAAAAAAATTGCAACTGAAAAGGAACAAGGAATGGCAGTTGAGAAACTGAGGCAGAGTACACTGGTTACAGATTTAAAGTTAAAACGACTCAATAAATGCAAAAGATACCTTTGCTTAGATAGTCCATGTGGAGGACAGAATAATAAAAGTGCATACTTGTTTCAATTACATCATCACTGCCCAGACAAGTATCTGAGGCGACTGCTGCATTGGTCCATATCCTTCTGGTCACCACAGTACTAAAACCGCAGTCGGATTCGAACATAAAACAATGCAGGAGGTGGGGTAGATGGCATCAAAGTAGGGCGCAGAACATCTAACACCACTATTGGCAATTAATTGATCGCCTCTGGCTGTCGCAGATGTGTTCCAGGTTACTGCTATGAACTCATTCATAGTACTTCGACTTAACTCGAAGACTGTCCTTCAGTACAGTGGCAGAGAACCGCCAAATATCAGGGGGTCTAAACTAAAACAAAGATTTTATGGGTTTGAAAAAGCGAAGGGACAACACACCCTCTATGAAACATCGCTCACTGTGGCTCTAAAAACAACCCCACCTGGACTGGTCTAAAGCTGTATCTAAGAGAGCTACAGTTAAAGAACAGTATGATTGGAAAACTATACGCATGCTCAAATCTTCATGGAGATGGAGAGTTATCTTGGAAGTTGGGACAGTAATGGGTTGAAAATTTTATTTTCAACTGTGACAGTCCACATTAGACTGTTCCCACAGTTTGACCCAATATTGAAGTTACTTAAACTATAGGCTACTTAAACACCTATGGTTGTATACAGTCAAGGCAGCTGACAATGCCCGACCATTAAACTTGCTGTTAAAGGGCTGCCAGCCTACCACTGTAGATCTCACTTAAGACACTTTTAAATGTATTCAGCTTTTAAGCCCAGGCAGCAAACCGAACCAACAAATAATCAAATTGTACAACCTGGGATTACATATGCCTTTTGATCCTGTGTTTGCTAGCATGCACTGGCTACTTATAAGTATCTTAATATGCACACATATCCCCCAGCCCCGAAGATGCATAACATAAGGTCGCTACACGGAAGGCTATAATTTAGAAGGCACTTACTGTAACTATTGGCTGTAAATATGTTAAAAGCAAAACGACAATCGTGAACATTACCTGCGCCATCTTGTCTGGTGGAATTTTATGTGCACATAAGTTGCAGTCATTTTAATCGATCACAGCCATTTTGTACTCTGTTGGTCACCTTTGTTTCACCCTGCCCTTACTAGCATCCCTCTGACCGACCTGATACGTGTGCTGGGGGCTATAAACTCTATTTGCCGCAACAAACCTCAGCGCCACTTGCTGCCACAAACTCGTTTTTCCTCTCATCTCTGTTTTCAGGCAAACCTTTGGACACTCTACCCTCACTGCACCTAGTTACACAAACAGGTTCCAAACACCAAAAGACTCTTGCAACATGATTTATTGCACTGCAAACAGCAAGACTTGTTGTTACCAACAATGGGACCTATTTTTATCAACAGAACGGACTCTTAGATCTGGCCGGTCTCACATGTTTTAGACCCTGAAGCAAGGTCCAGCTGCAAGATAAGATTGTCTGTTTGACCTGGGTGGGAAGAGAATTACTGTTGGGCTTGTGTGACAACCTGCCCAGGGCGGGGACCCCAAGCTTGTGTAACCATGTTGATGAAACCAATGCATTGTGTCAAACCTGTATAAAAGGAAGAGCCAAAGGAGTTATCAGCAGAACACCTCCCTCAGACATCCCGGTGTCTGCAGTTGACGTGATCTCCTCATGAGAAATAAACCTTTTTCTTGTCTTCCAGTTTCCAGCGCTTGCCTCATTATTTTGATAGCGAACCCAAAGTGAATTAGAGGTGGAACCCTGCACCGGGCAGCATTGAGGGTCTTAGAAGACTCGCTGCCTTTCACAAATTGGCGCCCAAACGTGGGGGCCCATCAGTGACGCGTGGGTCCGGTAGAGAGGTCCTAACGACGGAGTGAACGACTAAACGATTGGGGTATACCTGCCTGAGAAGACCCTTGTCTGGCTGCCGATCGACTGAACTTCACCGGTTCCGAACGGACCTCTCTCGAGTGACCTGCGGTCCTGACTGGGACCTTAGAGGAACGCCGCATTGATTGTTGGAGTGAGAGGACAACCAGGCGCTGGAAGGGGAAGACGAAGAACCGTCCATACGGTCCGGGTAAGGTCGTGAAAAAACGACAAATTGATTGATTGAATAGTTTGATTGAAATACTAGTATTCCTTTTTTGATATTGAGTTATTTGCGACATTTCCCTGCTTGCAAACAACGAAGAATAGGAATATTCTCTCTCTTTGCAGGCAGCGAAGGACAGGTAGTGCAGACTTTTTGTCTAAATTGATTGATTGATATATTCATTTTTGACCGATAAATACGTCATGCCTGTTCTCTAGATTGTTTGATTGTAATTGTTTTGGACCAGACCATTCGTTAGAGGTCAGTCAGCCGGCACCGCCGGAAGGCACCCCTAACAAGGACATGTACGTAAAGTATGGATTAGCCATCGTAGCTTATAGCAAACTATGGCATAAATACACTAGGAAGGACCGGGTAAATCAGTGGCCACTGACGGGATCTTTCGATCCCGCTAAAATAGAAACGTTAGAATTAGCTCTCCACAAAAAGAAAACTAGACCAGCCATGTTTGACAGTTTTGGTTTATGGCGAAAGAGGCAGCTCAAAAAAGAAAAGGGACGAAGCTAGACAAGATAAAGAAACGCGAAAATCAGCTTACCAAGCCTGTAAAAGATTAGAAGAAAAACTAAAAGAAAAGGAAATCGATAAAAAGGAACAGGAATCAAAAATATCAGGTCAATGCCCTGTTAGAACGCCCTCGACTCTTTACCCCAAGTTACCAGCAAAACAAAGGGTAGATGATGACTTCTTGTTAGGTCCCCCAATCATATACATGCCACTCCCTTACGCCCCTACTCATCCCGTAGTACAACGCCAGGACCACCAAAGTATAGCCGGAGATGGCACGATCGCCTCAGTCTCCACCGCCTCTGCTCCCCCGAGTCACCCACACCAAATGCCTCATCAAAGGATACAGTAGTAGAGGTAGGATCAAAAGAAAAAGGAGCGCCCAGGGTCCCGCGATTAAGTAAAAATGAGCGAGCAGTCATTGATAAAATAGTTAAATCCCTCATAGATAGGAAGGAGACAGAAGGGTATGTAACTGACATATGCAACTCCTATGTTGAAAACCGCAAACGATACTTTATTGTACGTCTCTGTTACCACACTCTTACTGCATATGAAGAGAAGTACCAAGATGTAGGGCCCGAGCGGCTAGTGGCTCTCTATAGGAAGGTAGACACCGGAGATGAAGGCGACAACGATGTTACAGAACTCTTTTCATCCACACTGGAGGTATTCCGTCACCTCGTGGAACAAGGACGGATAGATAAGGACAGGACATCTAAGATAGCAGGACCCCCGGTGGAAAAACCAGATAGCATGATGCCGATAAAAGAAGCTGCCCCTTATTGGGTACCTCTTAGAGGACAAGGGACTCATGACGATATGAACCATCAAGACGCTAGAGGAAGGGTGGTCTACAATTGGGTGTATCAACCATGGGACAGACAGGACATTTTGACGTTCCGTAAATCTTTACCGGATTTACGAAAGATCCCCACCGCCTTTTACACCGAGCTAGGTACCGCTCTGGGATCAACAATAATGACACTTGCCGACATAGACTTGTTCTTCGGGTTATGTTTGCCAGCAGATGTGTGGAAACAGATTAGGAAAATAGACCATACCGAACTGCTTGGTCATACCTGGGAACAACTCAACACACTAGATAAACAGCGGAACCCTGGTCAAAAACCGGTTAAAGCAATATTGGACCTCCCTGACAAAATAGTGCAGAAAGTGAAAACGCTGATCCCAGAGAAAAAGATAGACTGGTCCATAGTAACCGCGTGCCGCCAGAAACCACAAGAGGATGTCTCAGAGTATTTCTCCAGATTTGAAACGGTGTTCTCCGATTACAGTGGACAAGACATGTCCACCGCAACCGGATACCACTTATTTGTGCAGAACTATGTCAAAGGACTACTGCCAGATGTATCCCAGAAATTACAAGCCAGCGAAAGTAGTTGGGCAGCATCTAAACCGGCGGCCATTCTCCAAATGGCCCAGTACTATGAGCATCAGAGAAACGAAAATGACAGGCTACAGAAAGGAAAAAGAAGGACTTGAAGGAAAGGGTAATGGTAGCACAACTCCAGGGGGCGAATACAGGAAGGGAGCAATATAGGGGAGGATACCAGCAGAATACCCCTAGAGTACAGCCACCTAGAAACAATTCATCGACATAATATGTAGGACGCCAAGACCTAGGACAGGATCAATGTGCATTTTGCAAAGAATATGGACACTGGAAAACCCAATGCCCGGCTTTGTTAGGAGCTGGTAGGGGCAGAGGGGCGAGGGAAATAGCAAGTGGACAGAGAGGAAGAGGACGTGGGAGAGGGTACGCGAGTGAAGCAAGCGAGGAAAGGCCAGGAAGAGTGAACACATTTGACCATCCCAAACAGAATCAGTACCAACAGACAGATTATGACAATACGTACGACTTTGCATAGGACAGCCAGGAGCAAGGGAGGGATCCAGTCGAGCTCTATGTTGATCAGCAAGGCCCTTATGTTACCGCTGAGGTCCTGGGCACAAAGTCGCCATTTCTGGTAGACACGGGAGCAACACGTAGTGCACTATCCAAACGACTGATTCCAAGGGCACCCTTGTCAGGCTCACATGTGACCTCAATAGGATTTGACGGTACGCCCTCCACCAACCCTTTGTCCCGACTGATCCCTTTTAACCTTGACAACAATAGCGTCGAAACGACATTCCTCCTCTCTTCCAACACCCCAGACGCCATTATGGGTCTCGACCTTTTGAAACACTTCCATGCGACTATCAGATGCTCACCAGACGGAGTGCGTGTCGTCCTGTATGACAACCCCCAGCGCCATAGAGAGAACCCTTCTCAGCACATGTTTCCCATCTCCGAGACTGACGCATCCCTACTGGACACTTTGCCATCACACTTATGGGCTAGGGCTGATTCAGACGTAGGACTAATGATGATTGACCCAGTACACATAACAATACGACAGGACGCAACCCTACCGAAAGTACCGCAGTACAAAATATCACCAGAGGGTGAGAAGGCACTGACTGAGAATATACACTCTTTGGTAGAGGCAGGGGTGGTAGAGGAAGTAGTGAGCAACGTTTGTAACAGTCCCATACTACCGATTGTAAAGAGACAGGGAGAGGGAGACGGAAAAGCCTACCGCTTCATCATTGACCTGCGGGAGATTAACAAAATCGTAGTGCCACAATACCCAGTAGTTTCCGACATCACGACAATTTTGACTTTAATCCCCTCCACTGCCACCACCTTCACTGTAATGGACCTCAAAAACGCATTCTTTTCCATACCTATACACAAGGACAGCCGCTATCTATTTGGATTCACCCTAAACTCCCGTTCGTACAGATTTTGCAGAGCACCTCAGGGTACACTGAGCCCAAGCATCTATAGTAAGGCGCTTAAAAGACAGTTGGACGCCATACAATTGCCAGATGGAGTGGCACTAATACAATATGTAGACGACATCCTTCTAGCAGCGGACACCATACCAATAGCCGTCACAGCCACCATCAAACTACTCCATTTTCTTGCTGAGAATGGTCACAAGGTCTCCCGAAAGAAATTGCAGTTCTGTAAATCACAAGTGACCTATTTTGGTGACCTTTTATCCAAAGAAGAGAGTAAACTCACGCCTGACAGGATCCAGACAATTCTAGACACCCCTGTCCCCAAAGATCAGAAACAAGTCCGCTCTTTGATAGATCTCACTTCATTTTGCTGACAGTGGTTACTGAACTTTAGCCCCACTGTCAAACCCCTTCTCTCCCTCCTAGCTAAAGACATCCCCTCACCTCTCCCCTGGACCCCCGAATGCCAGTCAGCCTTTAAAGAACTACGCAATGCCCTTTGTTCAGCGCCTGTCCTAGGAACCCCGGATTACTCCAAACCATTCTTCCTCTACATGCACGAGAGGGAAGGATGTGCATTGTCTGTCCTAACACAATCAATTGGTCACAAACAACGCCCTTGTGCATATTTCTCTGCCACCCTCGATCCAGTAGCCAGAGCGCTGCCAGCGTGCCTGCGCGCTGTGGCAGCTGCAGCAGTATCGATACGCCAGAGCGAAGGAATAGTACTCTCCAATCCAGTCACTGTTTTAGTACCCCATGCAGTCGACACTACTAAACCAGACCAAAACCCAACACTTGACTAGCGCCCGACTGACAGGATATGAGTTGACCCTGCTAGCACCGCACATTACCCTAAAGCGATGCACCACCCTCAATCCAGCCACACTGTTACCCCTACCCGAAAATGATCCTAGCGTGACTCCACTACACGACTGTGTGACACTAACCGATGAACAAACAGAGTAGAATAGATCTCAGAGACACCGCCTTTCTAGAACCAGATGGAGAACTATGGGTGGATGGTTCGTGCATCAAACTCCCGACGGCACCACCTCTGCTGCATACGCTGTCACCACAGCCCGAACCGTTCTGGAAACGGCCCGTATTCCCCAACGTTCAGCCCAGGCTGCAGAACTCATTGCCCTCACACGAGCATGTATCTTAGCGACTGACACGACAGTTAACACCGACAGCCAATATGCCTTTGGGGTGGTTCACCATTTTGGGATCTTATGGAAAGAAAGAGGGTTCCTGACTTCACACGGTACACCCATCCTGCATGGAGATTTAGTCTCCGCTTTGACGCAAGCAGTCCTCCTCCCCAAGAAGTTAGCAGTGATAAAATGCCAAGCACATAGGAAAGTGACTGATCTCATTGGACAGGGAAATGCACTAGCAGACGTTACTGCCCGAGCCACGGCAGGAGACAGAACTACGACACGAATGTATGTGACCAGGTCACAAGCTGAACGATGGACTGACGCTAGGACCACTGTAAGGGACATACAGACTACAGGCACACAAGACGAATTGACCGAGTGGGAAAAGGTGGGACTAAAAGACGAGGAAGATTGCTGGAGAACTAAAGACGGAAATAAATGGCTGTTACCCAATGCCTACCTCATCCCCATATTGACCATGGCACATTTACCAGCACACATAGGCTCCACCCCCATGATTGAACTAATCACCAGAGTATGGCATAACGTCAAGATAGCATAATCTGCAAAACACCTAGTACAACAATGTATAGTCTGCCTACAACACAACCCAGGGAAGGGGACAGTAGTACCACGGGGAGGGTTTGGAGTCCCTGACCACCCCTTTGAAATCCTTCAAATGGATTACATTCAACTAGAGAGATGCCTTGGTCTAAAATATGTCCTGGTGGTTGTGTGCGCTTTTAGCAAATGGGTGGAGGCATATCCCACCCGCGATAATACCGCCTTAGCCACTGCAAAAGTATTGCTGAAAGAATTCTTCCCCGATACGGCCTTTGCAGAATTTTATGGAGCGACAACGGCCCCCACTTCGTAGCAGAGGTGATACAGAACATACTGAGAGGGTTGGGGGTAAAACAAAAGTTCCATGCCATCTTCCACCCCCAATCAGCGGGCCTGGTAGAGAGACAATGCAACGTTGAAACTAAAACTAGCCAAAATAGTTGCCACGACCGGGTTGAAATGGCCCGACGCCCTCCCATTGGCATGGTTATCGATGCGCTCCACCCCAACCAAACACGACTGACCCCGTATGAGGTGGTCTTCGGCAGGCCTATGAGCATTTGGGCGGCACCAAGACCCACCTCCATTAACGGTGTCCCGAACATATTAATGTCGGATTACTTGCATAAATTGACAAACGAGCTAACAATTATCCACCAACAGGTGCAGCAAGCCTTGCCTGACGTATCCAGGGGCCCGGGACATGAAATAAAGCCAGGCGACCATGTATTGATTCGCAACTTCCAAAGAACGAAGAATCTGGAGCCTAGGTGGACGGGCCCCTGGCAAGTCCTAATCACCACCCGAACTGCCCTCCGAGTGGAAGGAAAACGAAACTGGCTGCACGCTCATCATTGCAAACGAGTCCCTCCAACCCTGGCAACCTGTGAAGGGGTGGAGGTGCAAGAGGAAGTACTCGCGAGAGACCGACCAGCTCTAAGTTGCTACCCACAAGAAGACACCCTCGAACTATCTGAATTTCCCGACCCCACGGTGCCATCCAGGAAAGGGTACAACCTAAGATCGACGAAAGGAGGGAGCTCCAACGACCAGGCCACTAACTAAGTCAAGGTCTCAGATCAGTAGCACAGTCAAACAACGCTACCAGGAAAGCGCCAGACAAAAGTCTGTGGTCCTAACAGTTGTTGAGCTCCTCGAAGATGATGGAAGAAACTGAACACCTGCAAAACCACTGCAAAGACACCAAGACTGCTAACCTGCACAGCACAAAGACAATTGCACTTGTAGCCGCATTTCTCACCTGTCTCCTGCTAATGGTCGCACTCTGGATCATTGAAGAGAATGCACCTGCATATAGAACATTGTCACCCACCATGCAACCAACCACCAAGAAAGAACACTACCTGGTATCACTACCGCCACATCTCCATGAACGACGCAAAGAATTCTGGAATAATTCTTTCGTGCAGATGGTGCACCAGCACAATCTTGCCACCAATGCTACCAACTGTTGGGTCTGTGGGCTGTTACCACATGCCACTGAACATTCCATCCCTTTCATCCCTTCGCCCTTTTCTATTCACGGATCTTGCCTTGCCTGGATGATGCTCCTACAAGAAAGTTACAAAGACAATGCCACTTCCGACGGAACAATCGCCCAGTTCTACAACGAGTTCTGGCGAAACAAAAACAGGAAGGACAGCCGCCCCCTTCTGCCCTCACACCTTCAATGCGACATTCCAGATTAATGTCCCCTCCAAAGAACGAGTGGAAATGCAAGTGTTCAATAATCCTAACAGAGCCACATTTTCCTACCTGAAGAAAAGAACTGCTGCAACACTGACTGTGGCCCTATCTGTGGTGAACGTCTCTGGCCTTGTATGCTTTGAAGGCCGTGGGACTAAGAATGTGGGTCACAGCACCTGTAGCATTGTAAGGACTTTGAACACTGCCAACCCCCAGCGCTTGTTGCATCACCCAATATGTACTTTGTTTGTGGAACCAAAGCCTACACCTGGCTCCCAAGAAACTGGGGGCACGTGTTACATCGCCTTTGTTTTGCCACCAACCTACACAGCCCCTGCAGAGCATCATCGAGAAAAGCGTTCTAAAGACATTGATCAAGCAGACTCTGCCTCATCACAGTTCCTCGACGCAGCAAAAGGGCTCGTCCCGCTATGGGGTCCGATGGCAAACAGCCGAGCCATCAGACATCTGTCCCAAGCGGTAGAGACCGCCCTGAACGTCACTGCTGGCATCCTCACCAACAACACTGCTGAGCTCCAAGCGATCCGTCTGGTTACCCTGCAAAATCGCATGGTCCTGGACGTGGTACTAGCGGACCGTGGAGGAGCATGCCGCATCATCGGTGCCAGCTGCTGTGTATACATTCCTGATAATTCACCTTCTGTCTATGAAGCAATCGAACATCTCCATAGACTATCTTCAGAAATTCATCAAGGATCAGAGACTTGGACAATTGGAAGTTGGCTTTGGGGCATCTTGAAGGAGTGGGGTTGGAAAATATCAATGCTTCTCTTGGTCCAAGTATTGACAATATGTGGTTGTTGTTTGGGTATACACTGTATACCACCTTTGTGTTCTCTTTGCATAACTACCTTGCACCCTAAGACTATGGACACTCAGCTAACAAAAATGAGTAATGTATGATCAAGAGATACAGGACATTATGGAGACCGAAATAGACTGACAAGCTGGCTAGTTATGTTCAAAGGGGCCACTGTTAAAAGCAAAACGACAATCGTGAACATTACCTGCACCATCTTGTCTGGTGGAATTCTATGTGCACATAAGTTGCAGTCATTTTAATCTGTTGCAGTCATTTTAATCTATCACAGCCATTTTGTACTCTGTTGGTCACCTTTGTTTCACCCTGCCCTTACTAGCATCCCTCTGACCGACCTGGTACGTGTGCTGGGGGCTATAAACTCTATTTGCCGCAACAAACCTCAGCGCCACTTGCTGCCACAAACTCGTTTTTCCTCTCATCTGTTTTCAGGCAAACCTTTGGACACTCTACCCCTCACTGCACCTAGTTACACAAACAGGTTCCAAACACCAAAAAGACTCTTGCAACATGATTTATTGCACTGCAAACAGCAAGACTTGTTGTTACCAACAATGGGACCTATTTTTATCAACAGAACAGACTTTTAGATCTGGCCGGTCTCACATGTTTTAGACCCTGAAGCAAGGTCCAGCTGCAAGATAAGATTGTCTGTTTGACCTGGGTGGGAAGAGAATTACTGTTGGGCTTGTGCGACAACCTGCCCGGGGCAGGGACCCCAAGCTTGTGTAACCATGTTGATGAAACCAATGCATTGTGTCAAACCTGTATAAAAGGAAGAGCCAAAGGAGTTATCAGCAGAACACCTCCCTCAGACATCCCGGTGTCTGCAGTTGACGTGATCTCCTCATGAGAAATAAACCTTTTTCTTGTCTTCCAGTTTCCAGCGCTTGCCTCATTTTGATAGCGAACCCAAAGTGAATTAGAGGTGGAACCCTGCACCGGGCAGCATTGAGGGTCTTAGAAGACTCGCTGCCTTTCACAAATATAGTTCTATAACTGGAAGTGAGGGCTCTGTCAGAATACTCCAAGCCTCTTTTCTAGTTCTAAAGAGTTGCCCAATGGGAAGAGATTGTGCATCCTACAATAAGACCAGGGGAGGTAGTTCAGTATATATGATACAACATTGGTAGTATCTCAAGTTAAAACTGATATCAAGTGAGGCTTCAATAAAATATAGAAAAACAGAGAAACTGTACTGAAAAGGTATTGGAAATGGAGCATCAACCTCTTGTGGTGAAGGAGCTAAAACTTCTGGATAAATAGTTTCTGGAACCCTCAAAGGCAGGGGTACGATAATTTAATTTTTTGCTTACACAAAAACGACCCACCACTTCGAAGATATTAGAATGTACCAACCAGAATGATGCGCCTGACCTTGCTAATTAAACCCATTATGGTCTTTTTTTCAGCACCATTGTCACTAGTCGAAAATAGACAGTAATGTGTATGGGCCAACCGTTTCCTTCCAGAAGGTGGTGGTATTCAAGTTATGCCTCGTTTGACTACAATCATTTGCTAGAATAGAACGAGATAGAGACTGTGCCCCCGTCTTAAATCACGGTCACATCTCGGGCACCTTAGGCTTGTATTGCACTATTTTTTTTGATTCACAAGAACAGCACTGCAGCTGGTCGATTCAATCCCTATGCCTCTCACGAAAAAGTAAATCACGGTTTCAAAAACGCAGGATGGGAGCGACCGTTAAGGTCGATTCATTGTGTGGAAAAAACCCTTTCATCATCCCAGCTTCAATTTCCAGACTGCATCAGAGAAAACAATTCATTTTAAATCAGATATCCCGATTATAAGCAAAAACGCTTTCTGGTACGCAGCCCTTTATTAAAAGCTACAGAGTCCGGAAGTCTGCCTCCCACCCCCTGCTTTAATGCCAGAGGGTAGACCGCATCACTTCAAGACTAGAGTGCCCGCCCCCACTCAGATAAAGCGGTTTATGACACTTTAGCTTTGTTTGAATATTACAATTGTATGCCAAGTTGTAAACTACTATAGTCCTACAAGCAATAGAAGTCACGCGGCATCACATTACTTAAAATCTGTTAAAAGTACAAGCTTATTTATAGGCACCTTCTTTATAAAAAGGTTTGTAAGAATCATCACCGAAGTCCTAAGTGCTGAAGTCCTTCAGCTTTCTACGGCAAGAGCACTGCCCTGGGGCTTTCAACTGTCGTTATTTCAAACCTTGTTTAGACCAGTTTTAGAAATTAAAGTGAATTAAAAAAAAAAAAAAAAAAAAATTGTCAAGAAAAGGGGGTTGCAAAACCTTGGAAAGTAGACTGCTGATTTCCACAAGCACAATGACTGAGCTCACCTCCAGGAAAGCAGCACGTGGCGCTCTCTGATCAAAAGCACCGAGCGTCCTGGCCTTGTGGCCATTAATTTTGTGAGAGGGTGGAGGCTGCCCTCAATCGGCATGTATGATGGCGATTCTCTTTTGCTTTGCTTTAACCTGGATGATAACTTTCCGGTGGTTTAAAAAGTCTTGGGGTTCCGCACAGATGAAATACCGCGTGACGCTGGGTTTCAGCATCGCCAATGTGCATTCCTTTAGGCTAACAAGCTGCTCTGTGATCATGTAGCTGTTGAAATGTAGGCTTTCGACGGGATGCGCACGTTGCTTTCATAAGTAGAAGAGCGCTTTCCGGCCTTTGACGTACAATTACCCGTGCAGCTGCAGGGCAGACGACAGCCACCTTTATTCATTAGAAACCCCTTGTAAGTGTCTGAAATGTTCCTTGAAGTTCAGAGAAACTGGCAGAGAAAAACAACAAGCATTTGCAATGCAACAGGTCTCGTATTTGCAAGAGTTTAAGCTATTGGCATTGTAAATGACAATGCCTTTTATTTATGTTTTAAAAACCAACACATAAATAAAAGGCATTGTCATTTACATTGCTAATAGCTCAAACTCTCGCAAATGCGAGACTATTGCAAATGCTTGTGTAACTTTTGCACACAGAAGTGCCACTTCTAGTTTTTTTCATAATTATATTCATTAAATAGTATTTTTGCAATAATGTTATAATATAAATCTATTATATTAAAAGTACAATAATGATTTTGAGTTCCATTGGAATCCAGATGATGAATTTTCCAAATTTCTAAAGCAATTGAAAACCCCTTACTAGGGGAGGGGACTACAGACATCAGAGTCCGCCTGGGGCAACTCCTTAAAGGCCTAATTCAGAAAGGTGAAGTGGAGGGAGCACTGTCAAAATATAGGGGACCTAAGGTGAGGAGTTCACAACAAGAAAATATTGTCCGTCAAGAACCGAAAAAGTCCAAAAGCGCAAATGCACTTTGAAATTGCATTTACATATGTGTAAATGTTTATTATGTACATTTACACACACAGAAATAGCATCACTTGTAACTAAGAGTTTACAAAATTATGGCACAATTACTCTAAGGAATATGTTAATAGCAGATTCAAATGAATAGGTTTGGAATTCTTTGTGAATTCCTAGGAAGTGAGAAAATATAAGAAAAACAGAGGCGCAAATCTATGGCAGTACATTTGTACTACTTTTTGCAATTTGCGCTGAATAAGTCTCGTTTGTGGGCTAGACTCTTTAACCAACATGGGAATATTGTATTTGGGCAAAAGTTAAAACGAAGTGTAGAAGGTGGTACTTCACCTCAAAGTGCATGGAAATTGACATGAAAAAAAAAAAAAACTGAAAGTGAAAGCTGAAAATGAAAAAGAACCGCATGCCATTATTGCTCAAGGGCAGCCTCCTGCGAGTGGTGTGTGCAACCGCCATTGTAAAACAGAAAGCGAATGGCGCAGTGGAAAAAAAAAAAAAAGGGGGGGGGAGCGGGGGGTGGTCGCAATGCTAAAACATGCTTTAAAGAGGCAGTGCTTTGTCATTTAAGAAAATAGTGCTCACAGACTAGATAAAGCAGACCGTGTAACAACACAAGAAAAAAGTCCAGTCCTCATGGAAGGTTACAAATACAGACAAGGCGGTACCAAGGAGGGACTACTAAGCCTATTCATGAATCAAAAGCAACGATTTAGAAAGGACAGTAATAGGAGCCAATTGGAAAGATGGAGGGGAAATGGGCAGAGCTTCAAGTCCATACCTGAATACAGCATGCCTCGCAGCGCATGCGCTGCCCAGGCTCGACGTAAAACACAGCCTTGCAGCCGGCAACATTAGCAGCAATAGCAGACTATGACAGCAAAACAGCCAAACAGATATTTTTACAAATTTATCTTTTTGGAATTATGGAGACCACAAGGAGACTGAGAATGCGCATGTATGTATGGTAGGGTTGTTGGGAAAAGGGGACCAAAACAACCCATATATAAACAGTTGTGTGGCGACTCCATCTTGTTTGTTGAAAGGCATTAGGTCATGTGAGGACTGTATATGCAGCCTAAACCCAATTTATCGTTTAAATCAATTTCTTGGGCAATAATACCGTGCCCAGGCAGCTGAAGACAGGTGGTCAAATAACATTAACAAAATAAGCATTGGCAAAGCCAAGATGCGTGGGTTTAGCAAGCCAACGCAAAGGTTTTTTTTTTTTTTTAGAAAGCATGTCACAAAAACAAAAAAAAACATTCCATTATCTAAAACGTGGTGGCCATATGCTTCAAATAACTTACATTTATAAAATAGATAGCCACAGCATATAATGTTAATAGAACAGTATGAGTACACAGGCAGGTGTGCTTAGAACAGGTATAGAAATCCTTCTTGGTTTTAATGCATATCACAGGATAAACTGATTATTACTGGTGCATATAAAATGCACTATTAGCTTTGAATTTCTGTAACCCGAAGACATAGTTTAAACACATAAGGATGACTAAAAAAATATAGGATTAAAGAATACAAAGATTTAAAAAAAGCACTGGGAAAGTAAAGGATTGGCCCTTCAGTCCTGGAAGGTAAACACGCACATCACGGCTGCTGTGCAGCATGGCTTAAAGTAAAGAGGAACAAAAGCACTATTAAGTGGGCAGCTTTGATCGCGTAACAGCACTTTTTCTTTAAGTCATGCTGCACAGCAGCCTGTGCTGCTGGGCAGTATGTCTAAAAATCTTTAAACAAATCCAAATAGCACTCGCATCCACAAGCTATTTGGCTTTTTAAATATTTTTTTGTGGCAGACAAGGGATGGAGGGGGGCAGGGGAACCGCGGTCAAAGCTGCTGGTAGGATGCTTGCACATTGTGTTTTTTAGCTTTATACAATAACTGATGCATTTTTAAGAACGTTGCTGGATTTAGTCGGCCTATTTTAGAATTGAAAACTTACTTTTTATTAATTTCTCCTCCGCGCTGTGGTGTCCTGCTTTTAACTATCCTTGGACACTGCTTCTCGAGTTCCCGCTTCACCGGACCGCCGCGGCTTGCCGTTTGAGCGGAGGGAAGCGGAACTCATTGGACGCACATAGTGGACTTGCGGCTGGGTTAGCAGCCTAGTGCACTGCCTATATAGCTCAGTCTATGGGTCGGATGCGCAGCGGTCAAAGCTGCTGGTAGGATGCTTGCACATTGTGTTTTTTAGCTTTATACAATAACTGATGCATTTTTATAAGAATGTTGCTGGATTTATTCGGTCTATTTTAGAATTTAAAACGTACTTTTTATTCATTTCTCCTTTGCGCTATGTGGTCTTACTTTTAACTATCCATGGGACACTGCTTCTTGAGTTTCCGCTTCCCCGGTCCGCCGCGGGTTGCTGTTTGAACGGAGGGAAGCAGAACTCATTGGATGCACATAGTGCACTTCCGGCTGGGTTAGCAGCCTAGTGCACCGCCTATATAGCTCAGTCTATGGGCCGGACGTGCAGCGGACGTGCGCAGCCGGTGTGCTAAAGGCAAGCCCGTCTGCGCCCGTCCGCACATGGATCGCGCCGAGCGCCAGGGATGCCGTCAGTTTTTCCAGCCAGATGGTATCGCGCCAGCACTATACAGGCAAGGAATTGCGTGATTTGAACCATATACCTTCTACTAGGCTCAACAAGTGCGCATGTTTTGATCTCAGCAAACTGTTTATAAAGAAGCTGACCAGTTGCGCTAACTGCAGCTTCTTTCTATTCCGAAATCCTACATCCCGCACGCTCCTCTATAATAACTTACCATCCTCAGCGGACAGTACTAAACTCCCTCATATAACGCGCAGCACCCTCATCAATGCACAGTCTTTGCCTAAACATAAGTTGGACATTGCTGAGCTGATTGATGCTTGGGGCTTAGACATGCTTCTAATTACAGAAACATGGGCTGATCAGGCAGCAGGCCCTGATTTCTCTGTTGCTGTCCCACAGGGCTTTACGGTATTTAGGCATGACAGAATCCATAAAAAAGGCAGTGGACTTGCTTTGATTTATTGTGATACATATATAGCTTCCTTAGAGCCTATATCTTCCCAAGACTGTGAAGTCTTTTTTTTCAATTTAAAAATAGCCAATCGTATCTCGTTTAAAGGGCTATTGCTTTACCGTCCACCAGGGGCCAAAAATGGGTTCCTCACTTCTCTCAATCCACTTTTAGAAACCTGTCCTCTTGAAAATAGTTCACACATTCTAGGTGATTTTAATTTTCATCTTGATACCATTACAGATAAAAACACTACCTCCTTACTTGACATTATGACCCTGGCAGGCCCAGGCCAAACGTTTATGGGCCCTACACATCGGGCTGGCCACACCCTAGATGGAATCTTTACTAATAATGAATTAATGGAGATCAAAGAGATTCTTCCATTGTCTTGGACCAACCATTTTGCAGTTATTTTCGAGCTTAATAGTCCGCCCGCTGCTTGGGCTAGCATATTTAATATGCCCACGAGATCTTACCACAATTGGAAGCAGGTTGACAACAACTTGCTTAGTCTCCAACTTTCACGTTCTCAAATGAAACTGCCTGAGAATGCGGAACATGCCTCCATCAATTCAATCATTGGCTTATGTCGGTAGCTGATAGTATAGCTCCTCGCAAAAAAAACCTCAAGTAACAGGAAAGTTCCATCAGCTCCTTGGTTTACAGAAGCCCTTAGATCTAAAAAACAAGATTGTAGAAGGCAGGAGAGACGGAGATCAAACTATAATGGAAATGAGCTCTCCAGGTATAAGACCCTACTATCTGAATATAAATATCTGATCCGGACGGAAAAGCGTGCTTACTACGCTAAACAAATCAAGGAGGCAAAAAACTCCACTAAAGAACTTTTCCGGGTGGTAACCAAACTGTCCGTACTCCCTGAAACAAATGTGAATGAACAGTACCAAGCCTTTTGTGATTCACTAGCCCACCACTTTCAAAACAAAGTGGAGCAAATCTATGTCACTTTTGACAATAGGACCAGATCCGATACACATGTTTCGGCAAATTCCCGATTCCCTAGCGTTCCAGCTTTCTCGGAATTCAGACCAATAATCAACGACGAGATAACTCTTATTCTACAAGCCAAATTGAGCTCTCCTCATGACCCACTTGCCCCTAGGATATTCAAACAAGTCCCTGAGATTCTCGGCCCTAGTCTAACCACCATCTTTAACTAACTATGTTATCAGATGGGGTTTTTCCTTCGATTTGGAAAAGGGCATCGATTTTACCCCTTCTGAAAAAACCCAGTCTTGATTCAGCCTAACCGAACAATTACAGGCCCATTTCGCATCTTCCACTCCCGGCTAAATTGGTGGAAAAAGTCATGAGTGACCAGCTTACATTCTATCTTCAGGAACACAATTTTCTAAATGAGTCCCAGTTTGGTTTTAGGGCAGAGCATTGCACCAAAACAGCCCTAATAAAAGCTACAGATGAAATCAGAGCAGTCTTAGATGTAGGAGGAGCTGCGGCCCTCATTCTGCTCGACCTGTCAGCAGCGTTCAACACAGTGAACCACAATCTGCTTCTCAACTGTCTGAATACTCTTGGTGTTACGAACAATGCATTAGCATTGGTCTCTTCCTTTCTATCTGGCAGGATACAATCAGTTGCCTTGGGCAGCTACAAATCCCCATCCTTTGCTCTCCCTTGTGTGGTCCCACAGGGCTCCTCAATGAGCCCTACTCTCTTTAATATTTACGTGTCGGAATCAGCTGCGCTAATCAAATCCTTCGGTATGGCATTAACATCCTATGCGGACGACACTCAGATTATTCTGTCCATTTCTAAAAATCGCATGACGCCAGTAAAAAGATTCAGGGACTGTATGCTGGCAGTCAGCTCATGGATGAGCTCACACTGCCTCAAGCTTAATTAAGGAAAAACGGAGGTAATCTTTTTTGGCAACTACTCCCCAACTTGGTCGCAGATCTGTTGGCCGGACGAATTGGGGGCAGTACCTACCCCCAGCTCCCAAAGCAAAAAATTTGGGAGTGATCATTGATGAGAAATTGAACTTTGAGGCACGGGTCAAAGCTGTTTCCTCATCTAGCTTCTTTTTGCTCAAGGTGATTAAGAACATTCTACCTTTTATTCCAGCAGATAGTAGGAAAACTATGGTTACATCTCTAGTCCTTGCTAAACTGGACTACTGCAATGGGCTCTATCTCGGCATGCCCGAGAAGCACTTACTTAAGCTTCAGGTGATTCAGAATGCCACTGCAAGGCTTCTGCTATGGATCCCCAAGTTTCAATCAGTAGAAAAACATCTCCAGAAATTGCACTGGCTTCCAGTTAGGAGTAGCATAAATTTCAAGGCCATATGCATTAAATATAAGGCACTACATGGTTCAGGTCCTCAGTTCTTGAGGCGGTCACTGTATTGGTATTCTCCAAAAAGATACCTCCGCTCGGAAGGGGCGAACTTGGTGCTCCCTTCCAGATTTTGTAAGTACAACTGGGGCAGCAGGAGTTTCAAAGTGGGGGCTACAAAGCTCTGGAATGGCCTCCCCTTTTCCATCAGAAATCTCCCTTCTCTGATAGCCTTCAGGAAGGCTCTCAAAACCTGGCTATTTAACCAATAGAGGTTCCAGCTTGCTCAGGACTTCTAGCGCCAAGACACCGTTTGGTATTCATGCGCTTTATAAATTTTAATAACATAATAGAACCGTTGGGGAGGCAGCAACTTAACAGTCATCGGGAGGAGGGGGAGGCAACCAACACGAGGGAGGTAGGAGGGAGCAACAAACACAACGGGGAGCAGAAGGAGGGTGGGGATAAGTGCATGGACGATGAGAGGAGTGAGAGACTGCAGACACATGAACTTTTAGAGAGTATATTTGAAAGAAAGAAAAAAAATACCTGCAGGAGCCTGCGGCCAGTGGAAGCAGACTGGCCACATACAGGAAGCTGTTCAGCAACGGCAGAGACAATAGTTAAGCCCTTAGAGGAAGCAGAAGGAGCGGATCAATCAGAAGTAAGCCTACAAGAGTGATGTGGAAGCCAACCAATGGTAAGTAATAGGCGGGCTCTAAGCACGTTTTAAGCTTTATTTTTTGTTAACAAGAGATTTCACTGACCGCACATGCACACAATTCAGGTGAAACTTCAAGATAGAATTCTGGAAAGGGGAACAAAAAAAAATGGAAAAGCATCTCATAAAAGTGAAAACGGGAATGTGTTCAATAAAAGTGAAGTCATTATTGTAACATAGAATTCACCCCTACTGCTGCAGACAGAAAAGGAAGTGAGGAGAGTACACCAACTGTTCTGACCAGGGTTTACCCCTAGATGTACTAAGACAGCAGCGCATTCTCTGTCTGTCTGTTGTAACCTAACCATTGGTTTCTTCCTTTCCCTCCCGCATTCTTTTGCCACTTAGTACATTGCTGTAATGAATAAAAGATGGTGCGTAGCCAAGTCATATGGATTAAAGATGAAGGTTTTTTAAGCTTGTTCCAAGTTACAGATAAGCCACACCAGGAGCAGCATCCTTACTGCCCAGCCCATTCCTTCAACTGACACTCATTTAACCACAAACACTCAACATTCTAATGACCTCACATACTGGCTGAGCAGCAGGGACCTGGAACTCTGAGGAGGATGCATAGCAACAGAGACAAGTCACAACACACGTCTATGAAGCTTGATTGGAATGTTGAGTGCGCTCTGTCAGATTACCCTGTAGAACACGTTTAAATGCTATTGAAATGCTAGTTTTAGAAAGGACTCTAAAAAAATGTGTAAATGCGCCTTTGTAGAACAAGTAAATAAACCAAAATATAAAAATGAAAGATGCTATTAGAAATGCTTCATTTATAATTGCGTATATTTCAAAATTTTGTACTAAGCAAGTATACTTTAGCCTGTGCAGTGACTAGGTTCAAAGCTTTCCCTTTCACACTTTGCTCATAGTAAAGTATTCTGTACAACTGACTAGCATTGATGTCATCCTAGAAATGTGGTGACTTTAATATCATGTTCATTTAGTTCCTCACCCCACATTAGATCATTCCACTAGAATAGACCTATTGAAACTGAATAGAACAAATGGTGACAGACTTATAAATGTTGCTTCCAAATAACTTGATATATGTCTTCATATTTGTTGACTAGCCTTTGTCTCTACATTAAAGCTTACAGTACATCTTTTAGCTGAGGCAAAAGGTTCTCATGGGAACCTTTCCTCATGAAAGAATTATACTAAAAAACTGTATCAATCCGGATGACTGTGGGAATCGGAAGAAGATGCATCGTATGACTGACAATACCACCTTACGAACCGTTCTGATTGGACATCAACTGAAGACGTCTTTGAAAAACGATACTTGTATGAGAAAACTATCAAATTGAGTGTTCCTAGCTAGTTAGACACACCTATATATTCCCTTTACCTGTCCAGTGGTCCTGCTGCTGGATTTTCTCCTCTGCCAGGGACTCTTCTTTATGGAGAGTGGAGTCCTATTAGATATTCTTGAGATGATTTACCGTTACTAATTTGTCATCAAAGCTACTGCACGATCGCTAGTTTAAATACAGTTGCTACTGCAACTGTAGGAAACTCTGCTGGGTTTTCCAGAACTACTCTTCATGAGAAGTTAGTCCTTTATTGTCCGTTCCAATTGAGCTCTTTATGGGTTCTTGTTTAGAATAGGTCCATTGGCTAGTTTAATGGGGTTCTTTGTGGAACACCAGTCTTTATTGCTGATTTCTAACCTCTTATTTTATTTCTGTAAATTACTAAACCGAATAAGGATATTTGAGACCTCTAACCTTAAAGAAAAAATAAAGCCTTTAAAACGATCTTAATCTCTCGTCATTTACTCATCGCAAAAATAAATGTCCATGATGTTTTAATGACTCTCTAGGAAGCTCCAATTCTCCTAACAGTGGAAAAGGTCCATTGACCTCTCTGGAGCATCAAGGATTCCCCAAGGTGACGTATGTAAGTGGGTGTATGTAAAAGGTCTGAACCAACTTGGAGAGTCCATTTGGGTTCCAGCACCTGCATGGTGAGTCTGGAGGCACTTACTGGTTTATTACCTGCTACTCACTAAAACTTTCACCTACCTTCTGGACCTCATTACTTCATATTGGCGACGAGCAAAGAATGCTGTGCAGGGGGTAGCAAAGTGTCTCCAACCCTATAGACGTTCTCACCATATGCTGTTCTCTGGAGTTTTCTTTACCTTAGTGGCAATTACTTTTATGATCACAGCAGTTTCTTTTGGACAGTAAGAGCATTACCTTGTGTCGTGAAATGAGTCTCTAACAATGCGACTGCAGTGGGTGATTGGCTGTACAAAACATCTGCTTCCATACAGGGTGCTATATAGACTTAAACCTAGCAGTGGAATCGTGACAAGCACTGCTGCAGGAGTTCGCCTCAGCGCTCGGTGTCCTGCTTTTCTGTGCTAGGCCGCCTGTCATCCTGCGGTGTAGATAACCACTGTGACCAGTCTTGGATCTTTTACAAGAACTTCCCCAAGATTTCTGCAAGGAGAGGCATATTTCTAATCTAACACAAGGAGATGATGGACGGACCGCCAACACTTTTCAGACACTCACCCCCAGTCACAGATGTGGGTTGAATCCATCATCGTTCTTTAGCTCACTCCCTGGACCGGAAGCAAGCATCCTGGGACCGGTTTCGGGCTAACAGCCCTCATCAGCCAGGCTAGCTTGAATGCAGTGGCAAAGTGAGCAAGGGACCCACGTCTGGGCATACCCTGCCAACTTAGGGCGAACAAAGCAAACACAATGGAGATGATGAACTGAGCACTGGCTGATGAGGGCTATTAGCCCGAAACCGGTCCCAGGATGCTTGTTTCCGGTCCAGGGAACACATGGCTTGGCAGTTCGGGCTGGACTGTTCCCATGAGGCACAGGGTCAAGACTGATTTGCATATAGCTGTGTCTGAACTGGGGTGGCGAAGTGAGCTCAAGAACGATGATGGATTCAACCCAGATCTGTGACTGGGGGTGAGTGTCTGAAAAGTTTCAGCGCTCCATCCATCATCTCCTTGTGTCTGCTTTGTTCGCCCTAAGTTGGCAGGGTATGCCCAGACGTGGGTCCCCTGCTCACTTTGCCACTAGATTCAAGCTAGCCTGGCTGATGAGGGCTGTTAGCCCGAAACCGGTCCCAGGATGCTGGTTTCTGGTCCAGGGAAGACCTGGTTCGGCAGTTCGGGCTGGACTGTTCCCATGAGGCACAGGGTCAAGACTGATTTGCATATAGCTGTGTCTGAACTGGGGTGGCGAAGTGAGCTCAAGAACGATGATGGATTCAACCCAGATCTGTGACTGGGGGTGAGTGTCTGAAAAGTTTCAGAGCTCCGTCCATCATCTCCTTGTGTTTGCTTTGAGGCATATTTCTAGCCACGCCTCCACAGATTCTTCGCCCGGCTCTAAGCGATGCCCGAGGTAGGAGTTTTTCCTCTAACCGCGCCTCATATTTCGCCATGATTCCTCAGACTCGACATTCTGCCAGTACGGGGTTTGAGGGGGTGCCTCTTCTTCAACGTGTTTGAAGTGGGTGTATCTCTTCAACCGCTCCTCTATCTTGCCACGCTTCCTCAGATCGACGTTTGGCTCTGAGAGGTGACTGAGGTGGACATAATTGTGTCCGAGATGGGTGTATCTTCTACTGCGCCTTGCCTGCAGCCTCCCTACCAAGGTGCTTTGTCTGGGGTCTGCTTGCCTAAGCACTCTCGTTTTAAGTTGGTAGAGCCGGAGGCGAGGTTTACCTTTGCCGCGCTGTTCCCTAAAGTGAAGTCTGACAAGGTTGTGCTGCAGTTAAGTACGGAGCCTTAGGCGGGGGTTGATCTCTGCCGCGCTGTGCCCTAGAAAGTTGAAGGAACTACTGCTCTTATAAAACGTCCCGAATTTCATTGGGTCTCTTGACCGGTGGATACGTACTGTTCTTGCTTGAGTTTCAAGGTCCATACCAAACTATTCTTGCCTGAATTGTTTTACTGCAACCTTTCAGTGGAAGTGTCATTTGCATTGTTATTCTGCTTCCACGGAGCACTTGATCAGACTGCAAATTGTTCAGTGCATTTCAAACCTTGCACTGTCTGTTATCTACAACATTATAATTTCTCTAGAACAGCGTATTAACTTTAGTGACATTGTTATTGACACTAGTGTATTATTCCATCGTCGTGTTAACCATTATAACTAAAGTCTATTACATGCGGAGTTATTGTTTTTAAGGAGTGTTCCTTTTCATCTGTTATGGCTAGCATGAATCAGCCTTCATTGCTATAGGTGGGGAAAAGTTTAACCCCTTTAGAGAACAGCATATATTATTACATATTATAGATATACTTACACGGAAAATATATGAAGATCTTCCAGAGCAAACCAAGGGTGGGGGAGGCGAAGGAGAAGGAGCCCAAGATGTATATGAAATTACTTTGAATAGACTAGAAAGCTAGTTCAAATTAAGATTAATGTAGTTTTAGAGAGACATACGTTTTTCAAAAGGGTTCACAGACAAGAGGAGAAAGTTGCATACTATACTGAAGAGTTGAGTGGGTTATCAGCCACATGTGATTTTGGTCAGCTTACTGGCTCCCTTATAAGAGACCAATTAGTAAAATGCACTAATAACTCTATAAAGTTCATTAAAAATTATTAGCATTAAACCCTAACCTTCAAGAAGCTATTGAACATATTGCTATATGTATAAAAGAAATGAAGGTACATTTGAAAGATGAATTGAATAAAGACTCCAAAGATGTTAACATAAGTGAAGTAGAAGAAATTTGCAAGGTAAAAAATGTACAAATTCAAAAATCAGATAAGAGATTCAACAGGGGTGACAAGTTGAAATGTTTCAGATGTGGTAACGCCAACAATTAGCTAACAGTATTAAATGTCCTGCAAGATCGGATTTATGTAAGAAATGCAAAAGAGGGCATTTTACCGAAGTATGTTGCGATAGTGAAACAAAGGAAGTTGAATTTGTAAAATCCATTGATGAGGTTTGTACGGAAGGAAATATGTTTTCAAGTACACTTCATCGGAAACAAAGAAAGTGCCAATTACCCCACTTGTGACATCACTCTTGATGATATAACGTTTAATGTATTTGCTGACTCATGTTGTCCATATTTTCTTTGCGATAGTAAGATATTCGAAGAAAATTCCATGGGGAAAAACTACAATATTGAGCCTGCAGACATCAAACCGGGAGAATTAAACAGAAACCTCATTCCACTAGTAGGAATGACAAAAATGCATATATCTTTTAAAGACAGAGGGAAAAGTGTATTTAACAGAAAAAGGGTCTAATTTATTAGGGTGACAAAAACCAGAAAGAGCTAGGGATTAAGATGGACCCTCACAAAAAAGAACAGCTACTCATGGTTGACACATCAGTGATAGGGATAGAAGAGTTTCCAAAAGTTTTTACTGACAAATTAGGTCGCTTAAATAACTTTATTCATAAAATCAAATTAAAAGATAACACAATTCCTGTAGTTCACAAAATGAGACCTATTTCACTATAAATGGAAGATACTCTTAAAGAAGAACTGAATCATATAGAGTCCCAAGGAATCATTGAAAGTATAGAAAGTTCTGAATGGCTTGCACCCATAGTCATTGCTTCTAAAAGGAATTCCAAAGATATCAGCTTATGTGTGGACCTTAGTAGCCTTCATACAAACATTTGGGTAGACAGGCAGCCGCTTCCTAGAATAAATGAAATGTTGAGTTTAATTGACAATGCCAATTATTTTAGTGTACTCGATTTGTCCGCTGCATACCACCAAATTGCTCTACACAAGGATTCACGTCCTTTAACCTCATTTACTACTCCTTTTGGGGCATACCAATACTGTAGGATGCCTTTTGAGCTAGCATCAGCAACAGCTGTTTTCCAATGAGTAACTAAGTCAATTTTAAAAGACTGCCAAGATATCCTATGCTTCCAAGTTGATATTTTAATCTGTGGAGCAGAGGAAAAAGAACACAACGAGAAACTGAGATTAGTTCTTAATAAACTTAAATCAGCTGGTTTGACGACAAAGAGCGAAAAATGTAGAATCGGTGTCGCTGCAGTTTATTACTTAGGACATACTATTTGAAGTGAAGGCATCAAAACTAAAATTAACCTTATTCATTGGATGAGAAATTCCCGTGTTCCTACTAACAAAGAACAGCTGAAATCCTTTTTAGGTTTTGCTAAATATATGTCAAAATGTGTCAAGAACTTTTCTGACACTGAAAACCCTTTACTCATCATGTTAAAGAAGAGAAGGGCACAGTGTATGAGTGGAATGTTGTGCACTCTGAAGCTTTTGAGAAGATAAAAGAGGCGATTGTGAAAGCACCCAATATTGGCAAATGTAATTATAAAACCATTCTAACAATCGATGACAGCAACAAAGGCCTCGGATCCACTTCACCCAAGATAAACAATGGTTCGGAAACATAATTGCATTTGCGTCCAGACAGTTAAAAGAATCAGAACTCAATTACTCAATAATGGAGAAGGAAGCAAAGGCATGTTTTTGGGGTATATTGTACTTTAAGTTTTACCTGTAGGGTTTTCCATTCTTACTGAGAACAGACGATAAGCCATTGCTCTCAGTGTTGTCCACCAAAGGTAGGGAAAATCCCACTCCCCGTATTTCCAAATGGATTTGGGGTTTACAAAATTTAAATTTCAAAACAGTATATGTACCAGGTGAGAAGAACCTAGTGGCGGATTGCGTGACTAAATTACCCAGGACAGAGCACATATCTGATCCTATAACTCTTGATGAAGCAGTACTATCCGCTAGTGTACCTGCAATTTTAAAAGATAATTGGGACGAATGCTTCAAGAATGACATCCTTTTGTTAGCAGTCAAGGACAAAATTATACATGGATGGCCAGAAAAATGCAAATCCTTACAAGATGACTTACAACCATGTTGGAATGTAAGGAATGAGTTGTCCATTCAGGGAGAGTATGTTCTAAAAAATGATAGAATAATACCACCAGAAAGCCTCAGAGAACACATTATTGACATAGCCCATGAGGGGCATACTGGAAGCAGGGACGTGGAATCCCTATAGCTCGACACCCAGGACATATTGTTTGGGGTCAAGGACAAGCTTTCATGTTTATTTTGTCCTTGGGACAAGTAGGCCCAACCCCCTACAGTACAAACCCTTTGGCTGCCAGTTTACAGTACCACTTTATGGATCAGAGAAGGGCATTGTCTGCAGTTAAGGTAATATTTGTGTCCATAGGTTAATGTTGTTCGAAGTTGTATTTATGGATGGTTCATTAATGCAAAACCTTTATTATTAGGGTGAGCGCTCTAAGGAAATGTTGTATGCTCGGACTGCACTACTGACAGTGGTTCCAGTATAAAAATGTGTACACACGTTTGCAGAGTTTAACAATATGAGGCTTCGTATAATGCTCCCAAAATTCTCTCTGATTAAATGCAAATATTTGCAGAACCTTGAAAACAAGATTGATAATTCTTTGTTTTCACAATAAAATGTTCACGAAAAAATGAATAGGAAAAATATGGTTTGCCAAACTACTGTGACATTTTAAGTGCCATTTCTTTGAAACATCATTTAGTAAAATGGTTATGCATGCTAAATATTTCCAAAAAATATTCGGAACATCAATGTAACCAGTTTCAAAAACATTATGGGAAACATGTCAATAAACAAGCATTGGCAAAACCAATAGATCTGACATTGGTGGTCAGTCTTTTGGTTTTTTCAATGTGTGTCTTGTTTTGACATGATTTTTGTAAACTTTAGCTGCTGGGCCCTCACCATTATAAAAAACATAAGCAAAAGGATATTTTGGTCTCAAAAACACACATTGCCAAAGTAGTTCATAGCACTGAAGTTACAGATCTGGTTTGAATCCATCATCGTTCTTTAGCTCAGTTCGCCACCCCAGTTCAGACCCAGCCATATGCAAATCAGTCTTGACCCTGTGTCTCATGGGAACAGTCCAGCCCGAAACTGCCAGACCAGGTCTTCCCTGGACCGGATACAAGCATCCTGGGACTGGTTCCGAGGTAACACCCCTCATTAGCCAGGCTAGCTTCAATCCAGTGGCAAAGTGAGCAAGGGACCCCAGGTCTGGGCATACCATGCCAACTTAGGGCGAACAAAGCAAACACAAGATGATGATAGACGGAGCGCTGAAACTTTTCAGACACTCACCCCCAGTCACAGATCAGGGTTCAATCCATCATCGTTCTTTAACTCAATTTGCCACCCCAGTTCAGACCCAGCCATATGCAAATCAGACTGGGGTGGCTTCAACCCAGATCTGTGGCTGGAACAAAGTTTTCACATTAAATTTTGCCTCTATATATTTATATACTTTTAATGCATTCATTTTAATAATATTTAATTTTGTAACGGTTGTGGACCCCCTGAGTAGGTCTCACAGACCCCCCCAGGGGTCCTCGGACCACAGGTTAAGAACCACTGCTTTACACCGATAAAATCTGGCAAAGGTCAATAATTTTAAATATAGCACAGCCAGCTACATCAATCTCAGCACAATATAACAGCAAGTTACATAAATCACTGAAGTCTCTGAAAATATGTCCTTGCAAGTGCAGGCACATAAGGAGCGCATGAGGCACCTTTGATAGGTGATTGTCAAAATTCGGGTCGTGTGCCCTCCTACAAATCCTCCAATTGTTAATCAATAATCAGTACTTACCCAACCAATACCAAATAACACTGTATACAATATCTTTTTCATAGACACAAGGACAAGCCATGCAGAGGTGCGCTTTATCTATGAACGGTGAGGTGCACACGGACAGGACAGCACACATCGTCAGAAAGGCAAGAGGTGTGAACTAAGAGGGCAATGAGGCAGGCATGTACTGCCAGTAGAAAGGGAGAGACCCACCTTTATTCACATAGGGATTGAGAGTGGCTTGCGCCAAGAATGGCCCGGAGAATGCATTCAATCATAGGGAAAGGCAACTGCTGAGACGGAGGGTACACTGACCGAACAAGGGAGCATGCAAATCCACTACTCTAGACAAGCGAGCCAACAACAACGGATGGCTGCCCGGAGGTCATGATACGAGTCAGGAATAGAGACAGACCTGGAGAGTTTCGGGATGGGACGAGGAGTGCTGTCGAGGGAATGGAAAGCAAAGCAGTCTCAAGGGGACGGATTCGGTCATAATATAGTAAGCGAGTAAAAGCTCCAGTCAGTCAAGTAAACGGAACAAAGGAGAAAGAAGGCTAGGGCGCAGTGAGCCTCAAGCGACAGCTTGCTTAAGTGGTTAATAAAAAGAGAGCCTGCCGGAGCCTGAAGTGGACAGACACTGTCCACCGGAAGCACTACTTGGTCCAGGCTCCTTGGCAGGACGAAGACTCAGAAGCTCAGTAAGCAGACTGATGCTAGGAGGAGGCGCTGACCAACCGGAATCAAGGAAATGATAATGATGTGAGCCACATAGTAGCCAGCTAATGGTAAGTCCCTTTAAAGATGTATTTATTTATTTATTTTTAAATAAAAGCGATGTTGCAAGGCGAAACCTAAAAAACTGGATATTACTTATGGCGGACAGTCTCGGCAAAAAAAAACCCTAGAATGATCATGCATATGTGGAAGTGCGTCATCATGCTTACACAAGTATGCATCAGGACACTACGGCAGCGCCAGCATGATAAAGTATATGTATGCATGTTTCACCATGCCTATGTCATGATGCAGTAGCTATTTAAGCTTTTTTTAATTTGCTATTCTAAGATGGCAAATGTCTATCTTTCAGTGGTAAATTAAAAAAATAAAGATGTTTACAACAATGGGAGTTTACAGAATGAAGTGGCCTGGTAGCAAACCCCAGCTGCCTAGTCCACCTAAAAAGTTAAAAAAATAAAAATAAAAAAAATGGGCAAAGAGGGGCGTGGGAGCAACGGAGGAGTAGAGTTTGAGGTAGCAGAGGTTAGAGGGAGTACAATAACACCATCGAAAAGCAGCATTGTTGACACAGATGTACAGGAGTATAACGGAGGGGAGGAAATTAATAAAAGAAGAAAAAAAAAAAAGTGTGTAGGTCAGGAAGTGTGGAGAGCCAACGCGGAGCTCTGGGAGGTTGGAATGTGAAGGAAGATGGAGGGGGGGGGTGGGGGAGAAGAGAAAGCAAGAAAATACATACACTCCCATTGAATTCTATAGGGAAATAGCAGTTATCTGAATGTAAACAGTGGAAGGATCCATATCATTCAATCAAAAGGATGGTAAAGAAACTATGCCCTAGTGAAGGGACAAATGCAACAAGAGGAAGGAAAACCATCAAAATAAGAAGTAATGGACACTGGAGTCAGCCAATGATAAGCAACAGGCTGACCGAAAGCCCACTGCAAGTATTGGTTACTCTGCACAATTGGTCTTTTGACAACAGACAGCTAAACCTGCAAGTAGGTAAAACCTAAAAATAATTATTTCTCTTCAGGGTCCGTTAACATCGATTAAATCAAAGCTGAAATGTGTCAAAAAGCCCTGCAAATCCTCAAGCGCATCTTCAGGCTTTATTTGGATGATCCATTTTAATAATGCTAAGCAGCAGCAAGTTTGCTGCGGGCTGCTAAATAGAATATAGCGATTCAATGCTCACTTACCAGTCACCACTTGAAATGCTTGTGTATCCTAAGAGGTTACTCCTTAGAAGTTAGAAAACAATTGCGAGCGAGTGCATTTTCACTGCAAATTTAAATATGGCCTCTTTTAAAAGTACGCTATGTAAAAAAAACAAATATATATATATATATATTCACTGAAAAAACCATAGGTTTCAGGCACGTTATAGTTAGAAATTAGCATTTAAAAAACCTTTGAAATTCACTGAAAAAAACCATAGGTTTCAGGCACGTTAGTTAGAAATTAGCATTTAAAAAACCTTTTGAAATTCACTGAAAAAACCATAGGTTTCAGACACGTTATAGTTAGAAAGTTGCATTTAAAAAACCTTTGAAATTCACTGAAAAAACCATAGGTTTTAGGGACAGTTACGGTTAGTTGGACATTGCACTCGTACAAAACCCGTGAAATTCCCCGTTATAGTTAGTTCAGCTAACTATAACTCGCGCCCCGCAATGCACTGCTGATGACGTCACATATTACATCACTCATGACATGGTCAGTGACATCACTGATGACATCACTGATGACATCTCAAATGACATCACTGATGACATCATGCAGTGACTGTTTCTATAAAGTTTAAATATGTTTAATATATATGCCATGGTGTATTGAATAATGAGTGGGTGTATAAGTGTCTGGATGGATGATTTAGTAGGTGCGTGACTGACTCTATAAGTGAGTGATTAAACGTATCTTACTAAATGCATGGGTTAGTGACTAAACTGTGTGAATGTCTTTATCCGTCTGTCTGTTGGTGTGTAAGTGGCTGCATGGGTTTGTAAATAGCTACAGGAGTGTCTATGAGTTATTGATTGGTTGTCTGAGTATCTGTATGGGTGCCTGAGTTTGTGTGGATGGGGTGTGTGTGACTGCACATAGATGTATCAGTGGGTGATTCACTGGGTGCATGGTTTCAAGAGTGCATCTGTGATGGACTGTATGGGTGGGTGAGTGTGTGTATGGGTGTGTTAGTGAGTGAATGTATATCTCAGTGGTACATGTGTGAGTAACTACATATGTGAAAGGCAGTATATATGTGTGTTGGAGTATATAAATAGCTATAAGCGAGAGTGTGTGATTGTGAGAGTGAGAGTGACTGTATGGATGAGTGTGTGCTTGTATCAGTGATTGTATAAGAGCGTAAGAATGTGCTAGTTTTTGTATGAGTAAGTGAGCTGGTGTGTGTATAACTGTATAGGTGAGTAAATGGCAGTGTGATTAATTATTTGCATGACTGACTAGGTGTGTGAGTACCTCTATGGATGAGTGGCGGTGTGTGAATGTCTATGTAGGTGTATGAGTGCATATGATAGTCCTGTACTGAGTGACCGTAAGTATGAGTGACTGTACGGGTGAGTGAGTGGATGTGTGTGTAGACCTAAGAATCAGTGAGTGGGTATGTAGTTATTGGTGTTGGAGTGTCTATGGTTTTGAGAATGGCAGTCTGTAATTTACAGTGGGTGTATCAAAAGTTATATTAGGGTGTGAGAAGATGCAAATTATCACATGGATGATGTCGTCAGTGAAGTCATTTGAGATATCAGTGATGTCACTGACCATGTCATGAGTGATGTAATATGTGACGTCATCAGCAGTGCATTGCGGGGGCGCGAGTTATAGTTAGCTGAACTAACTATAACGGGGAATTTCACGGGTTTTGTACGAGTGCAATGTCCAACTAACTATAACTGTCCCTAAAACCTATGGTTTTTTCAGTGAATTTCAAAGGTTTTTTAAATGCAAATTTCTAACTAGAACGTGTCTGAAACCTATGGTTTTTTCAGTGAATTTCAAAGGTTTTTTAAATGCTAATTTCTAACTAGAACGTGCCTGAAACCTATGGTTTTTTCAGTGAATTCCAAAGGTTTTTTAAATGCTAATTTCTAACTATAACGTGCCTGAAACCTATGGTTTTTTCAGTGAATTCCAAAGGTTTTTTAAATGCTAATTTCTAACTATAACGTGCCTGAAACCTATGGTTTTTTCAGTGAATTTCAAAGGTTTTTTAAATGCTAATTTCTAACTATAACGTGCCTGAAACCTATGGTTTTTTCAGTGAATTTCAAAGGTTTATTAAATGCTAATTTCTAACTATAACGTGTCTGAAACCTATGGTTTTTTTCAGTGAATTTCCAAGGTTTTGTAAATGACAATTTTTAAATGTATTAATTATCTTTATTTTTTTGATACTGATTTACTACATTTTTTAAAACTATTTATTTTTTAAATTACATTGTAATTACATTATACATTACAAAATATACTTTCTCAGAATGAATTACTTTAGTTTAAATTCTTTGCAAATAGGCAATAGACTTTTAAGTACAGTAGTTACAGTTGTTGCAATGGGCAACACTATTTCAAACACAATGCAACATTGAGCTCAATGTGAATTTCTAGTTAAATGCAATTAGTTACTTTATGGATTACTTTTCTAACCACAGGACTGGATCCTAGATTCAGTCCTGGGACATCTCCTGTAAACAATTGAGTAAAAGCGTTTTGGTTACAGTACTGATTTTTAAGGAATATTATTGTATTTTAAAAGTTGACACAGAAACTTTTTCACATAGAATCACCAATGTTATCCTATTTGAGGAAATTCACTTAGCAGGTAAGTAGTGTTATCGTTACTTTTTCTTACTCACTGCTGGATCCAGCACTGGTGCATCTCCTGTAAACAGTTGAAAGAATGCGTTTAAGTCATACAGGTGATTTTTAAGGAATATTTGTAGTTTGTGAAAATCGACACTTTGAAACTTTTCTGCTGAAAACCAGACAGTGGATTCCTATGGAAGGAAATACAAGTTACTGGTAAGTACAGTTAGAATTACTTTTCAGGGTCAGTGCTGGGCTAAAAGATGCAGCACTGGGTTCTCTCCTGATAACAGGTGAGTAAATCGGAATTCGTAGTTCGGCTGATTTTAGAGGAATATTTGCACAATGGTGAAGGAAGGGGTGGGGCCTGAGGTGACATGTCTGCAAACACGCCCTGTGGCGCGTTTTAAGTTGAGAATTAATTCCTCCTCAATCCCGAGGGTCCCTAGGGGCCAACTAGCCCACCAGATACCTCCAGTATGCGCCAGAGAGCTGCGTTGCAGAGAGGTGTTCAGAGGCCACGCCCCCTTTTGCACCTCTCTGCAACGCAGCTCTGTGGTGCTTTCTGGACGTACCTGGTGGGCTAGTTGTCCCCCAGGGACCCTCAGGATTGAAGGGGATTTAATTCCCCATCTTAAAACACGCCACGGGGCCTGTTTGCACACATGTCATCTCATGCCCCGCCCTCCCTTCACCACTGTGCAAACGCGCCCGTGGCGCGTTTTAAGTCGGGGAATTAACTCCCTTCAATTCTGAGGGTCCCTGGGGTGCAACTAGCCCACCAGCTCCCTCCATTATGCGCCACAGAGCTGCGTTGCAGAGAGGTGTAAAAGGGGCGTGGCCTCAGAACACCTCTCTGCAACGCAGCCCCTGGCGCATACTGGAGGTTCCTGGTGGGCTAGTTGGCCCCCAGGGACCCCCAGTATTCAAGGGGAATTGCTCTCCATCTGCAAACGCGCCAGGGGCGCGTTTGCAGAGTGGTGAAAGAAGGGGCGTGGCCTCCGGCGCGATGCCGGTGTTTTTTTGTTTTTTAAGAAGGGGGCTGTGTGGCCCCCTTTTCAAATTTATTGGTCCTGGGGACCCCATCCCCCAGGGCCTGCCCCCTATTTTTCTTTTTTTTTTAAACAATTTGGAAGGGTGCCGCGTGGCCCCCCTCCCGAGGCCTTAATCGGCCCCGGGGACCCCATCCCCCGGGGCATGGCCTTTTTTAAAAATGTTTGTTTTGGAGGGGGGCTGCGTTGCCCCCTCCTCAGGCCACTTATGGCCCCGGGGACCCCATCCCCGGGGCCGGCCCTCTCCGTTGGGGACTGTGGGGGTCCCCAGTCCCCCACAGTCCCGCCGGCTCCCCGCGTCCCTTGGGAGCCGGCATTGCTTTTCCACATGGGGAGCTGCTAAGATGCAGCTCCCCATGTGGAAAGCTAGTTTGCTTTGGATATTGGGCGAGAGCAGGTTCTCTGCTCTCGCTTCCAATATCCAAAGCAGTTTGCTATGACAGGACGGGAGCCGCGAGGCTCCCGTCCTGTCATAGCAAACTACAGTGTCCCGGGGTAGGCACCCCGGGACACTGCAGGAGCCGGCCCTGGGGGGTGGCGGTCCCCAGGGCCATCAAGGGCTCCAGGAGGGAGGCCGCGCTGCCCCCCTCCCTTGAATTGCACAGCCCCGGGGAGGTGGTGGTCCCCGGGGCGTGTGGGAGGGGCTCAAGCCCCCCCACATAGGTAATTTTAAAAAAAATAAAAAGAAGCCCCGGGGGGTGGCGGTCCCCGGGGCTGCGGGAGGGCCGAGAGCCCTCCCGCATCATTTTTTTTATTAAAGCCCCGGGGGGTGGCGGTCCCCGGGGCTTGGGGGGCCTTAGAGGCCCGCCACACATAAATCTTAACCCCCGGGACTTGGTCCACTCGGGGGCCAATTACCAAAGAAGCGCGGGAGCCCGCGCTTCGTTTTTTTTTTTTTTTTTTTTAAATCGGCAGGATCCGTGCACCGTAAGCGCATCCTGCCAATTTAAAAAAAATTATAATAATTTTTTTGGGCCCTGGGGGTCCTTGTAGGACCCCCTGAGCAGGCCTAGGGGGTCAGGGTGTTTCTACCCTGCCCCCTTTTAGCGTATTGTGCACTTTTTTTTACTGCTTTCTTGTTGGAAACAAGATGGCTGCCAACACTTCCTGGTTTGGAGTGTTGACAGCCAATTAGCATGCAGCTCGTGGTCGGGAGGGTGCGCGGATCCTCCGTGCCTCTAAATATCGAAACTTTTATTTTGGATTTTCTCAGCAACTACTGAACGGATTGACACCATTTTTAAAAAGGGTGCTTTCTGAACCAAGCACTACCTTTTTACCAAATTTGGTGTAATTCCGTTCAGCAGTTTTTGCTGTAGCCTTGCATAAAGTTTCCTATGGGAAATCGAATTTTTCACTCTTATTTTTTGAATTTCTCCGCAACTACTGAACGGATTGACACCATTTTTAAAAAAAAGGTCGCTTTCTGAAACAAGCGCTACCTTTTTGCAAAATTTGGTGTAATTACGTTCAGCAGTTCGGGCTGTAGCCGTGGCTAAAATTTCCTATGGGAATTAACATGGAGAAAACGCGTTTTGGGACCCCCCTTTTTTCTCGGCCCCCGCTTGACGAATCAACCCGAGACTTTCACGGTAGGAGCGGAGCGCCCCAACAAGTTGGAAGCTTTCGCGAAGATTCGTCAACCGGCGCAAGAGTTATTTCAAATAGAATGTTGCGGATTTCCTATGGATAAAAGGTCCTAACTATAACTATCTACTGGCGACCGCCAGTAGATAATATATATATATATCTCTCTAATGGCTTTTCTGCTACTGCACTTCCCACGCTGCAAAAAACATACTGCAGAGGTCGTTACAACATTTTAACCTTCCAAAGGACAACCTGGTGATAATTAATAGTTGGTTGCTCTTCAGTGTCTCCCCCTGCCCCCCATAAAAATATACTTTTGGGAGGTTGTAGGGGTTATGGCGAATGACGCGTCTTTCTACTGCTCGAGACAGCCTGCGTTGTTCACCTTTTCTTTTAACACATACCCAACATTAAAGAGGTGTTTTTGTTTGAAGAAAAAAAACATAGCATTTCCTCTTTGTAATCCTGACTGCTCCTCTGCGTGCATGCTTCAATTGAGATTCTGCACCTCCCAGGTATGTCAACTTCGGTCCTATCATCCAGTTTTCCTGTCAACAGTCTCAGGATCTGTGGGCACCTTTGAGCTCCACTTTTGGTATGTTCACTTCAAACAAGACAAGCATAACGAAAGCAAAAATCAAAATGAAGCGATGGTATTTATTGACTCTGGCAGCATGTCATCACTTTCAGCTCATCTATTTCAATGCAGACAGGGGCCAACCAAATGCACGTGCGTTTGGTCACGCTCCAAAAGAGACAGTCAACCAGAGACTGCTAGACCATGTCCCCTTCGTACAGGAACAGAAGACAGTTATTCATTAAATGCTCTTATTAAATAACAGCACTATCCCTGCGTACTATACTAGACAAGTGCTTTCATGAGATCACCAAACTTGTCATGCTGGATCTCAGCTCCCACACAAAGTGAGTGCAGCCAAAATTCTGTGGAAGGCAGGCTCTACTAGGTGGGGTACAATGACCAGAAGTCCAAAACTGTGCTTGAGATCAACCCAGGCGTGTTTGGCCTTTATGGTCCTCGTCAGTGAGCTGCCGCTTGCGTCTATGGCACAGAGAAGAACCCACAGGCGTTCCCTTGCAAATTAGGTTGCTATCCCTCAGACCAAAAAGAGATAGATGGAAGTGATTGAGTCAATCTGAACTATTGGATGCATTTATTGTCACCATTTTTAGATCATGTTTGGTATTACAGACAACCAACAATATGTGAACGAGGGAGCACCCCACCCCAAAGGAGGAAATCCTGCCTTACTACGAGGTATCCAGACTGCTCATAGCACTCCCCACACACTTGTGGTGATGCCATGTCTTCGCTTTGTAACGCATTGGAGCTCAGCAGGCCTGCTATATTGACCTCAAACGTCCTGATGGATGTGGCTGCCCTTCAAAGTAACAGAATTAGCTCTGGAACTTCTAAAGAAGTACTGTGGCCCAATGGAAGAAATAATCAAAGTGTCCTTGTATGTAAATATTTTGACTACACAGTGTGCTCTACCAATGCCATTTGCCTCTTATACAATCAACCAAAATCCTTGTACCTGCTTTGACATTTAGTATAAAATGTATTTGTTTCAGACGTTTTCATGGCAACACTGCTTCCTGCAGTGGTTGCAAAGCCAACACAAGGGCTAGATTTGTTATGCGGAAACGCTCGTCGCTCCTCCGCGGCCACTTTGTTCCTCACATAGCGAGCTGCAGCGCCTAGGGCCAGTGCAGTGTGGTCCTCCGACCACTAGAGGGAGCGGTCTGCTTCGCGCGTCTGACGTGCCTCACTGCCCGAGCCAGCCCTCGCTGTCAGTTTCAGATCTCAGACCGGCCAGCAGGGTGGTCAGCTTCTGCAGAGTTCAAAAGCCCCATTTGCCTGGAGCGCAACACCCTATTAGGGTCTATATTTTCTCATCGCTTATCGCGCTCGGTGCACTTAAGGCACCGGCCCAGGCAAGTCCAATTACCCCATAATCTGCAAGGGGTGTGAGGTGTCCACAGAGCCTGGTTCCCTATATTTGGCCCCCTGGGCTTGAATCTTGGGCTGGAAGGTCCCCACCCTCTATATAACCCTCTTATATTAGCAGGGAACCCCTACCTGTACATTTTCTTTGCCTCCCTGATCAGGATGAGCGATGTTGAGGAGACCTATGCGGAGGACGATAGCTTTACCTACCTCCCCATAGATTACCACGTTTGCAAGGTCATGGACGCCTCCATTTCTAAGGCGATTTTGCAGGCAGTGGTTTTCCGATGCCGAGCCAGAGTCAGGTTCTTGCCCATGGCATCTTTCGCCTCATAACATACAGCCAGACACAGCCAGGCACATCACTAGGGAGTACTTTCCAGGTGCCCTCTGACATGCCAGACCTGGAGGTCCACAATCATAAGAGCGGAATGCCCGCGCCCCTCCCTGAAGAACAGGGTAGCACTCACCCCTGAGATAGATAAACGCCAGGCTACCTTCCTATGAAGTACATGCGTGACCCCAAGAAGGGGGATTGACCGGTCCTGGCGGGCTTGCCAAAACAAGCTTCTGGATATTGCAGGCCCCTTGACCAGCATCCTAGATATGGCAGTGGACACCAAGGCGTCTGGGACATGGATTTCCCCGAGGTTCTATAAAGTTGGGCTCAGCGGGCTGTCATCTTCCAGGGGGAACGCCAACTGTGCCCTCTGCACCTCCCTGAGACAGATTGCACAGGTGGTGGGATTGTGGTCAACCTCCATACAGGCCATTTTCCCAGGCCCCCTTCATTATGAGAGTCCTTCAAGCCCTCCAGCGCTTGAAGGACTCTCACCTCAGGAAGGGCCTCACATATTCCCAAGTGGTTCCTCGCTTTGACCATCAAGCGCTACAAATCGGCTTGGTCTATATGGCTGGACTGGTGTTACCAAAGACATCTGGATCCCGTGGGTACAGACATTGTCCACATTCTGAATTTTCTCGCCTCCCTGGCGTCAGGGGGACTTGCATATAGATATATAAACACTTTCAGTCTGCAGTTTTCTGCGGGCCACTCACCAGTCGGTGACCATCTAGTTGGTGAGCATCCCCTGGTGAGGAAACTGTTGAGACATCCGCCTATCCCTTCCACCGGAACCCAGATATTCTGTCCCATGGGATGTAAAAAAAAAAAAAAAGTCCTTAACATGTTCTTGTCCTGGCGATCCAAACAAATACCTTTTGTGGAAGGAGCTTTCAGCTAAACTGGCCACCCATCTCTGTTTGTTCTCATGTCAACGAGTCTCCGAAGTAAGGGCACTGGACCTAACAGGTAGAGTTTTTACCCCGGACGGGGTTACTTTCCATATCTCACGATGTACAAAATGCAATTCTCGTGTGATTACTTACCCCTCCTTTCCAGATTCCCCAAAACTATGCATTGTAAGGTGCATAAAGAGCTATGAGACTATGACAGGAGACATCCACCCACATGGAGAGAGACAGCTCTTGAAAGTCCCGAGGAAACCATTCCGGGCAGTCTCTTCGCCTACCATCGCCAGATGGGCTTGATGGGCCATGCAAAAAGCTGGAATAGCTATCAAACTGTTCGGGGCTCCCTCTGTCAGGGGGGCGATGGCATCAAAGGCATTCTACCTCAGAGCCCGTATAGAAAATATCATCAACGCAGCGGACTGGTCTTCGAACTCTACTTTTAAAAGGTTCTACATCAAACCAGTCCCATCTATGGCTTCGCTGGTTGTGTATTAGCTTTAAACACGCGTAATCCTTGATTCCGGCCCAGACATAGAATGAAAAATTTCATAGCTATCGTAACAGAAAGTTTAAATTCTATTAAGGACACAGAGGCGAAGATTATCCTGTCTGGTATTGCATACTCCCGCCCTCACAGGCGAACTGCGTACGGAATAGGAATGCTTTAATCAGATGAGATTATTCTTGAACAAAGAGTTTGCCTGAATTGTGATGATGCAGACTCCGGATGGTTGTATTTTTTAAGCATATTCCAGATATGGGCTCATACATCTCTGCTCATTTTTCCCTAGGATCGGGTGGGTTGAAACAGGATTAAAGATATCATTAACCGTCTGCAATCGCAGGAAGAAAGAGGAGGA
The DNA here is from genome assembly GCA_963921515.1 of Calotriton arnoldi. NCBI lineage: Eukaryota > Metazoa > Chordata > Amphibia > Caudata > Salamandridae > Calotriton > Calotriton arnoldi. The sequence goes on along the minus strand of CAWUFW010001738.1, from coordinate 912,505 downwards.
GGAGGCAGCAACAAGGGACTATGGAGATGCCATGGATGCAAATGATAAGACAGTGCTAAAGTTTTAACTGTAGCTTCTTTCCCCCAGGGTTGTGGGAAATGAAGTTTTATTTTTTCTCCAATGGCCGCTGTTAATAAAGTGGAGAAGGAACAGCGAAATCCTTGCCTCTGTGTCCTTAATAAAACTGAAACATTCCATTTCAATAGCTAGGAAATTTTTCATTTGCCCTAACATGGACCAGATTATTATTCTTTGAAAGCCCTTTCACATATTTTTGTGATAGGGCTTGTGTGGCCCCAACATCACATAGAAACTGCAGACAAAATACAGAAGTAGCACTTTCACATCCATTAAAAAAAATGATGTGCATACTTTCAATCTGCGTTAAGACAGGGGACACAATTAATTTACCAGTGAAAAGACAGGCAGAGCTCAAATAAAAATATTTGCCATTTCGTCATTTCCCTACTATCCCTTCAATAGCTCAAGTCAAACAATTTCCAGTCCACACTCTTTGCAACCTAGCAGCCCCTGATAATTTCCCAGGAGCCTGCTATTCCCCCATGTCCATCTACCTAACAATAAACCCTTCCAAAGACTCAACAGAAACACCACCACAGGTAAATTCCCATCTCACCACTCAGAACTCTCCAACTGCAACACTTAACCCTCATAAAACTCTTCCATGCCATCATCAAACTCTGCAGCTTTACACATCATTTACCTTACCAATCCATGTTGTGCCTCATCCGATTGCTACAGCCCACAGATAATCCAATCAAAACTCACTTCCAGGCAAGCACCTATCCCAGTAAAACAACCCAGTAATGCGCTCTCAAAATGCTGTGTGACCTTTTCTTCTCCAAAAACGTAAAGCAGCAAAAAAAACAATTCCTCGCCTCTAGCCATCTCTCAATCTGCTTCAATCAAAAATTAAAGAAAATGCCTCTGTAAAAAAAACCTCCTTTAGCCTCAACTAGAACTACATAAACACTGTAGTACAACCATCTTTCCCCCTCACCCTCGTGCTCTGTCAACCATCTGAAACTTTAAACATAGTCAACTGCAGAAGCCTTTTTAACAGAGAGAGCACTCTGCTGTTGCTCATTCTCCCACCTTAACTGATCCTACACGGTGTCATGGTGTAAACTCGTGTGCACCAACCAGCAGCCTGTGACATCTCCTATGGCTGTGTGTTGTCCCTCTGAATCTTTTAGCTCATCAAACAGAGGAAATCTTCTCTTACTTTGGCTTGTCCTTCACAGACACGCAAACTTTCTTGCTCAGCCCTCCCGTAACCCCGGGGACTCGAGCAAATAAACAGTCAAACTGCAATCAAACAATGGATAGCCATATGCTACTTGACTGTAAAACCTCTAAGACCAGAATAATTTGTTTCACCCTTACTCCACCATCTACAAATTAATTTTTTAACCAAACGACTTAGATAACCCTGGTTTGCATTCATGCTTATGTGGGGCAATCTCCACCCCCTCGTGTAGTATTTCCTGTCAGAAAGCTCAACAGCACACAAGAATAAATAAAACGACATTTCTTTTTAATATATAATAAAGATGAAATGTACAGAACACCAAAGTAAGTGCAATGTTCTTTTGTGCTGAGTAATGCAACGTAAGTCATCTGTGTTGTGGACAATTACATTACGGTAAACATGAACAAATGCATGCATTTAAAGTGTTCAAATGCAGTGCAGGTATTAAAGTTTGATATGCCATTTCATCTCAAATGTGACAGACAGATTTCCATTGGATGCAATGAAAACAAAGATTGATTCATTGAGAAATGAACAATATTTTGCTTGGGTGGAACATGTTTCCACTGCATGAATTACTTTTTTCCACCTTCTAAACTGGCCAATTTTATCTGCAGGAAAAAATACAAACAATTGTAATGCGTCTGTCCTATTTAGTAACGAATTAGCTGAAATGCAAACTAAGTTGTTTATTCTTATATAGGTACTTACTGAATGCAGTTACTTACAAAACACAAAAGGAGTTCTGCGAACTGTATGACCTAGGTCTTTTGACATTACTGGTGTAGACAACCTAAAGATTTTGCAAATGGGGAGCTAGAAACCAAGCACAGTGGTTCCGGTTTAAAAAGTCTGTGGAACTAAAAAGACTGGCATCAGATCAGCCATTTTTGGTCTCGTCTAGGATACTCTATTGTAAATCCCATAGCACAATAATTTGTTTTAAAAGCAGATAGAATGACCACAGAGTACTTTTTGTGCAGTGATTATTATACTAAACGAGCGTGGTTCATACCAAAAGTTACTCTGGCAGTTGATTCAACTTCCGACACAGAGAACAGCATTCAAGAGGCGGATAGATAGCCTGACAGGGTAAAAAAGTATGCCTGTGGAGTCAAAGGATGATGGAGAGGGAATCTTCAGAAGTGTTGATGATGATATTGCAGTTTGAATTGGGAGTAAGCCCCAACACTGGTTATGAGAAACAGGGGTCCTGGCCTAAGACAACAAAAGTAAGAAGTTGGCTATATTTACTAATTGCTTGCTAATGTTAAGAAACATGAAATGTGTAGTCTTTTTTCACCTACATGTCACTGAAAGGCAATTTTAGGATGAAATGCATGAAGCGCTTATGAACTTGGTGTGGATGGCTGCAGAGAAAATAAGCGAAGGCAACGGAAATGGCAGGACTAACAATGTATTTTATTTACTGATGGTTTAAGTGGCACCTATGCAGGCTGCATCTGAATGTCTAACATGTTTGGTTCTTTTTGTCTCCGAGAACTATCGAGTTTATGGTTTACAAAGATTTCCAGAAACTTTGAAGTTGAAATCATTTAGTTTATTCCATGCTCCAAGATCTAATGGGCCACAATTATATCCCACACTGTTTCTGGTTCTATATTGCAGATAAAATGTTGCCAGTGATGCCACGCTGCAATCATTAAGGTTGCATCAGATATCCTAGGTGTGTTTGTCAGGTCTTGAGAATCAACACCGCATGTTGCCAGCTACCCTCAGGTACAGTACGAACAATATGACTGCAAGGTAAGGTGTGTGGTCATTTCATTTAGGGTTTTGACTAACCTAGCAGCCTAATGTTGGGGTAGTTCAGGTTCTTTTTCAGTACCTTTTAACGAAGGTATGTGCTTAGTCAGGGGCGTGGGGCACCAGGACATATTGTCTGGGGTCAAGAACAAGTTTCCATGGTTATTTTGTTCTCTGCACAAGTAGGCCAACCCACTCAGCACATTCCCTTTGGCTAACAGTTTACAATATCACAATATGGATCTGTGGATGGACTACTGCTAAGGAAAGGTTTTGTAACCTTATGTAGAAGTTGTTGAAACTTGTATATATGATTCATTAATGCAAAGCCCTTACAAATAAGGCAAGCACCCAAAGGAAATGCAGCAAGCTTGCATTACTCACAGTGGATACAGTATAAAGGCATGTAGAAGTACTAGCAAAAATTTTCAATTTGGGGCTATTTAAAATGGTCCTAGAATGCTCCCTGATTGCATGCATACATGTGAAAGCAAGATTGGAAATAGTTTGCTTTCAAAATAAAATAAAACAAACACAAGGAGATGATGGACGGAGCGCTGAAACTTTTCAGACACTTGCCCCCAGTCACAGATCTGGGTTGAATCCATCATCATTCTTTAGCTCACTTCGCCACCTCAGTTCAGACCCGGCTGTATACAAATCAGTCTTGACCCTGTGCCTCATGAGAACAGTACAGCCCGAACTGCCAAGCCAGGTCTTCCCTGAACCGGAAAAAAGCATCCTGGGACCAGTTTCTGGTTAACACCCTTCATCAGCCAGGCTAGCTTGAAACCAGTGGCAAAGTGAGCAAGGGACCCACATCTGGCCATACCCTGCCAACTTAGGACGAACAAAGCAAACACAAGGAGATGATGTACGGAGCGCTGAAACTTTTTAGACACTCACCCCCAGTCACAGATCTGGGTTGAATCCATCATTCTTTAGCTCACTTCGCCACCTCAGTTCAGACCCAGCTATATGCAAATCAGTCTTGACCCTCTGCCTCATGGGAACAGTCCAGCCCGAACTGCCAAGCCAGGTCTTCCCTGAACCGGAAACATGCACCCTGGGACCGGTTTCTGGGTAACACCCTTCCTCAGCGAGGCTAGCTTGAATCCAGTGGCAAAGTGAGCAAGGGACCCACGTGTGGGCATACCCTGCCAACTTAGGGCGAACAAAGCAAACACACGGAGATGATGGAGTGAATGTATGACATTGTTCTGCATTCTGTCCATCATTTGTCTTTTTGCATTCAAAATAAAATACACACATAAAATTGTGCAACTTGGAAAGAAGTTTTGCTAGACCATTGCGCAGCTTTACATTCTATTTCTCTATGACATTGTTTAAAAAAATGTGTGATACATGCCAATATTAAAAAATAATAATAATAATAATGAAGAATCACTCTTAAACAATTATACACGACATTATGGCTGACATTAAAATAAATTAGGGGCCTAGTCAGAAAAATGCACCTGAAGTTATATATCCTTGAATTGGAAAGATTTAGGACTTTCAGGTATTCACAAGTGTTTATAAAAGTAGGTCTGAAAATCATATATCTAGCAAAGTTTTGTGAATTTAACGTTTGCATGAGCAAATATACACATATTTGCTCACATGAAAACCTGCTGAGCGTTTGCAAATACAGTTTCCCTGCACATCCTATTTTCCCACCCTTCGAAAAAGGGGAGGAGCGTGAACAAAAAAAAAATCGATGCTCTTTTGAAACTTCAAAAACACAAAACCAAAAGGCCCACGATAAACTGGCTTGCATCTCCAACTAGACGCCACGATAGGGTAGTTGCTTGTGCATCAGCAAGCAGACATTTCTTCTTGACCTTATTAGGAGTTACTGTTGAATTCAGGGTTGGATTTAAGTGCAGCTCTGTACAGCCTACAGTTTGGTCTGCCCATCCAGCTGCTTCTCGGGCATTCATTTAGCCGTTTTGAAAAAAGCGCTAAATATCATGAGATAAAGTAAAGGCCGTGACTTACAAATTACCAGAAAGGACCTTCAAACATTCCCTTCTTGATGTACCCATCCATGTAGTCGTCTCCAGTTCATCAAATTTAATTGGCTGAGACACTTACCGGTTATCTCCTTCCTTGCCTGACTGCCCAATCCTAGAAAATACATTTTCCACTGATTTCATTTACTTAACACTCATCTTTACTTAATTACAAGCTAGAACGTTTTTGGACTCTATAAGAATTCTGTAACAGACTTTTGAGGTTCAATAACGTTAAGCTACGAGCCAATGAGCATTCAGACTTTAAATGCCACAGGCTAATGTGAGCTGATAAAGCAATCTGGAAAGCATTGCAGAAGAACAGACTAGAATTATGTGACAAAGCTAGGCCATGCATGCATTCGTAAGTAAACAATTTCACAGAAAACAGAATTATGGTTTCTACTTTAAAGGAAAGCAACACAAGAGCACTATATATGTGTACAACCTGCGTGGAGACGTTTACATATGTGACATGTGGCAGCATGATTTCTGACAGAGGTGTGTCAAAAAAAGAATGGTTTGACAGGCGGTAAACAAGGGGGTATTAGCTACCAGAATGGATGGGGGAGCGAGCGTCTTCTTGGTCGAGATGAGAGGCATTTGATGGAGTGTGGCTCGAGCAGATAAGCACAGCCCTAAGAAATAGAATTACACATCCCTTCACAAAATGTCTAGGCCTTCAAGAGAGGTTGGATCAAGAAAGCTGGGAAGATAAGGCGGGGGCGCTCCTGCAAGTAGATGCATTTTTGTTCTATTTCTTGCCTTTTATTCGGAGCTATTTGGTTGGGGAGCAGCAGGTCTTTGCTCTTCGGCAAGTAGTTACCATTACTTCTAAACTGAGTTAGTATTGCGCTTTTGCATTGTTAGACTCGGACAAAATAGATGAAACAATATATTCTACTTTCATGGCTAGGCAAAGCATACGAATTGAATGAATTACTATTATTTGGCAATACTTCTGTGGAACAGGTCCAGTGTATTTTTTTTAATATGTTTATGGAGGGTTCAAAATCACTGCATACTTTGAGTATTGTGAACATCAGACCTTCAAATAAATCCTTCCATCAAGGAAAGTAAAGTCCCACGCCATGATCCTGCAAAGAAAACGTTAGTGTTTCTAGAATACGAATGGTGCATGAATTGTCATAAGTTATTTCACTGCATTTAGGTATCTTGCACACTGATCGGTCATCCAATAAATGGAAATTTAAGATCTAAATAGAGATGGCCAATATGATGGCTTTAAAACATCCTCTGGGCATTATTAGGCGCATGGACAATTTTTGCATCTGAGGAGGGTTTAAACGAAGCACAATCCCCTCGAAGGAATAAAGATGATGGCCCACATTTACAAGCACTTTGCGTCAGGTTTGCGTTACTTTTTTAATATAACCGCAATACAAAGTGTAGTGGTGGTATTTACAATCCAACACAAATCATGATTTGCAGTGGATTTAAACCAAAAGCAACGCAAAGGTGCACAATGTGCTGCCTTGTGCTACTTTGCGGCAAGGGGGCGTTCAATGGGTGGTGATTGGGCTTTCCCATGCAACGATCATAGGTTTTGACACAAATCCCCGTCTACAAGGAACTGTAGACAGGGATTTGCGACAAAACTCTGCGCCTCCTTGAGGCGGGACTTAAGAGGAGAAATGTTTATTACTCTTTTTTTCCTCTCTATGTATGTGTACTGCATTCTACAGCACACATACAAAGTGAGAAACACCTTAAAGCATAGTTTTAGTACTGAAAGGGACCCCTTCCTGTAAAAAAACTATTCCTCTCACAACGCAGTCACCATTGCACTGTGACGTAAGGGTGTCTTCGCTGGCGCATAACAGCCAAAAGTAAGTTGCAGCACGGGGAGAGCAGCACATCGCCACATCTTAGTAGATATGGTGCTGTTCTGCTCTCTCCTGTTCCCATACCTTAGCAACTTTACTTGCTGTGTTGCATGATTTTTTAGGTTGAGCCTAGAGTAGGGCGCAAGCGCTGCTTCTGGCGAAGCATTATGTAGGGGATTCCAAAAGCTGACCAGACGCTCGTGCGTCATGGCCTTTTTCGGGCGGTTACCCGCGCGGCCGACATCTGTTTCCCATTATCGTGCCCAGACGCGTGCGCGATAATTGGAAACACATGCCGAGAAAAGGCCATGACGCACGAGCGTCTGGTCAGCTTCAAGCCCAGGCTGCCGCGCTCGCCCCCGCTCCTCTCTTGTTTTGAAGTAGTATCGATGTTAGCGCCGTCTAGTTCCATTAGAAATTTCAGCTAAACCCAGTATTTACCAACTTCAGTTTCTTCCATTAACTGTTACTATTTCCATCTTAGGGTCGATCAGCTGGCAACACTGCTGCGTTCGATTGGCCAGCTGTCATCTTCGCTATTCCACAAACGGCTGGCTGTCACCTTTGTAATATTTTGATAGGATATCTGTCAACGTTACTGTTCTTCCATAGGTCGCCGTGGAAACAGGCACTGCAATTGGTTACCCGGGCCGCATGCGGTACTTCGTGATTGGCTCCTCCCACCTCCGCCGGTGATAATGATGGCGGCTCCCGGGCCGCCGCAGCTACCTCTTCCTCCCCACCTTTCACCGGCGCGGGCCCGCCAGGTGCTAGGTGGGACGAGCACTGTGCTCTTCGACTGTGACTGGGTGCTATGGGAGGGCGAGCACGCGCTGCAGGGGGCGCGAGAGGTGGTGAGGGCGCTGCAGGCGCGGGGCGGACCCGGCACCGCCATCTTCGTATCAAACAACAGCTGCCATAGTCGTGCCGAGCTAAGCCAGCGCTTTCGTGAGCTGGGCTTCTGCGGTGTGCGAGGGCCGGAGGTCTACACCTCGGGCCACTGTGCCGCCCGCTACCTGCGTGCTCGGCTGCTCGGGGGCGGCGTAAGCGCAGAGGAGGGGTTGAGGAGAGGCAGCCAGGGCATGGAGGGGATCAAGCAGGGTCCCCCAGATTCCCAAAGACCCAAGGACACTCCTCTGGTGCCACAGGAGGATGGACAGGGGTCCAGGGACACTGATCAGGAGGCACAAGCCCAAGGGTCCTTTACAGTAGAGGGAGAGCAGAGAGCACATTTAACCAGCCAATCGAGCCAGCAAGAGGGGGCGCTGGACAACAAGGTGGTCCACGGGGCCTATGATCTGCAAAGGATGCCGAGTAAAGACGAACAGGACTCTGCAAGGGGGTCACGCGCTTTTCACATCACAGGTGGTGGCCCACAACAATGCCCTCTGCGGCAGCCTCAACAGCAACAAAGACCATCCAACTTGCAAGGAGGGGATGGAACAAATGTAGCGCCCATAGACTCTTCTTTCCTTGGAGAGAGTGGCATTGTTGAGCCAGAAGAAGACCTCCATGGAGAGCCTGCGCCAGACGCTCCTCTGGTGTTCATGGTTGGAGGTCCTGGGCTACTCCGGGAGCTGCGGAATGCTGGCCTGAGAGTGGTGGGCGAGGAAGACAGCGACGCCACTGTCAGTGCAGTGCTGGTGGGCTACGACGAAGAGTTCACTTTCCGCAAACTGAGCCGCGCCTGTACCTACCTAAGGGACCCCAACTGCCTGCTGGTGGCCACTGACCGTGACCCATGGCACCTGTTGAGTGGAGGACGCTGCACCCCTGGTAAGAATGCTCCTCTGGATGCCTCTGTTGAGGCCACTGTCAGTTTGACAGTTTTAAGTTGAACAAAGTATGGGTTACGGCCGAGATTTGTTAAATTTCTACCTAGCCTTAGACAGTTGCATGGGTTTTACACGCTCTTATGATCAGTTTAAATGAAACCAAAAAATGTAAGTTTAACAAAATGATTATGAGTATTGTTTCTATGTCCCAAAGATCCGTTGTGGGTACCCTTTTCGTGGATTACGTCCTGGTCAGTAGGGAAGGAAAAGGAAGCAATCAAACTATTGTCATAAGTAAACACTGCTTCCTGTTAAGGATGGTCTGTCAGGTGGAGATGCTTAAATGGCACTCGGAAATACTGCTACCATCTCGTGCATGTTTGGGATGAAATCGGGGAAAGCAATGGGTAGCAGTGCTACACCTGGATTACCCTTTGTACCAATAGCACTGCTTTTGCGGCCTGCAGTCTCCGGGGCAATGAAATCTGACAAAGGGTCAGAAAATAAATGTAGCTTTAAGAGCCCTGTATTATTTAGTTTCCATCGTGTTTCCTTCTTCTTGTGTATCAGCAGCAAATAAGATGCGGTAGAGGGGATAAAATGTGGGCCCAGGGTTCACTCTCTGATGTTAAAGGGTATGGAATATCGCTACTGTTGCAGCTAGCATTTTTAGTAATGAACATGCATAGAATTGCTCTAAAAGGCCCTTTTGCCAGGGCGAAGGTATCCTAGACCGAACTCTCCAGGTTTACTAGCCATCCCTCCGCCTATTTTGTAAGTCCTCCCCTCCGAGTGGTATGTCCACTCAACTTGTATGAGAGGTACTCCTGATATAGTTGCACCACACTTATTCCTGATCACCAAATGTTCTAAAATGTGTCCCCATATAATATATTTGGTTAATGCCCATGCTAGCAGTAAAGCTTCTAGAAAGGGAGAACCTGCAATCAGTCGAGACACGAGACATGGAGTGGACACATTCATACCACAGCACTTTGATTCCACACAAAACTCAAAATGATATAATAATCCCGTTGAAATAATACATATCTTTGATCATCATAAAAACTAAAACAATTTCGTTGTCTAATTTGATCAGCCCAGACTGATCTATACAACAGCTGCTAATATTTCTATTATCTAATGTGTTATTTTCATATGTGTTATTAGTGGGGGTTAATTTTGCCAAAACGTTTTGCATGCCCATTGGAAGAATCCTACAATTTTGGTTAAATCTGAGTACCTCACCATATTGGTGTCTGGTTGCGTTTCATTGATAAGGTATTTATGCTTTAGCTTGAGAATTCCATTAACTTCATGCCTTGCAGATCGGCATAAAGCAATACATTCTGTCAGGAAGAATGCCATCTATCTGCTCAGCTGTTGGCCTGGTATTCATGAAAGACAGCATTAAGAGACACTTATAAAAATCCCAATTTTCTGTATTTTTCCACTTTTAAAAATAAATGCAGACAGAAAACAAACGCCAATAGCTCTAGATAAACACTTATAAGGTCCCAAAGGCGAGACCTATTGGCTATGCCAATGCTTGTTTTTTGTAGATCTGGGCCCATCTATTCTCAGAATGACTTGAAGGCAACAGAACAGATAAATCAGCAGAAGTGTAAGGTCATTTGTTATTGTCGGTAACGATTAGTGGCACAACATTCTGCTGCATCAGAAGCCATCAAATTATCAAGATGGGGCGCATCTGTGCGGCGAATACGGGAAGGCAGCACGTGTTTCTTGCACAGCTGGATAACACTAAAGAGTACAATTCGGAGGATTTGGTAAGCAAGGAGGGCTTATGCAATCTCAGTCACAATCAACCAGATCATGGTTACCACCTTAAATACAGCAGCAGTAACACATTGGTCAGAGTAAAACTAGTTTGTGCATTACCCAAAACAGACCGCATTTAATTCCTGAGACTTTAATGCACAGCTACATAGAAATGAATGTTATCCAAGTAGCATAAACCCTCAACTTTCAGTGAAGAATCCTAATCATATAGCAAGAGGCCTCCAGAGCAAAAGCACTGCTGAAGAATACACTAGGGGTATGGATTTCTAAATACTGTAGTTGAATGAGGACAATTGGGGGAAAACCTTTGTACTCCACAACTGTGCACACTAAGAAAATAAAATTGCCTTTGGACAAAGTGAACGAGGGCAGCTGTAAAAAGACCAAAACAGGGATGGAAAAAGGGCAAGAAACAATTAACTATTTAAAACGTGGGCTTTGATAAAAGTCTTGGCACACGTGCAACCACAGAAAACTGCTGACACTGTATTTACTACAGGGAAGCCGCCCTTGCAAAAACGACTTGCAAGATCAATAGAATTCATCACAAGAGCCACTAAACACGAGAGCGTAACCATAAAATCACTTTGAACAACTAAACCACTGCTTTAAATGAGTTAGCCTGGGTGAGTCATGCTTTGCTTTTAATGCCTAGGCCTCAAAGAGCTTTGGGATGTACTGGAGTCAGAAGGTTCTCGGGTTAACGTAATGGGAGAAGAGTAAGTGACCTTTCCCAATAGTGGACTTGCCCCCCAAAGAGATTACATTCTTACACTCCATTTCTGTCGGTTCGACTTTAAGTTAACTCCTTGCCCACCCGGAGCCCACACTCGCCAGCAACATACAAATATTTCCCCACTTGTTCAAGAAAATAGAGTGGGGACTCGCTGACCACTGCATCCATCAAACAGCCAGTCATATAACCCAGTCTCTTGCGGATTGGGGTTTACAAACAGTGCATTTGTTTAACAGAATTTCAGAACACTGTCAGACACGGCTTGTAGAGAGCCAAATTCAAAAGTAGGCATAAGTAAAGGTGTGGTTCAGCTCACATATTAATAGTGGAAATAGTTCTATTCACCCACGGCTATGCATTACGACATACATCATGGGAAATTTTTGATAAAATCACCATCCAAACCAATTACATACGACTTAGGCCATTAAGATGTCTTGGCAGCCAATTTAGCCTCTTTAATTATGTAGAAACTGGATAAGAAAACCAGCATTGGCAATGTGTAATGGTCTGGCCTTGGCAAGCAACATTTATTTTGTTTATGCATTTATCTGTTTTGCAAACATTGGCACTTTATTTTGCATATTGCATAACATTAAAAATAAAGGAGTGACCTGAAGTGCACTACTTTAAGGGAGCTTGCCATGTGATCAAGCAAAATGCTTCTACTCGCAGTGCAAGAGAGCAAATGGGTGAAATGTGCTGACCCACTGCAACATGGGTAAGATGAGGCGGGCAAATTTAAATATGAAAGACACCTGAACAGACCAATGAATGAGAGTGCTGCTCCCCCACCCCCCGGTATTCATTTATATTAGTAGGTAATGACAAAAGTGCTATCAGGTCAACGCTGCATGCAATGCAAATCTTGCACTATTATAACAGGGAAGCCATACTGCACCTTTTAAATGCCTCTGATGCATTTTTCTCACATTCCCCAGGTTGCAGGAGACTTTGAACGGCTGGCTCTTTTAGCTTCTCCACATAACCAGCCATGAGCCCGCTTTTGCTTATCTGAGCCACCAGTCCTCGAATGAAGCCTCCCAGGCACAGCGTATCCGAGTCTTGGGCACTGCAGAAATGGAAGGCCAGGGACTGCCGATGCAAACCTCTTTGCAAGCCTGCTGGTGAGCTAGGCCACAACAACTCTGTGATGAGCGCCGTCTTACCACTCCCGGGTCCCCCAACCAACAGCACCCCCCAACCCGCCCCTTTCCCAGAAGGGGTGGTAGTAGCATTGTTCCCAGAAAGAGACCCAGGAGATGGATCCACACCCGCGCTGCTACAGCAGATGGTTTTTTCCTGGAGGCAGTGCTGAAGTTTGTGGAACACCCACTCTCTACAGTAAAAATGTTTCCCATGCAGCAAACTTGTTTGAGCCATTTTACCGTGCTCTTTCATTCCTGAGCTTCTTCATCAGTAGCTGAAAGCACTGGTCAGCACCTTCGATCAAGGCAGGTCCAACTGCAGGTCTCAAGGCCAGCCTCGATTTATCTCAGCGTGGAATCCGCCAAGTAAGCACCACTTTCGAGCAATCTGACAAGAATGTCAATTTTCCAGCTCCTTTCCATGACTGGATCTGTGTTTCCACTCACAGGCTGCATAGTGAGCAAGGCACTGCATGCTGCAGCTCAACTGATGAGATGGCAAAGTGCTGTCTGCCTCCCAGGCCTGGTAATGATATTCATATGGCGGAAAACGTGAAACTCCCACGACTACATCTGATTTCCATATTTCTTTGCAAGGTTCCACCATGCAGAGGAGACAATACATCTGGAAAAACTCAGGCCATTCAGTGTTCAATTACTGCCTCTTCAAACTTGGGCTCAGTTAGGGTTTTAATGTTATATTTCATAATGTTACAGACCAGAGATGCACATGGTTTCTTTATTATTCCAAAATGAAGGTTTTCAATACGTCAGGGTTACGTTTTAAAGCACCAAATAGATGCATATTAGCCGCTTCCCAAAGTCACATTTAAGCACATGCAACAAGGATCCCCAAATGTAGTTTTTCTAAGATGGTAAGGTACATGTAGAAGCACTAGCACCGTCGTAATCCAAAAGATATCAGATCACATTTTGCCAGATCACATTTTTCCTCCACCAGTTCATCGATTACACAGTTTGTAATCCATCAGGGAGGGGTGCGCATCTAATGTGAATTGCTGAAAAATAAAGAAACATGTTTAGGTCAACGCCCAACAAAAAAAATGAACTGCAACACCGACATTGAAAATTGTGTGAAATCCCAAATGTTATACTTTTCACCCATGTGAAGCTGCCAGATCTTTGTGATCTCAGACTTCTTCCCCATTCCCAGCTCACATTTCACATGAGGCATACTTGTTTCCCGTTCGCTGATTTTTCTCATCCTGCCTGTGTGGTTAGTGGTTACCGCGTGGGATAATTAGCCACATAGACATCCGTACTGAAAATATAAAGAAAGCCAAAGATGGAAGTTTCTGATGTCTCAACTGGTTAACCAGTTTGGCAAGGAGGGCTCGACTGTCTCCTATGGCAAGGACAATACGGCTACCAGTACCAGCGGCGGCTAGGTTATGCAGACTGCTACAAAAGAAGTTAGGAACAGTTGAAAAATATTCTAGATTTCATTAGCGGTAACCTCCAAAATCTGATTGTTCCACATGTATAGTTAAACTTATGACCACGTTTAAAACAATGACTAGATAGAGAACGTTCTTTTAATTTACTGGATGCATTGTAAATGTAACCTGCCCACATATGTTCTCAAAGTAGCCCATGGCTGGTGTCTGTAGTGTTACACTGGCGCACAGGCAACAAACAATATGATTTAGATGCATGTGGTCCAGGTTTCAGGACATGGCAAGGTATCAGAACAAAGCTGAGCACCGGATGAAACAAGTCCCGACCACCCCCTTCAACACTTGCTTCCCATACGGCCCCCGGCCTGCATTTCGTTTTAAAAACATAAAATGACGTATGAATTCACTAAGATTTAATAAGGTTGCCCATTTAAGACAGATCAAACTCAGTACATCGGGTTTAAAAACATTCTTGAAAACCGTAACGGTAAACGGACCCCTCTCCGCTCTCACTTTATTATTACATGCTGAAATAGCTGACCATAACCATGCAGAGCACGAGCCGCAGGACAAAACACGCACTTTGAATTTCACGCTATTCTTTAAAAGTGACAGTAACTATTTCAGTTGAGCTGGACGAGTCGTCACAGGGGCGACTCCCACAGACTATAGGATTGTCGGAGCGGAGTCATTTCACATAAGAGTGAACACATGCACGGAAGGGAGGGCGGCTGGCAAAGTCTGTCTGTGATGTTTTGCTCTGTCATTCAATCGGGACGACTCCGTTTTTTTGTTTTCATTGTCAGATGTTGGACTTCGAATTCAATGACAAACCGTGAGTGGCCGATGCGCCCCCTCCCCCTGCGGCTGCAACAACACAGCACAGTGGCACGGCCAGCCGACCTTGTCCTCACACCCTCTCTAGAGCAAACAGGCGTGACAAGGAGGGGGTGCGAGGTAGCGAGGAGGGGGTGCGAGGTAGCAAGGGGAGGAGCTTTCTGTTACTGAGACGAGCGTTGCGGGCTGTATGGGTGTGAAAGGCTAGTAGTGTAGTGTTTGTTTTTTGGTCATTGGGCAGCATGAGGGCCTCATGGGACACTGTATTAGAGTGGCATACTTGATGTCTGACAGTGCGGAAGCACCAGCGTTTGGATGTACTAAGGTAGGCGAAGAGGTGTTTTGAGATGCTGCTGGAATGTCTGTGTTCTGTGAACGTACGGTGAATGGTACAGTATCTGGGGTAGGGCGATGGGTGTGATAGTTTTATGGGGTTCTTGGATGTATGTGGTAATGTGGGGTCAGAGTTTGTGGATGTAGAAACGATAACGTTTAGGGGTTTTGTGATGTCAATATTTTGGTTGCGTGGCAGTGTCTGCAGCTCTAGTTGGTGTGGTATGGTGCCGTTATGCTTGGGGTGGTAGTGCCGTTGGCTGTGGCGGGGTTAAACGATTAGGGCGGCGTGGTGGTGAGGTTTGGGCTGCTAGGGTGGACTGATGTTTGCGGTGAAGATGCCCCTGCGAGCATTGTCAATGACTCCCTCACCCCTGACTGCCACAGCATTGGGGGTTCTGTGCCAGCTATCCTGCAGGGGGCTGAACGTTGGAATGCAGAAGGGGTTAAAAGAGGTGGTTAAACCATGGGTATGGTCCCTGGCACAATGCATGAGGTCTCTGCTGACACTCGCCCGAAAAAACCCATACGCAATTAAAGAGAAGTAGAGTTTGCTTACCCTAAATAACAGCCCGGTGTGACCTGCTTTTATCCCTAATCGATATTAAGCACAACCCTACCTGCATCCAAGGCTCATCCGTGCTGCCTCTTGTTCCACCGCTAGCGCCCAACACTCTCCCGGCCAGCCGCCTGTTTGGTGGCGGAGGCGCCACCGGTCTGCGTGCTGCCTGCAGCTGAGCTCCGTCTGCGCCGCACCCCCTGCCCTGGGGTCCGCCCAGGCTCTCTCCGTTCCGCCCTTGCAGCAGTGGCACCGCCTCCTCAGCGAAGGGCTCCGCCTCCAAGCGTCTTCTCAGCCAACGCTTTTTCTCTTTCCCTCTCCAACATGGTGGCTACTTGACTGTCCAAAAAGCTTATTTCCCGGTTTAAAATTAAGGGAAACCATTCTTTTACTTAGGAACGGTGTGTAATTTGCTGTCATAAGACCAATACACGCAATGGTTATTTTCTTTGAAAAGCAGAAGCGCTAATCGAAAACCAAGCAGATGCTATTTCATTTTTTAGCGCACCACTTTCAAATAAACGGTATACACTCTTTTTGAAGATGGCTGCACTCCTGTCCCTATTTGTTCCCAGCTGCTATTGGCTTTTGTGTATATTCTTGCACATCTGCACACTTCTTCTCCAATCGCCGCCCAATGGATGCTGTGTACCAGCCCCTTTGACGTCATTATGTGGCGGAGGAGGAGGAAATGCTCCCGAAGCATCACGGGATTTGTTGTTTGTAAGGGGCAGCAAGTTACATCATGAAGGCTGTGTGCATGGCATGCGTTGTCTTCGTTTTTTGATCCTAAGTGGAAAGTGATTCCATGTTGTGGTCGATGACCACAGAGGTTCCTTTACCGTGCTATTTTATTTATTTATGTTTATGTAGAGCCGATATTATCCAAAGATGCGTCAGCGCTTTACAATAAAAAATACATTGTTATGGGGTCCAAAATTACAAAATATTTTATTGTTTCTGTGGAAAAGTTTTTCAGCTTTGTATTTTGTTTATCAATAATGACACTTAATATGCCTTTTTACACATTGATTTTGGATATATAGACTGAATTTAACATAATTGCAATTGAAATACATTTCCTATGATATTTAGAAGTGTGTTTAATAATTTGCTCTAGTAACGCCACATTTATCTGTAACATGCCATTTTATGATACATGGATACTGAGACTGCGTTTTCTGGGGCCACATTGCTTACCATTGGGTATTCAATAGATCTTTTTGATCTGACTGCGAGGTGATGAGAGTTAGTATTTGCATTCAATCAAAATTTCAATTAATAGTGCAATCCATTTGGCTACACAATGAGGACCAAAGGAATTCGTAGCCAAGTTCAACAAGGTTATTTCACATTGTTAATCAAATTCTGTGTGACCATGCTGTATCTCTACAGCATGGTCTTAAGACCATGCTTTAGAGATACAGAATAACCACTGGAATTCCCAGATGCCTGAAAAAAATTGAGGCGAACTATTATTAAACAAGCAATTCTGTGACAGCAATACAGAATAGTAGCATCAAAGTCTGGTGCTCAGAAAATAATCGAAGATTCTCTTGCCTATACATTAGTAATCTAGAATTTAAAAGTCCAGAGGATTGTTAGGAACAAAAGGCTCACAAATCAGAGAATTTCCATAAAGTAGGTCAGGTCAGGACACAAAAGAATCAGTTAAGTATACATTAGCAACTCAGTTAAGAGTCTTCTGTGGGTCAGGAATAAGTGTTAGTCTAAGCCACACCTAAGCAAGAATCAAAAAGTGGAAGCATTGAGGTCTAAACCGCTCAAAGTCCGTTCAGATAGTGAGGAATAAGGGAAGGTGACTGCAAGAATTCTGTGTGAGAAGTTGGCCTGGTATATGCTGTCCACTAATTAAAGTGGGCACCTTGCACCAGTTCAAACGACGTTTATTGATGATTAGGTTAAAGACAACCTTTATTGAAAGCTATCCTAGTGGTAGCTATGGAGAGCAGCCTTCAGGCTAAGTCTCGAAGGAATGTAAAGCAGCTTGTTTTACCAGTATATAACCTCCTGAATGACCAAATGAAAGGAGAACCACACCAGGTGTATATAAAATATATGTATTTATTACTAAACACTCTCTACTAACCTCTTTATGAGATTAGAGAACAAGACACAATATTAAATCACTAGAACGACAGTAAATAGCACAATACACAGCGGGCTCCAGGGGGAGACCGAACCATATACTAAGAAAGTGGTATAAGAACCACGACTTGACTAGACACAGTGCCTAGACCACGTAGAATCGCTGGGACCCCAAGGAACCACCCAAAGTAGTGACGCAGGGGACCCACGGAGGATGGGTGCAGTGTGGGAACACAGACGCGAGCTCTGTACAAATCTATGGGAAAGTCGTGGTTGGAAATTTAAAGATTAAGGACACTTAGGAGAGGACTTTAAGCAAACTCAGCTAAACATAGAAGGTTCTAAGGCCAGCACCCTTGAGAGTACCGAGGTACCCGTGTTACCTATCCCAGAGGAGCCGGGTGCATAGGGGTCAAGTGGTGTCGGAAACCCTCGTCGTTTTCAATGGCGTGATGCGAAAAAGTACTGCTGCCGTGGAGAAGAAAAGTGTCCGGTGTGATCCAAGTCTGGATCGGAGACAAAGTCTGGGTCACTTCACGTGACCAGGAGCGGAGCAATCGAATGCCCACCGATGTCTGGTGCTTCAGGTGAGTAGAGGTGAAGCTTGACTCTGCAGCCACGGGGACCAGGAGACGTCTACGACAACCAAAGTCCGGATTCAAGCTGTCCCACGAAGGATGTCGAGTGCTGGGGGGTCAGTGTCCGGATTGAACACCAACAAGCCTTGGCCACTGCAACCCACGGGGTCAGAGGAAAGATGCTTCTGTGAGGACCAGCAAGGTCCTGGGGACTCTCCAAGCGATGGAGAGTCAGGGCACGTCTGGAGCAACCAGGGAATCCCACTGAAAGTTAAAGTTGCCTTCACAGGGACCCACAGGTCAACGGACCAGGGATCGCGAAGGGACCTCGAGCTGAATCACCAAATACCAGCCCACGGAACACTTGTGGAGTGTAGGCTGGAAATCTTCGGTGGAATTACTGCTCGGGGTCAGGACTACAAGTATCCCAAAGCACAGCTTCAGGGATCGCCGAAAAGCATATGCTGCTGCAAATGTACACGGTGCCCAGGGGTTTCACGGTCCCCACGAGGGATAAGGGCCTCAGAATTGCTGAGTGCGCAGATCGACCTCAGAGACCTCGGGAACCCACCTCCTGTGTTGCAGAAATCTTCGGAGTCCTTCAGGAGCTTCGTAGATGCAAACTGGTCAGATGCGTTTAGGTGCCTGCTCAGCAGGGGAGTAACTCCTTTACTCCAAGGGAGATTCTTCTGTCGTCCAACGAAGTGTAGATCGTCAAAAGTACTTGGTTTCTGTAGCAGAGTTCAGTCCAGGTAAATCTAAAGTCCTGTAGTCAGGGGTTTCTACTTTATACTCAAGGAAGGGGTGGGACAAACTCTGGGGGCCCACCTATGGGAGGGTCAGGACAGAGGGGTGGCTACACCCATGTCCTTTGTCCAGTTTCGCACCAGAGCTGGAGCAAATGGCTCCTGCAACCGGTTTGAGCTGGACTATGCACAGGGACACCAAATGTGCCCCCAGTGCAGACATCAAAGCACTCTGAGAGTGCACCCACCCAGCCCCAATACACTAAAGCCTGTCTGGGAGGTGGTCACACCTCCCTGTGACAGGAAACCTATTGTCAAACCTTCCCCTGCCGGAGTTTCGTCCAGCAGCAGGAGGGCAGACTCGTGTCTGTGGCTGGCAGCATCCATTTTGTGATGCCAGGGTCAAGAAAGCTGGTACCGGGTGTACCGGTGTTGTCATATTTCTCCTTCTAGGAGGGTAGAATCATATGATTCCAAGGTGTTTGACACCAAACACGACATGTTTCCATGCAGCCGTTTTAAAGTTAGCATTTACCGCGAGGTTATAATGCACTTAAGTATATATGGTTGGCTGCATCACAAACAACCCCGGAGAATAGGTTCCGAAGGCTGCAGAGGGGCTCTGCTCATGCATGGGCACCCTCTCACATAAAACCCAGCACCCTGCCTTCAGGATTGATAAGGCCTGCCATAGGGGTGACTAATAGGTTTATATGTGCAGTGATTAGGATAGATATAGTGAACCTATATCTAAGTAAGGGGTGCATGCACCACCTTACACAGGCTGCTGTAGCAGACCTGTTTTGTCATTTTAAATGGTCTCTCAGGGGTGGCATAATACATGCTGCAGCCCCTGGGAGGCCTCTGGGGTACCTATGCCCTGGGAACATAGTATACCATATACTAGGGACTTATAAGGGTACCCCAGAATCCAATCTGGAGTGTACCTAAAGTACATGAACAACCAATTTAGGGAGAAAGCAGATAGACTGGGGTCCTGAATAGCAGGATCCCAGTCAGACTAAGTCAAAAACCAGCAAAACACCAGGAAAAAAGTGGGGGTAGCCATGCAGTCAGATTCCACCTTCCTACATAACCCCTCCCCCCCCAAACGAAAGGTGATAAGGCTAACCTTGGCCAGTTGAGCCTTTATTGACTAAGTGGCCATATAAGGAAGATCCTGCACTAGCATGGATACCCCCTGTCTTATGGTCCACTAAGCAGTCCCTACCCCTAAGTGTATTGGATGGTCTCCAAAAGTTGGGATTTCTACCTGTAGGGTGTTTTGGCAAAGTAAAAGACTGGTGGGGTGTCTGAGTAGAGAAGTGAGGCCCTAATAAAGTTGGCCTCAGCTTCCTCAGATCACTGGTCACCATGGAGCCCTATCTTTCCATGACTGAGTTGTATCTGGCCCTAAGGGTCAACCTCTGGCTGCCTACAGCTGGGGGTTGGGTCCATTTGGTTGGTACAATGGAGGGACATGGTAGGTTTGGAACCACTTGGTCCCAGGTTTGCCTTTGCCCAACAGAATCCATCTGGGGGTTGTCCCTATCCAATGGTAAGAGGGGTCCCTCAGTGTGTTGAGGAATTTTCACCTGGCTAGGGCTACCAGACTGGGTGCCCCTAATCTGTTGATGGGGGGTTCCTCTGGGCAGTGGGCCTTTAGGGGTCCACTGACCTCCCTGACCTCTGCAGCCCTAGGCTGATTGAGGTAGGGTAGAGAGGGGCAGGATACCTGCTCCAGACTGGGTACCACCTTGGAAGGGTCCCCTGCCATCAGGGGTGTTGCCAGGCCAGGCCTGACCACCTCTGGGGCAGTTCCTTCACTAGGGTTAGGATCAGTTCCCTGAGGAAGCTGACCCTTACCTATAGTCTGGGGGGAAGAAGACTTTTCTTCAACCCTTCTGCTCTCTGGTGGAGTAGAGTGGGCCATTCTTTCAGGCTCCACCTCTCCAAAATTTCCCTGGGATGGGGCTGAGGCCCTAAGAGCCCCACCAACTTTCTCAGGGAGGCCTAACATTCTTAAATGGGCCTGGTATTCAACTTCAGCCCAGGCTGAAATTTCCAGATCATTGCCCAATAGGCAATCTACAGGCAAGTTTGGGGAAACTGCCACTCTCTTTGGGCCAGTGACCCCTCCCCAGCTGAGATTGACTATGGCCATGGGATGATCTGTTCTAATACCATCAATGTTGGTCACCTGGTACTTGAACTCAGGTAAAAGCTGTTGAGGGGGGACTAGTTTCCCTGTCATCATGGTGACACTAGCCCCTGTGTCCCTGAATGCCAAAGCTTTCTGACCATTTATCAGTGGCTCCTGTCTCTACTTGCCCAAAGAATTAGGACTGACAGTAAAAGTGGCAAATCCCATGCCACCATCACAGACTAAGGAGGCCTGTGAGGAGGACCTTGATAAGCTGGGGTCCACCTCAGTTCCCCATACCAACCCACCTAACGTTTTGGGTGCATTACTACCACCTGGGGGATTACTAGTTGTAGTACCAGGAGGAGTGGTAGTATTGCTGGGAGGAACATTTTCCTTATTGATGGCTTTAGGGCAACTGGGGTCATTTTTCCAGTGGCCAGGCTTCTTACATATATGGCAATAAGGTTTCTTTTCAGGGGAGGAAGGAGTTTGGGACCCACCCCCAGAAGAGGACTTTTGGGGCCCTGTAGTGGACTTACCTTTTGATTTATCCCCACCTTTCTCTTGGTTTTTGGAAGAATCTTTCTTCTGGTCACCACCCTGATTCTTTGGCTTTACTCTGGTTCTGACCCATTTGTCTGCCTTCTTTCCCAATTCTTGGGGAGAGATCAGATCAGAGTCCACCAGGTACTGGTGTAAAAGCTGGTTTTGACAATTATTAAGGATCTGCTCCCTCATAATCAAATTGTACAATCCTAAAAAGTCATGCACCTTGCTGCCATGTATCCAACCTTCCAGAGCCTTAGTAGCACAATCTACAAAGTCAACCCAGTCCTGAGTCTGTGCCTTTTGGGTGTCTCTGAACTTTATCCTGTATTGTTCAGTGGTTAAGCCAAACCCATCAATCAGAGCACTCTTCAGGACTTTGTAATTATCAGCATCCTCTTCTCTTACAGTGAGGAGCTTGTCTCTACCTTGGTCTGCAAAGGAGAGCCACAAGATTGCTGCCCACTGCTCCTGAGGGATCCTCTGTACCTTACAGGCCCTCTCCAGTGAAGTTATCCATTTGTGGATGTCATCCCCACTCTGGTAGGGAGGGACAATTTTGTTCAGGTTCCTATGGTCATGAGTATGTTCTCTACTTCTAGGGACACTGTTGCTGCCACCATGGGGCTCTAGCCCCAACTTCTGAGAAGCTTTCTGAAGCTCCAGGGATTCCCTATCTAAGGCCAATTGCTCTCTCTTGATTCTGAGCTTAGCTCTCGCAAACTCAAGCAGTTGGCACTTCTTCTCATAAGAGGACTCCCTTTTATGAGAAGCAGAGGTCCTATGAGAAACAGAGCTCCCTACAGAAGTACCAGAATGATTAGATTCCTGAGAAGGAGATCTTGATCTTCTTGGTAAACTGTTAACCCTTCCAGGTGGGGTAAAGAGAGGGCCACTGAGGCCTCCTTCCTCACCTTCAGGAAGAATTGGATTGTCCAGGGTAGAATCATTTTGATCCTCCTGGCCAGCATCAGAGTCCAGGTCATTGAAGTTCTCACTTCCTGGCCTTTCCTCTTCTGCTGTCCCACCCAACTTGCCAGCCTCATCAGACCCTGGGGTCTTTCTGAGGTCATCTAAAATCAAACTCTCTATGAGACGTTGAGTGTTTGGGGTTTTCCCTGTCTTCAGTTTCCTAGATGTACACATGGTTCTCAATTCTTGGAATGAGAGATGGTCATTCTTAGTTGGCAAGGAGCCACCGGCTTCAGGCCTAGAAGACATTCTAGTGTGGTGTGGTGTATGCACCTACCTACCCTAGTGGGAACTGAAACTCTCTTGAGTTGGAGAAAGGGTGTGCTAGGCCCTTGACTTACCCAACTCTAAGTTCAGTAGAACTTACTTTATTCTAGTCTTGATTTATATGTACCTAAGTACCTTTAGTGGTTTTCAGTTAGTCACTCAATGAGATTATCTGGTAAAACAATAGCAAGCTTGAATTCCAACCGCTGCACACCAATGTGAGATGTTGGCCTGGTATATGCTGTCCACTAATTAAAGTGGGCACCTTGCACCAGTCCAAACGACCTTTATTGATGATTAGGTTAAAGACAACCTTTATTGAAAGTTATCCTAGTGGTAGCTATGGAGAGCAGCCTTCAGGCTAAGTCTCGAAGGAATGTAAAGCAGCTTGTTTTACCAGTATATAACCTCCTGAATGACCAAATGAAAAGAGAACCACACCAGGTGTATATAAAATATATGTATTTATTACTAAACACTCTCTACTAACCTCTTTATGAGATTAGAGAACAGGACACACAATATTAAATCACTAGAACGACAGTAAATAGCACAATACACGGCGGGCTCCAGGGGGAGACCGAACCATATACTAAGAAAGTGGTATAAGAACCATGACTTGACTAGACACAGTGCCTAGAGCACGTAGAATCGCTGGGACCCCAAGGAACCACCCAAAGTAGTGACAAAGGGGACCCACGGAGGACGGGTGCAGTGTGGGAACACAAACACGAGCTCCGTACAACTCTATGGGAAAGTCGCGGTTGGAAATTTAAAGATTAAGGACACTTAGGAGAGGACTTTAAGCAAACCCAGCTAAACATAGAAGGTTCTAAGGCCAGCACCCTTGAGAGTACCGAGGTACCCGTGTTACCTATCCCAGAGGAGCCGGGTGCATAGGGGTCAAGTGGTGTCGGAAACCCTCGTCGTTTTCAATGGCGTGATGCGAAAAAGTACTGCTGCCGTGGAGAAGAAAAGTGTCCGGTGTGATCCAAGCCTGGATCGGAGATGAGACGAACCTGAAAGCAGAGGAGACAAAGTCTGGGTCACTTCACGTGACCAGGAGCGGAGCAATCGAATGCCCACCGATGTCGGGTGCTTCAGGTGAGTAGAGGTGAAGCTTGACTCTGCAGCCACGGGGACCAGGAGACGTCTACGATGACCAAAGTCCGGATTCGAGCTGTCCCACGAAGGATGTCGAGTGCTGGGGGGTCAGTGTCCGGATTGAACACCAACAAGCCTTGGCCACTGCAGCCCACGCGGTCAGAGGAAAGATGCTTCTGTGAGGACCAGCAAGGTCCTGGGGACTCTCCAAGTGATGGAGAGTCAGGGCACATCTGGAGCAACCAGGGAAGCCCACTGAAAGTTAAAGTTGCCTTCACAGGGACCCACAGGTCAATGGACCAGGGATCGCGAAGGGACCTCGAGCTGAATCACCAAATATCAGCCCACGGAACACTCGTGGAGTGTAGGCCGGAAATCTTCAGTGGAATTACTGCTCAGGGTCAGGACTACAAGTATCCCAAAGCACAACTTCAGGGATCGCCGAAAAGCATATGCTGCTGCAAATGTACACAGTGCCCAGGGGTACAGGTTTCACGGTCCCCACGAGGGATACGGGCCTCAGAATTGCTGAGTGCGCAGATCGACCTCAGATACCTCGGGAACCCACCTTCTGTGTTGCAGAAATCTTCGGAGTCCTTCAGGAGCTTCGTAGATGCAAACCGGTCAGATGCGTTTAGGTGCCTGCTCAGCAGGGGAGTAACTCCTTTACTCCAAGGGAGATTCTTCTGTCGTCCAACGAAGTGTAGATCATTAAAAGTACTTGGTTTCTGTAGCAGAGTTTAGTCAGGGGTTCCTACTTTATACCCAAGGAAGGGGTGGGACAAACTCTGGGGACCCACCTATGGGAGGGTCAGGACGGAGGGGTGGCTACACCCATGTCCTTTGTCCAGTTTCGCGACAGAGCAGGAGCAAATGGCTCCTGCAACCGGTTTGAGCTGGACTATGCACAGGGACACCAAATGTGCCCCCAGTGCAGACATCAAAGCACTCTGAGAGTGCACCCACAGCCCCAATACACTAAAGCAGTGGTTCCCAAACTTTTGACTCCTGAGGACCCCCATTGAGTCACCACTGGAAGCCGGGGACCCCCAAGCAATCTGTAGGATTTAAATTTCAAACATTAAAACAGTAATTCAAAAAAAATAAACACAGGTGTGCACACAAAACAAATAGTCAAATTACTAAGGATTTTTGTATTTTATATTGAAAGAATCTGCAAAAAACGAAAAACTTTATTGGGAAGGTTGGTGCTGCATCTCCGTGACTAACTTTTAAATGGTTGGTTTTATTTCGCAGTACGAGGCTCCTGTTCCTGCCAGGGCCAGACTGGAAACCCAAAGCAGTCCTGGCAAATGTTTTCAGACCAGTCCCCATACGGTGCACACCAAGGACCTCATTTATGAAAAGTAACCCATCGCTGTGTGAAAACAGCGATGCATCACTTTTCATTACGCCCTCCTTGCGACACCAATGATGCGTCATATTTACAGTATGACGCATCATGTCACAAGGAGTTACAGATAGGTCAGTATTTCTGACGTATCTGTAGGAGCAAAATGATGCATTGCTGGAGTGTGTCACAAAAGTGACGCAACTCCATCAGTGGGTCATTTCACATGTCAAGTCCCATTTCAAATGTGCCTGTGTCAGTCTTACGCCTGCTGTGAGGCAGGCGTAAGATATTGACGCATTTGTGTCTTAGAAGTGACGCAGTGAAATCTCATAGATTTCACTGCGTCACTTCTACGAGGCTTACTTGCGTCAGAACGCCCACCCTGCATACATTATACCTGGCGCAGGTATAATGTGGCGCAGGGGTTTACAATGTGACGCAACTACCTAGATGCGTCACTTTGTAAATATGACGTAACGTGGCGCATTTTTTACGCTGCTGGTGCGTCACAAAAGATGACGCATCGGCGGCGCAAAAGTGACGCAAGGGCTCATAAATAAGCCCCCAAGTGCAGTGAGTGAGCCTAACCACTACAAAGGGGGCTTTGGGAGGCCCTCCCCCAAGCAAATTTAGGAAACAATGGTGCATTCTACAACACATTTATCATTAAATATTGAATTGTATTAGCTTTTAAAGAATAGTAAATGATGACCTTACTATGCACCAGGATACGACAATCTTTGTTGGGGTTCTTCAATGATTCCCTTATTATCACCCTCCAACAGTGCCTCTCAGCTCTCCATAGTCCCTCTGTCACATGTATTTCATTTGTTTTATAGCATCTCTCATACCATTATAGGATGTCAGAGCTACAATACACACATATAGGGGCAGATTTGCAAGCCCCTTGCGCAACCGGTGCGTCACAAAAAGTGACGCTCCAGCGGTGCATTTTAGTGCCCTATATTTACACGGACAGGAAAAGCCACCCTGCGTGACTTTTCCTGTTCTTGTAAATATAGCCCCTTTGCACGCAGCACTTTGCGTGAAAGTTGCGTTCCATGGGTTGTGCTGTGAGTGTTCTCACGCAACACCCATGAAACCAGACACATTTCCAGATTTACGAGAAATCGTAAATCTGGAAATGCGTCTGAATGCTACGCCTCTCCAGGGGAGGCATAGGAGGCGCAACGAGGAGTAATGTATTAATTTCTCCTCGTTTTTTTTCCTCTTTCTATGCGTGCTGCAGAATGCACGCATAGAAAGATGAAAACCCCTCTGGTGATTTTTTATGTGCAGAAAGGGAACCCTTACTGCACATAAACAATCTCCCCACAACGCAGGCATCCTTGCACCATGGTGCAAGGGTGCCTGTGCCGGCGCATGGTAGCAGTTTGTGCACCTGCGCAGGGGAGCACAGAGATGCAACATATTGTTGTAAATATGTTGCATCCCTGTGCTTTGAAAGTGACTAAGTGCGGTGCAGCCAAATAGCTTGTGGCACTCACTGAGTCACTTTCCTTGTAAATCTGCCCCATAGAGACAATGAATCATACATGTAAATCAGTGTAAAGAAAATGTTACATAAGGCAAAGGCGACTACAAGTTGTAGGATTCACATGTCATTCATACTGGTAGGCATTTTTAAAGAGTGCTTGGTCTGGAGAAGCACAAACTCAGGATTCAGGACATAACACAGTGGTTAGCATTGACTTTACCAACAAAAATGTATTTCCACCCAAATAAACCTTTTTAGCAGCATCAGGATGATGAAAGACTGGGAAAAACATAAGTTACTAACGTGTACCATGCTGTTTGCAAGCAGCTTTTTGATGCCAGTTTATAGGTCACTGTGCTAGATCACGATTGTCACTTATAAACTGCAAAGTAACAAAAGAATCTCTGTGACAAAAGCAGTAACCCACTGATCTATGCAGATAAAACACATTTTTTAAAAATGCAATAGGCATATTAACCCTCTGTGCTACATTAGATAAGTCAAAGCTGCCACTGGACAAAACTCTCATCTCTCTCCAGCAGGAACATTAATCACTGGTGTTATCTTGACACTTTTATTGTTGCTCGAAAACTGCTAATTATACAAGGAACTTTGCAGTGCTTTTAAAACTGCTGCATGAGGACCCCCTGGGAATGTGTCACGGACCCCTGGGGGTCCGCGGACCACAGTTTGGGAAACACTGCACTAAAGCATGTCTGGGAGGTGGTCACACCTCCCTGTGACAGGAAACCTATTGTCAAACCTTCCCCTGCCAGAGTTTCGTCCAGCAGCAGGAGGGCAGACCCATGTCTGTGGCTGGCAGCATCCATTTTGTGATGCCAGGGTCAAGAAAGCTGGTACCGGGTGTACCGGTGTTGTCATATTTCTCCCTCTAGGAGGGTGAAATCATACCTCCCACACCAGTTACTGGTGTGGAGGTATGATTCCAAGGTGTTTGACACCAAACACGACATGTTTCCATGCAGTCGTTTTACAGTTAGCATTTACCGCGAGGTTATAATTAGGGCTCCCGGTTTTATGGTATTTACTTTTTCGACATTTCCGTCTGTATTTATCCATATTTATTTTTTGCTAATTTTGTCTGTATTTATCCATTTTTATTTTGTGTTTTCTGTGCAAATGAAGCTGCAATGGGTATTTTTCCACATTTATTTGACTGATAAATGTAAATTTGCATTTGAATGTCCAAATTGTTTCAGCAGTATACAGTGCAATAGCGTTATCTGAAAACACTTGCATTGTAGAATATCATAATTAACTGTAGAGCTGCACTTAATTGAGCTTAATTAGGAAACCTACTGTCTTTTTTCATCTCCCCTGCCTCTCAATATGTACACCTGCTGACCTGGCACTCATGATTGACAGTAGAAAAAAACACCCAAAGACAACTTATTTTCCGTATTTTTCTGTATTTAAAAATAAATACAGACAGGAAAAAAATAGTTTTCTGTCTGTATTTATCTGTAAAAATCCGTAAAAACGGAAAACTGGGAGCCCTAGTTATAATGCACTTAAGAATATATGGTTGGCTGCATCACAAACAACCCCGGAGAATAGGTTCCGAAGGCTGCAGAGGGGCTCTGCTCATGCATGGGCACCCTCTCACATAAAACCCAGCACCCTGCCTTCAGGATTGATAAGGCCTGCCATAGGGGTGACTGATAGGTTTATATGTGCAGTGATTAGGATAGATATAGTGAACCTATATCTAAGTAAGGGGTGCATGCACCACCTTACACAGGCTGCTGTAGCAGACCTGTTGTGTCATTTTAAATGGTCTCTCAGGGGTGGCATAATACATCCTGCAGCCCCTGGGAGGCCTCTGGGGAACCTATGTCCTGGGTACATAGTATACCATATACTAGGGACTTATAAGGGTACCCCAGAATCCAATCTGGAGTGTACCTAAAGTACATGAACAACAAATTTAGGGAGAAAGCAGTTAGACTGGGGTCTTGAATAGCAGGATCCCAGTCAGACTAAGTCAAAAACCAGCAAAATACCAGGAAAAAAAGTGGGGGTAACCATGCAGTCAGATTCCACCTTCCTACATTCTGCATGAGAGATCTACTGGGGCAAAAGGTAGTAATGGTCCCACAAAAGCCTCTGTGAAGCATCTGCAAGAAATCTGTAAAGAATCTGCCCATAAGTCCAGGGGGAGAGAGTATATTACAACGTGCAAAATCAACGAGGCAACTCCCCCTTGATCACACCATTAGGGGCCCATTGTCCTCGTCAAATCCCAAAGTTGCAGACTGTAAAATCGCTGGATTCTCCAGCACTGGACATGGGAACGACACCTCTTTCTCAGACACACGTAGGTTGCAACAATTGCTCAATGGGCCTTTCATTTGATACTCTGTTTCTCCATATACCTTAATCAAGGTCTTCTTCTCAGGCTCTTTCCCCTGTCTCTATTACAGTAACGTATCTGTTCTAAACTAACAATGCATGTGAATACCTGCAAGAAATATCATGTTAGCAGAAAATGGAAAACAGTATTTTATGAAATGCAGCATGGTGAAATACAGTTTACACAGTTAAGTCAAGTTAAACATTAATTCAGTGGTACACATTTAATGTGCATGTGCACATCTAAACATAAATAAATATCAATTTCTAACATGTTTATTAATTCACACTAGGTGTAACATACAGTAAATCTTTAAATAATCAGTGTAAGTATGGCTCATAGCTACAATTTAAATGTCCATACATGAAAAATTAATGCATATGTTACCGTCAAAGTGTGAAATCCCGGTATTGTATAGAATGCCTAGGTAATGTATGGAATGCCTGATGGTTTTCGGCAAACTATGAAATATAAGTTTTTGGGGAAATGTTACATACTTTTCCTAGGCATTCTATACAATTCCTAGGCATTATACAGAATGACCAGTACCATTTACGCAAAGTGTTAAAAGGCCACAAGATGAGATTCCTAGGCATTCGGCAAAGTGTGAAATCCCGGTATTGTATAGAATGCCTAGGGAATGTATAGAATGCCTGATGGTTTAGAAGCAAACTATGAAATATAAGTTTTTGGGGAAAATGTTACATGCTTTTCCTAGGCATTGTATACAATTCCTAGGCATTATACAGAATGACCAGTACCATTTACGCAAAGTGTTAAAAGGGCAGAAGATGAGAAGCCTTTATTAATTAATACGCATTTGAAACTGAAAGAACAAAACTACGAAATAAAGCACAGGATATTGTTACCGGAAAACAATAAAAGCAGAACTGAGATTGAAGTACTTGTTACAGTAAGAAAGGCCGGAGTAACACGTGGAATTGTACTCACTTTTATTCTTCACACAAAAACACCTATACACCTTCAACACGTGGAATTGTACTCACTTTTATTCTTCACACAAAAACACCTTCTATTTTGGCACTTTGATCTTGTACATACATTTCACGACTTAAACAAGAATGCGAACAGAATATTGTTACCGGTGAAACACAAAGCAGAACTGGCATAACCTACAGAATGCGAACAGAATATTCTTACTGGTAAAACACAAAACAGAACTGGCATGACCTACTTGTTGCAGCACAAAAACACCTTGTATTTTGGCAATTTGATCTTGTACATACATTTCACGACTTAAAGAAGAATGCGAACAGAATATTGTTACCGGTGAAACACAAAGCAGAACTGGCATGACCTACTTGTTGCAGCAGGGAAGGCTAGAGTGACATTTTCAATTGCACTTAATTTTCTTTTTCACACTCTGCCCCTCGCTTGCTGGCAACTTGTGCTGTCTCTGCCCCTCGCTTGCTGATAACCTGTGCTGTCTCTGCCCCTCGCTTGCTGATAACTTGTGCTGTCTCTGGGATTAGGTGTATTATATACTTTGCGGGCAGACAATCCGGCAAAGTATACAATGCCTAGGCAATGTATAAAATATCCATCATTTCATACTTTGTAGTTGGATTTTCAGGCATTCTATACATTACCTAGCCATTCTATAGAATGCCGGATTTCACACATTGCCGGGCGGGAATAAAATGGCGGGATTAGGCGTATTATATACTTTGCCGGCAGACAATCCGGCAAAGTATACAATGCCTAGGCAATGTATAAAATATCAATCATTTCATACTTTGACGTTCGATTTTCAGGCATTTTCAGGCATTCTATACATTACCTAGGCATTCTATACAATGCGGAATTTCACACTTTGACGGTAACACATTGTTATTACATAATCCTTATAGTTTCCAATAAGATCACATTCTACATGTATGAGGATGGTTTTAATCACAGTTTCAACTCATTATGTTTTAATTACGTTATAGCACATGTTTAAGAAAGTCAGGTTTCTTCTTTAGAGTAAGTACATTCGTTATTAAACAAGGATGGTTTTATCTCAATCAAACATCGTAATCATCATGGTTAAACATATACTTATGAGTAGATTCTCTAATTCTACAATAAATGCACTCTTTAATAGTAATGTTGAGTAAAATATCTTCATTAATAACTGAATCAAGTAAGAAACGTTCTAAGTGCACAGTCTTGTCATGTATCTGTAGACATTTTCAGTCATACTTTGTGATGTGTAAAGAGTTGGCAACTTTGCCCTGCACCAATCCCCTTTCAGGTGGCGAATCAAGTCATCACATCAGTGTTTTATCAGATTGACAGATTACAATCTGGTTGTTTTCATCATCTTTTTTCTGGAATTCTCCAGAAATTTCATTTCATCAAAGTATTTGCTCTGTCTATCCTCCAGTTCCATATCTGTTCTCTTCACTCCCTTTCTCACTTGAGCACATTTATATATCTTAAAGATTGCAATCAAGAATAATCCACAAAGAGCAATTATCACTAAGGGTTTCAGAATGCTTCCAACAAGTCCACTACCTAGGTTTCCAAACCATCTGCCCGTGGCAGAAAATCCATTCCCTATTGCATCCCAAGCACCTATTGCACTTTACCCTTTCAAATCTTTCTTCAGGTCAGTAGTATTGCTAATGTATTTCTTCAAGTACTTGCTCTCGTCTGGACTATAAGTACAACATTGTTGAACTTTTAACATCCGGCAGATCTTTTGCGAGAAGGACGTCTAAAGCAAGTTAATTCTGTAAAACCATTGATCGAATCGCTACCTATAACTAAGAATCCTCCAGCTGTACTAGTAGATAACTTGTCAACTACAGTAGCAAGCTTTCTAATCTTATGTAAGTTGAATATCACTCCTACAGATGGTATCAACGCTCCAAAAATATCTCCTACAATTTCACTAGCACTTCTTTTGTTTCTCACATGTTGTTCCGTTGTTGAATCATCAATTTGTCCCACATGATAGATCTTTGGAAAGACTACTTCCATGTAACATGTTCCATACCATCTCTTGGGTAACCTGTGAAAAGCATGTTTCCCACAAAAATTAATTAAATCCAGGAAAAACAGGATCTGCTCCATCTAGGTATAACCCCCAATTTCCTTTAGCTTAAAATGTATGGTCACATTCACTAGTCCCTATAAAATTTGTGCCAGTTGTGGATTTCCTAATGAATATACATATTCTCCCTCTATGTTGCCAATCTAAAGCTAATGCTGCCATGTTTCCCACTAATCTATGTTCCCTTTAATCTTTAGCCCATTGTGACACCTTTGAATGATTAGCTGTTTTAGATAAAATGCCTCTCCTTCAGTCTTCTACTGAATCTATGAATTTCTTTTCTAAATCTGTTAAGTCAGATTATGTCTGTGTGCATATGGAGTATCCAGTGTAAAGGTGGATCTAAAATAATGTCCCATTATCTCAGTGTTTTTCGCATCAGGCTGTCTAAGTCTTCCTTAGCAGTCACAAAACAAAGGGGTAACCCAAAATTAACCTGAAGGACCTCGGTAACTTATGATACAGACAAACAATGGTTCGATCGGAAAAAGCAACAAGAGGCATAGGAGAACTGAATATATCAAAAGATCTCCTACTACTATATGGAAATGAAGAAAAACAGTCTTGAATATTCATTCCACAGTTACGAGGTCTAAGTCTTTCAGCACAGAAACGTCTGAAAAAACCAAGTCATGATTCGAGTAATAGTATTAAAAATCAACTTTCTCATAGCATAAGCTCAGCAATAAACTACAGGTAACTCCATGTATCAAGGGAAGATGGTGATAAGTTATTCCCTCAGCAACTGATGCAGGTAATTGCATACACACGTAGTAATCCCTAGCATCCATAGTGTCAACATATTCATAAAGCAGCTTTGAATAAATATTCAATGAGTAATTTCCTCTAGAAGCATCTACATGTAACTCTTTCTCATCTATTGCGGGTAAACTATTGTTAGTAGGAAGGGGTGTTTGAGGTGTATGTGTAGATTTAGGCTCTTCGACCTGTGAATGATTTGGTAAATTCAAAATTATAAGTAAAGAACTAGTACTATTGTCACAACAGCAAATACTCCTGCACATATGCGTTTGCGTCTAATAGAGTTTGCATTAGGCTCCATGAGTTCCATGGTGACAGACCGTTAACTATAAGATTGCAGCACAGCTCCTTCAGTTAGTTTCCACTTTCGCACATAGCGAAGCAAAGTTCAAATGTCTCTTCAAGCAACAAATGTACAATGATCTTCGTGAGACTTCCTTAGCCATACTCTGTGTTCTTCTACGGGACAACCTTAGGCTCCTTCACCAGCTTAGGCCTTGGTACTCTTCTTTATAGTTTGGTCAGAGCTATAAAGTTCTGTCTTTAATATTTGCGCAGTTCAAACTCACTAATGATCACTTCTAGAATAAATTGACTCAGTCTGTTTAGTGGCAATTCAATTTCAAAACTTAGTTCAGCCACAAAGTTTAGCTCAAGGAGGCTCAATTGGAGGCGATTTGTTATAGCAAAAGGTAAAAAATGCTCTCTCCCAGTCAATGACAGCTAGATAAGGCAACTCAGGTCAAGAGTACCTCCGACAGGGCACTCAAGCTCTCTTTCAAATACTTACTGTTGCCCCTTCTTCATCACTGTCACTTAGGCCAAATCCTTCAGTGTCTTCTGGAATAGTGTGTGGTACGTGTACTTCAAACAGACAGCTTCTCCCTCTCATTTGTCTTCTTGGTCAACAGTCTCCAGGTACAACTCATATTACGTCTACACTAAGCCCTTCGCCAGGGTCTGAATCTGACCCAGTCAACACTACTGAATGAGATGCTCCTGTACCAACTTCAGCTGTTGGCTCTCTCTGACCTCGCTCAGGCCAAACGAGTGCTGTCGCAGCAGCCTGCTGGTCCTCAACAGCACAACTAACCTGCTCCCTCTTTCTCACTGTAACCACCAGCATATCAGGAACAGGTGCTGTTATATCATCAAGGGGACTCAGGACTCGGCGAGTTTGGACAGCATGTACCCAGTTAGGGACACCTCCACACTTCACAGCTGTCGTGGTAACCAGAATCACCTCGTAGGGTCCACGCCACCTAGGCTCCAAGCACAACTTGCGCCCATGCTTCTTCACAATTACCCAGTTGTCGGGACTGAGGTAATGGCACTGCTCCTGTTGAGGCAGGGCTGGAGCCTCTCCAACCTGGTGAGACACAGACGTTCCACTTCAGCCAGTCCCTTGCAGTAATCAAGAATCATGTCATCTGTAATGTTCACAAGCGCATTCGCAGGGACAACTGACAGTCTAATGGCCATCCCCATGATGTTTCATGAACACAAGAGGCAAAGCATCAGGCTATTTCAGAGATGTTGAAGTACACACTTTAGCCAATCTGCATTTCAAAGTGCCATTTACTTGTTCCACAATTCCAGAAGTAGTGGTCTGTAACTGCAGTGGAGCCTCTGTTCAACTTGTAATGCTACATGTAACATCTGCAGGACCTCATTGTTAAAATTAGTTCCTCTGTCTGCCTCCTAAGAAGTTGGGAAGCCAAAATGTGGTATTAACTCCCTCAACAACAAATTGGCCACTGTGAGACTATAATTTCTCCTATTCAGGTAAGCTTCAATCCACAGTGAAAAGATGCACACAATCACTAGGCCATATCTCAATCCGTTGCAAACGGGCATCTCAATGAAGTCTAATTGCATCCAGTTGAAGGGTCCTCCTGATCTCCCGATGTGACTCAGTATTACTGCTGTTCTTCTGCCAACGTTCTGCTGTTGGCACACAACACATCTGTGACACAAATTTCCAGCCATCAGTCTGAATCTGGGGTTAAACAATGTCTTTCTGAAGAGGCACACTATGGCATCTCTCCTTACATGTGCAGGCCATGATATTGTCCCACCATTGGAGATATCAAGCTATCTGGCAACATCGGTCTTCCATCTCCAAAAATCCAAATGTCATCCTCAGCTCTTTTGATACAACCTGCTCTTACCCAGCCTTGCTGTTCTGCTTCCGGCACTTCATCCGGTAATCTCTTTAATTTCCTCCCAGATGTCCACGGTGGACAACAACTGATTGCAATTTGTGACATTTGAAATCTGATTGACGTATTCCCCATTAAAGGTGCATGAATTCAAAGCGCAGTACCTCGTGGCTTCATCAGCATATTTGTTACCCACTGTCACATAATCTGTGCCTTGTCTGTGAGCGGCACATTTTACCACAGCAATTTGAGCAGGCAGTTGCAGTGCCTGTAACAAGTTTCTCACACTTTCACCATTGCAGATAGGTGACCCAGAAGAGGTCATGATTCTGCGTTGGGGAATGTATGACATTACAACGCAAACATTTACAACTCATGCTTTTACAACGCGGTTTTTACATCGCAGCATCCATTACAATGCATGATTTTACAACACATGCCATCACAACGCATTTTTAAAAACTACACTTACAACGCATTCCATTACAACGCATACCATTACAACGCATAATACTTTTAGGGCAACAGTGGGGTAAGTGTTGGATAGTGTAGGGGTAAAAATTACTATTCCCACTCCAGTGAGTGCAATAGTAGGGTAAGTATTGGATAGTGTAGGGGTAAAAAATACTATTCCCACTCCGGTGAGTGCAACAGTAGGGTAAGTGTTGGATAGTGTTGGGGTAAAAATTACTATTCCCATGTACCCCAAAACCCATACCCACCCTAAAACTTAAAAAATCCCCATCACTTACCTTATAATGCATTGTAATGGCATGCGTTGTAGTGACATGCGTTTTAATGGCTGCGTTGTAATGGCATGCGATGTAAAGGCTGTTGCATTGTAACAGCCGCGTTGTAAAGGTAGTGCGTTGTAATGAATGCTTTGTAATGGATGTTTCCTGCGTTGAGACCATAACTGCCCAAAGTCATGAATGACACCAAAGCCATCCTGACCATCGGTAAAAATTGTCACCTTGAGCTGGTCTGAAACACAGCATGCTCTATTAAGAGCAATCAATTTTGCCACTTGTGCTGAAAAGACTCCTTGAAGCAAGGAAGCTTCAATCTGAGACAGTACAAACAGCATAAGCAGCTCTCACGTTTCCTTCATGATCTCGCAAGCAAGAGCCATCAACAAACAGCAAATAATTTGATTCAGATACTGCCACATCTTGTATGTCAGGTCCCGACCTGGGGCATAGTTCAGTAACATCAAGGCAGTCATGCTGCACTTCACCTTCAACCTTTTCATTCCCAGGAAGGGGCAGTAGGGTAGCAGGATTTGGTACAGTACTCCTCCTAAGGCATACATTTTCAGCCACAAGGATGACTTGTTCATACTTGGTAAGCCGACTATTGGTAAGGTACTGTGTCTGAGTACGAGTTAGCAACACCTCAACTGAGTGGGGCACAAAAACTGTCAAGGGGTGACTCATAACAATGCTGTTGCACTGCTCGATGCTAATGCTAGTGGAGACATCAGCTTTAAGACAACGAGGACAAGTGTTGCAGAAAAATAAGCCACAGGTCTGCGAGCATTGCCGTTCATCTGGGTTAGCACTGGAAGAGCACAGCGCTCTCTCTCACTGCAAAACAAAGCAAAGCATTTATTGTAATCGGGCATTCCCTGTGCAGGGATGCAGCAGAGACATTCTCTCAGCTCTGAGAAGGCACTCATGGAGCTGTCATCCCATGGTACCGGATCTGCCACGTCTTTGTGTGTTAGCCTCTGTAAAGGCTTGGCCATCAGGGAAAAGTTGGGAATCCACTGTCGACAGTAGCCCACCATTCCCAAGAGCATTCTGACTTCTTTCTGGGTGGTTGGCGGATTCATTCTCAGAATCACTGAGATTCTCACTTGTGACACCTTCCTTGCTCTTGTCTCAATGTGATGTCCTAGATACAGGGCTTCTTTCTTGAAGAATTGTAATTTGGTCAGGGACACTTTATGTCTGTTCTCAGCTAAGTGGTTCAGCAACGTAATTGTGTCATGTTTGCAAGCCTCCTGCGTTTTTGATGCCACCAATAGGTCATCAGTGTACTGTACTAGGACTGAGTGATAGGGCATTACTAAGGACTTAAAGATTGAGGGGCTGTCTGCATATAGCCTTGTGAAACTCAGCACCATGCCAAGACATGGCTGCTGAAACGGAAAGTGAAGAGAAACTGACTATCCTCATGCAATGGTATAGAAGAGAAGGCTTGACACATATCAATGACAGAGAACCACTTGGCCTCTTATGGAATCTGAAATAAAATCACAGCTGGATTCGGTACCACGGGACAATAAGGAACAACTATGGATTTTACCTTTCGCAGGTCTTGGACAATGCAGTACTTGCCGTTGGGTTTCTGCAAACCCATAATAGGTGAGTTATATGGACTTCCCATAATCTCCTTCAGAATGCCTTGCTCAATCATTAAGTCAATCACAGGAGTAATCCCAGCAATAGTTTCAGGGGTCAAATTATATTGTGGGATTCTAGGGTACTCAGCATTTGGCTTCACTGTAATGTGGAGTGGTTCAACCTCTTTGATAAGCCCGATGTCTTTACCTGAAAAGTCCCAGACTCCAGGTAACACTGTGCCTCTCAATTCTGGGGGCAAATCGTCTTTCGTGAACATGAGTTCATTTTAATTTCTGATCTCTGTCTGAGCAGTTTAAAGACGATGTCCTCATCATGGGTCTGGAATTTAGTAACCAAGTGGGGTACAGTAGATGGAACAATTACTCTTGCACAAGAGGTCTCGTCCAAGCAACTTCACACGGCTAGAATCACACACCACAAATTGGTGATAATCCTTAAAGGACCCTATCTTGACAGGTACCGCTTCTGAAACTGGGCTAGTCATTTGCCTATTTGCAACTCCCACAACTTGGATTCTTTGTCCCGAGAGGAGTAGGTTGGGAAGCTACAGTAGAGTGGGTAGTACCAGTGTCAATAAGGAATGAGACAGGATTCCCATTAACCTCACCATCCATATATGGACCACTCTAGCCTACCTCCAAGGTTGCCCCAAGCACACATTTCTCCTCCCCTCTTAGGCCCCATCATTGCAACAGGTCTGAGCTGAAATCATCTGCTTGGATCATGGAGTATTGTTGGGACATACCCTGATTTACAAAGGGACTAGTGTTTACATTGGGGACCTGATTCGCATTGTATCTCGGGACATTTACGACATTTGTATTTTGTTGTGGCATTGGGGATTGTGGAACTTGCGTCACCTGAGCTTGTGGCACATTGAGATTAGGGTTCTGAATTTTCTGTCTCTGTACTTGTTGTGTCTGAACCACATTGTTTCTCTGTGACTACACAAATCCACCATTCTGAACCTGATTTCCATTAACCATGTTACCAGCATTAAATCTACACTTGTGTTTCCAATGCCACAACCTGCCGCAAACGAGGCAAGGGTTGGTTTTCTTCAAAGTCGGCACATCAACACCTGTTCTCTGATCAATCGAGACACCTCGCCCTCTACCCTGTTAGTGGAACCCTTGCTGCTGCAACCTATTAACACCTTGCATCATAGGAACTCCCTGTTGATACACTCCCTGCATAGGACATGCATTCTCAACAAACTACTGATTCTGACCTCACTGAGCAGCCTTCATTTATGCTATCATTTTCTCCTTCAATTTCTTGTGCTTCATTTCCAATTCATCTCCTCAATACTTTGATATCTCAAAATGTCATCAACGGGTTTACTCTGCCATCAAATCAAATGCTGTTCAATCATGGAACTAACCTCAGGCTTCAATCCATACATGAACCTGTAAACAAAATGTCCTATATCCTTTCCCTCAATAGTCTCAGTCCCATGGAACCTTTTAATTGCCTGCAATAATCTCTCATAGTAAGCATGTATTGACTCTTTGGTTTCTTGGGTCGTTCTGTGAATCTTGACCCAACCAATCTCTTTAGGAGAGATTTTCGATTTCAGAAATGTAATCACCTGATTGTACTTTTCCATTACCAGTGGTGACGGAGCCTGTGATTGAGGATATCTCATTGGCTCCACTCCAGGCCAATCCACAGCAATTTCGCATTCAACCCACAGATCATCTGAAACCACAATTTCAAATAATATTTATTGAGCTGTGATTTTAAATATGTTAATTCAATGATCTCTTTTAAGCTACATTCACAACCTGTTGTAATATCCCCTAACACTGAGTATCCTGTTGCTTCCAGGTGCTCTCATCTAGTCCTGATGAAGACCCCAATCTAAGGATCTAATTACCTTGAACACACAAGGGGTCGAAACGTTGACTGTCACCACCATCATACAAGCTTTGACGACTGTGATTTATTAACAGCATCCCCAAATGCTATGTATACCTATTGGAACAATTGACCTGTAATAGGCCGGATAGGCTTTGCTACTTCAATTTGATGTATATATGTCATTATACCTTTCCTATGTCCTTTACCTTTACCCACTCACTATGAACCCAACACTCCTACCCATCCTTCCCTTACACTAGAGCACTGTCTTGATTTTTTTATGTACTTATGATGCTAGAGCAACTGGGTTGCCAACACAAATTTGCGTAATGCTTTAAAAATAAATTGCATGAATTGCAAAGTATGCATAACTGACCATTTGTTTACTATACCACAATTTCAAATAAAGCATCCAAATCTTTCCATTAAACTTTTGATATTTTCACAAATTGATCAACCTGTCTGTACCATTCCACTGGATTCTCTCTCACTTTTGGAAAATCATTTGTGAAGGATGAAAGATCTGACCTGCTCCATGGTACATGGACATACCCTCCACCAGGCACTTCTCTCATGGGAAGCATGTGTAGATCTTCATCTTCCTCCTCTGTTCCAGATGAAGGCATCTGTAACGTGACCTTCTTTGGTTCCTTTTTCTTTGACCAGCTGCCTTCCCATTTATTTAATTCACTCCACTTTCGAACGTTGGTAATTAATTCCTTAATCTGTAATTTCATTCCAGATGGACGCATATTGGCGAGATGTCTGTCACTAAAGCTTAACCTGTAACATCTTTGAAGGGCTTTGGATTTCTGTTTATCAAGTAAATGTCTTTTAGCCAATTCAGACAATTTGTCATCAGCCTATCCTGCACGTCTGGTAATATGTTTGCACAGGACCAATAGTTCATCATCCTGGTACGCATTCAGTCGTGATAACTCGAGTCCCAATTAGCATCTCTTCCAATTCTACTTTCAATTTAGCCACATCAACAACTCTTTCTCTGGGGCTTGAGCAATTGTCCCACTCGTTCCAGGATTTCCACTACTTGTCTTAGGGGCGCATTACGATGATGGGCGGACAAAGTCCGCCCGCCACCGTAGCGGTGAATGGGACCGTCCGCCATAGGAGCGGCGGTCCCGCCGCGAGTATTAGGATGCCACCGCCACGGTGACGGTGGCATCCCGTATTCCCAACATTGTGGCGGGCGGTGTTCACAGCACCGCCCGCCACAATGCTGGGAATGCACGTCGTGCATTGGCATGCACAAGGTGACAGGCACCGCGCGGTGCCTGCCACCTTGTCCATGCCAATGCAGGGGGGTACCATAGGTACCCCCCATGTGTACCCCCCAACACTCTGGGGGCCCGCAACGGGCCCCCAATAGCGAAGACCGTATGCCTTTTCATGGCGGCGTTGCCGCCATGGAAAGGCTGCTCTCCGCAACCATCCTAATATGGATGGCGGTGTCTTGCAGACACCGCCACCATATTAGTGCCCTTTTCCCCCCGGTCACCTGTGTAACCGGCGGAAAACCGGCGGACGGTCTTTCCGTCCGCCGGGCTCCCCCCGCCATCGTAATGTGGCGGGGGGGAAATGGCATGCGGGCGGATCGCCACCGCCATACGGGCGGTGGCGATCCGCCCGTCATCGTAATGACCCCCTTAGTGTCTATACCGCTAAGCCAACCATCAAATTCTTGGGCAGTAAGACCTGGTTGTTCTTCTGGGCTATTAAGAATTATCTCTCCACTGTAGGTACAACTCCTCAAACCAGGCAGTGAATTCAGAAGAGACATGTCAGAAGTTGGCATTCCCATAGGCATCTCTGCCCTAGGGTTACCGTAACTCATTATTGGAGGGACGTTTGTGTTGGGCATGAAAAAGGGTGATGGTTTCTGACTAAACCTTCTACTCAAGTCGAATCCTTTCTGATTTAATATAGGGTCTGCACTCGCAGCACATGGGGTATTTCCTTATGTCAGAACCATAGGAGTCTGAGGGATGGGTCTCATTGTCGAGCACACTGAGTTGCTAGCTGCAGCATTTATTCCTGTGGGAACAACCAAAGTATGTGTGGCATTACCCTGTCAGGTCTGCCAAAAGCGAGAGTAGCCCCACTGAAAACGACTGTTAATGCTGCAGCGAGACTGGTAACAGGAACTAGACGCTTTGACCACATCACCCCATCACTTACGTATCTAGACTGGCGTCCCCTCGAGGCAAGAACCCAACTGTAAATTGCCTGCCTCACACACAAAGCATTACATTTTAACAAACCAAGTTACCTGGCAGAAAAGATTTGAATCTCCGGTGGCAGCCGCTACCTAAGAATTGCAAACTCTCTCAGGCTTGAACTTCTTAGATTCCAAAAACAAAAGCGCCAAGGATCTGGAACTCCTTACCACCCAAGGTGCGTTCTAACCCATCGAATAGATTCCTTTCATAGACTTTAGGAGAGCCCTCCCCAGGGCACAACGAACATCACAATGTCATCAATTTCTAGATTGGTCAGAAGCATTTCCTTCACAGGAGAACCCCACTAAAACATTGCTCCCCTGGGTACCTGGATCTGAATAGATTCAGAGCAGCAGCAAAATACACACTATGAAGAAGCTGGATCAGTGCCTATTAATGAAATATTAATGGAATGACGGACGTTTATTGTAATATCAGCCTATTGTGTCTTTTTACTTTTGATGAATTTGTCTATGCCTATCTTTTTGTTCAATTAACCCTAGGTACAGCGCTCTGATACCCTTGGGTCATGTTCGCGCTTTATAAAACACTAAATAAGTAAATAAAAATAAAATTCCCTGCTACTGCAGGTTTATACAAGGGAACTACAGGACCAATTGTGACAGGAACAGTCAATGCATCTGGGACATTTAAAGCATGTGGAGTCGAAGGGGGTGTCATTGCTGAATGTTCCCCATCGGATCAGGATTCATATTTACTGGTACAGTAGGCACATCAAAGGTTTCAGTCATAGGTACATAACTCGCTCCACCAGTATGTTTGTCATTTTATGGAGGTGGACGATTTAACAGTAACTCAGTTATAAAGTCATCATTTATATCACTATCACTGTCCTCATCTGCTTTCCCTGTGTCATCTGTCTCTTTATTCTTTTTCTTTTCCTTACATTTGCCTTTCCCTTCTTTCTCACTTGTCAATGCAGTATATAGTTAGGCTCTCTCAATCATGTCAGTCCTCCAAGATTTCTGGTTTGCATCCCACCTAGCATCTGCACAAGTGCGCATGGCTCTCTTGACTCTCCCTTGAAATCTGTCTCTCTGCCTAAGATGAGCCATACGTTCCCAGGCATTAAGTGCATCATATTGTGTAGGATTAGGAGGCGGCTTCATTTCATACAGCATATTCCTTAAATGTTGAATGATTTTTAATGAAATGTCCCATAACTAGGGAATTGCAATGCACCATCTTTCTCAGTGATCTTATGCCATTGTGCTAGCCAAACACATGTGTGAATACCCAC
Organism: Calotriton arnoldi; assembly: GCA_963921515.1. Taxonomy (NCBI): domain Eukaryota; kingdom Metazoa; phylum Chordata; class Amphibia; order Caudata; family Salamandridae; genus Calotriton; species Calotriton arnoldi. The sequence continues at coordinate 869,585 of CAWUFW010001738.1, read as the reverse complement.
GTCTACTGTCATAGTATGTCCTGGCGTACCTTCAGGTGGTGCCTCTTCTCCCTTTCTAACAGGCACAGTCCCATCTCCCTTCACTAGGCTTTGTATTGCTTTTAAGAATTTAATTTCCGATCAAAATATGCAATATTCACAAATGACTTTTAGTTGAAACCAGGAAATGATTTTCACCCACAATTCTCTTCTTTGGCAATCAGAACCAATACCAGCGCAGCTCTCTATGACATACTCGACCAATACCAGCACAGCTCTACACCAAACGACCTATACCCGCACGGTACACTGTGACATCAATCTCACTCCTTGCAGCAGCTCGCCCTCCTTTACAATGTTTCTCGAGCACGTTCTCTGAGCAATTCACGCAAAACAATGCAAGCAACTTCAACAACTAACTCTGCCTACTTCACTAAAGAAATTTAATATTATTCATACACACAAGAGGCAATTCGGAACAACCCTTTGCGTCCTATTCTAACATTCACTTCCGGTGAAACCTGCAGGACCAGCAGATCTCACTCGGATTGATACAGTTTCTCCCTGTGCACTAAGATCAGCTATACCAGCCACATCTTACAATCACACAAAGTAAAGGCCCATCTCGATAATGCTGTTGACAACGTCTCACTTCAAGCACAACAGCACAGCAAACAACTACATCCAGTGTCTTCTACACTGTAACTTGACTTTACGTCTTTTATCTATCCCAGGATCTTAGGCCACATCAGACTCCATAACCACTTCAACTTCTTTGCATCAAGTGCCACATTCACACATCAACTTAAATCATCTCAGCGTAACACCACACAGTCACTGCAATTCACCGCAATCTAAGAATATGCAATAGCAAATCGCAACCCTAGTAATACTCACACTGCTACAACTTGTTTCTAAACCACTTGATGTTTATTGATCCTTTGACTGAACCCTGGGCTTTTTTGGGGTTTCGACTGGGCTTGGGCAATTTCTAGATCGAACACCCTAACTCCATCAATGTCAGTGGATAAACCATCAAATCTGCCACCAGATTTGATACAGTGTTTTCTGGGCCCTCATTGCTTGCCATTGGTTCTTCAATAGATCTTTTTGATCCGACTGAGAGATGTTGGGAGTTAGCATTTGCATTCGATCAAAATTTCAATTAACAGTGCAACCCATTTGGCTACACAATGAAGACCAGGAATCAGTAGCCAAGTTCAACGAGATTTATTACAAATTAATAATCAAATTCAAATACACAACTTTTAAGACCATGCTGTAAGGATACAGAATAACCCCTGGAATTCCCAGACACCTAAAGAAATTGAGGCGAACTAGTATTAAACAAACAGGCAATTCTGTGGCAGCAATGTAGAATAGTAGCATCAAATCTGGTGCTCAGAAAATATCCTAAGATTCTCTTGCTTATACATTAGTCATCTAGAATTTCAAAGTCCAGAGGATGGTTAGGAACAAAAGGCTCTGGAATCAGAGAATTCCCATAAAGGAAGTCAGGTCAGGACAAAAAGGAATCAGGTAGGGAAACATTAGCATCTCAGAAGCTCGGTCGAAGAGTCTTCTATAGGTCAGGAAAAAGTGTCAGCCTAAGCCACACTTAAGCAAGAATCAAAAAGTGGAAGCATTGAGGTCTAAACCTCTCAAAGTCCATTCAGATAGTGATGAATCAAAGAAGGTGTCTGCAAGGATTCTGCATGAGAGATCTGTTGGGGCAAAAGGTAGGAAGGGATCTGCAAAAGCCTCTGTGAAGCATCTGCTAGAAATCTGTAAGGAATCTGTCTGTAAGTCCAGGAGGGACAGTATATTATAATGTGCAAAGTCCACTAGGCAACATTCCCTTGATCACACCTTCAAAGACTCATTATCCTCGTCGAATCCCAATGTTGCAGACTGCAACATCGCTGGATTGTCCCACACTGGACATTTGAACAACACCTGTTTCTCAACTACACGTAAGTTGCAACAATTACTCAATGGGCCTTTCAGTTGACGCTCTGCTTCTCCATGTACTTTAGTCAAGGTGTTCTTCTCAGACTCTTTCTCCTATCTCTAGTACAGTAATGTATCTGTTCCAAACAAACAATGCATTTGAATACCTGCAAGAAATGTCATAATAGCAGAAAATGGAAAACAATATTTTATGAAATGCAGCATGGTGAAATACAGGCCTACACTGTTAAGTCAAGTTAGACATTAATTCAGTGGTGCACATTTAATATGCGTGTGCACATTGAAGCATAAATGTATATACATTTTTAATACATGTTAATGAATTCACACTCGGTGTAGCATACAATAAACTTAAAATATATCAGTGTAAGTATGGCTCAGAACTACAATTTAAATGTATATACATATAACATTAATGCACACAATATATAAACCCTATTGTTTCTAGAAAGATCACATTCTACATATATGATGATGGTTTTAATCACAGTTTCAACTCATGTTTTAATCACACGTTACAGCACATGCTAGGAAAGTCATGTTTCTTCTTTAGAGTAAGTACAGTCTTTATTAAACGAGGATGGTTTTATCTCAATCAAACTTCATTAAAACATCCTAATCAGCATGGTTAAACATATACTTATGAGTAAATTCTCTAATACTGCAATAAATGCACTCTTTAATAGTAATGTTGAGTAAAATATCTTCATTAATCATTGAAGCAAGTAAGAAACATGTGCTAAGTGCACAATCATGTCATGTATCTGTAGACATTTTCTGTCATACTTTGTGATCATATTAGGTTATTTTCATTGCTGTATTGTTCTGCTCACAATTAACTTTCTGTGGTGCAGGTGTAGAAATGCAACAAGTATCTACATCTTTCATTCCAACAATGGACCTATTCACTGAAAGTCTTTTTGTTAAGCGTTTCATATTTGTTCAAACATCTCTAGACGACTTTAGCAAAGAAGGTATTGAACAATTATTCAAAGAGTTGGAATAGTGCTTATGTATTAAGGTAATGACATTTTCTTGTAACCTAGCATACGTAGCATGCTATCTCTGTAACTGTAAGGCATCATCAGGTGGAATCTTGAGTTGCAGAGATTCCTTGTGGAGCAGCTGAAGAAGAGGATTTGATTTAGAGGGTGTGTACAGGGTTGGCTTGGGGTAGATACAATAAAGGACTTAAAGTAAATAGGTGTTGGAGAACTTCTTGACAAGTGGTAAAAAGTTGCAGCATCCACCTCCTTTTCAAGAAATCAACGTGTATTATAAACATCGAGGGACATCATGGAAAGTAAATATCATCTTAACCAGTGCTGACGTACAACGAATTAAACCAAGCTGAGAAACCAATCTGGGGCGCATGAAAAACAAAAGGAACTGTGCGAAGGTCTTTTTTTTAAACCTTTATTACTGCTATTAGTGCTTTAATAGTGCTAACTGGCCCCAGCATGGGAGTAACGGGTTAAGCGGTCGTAGTTAAGAGGAGCGCTTGAGCAGAATAATGGTTGCCAGAAGGAGGGCGTGTTCAAAGAGCGTGAGGCTGAGTGTGCGCTTCCTAGAGGACCGCGTGTTGTCGAACATACTGAGTGCGCTATTGCCTCAGCAGGGAGCACGAGTACTCGATTGAAACTCGATTGAAACTCTGCTTTGCGGGGAGCGCTTGTTTAACCCGTTGACCGCGGCGCGAATTCCGCCGCGGTGCTGGCAAAATAATGAGTGGGCGGGGTTCGGACGGCCCCCGGCCGTCCTCCGCACACGCCCACTGTGACGTCGGATGGCCGGGGGCCGCCCGACACATGCAAGGGGTTAAACAGAGTGCATTCCTAAACCGTACGTACCTTACATCGAGCCGCCCAGAAGACAAGACAGAATTGTTTCATTGCGGCAGGGACGAGGGAGCTGCTACTCTTTTATTCCTTAATCTTCCACAAGATGGGGACAGGAAGTGCTGTACTTTCCCATTCGGGGTGTCCTGGAATCACTAGCAATTTAGCTAGTGTAGTGGTCTAGTATTTATTTAATTAGCCGAATGACGAAAGGAAGTGTTCATATTAAGTCAATTATCAACAACCAAGTAAGGATTTTTGAACTCTTTATTTAAGTTAAAGTCTCTGTCACAGCCAACGGTAGACACCATTATTGAAAGCACAGCATTGTAATTTTAATCTTTTGTGATCATTTATTTTTGTAGATTGTAATTTTTAGTTACTTAACAGGCAGCTTCCAACATGTCTCAATAAACACTCAACATGTCTCAACCACCACAGTTCCTATCTGAGAGCGGAGAACCTATACAGCAGTGGAAAAAGTGGCTATGTTTATTCGGCTCATATTTAATTACCATTAGGGGTGAGAAATTTTCTCCTGCCAGGAAGCAAGGAATCCTCCTTTATAATTTGGGCATCGAAGTTCGAAATATTTATGACAGTCTCGATTCAGTTACTGTTGTTAATGATGAGAGGGAACCAAGAGATGTCTATGAAATGTCTTTAGTGATTTTAAAAAAACATTTTGGGCCGGCTTACATGTTGTCATGGAAAGGCATGCATTTTTTATGAGAACCCAAGCTAAAGACAAGAGAGTGGGGAACTATGTTGCCTCCTTGAAGACTCCGGTGCAGACGTGAGATTTCATATCTTACCGAATCTTTAATCTGAGACCAATTTGTGTGCTGCACCACTGACCCGAGAGTACAGGAATTTTTTTTAGCTAAAAATCCTACTCTGAAAGATGCCATGGCCATTGTTGAAAGCAGGGAGTATGCAATAAGTTGGTTTAAAGAAATGCAGGATTCCTCAAACTCTACCCTAGCCATGGTGACCACAGCTATATCTGATAGCAAGGAGGCATTAGGTCTTGTGCAGCAAGTGACAGAATGTTTAACAGTTAGTTTGGATGTACAGAAGGACTCTAAAACCAAATGCTACAAATGCAGTAGCCCTAATTATTTATCTAACAACTCAAACTGTTTTGCTCGCAATGCCGCTTGTAGAAACTGCAGCAAGCAGGGCCATTTTGCTAGGGTGTGCAGGAGCCCCAAAGTGAACAACATGGAAGAATCTTCTGTGAGCCAGCATATGATATTACATAGCAACACCTCAGATAGTGAAATTCAACTAGTAGGAAATGTTGTGGATGGGGAAGTATAGTTATGCCTAAATGTGTCACTGAGATTGGTGTGAAAGCAGTTCCTGTCCTTGCTGACTCAGGCTCCCCTTTCACATTAATTAGGGACAACAATTGGGAGGAGTTATGTGGTAAGGAAGACCAGATATAAATCCGGAGGAATATGGGGACCAGAAAATGTAATTGTTTGGTTACACATTGTTGTCAATCAATTCAAGGGATGTGAGACTGTGGATAAAGTTTATGTAGCCAAACGGGGTGACAACCTTTTAGGTTGGCACCATCAGAGAGAACTTGGCATCACCTTAAATATGAATTCTTCTGATCAGGTGCTGTTGGTGTCGCATATTAGCAATGATGCAGGTGTTGTGGGAGAGTTTCCAGAAGTATTTGTAGAAAAGCTTTGACTGTTAAAAGTTTTCAAGCATAATTTTGCCTTAAAGTCAAGTGCCAAGCCAGTTGTACATAAGGCCAGAAAAGTCCCCCACTTTATGCTAAAACCTCTGAAGGAAGATTTGGATAAGCTGCTGCAGATGGGTGTGATAGAAGAAATGTAAGCCCCTGAATGGCTGGAGCACATGGTTCTAGCGCCAAAGGACAATAGCATGAAACTTAGAATGTGTGTGGACTTAAGGAGGCTAAACCAATGTACCTGGGTGGACCGTCAGCCTTTGCCGAATATCAGTGGGGCCTTGACCATGCTAGCAGGGGCAAACGTTTTTGTGTCACGGGTCTTTCAGCAGCCTACCACCAGGTGTTCCTCCATGAAGATTCCAGGCCTCCTACTTCTTTTGTCACACCTTTGGGGGCTTTCAGGTTCATCTGAATGCCTTTTGGGCTGGCATCGGCTGCTGCTTGTTTCCAAAGGGCGATGTTTTTTTAGGATGATATCCTGGTGTATGGAGAGGACAATTTAAAGCATGATGCCACACTGAGGGAGGGTCTCACAAGACTGAAGTGCAGTGGTCTTCTTTGAAAAGAGAAAAATGTAAGTTCAGAGTGGGAACTGTATCTTATTTGGGGCACACGATTTCCGGAAACGGAATCAGTCCAAAATTGGAGCTGGCAAAGTCTATCACAGCTGCACCTACACCATGTGACAAGGACCAGTAAGATCGTTTTTTGGACTTGCAGAATATTATTCAAAGTTTGTACCCAATTTTGCGAGTGTGGTGCAACAACTTAGGTCACTCTTGAAGAATTGGATGAACTTTGAATGGTCTTGACTGCGAGAGAGCTTTTGTGGAAGTCAGGTGTAAGATTGAAGAGAAGCTGACATTGGGGCATTTTGGTGTGAGGAGAAAGACTTTGCTCACTACCAATGGCAGTATGAAACAGCTAGGTGCCGTCCTCTCCCAAGTAGTTGAAGGTGAGGAGAGGGTTGTGGTGTTTGCCTCACATGCACTCAAAGGATCCGAGGAGCGCTATTCTGTTGTAAAACGGGAGGCACTTGCCTGTGTGTGAGTCATGAATCATTTTAAGCTTGATCGTGGGGTTTGTGCTTTGTTGTGAGGAGTGATCGTAGGCTTCTTGTCCAAATGTTTGCTTGCAGAAATGCTGAAAATACCACTCCCCGTATAAAGCGATGGGTTGAGAGTCCTATGGAATTCAACTTCCAAGTTGAGTATTTGCAGGTAAAAGGAATGTTCAGGCGAACTGTCTTTTCAGGATGCCTCTAGATGGGGATGACACACCAGAGGCAGAAATTCCTGTGTTGTGGGTCAAGGAATCAGCCTTGAACAAGTCAGAGTGGGGATTGGAGGCTGACAATCTAAAGGGGTTAGAATGGCTTCTGCATCCCCAGTTCAAGTTCCTGATGAACCTTGGTGTAAACTAGGCCTAGATCTGGTGGGACCCTTTGATTTGCTGTCGCCCAATGAGAGGTTTGTCCTTGTCTTAGTAGATTACACTTCCAAGTGAGTCACAGCTTTTTGCGTAACGTCAGTCACCACCAGGTGGGTATCAGAGGTTCTGAGGGATGTATTAGCATGTGAGGGAGTTACGAAGACCCTTGTGACAGAAAATATGGTTCAGTTTACCTCGCAGGAAATGAGAAATTTCCTGAATGGTCTGTCTATAGTTCATTTTTGCACTGCTATCTATGCTCATCAAGCAGATGGTCTGATAGAAAAAATGAATCAACTGGTGAGGGCTAGTGTGCAGACTGCTTTGTATAAGTTACCGCTCAAGGTTGTCCTACGTGAAAAACAGTGGGCACATAGGAATCCACTAAATAGCATGACAGGGATTTCTCCTTTCCAATCCTTGAAGGGGAGAGTAGTTGGATCTAAATTGAATCAGTTATGGTTGTGCCCAAGGAAGGGTAGTGAACCTGCTGTGCCAACAAAGTAATAGCCAATCAGAGCAGGTACAAAAAACATTTAGTTTACAAACATTGTACACGTCAGCGTGAATGGTGATTGGTGAGTTGGTTTTTGTCAAGAGACCAATTTGGTGTCCAAAAGGCGAGTCCAAATTTATGGGACCCAAGAAGATTGTAGAAATCAAAAAGAATTTGTGGTATTAGATGGGGTGAAGTGTGGAGTATGTCACATTTGGCAAGGTCATAACGGGAGGAACCTGACAAAATATGTGATAAGGAAATTGGAGCACAGGAGTGGGGCTGTTGTCCCAGGAGAAGTGTACGGGTTAGATGGCAACCAGCTCACTTCAGGGATAATGATCTAGCTGATTAGTTCCAATTTAGTCACTATGCCTTGCAGGTGCCATGCAAGTTTTTTCTACGGTTTAATTATCCTTCATCATCCTTTACCCTGTTAATGAGTTCATTTTATTTGTAAATCCATGTATCATTTGTCTTTATTGCTTGCTCATTTTATCTTTAATCGTTGTAACTATTAGTTAGTCTTTTACATGCTACTCATTTTTTCTTTCCTGTCATATTTTTATTCATGTGCTTAATATAATGTAATTATATTTTCTCATTATTGAGGGGAAAGATGTGTTGTAACTCAGCATACCTAACATGCTATCTCTTTAACTACAAGGTGTCATCAGGTGGAATCTTGAGTTGCAGAGATTCCTGATGGAGCAGTTGAAAAGAGGATTTGGTCTGGAGGCTGTGTACAGGGTTGCCTTAAGTTGGAGGCAATAAAGGACTTAAACTAAATAAGTGTCGGAGCACTCCTTGACACATTTATTATTTTTTTGTTCTGATTTGCTTAAGAAGTTATGCTTTTGCTCACACCGATTAACTGATAGAATATCGATGACAAAATCATTGATGTTAAAAATATCGAGAAAAAAAATAGAATACAAAAAGGTAAGTACAAAAATATTGAATCAAAAATATCCATGTAAAAAATATGGATGTAAAAATATTGATTTAAATATATATATATATATAAAATAAAATAATATATATTAAATATTAATATTAATTTTAACAACATGAATTTAATTTAATATACATTTTAACAAAATATAACAAATAAACGTAATGAAAACTATTATCTTTAATTCATTTTAAAACTTTAAAATTATATAAAATAAAATATATACATATCAATAATTTAAAATATAAAAAAAACATTGTACAATAATTTAAAACATTAAAATATCAGAAAATATTTCAACTTAAATTTCCCAATACAATCAGTGCAACAGTAGGAAAAGTGTTGGATAGCAAAATAATTAAATTTACTATTCCAACTCCAGTGAGTGCATCAGTAGGGAAAGTGTTGGATAGCGGAGGGGTACAAATTACTATTCCCACTCCAGTGAGAGCAACAGTAGAGAAAGCGTTTGATAGCAGAGGGGAAAAATTACTATTCCCACTCCAGTGAGTGCAACAGTAGGGAAAGTGTTGGATAGCGAAGAGACAAAAATTACTATTCAAACTCAAACAGTTAAAAAACATTAAAAATTATAAAAAATCTAAAAAAATAAACAATATTTAGAAATGAAAAATCAAATATATTAAATATATAAAAATTAAAAATATTATATTAATTACATAAAAAACTACAAATAATGTAACATATAAAATATTAAATACATTTATAAAATAAAATTCTTTTAAACTAGAAAATATTTACAAGCAAATAAATTAATTAATACATAAATGTATTTATTATATTTCCTACCCTATAACACAACACCAATAACAAAACACTTCAACATTTCTAATAATTTCCCCCCGAAAATTAACATAATTAATAATGAATTTAAAAAATATTATTAATAAAAAAAACTAATAAACATTAATTGACTACAGCCACTTTAACACTATGATATCCACAACACACACCGAAATTAAACTCTAAAATAATAAAACACAATTAAAACTTATTTATAAATTAAAAACTATTACTATTAACAACTAATAATAAAGTAATTAAAATGTATTTAATACCCACCTTTTACCCCTTTAAAAGTAAAAGCAACAGACAAAAAATTAAACAATTACCCAAAATACATATCAAATGATTAACATTAATTAACAACTATATATTAATTAATTAAATACAAATTACTTCCCACCCTTTACTCCTATAAACACCTAAAGTTAATTACTTAATTAGCATAATTAACTACCAATTAATTAATTAAAATTAATTAACATCCAACTATTAATTCATTAATTAAAAATAAATTACTTAACACCTATGAACACCACAACACACACCTAAAATTAATTACACAATTAGTATAATTAATTACCAATTAATTAATTAAAATTAATTAACAGCCAATTATTAATTCATCAATTAAAAAAGTATTTCCCACCCTTAACACCTATAAACACCACAACACACACCTAACATTAATTACACAATTACCATAATTACAATTAATTAATTGAAATTAATTAACAGCTAATTATTAATTAATTAATAATAAATTACTTTACACATTTAACACTATAACATCTCAATGAAACAAATATTAATAAATAAAATCTATTCAATACATTTAATATAATTAAATTACTTCCCACCCTATTACCCTATAAACCCACAACCCGCTACGGAACTAAAAACACAAAATTCAAATTAAAAAAAATGAAAAACTACTAAAAATTCAACACATCAATTAAAAATACTAACAATTCTTATACAACACATACATATAAAACAAATACTAAAATACATAACATTAATAAACAAACAATATTTTTAACATCTATATTTTTGCAAACAATATTAAACACTTCGATATTTTTAGCATCGATATTACATGCCTAAAATCGATATTCTTGACCACGAGAATCTGTATGTCGATATTTCTGACCCACGATATTTGCAACTCGATATTTGTGCAAGTCGATATTTTTGATTCGATATTCTGTCTCTGCACCGCTCACACCACGATCAGTTTTCAGTATTACTAATATTCTATGCAGGAATTGTATATAAGTACCCCCTGGTTTGGGGTTGACCCAGAAGACTTTCCTATTCTATTAGGTATGCTACCCAATTTCTTTCTGATTTTGCAGTTCATCGAGACGTGAAATATTTTATGATTTTACCTACTTAGTATAACCTTGCATCTGAGTGCCTTCATGGCATTGACTCTGCACCACTTATTTTGATTTTTTTTTATAAAGCCCTTTAATTTTCCATCCAACTAGAACTCAATTATTGAGTGGACGACATTACTTATTAAGCTGTTTTACTCTGCTAAATTGATGTTCGGGAAGGTACCATAATGCTGGATACATTGCCTCATAAGATAGAGGTTTAACACTGTCCCGATCCTGTAAGCTGTGGGAGAACTGAATGAGGTAGATTTTGAGGTGTCAAACTTTTAGAATATGGTTTTGCCCCGACAAATCTTGGTAGCAGAGGAGGGTTCCACAGTATAGAAAATCTCCTTTTGCTCACAAAACCCTTTTAGGTTTCCTTTTACCCTTTATGACCAGTCTAGGGCGATAGTGGATTGTCAGTTGGACTTTCCGGTGTCAAGATTTTGCCAAAAGGTCTAACTTGCAGTGCAGTTTGTGTACGTTTTGGAATATAAGTATGAATAGGGCGGAATGATTCTGTAAGTTATGTGTGTTTTTGAGGTGTCCGTGGTGTGTGCTGAAGTTTGAATTTGTGAGATGGATTTCTATGTGATATGTGAAGTGTTTGAATGCGATGCAGATTTTGGGCTCAATTGGTGTTTGATCACTGTTGCTTTAATGTATTAATCCTATTTGTGATCCTTGTTTTTTAAAGAATATGTTTTGTTTTTGGTTGGTTTGAGTATCATATCTTTCAAAATCCAAGATCTCGAAATATTGTGGTTTACTTGTCTACATAGGGTAATGTGTAGTGGGAGGTACCGCATGCACACAGAAAAGGGTTTCAGAATTAACAAGTTTCTTTTTCAGGGTTTCCTGTTTAATACATGTTGATGTGCTTTGCTCCTTAGCGCACAGGAGTAGGTGCATCAGCCGGGTTGGATTACAGATGGGCAGGGGTCTACCTAGTGTGAACTGTGCTTTAAGATCAGGGCCGGACTGGCTACCGGGCGTTTTGGCATGCTGCCGAGCTGGGGGCTGATGTCACTGCGGTGGGGGCTAATTTCGTTGATGGAGACCTGCGTGTGCTACGAAATAAACAAAGCAAAACGAATTTCGTTCAGCACACGCAGGTCCCCATCAACGAAATCAGCCCACAGCTCGGCAGCATGCCAAAATGCCCAGTAGCCCGTCCGGCCCTGTTTAAGATGGCACTGTGGCTAGTGCTGCTGCTCTTGAGTCTACTGATTGCGAGATTTGTCTTACCTTATCTTTCTATTTTCTTCCTATTTAGGTTGTGCAGACAATGTTTATTTTGTGTAAAATTGAGTGAGAAAGGTTTTGGAATTGTTTTATTTATTCATGTAAAAGTTGCGCTGTGTTTAGTTAGTCAGCCAGGGAGCCATTCTGGGATTGGTGAGATGTCACCACAAAGCTGTGATGTCATTGATAGATTGATGAGAGAGCTGCGCTGTAATAGGTTGACCTTTGACAGAGACGCACTGAGAGTGGTTGTTGTTCACTAGTTCATTTTGTGTGATTTTTAGATCAGTTTGAAAAAACATAATGGGTGTTGTGTTGAAAAAGCCTAAAGTTTCTATAGTTCCTTCTACTGAGGGTCACAAATTACCTGCTGAGGGAACGCTGGCATATGAAATGATGAAAGACATTGGTTTCTATACATGTGTCTGGATTTCTGAATAACATGAATATACTGCTTCTGATAAAAAACTGCAATTTCCTTAAGAAGGTACCTTTAACATTAGAAAGCTAGATTTCCTGAGACAAACATTGAATGATAGAATGCTGTTACCTAGACCCACACAGTTTGAGGCATTGAACAAATGGGATGGAATGGCCACATAGAAAGAAAGAAAGAAGATGGCAATGCAAGAGAAGGGCTCATTTAGGCAGTGGTTAGATAACTAGTGGGTTCGACAAGAGAAATGTTGGAGGCAGGATACGATGGAGGGTGTAAGAGTTTTCCCTGCAATAATGAAAGAAAACGATCACAAAAAGAAAACTAATGAGGTGGAAAAACAGAATCATGATATAGATGAGGACAATACTTTTCTTAATGATCTTTTGAGTTCTTGACCTCCTCCATATACCGATAGGGCATAGGGAACTGGTCCTGGTGGAGTACCATATATGGGTGCAGCAGGAGATAGTAAAGCAGCACAAATACAGAGCCCATCTACAGTTGTGGTTGGGAGCACAATATCAAGTGTCCCGTCAGAGACTGCAACAGCAGCATTGCCGAGGACTAGCAGAAACATGGCAGGCATTTTTCAAATTCAAACTGATTCACCTGGTAATACAGTTATCGCTAAAGTGTCCCCTAAAGGGAAAGCTATTCATGTTTTAATTTGGAGAGATTTTGAGAGGGACAATTGATTTATAATGTTGATAAAATGAGTGACCTATTTAAAGAATCAGCCAGATGTGCGAATGAAGAGCACAATAAATTAGAAGAATGAACTGATGAATATGAGGTTGACATCAGCAAAATGAAGAATGTGAGAAAGAATTAAAAAATCTATTTGACTCACGATATAAATAATGAAATTGGGTTTAATATCTTTCTTAGCTCACATTAAAGATTTAATTGAAAAGAGAAGAGACTGGGGTGATTTGAAGAAATACAGAGAAATGAAAGAGAGGGACAGCAAGGAAAAGAAAGGTAAAGGATCAGGGGACAAGAGATCTGCTAGTGATTCAGTAATGAGAGCAGAAATGATTTTGGTGTGTTCAGATGTGCCGTCAACAAGTGTTTATCTTTATGCTTTGGAAAAGTAGAAAATTTGTATAAAATGATAAGTTGCCTTAGATATTAACATGAAAAACTTATTTTAAAATTACACGTAGTGAAAATGCAGTAGGCATTCCTTTTTACTGGCAGGCCTCATCTAGACTTCTTCTTTAATAAATAGATGCTATTTAGGAAATGCTGAACCATGCACAAATGAATTTCATAGCTTGACATAACTACCGAATGTGCTGACTTCTTAAAATGTATTCTTTTCTTAAGCTACTTATTCTTGATTAACCGAGCTTGAACTTCCTATCTATCTCATGTTCACGTAATACTGCATAGAGAATTGCACATTTAACAATAAACATATGCTTATAAGACATTCGAATGCCATTACTGAATTAGAGATCTGCAAGCAAATGTTTCTGTCTTTAGCGTAGTTCATTTTTCCTCACTGAAATATTGAATAAATGATAGAATAGACACTGCAATAGACTTCCCTGGGAACCAAGGTTAGACGTTCCCAGTTATACAAATGATTAGTAATGTCTGATACATAATTGATAGTGGACTGTGAACTCCATGTGTTTGCTGTGTAAAAGGAAGACCGAAGCTGCTCACCATCGAAAGATGTCTTCCCATTGGACCGGAGCAACCAGATTTGCAACATTGTTAATAGCATGTTCTCATATTTTTTATATTAGTATGTGGTTCTAGTTAGCTAGTGTCCTTAGCTCTTACCCTTTGACGGAGACCGTCACTTTCTCCTGCACCCACAGCTATTTGCTGTAAGCTACTGCTAATTGCTGTTGCCTGACACTTAGGGGCCGATTCCGATCTGGGTCGGAAAGCTCTCCGACCGATCCGGATCCGGATTGTTTTCTGACCGAGCCGGACACCTGCAGTCCGACCGAACGAGTACGATGCAGCCGTATGCTGCCGGACTTGGTTCGGTCGGACTCCCATTGAAGTCAATGGGAGCCGGTCGTAAGACGTGTACATGGGCTCCCATTGACTCAATGGGTATGTTGCGCACAAGGGGGCCCCATGTAGTGGGTACGCGTTGGTGCCATCCGCACCGTATACGCATGTATAGGGGGGACCCATGGCTCCCCCCTGTGTCCGACTCGTACGGCTACGGGCTCCGCGTCCGAGAGCTTTTTCATGTCGGAGGCTCCGACTCGATCCGGCTGTCCGGATCGCGCATCGTACTGGCTCGTTCGTAAAACGTCTCCATTGCGCGCCACAAATTGAGTGCGAATGAGTCGGACGGAGCGGTTCGGACCCGGAAACGAGTCGGTCGGCGATTTCGCGTTCACTCGCATCGTATTTGCTCGCTCGGACGACTGTACGAATCGGTCGGAAACAAAGCCTCCGACTCGGATCCGGTAAAGCCGAATCCGATTCGGAGCCCGACCGACCGAGATCGGAATCGACCCCTTAGTAGGTGACGTTTTGCTTTATTTTTTAACCCCGACAGGTGTAGATACTGCTGCATCTGTTTGCCTATTTTCCATATTGGGACTTATTTCTGTACAGTTGCTACTGCAACTGTATGCTAATGCTTTTGGAGAAATTAGACTTGGCTGAGTCTCATGAACTACTCTTTATGGGGAGTTAACTACTTAATTCTGGTTTTGATTCTGATGCTCCTTTAAGTTGGAATTGGGACTATATCCTTTATGGAACACACTTATTAATTTTGCATTATTGATGACTCTAACCATATTTTTATTTGATCATTTCTGTGAACGGATTTACTTGATGTACTAATTGAAAAAAGATGGAGAAATAAAAACAACTCACTAATTTCTTACAGAGAATAAAGTTTTGTTTGAAAATCTACTTAAAACTCTCATCATTGACTGAACGTAAACTGTAAATTATGATGATGATTGACTTAATTTGATTTAGCTTCCATTGAAAAACAGTGGCAAAGATTTGTCGCTATCTGTTTTCTGGTAGCAGAGTACGGTTCACATCTTGAATATAGCTATAAATAATTTCCCAAGTTAGATAAAAAATTACCCGAATCCCGAAATCCAATGCCCAGAACTTGAAGATCTGACATGGCAGTATTCGAAGGTGGTTGCTGTTTGGAGGTGTGAGTTTTAATAGGCTGATGCATTTTTTTATTGTAATTCTGTTTTGTTCGTTAGTGTGATGGTGAATTGTGATTTGGTTTGATGCTATTTGTGTTATGTGAAGTAGTTGAACGGTTTTAGACTCGCTGTAGTCTAAGATCCCGGGATATACATAAATTGAGATAAAAGGATAGATTTCTTGTTGGGTTGGAGTAAGGTGTGAGGTACCGTCACTTCCACAAATAAGATAGAGATACTATAAACAGTGTTGTGATTGTTCAACATTGATTAATGTTAGCAGAACCTAATTGCACAAAAAGGGGATGCAAAATTGATTAGAGTGCTATCCCACTGGTCGAGATTTAATTTGCATCTGTGGTTTTCTTGAATGACTAAAATACTGTTATTTCTTTAGTAGAGCCAACTTGTATTGATGTATGTTTGTTGAAAATTTTTGATGAAGTTTGTGTAAGTACAAAGAAATTGTAAAGGAGGGTGAACAGCTGCAAGGAGTGAGTAATACGTCATAGCATTCGTGCTGTGATTAGTCAGTTGGTGTGCTTTCGGGGGTTGGGGTTGGTTGGTGATGTAAAGGTGTCGTGCTGAGATTGGTCAGGAGTTGAGTGAATATCGCATTGAGATTTGTTGTAGGGATTTTGGAAAATAATAGCTGTAACAGAATTGGTTTAGAAGAATTTTACGTATCTGGAACAAAATCAAAACATTGAATCAAAGTTGTTTTTGCTTTTTAATTTATTGTGATCAATAAATTTTAAATAAGTTAAGAGTCAGGTAAAGGGGATGTTACTATTCCAGTATGGAAAGGTGAAGAGGCACCTTCTGAGGGTATGCATGCACACATTATGACATTCCAGTATGGAAAGGTGAAGAGGCACCTTCTGAGGGTACGCATGCACACATTATGACAATAGAACATGGGTTACGTACATGTTTTTGGCTTCGTCAATGGTGCAAGATCACAGAGAAAGAGGGTCTGTTGAGTTTTCCAAAATACAGAACCTTCGAAACTTGAATTCTTGACAATTTGATAGGGAAGTTGTACGAAATGAAGCCACCTCCTAGACCTGCACAATATGAGGCTTTTAAATTATGGGAGAAAGTTGCCCGAGAGAAAGAGAAGGAGAAATATCAGAGAAGGACAAAGAGAGTAGTGCGTAATTATGCAGATGTTCAATGGAATGAAGGACAGCGTAAATGGAAGAGAGCTATAATTGAGGGGACTAGATTGTATCCAGTCATTACGATTTCAGGAAAGGGAAATAAGAAGAAATCAATAGAGAAGGGCGAAGAAAAGTAAGATAGAAGAAGAGACAGAAAGCGATTCAGGGAACAACATTTTAGAAGAAATGTTGGCTGCAACACCCCCACCTTATGCAACATCTACTGAGCAAAGTGAATCAGGTGCTAGTAAGAGTGGTACAGTGGCTTCTGCTCCTGCAGAAACCAGTACAGTCCAGATTGAGAGACCTACGCAAATACTTCAAATTGTTGCACCTGTTGTGGCTCGACCACAAGTAGCAGTTTCTACTGTAACTAGTACATCCATAGTGCATAATGCAGTTCCAGTGCCACCAGTAAATTTATAGACTTTACCTAAGCCAGTTCCAAATGCCCCACAAAATGTAAATTTGATGCCAGATGTTCAAGGTTCAGAAGGAGGTCCGCCTGCAACCGGGTTGGTTTCGACTTCTCAGAATTCACAGATTGTTGTGTTGGAGACCACCACAGGCAGTGCAAGCACTTATAGATGGAGGGAAATTGGTTTTACACCTATAACCCCCAGAGACATAAATTCTACTGAAGAGGGAGGTACTCCATCTTGGCTGGAAGAAGCAGCAGGGATTAGAAAGACAGAGAGTGCATGAAAAATGTAGATTCCGAAAAGGAAAGACCTTTGAACATTACCAAATTAAAAGTGGAATTGGAGGTAATAATAATAATAAGTTTAGATTTAGAACACTTAGAACAATATCAGAAAAAGGAATTCATTCACCTATGTAAAGAAATTACCTGACAAGCAGCTGTCATAAATGATATAGTTGACAGAATTAGACCAGAAATATGAGATTGATCTTTCTAAAAATTTCCATTTGCAGAAAAGTTACAGGGTTCAATTGCATGATGTAGCAATTGAAAATATGCTCACAACAGGAATGCGGTGGCATATGATGGAGCGAGTGAAATGCATTCGCAGATGGGGAGAGACTGAAAAATTGGAAATTAAATGTCAAAGAAATGCGAAAAGAAAAAGAGAGAAGCTGAAGTGACTGGGAAGAAAGACGAGGAAAATAAGGGAGAGACTATATCATATCCCTTAAGGAAAATAGCAGGCAGTATGTATGTACATGTGCTATGGAGCAGAGGTGATCTTGCAGCATTTATGAGCTATTTTCAAGCTTGAGAGACAAACCAGTGCAGTGGTACTCACAGCTACATGGTTTATAACGATTTCAAAGGTGTTGTGGGCTGTTTGGATATGTTCTTTGATATTGTAGTTCTGGCTGATTTGTGGGCTGAGAGTAAGACTGCTGTACAGTGGCCGCAGGAGGAACCAGTAAGGAATGCTAGGACTAATACACCATCTACTGTGGTTATGGAGAAATATGAAGCTGTGATTACTTTTCTGAAGGGCCATTTGCCACCAATAGATTTGGATTGGGTTAAGAGTAATTGAATGACCCAGGAGTAGAAGAATCAGTTCATGAATTCTATGAATGGTTGTTACAGGTGTTTCAAGAGCATAGTGGACAAGAATATCCTGAAGAAAAGGATATGGGGATTTTTGTGTCTCAGTTTGTTTTAACCATTACATATAATGGGGCGACCCTGTGTCCCTTAGAACCTGGTTATAGTAGATTCATGCTACAATTGGTTCTGTAGAGTTACGCAATTATTTTTTCACCACAGTAATTCGTATTTAATTTCATCTGACAAAAATTAGAGTAAAAGATACACCACACAGTATACTTATATTTACACATATATATTATGTGAGCTTCGTGTCATAAATATGGCTGCTATAAAATCAAATTCATAACAACATACATTGAAAAGTACTTTTTAGACAAACCAAAAAAAGGAAAAATATATTTGTGACATAAATGACAAACATGTGCAAAATGATCCCATTTTACCACATAAAAGGTTTCACAAAGATCACGGCGTTCCGTCTTTTCAGATTACAATGTGGTTCAACTTACTCCCTATAATATCTTTACAATTATTTCAGATAGGGGGAGTGACTTCAGACGTGAAGTAGCTGTACGTCGACGTTTCGACCCAGGATGTATGTGTTACTGTAAAAACATCACAAAGGGTCTTCATCAGGACTGGCAGAAAAGTATATAGACAGCCAATGAAGTAACTGAACTCATCCAATTCTTAGATAGAGCCCGATTGAAATTATTCAGATAAGGTCCTTACTCAGTAAAGGCGGTATTCTTGTTCTCCATGGTTGATTTCCATCTGGACCAATGATTCCAGTACTATTGAATCCAGTACAGACGGCCTTAAAATATTCAGAAAAATGGCGGTCCCAATGCTAAATGAATTGGCATGGACGTTACCCCCTCGCGTTCTAATTCAGACTGCAAGATGAACCACGACAGAAACCAGAGATCAGTTCGCATATAACTCAAAACGTGATCTGCTGACAGAATACATCGCTTGGTGAAGTTCTGAGATGTGCAAAATATTGCAGTGACGTGCTGGAGATGAAGCAGAAAAAGATAAAGGAGAAATTTATGTTGGCACAAACACGGTTTGCACAGCAAGGTTTTCAGAATCCTTCTTTTACAGGGAATCAAGGAAATATGCAAGGTGTTATTATCCACAGGTTGGTTTCCAGGATAACCAAGGAGGGTTCAATTTGCCTCAGGGTAGAGGTGTTCCAGTTAATATGAATTCAGCGACAAATGTTGCTGCTATGAAGTAAATTACTCCTTGTCACATCTGTCTCAGGGTCGGTCATTGGAAGAGGGAGTGTAGATATAATCCTGATAATGCAAATTGAAATGTACAGATGCTAAGAGGAGTACAGATGCAAAATGTGCCCCCACAGCAAATGTAAGTGTCTATGCAGGGACAAGTTCTAATGATGCAGGTACCGCCAGGTCAAATGATCCACAAAACATGGGAAATCCTAGATTTTAATTCAATCAACTGCCAAAAATTAATACTAATTTGCTTCAGAATACTATGCAACACCTTCTAAGTTCAATCAGAATGCTTTACAGGACCCCTTTTTTTAAAATGATGGTTGTGGTTCTGATGTTTCCCAATGAAGGTGCCTGAGAGGGGAGGAATATTGCATACTTGGTGCAGTCTTAGAGGTAGACCAGAGTGGTCCATGTGTAGATGCTGAAGTTTATAGCTACCCTGTATCATTTCACATTGATACAGTAGCTAGCTGATCTACTGTTAGAACAGTGGAAGTCCCAGACATACCTCTCTTGGGGAAAAATATCCAGGTTGTGGGAGTAACAATTAAACAGTTTACTAATCCAATTTCAGAGAAGGTCCAGGTTAAAATAGGCTCATTTGAGGAAAATATCAGTTTGTTGCTTGTGAATCAAATCCTGTAAATTTGTTAGGGAGAGATTTGTTGTGCAAGTTAAATTGTACAATTTATTGCACACTAGATGGCGTAGCTTTCCAAATACATGATGAGTACATGGAATATAAAATATTTCAACAGAAGACAGCTACAGGAATGCCTCCCCTAACATTAGTTGAGGAATTACCTGCAGATTTAAAAGACACTGTAAATCCAAAAGTGTGGGATCTCACAGGACAAAGTATCGGACGATTTAAAGGTGTAGAACCAGGTTGGATTACAGTGAAAGCAAATGTAGTGCATCTTAGAACACCACCTTACCATTTGACTCTTGAGTCAATTGCAGGAGTAATGCCTGTAATAGAAGACATGTTACAAAAAGAAATCTTGAGGGAGTTAATTGGGAGTCCATGTAATTCTCCAATTATGGGTTTACATACGTCCAATGGAAAATATAGGATAGTGCAGTATTTGAGAAAGATTAATGAAATAGTGGTCCAGTGGTAGCAAATCCAGCCACAATATTGTTTCAGATTCCATGTACTGCAGAATGGTTTACAGTGATTGACCTGTGCCAGGCTTTCTTCTCAGTGCTATTGCATGAAGAGAGTAAGTTTCTATTTTCTTTTGTATTCCAGCAGAAAGTATTAGCATGGTGTCGTGTCCCACAAGGGTATACAGAAAATCCTTCCATTTTCAACCAGATTCTAAAAAGAAATTTGGAATCATTGCAGATACCCTACAAGTCAGTTCTTGTACAACATATCGATGATTTACTTGTAGCATCAGAAGCACAAGAAGCTTGTAAGCAGGACACCAATGCCTTATTGCATCACCTGGCTGATAATGGACATAAAGTCTCCCCAGACAAACTGCAGTACTGTCAAAAATAAGTTCAATATCTGGGACACATAATTGAGAAAGGAGCAAGGAAGGTGTCGCCAGAGAGAGTGGAAGTCATTCTTCAAATGAATCCACCTCAAACTCAAAAGGAAGTCAGGATATTTTTGGGAATGGTTGGCTACTGTAGACAGTGGATACCAAACTTTTCCCTGGTGGCAAAACCTCTACTGAGGTTGACACACAGAGATGTGCCTGATCCGATTCCTTGGGACAATGATTGCATGAGAGCCTTCCTAGAACTGAAAGAAAGAATGTACCGCGCCCCTGCGCTAGGAATGACAGATTATACAAAAGAGTTTATGTTAGTTTGCAGTGAGAGCGAGGGCTGCGCTCTCTCAGTGTTGACTTAGATGCACAGTGATGCCAGAAAACCAGTGGCTTATTTCTCTACCACCCTTGCCCCCGTAGCCGCAGGTCTTCCAGGTGCCTTTAAGCGGTTGCCGCGGTGAGCACTAGCTTGGAAAACAGTGACAACATATTATGGGATATCCTTTAACTGTTATGGTCTAACACTCTGCGGAGCTTCTATTGACAAGAACGAAAACTCAGTACATGACTCATAATCAGTTAACAAAGTATGAACAAACCATCTCGTCCGCAGATAATGTTATTTTAAAGTGGTGTCAGAAACTGAATGCATCAACTCTTTTGCCAACTAATGATATTGTTTGTGATGACATTGAATATGATTGTCTAGATGTTACAGACTTATGCACCGAGACCTGATGTTAAGGATGAACCCCTGATTGAGCTCGACCATGTTCTTTGTGTAGATGGCTCTTGTCTCAGAAGTAATGAAGGCACATTGAGAGCAGCATATGCCTTGTGCACCATAGATGATGTTGTTGAAGCTTCCTGGCTTCAAGGGGTTACATCAGCACAAGTTGCAGAATTGATAGCCCTTTCTAGAGCATGTAGTTTAACTGCTCACATGAGAGTGACCAAATTTACAGATAGTATGGCTTTGGTGTTGTCCATGATTTTGGGCAATTGTGGTCACAGAAGGATTTTTGACCTCTTCTGGTACACCAATAATAAACGGAATGCTCTGGCACACCAATAAGAAACAGAAGGCATGTTAAAAATTTCCTGGAAGCCTTACAATTACTGGAAGAAATTGCAGTGGTTGAAAGTGCAGCTCATCAAAGGGCAATGGTTACATTGCTATGGGAAATAGATATTCTGATTCAGTAGCACGGTATTGTGCTTTGTTGGCCTGCACATTTAATGGAAATTTCACATATGAATCGGAATAGGAAACCTCTTTCACCTTGTTAATGTAAGTGACTGATACCTGGGACGAACTGAAAAGAGTACAAGAAAATGTTTCAGAAAGAGATCAAAATAGTTGGATTAAAGCAGATTGTGAGAAAAATTCCAATGACATTTGGATGTCAGCAGATGGGAGACCCATCTAGGAGTGCAAGAGAACCTTGTTGAAGGTATTCAGCACCCGAATGGACTTACTATGCTGATCAAGTACTGATAGTCACCCTAGAAGATCTGTGAGATGTGAGATCTGAACTGTATGAACCATACTGATTCTTAAGCTTAAGAGAAATTGGAGAAAAGCTAAAACAAATAACTGAGAACTATCAAAAGCTGAAAAGTAAACAATAACTGATCAATGAAAAAGAACTGCCCTGTTAGACCTTTATTATTTTAATTACTTATTTTACAGAAAATCAATCTAGGCCCGAGTGTGCAGTAGAAGAGTAGGGATAACAATATAAAAGAACACGCAGTAAGGTTAAGGATTGTCTAATTGGAATCCTGAAGTGCAAATACTAGGGGCCGATTCCGATCTCGGCCGGTAGTGCTCCGAATCGGATTCGGATTCACCGGATCCGATTCGGATTCACCGGATCCGATTCGGAGCCCTGTTTCCCGACCGAATCGTACGCGGGTCCAGCCGAGCGAGTACGATGCAAGCACCCGCGAAATCGCCGACCGACTCGAACGCGGCTTCAACACGCTCCGACCGACTCGCATGGACACGACTCGCACCGCGCTATGGAGACGTTTCCCGGCCGGGTAAGTACGATGCGCGCCGCGAGCAGTCCGACCGACTCGAGCCGTCCGGCTCGAAAAAGCTGTCGGAGCCGGACTTTGGGGGTCTGCGTCGGACCCCCCTGAACACGTAGGCGCGCGAGTCACACACAGGGGGGACCCATGGGTCCCCCTTACCTGTGCATGTACGCCGCGATGCGCTTGGACGCGTACACGCTGTAGGGGGCGCCCTTGTCCGCCTCGCACCCATTGAGTCAATAGGAGCCCGTGTACGCGTTGTACGACAGGCTCCCATTGACTTCAATGGGAGTCCGACCGACTCGAGTCCGATGGCATGCGTGCGCATCGTACTCGTTCGGTCGGACTGCTAGGGTCCGATTCGGTCGGAATTCTCTCCGGGTCCGGCTCGGTCGGAGAGATTTCCGGCCGGAATCGGAATCGGCCCCAAGTCGTTTTTGGAAAGTACTACTAACGAAAGTCTGCTGAACTTTAATATACCTAGCTTGATTTGAGAGAAATGTGGTGCATTAGAAATAAGTGTACATATATGTTACACCTGGCATCTTTTGGTATGTCTTCCCCTGTCTTTTTCCTTCTGACCTTCTGTTTTTGACTGTGTGCTAAACGTTGTTTTTGCTAGTTTTAAGACTCTGGGCACTTTAGCACAGCAAACCAGTGCTAAAGTGCATGTGCTCTGTGTCTAAAATGTAATGGCATTTGGTTTCTCCACGACCGGCCTTTTATATTTACTAATAATTCCCTAGTTCATTGTACTATATTTGCCCAGGGCCTGTAAATCAAATGCTACTAGTGGGCCTGCAGTACTGATTGTGCCACCCACATGAGTAGTCCTTCAAACCTGTCTCAGGCCTGCCACTGCAGAGCCTGTGTGTGCAGTTGTAAACTGTCATGTTGACCAGGCAATTTCACCTACTTTCCAGGCCCAAACCGTCCCTTTTACTAGATGTAAGGCACCCCTAAGGTAGGCCCTAATAAGCCCCATGGGCGGTGTGCAGGGTATTTAAAAGGTAGGACATGTACATTGGAGTTTTACATGTCCTGGTAGTAAAAAAACTGCTAAATTTGTTTTCCACTACAGCAAGTCTTATCTCTCCCATAGGTTAGCATTGGAGCTGCCTTGTAACACTTTACAAGTGTAACTTCCAATTGGGAGCATATGGAAAATTGGAGTTTGGTGTCTCTGGACTCGCACTTTAAAAATCACTTTTAGTGAAGTTAGTTTTTAAATTACAGGTCTGAAAATGCATCTTTTTAGAAAGTTGGCATTTTCTTACTTTAACCATTCTGTGCCTCTGTCTGTTGCTAGAATATGCGCCTGGTGCAATGTGACAGCTGGGCTTTGTGAATTTACACTAGACAGTCACAAACAGAGGGAGATGAGGTGTTCCCTGCATACCCTGATGGCCCATCACCAGGCTGATGGGTCTTCCTGAGCTAGAGTGGTGGAAGGATTTGACACTTGCACCTGATTAGGGCTGTGCCTATCCCCACACAAACAGATGCATACCCCCCTGTAGTGTGTCTGGAGCTAGGGCCAGGAAGAGCAGGGTCTTGTTTACTATAAAGTCCTTTCTTTAAAGTCTCCCTACTTCAAAGGCTAAATGGATATAAGTACTGGACCTCTTACACCATATACTCAGAGCACTTCAGGACTGAGGACATTCTGCCAGGAAGAAGAGCTGTTCTGCTGCCAGACGGGACTGCCACTTTGCTGCTTGTTTGCTGTGTTTGCCTGCTGCCTTCTACTTCTTGCCTGGGAGTGAGAGGACTGGACTTTACTCTCTACATCCTGCTTTTTAAGGTTCCCCAATGACTTGACTGAGCTTGCCTCCTGTTTCTGAAGTCTCAGGGACATGAAAGACTTCACCTGCATCTTGCTACCAGTACCTGGGCTCCTCTGTTGTGAGTCCTGCCCTGCAAAGTGGTGCTAAATCCAGTCTTGGGCCGTTGGAGGTGAATTTGGTGCTGCAACTAAGAAATCAACGAATCAACCCAAAGCATCACTTCAGAAACTGTGCATCCCTGCTAAATTGACTCATTGCCGCTGCCTGCATCGAAGTCATGGACACCGCTCATCGATTGCGCGACGCAACAACCTCAACTTTCAACGCGGCCCCCACTTTGCCGCAGCACCTTTGAAGAACTGCTGCCTGAGTCTCAGACATTGCACACCTGACATCTGTGGTGCACCGCCCCGACTCTGATGCCTGCCTGGCCCTACAAGGCTTCCGACCAACGCATCACCTTCAAACCAGCGGTTTGACTTGAACACCAAGGATTCGACACACCACGCTGTTGATATCGACAAATCTTCAACACTGTGTCGCCTTCGGGATCCGAGGCCTCGCACCAGCAACCGACACATCACCTCCTCTGCTCAACGCATCGCCTCCGAGCGTCAAATCTTTGACAACCTTGCACCGCCTTCAGGAACCTGTGCATCACCTGAATCCGCAGCGCCTCACCTACTCTGCGCGATGCATCGTCTTTGATTTCCGATGCGTCCAAGGTACTGTAAACGGGTCTGCGTGACTCCTGTAATAGGCCCGCGCTCCATCATGGTCGGACCAAACTTTTGGATTTGTCTTGGTCAAGCGTGACTAATAGCCTCAGTTGGAGCTATCGATTTCTAAGCACTGCATTTTGATTTAATCCTGCAAAATTCATATCTTGACTTGTGTATGTTGGATGTTTGGTGTTTTGGTCTTGTTTTACTCAGATAAATATTGGCTATTATTCTAAAGTGGTGTGCAGTACTTTTGTGGTGTTTTCCCTGGGCGTCCCTACTTGGGCAGGGTGCATACTTCTACCAACTAGAGACACCATTTCTAGCAATATATTATGTGCTCAATTTTCATAATAACAGTAATAATGATTACCATAGTATTAGTAGGATTTTATTTACCTCCACAAATAGAACACAAAACAGGTAACACAACTAAGCCACATGCTTACCTTAATGATGAAGACAAACTAAGAGCTTCTTTTGTTAGCTAGATGAAAGATGATTTTTCCCCTAACATCTATTCTAGATTAGTACAAGAATACAGTCATGCTATAGACGCAAAGAACTGCTATGTTTGTGCTTATGTACCCACATCTGCATCAGAAGAAGTCACTTATCATCACATGTCATTATCATATGCTATTTCTTGTTGTATTTTGCTTTCACTTGTATATAGGTGAGAACACTTTGAGTATTTGTATTCTAACTATGATCTAATTCTTTCGAGAGTACCTGTGATAGAAAATATGAATTTACACCCTTAAGCAAAAGAAATCAACACTGCTTGGTATTATTTCTTTTCTTATAGACCTATAGAGAGTGTTAAGGCTTCCAATCATATTTTGACCTGTTTGATAAAACCTTTCGAAAAACCTACATAATGGTTTAGAAGAGAGATAAATGAACATAGCACGTACCAAAGATAAGCATAGTGATGTTTTGAAAAAGGTTTGCAAGAAAGAAGAAGATTAATTTAGAAAGAAAATGATTTACTCAAAATTAAGGCTAGGCAGCCAACACAAAGGGAAAATTTGCATTTAAAAGAAAAAGGACACCTAATCGAGCCAGACTTATGGATTAGTAGTTGTGAACACATTTGAGTTAACAGGGGGGAACATGGCAAATTTTACAAGGAGTTCAATGTGCGATTTCTGTAGTTTATTTTGTTTGTGGACAGGATGCTAATGTCCTGCTGATTGGCTGGGTATTTGCAATTTAGGTGTTTTAATTCCTAAAATGTATCATGTGCAGAGCTTAGATGCATTAACAATGACACCCACACACAGACATAAGTGTAGTACTGAAACAGGAGCTGAATTAGTAGGAGATATATTTGGTGCAATCATTTTACCTGTAGGTGTCATATTAAATGGTGAAAAGGTTAGAAAATTGTCAACAGTTGTCAACAAGCACTTCTGAAGATTTGCTAGTAGTGAACACTGAATTAATTGCTATACGGTCCATGGTCATGCAGGATCATCTTGCATTAGACATCTTACTCACAGAAAAGGACGGAGTCTGCAAGCTGCCTAAATTAACCCATTGCTGTTCATACATTCCTGATGGGAGTTAGGAGATTGCAATATTTGCAAGGAACATTTCAGACTTGAAACCTGAATTAGAAGAGTTGGTAACACCTGGTGTCTTTGAAAATGTTGGAAAGTGAGTTTGAACTATTGGAAATTGGTTTACAAATGCAGGAGGAGGCATTTTAAAGGCTGTGTTAATGCCAGTAATAATAATAGGGCTTTGTTGGCTTTTTCTGTGTAAATTATTCTTGAGCTGTAGATATTTTCTGCGTACAAAGGGAAAAAGAATTACAAAAGAGATTTGAAAAAGATTTCGGATTAAATTATATCATGAATGATGATTACATAAAATCACAATTGACAGAGGTCAAAAAAGGAAAAGGCGGGACTCAACAGATAATGTGAGTGCTCTCTGAATGAATACACATGTGAAAACGACTGTAGTGTGATGGTTAAGATAGCCATCAGACGGGGGAGTTGTAAAAGTAGAATATTTAGCTTGCCTTAAATATTAACATGAAAAACACATTTTGAAATGACATATAGTCAAAGTTGTGCAAAATGCACTAGGCATTCATGTTTATTGGTAGGCCTCAACTAAACTTCTCCTTTAACAAATAGATGCTTTTTAGGAAATGCTGAACCATGCACGAATTAATTTCATAGCTTGCCCTTAATGTGATTTGCTTAGATTTTGTCAAAACTGCAGAATGTGTTGCTTTTTCATAAAATGTATTCCTTTCTTAGGCTACATATTCTTGATGAACAAAGCTTATACTTCCTATCCCATGTTCACCTAATGCTGTATAGAGAATTACATATTTAACAATAGATGTATGCTTATAAGACATTTGAATCCCATTACTTAACTAGAGATCTGCTAGCAAATGTTTCTGTCTTTAGTGTAGCTCATTGTTCCTCAGTGAAACATTGAATAAATGATAGAATAGACACTGCAATAGGCTTCCCTGGGAACCAAGGTTAGACATACCCAGTTACACAGATGTTTAGATATGTTTGATACATAATTGATAGTGGACTGTGAACTCCATGTGTTTGCTGTGGGAAAGGAAGAACGAAGTTGTTTACCATTGAAAGATGTCTTCCATTGGACCGGATCAACCAAATTCACAACATTGTTAATAGTATGTTCTCATGTCTTTTTTATTAGTGCATGTTTCTAGTTAGCTAGCGTCCTTAACTTTTACTCTTTGATGGAGACCCTCACTTTCCCTTGCACCTACTGCTATTTGCTGTAAGCTACTGCTGATGGAGATTGCTTTTGCCTGACACTTTGTAGGTGATGTTTTGCTTTATGCATTTACGCAGACTGGTGTAACTACTGATTCATCTGTTTTCCTATTTACCAGATTGGGACTTATTTTTGTACAGTTGCTACTTCAACTGTATGCTAATGCTTTTGAAGAAATGAGACTTGGCTGAGTCTCATGAACTACTCTTTATGGGGAGTTCAACTACTTAATTCTGATTGTGATGCTTCTTTGATCGCACTCATTTCCAGAACTCTTCATGATTTCTATTAAGTTTGGTTCCTTTAAGATAGAATAGGGACTACTTCTTTTATTGAACATGCTTGTTAATTTCGCATTATTGATGACTCTAACCATATTTTTACTTGATAATTTCTGTAAACGGATTTACTTGATATACTAATTGAATAATGAAGGAAAAATTTTTTTTTTGACTAATCTCTTAAAGAGAATATCATTTTGAAAATCTATTCAAACTCTCATCATTGACTGAACTTAAACTGTAAATTATTATGATTATTGACTTAATTTGATTTAGCTTCCATTAAAAAATGCTGGCAAAGATCTGTCACCTTAAAGAAGAAGATATAGTGCGGAGTTGGAGCCATTCTTGTGAGTCAAAGGTTGAACTGGTACTGGAGAGTAAAATCTGGACTGGTTCTGCGTTATCACTTTTACTACAAATTTGCCAAAATTGCAAGAGAAGCCTGAAAGGTGCATGGTGGTTCAAAGGTTGAGAACGATTTCACAAACGCTGTGGATTCATTTTAATTCATTATTTGAGATTGTAATTCCTAGTGACTTATGGTCTGACTGTAAGGTTGCTGTCTCTTGTACAACTGGCAAGCTATGGTTGTTTATATCAATGCACCTTCTGATAAGGTAGCTAACAAATATAGACAGATGAATGAACATTTGAAAAGAAGGTACCTGAACAGGATATTAATTATCCAAAAACTTTTAGAACTTCACAGAAACCTAAAGAGTCAGTGCATGCTTGTTATGAGAGGCTAAAGCAGATTTTCAAGAAGCACAGCAGAGTCAATGATCCTGAGAAAGATGGTATTAGTGGTTTTGTTTCTGCTTGTGTTATAGGTTTGTGCCCAGAACTTATTAATTACATACAACAAAGTGAAACATGGTGACAGACAAAGAGTATAGATGAGATTTTGAAGCTGACCAATTACAGTAGTGATTGGTTTGATGCAAAGCAGAAGAGAATCAAGGGGAAATTGATGGTTGCCCATACAAAGCAATTTGAGAGGAGTGCTCGAAATCAGTTGATGGGCTCAGATCTGGGTTAGGTTCAATCTGGAAATGCTGGAGTGAATGGAATGACTCAAATGCAAGGTGTGAGACTGGGGAATGGGTCAATGCAATTGCAAAGTGGCAGAAAAGGGTTGGTGAACAGATCTGGAATTGATGTAAATGTGGAAATGTTGAAGAGGCACACTGCTTGACATTGTAGAAATGGGTAATGGAAATAGGAATGTACACAAAATCCAGAATCAATTTATTCCCCAGATTTAAAAAAACTATACAATCAATGGCCCTAACTCAGTGAACGTCTGTGCAGAGTATTTATGATCAGAAACTGTTTCACATGACAATGCTTTCAGCCCCAGTTTTGAATCAAAACATCAAAAACAAAATGCCATGTAGCCCGGTGTACCAACTGTGATACGAAGACTACCCATTCTATAGTTCATTCTGTGGAAGTCCTAAACCTACCGCTCTTTGGAAGAGAAGTCCAGATTGTAGGGATCAGCAATAAACTGATAATCAGTTGATGTCCAAGTTAAAATAGGACAAATGGAAAATAAACATCAGTTCATTTTGTGTGATCCAAGTCCTGTGAATGTGTTGGGCAGAGTCTTGCTTTCCAAAATGAATTGTGTGCTTTGATGCATACCGAATGGTGTTGAGATTGAAACTCAAGATGAAGATTCAGCACTCAAAACAATCAAATCACAAGTTTCAAGGGTTTAATTGTTTTGAGCTTTAACAAAAGATGTCCGACCTCTGGATGTAAGATATGCTGTCAAAGAAGAGGTGTGGGATTTCTCTGGTAAAGAGATAGGGCTTATAAAAAGTGTTGAACTGGTTAAGAATAGGGTGAATGAAGCCTGATACAGTTTTCCTCAGATTTAAACAGTATAAACTTTCAAAAGAGGCAGAAGAAAGATTGAAACCTGTTATTGAGAAAATGATTGAGCAGGGAATCCTTTGGAAGTGCTTGTGCTAGGTAGCCTTGCAGCTCTCCCTTGATGGGAATAAAGAAACTGATTGGGAAATGGCATATTGTGCAGGACTTAAGGAAAATTAATACAATTGTTATTTCATGTTGTCTAGAGGTACCGAATCCGGCAATAATTTTGTTCCAAATTCCATCAGATGCCAATTGTATACAGTCATTGACTTATGCCAAGCGTTCTCCATTTCTCTCCACGAGGAGAGTCAATTTTCATTTGCATTTCAATTTCAAAATAGAGTTCTCATTTGGTGTAGGATCCCACAGGTGTATACTGAAAATCCTTCAATCTTTAGTCATATTTTGAAGACAAATCTAGGAAAATTGAGGTTGCCCTCTAATTCAGTCTTGGTGCAATATACTGATGACCTACTGGCCACATCAAAGACAAAAGAGGACTGTACTTGATACAATTGCTTTACTAAACCATTTAGCTGACAATGGCCAAAAGATTTCCCCAATAAAGATGCACTACCACAAAAAGGAAGTAATTTATCTTGCTCACCACATTGAGAAAGGTACATAGAAAGTCTCAAAGGAACGTGTTTCTGCAATTCTGAAAATTAATCTTCCTACTACCAAGGGGGAGATGAGGATGTTCCTGGGAATTGTTGGCTACTTTTAGTGGAGCCCAAATCTTTCCTTGTTTGGGAAACATTTATTAAGGTTGACTCATAGTGTCATAAAGGACTTGGTACCATTTGATAAAGAGTGTTCAGTGGTGTTCCAGGTATTGAGAGAGAGTTTATGCAATGTACCCGCCCTTGGAATGCCTGACTATAATTTGACCACCTTTTTGTATTGACATGATATAGATGGGTGTGCATTATCAATCCTTACCCAGAGACATGGTGGTACTATGAGACCAGTAGCCCACCTTTCAGCTTTGTTGGATCCAGTAGCTGTCAGTCTTCCAGGTTTTTTGAAATCAGTCACAGCTGTTTGTGTTGCCATTGAACAAAGTGAAGGAATAGTGATGGCCATACTTCAGTTGTATATGTCACATACTTAGTTAAGATTCTATTACCACATACAATAACTCAATGACAAACGGTTGACTGACTGTATATGAGCAAGTCATACTTGCAGCAGAGAACATCTCAATTAAGAGATGCAATTCAGTTAATCCTGCAATCAATCAATCAATCAATCATTTGTAAAGCACACTAATCACCCGTGAGGGTCTCAAGGCACTGCAACACTGCTTCATGTTAAAGATAAAGGTTGTGAAGACAGGAACCTTGATGAAAATAAGGATGAAGAAGACGAGAGTGAACATGACTGCATTGAAGTTACTGAATTATATGCCAAACTAAGGCCCGATATCAAAGAAACACCAATGGAGATGGATGATCTGACTTTATTTGCTGATGGCTCTTGTTTAGAAGACCCATATGAAGCATTGAAGACTGTCTATGCAGTATTTTCCATTTCTGAAATTCTTGTAGCATCCTATATGCAGAATGTAACCTCAGCACTAGAGGCAGAGTTGGTTGAATTGACAAGAGCTTGTTTCCTGTCAAAACATTTGAATGTGACAATGTATACAGACAGTCAATATGGTTTTAGTGTGGTGCATGATTTTGGTCAACTGTGGTCGCAGAGAGGCTTTACGACATCCTGTAGAGCAACATGCTCTATATATGTGATCTGTTGAAAGAAATACAGCAGCCAAAAGAGATTGCTCTAATTTAGTTTGCTGCTCATAAGGCTGGAAAGATTTAGTCGCCCTTGGAAATAACTATGCTGATCAGGTATCCAGATATTGTGCACTTGAGGATGAAACAGTGATGCTATGCTATATCCCATTACAAGGTATTTTCATGGATAATCTCATTCAGGGTGAAACTCCATGCTTAGAGCATTCAGGAAATATTGGGAAATTACACATTTTTAGAAATGTTGCTGAAAGTTTATGTTTCAGGTGTTCGGTGCGCCTGAAAAATAATCAGGGCAAAAGAAAAATGGCTATGATGAACCACATTCTCAAATCAGGAGGCCCATTTACAAGACCAAGCAGACTTTATGGAAAAGCCAGTATGCATTGGTTTGAAATATATCCTGGACATTGTCTGCTTGTTTTCTAAGTGAGTTGAGGCCTATCCCACCCAGAAATCAGACAGCCTTACAGTTGCTAAACGTTTGTTAAGGGAGTTAATACTGCATTTCTGCGTACCAAATACCATTTAGACAGATCATGGCTCACATTTCAAAAATGAAATTTTGCAAATAATTTGCACTGCCTTCCAAATTGATCAGAGATTTCATTCTAGTTCCCACCGCCAATCTTCCAGAGTGATTGAGAGGATGAATGGAACTCTCAAGAGCAAACTAGCCAAAGTTGTGCTTCTGCTAGTTTAAAGTTGCTGGATGCTCTTCCTCTTGTTTTGATGAGCATCAGATGTACCCCAGATAAAAAAGACTGGTCTGTTGCCCATGAACTGATCATGGGCATGGCAATGAGATTGGCTTATACGCCCTCAGCTGCAATTGTGTCAATAACTGATGAGATCATGCTTGATTACTTCAAAGGTCTGGCCAATATGGTGAAATCTCTCTCTCACCTGGTAAACTTGGCAACAGAAGCAACAAAAGAAATACAGTGTCATGGATTCAACCGGAAAACACGTGAGGAAAAACTGCCTTGAGGAGCATTGGAGGGGATCCGACCAGGTGATCTTGACAGCAAACAATGATGAGAAATGGGCTGGAATCCCTGGTGGATTCACGCCATTCACATGAAAAGAGTGAAGGTGGCAAATAAACTCAGGTTTACGACGTGGATCCAGGGGAGAGGTGAAAAGTTTGAAGCTGGTGAAGAAAGTGACGTCATAAAAGTCTGGATCAGTGAAAGTTCTGGTGAAGATCCTGGTAACTCTACCAGTGATGCTGCTGTCCAGTTTCAAAATGGGGATCAGAGTGAAGAGGTGTTGCAATGTCAAAGACATGAATGGTAGCAAGAAGTAGTCTCTGATCCAAACAACAATAGACTTCAGTTGAAAATTCAAGTCATTAGAACCTCCAGGGGAAGAAAGCAGCTTGCTGTGAATCATGCAGTTAGATTGATCATGGTTCAAGCCCATTATAGAGTGGAGCAGGTGAAAAAGGAAGGGAGATTAAAGCCAATCTATGCAAGTTTAGAAGTAACTGAACTAGACTCAGAAAATAGTGAAAGTGAATCATCCGTTGCTAAAAGATCAGCAAGAAAGAAAGAGGACTCCAAGTAGAAAGTATGCATCACTTGAATGAGTATATCTAGCTACAGTGTCAGCAGAAGAAAAAGAATTATGGTCAGAGATCTGCAGCCCAATAAATAGTTGCCAATACACCTTTAAAAGTGAACCTGGAAGTGAAATAGAAGAGGAAGAAGAACCACCTTGAAACGTTTCAAAAGCATGAATTAAAAAGAACATTTGAAGTTTTGTTTTGATTATTGTTTTGAAAGAAATAAGAAAATTAGAAACCTATTATTATTTTAAATATTTTTTTGTTGATTTGAAAACATTTTAGAGCCTCACGAATATTGTTTTGGGTCTCAATAGAAAATGGAGTTCAGCAAATGTTGGAAAATTATTAGTTTAATTGTATTAATACATCTATTAGTTTTAGTTGGCCTGTTGTTGGGCTTTATTTCTCTGATGGGATATGTCTCCACAAGAGTCGAATTAACTACAATACATGATGGAGTGAAACCAAACACGCTGACACGTAGGGAAAGTTTAGCTAGCGGATTTCAAGATAACATTTATACTAAAATGATACAAGAATATTCCAATATTATCAAAGTTAAAAACTGTTTCATCCATACCTTCCTTCCCTCTTCTGTAGACCTGGGGTCTTCCTATCAGCTATGGCCTATCTTGCACATTGTTTGTTAGTGTATTTAATAATAATGCATTTTTGTCACCTTATTTATCGGATTTCAACATGTCACTGAAGAACTTGCCTATCTTGGAGAATGAAGAATGTGATAATGGTATTAATTCTGCGAAATTTCTGAAAATGATTGCACAAATTAAGCATGAAATTAAATCTATTAAACAGGGGTATGTGTGCGGTTTGAGTGAAGAAGAAAATGAATTTATTAAGGAAAACAATGAGCAGAGAGTAAAGATTAAAACGGATTGAAAAGATAACAAGACAATAAGAGAACAAGTTAAAGAAGAAGCATTTAGATTGAGATTGGAAAAAAAGAGGAGAGGTGAAATATGTATGGTGCGTTGTAAACCTTTTAAAGGTGGCAACGCTAAATATGAGTAAGAGTGAATGTGATAGAAGTTGTGTTGTAAGTAGTGATTATTTGAATGCTGAGGAGCCGAACCTAAGAGGGATTTGTTGTGTGTGTGGTAAGATTCCTACTTTAATTTGCTGCATAATTGGGTTGGATCTTGTAATCTTGCTTTAGGTTTTCCAAGAGTATATGATATGAGTGGAAGGAATGATGTAGTTGGTTTAAGGAGAGTGAGACGAGTATTTGGACAGGTAGTTTAGATATACTAAGTGCTATTATTTCTCCTACAGGCATGGCAATGAATTATGTTAAAGTTAGACCTTTATCTACATTGGTGGATAGACTTGCCTTGAGCACAGCTGGAGCTCTTACTCAAATGAATTCAGAACTAATTGCTATTAAAGCTATGGTGATGCAGAACCGCTTAGCGTTAGATATCCTTCTTGCGAAGGAAGGCGGTGAAAAGTACTAAAAGTTAAGTGGTGCTGCATTTTTATTCCTGATAGCAGTCCTATTATTAACTTTTATATCATAAACATGACTAATATCTCTTGTGAACTTCAATCTTTAGAAAAGCATGGCTTATGGGAAGCTTTGGGTTCCTGGGTTAGTGAGCTAGGGAAGGGTTCTAGCAAAGTTGGTCAACAGATCAATAACGTGGGTGGGGAAATTTTATGTGTTTCACGAGCATTGTGTGACAATCTATGACCATGGTGCACTATACAGCGCCGTAGCTGTGGAGAATCGGGACGAACGACACTGCTATGCTGTTGTACACACATTGGAGCACGCAGCAGAGCAGGGGAGGTGCAGACCCTGCAGTAACTGTGGCTGCCCTGAAGAGTCACATCGCATCGAAGACCGCAAGGCAAGGAGTGCCGGCCCATAGGGGTCACACTGGGTGCAATATTGTGCATAGTACTGGGCGTTTCAACTGACTACTCAGAGGAGGTAAGCGGTCGACGCCCATTTTGCCACACACGCTCATTGCACCAACGCCGAGGCAGCCCCCACAGCGGCCCTCCTAGCGATATCCACCTCATACTTCCGCCCGCAGCCCTCGCCAAACTCTTAAATCACCACCTCCATGGCTGAGCATTGTCATGGGGTACCATTAACTTGCATAAGGACTTGGAAAGCTTGTTTCAGCTTTCTGTAGCTTAGCTCTCGTTACAGTTTCTGCAGACGAGCAGGTCAAACTATATCCGGAAGGAATCCAGAGTGGCACTCAACTAAACCGGTGGTGAGCATGGCTGTAGCCTTAGAGCCACTGCCATAGGATAGAGCCGGCAGGGTGCGGAGGTGGCCGGGCTAGTGCCCAGTTGTAGGAAAGTGTTCCTTTTTGCATGATTACCCCACCTTTTTGCCTTATGTCTGATGCACTTTGACTGAGTGTGCACTGGGTCCCTGCCAATCAGGTTCCCAGTGACTGTGTTCTTTCCCAAAAATGTAACTTTGTTTTCACAATTGGCACACCTCTGGCTCACATGTAAGTCCCTTGTTAAAGGTACCCATAGTACCAAGGCCCTTGTTACCAGAGAGGGTCTCTAAGGCCTGCAGCATCCACCATCAGAGACCCCTCACCAAACACATACACACTGCCATTGCAGACTGTATGTTTTGGTGCAGACAAAACTTAAGAGTCGGCATGGCACACATCCCTGTGAATGAATGGAGTTAGCGCACACCTAATATATACAATCATGCAAAGAATCAAAGGTTCCCTCATATGCGTGCCAGCCAGTCAGAGGGTGCCTACCTCTATATGAACACAATATGCAAGTGAATGTTCACTTGAATGCTGGATGCACAGTGGGTGAATACACTAATTCACTTAATCCTAATAGGTAACGCAAATTAAACACTACTTTGTCACAACAAAATTTATACACATGTAATCTGTGAGTTATACGTTTGTATATTAGCCTTTATTTGACTTATTGTGCACATCTTTTCAAAAACATTCGACCGTAGGCGAGGTGGCAAGGTCAGCGGAAATAGTAGTAGTCAGCAGAGGTGTGTCCCCTCTCTGCCAGGACCACCCCTAAGGGGCCCTGGACCGAGGTGACCTCCTCCTTAGGAAATCCTCCATCTTGAATGGAAGGATTCGACCCAATCAGGTTAGGGGGATGTCCCCTCCCCAAAGGGAGGGGACATTCTAAGGGTATAGTCACCCTAAAGTCAAGTAGCCCATTGGCTACCATCTGCCCGTACCTGTAACACCCCTAAATTCAGTATTTAGGGCCACCCCTTAACCTTGATCCTCAGATTAAAAGGACCAAAGAAGAAGATGGAAGAGGACCGCTGACGGACCAGGAACTGAACAGTTGCAGACAGAACTCGGCAAGAACCCCGCCACCTGTAACTGACTCGAAAGTTGGACCTGCTGTCCCTCCAGAAACCCTGCAAGGCCTCCAAGAAACCCCGGAGACTTTCAGCCTTCACCCAATCGCCAAGAACCTCCCTTTGGGCTAGGGGCTCTGGTCCCCGGTGTCCACCAGTACAGGAACTGCAGCAGTTGAGGACCGGCACTTGTATCGACGCGACTCACTTTTGGAAAAGAACCCCGTGACCGCAGTGGTAAAGGGCCGGCACTTGTGGGCACGCGACTCTGCCCTGCCAGAAGAAAGCACCGCAGCTGTATGGCTTTCACGACCTAGAGGGATCCTCTCAGCCCAACAACACAAACTGTTCACAGTCCCGTTCCCGAGAGTCCGTACCCTCCTGCAAGTGGCCCTGTTGGCCTCCTCTGGCACCGCCTGCATGACCGCTGCCTCTCCGTGACGGTCTGACAACGGCGGAACTCCTCTATCCCCTGCTCATCGCCATACCCACAACCACGACTACCTGGTTGGCGGTGACTCCATTCAATCTACAGTAACTTGCTGACTACGACTGTGACGGTAACAGTGTTGGCAGTCTACTGAGTACTATCCATCTCCATTGCTCTCTGCTGACTGCGTGGGTAAATATAATTCAGAAGAAAATACAGAAGAAAATAACATTCCTAGGCAACAATGGACTTAGTGAATATCAAGTCCTAAACATGACACATTATTGATCGAATAGACTCAGTGTACTAACAAAAGGTTAAAATATTGATCATTTTATTCATATTGGTTAAAAATTTGGATATACAGATCCATACCTACACAAAACTGACACCACATAAGAATATCACAAAAACATAAATTCTAAGACTGTAAACAAACCAATATACACAAAACGAATAAGCTAAATAGCATGATGTGCAACAACACAAAAAGTGGCTCAAAAATTGTTGTTTTTGGTAGACAGATGTTAATTTTCTACGCGCGTTTCGACGTACTGGACGCCTTCTTCAGGAAAAGCCACATAAATTCCTGTACAACAAAGAAAAAGACAATAAAATATATATATCTTAACACATACTAATAATGAACGTACACTGAGGCTATACATGATAATAGGCTATCTAAAACGCTGAACCTACAACAAATTTGTTTGTTATTATTTCAGTTCTGTTTATAGCTGTTTATATTATTTCTTCTTTATGGTCTATTCTATTTTTAGTTTTCATCCAAAGAGAGCGAACTGTACCATCTATGTTGTAGGTTCAGCATTTTAGATAGCCTATTATCATGTATAGCCTCAGTGTACGTTCATTATTAGTATGTGTTAAGATATATATATTTTATTGTCTTTTTCTTTGTTGTTCAGGAATTTATGTGGCTTTTCCTGAAGAAGGCGTCCAGTACGTCGAAACGCGCGTAGAAAATTAACATCTGTCTACCAAAAACAACAATTTTTGAGCCACTTTTTGTGTTGTTGCACATCATGCTATTTAGCTTATTCGTTTTGTGTATATTGGTTTGTTTACAGTCTTAGAATTTATGTTTTTGTGATATTCTTATGTGGTGTCAGTTTTGTGTAGGTATGGATCTGTATATCCAAATTTTTAACCAATATGAATAAAATGATCAATATTTTAACCTTTTGTTAGTACACTGAGTCTATTCGATCAATAATGTGTCATGTTTAGGACTTGATATTCACTAAGTCCATTGTTGCCTAGGAATGTTATTTTCTTCTGAATTATTTCCCTGTCCTGGGAGCATCTAGCAATTACAGGGGGCCCCCTTTTTTCCTAGTTAAATATAATTGCCAGTATCGACCGCCGTGGCGTAGATGCGGCATCCTGCACCTCTTTGGGTGCCCCCAGCCCCCATTGACTAACATTGGGCTCAGTGACCTCTGCACCTGGCCGCCCCAGTGCCGCTGGTGGTGCAGTACCTGCCTTACACTGAACTCTGTCCAGTGTTGGTCTAAACCCTCGAAGACTGGAAGAGTAAGTTGAGTACTTACCTATTAATGCATAACACTGTTTTCCTCCCATAGGACCTTCCATAGGATTGCATTTAATTTTTCATCCTATGCAATACAAAAGCCTATCTATTTCTATTGCAAAGTTCTACTGTTCAAAGCTGAGATCAGTGAAGTATTTCTATTACTGTAAAGCATTGTTTACTGCCTTGCAAAACAATTCCTACTGCATTTAAAAGTTTTGCTACTTTTAAACTATTAATACCTGCAACTGAGTTCCTCTTGGTTCTATAAATAAAATAAAAAAGTAATAATTTTTTATACAAAACAATTGGTCTGGATTCAGTCTTTTTGTGTGTGTAATCATTTCTTGCCTGAGTGTGTACAATGAATGCTTAACACAGCCCTCTGATAAGCCTAACTGCTCAACCACAATACCACAAATAGAGTTTTAAGTATTATTTACTTAAGCCTCTGGGGATCCGCTAGACTCTGTGCACACTATACCCTATTTTGGTATAGTATATACAGATCCAGCTTCCTTCACCGGTGCAGCCTGTGCCCATCTGGGTGCTCCCCCATGCTATATACTTGCTCTCTGGAGGCCCCCTGTGGCCACAACAGCCTTTCCCCACCTGCCTCAACTACAAACTAGGACTACCATTTCCAGCAAACCTATCCATCACACTCTGATTAGTTTTAGTCATCCCCGGACCGGTGAAAGCCCTAAGGGCAAGAAAACAGCTTGAACAACATACAGGCCACTATCTGGAAACCCAGTGAGGGGTGAGCAAAGGGCTGCACATGGATGTCGTCAGATTCACAGAAACTCATTAGGGGAGCTCGAACAACCCTGAGGAAGCGTGCCAGTACCTGCTACTCCTTTCAATCTGGGTGGAAATTGCCAAATAGGGGTGGGCAGTGAACTCTGCTCTGCCGGCGGAGTTCGCAGTTTTGCCCACTCCGAGCTC
The DNA here is from genome assembly GCA_963921515.1 of Calotriton arnoldi. Lineage (NCBI taxonomy): Eukaryota > Metazoa > Chordata > Amphibia > Caudata > Salamandridae > Calotriton > Calotriton arnoldi. The sequence goes on along the minus strand of CAWUFW010001738.1, from coordinate 829,620 downwards.
CATGTAGTGCATGGCGTTCCGAAAAACACAGTGAAGTGGCACTGAGCGGAGTTTTTCGTCTCGTGCAGCTCGCCAATGCTCAGTTAGCGAGCGAGGAAAATCATATGCTAGACCACCTCCCGACAAGATTTTTCAACGTGGGTGGTCGCGCCAGGTTGCTACCACACATCTACTCGAGCAGCAGAAAGAAGCAGATACCACCTGCTCTGCATGTGGTGCAGTTTGTGCTGATTTTACAGCATGGGACAAACTCCCAGCACTAAAAATCAGCGTGAGCAGCACGACTTACCGCACTCCACCGCTTTGGGGACTCTGCGGAGCGCGGCTGCGGTTTTTCGGCACTTCACGAAGTTCCACGTAGCAGAACTCAGCAAACTCCGCCCAGGCCTAGTGTTAAACAGACTCTTTCTTTATAGGCACATTATCGCCATGGCTAAATGGAGGAGCGTAATACGGAGTAAGTCACAGGATGGTGCGACCCAAGTCCCAGCACCCCAAGTCGGCTGGCGTAAGGGGAAGCACATGTCAGGGTAAGCAAGCATCAGGTTTAAACACGGAAAGTCCATCGTCTAGCCGGGGAAACCATAGCGTAGCCACCGGAAACAAGCCTCTGGGGAAAACGGCAATCAATCTACATGGCACATGTCCACCAGCAAGCCCCAAGCCACTGCCCACAAGATAGCCTAATTACAGAACTAAGGGACTGTGAACTGAGCACTTCCTCCAGAGTGATCGTAGCCCTGAAGACACCCCTGAACCACCCTCTGATTCACAACATGCAACAGCAACTGCGGCCTCAGAGTTTGCCCTGTATTCTATCCCCCAGGGTAGTGAAAATTTCTCCACAAAGAAGCAGCTCCCTCTATCCCCCAACAAGAGGGGACAACACAATAATTGAGCTGTCCCCTGGCAGCTTCTTTAGCACCTCGCTGGAAGCAATGCCCAGTTCAACAGCCGAGGCCTGTGCCCATCTAAGGTCAGAAGGAGAACTTGGATACCCCACAACCTGCAGCACTGGCACCTACAGTAACTCTCCCAGCCCCGCACTCTTTAAATTGCACCTGTCCACCACTTTTACCACCACCGCAAGCCAGACTGTGAATCTGGCCTCTGGAGGAAATCTAGGACTCGGTGGGGCTCATGACCATTTACCGACCCCCTCCTATGGGAGCCCAGACGTGGACAAGTTCTGGCCTGAGTGGCTGGTAACCTTAAATGAACACAACAATTTGGGCAGTGATTCTCATCAGAGTCGTGCCACCCTAGCCGCTAACCACCACGTAAGTCCTAGAGTCCTCTTGTCACAAAACAGCTGGTCAACAACCATGCAGAATTTCAACTATGTGGAAGTGTCAAACTGTCCCAAGAGAAAAGACCAACTTGCGTCCAGGTCTGATGCAGAGCAGGGTAGTTTATTAGCCTCAGTCAACTCTACCCTGATTGCAGCTATAAACACCCTGACTTGGCAATCGGATAAATTGGAGATTCAATTGGACCTGATTAACACCCTGGCATTGTCCATAACCAAAATGGATCGTAAATTAGACTCGCTGTACTTAGGGGAACTACCTACTAGACAACTTGGGAAGGGTGTACCAACCTGCTCCTGCCTCCCAATAGTGAAAAAGTTGGTCACACTGATAGTGGAATGGAAACAAGCCTTTTACAGGCTGGTAAATTTTAGCATGGAAACCTCTCACCCAGTGTCAATAGCTGGAGTAACTATGTTAGATACACACGTTTTACAAAGTCGAGGGGTACTTATCACCAGAGAACAGCTTACCCTGCTGGGTTGTGCAGGCTCACCCCTCTGTACACTGGTCGTGGACGCACCAACAGCTAGTGAACACACTCCCAGTGCGAATACAATGAACCCCAACCATCTTGTAAAGGCAAGTATTGGCAGCCACTCCTGCAGCGGCACTCATGATAATGAGAGCAGCCTGACTTACCAGATCCACCGGATCACTCTGGTCCAACCCCAACCATTGTGAACCAGAATGTTTAAAACAGTTGGGGACGGTACTTTGATAAGGATCCCAACCGATCCTAACCACCAGGCAATGGTAATTAAAGGCAGCAAATCCCCACGTGGCACCCAAGACCTGGCAGAACAGCAGAAACATGAATTGTCTCGACCACTCTAAAAAAGAACAAGGAAAAGGCTGAAAAAAGCCAGAAATATAGAACTTAAACAACATCAATATGGCATACAACACTCAGCGCTTCCACCTCAGGATAACACATTGCCTGATAAATCGGCTATCCTGTACCCAATCTTCAAGGGTAACAATGTCCCAAAGAAGGAAATAAGCACAGAGGAACCAAACCAATCCCCAGAAAGCAACTCACAGCAATATCATGGGATCAGAAACTTCCACCAACCTCTTTAATCATCAAGAGGTATCTGATACTCCCTCAGTGTAGCAAATCGAGCCCAGGGGTGACTTAACTATAAATGCTCACTGCGGGCCATGCACCGAAACGCAGTTGAGGACTCCAAATGTATCCCAAATTCAGCCTAATGATACTTACCCTTCAAATATCCAAACCAGAGCAGGGCCTGGAACTCCGTCAACTCAGACATTAATTCCAGTTGTACAAAACACTCAGGTGCCTATCCCCTTGGTGAATTCCAATTCCAGCCTTCTCTTGTCCAAACAAGAGGAATCAGATGCACCACCAGTTTTGCAAACCCACTTCAGGGGCATTCCACCTACCAATGCCCACAGTGAGCCAGGCTCCATAAGGCAGACACTGTCTTCAACTGTGCCAAAAAGCCAGCCAAGTGTCTCCCACTTTACAAAGGACCAAACCATGCGGGCCTGGAAACGTGTTCCCGAATTCAATAACTGTGCAAAGCACTGAGATCCTTCCGTCATTCCAGTACTAGCCCCTGTTGGTCCATGGAAGACAAACCGAGGGGCGACCTCACTACTATCCATGACAACAGCAACGCAACTCACATGGAGGTCAGAGGTGAACAAACACCAACAAAACTGATTCTGACCCTACACTGCCAGGTACTGCACGACACATTAAACAGATCAAACCTGCTGAGGCTGTTTAAAAACTTCCCGAATATATCTAAGTGACCTCTGAAGATATTCTAGGAGTGGAATTTCAAATTTTGCCCACCAGCAAGAGCGGCAGAGAATTGACAATATTAACGCTCAAATCCCCCTCGCTAACAGCAGAAATTCTGACCAGTAAGGAGACCTTTGAAGAGTTGGGGATAGAGCTCACAAAACCAGTAGTCCCTAAATGCCCACACCCACTGAGGGCCTCAGGAGAACAGCCAAGGTCCCATGCACACTCATTTAGCATTCTCAAAGGGGACGGAAACTCCCAACTTCACCTGTCCTACAATAAGCTACAAATATCATGTTCCCGCTCCAGTGAAAAAAGTCCAGCAAGAAGAATAGCCCTAGAAACTACCGACAGATCAAAACCTAGCAATGACTGGAGCTGGCTGACAGCAACACTCTCGATCAACATTAAAAATCACTCCGAGCCCTACAACGATCCACACCAGGTAATTTTCCTAGAGGAAGCCAGCCACAAACCTGATATCATGAAACGTGGCAGGGCTATCGAAGTGGCTTGAATCTCCAGATGCCATGTCATTCATCCAGATGGCACATCTCCTTTGCTTTCATGAAACGTGGGCAACCCGCTCCATCTCAATCTCAGGATTTCATGGACTTCACCAACTGGCTACATGATCGAAAACATTTGGAAGACCCTCAGGTGGCCTCTAAATATATGCCATCCCGGGGCGTGTACATGTATGTCAAATCCATCAAAAGTCAAGACTAAATGATCCAGTTAGCTATTGTGGAAGGTATGTGCGTAAATAGCCAGCCTATGAAGACCCTGTTGGTTAATGTATGCTTCAATTGCTTCAACACAATCCCAGGATTTCATGGACTGCACCAACAGGCTACCCGATCAAACATATTTGCAAGACCCTCCGGTGGTCTCTCATTCCATGCATCCTGGGGCGTAGACCTGAATGTCAAATCCCTTGAAAGTCAAGAAGAAATGATCCAGTTAGCTATCATGGAAGGTATGTGCATAAATAGCCAGCCTGTGAAGTCCCTGTTGGTTAATGTATGCTTCAATTGCTTCGACACAAACTGTACTAACCTGCTTCTCCAATTTTGCGACTATCTTGCATCTGTGCTTTGCGGAAATACTACCCTACAAATCATGGTATGTGGCGACTTCAACCAACTCCATCTGGGAGCTGATCAATCACACAAGGAGGGAACAAGTCGCACCACCAACCCGCTTGTCACTCTTTTCAACAACCACAGTTTAAGATTGATCCACCATCATAAAGAAAGTATATCACCGGAGACAACATTTCAGAAGTCTTTCAAGAGAATAAACACTCTGGATTATGTTTTCATCACAGCAAAAACCCTAGAAGCCCTGGATAATTTGAGATCCCGACCAAATGTTTGGTAACCTTAGGACAGTGGCCGAATCAACAGGTGAAGAAACCAGGCACCTAATCAGGAGTATAACATGGGGCACACTGAATTCGCAGAAACTCAAAACATGGGAATCCCTCAGAAGCCCTTGTATCACGACCATGAACAAAGAACTTCTTATGGCAGAATGGGCTCCAATCCTAGTGAAATACATCAGGTGCTCAGAAATAATACCCCCTCTTACAGAACATCTGCCAACTCCTCACAGAACACAAAACAGCCTCACATAACTGCCAGTAAATTGCAGAACCTCAGAATCCAAAAAGAGCGGGGGAAAAACAAACAAAGATTTAAAAGCCCTAAACAAAGAGCACAAACAGATGGTATGGGCAGCAAAACACGAGCAGCTGGAAACAGAATGGGGTGAGTACATACATTGATGGACAAACAGGGGGAAGGTGAGCTATGGAGGTATCTTAAGGACAAAATGAGTCCACCAATTGCCAGAATCAATGTCATCACAGAACAGCAGTGGACTCTGCACGTACAAAATCTATACGTGTCTAAAACTTCCATCTACACAGAACTGGAGGCTCCCAAAACCTGCTTGGAGGCCCAAAACTTAGGGGTTGAGATCACAAACAATTCTGTCACTAAAAAACGTGATGAAGACAAGAACTACTGGCTATAAATACTCGGTCTCTCCAGACCACTTTACCATTTGGATGGAGAGAGAAATGCAGCATCACTGCGTAGGACAGTTCTGAGCCAAGGTAGTGTATCTGATAGTATGTGAACTAATCCCGCAGGGGCCTTTATTTATCCTTTTCTCATTTATCTCCTTTATGTCCTTTTGTAGTTTGTTTAAATTAACTACATGTTTTCACCCTACCTATGGGCCATTACCTTTGTCCCATAATCCTCCATGCCATGGTGTTTTTGAAATAATCTGCTTAAGGTAAATAAATCTACTCCCTTTTACAGGCTTTGCCCTATATTTTCTTCTCTTTTCATCAAGTGATTCTCACCAATAGGTTTACAAATAAAATTATGCAGAGATCTGTTTTTTACTTAGTATTTTTGTATAGAGATAGCGCCATGCTATGCTTTTCAATTTATATATGTATTCATGATTGCTACTAGAAAGTGCTTTACAGTGTACATGAACCTTTGGGTCCTAGTCTTTTTCATTAATACACGTTTGTAAATATATTCACACCGTTACCAGTGACTTTACTTTTCACAGTTCTTCTATCATCTCAATGGGTGAGTTGGGAATAAGTTACAGATAATTACATATGTTACTACTTATTCTCCTGTTTCCTTCACAGTTATAGGCCAAAAGATGGCACATATTAACCACATTCCATCACAAGCAAAGTGTGCTCTTTGACGAAGACAAGTGAGTTAGTCCTTCCTGTAAAAAGCTGGCTATGTATATACTCTACCAAAGTAAGGTTTAGGGTGCACAGACTCCAGTTGATCTCCAGAGGCTTACAGAGGCTTAAGTAGATAATACTAAAAGCTTTATTTGTGGTAGTGTGGTCGAGCAGTTAGGCTTATCACAGGGCTGTGTTAAGCATTTATTGTACACACTCAGGCAAGAAATGATTGCACACACTTAAAGACTGAATCCAGACCAATTGTTTTATCTAAAAAATTATTACTTTCTTATTTTATTTATAGAACCAAGAGGAACTCAGTTGCAGGTAAGTAGCAGTTGAAAAGTAGCAAAACATTTCAAATACAGCAGGAATTGTATTGGAAGGCAGTAACTGATGCGTTACTGCAATCGAAATATCAGTTTAGACCAGTCAAACTTTGCAATAAGAATAGATAGACTTTTACATGCAATAGGATGAGAAATGTAATGCAATCCTAGGGGAGAACAACAGTGTTATGCATTAATAGGTAAGTGCACAACTTAATCTTCCAGTCTTCGAGGGTTTAGACCAACACTGGGCAGGGTTCAGTGTAAGGTAGGTACTGCACCACCAGCGGCAATGGGGCAGCCGGGTCCAGGGGTCACTAAGCCCAATGTTAGCCAAAGGAGACTGGGGGCACCCGAAGAGGTGTGGGATTAAGTATCTATGCTGTGGTGGTCGATTCCGGCAATGATATTTACCCTTGCAGTCAGTGAAGAGCAATGAGGATGAATAGGATTCAGCGGACCGCCAACACCGTTACCGTTCTCGTCAGCAAGTTACTGTTGATCAAATGGAGGCACCGCCAACCCAACGGTTACAGTCGTGAGGATGGAGATGCGCCAGTGATGGAGGAGTTCTGGCTTCGTTGGACTGTCACAGAGCGGCAGCCGTCGTGCAGGCTGTGCAGGAGGAGGCCGACAGGGCCACTTGCAATAGGGTATGGGCTCTCTGGGTCAAAGCTGTGAACAGCTTGGGTCGTTGGGCCGAGAGATCACTCTAGGTCACGGAAACACTCCTGCTGTGGTGCTTTCTTCTTGCAGGGTAGAGTCGTGTCCTCTATCACTGCGATCTTGTTTTTTTTTACAGCAGTGAGTCGCATCGACACAAGAGCCGGTCCTTAACTGCGGCGGCTCATGTACCGGCGGACACTGGGGACTAGAGCCTCTAGCCTAAAGAAAGGTTCTTGGTATTCAGTGAAGGCTGAAAGGTCTCTGGGTTTCTTGGAGGTCTTGCAGGGTTTCTGGAAGGACAGCATGTCCAGTTGTCTAGCCGGTTGCAGGTGGTGGTGTTCTTACAGAGTTCTGTCTGCAGCGGTTCAGTTCCTGATCTGGCAGCCATTCTCTTCCTTTTTCTTTAGTCCGTCAAATCTGAGGATCAAGGTTCAGGGGTGCCCCTAAATACTGAATTTAGGGGCATTACAGGTACAGGCAGATGGTAGCCAATGGGCTACTTGCCTTTAGGTTGACTCCACCATTAGAATGTCCCCTCCCTTCGGGGAGGGGGCATCCCCCTAACCTGATTGGGTCGAATCCTTCCATTCAAGATGGAGGATTTCCTAAGGAGGGGGTCACCTCGGTCCAGGGCACCTTAGGGGTGGTCCTGGCAGAGAGGAGACACACCTCTCCTAACTACTAATTTTCCCACCGACCTTGCCGCCAAAGATGGGACTTGGTCAAGGGGGGGCATCTCCACTAGCTGGAGAGGCCCTGGCTAGCATATCAAAGGGCAGGAAGCCTTTGAGGCTCACCACCCTGAAAGCGGTTTCTGCTTGGGGGTATGTGTGAAGCATCTCCACACTAAGCAGCTTTTGTCCCTGACCCACGAGAACACAAGGGCTCCCATCTCAGGGGGTCAGAAACATGTCTGTATGTGGCAGGCTGGTGCAGACCAGTCAGCTGGGCTTGATGGAATTGGTCGTTTTCAGGGGCCATCTCTAGGATGCCCTCTGAGTGATTTTGTAATAAATCCAACTCTGGCATCAGTGTGGGTTTATTATGCTGAGGAGTTTGATAACAAATTCCTCAGAATTCAGTAAAGCCATCATGGAGCTGTGGAGTTCGTATTGACATACTCCCAGTCCATGTTCTCAATATGGCTCCACTGCATCTACTATGTCTGTGAATGGCAAAGACACTGTAGGGGCACATTGCTCATGCAGCTGTGCTCTCACCTGTGTCATAGTGCACCCTGCCTTAGGGCTGTGAGTCCTGCTAGAGGGGTGACTTACCTCTGCCACAGGCAGTGGTTGGTGGGCATGGCACACAGGGACATGTCTTCTTCTAAGTTTTGTCTGCACCAAAACACACAGGCTGCAATGGCAGTATGTTTGTGTTTGGTGAGGGGTCTCTGAGGGTGGCACAATACATGCTGCAGCCCATAGAGACTCTCTCTGGTCACAAGGCCCTTGGTACCACTGGTACCTTTTACAAGGGACTTACATGGGAGCAAGAGGTGTACCAATTGTGAAAACAAAGGTACAGTTTTGGGAAACAACACAGGCACTGGGAACCTGATCAGCAGGGCCCCATTGCACACTCAGTCAAAGTGCATCAGATATCAGACAAAAAGTGGGGGTAACCATGCAAAAAGGGGCACTTTCCTACATAACCATGTACATAACCCCGGATAGCTCTAAAGTGTAAGGCCTCCACATCTCTGGTGCTGATGAAGGCCATAGACCCGTAAGGGCTGTTCCAGGCCAAAACATGTCGACCCAATCACTAGGCGTCATGGATCAGTGACTCATTTTGTTTTTTAGTGTTATCCCTATCCTTCTTTTTTCCCTCAATAAAGATTTACCTACATGATAGGAGGTAATTTTAACTCATCAACCAGGGTCAACATCCAGACAGTCTCTCTCCTGGTGGAGGTTATGATGTCACTTGGAGAACGGTCAAGTGACAGACACTATGATGACGCTATCCACCAAACCACACTAAACAGAGATTACATACTCCGCAAACTGTGAACGTGTGGTTGAGGGTCTCGAGACACGACCCCTGACACTCTGGTGTTGACACCTATGTGGTTCATTCTCCCCCTACTTTTGATTGAAGACGAAGACCAACAGGAGTGCTAGGCCAAAATTGGATACCCGCCAAGGTCTTCAATGGTGATCTCGACCTGTGGTCTGCCATCTTAACCTCGCTCAGTCAATCATGCCTAGCAATCAAGCAAGTCCCAGAGAGCTGGAGGGGAACCCCATACACAAGAATGTTGACAGAAGCAATCCATCTAATTATCGCCTCATCGCTCTTCTGGATATTGAAGCTAAGACTTGCACTTCAGTCCTACTGCAAGAGTTGGAATGCTGGAGAGAATTAAATCAAATATTACCATTTAGTCAAACAGGATTTACAGCTAATTCCTCTACTCTAGACAACTTAGTGGCCTTATCCTACCTAATCCACCGGGCAACACACAAGAAACAACTCCTGCTTTTTGTCTTTTTTGTGGACTACTCATCCACCTTTGACCTGGTTGACAGGAACAGCTTATGAAGAAAGCTCCGAAACTAGGGCATACCGAACAACTTGTTCCAGGCCATCATTTCTCTTTACTCCTCAAATTGGTTCCGGTCAAGCTAACACCGACAGCAGTTAGCAGGAAAATCCAGACAGATAAGTGCCTTAAACAAGTTTGCATGTTAGAGCACCCCTGCTCTTAACCCTCTACACTGCTGGGATGGGTGCAGCCTTGAAACACGAAAAACCTAATCACACCCAAAAGTGGCACTACTAAGGTTCCACTACTACAATATGCTGACGACATTATCCTCCTGGATCACTCTAGAGTTGGCTCCCAGAGGGCCCTAAAAGCCCTACACAAATTCAATCAGGACAAGATGTTGGCGATTGGTACCAAGATCAAAGTTCTAGTTTTTGGTAACTTAACCCAAAAATCTAACTACACCTGGAGCCTGGGCTCATTAGAAATTGGAACAGTGGCCAGCTACAACTACCTAGGTGTTTGGGTATCAACTAAAGGAGAAGCCAAAAAGCAACATACACACATGGTAACAAAGACAGAAGCAATTAAAATCAGAACGTGCAAATTTAAATAATGCCCTGGAAAGCCCTTCCACCATCCCAATAAGATGAGTAATTGCTGCAACCCTCGTACCAACTATCAGGTATGGCCTTGAGGTCTATCCGGGCCAACTAGTCAACATCATGGATAAGTATCAGCTCAAGGCATACAAAATGGTCTTTAGACTCCCTACATACCTCCGGAGTTGTTTAATTAAGCTGGAATTTGGCTTAGAGGGTCAAACCTGTGCAAGTATGGCATCCTTTGTTAATTATTACTATAAGATCCAAAAGGCCCCAACCCAATACATGAAAGCCGTTCTCCAGCACATTTTCTCTCAAGAAGGGAGCCTATGGTCACAATACCTTCGCAGATCTATTGCCGTCCTTCAAATAGACCAGTTGTTACTGGACAGCCTGCCGCTTTTGTGTGCAGCTATCAAAGCAAATTTTAAAAAACAAACGAAAAGATTGTCCGAGGCAAGTGACATGGATATCCTCAGTAAATCCAAGCTATTACAAGCAGTGGGGCAATCATATGCTAACGCTCAATCAGACTGCCTCAGACCCCAACTGGACCTTAGCTGCAACATTCGGAAAGTGTGCCTGAAACAATTAATGTTAGCAAGGCTTGTAGGTCTACAATCCTGAAAAGTAAACCCCAAGTGGCAGTCACTCACTAAACCCTCCAACTACAGACTTTGTGCCTATAAGTATGAATCTTTTAGCTACCTTTTATGCTGTTGTCTGGCACCCCTGAATCCATGGCGCATACTACTAAACCCACTTTTTCTGGCATATAGAATAAGAACATGTAATGAGGCCACAAGCCTGGTGTTCACCTTAACTGAGCCGATGAAACTGGTGAAATTTGGCAAATATATCAGCCTCACAAAACAATGCATCAAAGAGGTGCTCAAGGGGTGACATTGCCCGGGAACTGGTTGATAACAGCAGTGCACGTATAGGTTGTAACAACTGCAGGCTGGTGCAGCTGAGCCTCCAGCCGCCATGCAACCACCAGGAATTCAATGTCTGTTCAGGTGGTTTGCAGAATAATCTTTGGAGTCCAGCAGCAGAACTTCCCACACTGGTGGCCTCCAACTTCTCCCTTGGAGCCATCCCGTCTGTCGTGGTCCAAAGGAAATTTTTATACTAGTACAGTCCAGTGCGCAATGGATCACTTTAGTCCATACCTACCTGTGATAATGCACTTTAATGCTGAATTTGCACCCCCTTTACCTTCTTTTCTATGATCCAAAGCTATCGCTACTGGCCCTCTCCCCAGGTTTACTTTCCTAATCGTCCCCCACAGAGCTTCGGCAGCGTATTTTTAAATCTCTAATGAATTATGTAATTATTGGTTTTATGTATAACCGGTTTTACTGGTCTAATGCTCACCAATGTCCCTTTTTAAAAACAATTGTAAAGATTTTATTTAATCATATGATAAAGTATTACCAGTGAAACCAGTACTTACCCCTATAATAATTATAATGATTATTGCAATTGTTCTGTTTCAGTTATTATATTTTTCTGGGTGTCTGATTAAAAAATTGTGTGTATAAAAATGAGAAGAGACCATTAAAGAGGAAATGGTCTGAAGAATATTAAATGAAGAATATCAAGGTTCGTGTCTACATTCAGTTAAAGATGGTGGAGGAGAATTCCAGAAAGAAGAATAAAGTGATGCAGACTGATTAAATTCCTGATTAATAAAGTTTCATTAGGGAGAGGCTTGCGCAGCGCAAACTAAGCTGGCCGCCTAGCTCAGAGCTCCATGCCACGGCGGGGAATGCCGCGATGTTTTTCGCAGTTCTAGCTCCTCTTCAAACTTGAAATGAACTCCTACAAGTATCGGAAGACCCACTGAGTGGATGTGGTTACCGGAATGTTTTTTTTTCCCTTCTGCTGCGAGAAAATTTTAAAACATCATAGCTCCTCACATTCGGCCGCCATTTTGTTTTTTCCCGTGATGGCGTTTTTTTCTCCTCAAACACATTTCCTTTGAAGAGATTTTCTCCATAACTTGCAAACCCTGTTTTTTCCTGCATAAGTAGGGGTTGGCTTACCTTCTTCTTTCATTTCAATCCAGTGGAGTGCAGAGGTTGTTTAATTTTGTGGATTTTGAGCAAGAATAATTCTGAGCTTTTGTTTTGTGCAGTTTCTCTTGGGGCGTGACTAACAGACTAGTTGCTCCTTAACTCCTTTACCCTTACGGATTTTCCTCTGCTTTTTTAACTTATGGGTAGGAGTAAAAAACTGATTTTTATTAACAAGAACTCTACAGTGCACGCTCTTGAATCTTGCGCATCTCATACCAGTTCCTCTCTACATAATGCTGGCAAGATGGCACAATCTAGCTCTTCGCAAACAGTGGCTTCGCCAACTTCTATCAAAATGCAAACTCCATCTTTGGCCAACAAGCGTCTCAAACAGGACCCTCCTTCTCCGCCGAAGTCTGTCTCTCCTGTACCTATGGACACTGTTCTGGAGGAAATACGCGCTCTACGTTCATTTATTGAGGAAACAAATTCTCGTCTGCAAGTCTTAGATACTAAATGGACGTCTATGGAAACTCGTATATCTGTGGTGGAGCAACATGTTGGAGAGTTACAAAACATGTCTACCAAGGTCGTTACCTTAGAGAAGGAGGTCCTCCTGTTAAAGAAATCTGCTGAAGATCTTGAGAACAGAAATAGGTGCAATAATCTACGCTTATATGGTTTTCCGGAAGGCTTGGAAGGTGATGACCCCGTTCAATTCTTCAGCACCTTTCTTCCAAAGCTTCTTGACCTTCCTACAACTACAAACCTAAGTATTCAACATGCCGATAGGCTCGGCCCTCGCTTGTCCTCTGCTTCTGCTCCTTCAAAGCCACGGGGTGTGATTCTTCTATTTCTGAAATTTACTGACCTTCTACAAGTTGTGAATGCAGCTAAACTCAAAAAACAGCTTGTAAGGTCTGGTTCTAAATTATTTATCTCACAGGACGTTTCTTCAGCAACAGCCATACTTCGGAAGGAATTTCTTGATCTCCGTCCTGCTCTGCAAACACACTGGGTGCAAGATATGGGTTCTTTCACCCATGCTTGTTCAAGGTTACTTTTCAAAACAGAACCTCTACTTTTGAAGACCCAATTGACCTGAGAAAAGTTATCCATTCACACTCCACAATGTCGATGGAAACTGCTGGTCCTTCTTCTGTGACTTCTATACCTTGATTTATCTCTTTCTTATTGTAACCATGTTTGGTTAATGCAGATTAATTTGCTATTTTTCTTTTGCAGGTTGTTTTTAATATTTGCCTCATAACGTGTTAACTTTTTCTTTTGTAGGTTGTTTTAATATTTGCCTCATAACATGTTAACTTTATTATTTTTCTCTTCCCCTTCATATTCTTACAGAATTTTCTCTTTGGAATTTCTTATTTATCCGTTTCCTGCCTGTTCCTCGTTGTGATACGTTCTCCCTGATTGGGTGTGTCGTCTTCACTTGTGTGAGAGTCTTCTTGCAACATTCATGCATGCTGGCCGGAAGCTGACAGACAGAGCAGACGGAGCTGACGGAAACGAGCAGAGTGAGCGAGAGGCGAGCGGCAAGCAGTAGTAGTGGCGTTGGCAGCAGTGAGCGAGGGGGTTGCGGTCCGCGCCGGACATCAGCGCACCCCCTTTGGGACTATCGGCAACATCAGGTACCCAGTATGCTACGCTACACAGGGAACTTCGCCCTACACCGCTCGCTTTGCTGTCTTGCCTGCCATTGCTGCATTATAGCTACTCTGCGCCAATCAGCTCCAGCCCACAGGACGCTGAGGTGCGGGCGGCGATTTGGAGCTTAGAAGCGACAGCACTACTTGCCCTCGCAGATGCGTCTGGCGCTAGGCTGGTGCGGCTTGCGAGTTGGTGGGGCCGCTAAGGTTCGCCCGCCCAGCCGTCTAATCTAGCTTTCCTCCACGGTTCCCTGTTTGGCATCAGCCCTCCTTGTCCTACTTCTTTAGCCTCCCCTTGCCCCTACTTACTACACTATAGGTGGGGGAGGGGGTAGGGGAGAGGCTGTTTTTGGCAGAAAGAGCGGTGAGAGGTAGTGTGGCAGCTGACTAGCTGTCTAGCGGACCTATTTCTACTCGTTCACCCCCCATTATTCCAGTTACTCCCCCACCATTCCATTGGGTCCTCGTCTTGCCCAAGCTATGGAGGTTCACTGAAGGATTCAGACAGGGGAGTGGGACATTCTATATTAGCCTTTCCAAGGTAAAGAAAAAGTACGGGCGGAAGGGATCCTTGCATGTGTTGGGAGTCATCCACGGCATATTCTTTCCTGGATCAACAATCACCGATCACCTAGGACCTCGGAGATAACGGCACGGAAGAGTAGCGGCAAAGGGCGCAGCCGCCGCAAAGGATAGAAAGACCACGGCTGCTGACCGCACTGGAGGACAAAAAGACAAAAAGACCCGTGTGTGTCACGGGCTATTTTGAAAGCTGCAGACCCAGAGGGTATAAAGGGAAATGCCACCAAAGGGGAAAGCACGCGGGGTTAAAAAGGGACCGAAAGATGTCGCACTAAGAAAGTGTAAAAAGGACAAGCATCAAAAGTCATTAGAGAATACTATCATTGACCCCCCAGAAGAAATGTCGATATCTGGTAGGCAAGATACTGTGTTACTCCCTGCAGAAGAATGGGACTTCCCTGGGGCAATCTATAAAAAAAATTGTGGGAAAATATTTTAAAAGGAAACTTGATGTTTGTGATCACTCCTCTGCGTCGGGGGGTACCCAAGGAAAAGACCGTAAAGAGAGCTTAAAGAACGCAACGAGTGTAACAAATGACTCTTTACTACCAGATCTGGACCAAGTTCTGGGAGATCAAGGGGGGACTAATGAAGGGGGGGCTGTTCTTTTTGGAACCTAGGTTATCGTCATCACCCCGCTTTTTCTGTAGTAGAATTGATAGTCCCACGGTAGATAGAGAAGCATCGCAGCAAGCAGCTATTAGGCAGGGGAGGATGGGAACCGATACCCTCCAGTAAGGCCCAATTCCCCCTGATACCCCACAGTGATCCTAGGCACTCGATATGACAGCAACCTCGGCCTCGTCATTACTAGAGGTGATGTTTTTAATGCAAAAGACCCTTCAGGCAATATTAGAAGCTCTAGTTGAGAATAATGGACAAGGGAAAACCCATAACGCCCAAATACAGCAGATCGCAGAGGAGCTAAAACAAATTAACAACTGTATGCCTACCATAGTACGACCAGTAATAGAGAAGAGAGATCAGGAGGTATATGTGTCAACACGCACTGATGAGGGCGAATCCATACAGCCCGAAAATCCCCCGACGGTATATATCTCAAAGTGCCCAATGTTGGTAATAAAGAGGAGGCCCTATGGGAGAATTAAGAGGTATATACCCGAGCATAAGATTAGAAGGAATCCGCAGAAAATGTTGAAAAAGAAAAGGGGCTTAAAACCAAGTCGGAGGAAAGGGCAGGGCGTGGCGGCACCAGATCTAGAGAGGCGAACGACAGATGGAACCAGAAGCGAAAAGGGACCAAGGGGGAACTTAAAT
Source organism: Calotriton arnoldi (assembly GCA_963921515.1). Classification (NCBI taxonomy): domain Eukaryota; kingdom Metazoa; phylum Chordata; class Amphibia; order Caudata; family Salamandridae; genus Calotriton; species Calotriton arnoldi. Next base: position 814,154 of record CAWUFW010001738.1, on the reverse strand, counting down.
TTAAATAGAAAAGACATAAGAATGGTGAAGGGGATGAATACCTCGTTTGGAAGTATGCACTCCCAAGGCCTTGTAGTACAGACAAGAATGGGGAGCAGGGCGGGTGGGGAGCCGTCCGCATAAGATTAAGGGGAGAGCCCTCTTCTGATCAACCCAGGACAAGAGTTTGTCCAAGGCCGGAGATAGTAACTACAGTCGGGAGGAGTAGAAGGAAGTTTAGTAACAGAGATAGCCTATGGGTGTTCATGGAACCTTGGGGGCGAAGGGTAGGGAGAAAGCGGCAAAAGAAAATAAAACCCCTAAATCGCTCAAACTTACTACAAATACTGGTTAAATGTCCTTCATTGGGTGAGGTTACATCTGATGATATAAGGCAAATAGGCTTTACAACTAATTTAGAAGGAAATGAGGTGACAAAGGTCCTCTTCTATTCAGAATGTGTAAAGCAGATGATGGTAAGGGCAGAGGGAGAATTTGAAAAGGAGGGGATAAGACTTGTGCACGATGGTGAACTGGGTATGGAAGGGAGTAACCCAGGGAACTCAGGGACCCTCACCTACCATGCAGGACTATGCCCGGAGCAAATACAGCATGATATACTAGGTGCCCAGCATAGAAAAATTTGTACTGATAAAAACTAGGGAGGGATAAAAGTAACATTAGCAAATGCTGTAAAGGGTCCAGTGTTGAGCAATAAATTTGAACCATTATCTGATTCTTTAATAAGTTGGGATGATAATATGATTGAAGGGTTGAGCGACCTGGATTAGGAAGTGGGGAACTCGCACAGTCTACGGATACTGTCGTGGAATATAGGGGGATATAAGAGACAGCTAACCCAAGACACCATTAGAGAAATGCTGGGTAGTTTTGAAGTAATGTGTCTCCAGGAGTCCTGGCTGTGCGAGGTACCTGAACCAATAGACGTTTTTTTTATGCTTACCAAAGAGGCAGTACGTATGAATTTAGGGCGCCCTTCAGGGGGGTTGATTACGTTGGTATCATCAAAAATAGCCAACAAAGTAACCAAGTTAAAAGTGAAATGTAGGTGGCTATTAGCTAGTCAGGTAGAGCTCTATAGTGGCATGTGGGCAAGAAGACAAATAATAGTGATCAATATATACATTCAGCCAGGAGCCATAATAGACTATGAAGAGCTACTGGGATTGCTAGAGGAAGATCTGGAGCTCATCTGTACAACAAAAGCATCACAACTGATAATGACCCTAGGAGATTTTAATCACAAATGGTATTAACCATGGCACAGGTACCCCCAGCAATCTTTGCTGGAGTAGGTAGTTCTGCACAAGACAAATCTCTAGCAAAGTTTTTCGGATCCATAGGGCTATTTTGTGCCAATGGACGGGCGAATACCGACCGCCCGCAATAAAGACCTCTCGCATAGGGAATCAGAATTGCCCAATTGAATATGCTTTTATAAATGCTTGGTACTTTAAGGAAGTGGAAGGATTTGAGGTATTGCAGAGTCTAGGCAGTGATCACTGGCCCCTTCATCTATTAATTAAGATAGAACAAGAGTCGGAAAGAGAAAGAGTGGTCCCTTTACAGATAGAACACCCCAGACGCATAACCACCCGTATAACCGAGGACAGCCTGAAATTGGTCAATAACCTGATGATTGATTATACGTCTTTTGATATTCTGGAGAAAAGAGAGAAAACCCTAACATGGTACGACCAGGTAATTGAGCAGGTGGTAAACTGTTTAAGGACACATGTAATATCAGGGCCCGCACCAGAAAAAAGAGAAAATCAATGGTTAGTTTAATAATGAGTGTAGGAACCTAAAATTGAGGGTACGAAAATGGGAAAGACAGCTAAGAAAAAGACAGGATAAGGAATAATGGAGATCCTCCGTGTGGCAAAACTTGTGTATAAAAATAAGTTGAAGGAAAGGAAAATAGAATATATGTCCAAAAACTGGCAAACAATGTTAGAAGTGATAAACACAAATAATATAAGATTATTCTGGCGACTGGTAAAAGAGGGAAATGTACAAGGGGAATTGCGGTGTTTAGTGGGAGAAGATGATTGGGTTAACCATCTGAGTAATTTGTATAATGATAAGAGGGCGGAAAAGACCTTGGAAATAAGGTCCAAGGATGTGGAACAATTAAGATAACCTACCAGCAATTATATTAAAAAATAACACTGACTGGTGGGCAAACTTTCTAAATGTGACCTTCCAAAAATTTTAACTTCAGGGATTTCCCCAGAAAGTTGGAAGGGGGCCATTGTAAGACCAATATATAAAAAGGAGGACGCCACACTGCCTCAGAATTATCGCCTTATAAGTCTGCTAGACGTGGGGGAGAAAGTATTCTCTAAGATATTGTTAGGGTATTGAAGTCCTGGGTAGAACAGTACAATTTGATACCGATAGAGCAAGGAGGGTTCAAAGAGGGTCATTCTACTATAGACCATTGTCTTAGTTTATGGGCAATGGCAAAAAAGGCAATGGAAGTGCGAGGTAATCTGTTCTGCTGCTTTGTTGATTTCCGAGCCGCTTTCGATTCAGTGGATCGTAGTCTATTGTGGAATATGCTGGTAAAGCTCGGAATCAACAAGACAGTACTTTCACTAATTCAGGAAATGCATTCACTGAATTGGGCCAGGGTACTTTTGGATACCCTTTATCCAAGAAAATTCAGATAAAAAATGGATTGCGTCAGGGTTGTGTCTTGGCCCCACTGTTATTCTCTTTGTTCCTCTCTGACTTGCCAAACATATTGAGTAAGGCTGGGGGGTTAAGCCCTAAGATGGGGGGGAACCATATACCATGTCTGCTATACGCTGACGATCTAGTGATAACAGACATGACAGAGTTGGGTCTGCAAAAAAAACTGGACACCTTCTACGATTATTGTCTAAAGAAACGTCTCACGTTAATTTAGAAAAAACTAAAATAATGGTGCTGGGGAAAAGAAAGAGTTCCTTTTACTGGCAACTGGGAGAGGTTAGAGTCGAAGAAGTGGACAAATATAAATACTTGGGTATATGGTTCAACAGCAAGTTAAATTGGAGCGATCACATACAGTCATTAACATCAAAGGCTCTATCCTCAGTATGGGGTCTTAAACAATTTAAGCAGAAGTATGGAGGCCCCTCCTTGCGGCCAATTCTATCAGCTTTTAATGCAATGGTCCTCCCACAATTCCAATATGGTGTGGAGGTTCTATTGTTAGGCGGCAAATTGGATTGGAATTTAGAGGAGGGTAAATGTGTGAAACAGCTCCTTGCTCTCCCTCAACTATGATACAGGCCGTGAGAGTAGAATGTCAACTTACAGCCTGGAATTTTCAGGGAATGCAAGCAATATTGAACTTCTGGCAGAGGCTGAATAGAGAAGGGCCCTCCAAAATATCAAACCTTTGTAAAAGAGAAATAGAGGGAAGTGAACTTAACTGGGCGTTCCAAGTTAGACATAAGTTAGATAAGTTATGTGCTAAACTTTCCTTAGAACCAGATCAATGGCAATCAGGGCAACTGATCCCCAAGCGGGCGCTACGCGCTATTATCAACACTAAGGCCCGAGAAGAAGATTTATGTTACTTGGGGAGCAAGTTTTTGGTAAACGGATGGACTAACGATCATGCGTTCTCCTATATTGAGGCCGTGCCCAACTCGAAGCTCAGAATTACAGTATTGAAATTTAGAGTTGGCCTGAACCCATGTAAAGCAGATAGGAAGATAAAAACGGCAATGACGAATAAAATGGGTCTGTGTACATGTGGTTTACAAGTAAAATGCAGCGGTCCACATATTTTGTTGGATTGTTTATGGTTCCTAGAAGAACGGAAAGAATTTTTAAAACCTCTTTTTATTGCTTATAAAATTGATAGTAGGGATCAAGCTCTCAGTCTATTGATAAATATGAGATTTTTAAATGTGACATGTGCAATAGGAAGATTTTTAATTGCAATACAGGAGTCGCTGAATGAATTGGTAATATAATCTAAAACGGGTTATGGGGCAGAAATACGATTTTACCCACCTCCTGAGGATATTTTGAGCTCTGGAAGTCCGTATGCATGTAGAAACGTATATTTAATATATATGTGACCCTTTCCCTATTTGGCTACGAATTAAGAGATTGTTCTTTTTCTTTTCTATTTTAAAGAGTGGCATAGCTCACATTGCATATTTTATTAGGATTTTATCGTGTTTTATATCGTTTTTATGGTTGCACTGTTTGTATAATTTGCATTCTAACTGTACGCCATATTGTGGCATTTTTTATGGCTATATTTGCCGAATAAAAATATATTAACAACAAAACTTGTGTGTCGCCACTTCTTTTACTTTTCTTCCTGTTCTCCCCTGAAGGTACGTATTACAGTCGTCAGTCCTTTTTTACTTTCATTTGCAGTTATATATTCTTTCAATGGTTGGCATGTTCTGTCTTCTCTTAACGTCCTACCTATCGCCCTTCCCTTTTTCCTTTTTATCCTCTATACTACCCTTCTTTTTTCTGTTCTCTTTCTCAGTATTCTATTTCTCTTTGTTTATTACTGTTGATCATGTTGCTTCATATATTGTTCAATTTATCCACATTCAGAGTTGTATCCTAGAATGTGAAAGGTTTTATTAATCCCATAAAAAGGCATAGCATACTTTCTCATTTAGCCTTCTATAATCCAGATTTAGTTTTACTACAGGAGACTCCTTTGATGGAATTGGAGGCTTTAAAGCTCAAGCGGAGTTGTGTTGGCTTAGTCCTTGTTTCTCCTACCTCTAATAACAAAATGGTGTAATTATCCTATGTCGCAAAAGGATAAACTGTTCTGTTGTTTCTCAAGACATAGAATCAGAAGGTGGATGGTTATTAGCTAAGTTACTTATCAATAATATTTCTTTGACTGTATTTAATGTTTATGGTCCGACTCAACCGGACTACTCCTTTTGGCCTAATATTACAAAAAAATGTATCCAATATAAAGATGAATTTTTATTTTAGGAAGTGATTGCACACAGATTATTAGACCGCAAATCCCAAATTCGTTTTCTCCCTCATAAAGCTCATAAGCAATTTCACAGCACAATCTCTCAGACACACCTTGTTGATGCCTGTCGTTTATGTAACCCAGATGTAACAGAATTGTCTTTTTTCTCCCCTCCTCATGGCTCTCTTACCCGGTTAGATGACATCTTCCTCTCCAAACACCTCTCTCAAAATCTCATCCCTTCTTCAATTGAACCTATTGTAATTTCTGATCATGCCCCAGTGATTGCAGATTTTGATTTGCTCCAGGCACACCCCAGGTCTTCCTTCAACTCTTGGGCTGAAGAATTTTTTCTCTTAAATGATGATCCGAATTCTTCCTCTTCATTGATATGGGACACATTTACGGCTGCTGCTCGCGGTTTCATTATAAACGTTGTCTCCAAGGAAAAGAAGAAATCCCGTGCTCAACATAATAGCTTATTAGCTAATATTAAACTTCTAGAACTTCAATTTTATTCTTCCTCCTCTGACTCTAACTTATAAGAGCTTATTCGTGCAAAACTAGATTTCAACAAATTAACCACTGATAACGCTTTATCTATTCTTCTACGTAGTAGTGCCCATTATTATGGCGGACGAAATAAAGTAGGCAAGCTTTTGGCTAATTACCTCAAAGCTCGAAAAGAATGTGTGTTAATAGATTCTATCCATACTCCAGTGGGAAAACATCTTTTTAAAGAGCAGGATATTTTAGATGAATTTGTGAAATTCTATAAATCCTTATATAGACCGGAATCGCCTGCATCTGCTTCTCTGATTGATACTTATCTTGCCCAAGTTACTCCTTCTATCCATGGAAATCTTGATTTTGACGCTCTTGAGTCAGATCTTTCAAGTATAGAAATCTCTAAATCTCTAAATTCACTTAAAAAAGAGAAAACTCTGGGTCCAGATGGATTTACGGTAGAATTTTATCTACACTTCTCAAACTTATTACTCCCTAAACTTCTACATCTCTTTCAATATTTTTGTAACACTGGTAAGGCAGATGGTACTTTTTTAGAAGCTACAATTTGCTTAATTCATAAGGATGGTCGAGATCCAAAGTTTTGTAAGAATTATCGTCCTATCTCCCTTGTAAACATTGATTACAAAATCTTTGCCAAATTACTTGCCCTGTGGCTCGAACCACTCTTGCCTGCCCTAATTGATCCAGAACAATGCGGCTTCGTTAAAGGCAGATTAACCTCTGATAATTCTCAAATGTTTTTCAATGTCCTGAATATAGCTTCCACTCTTTCTTAATCTCTAGCGGCAGTATCTATTGATGCGGAGAAGGCTTTTGATAGAGTCGATTGGTCATTTTTATTCAAATCCCTAAACTGGCATGGTTTTGGCCCCAAATATATTTATCTTATTTCTTTACTTTATTCGTCCCCTACTGCCTCTGTTTTAATTAATGGTCTTATTTCTCAATTTTTTCCATTACTACGGGGGGTTCGTCAGGGTTGTCCCCTGTCCCCTCTTTTATTTGTTTTATCTATTGAACCCTTTTTGTTTTATATTCGTAAAATTCTTCTATCTCTGGATTTATTTACGGAGAATCCCATTTGAAATTGTCAGCCTATGCAGATGATATTTTGCTCTTTATTTCTAATCCCGAAACCTCTATTCCCTCTTTATTGCAAGAATGTTCAGATTTTCTTTGATTTTTGGGTACAAAATAAATCCCCATAAGACAGAAATCTTGCCCATCACCAAATTCTGTCTTAAGCACCATTTTGATTTGACTGGTTTCTGATGGAATAACTCTAATATTAAATACTTAGGCATCTGGTTTAAAAAATCCATTTTAAATTTGGTTAAACTCAATATGAAAGAGTCCCATGACCGTATTTCCAAACTTCTTTCCTCCTGGAACCCTCTTTTCCCATCATGGTGGGGCCGTCTTGATTCTATTAGGATGATGATTACTCCTATCTTAATATACATTCTTTCTATGTTACCCATCCATATTCCTTCTATATATTTCAAAAGATTTAACTCCCTTCTTTCTAAATTCTTATGGCACGATAAGAAACCTAGAATTTCCTTGAAACTTCTCAAAAAACCAAAATAATAATGGAGGAGTAAAATTTCCTGACTTTCGACTCTATCATACGGCTTTTTGCCTGAAGCAAGCATCCAAATGGCTTCTTACAGACATCACACCTTATACACCTTTATGGGTTAAAATAGAGCGATCTCTACTTGCTCCTTTCTCTATTAAGGAAATTCTTACCTTTACTGCAAAGGCAAACATCAAGTCTCTTCCACTTTTTCATCACACGTTCTTTATTAAGGCCTCATTGTCAACCAAGGACTTCTACTAGAGAATCTTTCCTGCAATCTCCTCTTTGGTATAATCGTCTTATTACTATTAATAATAGACCCCTTTATTGGAAATCTTGGAGACTTTGGGGTATTGTTTGGGTCCAAGACATGTTTGACGGTATGATCCCTTGTTCTTTATCTTATTTTCAAGCTACTTTTAATTGTCCACGTACTTTTTGGCAGAAGTTCTCAACTCTTATGGAGATAATTCTAGATGTATTCTACTCCTTCCCCCCTGATGATCCCCCACCTTCATCTGATCCATTTTTAAAAATATTGCTGCTATTTCCAAAGGCTTCCTTGATCTATAAGCACCTTTCCATTCCAGATCCTGTTCACTCTAAAACAAAATTGGAACTTGCTTGGGAAGTGGATTTGGGTTGTGTGTGGAGCATTGACTTCTGGAATAAAATATGGGCAAGATCATTAAAAAATCTCTAGATCTGCTTCTACAACTCAATCTATGTTTTTCTATATCATAGATTATATTTCACCCCCCTATCAATAGCTACATTTTCACCCACTAACAATGATTCTTGCTGGTCCTGTAAATCCCCTTCAGCTGATTTGTTACATCTTTTATTTTCCTGTCCTAATGTAGCCTCCTTCTGGGTGGATATATGGTCTCTCATATCCAAAATCTTTAATTTACATATATGCCTGGCTAATGATATACTTTTTGCAGGTAGTTTATTAGAATCTTTGGCTTTATCCTCACATGAAAAAGGCCGTTTTGATCTCATGTTGGATTTAGCCTTTCAGCTAATTACATCAAACTGGAAATGTTCAACTAAACTCTCAGTTAAGTCATGGTGGAATAATGTTTTTCATTATAATAGATTGGACATTGCTTTTGCCTCCTCTTGCAATCCACTTGCCAATGGAGAAGTGTGGCTCAATGGTTAGAGCGGCAGACCCTGATGCAGAGATCTGGCCCGGGACCAGGGTTCAATTCCCGCCTCGGCGGGTCTTGGGCTCAATTTCCTCGGACCTGATAATTCTCGCCTCGGTGCCTATTCTAATCATGGGTCCCACTCTGCAACTCTGGGCAATAGCTTGCTTAATCTCCACAACGGCGCTGGGATGCCTGGCTTCACCCTGGGGGTCCCCAGGAGTGGACATTTTCACAGGGAAAAGCCAGGAAGGGTTCCACAGCGGTATGCGTACAGCGCCTGGACACCCCTTTGGGGGTATGGGTGCGCTTTACAAGTACAAATTTCATTTCATTTCATATTGGTTACCATTAACTAACTATTTAAACAAAATTGCAAAAAAAGAAGTTGTATCTTCTAAACGTTCTGAAAATTTTAAACCTCCGTAAGTTGTTATTTCTCTACCTTCTATTCTAGATTATTTTTTATTATTTTACTGTTTTTTGATATGTTAATCTCTTCTTCATTTATTATTAATATGCAATATTACTCGATCCTCAGTTGTTAAATTATATTATATCCTTTTCCCCTCCTCCCTTTGTTAATGTAAAACTGTAAACAGCTTTCTACTCTGTTCAGGTTTGCCCTTCACATCTGTTGTTACTTATTTTAAAACATTCTGTATGGCTTACTTTTTGTAATTGATTTCTGTTTAAATAAAGCTTATTAAACTTAAAAAAAATAGTTTCATTAATTGTTTTTCAGATTATAAAATAATCAGGGGGCTATTTGTGGAAAAGTTTTTCGGGTTTATATTCTGTGTATCAAAATTGATGATTAATATGCCATTTTGCATATGATTTTACATAAATAGACTGAAGTAACATAATTGCTATTGAAACAAATTTCCTATGATGTGCAGAAGTGTGTTTATTGTGTTTGAGTTATGCTAAGTTTCTGTGTAAACGCAGTTTTAGACAAGATAGGTGTCATCTCTGTTACACACTCCTGCTTAGCCCCGTGCTTGCACCCTCTCCCCACATGCTCTGCAGCACACCGTCAAACTGAGGTCATATTAGTTTATTTTTATTGCTGTATTGTTTTGCTCACAATGAACTTTCTGTGGTACGGATACAAAATTGCAACAAGTATCTATGTCTTCAATTCATTCACTGGTTCATCCTTGGTTCCAACCCTTCAGCCTGGGACGACTCCTGGTGGCCAACATCACTGGGAACAGCCCCGCCACCCACCGACCACGTACGCAACCTAGGGGTCATCCTCGACCCCTCCCTCTCCATGACTAAGCAGGTCAACGCCGTTTCCTCATCCTGCTTCAACATCCTCCGAATGCTCCGCAGGATCTTCAAGTGGATCCCCACCGAGACAAGAAAAACAGTCACCCAGGCCCTCGTCACCAGCAGGCTGGACTACGGAAACGCCCTCTACGCAGGAACGACGGCTAAGCTCCTGAGACGGCTGCAACGCATCCAGAACGCCTCTGCACGTCTTATCCTCGACATCCCCCGACGCAGCCACATCACACCCCACCTGAGAGACCTGCACTGGCTCCCTGTCAACAAGAGGATAACCTTCAAGCTCCTCACCCACGCACACAAAGCACTCCACAACTCCGGACCAGCCTACCTCAACAGACGACTCAGCTTCTACACCCCCACCCGCCAGCTCCGCTCGACCAGCCTCGCCCTCGCCACAGTCCCCCGCATCTGGAAACGACCACCGGCGGCAGATCCTTCTCCCACCTCGCCGCCAAGACCTGGAACACCCTCCCCACCAACCTCCAACAGACCCAAGACCTACTGGCCTTCAGAAGACTCCTCAAGACCTGGCTCTTCGATCAGTAGCAGCACCACCCCCCCCTTCCCCCAGCGCCTTGAGACCCTCGCGGGTATGTAGTGCGCTTTATAAGTGACATGATTGATTGATTGACTGGATCTATTCGCTGAGAGGAAATATTATTGTTAAATGTTTCATATTTGTTCGAACATCTCTGGATTACATTAGCAAAGCGGGTGTTGAATAATTATTCCAAGGGATGGGATCAGGGCTTAATTTGAGCCAGTGGTTTCCGGTGCTCGGCATGAGCACTTAATTGCCAACACCGGGACTTACGACACTCTGCCACATGGTGGCGCTGTATATCTAATTTAGATATCAGGACATCAACAGTTGTTCATATGTTCAATATACAGTAAAAATGACTAATACCTGCTGCCTGCCATTCTTACAGCATTAGGGGCTTGGAATAGTCTGAATTGTCACACTTGTAGGAGTGTGTTGGTCAGTAGTTGTGCTGGTACTGTCATTGCCAGAGCTGGCAGAGGCAATAGGTGTCGCAAGCTGCAGTTGCCTCCTGTCGAGGTCACTGGCACTTATTTTGTTTTACAAATTAAGCACTGGTTGGGATAATGGTTATTTCTTCTTCTTGTGTTCTGATCTGCTAAAGAAATTATACTTTTGCTCACACCATGATGAGTTTGCAGTATTGCCAACATTCTGTACAAGAATTGTGTATAAGAACCCCTTGATTTGGGGGTGATCCAGAAGACCTTACTATTCTATTAGGGATGCGGCCCAATTTCTTTCTGATTTTGCTTTGCATTGGTACTCAGAATAGTTTCTTATTTTACATACTCTGTATAACATTGTATCTGAGAGCCTTCATGGCATCGACTCTGTGCCAATTATTTTTAATTTTTATACTAAACTCCTTTACCAAGAGCAGGTAGGTAAAAAATACGTTTTGTGGAATTCTCAGTAATCTTTTGTAATAATTATATTTTTGTTTGCTTTTATAATCATTTAGTCACAATTTACACAGCTCTCAAACCCTTTTTAAGTGATGTTCTTAATGTGTTTGCTGTTTTAGGCTTATATTTCTATAAGGAAAAAATGGATTTCACTGCTTTTCCCATTTTGTTTACTAGCATGGACATAAAAATACAGGGCATGCATCTGAAATAACGTTAGGTGGCAACTTTAATAGTAGGTTCTGTGTCAGATTTCACTTGGGATCAGAAACATCTGAAATTAAGAAGTTTGCTCCTTTTGAAGTGTTTATTTAAACCAATGTTCCCACCTTCTGTCCCTCCCCGAACATACACAAGAGGGCGGGGGGATAAAGGAGCTGTATTTACATTTAGTCTGGTGGCCTAATAACGTCCCGCAAAGATGGTCTACCCACATCATCCCCATCGCATTCTGTTTTTTGTGACCTGTTTCAACCAGTGACATCTTAAGGACTTTTGGGTCCCATATTCGGAACATCTTTGAATCTATTACCTATATTCAGCTAATTAAAACTTTCATAATTCCAAACAATATTGAATTAGAAGCTAACCTTACTGAAACAGGGGCACACAAAATCAGCAAGAAGCTCAAATTGTCCAGCACCTGAAAGCCACACAGTACCAAAAGAAAACTTGAACAAGCATTGATAACACCATTTCCTTTTGTGCTTAGAGCTAGATATTTTTGTGTCTTCAACAATATTTTATGTGGTATTCACAGTCTAACCAGACTTTCCCTCACCTTGTAGTAAAGACACTGACATGCTGGATGTTTCGTGGACGATCAACTGCCCCCATGCGCACAATACTGTTTTGTGTGTGCTTGCTGACAACATTTTGTTTTCTAGTAAAGCGCTCCACAGCTCCTTGGTTCGCAATATGTCATGCACCTATCATTAAACTAAAATGATCTTCACGTTATGCGCCAATCAAGTACTTTAACGCACCATGCCATCATACTGGCCTTTGGAACGTTTAGCCTGCACGATACACCCAGACAACGAAAGATGGCACTCAACGTCCTGAGCTATCTTATTGGATTGAGTTTGTAACTTGCAGAGTGCAAGTGTATATGCCTGGGCAGATACACTGCCTCTACACAGAGATGGGCGATAACGCCAATCTGAGCTGGAGGGCCCACCTCTAGCCCTCTGCCCCACCAGGCAGACAGTTAAGAATAAACAACAAGTCATTGCGGTCTGATTTTTGCTGTGGGACTACTATGGCTGGGGAGCACTAGTTACTGAAGAATCAAACTAGTACTTGGTACACACAAGTCCTGTGAGGAGTAGGTAACCTGAGTGGTGTAGTAAGAAAATGGAAACAGTGTGCCTTCAGGGTGGTAGTGTGGCAAGGGATCCATGGGCATTAAGTAAAACAAGTACCTTTGGGAAGTAAAAGACATCCATAGATAGGGCGTAGTGAGCCTCTTACACCAGTTGGCCCTGGTATGACTTTAACCTGTCGCGTGTGTACATAATGTCCTATGAACAATAATCTATGTAGCATTCATCATCTATTACCTATATAACCTTGGTATAACAAAAAATCTGTTTGTGCCCATCCAAATATAGCATAGGTCATGTAAACAACCTGCACACAATTCATTTCTGTATACATTTTTGTATCACAATAGTTTAGCTTCATCATGATGTTAGCAGACCTCATAAAAACAAGAGCAGCATTTCCCTAGTGTTTTACTTTATGTGTACCACTACAAATACACAATTATTATTCTTGTGAGCAGAGAGGAACATATTCAGCTAGGGACTGACGCAAATGACATTTTCCCTGGTAACAGCAGGTGGATCATGGGTTTCTGTGCGTTTCAGCTGAGGTTGCGTTCAGCTTAACATAGGAATGTAGAACTGATAATACAATTCTCACTAGAGGTTTTAAGATAGGTTTCTGTATTTTATATGTATGTACAATGTTGTGTGTGTTTATTCTGTTTACTTTCTCTGTGTTTGCTTTGACCAATGCCATTATCATAATCAATATTCTACATATATTCTGCATGCGCTCCGATCCCCTGCACTGTTACTCTAGAACCACCCTTTTCAGTGCTACCAGTGCATAGAGTCAACATGCTGATACCTAAAGAATTATCTTCTAGGCAGGGGAACCACACTTCCCTAATCTTCCAATTCTCCATCCCAGTGAATGTTGCTCGGAATGTACAGATGAGACAAGTTCTCATCTTTTTGTCGGTTGCATTGAAACTGTGGGTGAATGTTTGATTTGCTCTGCATTCCATCCATCATCTGTGTGTCTTTTGCTTTCTAGCCCTAAGTGCGCTGGGTATGCCCAGACGTGGGTCCCGGGCTCACTGTGCCACTGGATTCAAGCTAGCCTGGCTGATGAGGGATGAGGCCCCGAAACCGGTCCCAGGATGTTTTTTTTCCAGTCCAGGGAAGACCTGGCTTGGCAGTTCGGGCTGGACTGTTCCTGTGAGGAACAGGGTCAAAACAGATTTGCATATGGCTGGGTCTGAACTGAGATGGGGAAGTGAGCTAAAGAACGATGATGGATTCAACCCAGATCTCTTGACTGGGGGTGAATGTTTTGATTTGGTCTGCATTCTGTCCATCATTTGTGTGTCTTTTGCTTTCTCACCCTAAGTGTGCCGGGTATGCCCAGACATGGTTCCCGGGGCTCACTGTGCCACTGGATTCAAGCTGGCCTGGCTGATGAGGGGTGAAACCCCGAAACCGGTCCTAGGATGCTTGTTTCCGGTCCAGGGAGGACCTGGCTTTGCATTTCGGGCTGGACTGTTCCCATGAGGCACAGGGTCAAGACTGAATTGCATATGGCTGGGTCTAAACTGGGGTGGCATGGTGAGCAAAATAACGATGCATTTAACCCAGATCTCTTGACTGGGGGTGAATGTTTGATTTGTTCTGCATTCCGTCCATCATCTGTGTGTCTTTTGCTATAAATTAAGCTAAGCTGGAGTGATTTAGGAGCAAGACCACTGACTCACTGTCAGTGTAACTGCTCTCCCACCCTCGCAGCTCCACCATTAAGTGAGGCCCTCTGTGAGCCCCTGCACTCCCGTAGTGCTGGTGTTTGAGGGCCTCCTTGTCTGCCTTCTGCCCCCTTCAGCCTCTCCTTGTGCTCCGTGTCACCCTCTAGCTTCTTCACCCTTCAGGCTTTTCTTTCACTTTTTCTCCGCTTTCTGCTCCGTTTTTCACCCTTCAGCCTCTTGACCCTTCACTCTTTTCTCCTCTTTTTCTCTGCTTTCTGCTCCGTTTCACCCTTTATTCCTTTTTTTCACTTTTTCTCAGTATTTCACTTTTCCTCTCTTTTTCTCGCTCTTTTGGCCTCCTTTTCACCCATTTTTCCCGCTGCTGCTGCCCCCGCGGCCCCTCCCCCCCAGCGCGACCAGCCCGATCCAGTTCCCCTCCCAGCTGTTCAGCCCTCCCCAACCCCTACTTAATGGCGGCCGCTGCGGGGACAGGCGAGCAAGACCACTGACTCACTGTCAGTGTAACTGCTATCCCACCCTCGCAGCTCCACCATTAAGTGAGGCCCTCTGTGAGCCCCTGCACTCCCGTAGTGCTGGTGTTCGAGGCCCTCCTTGTCTGCCTTCTGCCCCTTTCAGCCTCTCCTTCTGCTCCGTGTCACCCTCTAGCTTCTTCACCCTTCAGGCTTTTCTTTCACTTTTTCTCCGCTTTCTGCTCCGTTTCTCTGCTTTCTGCTCTGTTTGTCACCCTTCAGCCTCTTGACCCTTCACTCTTTTCTCCTCTTTTTCTCTGCCTTCTGCTCAGTTTCACCCTTTATTCCTTTTTTTTCACTTTTTCTCTGTATTTCACTTTTCCTCTCTTTTTCTCGCTCTATTGGCCTCCTTTACACCTGTTTTTCCCGCCACTGCTGCCCCCACGGCGCCTCCCCCCCAGCGCGACCAGCCCGATCCAGTTCCCCTCCCAGCTGTCCAGCCCTCCCCGACCCCTACTTAATGGCGGCCGCTGTGCGGCCACGCCGCTGGTGCGCCGAAGGTGCGCCAAAGACAAGCCCGTCTGCGCCCGTCTGTGACCCGACCACGACCAGCGCCAGGAACCCTGAACCTCCGCCCACCAATGCCACGACACAGCAGCGCTCCACGCACTCAATCCAGGCCGCAACAACAACTGCAAGCTGGCATCACCAGCCGACACCCACGGACCCTTCAGCTGTCACCGCTGCAAGCACACCTGCAACACCGCCAAGAACACGGATCCAGCACAACCCGCCCACAAGAACACAACCGAACCGAAGACCCTGCAATGCATCCTCCTCAATGTCCGATCCCTCCAAAAACACGCCACCGAAATCTGGGACCTCCTCGACAGCACCAACCTGGACGTAGCGTTCTTCACCGAAACTTGGACCAACACCACCTCGGGACCGGACATCGCCATCGCCATCCCCCAAGGATACAAGATCTCCAGGAAGGACCGCCCCAACCGCCCGGGAGGAGGAATCGCCATCGTCCACAAATCCACCCTCCGCCTGAGCACACTCCCCAACGAGCACACAGACCTGATGGAACACCTTCACTTCAAGATACTGGCCAGTCCCACCGCCACCCTCTGAGGAACCCTCATCTACCGACCCCCTGGACCCCGCGGACCCTTCGCCAACTCCATCACGGACATCATCTCCCCGCAGGCCATCGCATCCACCAACTACACCCTACTGGGAGACCTCAACTTCCACCTCGACAACCAACTGGACCCAAGCACTTCATCCCTCCTGGACAACCTCCACAACATTGGACTTCGCCAGATCGTGACCGAGCCCATGCACTCTGCAGGACACACCCTCGACCCCGTCTTCACTACAGGAAACTCCATCACCTTCAGCCACACCACTGTACTCCCATGGACCGACCATCGTTGCGTCCACTTCACCTTCAGAACACCCACCATCCACAGACACCAGCACCTGCTCCCACGAAGAAACTGGACCAAAATCACCGACGACCAGCTCACCTCCTCACTCAGCAACTCCACCCCAACCACCACAGAAAACGATGACCCCAGCACCGCAGCCTGAACCCGAATAGATGGATCTCGGACAGCGCCAACACCATAGCCCCCCTCAAGAAAAACAACAATACCCGTGCCAAGAAAGTCAGATGGTTCACCACCGAACTTCGAGAGTCCAGACGCACTTGCCGCCGCCTCGAAAAGGCCTGGAGGAACACCAAATCCACAGAAGCCCACAACAACTTCAGAGCCGCCACCAATGCCCACCACCAACTCATCAGAGAAACGAGGAAAAAAGCGATTGAAGACAGAATCTCCACCCACGCACACAACAGCAAGGAACTCTTCAACATCATCAAAGTGTTCGCCCAACCCACCAGCGAGTCTACTGACATCCCTCCCTCACAAGACCTCTGCGACAAACTCAGCACCTTTTTCCACCACAAAATCAAGAGCATCTACGACAACTTCGATGAAGACAACCAACACACTGAACCCTCACCAACCACCCCCGACACCCGGAAACCAGCGATTGACAACTGGACAGCCCTCACCACCGAAGACACACTGAAGACAATGAAGTCAATCAACTCAGGGGCCCCCACAGACCCCTGCCCCCACCACATCTTCAACAGAGCCGCCGACACCATCGTACCCATGCTCCGCCACACCATCAACCGCTCCCTGGCGACCGCCTCGTTCCCCGACGACTGGAAACACACCGAGGTCAACCCCCTCCTGAAGAAACCCTTGGCAGACCCCACCGACCTCAAAAACTACAGACCCATCTCCCTGCTCCCGTTCCCAGCGAAAGTCATCGAGAAAGCCATCAACAGCCAACTCGCCACATTCATCGAAAAGCACAACATCCTCGACTCCTCCCAATCCGGCTTCAGAAAAAACCACAGTACGGAAACCGCCCTCCTCGCCGCAACAGACGACATCCGCACCGTACTGGACAAAGGAGAAACATTAGCCCTCATCCTCCTCGACCTCTCAGCGGCGTTCTACACACAGTCTCTCACCACACCCTAATACGCAGACTCCACGACGCAGGAATCCAGGACAAGGCCCTCGACTGGATCCGCTCCTTCCTCTCCGGCAGAACGCAGCGGGTCAGACTCCCCCCTTTCCTCTCGGACCCTACACCTACCACCTGCGGAGTCCCCTGGGCTCCTCCCTCAGCCCGACGCTCTTCAACATCTACATGGCTCCACTCGCACCCATCGTCAGAACCTAAGGACTCAACATTGTGTCGTACTCATCCTCTCCCTATCCAACGAACCCAACACCGCCAGACACAACTTTCGAGAAGGCATGGAGGCCGTCGCCAAATGGATGAAAAACAGCTGCCTACAACTAAACACCAACAAAACAAAAGTACTCATCATGGGCCCAAACTCCAACGCCTGGAGCGACACCTGGTGGCCCCCCGCCCTCGGAAACCCGCCAACCCCCACGGACCACGCACGCAACCTGGGAATCATCCTGGACTCCGAGCTCAAAATGGACCGCCAGATCAACTCCGTCTCGTCTTCCTGCTTCCACACTCTCCGCCTCCTACGTAAGACCTTCAAATGGATCCCCGAAAGACCGTTACTCACACCCTGGTCACCAGCAGACTCGACTACGGCAACGCACTCTACGCCGGAATAAACAAAAACCTCACCCGCAAGCTACAGAACATCCAGAATGCCGCCGCAAGACTGGTCCTCAACCTGCCAAAACACTGCCACATCTCCCAACACCTGCGCACACTCCACTGGCTCCCCGTCGAGGCGAGAATCACCTTCAAGATACTCACCCACGCACACAAGGCCCTCCACAGCACCGGACCAGCATACCTGAACAGCCGACTCAAATTACATGCACCCCAAAGGACCCTATGATCAGCCCAGCTCTCCTACGCCGTGGTCCCCCGCACCAGAAAGACCAGATCAGGAGGCCGCTCCTTCTCCTTCCTCGCGGCCAAAACCTGGAACGCCCTTCCGCTCCACCTCAGACAGACAACATCGCTCCCCATCTTCGCAAGAAACCTCAAAACCTGGCTCCTCGACAGACCCCCTCCTTGATGGAATGGATCCCGCCCCCCCCTACCCCATGCGCCTTGAGACCCTTACGGGTGAGTAGTCGCGCTTAACAAACCCCTGATTGATTGATTGATTGATTGATTTAAGTCAATGCTTATTATAGATGATCATGTGCTGAGAGAAAACAATCATTCATTTTATTCTACATATATTATTTTCATAACAATCAACCTGATTACATGCAGGAACAGAAAGACTGCCCTCATAAGGTCTAGAAAGATTACGTGGTATGTAACCAGTAATGGATGAATTGTGTAGAAAGCCTGATACAAAAAATCCACAACTGTGTTCTTTGCAATGCGAAACATGTAAAAGCTGCATAGCTAAATGTATACAAATATATACAGTAGAAAATCAATTCATGTTATACTAACAGCTTTGATCAGTCATTCAAGTGACCCTTCATAAGGACCATAGTTTAGTGGAGAGTATTATCCTATTTACCTCCACATCAAAAGAAGCCTACTCATTTACTTAAAAACTGGAAATGTTTTTATTAGATTAGCTCAATTATCAAATAGCTTTACAAGCATTTAAAATTAAATCTTGGTATATAATTTATACAAATCCCCTCATTGTTATTCTATCAATCATTTCTTACATTATTTACTTTTTGTTTGAGAATTAAGGGCCACTGAGAAGGTGGATAGATGTGAATTACCATGTTATAGTAGTGATTGATCATCTTGGCTTGTAGAAGAGATAGGAGGAAACAATCGGTATCATTCTTTGAAAAAACAACAACAACTGATGTACGATGGCTGAGTAGCCCTCCCTTTTTGTGTCTTTCTGGGCGAGGTCGGTGTAACTCAAAATGCTGGAAAAGAGAAACCTAGAAGGAAAATATACCTTAACATCTATTCAGTCTGTTAACTTGTGATCTCCTTGTTTTCAATCCTCCACTTATTGTTGATAAATACAAAGCAAGGAGTGCCATTCTTGTATGATATAATCCGAGTAGGGTGAAATCCCCCTGTTTTTCCTCCTCGCTCTTTGAGCAGGTTGAAGATTGAAAAGGGTTCTAGTGTCAAAGTTTATGACTTGGTCAATGGGAGGCAAAGGTGGTGTTGAAGGAGAAAAAACAATATGCTGTTGTCATATACAAGCTTAATAAATAATACACGATTTACTGTATGGAAGTTGGGGTGCGAGCAAACTTTGTGAATGTGCAATATTTAAGTCGGGCATAGTGGCGGTAGGGGGGGCATAATGGCGGTAGGGGAGACACGTTTTCCTACTAAATGCATGGCGTTGAGGGCCAGGGAAAGTGTGAGTGACAGTGGGTATGAGACTGCATCAAGAATACTCCTCTCCTTTGCAAATGAAAAGGTAAAAGGAGGAAGTGAGAGAGTAGAGGTAGGGTTGAGAGACAGAAATTAGCAAAGCTTCTTAAAGCTCAATAAAATATATAAATGGATTATGACAAAATGATATAAGCATACCAAAAATGCACCACTCAATAGTATGGCTTCACCAAACATGTCTTAGAATGGCATGAACAGGTGAAATATGTTGCATAGCCCACCGAATCATGAAACTGGTACAATTTCAAGTATAATGAAAACTTGTATGTAGATTAAAATATGTCCAACGAAAGTAACGTAACTGGAAATTAAATAACAACTTGCTATTTTTTCAAAACTGTTTCATATTTTACTTCTGCCACTTCTGACTGCTCTAAATATCAAGTGGAACTATTACACAATTGTGCTTTGATCTCTGTAGAGATCTTATAAATAGCGGGGCATACCTCTTACTTGGAGGCTTCCTGTTGGCCCTGTAATGATGATGTTCTTAAGGAACTACTGCTTCATATCACAATGGGCCATCGTGGAGGTGGAGCAGACACGTTAAAATTGAGAGGATGCAAGAATGAAGATAGGAGACATTGGAGAAGCTGAGGGACGCTTGGAAATCAGGTCCATTGAAGGTAAGGGGAGGAATTCAAAGAGCAGCATCGACAGAGGAGCGGAGAGAGAAGACAGTGGACATATGGAGGGAGGCGTCAAGAGCAGAAACATCAGAGGCAAGGAGAGAGATGTGGGGAGTGAAACAAATGGAGGACAATCATGACGAGGCAGTTCTAACCATATAGAAGAGAAAACAGAGTTTCTACATGTTGGTCACTGAACTGTAAATTTTCCAGGCCTGGAATGGCCATGCCTCGCATGGCAGCACTGGGTACGGAAAACAAGTGATGGGTGCCACACACTAAATAGGGTGGGCTGACCATCACTTTGACCTGACTGCCATGTGGCAGACAGGCCATCAGGACAAAGGCTTATGCCAGAGAAGCCAGTAAAGGTTGTTGCAGTAAACCTTGTAGGTCCCCAACTCTAAATAAAATGGGGTACTGAAGTGTTCCTGCTATGCCAAACTATTTGCCATCTGTGACTTTTAAGAAGGATGAAGGGAAATACCCCAATTACATATGGCTCATCAAAATAGAGTCATACATAGAATAATCAATTTCTAATCAAACATATGAATTCAAAGGAATGTATTATCAATATTTTATTCAAAGATCATGTTCTATACAATTGATATTAACAAAGTTAAAAACACATTTAAAATCATATATTCATCATATTCTCTGCAGTATGTGCAATAAATACATGAAGAACAACTGTCGCCACGTCGACAGTTGTTCTTCATGTATTTATGGCACATATTATTTACCTTTTATTTAAAAATATGATGAATATATGATTTTAAATGTGTTTTTAACTTTGTTAATATCAATTGTATAGAACATGATCTTTTGAATAAAATATTGATAATACATTCCTTTGAATTCATATGTTTGATTAGAAATTGATTATTCTATGTATGATTTTATATATTTTTGTCTGTAAATTTAGCAACCTGGTAAAATTTGTCTTATTATATCTCAGTGTATGGCCTTACTATAACTAAGTTAACCAATCCAATTAGAGGATCGAATCCTCATGTTTTCAGAGTAGAAGGAGAAGAGAACTTTGTGTTTGTTTCAGTATCTATACCCATCCCTTTTCCAAGTACTAGGGTACCTCCCAAAGCTATTTGAGTTCATCAAAATAGAGGCCAACCCTTCCACGTTGTAGTCCTTGCTTTCCCCCAGGTGTGCTACCATTGACTGACTTTGGCTTGGAAGGTGGGGGCAGAAACTATTAAAGAAGATAAGTGTGGGCTGTGGAGGGGAGCTACATTAAGAGTCCATATTTAGATATATAGTTTCAAATGCCAAGCAAGTTTGCCTGTCTTCTTGGTGCCTCTTATCATCACTAAATCAAAGACTGTGATTAGTAGGATATAGGGCCTGATTTAGATCTCGGCAGATGGGTAACTCCTTTACAATGGTGACGGATATCCCATCCGCCAAAATATAAATCCCATAAGATATATCTGCGGACAGGATATCCTTCACCGTTGTGACTAAGTAACCCATCCACTGACATCTAAATCAGGAACTAAGTCTAATGAATATTAAGGGAAAGTAAACTTTGATTCCAATTTTATAGCACATTGCTAGTTGCATCCATGATGTGCCTTTAACAAATCTTTTAATAAGTTGCCTTTAATGATTCTTAAACCAGATTCGAACTTAAATAATTTTTCTCCCAGCATTCATTCATAGAATTCACTTTTGTTCCATGGAATCCTCCCTAAGGTCTCTAATGTGTTTTTTTTATATAAGATTAATTTATTCCCTGACAGCGTGGAGCCGCCGGCACTGCAGGTTGCAATATAAACAATAAAAATGATAAGAGTTCCTGTATTCGGTGTCCTCTGGTATGTACTTGCCCGGCGGACATTTGGTCCGGTGCAAAAATGGGCGATCACCTGGCCCTCTAGCCCTGATGAATTTGCCTTAAAATGTTAGTGGAAATGAAACATGTTGGCGTTTCTTAATTACGGGTCAAAACATGTGACTCTGTTTTTAACCACACGCCAGAGTCCTGGACTATTAAATGCATTTTGGCACAGTTATCTGTACACATTTTTAGTTTGTTGAAGTGGGTGTGAGTACTTTATGTTTTTGAGGGCCTGTCATACACTTATTGCAGGGTTTTGTTGTAGACTCATGTATATGTTGTGCCCCCTCCTCCAGTGTTTAATGGAATAGTGACCGAGGGTTGTGGTTGTTTAGGTGGTAACTCCAGACTGTTCCCCCTGCAATAAAGAGCTCCACCGATGATGAAAAACACTCACCAGCGGGACTGTTACCCAGTGGCTCGTTGTGGTAGCTTACGTCAGGTACTCCTAATTTAAATAGCTGAAATAACTAAGCAGCTACTACATTATTGTTCTGAATTGTATCGTGAACACCCCTGTTTTTGGAGTAGATGAGCAGACTAGCTCGTCCCCATATAGTAAGTTGTGTGAGTGAGGCCTTAATTCATCTATGTAGAGTTTCTCAAAGGGCTGTAGGAAATAGGGGGTTATTATTGTTTCATCCAAATAGCGGCCAACTCTTCCACGTTGTAGTCCTTGCTATTCTTCCCGGTGTTCTACCATTGACTGACTTTGGCTTGTAAAGTGGGGGCCAGAAACTATCAAAGAAGATGAGTGTGAGCTGTGGAGGGGAGCTACAGTAAGAGTTCATATGTAGATATATAGTTTCAAATAGCAAGCAGGTTTGCCTGTCTTCTTGGTACTTCTTATCATAACTGAATCAAAAACTGTCATTTGTAGGATTCAGCTTATTGAAAGATTAAGTGAAAGTAATCTTTGATTTCCATTTTAGAGAACATTGCTAGTTGCATCCATGATATGGCATTGAATATTCTGCCTTTAATGACTATTTTAATGAGTATGCCTTTAATGATTCTTATACTGGATTCAAACTTGAATTTTTCTCCTCCCAGCATTTGTCCATGTCATTCACTTTTGTTTCATGGGATCCTTCCTAAGGTCTCAAATGGATGCTTTTTAGGTCGAGCCTAGCGCAGCGCACATGCGTTGCTCCGTGAGGCATGCTGTATCTGGAATGTGTGGTAGAAGAAACTCCCCTCTTATCTTTTGGCTCCTGTTAGTGCCCTTATTAAATGCCTGCTTTTTTTGGTGGATAGGGTAAATTAGTCCCGCCTTTTGGCATTTTGGACCCTCCCAGGCAACTGCCTCTGTCACTGTGGCATTATTCTGTTTTTAATATATGTTGGTTCCTGCGCACTCTTTTATCCTTTCTGTCCGCTCATCAGCACTGCTTCACGGACGCCGCACTTTATGTTTTGGATATATCGATATTAGGGCAGCCTTCATTTTCGCTTTCGTCGCTGCCTGTTTGTTTGTTGCTTTCCCCCCCCCCTCCTCGCGCTAAGAGCCCTCCCCCACCCTCCAAGCACACACACAGCTGCGGGTTTCTCACGGCAGAGAGACCTTGCACTGTGAACCCCCAGCATGCCCCTACTTCTTTAATTGAATACAATCCGTTCCCCTACTTTTTTTATTTTAGAAATGCATCCCAGGATGTCAGAAATAGCCAAGTCTTAGAGATAAGGCTCAGCCGTTGGGGGATGGCCGGGGAGGGCAGAAAAGGAAAAGGACTCTGTCTTTCCCTTCTTGCCCAGAGAAGACAGGGACAGTCAGTGTTCACTTCTCCTGCTCTGCCGCTGCCCCCGTCTCTCTCGTTCTTCCTCTTAGTCCCTCTCTTTCTGTCTCTGTCTTGCTCCTCCTCACTTGCTGAAAACTGTGACTTTAAGAAAAACACTTTTTCTGGAAATCTTGTCTTTTTCTGACATTTTTCTATTCCAAAGTACAGCCTTGGCGACGGAGAGGGAAAAAAGGTTCAAAATACGAAAAATAAATAAATTAAATAAAGCAAGATAGAGTGGTCGCAAAGTGGCCAGATTGGTTTTATTCACAACCACACACATAAGCGCCACTTTACAGAGTTTGGCAGTGAAGCGCTACTTTCATTTTCACTTTTTTAATAAGTCGTTCAGTTATACATAATATCATCTTATTTATAAAAAAGTTAAGACAAATGCTTATAACACTCTTTTATTATAACTCTGCAACATGCTGCGCACAAGCCACACTACTCTACAACATAGCTTAGACACATTAGCAAAGCCAATAGCTCTGGCTAAACACTTATAGGGTCCCAAAGGTGAGACCTATTGGCTATGCCAATGCTTGCTATCATATACGATGAGTTTATTCATGGATACATCCTTCGGTTACATTTTCTAAGAGTTTCTGTATGTTTGTTTCTCCTTGGAGCTTCAGAGGCATTCCACATATCTGCTATGTTTATTTAATGACGAGTGGCATGTTTCTTCTTTGATGTAGATTCCTCATTTCCAATATGTTTGGTTTCTGTCCAGGTTTAGTGGAGGTACATGCTGTGCTCTTCTGGTTTCAACACAAAGTGATTCTCAGATGAGTGCCTTAGACGTGCTGTATCACAGTCTGGTTTACTGCATTTATTAATGGCTTTGGCGGCTCCTTTGATGATTCTGGGCAGGTCCTGGGGCGAGCATGGAGTGTGGGGTTCTCTTGCTGAGTTTCTGACGTCTGCAGTCTGTCTTCTGGACCTTTTTTGCTCTAAAGTCACAGGCAGACATTTGAAAGTTTCTACTATTTTTGTGACAAGAGCAAATACCTAGCTTTGTTGCTACTTATTGTCAGGCATTAATAACATGCAGAACCCTGTGCAAACAGGGCTTAAGTAGAGAAATAACAAAGACTGCCTTGCGATCCAGGCTCTGAACTAATAGTAAACCTGTACATGAAAAATAAATCTCGAATTTCAGCAAACCTAAAAATACTAAATAACGTATTTCGAAGCAATGCTGCTTTAGGGCTTGTATTTGTCCTGAGAGATATAAAATGAAAATACTGTAATAGTACTTCTTTGTCCTCAGTACCTTTCTCTTCATATTAAAACCGATTGTAACATTTTATGATAGTTTGTTTTTCCACAACTCAAAAACCAACCTCGTCCCTCGGAGCACATAGATGATAAAAGACGACACAAAGTAAAAGCATTGGGTGCGGGCATCAATGGAACGTTTGGGGTTGCACTTTTGGATTGAAAGAAACATTGGTAAGAGCATGCATGCTGTTTAAAGTGCATTGGTCAAAGTCAAATCATCTTTATTTGGGTAATTATATTTAACCATAGAAGAACACATAAAACAATAAATAGGAAAACATTTTAAAAACAAATAGATCAAATACAGTCTGCATGCATATCCGGCAGATATTTCCTAATTTTCACTGCACTATACTCAAAGCTCAACAAAGAAAAAGCAAGTTGGAAGAGATGGTAAAGATTGTTGAAAACAGAAGGGCAGGTCTGCACTCTTTAAAATGCAATACAGATTGTTTTAAAAAACGAATTCTCGGATGTTTATAAAGCTTACAGAAAAAGACACAATGTAAAGTGTTCTGTGCAGAAGTCCTTCACAAGGGCATAATCTATTATCTTTAAACCACTGGCCTGGTGTCGGGAGTGCAACTATATAATGTATTGTTCCCAGGCAAAAACGAATTAGAATACAACACTGATGGCTAGTTAAAACATATAAGAGATAAGGCTGAAAACCAGGACTTGAAGGAATTAAACCATATGACCATACAGGACGTTTAGAAATTTAATTGCGTTCCCTGGATTCGCTAGCCTGACTTACCACAATCTGCTTACATTAAAGCTTCTAGCATTTCACAAGTGTAGAGAGAATAATTTCTTCACTAGTACCCAAAGTAAGGCCCAAAGATTTATAGAATTACCTAATATAGTTCGGCCAGTCAATTTTATATAAACAATCAAGGGTCAAACAACCTAAAGTTAGAGCTCTGTTTAAGGTGGATTCAGGTTTGGCCCAGCTAGAATACCATGACAGCATTGGCCGTATTTTAATAATACCCTCGATATAGGGGATACCCAACTCCTTATGACAGATAAAAGCTGAAGTTGTATGAGAAACAACCAAAAGACTTCTGAGAATTATAGTCTCAGCCTGTTGTACAGCCTGGCAATCCTCATATCTGCAGATACTTGAGCCATCGGTAGCTGCTGAGACACTTTTACACTTACATATTGAAAGCATGTGCTGATAGGTCTAGACCCTAATTTAGAGGCAAATAAAAAGACTGTGGTTGCCGTCCTTCATAGGTGATAAGACTTTAGCCGAATTTGAGGTAGCCACTTCACTTAATTACCAAATAGAACCCCTTACTAAGATAATGTAAGAATAGTTGGAATCATAGTGTTTTTTACAACAAATTTCCTCGTTTTAGGGATGCCCTTTTCACAGATCATCACATACATCATGGCGAGGTTCACTTTTAAGTCCAGCGAATCAATAAACATAGTGTATGTATCCAACTGGATCTGTAAACCATTTGCTGTACTGGCTAGAAGAACTGCATCGTCTGCATGCCATAGGGCTGTTATTAAGCAGGAACCCACCTTTGGTAGATCAGTAAAGATTTCAGGAGGACCTGTTTCAGGCCATTTATATATAGTGTGAATAAGAAAGGGGCCAAAACACTCCTCTGTCTGACTCTCCTCTTTTTTTAAATGGTCTGGTAGACACTCCTCCTGGACCAAAATGCAATCCGCAGTGACATTTTGATAAAGATGGCTTAACAGATGGATAATGTCAGAATCAAACCCCATAGATGATATAACCCACCACAATTTATGTGTGACGCAGTCGAAGGCACTGCTAAGGTCCGCCTTTGTGTATGTAGCCACAAGTAAATTCAAAATTTAAGCACTGCTCAACGGTACCTACTCCTTTCCTGAACCCATTAGTGTTCATCTGCCCAGTTTTCTAGTTTTAACTGAGCTATCAGATGCTTCAGGAGATGCTGCACCAATGTTGGGGACTCGCTGTCCCATAAACCAACAGCCCCAGGAGTGGAGGGGCCGCTGACATCTCTCTGTGCTGCACGCTTAAAAGCACCTACCACCTCCCGCGGCACAGGCTGCGGCCAGACGAGGCTGGGCTGGGCCACACCCCCCCCCACCCCTGTTATCTTATTACTGGATTTCTCCCATCGGCTTGTTTCTTATGTTGGCTGATGGACTGATTGGATACTGCCAACCACTCATAAATGTATGATGCTCTTGCATTAGCTGCATTAACTTAGTCCTGGTGGGATTTTGGGCTTCAAGGCAGTCCTTAAACTTGGTATACTTAGTTTCTAACATCTAAGTCTGGACATTGCCTGGTAGTGCGCTTTGTTGTTCACTATGGAGAAAAGGAAGCACAATACAATGTTCATAGGAGTTCTGGGACTTTGGAGAAATTTCTGTCAGGAGCTCTGGGAGCATTAAAAAGGGAGATTTGTAAGGCAGGGGCTAAAATTGAGGCCACAATTAGGTCAGCAGCTGCATTGGCTGACCAACAAAGTGAGCCCCCCATTTCTTTGAACGCAGGAGTAAATATCAAAGAACCTTTGACTGGGTCTAGAAGGTACACTGCAAACACTAATGGCTGCGTTGCAGTCTGTGCAGAACCACCGATCTCCAATTCTCCCCCATTAGTCCCTGGCCCTAATCTAAAAACAGACTTAAACCACGGATGTTAGAAACTCAATCCACAAAACAGCTGATTTCTGCAGAAAGTTCCAGTCCGAGACCATTGCTAACCGTGATCTTCAAATCCTCAAGGATGAGGTTGTTAAACACTGTAAGACCCTGATCTTCGCAATGGAACAGTGTATTGTTTCCCTATTAGCAATCATCTTCACAAGATTGACAGCAGTTGAAACACTTGTAGAGTCCTGTGCTGGTTCTGTGGGGCGCCTAGATAAGGCCCAGTCGCCAAATATTTGACTGCATTGTCATTAATTTCCGTCACCCCACGTTGGTCGAGATGATCCTCCACACATGCGCTAGGTCCCACATCGTGTCTAAGTCATTCATGGTTGTCCCATTAGGATATTTTTATAGACCACAAAGGTTGGCAACCCTCCCAGAGAACCGCTATCCCGCCCATGATAAGGATGGCACTCTTATTGAGAATCAACACTACCCCGTCTAACGTTAGATCTTGTCCATATAATGATAACGATTGGGAAGGGGCAATCATTTTGGTTGTTTCAGTGATCTGAATGGTCCGAACTGACTTCCCTCAGAAAGTACGCAGCGCTAATTTTAATATCCAGGCAGGGGTCCAACAGAGCCTGTTATATCTTCTCCATCTTCACTCAATGCCCCTATTGGGATTAATAATACTTCTTCCTCTCAATTCCCTAAAACAACTAATCCTGATACCAATCTGAACTGCACCAGTTATTTGACTTCAATTGAGGTTATATCTTGGAATATAGCGGTGTTGAAGAAATAGTTGGTTATGTCAGATTGGAGGGAATATATAGCTTATACCATATTGTATGCTTCCAAAAAATGTGGGCACTTCAGGAAAGATTCATCAATGGTTTTCTGGTGTTCAGTACTCCCGCTCAGCCCTCACATTCAGGTAGAGCTAAGGGTGGTCTAGCTAAATATATTAGAAACACCTTCCCTGGGTGGCTAGTTATGTTCATTAACAATTTAGTTTTTTCCATCTACTTGTGTTTGAATTGCAGAAAGAGTGGGATTTAATCCTGGTCAACCTTTATAATAACTGTTTTGATGCTAAGAGAATTCAGGTGGTGGCAGACCTGGAAAATTCCATCCATGCACTTTTTAATGATCATCCTAAACCCCTGTGAGTGTGCTGCATTGGGGATTTTAATGCCGACTACTGTAAATTGTCATCTAAACTAGTATATAGTTTAGTGGATTCCAACAAGGAGCCTTTAACCTATTTTTTACATGACTCGTATGGGAATGTATTGAACAACATTTTGGTTAAGTATAATTTGACTACGGCCAACGACTTGGGCATACTAACCACTAACCTTGCCCCTACCTTCATGAGTAAGAAGTGCTCCTCTACCATTGATTTTATTTTGGTCTTTGATACTCTGAGAAATAATGTGAGTGACTTCAAGTGCAAATTCATTGTCTGAAGGGAACATGCGGCCTTGATGCTGAGGGTGGGGATTGAGGGTCTGACTAAATTCCCTCCAAAGTTAGTTATAAACCTGTCCTGGCCTGAAAAAACAGGTTTACTATTACATGGGCTAAGATTAGATAGCACTAATTTCCTCTCTTCTATTATCCAGCATAAGTACTCCGAGGTTGTTACCTGCCTTGATACCCAAGCTGAGGTCAGGTCAGCTTTTGTAGATATTATGGAAAACATTAGCCAGTCTCTAACATGTGCCAGGAGACCCCATCGACAAAAGCCTTGTGGTTGGTTTGATAGTGCCTGTACCAAGGCCCATACAGCCCTCCATATTGCCCTCCATGTCAAACCCCATGCTGGGGAGCTAATTAAGAATGCACATGCTCTTTATAAGTCAGCACTGGCAACTAGGAAAAAACAGATAAAGGAGGATGCTTGGCACGCTCTCCATTTGGCGAGCCTGCAAAAAGAAAGCGTGCCCTTCTGGCAGGTGGTTAATGCCCCCTATTTTAATGACACATCGGGTCCCTCAACTGAACTACACGTTCAGCAACATCAGTGGGTAGAACATTTTTCCACTATTTATACCACTCAGAATACCTTGGTGGACCAAGTTGATGAAGGGCAATGGATTGTAACAGGGACCACCAGCATTCATGTGGTTTTTGATCATGCAGAGGTTTGTAGTGCTCTGAAAGAAAGCAAGAAGGGAAGGTGCCAGGTCCCGATGGGGTGTCTCTTGATGTGTTTACTGACAGACAAGATCTGTGGGCCCTGCTGCTCACCAGCTTGTTTAATGCAGTCGCTAGGGCAGGCCCTTCTCCGAAATGGAATAGTTCTGTAATCATATCTATTTATAAAAAAAGGGGACAAAGCCCAGCCTAAGAACTCTAGGCCTATATCACTCATAGATTCTACTGCCTTTGACTGCTTGTCACACTCCAAACTTTGGTCCATTATGAATGAGATGGGGATGGAGCAGGGGATACTGGCATTTATTAGACAAATCTACAAAGATGTTACTGTCTCTGTCCGTTTTCGCAAGGACGGTGAGTGCACCAACAATTTTAAAATCGAAAGGGGTGTAAGACAGGGGTGCGTCCTTGCCCTGTTTTTATTTTCTGTCTATATTAATAGAGTTAATAAATGTTTAAAGGTGAGAGCAAAGGACATACCCTATATTGGGGCTCACCCTTTACTTGGGTTAGGTTGGGTTAGGTTTAATTGATGATTTTATACTTTAGTTTTTATGCATGATCTAGACCTGAAAACCAATGAGAGTAAAATGTTTACAATGATATTTGGGACAAGACCTGCTAAAGGACCTTCCCATTTTATTAATTATATCAAGGTTTCTGAGGTTGCTTCAGTTTCTTCTCTAGGCATCCTATTTGATGACAAACATAAGTGGAAACCTATGTTATTAAATTGGATAGCCCACTATGAAAAATCAGTTATCGGCTATGGATTTTACCAAAAGCTAGGCTCCAAACCTGTGAAAGAGTTATTGGTGGTGTGCTCAAGTAAAAGTGTTGCTATTGCTACCTATGTAGCAGGTATTTCGGGCATGATAGGCACAAAAATGTTTCAACAAGTAGAAAATAATTTTCTGAAAAATCTTTTGGCAGTCCCTCGAAGTTGTGCTAATGCCATCTGCCATGTTGATTTGGGTACGCCCTGCATCGAGGACAGAATTAAACTCTCTCCTACTCGTATGGCACTCTATTTGGGTTAGCGAAGAGACTGTCCTTAACAGACATTTGTCTTCAATTGCGCTCTGCCCTCGATATACCATGGCTTGCTTATGTTAAGTTGGCATTCAAGATGATTGGGCAATCAAGCCAATTTGCCTCCCTGAGTCCTGCCATCTTCTTGAAAAGGGCAGATGAAAGCAACTTTTTTTATGAAAAGGTCTCGCTGAAGAGGGCATCTTTTGATAATTTTAAACCGACGGTGCGCTCTTATTATCTGGTGCATAATCACGAGGGCCTCCAACAGTAGCTCTTCTTTACATATAATAGACAGCAGCGCTTTGTTCTTACTAGATTTTGTTTTAATCTCTTATCCTTTTTGGCGAGGTTTCCTGCAAATAGTCACACTTTATCGGCTCTGAGTCCCCTGTCTTTGTGATGGCAAGTCTGTTCAGTTGACCCTACATATTGTGTTCTTTTGGTCCTTTTATCATATGTCTAAACAAAATTTATATTGCCACTTTTAAAGTTTTTAAATTCAGTCAATGCAGCCCAGCCCTGCTGTTTCTCCAACATAGTCCTTTAATTTGCTGCTCAGTAGCCTACTTTATATGGCAGATAGTAAATCTAAGGAAATGTGCAAATTGTGATGTTTTTTATGTACTCTGTATAGTTGTATTATTACTTCTGGTTGGGATTGATATTTCTCTTGCTTGTTTGCACTATGTTTTTATGCTACTGAAATGTGTCGAATAAAGAGATTTTGACTTGACTAACTGAGCTATCAAGCAGAGAGATTGGGCTGTAGCATTACCGATCACATCTATCTCCTTTTTAGGTCGAGCCTCGAGTAGCGCGCAAGCGCTACTTAGAGGCGAAGACTTATTGTAAGTGAGTTTTCAAAGCAGTCCAAGAAACGCTCGTGCGTCGTGGCTGGCCTTTTGAGATGGGTACGCGCGGCAAACATGTGTTTCCAATTATCGTGCCCAGACGCGGGCGCGATAAGTGGAAACACATGTCTGCCGCGCGTACTCATCCAAAGGCCAGCCACGACGCACGAGCGTTTTGGGACTGCTTTGCAGGCTGCCGCGCCGCTCGCCCCCGCTCCTCCGTGCTTGTTACACCAGACCTTCGCTGGCTTGTTTTTTATCTTATGCATCTAACAGCCATTGACAAAGACAATAGTCCTGGCTTGTTGTAACATAATCAGCACAGCGCCCTTTACGAGCGCCGCGCTGTTAATGGTTTCTCTCTGCTCTCACACACCCCTCCTTCTCCCACTCCCTCCCCCATGCCCAGTGTACGTAGTTTAATCCTACTCAGGAGGTGGCCCCTCCTTCAGTGACACGCGGCAGCCCCCTCTCTTTGCTGTCACGTTAGTGTTAGAAGGGGCCTCCGCTCTCTCTTCCACGAGTCTACGTCACGCTTTCTCCGCCTCTCTGCTCCGTTACTGAAGTTACTTTCCAGGCCTCAGTGCCATGCCGGTCACTGTCTCAGAACCGTCTAGCTCGGGGGCACACTCTGCTCTGCTTGTGTTCTTCAGCACACACCGCTCTGCTCTCCGTCTCCTCGGCGCTGCACTCACATTCCATTCCATGGGCCTCCCTTTCTTGAATCTTAGCTGTCTGATCAGCCCCTCTCTGTGACTGGGACCCCGCGGGGAGCTTTGCTGCTGATACCGCCGTCTCAGGGCCTGTAATCTCGCCAGTCAGCTCCGAGTTCACCTCCTTATCACTACTTTTGTACGGTGGACTTAAGTCGAGCCGTGTGATCCTTGACACAATGGCCGGCCCAGGATCCAATCCCGCTAAGACTCTTAAAAGATGTACCTCGGGCCTGAGCCGCCCCCGCTGAAGTTTAAATTACTGCAAAAAGACTCTGTTAGGCAAAATAAAAAACGAACACACACATAAACATGACCAGCACAAATATTCTCTCAAACAATTAAAACAAGCATTGGCATAGCCAATAGGTCTCACCTTTGGAACCTTATAAGTTTTTAGCCATGCAACAGTTGATGTTATTGCACCAAGGATATTGTGCTGCATAACTAAATACTTATAAGGTCCCAAAAGCGAGACCTATTGGCTATGCCAATGCTTGTTTAAGACTGGGACAATGGTTGTTCTAGACCAAAAGCAGGGAAGCCTAGCTGTAGCATTCAAAACATTGGTTAATAAAGGGGCCCACAGTACAGTATTATCTTTAAACATCAGGACCCACAGCATTTACCCGTAGTCATTAGAAACCCATGAAGATTGTTCCTCATTTTCCTCATTAGGCATTTCATTATCTGTATCATAAGAAAAAATTCTACTATAATGTGCTATCTATTGGTCCTCTGTAACACCCTGATCTAAAGTTGGATAGTCACTCTCCATAAAATAGAGACCAAAACAGCCTTGAGTTTTTCAGAGAGCTAGCTTTTAAATTTAAATTAAGTAAGATTTCCTAATTTTCAAAGTTAGCTTGTACTGGGCTCTACTTAGAATTATTGCTGCACGGTGTTTCAGATCACCTTTTATACCTTTTATTAATTTGAATGTGCTGTCCTGCATGAATCATCAAACCATCCTTTAGGGCAGACTCCGTGAGAGGTAGTATACTTAGTTAATTTACTATTAACTGCAGAGGAAATAGCTTCAATGGATTTCATTATCTCGCTATGACTTTCCTCCTCAATTAAACAAACCATAAAAGCAACCTTATATTGAGTAATGAAAAATTTCCTAGCTGTCGTAACGGAAAGTTTCAATTCTATTAAGGACTCGGAGGCGAGGATTATGCCTTCTCTCTTCACTTTTTATTAACAGCAGCCAAAACAACATATAACAACTACCTTTCCCATGAAACCTTGGGAAAAAAGATAGTAAGAAAAAATTGTCCAATCAGCCGCAGACTTGGATCCTCCAATCAGGGGCGATGTAGATCAACATATTCTGACTCCACTAGCTTCTCATCCTCTTTCGAAGCACGAAGTCAGCCGGTAGCTCACATTCATGAGTCTTGTTTGTTTGTTTCCGATCCTACAAGAAAACCAGGAAAAATGATCATTTATTCAAACCAGGAAACGTCAAAGCCTGTGGATAAAATTAGTGAGGCATAACACAATCACATAATGCTTTTGTTCTAAACCATACAGTGTTAAAACTGTTTTACTTACTCTTATACGGGGAGAGCAATGTTCATCTGAAATCCATAGGGTGGGATAATCCTCGCCTTCGAGTCCTTAATAGAATTGAAACTTTCCGTTACGATAGCTAGGAAATATTTCATTCTATGTCAGGACTGGAGGCGAGGATTATGCTAGTTCAAAGCTTGCTCACCACGAGGTGGGCCATATCCAACACAGGCTTGAAGTTGAACCTTTTAAATGGGGAGTCCGAATACCAGCCTGCCGCGTTGTGGATGTCCTCCAAACGGGCACCTAAGCCGAAAGCTTTTGAGGCTATAGCCCCTCGATTTGAGTGGGCTCCAAAATCCTTAAGGTTAATTCCTGCCTCTTGCATAACCCACCGAACCCATCTGGCTATTGTGGGAGAAGATACTGCTTTAAAAGGCTTGCGTAACGCAATAAGGAGCTGCTGCTCTCCCGGGGGACGGAATTCCTCTGTTACTTCCTCATATGTCTTCAAACAACGGACCACACACAGTTTCGGGGATTCCGGGAATTCTGGATAACTGATCACTCTCGTGTGGCACTTTGTTCATCTGTGAAGGGTGAAAATCACCCAATTAGATGTGAACATCCTGCCCGTGATATCCAACGCTCTCACATCTGAGAATCGGTGGCAGGAAATGAGGCAGAGCAGCATAGCTAGTTTGGCCGACAACTCTTTTCGTGAGAGGAACCGATTAGGTTGTCAGGACAGAAACAGGTTAAGAACTTGATTCACATCCCAAAGGGCTGAGTACCGGGGTTCCGGAGGAAGGGACAAGCTGATGCATTATAGGAGCCTGCAAACAAGAGGGTGTTCTCCAACAGCCGCGTTGTTAAGCGGTATGTGGCCAGAAAAAATGGCTGACCGAAAGGTATTAACTGACCTGTAAGCGAGTCCCTCAGAGGCTAAATGGGCTAGGAAATTCAGAATATGAACTACTCCTGCATCCACGGGATTAAGACCCCGTTGCATACACCAACGGGACCATCTGCCCCATGCGGACCTGTACCGCTTAACTGTACTGTTTGCCCATGCCTTGGACATGACCTTTTCAGCTTTATCCGAAAGACCTGGGACTTCTCATCGTCTCCTGTAATCCGCCATGCCATGAGCCACAACGAGTTCCCCAGAATCAGAGGATGAGGTACTCGGTTGAGACTCAGGAGGAGAGATGGAAACCGGGGGAGTAGGATTGGAGAATCCCAAGAAAGTTCCAGAAGAACTGGAAACCAAACTTGAGATCTCCACAGGGGAGTGATCATTACCATCTCTGCCCGTTGTCTCCTGATCTGGGCCGTCGCTCTCGTTATCATCGCGAATGGAGGGAATGCACATCCCTGTTCTAGACTCCAGTCTTGGAGAAAGGCATCCCTGGCCACTGCCAACAGATCCGGTCTCCAACTGCAGAACCGCGGAAGTTGATTGTCTAATCTTGAAGCAAAAAGGTCCATTGAAAAAGGACCCCAGCGGTCGTTCAAGGACTGGAAGACCTCTGGGTCGAGCTTCCAGAGACTGGAATCCCTGAAGTTGCGAGAATGGTAGTCCGCTACCAGGTTCTCCCGACCGGGGAGATACTCCGCCGTGACCGACACCTGATGTTCCAAGCAATACTGCCAAAAGCTGGCGGCCAAATCCGAAAGGGCTTTGGATCTCGTGCCCCCTAAATGATTGATATATCGGACGGCCGAGATATTGTCCATCTTTAAAAGGACCGAGGACTGGACTGAGTCTCTCGTTCAACAACGTACGGCGAAAGAGCCCGCTAGGAGCTCTAAGCAGTTGATATGTAAACTCCATTATTGAGGAGACCACAATCCTCTTGTGGAAAACTCGCCGCCTCTGGCCCCCCAGCCTTGTCTGCTGGCATCGGATTCTATCACTAGGTCTGGGTGGATCCGAATATTGCTCGGCCGTTCCAGGCCTCCATGTGTTCTAACCACCATGTGATCTCCTCCCGGGCTTCCTCCGACAGAGGAACTTTGTAAGACTACGGGCGTCCCCTCCATAAGTAAGTCGCTTTGAGGCGTTGGAGTGCTCGATAATGTAGAGGGGCCGGGAAGATGGCCTGGATGGAAGCGGAGAGAAGACCCACCATCCGGGCCAATTGTCTGAGAGATATCTGAGGTTTGGTGATCGAACGTCTTAATTCGTGACAAATTTTCGAAATATTTCTGGATAGAAGACTGAGAGTGGAGGAAGTGGAGTCTATCACAAAGCCTAGAAAGGTAAGGGTCTGTGAGGGCGTTAGGATGGATTTCGTCTCGTTCACCATGAAACCCACACCCTGTAGAAGATCCACTGCCGTTTTGAGGTGGCGTGAGAGTTGGTGAGGGCATGCGTCCATTAAGAGCATGTCGTCCAGGTAGACAATCATTCGGATACCCCGAGCCCTCAGGAACTCCACTGCTGGTCTGAGGACCATGGTGAAGCACCAGGGGGCCGAGGAAAGACCGAAGGGAAGGGCGGTAAACTCGTAAGTCTGTTGACGCCAAACAAATTGGAGGAAGCGGCGATGAGGAGGAAAGGTTGGGATAACCAGGTGGCCGTCTTTTAAATCCAGCCATACCATCCAGTGCAGAGGTCTCAGGACATCCCTGAGGAGATGAATCCCCTCCATTTTGAAATGGCGGAAAACTAGCCACTCGTTGAATTAGCTGAGATTGATTTCTGGTCACTGGCCTCCATCTGTTTTGTCTACTAAAAAGATGTTGCTGATGAACCCCCGTGGATGAGGGTGTGCCCGGGCGATAGCCCCTTTGGCTAGAAGGGATGAAACTTCTGAATCTACAAGACTGGAGAGAGAACTGAATGGGACGTGGTCTTAGTTCTTGAAAGGGTTCGCCTATATAATCTATATGGAAACCTTGAACTGTCTGAAGTATCTAGGAGTCCCCTGTGATGGAAATCCAGGCCTTGAAAAAATTCCCCAGCCTCCCCCCTACCCTTAATCGGAAAGAAGAGAGAACACTCACCGGGACTAGAGGAGGACGCTGCTCCACAATATCCTCGGGCCTTGCCTCGCCGGCCTCTTGTGGGATAGAAATTCCAGAATCTTGTCTGGTCTTGGTATTGAGCCCATCTGGGGCCTTGTCCCCTTGGAGGGAGTTGGTTGGAAGGGCGACCGGTCGAGCGGCCCCTACCTCGACCGGCCCCGCGGAAAGCCCGGGGAAAGACTTTTCTAATCGATGACTGGGCCTTGTCAAGGGAGGTGAAAGTGTTTACAAACTTTCCCAGCTCCTTGACAAAAGGCTCGCCAAAGAGTCCCCCTTGAGCCATTGCCCCCGCCTCCGAATCAGCAAGATCCCCTAACTTGGGGTCCACTTTGATGAGGATGGATCGCCGACGCTCAGTGGAAAGGGCACAATTGGCGTTACCCAAAAATACTAGGGCCCTTTCTGCCCAACCAGAGAGTGCCTCCAGGGAAATTATGGACCCTGACAACTTGGCCTCTTCGGCCATATCTAGAATTTTTGTGAGGGGACCTAAGGTGTCTAATAACTTGTCCTGGCATGCCCGCCAGGACCTGTCAATTCCCTTCTTTGGGTCATTCATAAACTTTTGTATGAATGTGGCCATTCTTGTGTCGATCTCTGGTGTGAGAGCTACTTTACCGTCAATGGAGGGTCTGGGGCACTCCGCTCTCAAGCAGTTGCGAGCATCCTTCCCCCAGGGTTTGCGAATACGCAAAGCCATATAATTGGCGACCTTATCCGCCGGGGTCCGTTCCGAGGAGCAGGGATGAATAATGTCTTCGGGGTCCAACATGTCGGAAGTGTCCTGGGATGGTCGGGAGGGGAGCCAAGGTCTAGAAGGGCCTGGTTCAGAGTCGGGTTCACCTGCGTCGTTAGGGGTAGCATCGTCTGGAGTCACTGGGTTCTCTGTCAGTGGCAGCGACGCTTGGGTCGGTTGGGTAGCTAGAAAGGCTTGTTTGAGCCTATCGAATGCATTAAGATCTACCCCGCGTCTCTGGGCCGTTTGGGTGGGGGCGGGGTAGGATCAGAAGGGGGAATAGTGTCTGGAGGTCCAGTCTGAGGAGCAGGCGCCGTGGGCAAGGCTGCTAGTCGAGCTAAGGCTTGGTCAATCTTCCTGGACAGTCTGTCCTCCAGGGGGGTCTTAGCCTCCCCCACAGCCCTGTAAATAGATGCGTCTACCGCATCATAGAATTCGTCATCCCAAGGGAGGTCTGCCAGGGTGTTATCCCCCCCCTTGGGAGTCATCCTCATAGTCCATTTCCATCATTAAGCGGGACTCACTGAGGTAAGTAGTCAAAGAGTCTGTGTGACAGACCTGCAGCCTGGTTTAGGTTGCTTAACACTGGCTGTGTGTCAGCCAACTGATATAGTGTGAGGGAACCTCACAGATTTTATGGGTCACTGCCCTGGGGAGACACAGCCTGGGCAAAGAAAAATATATATATATACACTGTGGTCTGGGTAACTCCCCACAAGCGCAGCGCGCTAGATACAAACCCCAAAAAGAAGGACTTTCAGTGCGTAAGACACAATATACAGACTCTGCTGCTTGATTAATGTTGCAAGTGTCAAGTAAGCAGCAGAGCGTAGCTTTAATCAGCACAGATCGGCCGTTTAACGGACAGCGGCACGATCTTACGACCGTTAGGCGTCTCCCTCAGGCCACACAACAGCTCGGGTAAACTACGGCGCGCCGTTCGGTCCTCTCAGGGATTCGAATGCGCGCCGCATCCCGCGCAGCCTCCGGTGCCCCCTGGCGGTGGGAGGTCTGCGCCGAGCGTAAGAATCCAGGCAGAGAAGACCGCGTAGGAGCTGAAACGCTCTCGCAGTCAGTGAAAACTTCCAAAATAGTAATGGGAAACGAAGGAAAAAAGGCGGAGAAAACGCCGAGCCGCCTGACAAAACAAACAATTAATTAAAGCATAAGGCGGCAATACATGACTCGCAAAGCGCTGAAACAACCAGAAAACTATCTCAAGCATATAGGTAAATACTTATAACATTAACAGCGTTTCTAAGCGTATATAAAGCGATTACAATACAGTGCAATAAGGTTAACACCCAACACAGCACAATATGTAAAGTGAACAAGAAAACACTTATCTCGGCTGCCACTACATCTATCTTATTTTTGTTAAAACAATTATTATAATAATGAATTATTATAAAATCATTTTTTACATTCGTTCCTAGCAAAGATTTTGATAATAAGCATTATCATTACAGAATCACCTGCATTTTACAGATAAAATGGTAGAATCTAGAATAGCTAGTCCCCCTTTTGGTCGACCTGCTCTAGAGGATTAGCAGGAGTGGCATATGTGATAAATCCATTTACAGAAAAAGAATTTAGAATCCGTGTCTCCTGAAGACAGATAATAATAAAACTTGCAGTGGCAGCTAACCAATTGGAATCGTTTCGCTTATCAGCTATACCTGCCATATTCCAAGTAACTATCGTGGTGCAACCTTTAATTTGCCTCACTTGGGGAATTTTGGTAAATGTGGCCAAGATTTGAATCCTTCATCCGGCTGCTGGTCAGTATCCATAAATTCATTACCCACTATATCAGTGATAAAGGCCTTAGGTTCCTGATGGGATCCAGAGAGTCAATCAAGACTACTGATGGATCCTAATCATTCAAAACAATTCAATGTTTTAATGTTATATAATCTCATGCGAAGTAGACTCTTTCCCTGACGCGCTCAGAATGCATACTTCATCAGTCTATAAAAATAGCCTAGAGGAACAAATGTAATGTTGGTCAGTTGTGGGCGACAATACTCAGTTTTATGTAAAATAAAACTCAGAAAACCCTGATTCCTAAAGTTTACTACAATGCAGTCCCCAACACAAGACTTTTTGAATCTCTAATCAAATTTACCCTTCGGACCAACAAAAGTTCTTTATACGGTCAATCAATATTTCCCAGCCTTTTTGCTATTCAATTAACAGTTTTGTTCTCCAGAGCCACATAAGTTTCAAGATGGTTACTAAAAAGGGGCTGTACATTTTTCAATATTAAAACATGCAGTGTTGTCGGGGTGGGGGCACAATTGTAAATTGGGCCAGGAGCCCAAATGTGGGCCCAAAGATGTATTCCCAATGGTGTTTCTTTTATCACTCTCCTTACGTTCTTTGTTTACCATAGTTCTCTGCAGACCATTTGATGATGTTTTTGATACAATGTTGTTCTGCATCATAACTTGATCCATGTTAATAGCCTTAGAAATGTTTATACAACCAAGGGCCCTCTCATCATCAAGTAGGTTAATATTGGCTTCTAGACATGTAGATGATGGTAGTAAACTATCTAAGGCAGAAGAAGAAAAAACTCAGTGGCATAGCTAGGCCTTTTGCCGCTTGTGGTGGTCCCAGCCTTTGCCGCCCTGTGGCGGCCGTAAGAGCGGAGGGGTAGGTAGGGGGGGATGCTGGCGAACAAATCATGCGTTTGCCACCCCGCGTGGCCACAGGTAAGAGCGGGGGGGCTGCTTCCCCCAAATCTCATGCCACTCGGGGCGAACTGCCTCCCCCCTTACTATGCCACTGGAAAAACTGTAACAATATCAGATGAAGGATTACAAACCAACGTGACAGCAGGTATGAAAGGCTGAGACCTTTGAGTATTTATAGATTCCATCAATAAAGAGATACAATTGTACAAAGATGTAATTTTTGCTATTTTATAATATGCTCCAATTTAGAAAGATAGTCAACCTGGTTATATGAACAATTCTGGAAATTGATACCTGGGTCATTTGTTAGAGAATTGTCTGGGCCATTATTTGATAACCCAGAAGGTTGAGTCGCAGAATCAGATAAACTAATGACTACATAACCTAGTAATCATTTCAAGTCTTTCTTTCTCTTCCTCTCAGGGGGAGGGGAACTCGTGATCTCAACCGATACTGGGTTGCAAACAAGAATGTTACAGACTTCCTCAGGCAAAACACAGGAGTTCCCTTAGATACTGTTTCATTTTTATCTGGCTCGGAACGTGACTCACTAACTAAGATAGGCTTTGCTGATTTTCAACAGACACGCCACTGATTCTATTTCAGAATTTATAATTCCCATAGCATTAGTCAGATAGGTTGTTATTGTAGTACCAACGTGTTTCCCTTTCTTCATTACATTTGTAGAAGGAGTTAACTTCCTCTTGCCCATAGCTCAGAGATTAGGTGGTACTGGGAGAACCAGCTTCAAAGCATGTGAAAGGAGAGGTTAGCGGGATGGCCCAGCCCAAGCCTCATCTGGGCTCGGAAAAGTGCATATGGGCCCACTCTGTGCCCGGTTTTGCCTGGGCGCGTGTCTGTGCATGGGAATTGAAAGCGCTTAAGATGTCAGTGAGGGCCACTCCTTTGCCTCTGCACGGTTTTGTGGGCTATGAAGTCCTCCACACTCACGCTGGTGCCCCGCGCTGTAGGGAAGAATAAAGCGCTTCAGAGCGCGATGTTATTGAGGGCCTCTTCTCCAAGCGGCTGCTAACAAAAGTGGGGCGGGGGGACAGGGGGGAGGAAAGGGCGCGGTGGGGGGAAAGGGCGGGGGCAATAGGAAAAAAACACTTATCTTCCGTCCGGCCAACTGGCCGGTCGCCACCTCTCCTATGTCATTTTCCTGGCTTCTTGGGGAGGCAGGAAGCAGGAAGCACC
This sequence comes from Calotriton arnoldi, assembly GCA_963921515.1. Taxonomy (NCBI): domain Eukaryota; kingdom Metazoa; phylum Chordata; class Amphibia; order Caudata; family Salamandridae; genus Calotriton; species Calotriton arnoldi. The sequence continues at coordinate 772,645 of CAWUFW010001738.1, read as the reverse complement.
AGGACTCCCAGGCTCCCTGCATCCAATCACAATGCTGCAATGCAGCGTTGTGATTGGTCTGAGCGCCAGGGGCTAAAGGGGTGGGCATGTTCCCACGCAGGCTGTAATGCAGCCTGCATGGAGAACACAGTATGTGCGCATTACTGTTTTGGGCCGCCCAAGAGGGCTGGCCAAGCACTAATGCTCACATAGGGAGTGCAAACCACTCCTCCCCCTGCTCTGAGAGCAGCCCCGCCCCACAAAGGCACCGTAACGGGGAAAACTAAAATGATAATAACCTTAGGTTATTATCATTTTGTTTTTCCTTTTTTTACACTGCAAAAAGCAGTGGGGCGATGCTCCTCTGCCTTAGCGGAGGAGCTGCCACTGCCTCCTCCTGCCCGGTGTTGTGGGCAATGAAGTCCACCCCACACTCAGGCTGGTGTCCCACGCCCCAGGGAACTGAAAGCGCTTAAGAGTACGATGTCAATGAGGGCCATTCCTCCTCCTCTTAAATGGTGGTGTGGGCAATGAAGTCCCCCACTGTCAGATCGGTTGTTATTGTAGTACCAACGTGTTTCCCTTTCTTCATTACATTTGTAGAAGGAGTTAACTTCCCTTTTGCCTATATCTCAGAGATTAGGTGGGACTAGGAGAACCAGCCTCAAAGCATGTGAAAGGAGAGGTTAGAGGGATGGCCCAGCCCAGCCTCATCTGGGCTCGGAAAGGTGCAAACGGGCCCGCTCTCTGCCTGGTCTTTGCCTGGGCGCGTGTCTGGGCATGGGAAGTAAAGGCACTTAAGAGCGCGATGTCTGTGAGGGCCCCTCCTCCTGCACAGTGTTGTGGGCAATGAAGTCCCTCATACTCAGGCTGCACATTTGCCATTATTTAATATAGTTAAGGAATAGCTTTACATGGGAGTTTAAGAGTTGTCACTGAAAATATTTTCCAAGAAGTTAGCATTTATTTCAAGTTACATAGGGTTCAATGCATTATACTGCAGCACTTGGTTTTCCAAAATGTTATTATTTTCACATTTTATAGTAGTAAGCATGAAGTGAAAGAGAGGAAGAAAAGACTTGGGTAGAAGAAACATGGTGAATAGCATGTGGAAAGTAGACTTTGAAGATATATGAGGGAATCTCGTTATACATTATTAACCATGCTTTAACGTGCTGAAAAAGCACACTTTCAGTCTCATGTTTGAAATGGATTTCAAAGATGAATTACAAAACACAGTAGCGCACAGTGACATCAAAAAACACACAGTGGTGACCACTATTTAGAAAAATGACACAAAATCACACTATTGTTCTTTATAACTTAGCCCTTCCTAGCAGCTTCCATTCCTTCTAAATATGACACTCTTCTGCCCAGTTTGACACAGTGTTGTCCCCCGTGACAAAGTTCAACCCAATATAATCCAATAAAGACCAGCGGCGGCCAGCACAGGTAAGCACGGTGGGGCGGGGCAGGGCGGGGCAGGGCGCGGCAGGGGGGGAAACTGACAGACGATGGAATAGGTGTTATTTATTTATTTAATTATACCTATTCCGTCTCTCGACTACCAAAACCCTCCCACCCCTCCCTGCCCCCGCCCACCACACCATGTTTACCTGTTCCGGCTGCCGCTGATAAAGACCCATACGGGGCAGTGCATTCAAATATGGCACAGGACAGCCCAATATTCACACAAAGCAGCCCAGAATGACATCATGCTGCTCAAGAGGACACAGCACAATGAAAAAGGACACCATGCAATGCTGTAGAAAGCAGTGCAGCCTACCAGGGCACAACACAACATAGTTCATGAGTTTAACCCAAACCTATACAGAGTACCTGAATGGAGGACTGTTCAGCCAAACAGCACAAAGTGTACCCTAAACATCACAATGTAGCCCAGCATTAGATAGTTATGGGCTATATGACTGTGATGTCCAACATCAGACAACGCTGTCTAATACCACACATGCGGTTCACTATCACACAGTGCCACTCACAAACACATATCACTGCCTGATATTGCATATCTCGCCCATTATTACAAAAGACCTGTAGCAACCTGGTTTGAACTTCCACAGTCTGAGGAGGAAGAGAGTAAGTACCGCGCAATGTATTTTGTGTTTACTCTGCAGGCATTTGGGAGGGCAAATTCCCATTGCTTAATTACAAAATCTGGATTGGTGGCATTTTACTCATGCAGTTGTCATTTGGAATGGAGACATTTTGCCATAGTAGTGGAAGTTCCTTAATGGCAGATATAGCACTTGAGGCAAGTTGCGGTGTGTTCCTGAGAAGGCTTACCTGTAAAATTCCTTATGGAATTGGGAGGAAACACCTCTATATTTATTTGGGTTGTGGGCAAACATGTCTTCATTGGAAAAAATATTTCCCTGTGAAGAAAAAACTATTAATTGTGCAAATTAAAATTTTCTTCACATTCGCTCAAATGTCCACTTCGTAGCAATTCCAGCTACACTACTCTCACCTTTTCTTAGTGTTTTTTAAACTTCTCATGTTCTACAAGGTATGGAAATTTCTAAGTTTGACAAAAAAACAATGGGCAGCTTTTGTGGGTTTTTTGTAGTAGTGTGAAATTCCGCTGCCATGATGGTCATTAAGGTCAGTGGATGGGCTGGTGCCACTAGGCAGCCAACCTCTAGCGCTTGTTCTTAGGTCCAAACACCCCAGGCAAATTCCTGTACTCTCTTTCTCCTGGTTCCTTACTGGAAGGTTTAGTACATAGAGCCCACTGAACCAGGGGCGGCTCCTCCACTAAGGCGGAGGAGCTTCGCCCCACTGCTCTGTGAGCAGTTGAAAACGGAAAAATAAAATGATAACAATTAACGTTATTATCATTTTATTTTTCCGTGACTTGCCTGGTTAAGGGTGGGCAGGGCTGGGTCTAACATGAACAGGGGAGGAGTGGTAGGCATTCACTTAAGTGCACAGAATTGTTTGGCCGGCCCTCTCGGGTCGACCAAACAGTCATGAACACTTTGCATGTTCTTCACCCAGGCTGTACTACAGCCTGGGTGAAGAACATGCCCAGGCCCCCAGTTCCTCTCTGAGTGCCGAACCACGGTGCTCAGACCAATCATGACGCTGCTATAAGCAGCGTTGTGATTGGCTAAGGAAGTCTGGAACCCTGGGTGCTTCGTGTTCCTGGTTCCTGCCCCTGGAAGCGGGTGAAGAGGACCGAGAGGCGGCAGTCGTCCTGCAGTTAAGTGTTTTAAAAAATATATATATATATTTCGTTTACCTCCCCTCCTTCTCCTGTCTCTTTGGTGTGCAGGCCACAACAGGACTGCCAGTGATTTTTAGGTCTGGTGTTAGCAAGAGCTTTCAATTTTACTAAAAGTGTACGTATAATATACTTACATATGGAAAGTTTCATCCCACCCTCCATCTATTTGTGGCATTCATATTTTTCTTCCACCCACTATACCATACAGCATGGGCTAGCACACTTCAACTATTGTCTAACTACACTTTGAGTAATGACATTCTGCCCTTTCACAAGGACCACATCTACACACAATGTAGTTCCCTTCAGTTCCAGCCACTACTATGACAATGTGTGGTTTTTTGAGATCAAACATATTTTAGCTTTTAGTCAATGTTTTTTCTTACATTGACAAGAACCTGGCTGCTTCCCCAACAATGACATTTTGCAAAAACCTTCACATCTCAAAACAAGCATTGACAAAAGCAAAGGAATCCAGTTCAATTCTGTCCACTCTCTCACTTTGCAACTGTCTGCACGGTTCTTCCCATTCGGCTCCCAGAGATGGATCAGCTGTCTAGGAAGACAGAAATGCACGTCTCTGTTACATTCAGCAGGCCATTTCATAGACCCTTAATGGTGACACTGTCTAAGCTATCTTTTGTTGGGAATGCATACCAATGTTAAACTTGAGTAAACTCCCCTTGTCTGCTCTTCAACCACATGGGAACTGCTGAGAAAAACAGGAGAAGTATGGTGTTGACCAGGGGGATAGGAAAACATTTGCTTTTGAGTTGTGTGTATTTTATTTAGCCATATTTGGTACTTACTGTGTGTAATTAGGTGCACAGATGTTGTGGATTAATACCGTTTATATATGTTTTTCTGTAACTTTTCTTTCCTTTTGTTTTATGTCTTCTATTTTCTTTATCATTTTTAGTTGTTCAATTATTTGGGAAAATGGAATGTGTTGTATTCTTAATCTGCCATGCAGTCCTGTTCCATTCTAGAACTGGCATGCTTCGAGTGGAGAGAATGTTCTGTTAGGCAGTTACAAACGGGATCTCGCCCTGGCTGGTTGCTGCTCTTCTACTTAATAAAGCTACTTTCTTCACGTTCATGTGTAAGCATGTACCAAATATGGCTGAATAAAATAAACACAGCCCAAAAGCAAATGTGTGGATACCTATTTAGACAAAACATAATCTGTCAACCTCACAGGTAACCTCTTTTGGCGCTGACCCCTACAGCATATTCCTTCTTGTGACATGAGTTGATTATTTTTCCTTGCAAATGTCTGCACTCCTCACAATTCCAACACCTCCCTCGCATTACACTTGACCACATTACTAATATTCCATTTCTTCCCACCGTCCAATATCACTGTGAACTTATTTATTTCCATAATCTTTCTTGGCACAGACCAGTTTGATGTACCCTTCTTCACATCTACCAACAGTTTGACCCGCACCCAATTCCCAGCCTTCATTTCCAATGTTTTCCTAACCCCTTGATCAACACCAAACTTCTCCTGTTTTTCTTGCACAGTACATTGCATCTTACCAATATCCCCCCCAGATGCTTTCCCTTTACACATCCAGTTGGGTACTGCCTTAGAGCATGGCAAGCAACCCCTCAACATTTGAAAGGGCGACACCTCAGTGGTGGAAAGCGGTGTGGTTCTATAACTCCAAACCTTTTTTTTATCTCACCCTTCCAGTCGAAGCCATTCTGAACCACCAACTGTACATTCTCTCCCAACACCCTATTAAACCTTTCCACTGGTCCATTTTCATGAGGGTGTCCTATCACAGTTTCCTATATCTCACTCCATTCATTACAAGGTATTTTTCAGACTCGACAGACACAAATTATAGGCCATTATCGGTCACCATTTTTTCAGGATACCGCTCTCTGCGGAACACTTCCTCACAAAACTCCTTTATCATCTTAGATTTCACATCAATCACTGGAGCTACTTTCGGTCATTTCGAAAAATAGTCTATGAGCACTATAGCATACTTCCTGCTCCTCCTTTCAAATCTAATGGACCACATGCGTCCATCACCACTTTTTGCCATGCCCTCTCCGGGAGTTCTATAGGAATTACATAAGTTTGCCTCCACACATGCCTTATGTTACTGCAGGCACATACCGTACATCCCTCATGAACCTCTCAACATCTTGATCTGAACCTGGCCACCAAAAATTCTGTCTCACTTTTCTTTTCATGGCAGACATGCCACCATGCCCCTCATGTAAAGTTGCCATCAAACTTTCTCTCAAAGCTCTTGGCACTAACAATTTGTCACCCTGCCTAACAATACCATCCAAGAACGATAACTCAGACCAAACTAGCTTATAGTTGGACAAACCAGGATCCAGATCCTGCTTCCAGATTGTATGCTGTGGTAAAAGTACTACTATTTTCTGCACATCATCTACCTCTACAGCTTGCTTCCATTCCTCCTCGGTGATGGTTTTTTGACCAGAACTTTCCACTTCAGCTACCACCCAATCTCTCTGCACATCACCATCTTCGGCAGTAATTGGCAGCCGGGACAGACAATCAGCATTGCCATTCCTGACGCCTGGGACATAGCAAACATTGAACACAAATTCCTGCAACCTGTACAACCATTTGACGATTTGCGGTACTTGGCCCTACCTGTAATCATTGTGGTGAACAGCTCCACCAATGGTTTATGGTCCATTATGAGCTCGAATTCCATTCCCCACACATAATTCTGGAAGTGCTGAACACCCCACCATCAAGGTAGTGCTTCCTTTTCTATGGGGGAGTAATTTCTTTCTCTATCTTGAAGTGTACAAGAGGCAAATGCCACAATCCTCTCTTAGCCCTTCTCCACCTGCATCAGGACAGCACCTAGTCCATGCAAACTAGCATATGTGCATGTAATGCTGCGATATTTAGAATCAAAAGGCCTGAATACTACAACCTGTACAATACACTCCCTTATGTAATCAAATGATTTCTGACCCTCAGGTGTCCAATCATACCCTGCCCCTTTTTCCATCAGTTCTCCCCTAGGTGTCACTCTGTTGGCGAAGCGATCCACAAACTCAGCGTAATACTCCGCTAATCCAAGAAACAACCAAAGCTTACCCTTGTCTAGCGGACTCAGTGCTCTCTCAATAGCCTCCAGCAACTTCATTTTTAGTTTAATACCCACACCTGAGATTTTGTGACCTAAATATTCCACTTCCTTTACAGCAAATCTACACTTCTAGTTTCTAGGCTAAGCCCAGCTTTTTCCAAAATTTCAAAAACCTCGGACAACCATCCATCATGATCTCCTCTGTCCACCCCCCACACCAGTACATCATCCTGAAAGTACATTACATTGCCAAGACCTTCTAACAGCCATTGCATAATGTGTTGAAAAATGTCGGCTGCTGAAGCTAATCTGAAGGGCATTCACACAAACCTGAAGGCTCCCTCTGGGGTCACAAATGAAGTCAGATGTTTGGAGTGGGGGCCTAGCATTATTTGGTGATATGCATTGGACTATTCAATGGTAGAATAGTATCGTCCGCCTCTCACACTCGTCAGCATTTCATTTATATTTGGCAGGGATGCCTATCTACCCAGATGTTCTTGGTTCAAATCCCTAACGTCGATGCACATGTTGATTTTCCCATTAGACATACAGGCTAAGGGATAGGGCTCAACCATTATGATGACTCAATTGGCTCTATCACCCTAATTCCCTGTAATCTTTCCAATTCATCTACTTGAAGCATGCAGTTCTAGAATGGAACTGGATTACATTGCATACTAAGAATACAACACAAACATTTTTCTTCCTGGACTGGAAATGGAAAATATTTCCTTGTGGTTGAGTGGTGAAGGGATTTTAGCGACAGGGTTATTGTAGAAGCTTCATGGTATGAAAAAGTGATAGGCTGTCTAGATGGAATTTACTTCAAGGACCCATCATATCCCCATCTGTCAAGATGGAGAGTCTTCCTCAGGTGTGACTTTGTGCTCAGTATAGCCCACCCCTAGGTACCATCAACTCTGATCTTATGTCAACAGAGTATGGGTGTGGCCACATAAGAAGAAGGGGTTGATGGCTAGGAGACCTGAAAGATAAAGAATGCAATTAGTAGTAGGGTCTCTGTTCTCTCCGGCACTTTTATTGGTTTTCTCACTCACTTTTTTTTTTTTTGGGCCCAGCCGAGACTCGAACCCGGTTCCGAGGTCGACCGCCCTAGCCGTTAGGCAACATTCTCTCCCCTCACTTGCTCCCAATCAATACCTTTTTGTATAACAGTCTCTTTCCCAATTTGCTAATAGTTAATTGAGAGTTGAACTCTCTCCCTTTCTCTGCTAGGAATATTCTGTGTGGCATTCATACTAGACAGAAACAAACAAATTCCTTAATGAATCGGCTCTGTCATGTCTCTCAGCATTCTCTTCTCTTTCTGTCGGGGTTTTTTCAGAATACTTTCTCCTATTGCTTATCTTGTTATTTTAGAGTCAGCCTTTCGGCTTAAATGCCTTTTACGCTATGTTTTTTTTGGGGGGGAAATTAGTTCACTCATCAACCCGTTTTCATCATTAGTTGTTTTCTGTACTGGTTGTAATTTCCGAATATTCACCTTTAACAATTTGTGTTATCTAGCTGCGTAATCCAGATCTCTTCTTTAGAGCACAAATTGACTTGTGCCATTGCGGACAACAATAATTCGTAAAACAAATCTAAAAACAGGTGTTCCTCTTTTTTGTTGTGCCTGTTAACTTGATTTTGACTAAACAGAGTTTTAGATTTTATCTCGTGGCACTTCTAGGAAAGGTTTTGTCTTGCTCCATCATAGCATAGAAACATTTCCTCTAATTTAATTTTTCTTTTCTTCACTCCTGCTTGAATCCTTTGATGAAGGATATCATTGTGTCACTGATACCCAGAACATTTGACAGAAACAGGAACTCTTCACCCAAAACAAACAACGAATGTCTAACTGCAGAATGCTGGAAACATCCTTGTCCACTGCAGCAAATCTTCTACACTGAGCATGTGGCTTTGATTGTGTCCTCACATTTATACTGGTGATCCACCAATAACAACTACTGTTTTGGAATTCTCTGACTTGAAGTACCACTTTGAGTTTGCTACAAGATTTTGGGAGCAAGATTCTCCAAATCCAATTCAACAGTGATTTGTCCTGTGTTAAGGTCTCTGGGAGGTACAGCATATGTCTAGAGAAGAAGAGAATGCTTCCAGACACCATCATAACATAACCATAATTTTTCTCATACAAATTTCTGTGGGTTCGGCTGCAATATTTTTAATAAAACAGATCTACCACTACTTAGCAATGGCATGTCTTAACCAGTAACACATGGTGCCATTATTGATAGAGTTCACAATGAGAATTGTGTGCCAAGAATGTTGGTCAGTTATTAATAGTTCTTTATAGACTGTTTAACAAGAGGTACTTGAATTCTTTCCTAACACATTTTAAGAAAATTAGTAGAAAATTGTGTATTTGAAAGCGCATTGGCCCAGTGGCTTTAATAAAATGTTTATAAGCTTCAGGAAACAATAATAGACTGCCTTCCCATTCTCAGTCTGTGTCTCTATCTCACTCATTTTGCTCCTCTTTCTCTCTCATATCCCTCTCTCTCACTCTACCTCCGCTCTTCCATTCTCTTCTTTCTTGCAAACAAAATCAAATTATTTATTCTCTTTAAGTCCAGAAGAGGTGTTTGGCTTAGCAGTGGTTGGGAGGGACAGATCATATATGCAGTACATCTTTATCTAGGAAAGCTACTCAATGCAATTTCAGCTGACAGGCACTGACTTATCTATTCAGTCTTGTCAGGGGCTAGGCACAAAGACTGCTTCTTCTTCTCTAGTCGGGAATGCCAGAAGACAGTGAGATTATTCCTATAGCCATGGTGTTTGCAATACCTAGTAAGATACATTGGTCAACAAGCGCCTCCAGGGATGAACACTAAAATGACAAAAAAGCCAAATGAAGCATCTTTTCAAGATTGTTTAATAAACTTTCTAGTTGATGAGAAACTTTAAATGTCCTCTTAGAACTCGTGCATCACAAAATCTGGTACTTCATATTCAAGGGAGACTTGTACCAAGATAGCCCGAAGCATTGAAAATATATGTTGAAGTGGATTAATTTTACACAGTTTTATTTAAGAGATATTAAAAATGGGCAGATTTTCCAAGTGGATGGTAGTTGGAAGTTAAACACCAAAGGTTTGGTACATTGCCTCAATATACAATAAAGTAGCTTATTTCCTGGACAATAAAAAAGAGCAGGAATACATTGAGTGTCTGCACGATATTTTGTTCTTATTTTTGATTGGTGAAGATTATCCTTGATCTGTCATCATAGTATCTCAAAATGATCCATAAAATGAGTTGTTACTGTTATCAAAGGCTCTAGAATGAAATCCCTACAGGCAATAAAAAAGAGATAAATTAGTGGCACTGTGTAAAGTATTGTTTTAAAAAACCCAAAGAGGCAAGAAAATGATGATCAGTTTCTTTGCGTAGCATTACAAAAACAACATACTTATTTCGCAAAGCAATGGTTGACCTGCTCTATTTGTCCGACAGTTTGAGAATGGTAACCAGAAGACAAGTCTAACTTAAGGGGTCCATTACGATGACTGGCGGATGCACCTCCGCGATGCTGGCGGTGGGAGAAAACGCCATTTACCGCGCACCGGCAGCGGTCTTCACGCCCGCAATATTAGCATGTCTAGACAGAGCCATTTCCCGTTCGCTGCGGTGTGACGCTGACCGCCATCAAAGTGCGCCCGCCAGCGCGGCGGAGTGAGCCAATGAGCACCAACCGCCGTGCGGAATGACGTCCCGTCCGCCGAACAAATCACGATGCCGGAAAAAGGGCAGCACACCGCGGCAGAGCAAACGTATAGCCAAAGACGGCGGAGACACCACAGAGGAGCAAGTAAATAGACACCCGGACCACACCGCGATGGATCCAGCTCTACACGCCTTTCCAGTGCTGTATATGATACACCACCTGCAAGTCATTGACCGGTGCGGTCGCCGCCGCAGGTACGTACACACACAACTGTGCATGCAACACAATACACAAGTCAAGGCTGTGAAAACGGTGCATGTCCACACCAGACACCCCTGTGGGGACAGGCACACAGCCATCACTGCATCCACACATGTCCCACCTGTCACAAAAACACCTCGCCACATCCTGGCTACCCATGTACCGCGATCATAAACAAATGCCCCGGTGTCGTCACCGCCGCGGTCAGTGTCCAGGAAAACATGCACACAACGCAGAGGCCAGTGCCAGCGCCAGCCATGGCCACTGTACAAACAACACAAAACCACCACTCAAAACACAACACACTAGCCCTCTCCCTGAAGGTACATATCATGTGCCTGCCATGTGCCACTCCTGCACAACAACAACACAGGTGAATATACACCCTGCCCCACATCCCTAACAACTGCAGAGATAGCCACAGCAGGAGTTGTTGCACAGGAACACATACCACAGATTGAGCTCCAGCACAAAATGTACACACACATATTGATGAGCAAACAATTCACTGCACACACAGCCTACCAACTTACACAGACACACCCTACCCTGCCTCACAGCCACATACACAGACCACATGCTAGCAGCAATGGAGGACAACATACATGAAAGCTAAAGTGATGTGCCCACAAAGGGAAGGACAAGGACACAACTATCAAGCATGTGTAGATCACATGCAAGACAACAGACCTCTGAGAACACCCACAGCCCATCAAATCACACATGGCTGCCACAGTGAGTCAACCCAAAACACAAGCACCTCAATTCAACAACTCAGGGAGACAGCAAGGCCACCCATGTCAAGGCACAGGGATGAGAGGAAGGCCATGAAGTCAAATACTGAACAGACACACATAGGTATGCAATTACCTGACAAGAGCATCTCTGCACCACAACACACAGGCCCCATTCACACACTACATGATTGAGAAGCACAAGTAGGATACGTCACACATCCCCCCTCTCACATCAGCAGCACACAACACTCCCATGTGCACCAAATCACAATTGCAGGGCACAACAAGTACACATACATGCACACCACTTCAGGGTGACACATGGGTGAGGTTGACAATGCAGGTGCACACACATCAAGAGTCACCACAAAGTCACCCCCTTCACACCACACACTTCTCCACCACCAAAGTGTACACTTTGGAAGTAAGGCATGGGACCAGGATTACTGACCACCACAAGAGGGCCGTACACATACACTGTTGGGCACACAGTAAGTAAGCTCACACAGACCCCATGACCCGTGCCAACCTGCATGAAAGCCTGTGCATAAACTCCCACCGTGTGCTGACATTGACTCCAAACATGACATGTCTACACCATAGACAACATGGACAAAGAAGGATGATGACAACAAGAACATTTTAAAAAACCACCTTCACTGCACCCACAAGTATAACAGTCAGGAAGAATTAAAGTCCCTGTCACCCCTGCAAAAACATGGAAACGTGAGACAACCCATTGCCAATGTTGAAGTGCCATACTGAGCATGTGACACAGTAAACCATGCACACACAGAAACAGTTTCATTGAGAAATTACACTGACAGAACTGACAACAGGAACAACTGTCTTTATTCACACTTGTGCATAGATAGATAACAAATGTGGGCAACTGCAGGGCCAGTGGCCACTACAATGTACAGAGTAGTTACATCAGAAGCTGCACAGGCAGGGGGCAAACAGCAGTGAACCACAAGGCAAGTACAATGTGCAGAGTAGTTACATCAGAAGCTGCACAGGCAAGGGGCAAACAGCAGTGAACAACAAGGCCAGTGGCCAGGACACAGTGCAGGTGAGGTACCTGAGAAGCTGCACAGGCAAGGGGCAAACAGCAGTGAACAGCAAGGCCAGTGGCCAGTCCAAAGTGCAGGTGAGGTACATGAGATCCTGCACAGGCAAGGGGCAAACAGCAGTGAGCAACAAGGCCAGTGGCCAGGACACAGTGCAGGTGAGGTACATGAGAAGCTGCACATGCAAGGGGCAAACAGCAGTGAACAACAAGGCCAGTGGCCAGTCCAAAGTGCAGGTGAGGTACATGAGATCCTGCACAGGCAAGGGGCAAACAGCAGTGAACAGCAAGGCCAGTGGCCAGAACACAGTGCAGGTGAGGTACATGAGAAGCTGCACAGGCAAGGGGCAAACAGCAGTGAACAACAAGGCCAGTGGCCAGTCCAAAGTGCAGGTGAGGCACATGAGATCCTGCACAGGCAAGGGGCAAACAGCAGTGAGCAGCAAGGCCAGTGGCCAGGACACAGTGCAGGTGAGGTACATGAGAAGCTGCACAGGCAAGGGGCAAACAGCAGTGAACAACAAGGCCAGTGGCCAGTCCAAAGTGCAGGTGAGGTACATGAGATCCTGCACAGGCAAGGGGCAAACAGCAGTGAACAGCAAGGCCAGTGGCCAGGACACAGTGCAGGTGAGGTACATGAGAAGCTGCACAGGCAAGGGGCAAACAGCAGTGAACAACAAGGCCAGTGGCCAGTCCAAAGTGCAGGTGAGACACATGAGATCCTGCACAGGCAAGGGGCAAACAGCAGTGAACAGCAAGGCCAGTGGCCAGGACACAGTGCAGGTGAGGTACATGAGAAGCTGCACAGGCAAGGGGCAAACAGCAGTGAACAACAAGGCCAGTGGCCAGTCCAAAGTGCAGGTGAGGTACATGAGATCCTGCACAGGCAAGGGGCAAACAGCAGTGAACAGCAAGGCCAGTGGCCAGTCCAAAGTGCAGGTGAGGTACATGAGATCCTGCACAGGCAAGGGGCAAACAGCAGTGAGCAACAAGGCCAGTGGTCAGTCCAATGTGCAGATGAAGTCCATGAGAAGCTGCACAGGCAGGGGACAAACAGCAGTGAACCACAAGGCAAGTACAATGTGCAGAGTAGTTACATCAGAAGCTGCACAGGCAAGGGGCAAACAGCAGTGAACAACAAGGCCAGGGGCCAGGACACAGTGCAGGTGAGGTACATGAGAAGCTGCACAGGCAAGGGGCAAACAGCAGTGAACAGCAAGGCCAGTGGCCAGTCCAAAGTGCAGGTGAGGTACATGAGATCCTGCACAGGCAAGGGGCAAACAGCAGTGAACAACAAGGCCAGTGGCCAGGAAACAGTGCAGGTGAGGTACATGAGAAGCTGCACAGTCAAGGGGCAAACAGCAGTGAACAGCAAGGCAAGTACAATGTGCAGAGTAGTTACATCAGAAGCTGCACAGGGAATATGTGCGACTATACCATGCCATTCTCAGCAACAGAGTCACGGGGATAACAATGGGCATCACAGACACCGCTGTGGACAGACAGGTGTGTGAGGGTGACTACCACTCAGATGTGGCTGTCTGTCGGACTTGGAGGTGACTGTGTGTTGCGGTCAGTAGGAGGACTGCCCCGGGGAGTGTGAGGAACATCTGTGGAAGAGACATCCCTGGCTTGGGAAGCTGGAGGGCTGCTTGGACCAGGTGGGGTGGTGGCACGGGGAGGTGGACTGATGCTGTGGTGAGACCCAGTGTGTGCAGGAGATTGTGGAGGGGTGCCTTTCCACTTCTTGGGATCCTGAAAGGCTTCCCTGTCTGGGGACTAATGTGAACTGGTGTGGACACAACAGGTAACACCACCACCAAACCTGCTCCTGGTGCTGACTCTGTGCCCCCCTCTGGGGACATGCTGGATCCAGCTGTGCGCTTCCCTGGGGCTTGCTTTCGCCCTTCCAAACCCTGTCTACCATGTTTAGCCCCTACAGTGCCCCCTTGTGCCTGCTTCACAGGGCTCGGGATGGGAGTGGAGGTTGTGGGTGGATCAGCCATAGGGCCCTCATCCAGTGTAAGCCTTGCAGGTAACACCTCCTCAGTGGGGAGGGAAACTGTCTTCTTTGCTTTGCGAGTGGTCCTTGGGACAGGAGAGTCCTTGGCGGGGGATGACTCTGAGGCCTGTGACCCTGAGGCCTGTTTCTTGCCCCTCTGGCCCTTGGTGTTGCCTGACGGGCTTTTCTCTCTGTGCTCTGGGGTGGTCTTAGTTTTCTGTGGGGATGGTGTCTGCGGCCTGGACCGTCTGGGCTGTTGCTGCTGCTGTGTGCTGCGTGTGCTGTATCTGGACTTTGGGGTCTGTTGAGCATTGTCACTGTCGTCAGAGGTGCACAGTGACAGGGGGGTGGACAAAGGGACAGGAGCTGCTCCCTGAGAATGTGCCTGTTGCAGGGCTGCCCTCACTGTTGAGGACAATGACTGCACAGTCCGGTGTAGCCCACCCACATCCGAATGTATGCCCTCCATGAAAGCTATCACCTGGCCCAACTTTTTATCGTGGTCTAGGAAGGCATTGAGGAGAGCTGTCTGCCCCACACACAGCTGGCGCAATAGCTCTACTGACTCAGCACTGAGGGCTGCATGGCTGACATGGGCCGGGGCAGCAGTGCCTGGGGTGAAGGACACTCTTCCCTTTCGACTTGTGCGAACACGGGCAGCACCAGTGGAAGTAGATGGGAGGCTGGGCACTGGACGCTGTGTGGCGGAAGAGGAGGCAGAGTCCCCGTTCCCTGTGGCCCCCAACATTGATGCGTCACCGCTGGCGTCAGATGACGTAGAGCTTTGCGTCTCGGGTTGTGATTCCTCCAGCAGACTCCTGTCCCCCTCCTCGGCACTGGTCACATCTGTGTCACTCTGCTCCGGTGCGGCTGTTGCACTGGATGCCTCACCGCTGGTGTCCGTCCCCTGTCCCTCAGCGCACACGGGAGATGCTACATGGGAGAGAGATGTAGTGTTAGTGGAGTGGCACCAACTGAAGTAACATGTGCAAGTAAATCACCATTCAAGAAGATGTGTTATCCACGTTGCACATCACCCTGACTAAATCTACATTGCCACCTCAATTATCAACCCAACAGTGCATGTAAAGAACAAATCCAGCCATAAGTGATCCCGGTGACTCACACAGCACACCATCCTGCCTGTGGCCCACTTCAGACACAGGCACAAAAATCTCTCTGACCACACAGGGTGCTGAGGATGGCAAGGATGAACACCACAACATGGTGTCAATTACGTACATGGATGAAATGAAATGAAATGAAATGAAATTTGTACTTGTAAAGCGCACTTATACCCCCAAAGGGGTGTCCTGGCGCTGTACGCATACCGCTGTGGAACCCTTCCTGGCTTTTCCCTGTGAAATGTCCACTCCTGGGCACCCCCAGGGTGAAGCCAGGCATCCCAGCGCTGTTGGGGCCGTTGTGGAGATTAAGCAAGCTATTGCCCAGAGTTGCAGAGTGGGACCCATGATTAGAATAGGCACCGAGGCGAGAATTATCAGGTCCGAGGAAATTGAGCCCAAGACCCGCCGAGGCGGGAATTGAACCCTGGTCCCGGGCCAGATCTCTGCATCAGGGTCTGCCGCTCTAACCATTGAGCCACACTTCTGGAGCAGTAGGGGAGCACCCACACACAGACCACAACATAATAGCCCACAATGGCCATTAGCGCATGCCAGCCACCATGTTGCTTGCACTGGCACAAGTACTGTAGCACATTGTCCTCAGAAGTTGTAGCAGCTGAAATCTGCTGTCAGGCATTCAACGCATTGATTGAAACACACTCAGATTAGGCACACTGCCGTCACCAGCAATATGAATTCACACAGTACCCCACTGCATAAGGTACCTGAATGCCACAGCTTTGATTGCAATGTCAATGCACATTGCGCAGATCACATCAGTGAGTACAGGTGGGACAAATGCATGTCAGATGCACCCGCCACAGACTCCACTTACAATCCACTGCATCACACTACCAACTTCACATAGCTCAGAGTTTGTCCAATCTGTGGACACATGCAGCCACTCCCTGCCAAAGCCACCCGTCAACAAATACTCACCCCTAGCTTGCTGCTGATGCTCCTTCAATTGTGCATCCAACTCAGGTTGTGTTACGGCCAAGATGCGGGCCATTAGTGGTGTCATGGTGCATTGGGCCAACCTGCCGCTCCGAGGGAGCAGCCCCAGTGTCATCTCGGCCACGTTCTTGCTCAGCCGGCAGATGTCGTCCCACCTTTTATGACAGTGGCTGTGCCGTCGGTTTGACACACCCAGATCACGCACCTTGGAGGCAATGGCCCTCCACACGGCTTTACGCTGGTGGACTTTCAGCTGCAGGCATGGGAGACAAGAGGGGTAATACATCAGTGACACAGTGTATACTACCAAAATCTCTCAAAACAGTGGCACAATACTCACTCATCTCAAATCAACAGATATGTGTAGCAGAGCCAAGAATGCATGGCACATGGTACAACGGCATTGGAGAACCACATGTGAATCCATGAAGGTGGGAGGGTGGACACAGTACCTCTACATCCCATTCACATGCAGGATGCCAGCACATCAAGCAATGTGTAGTCTGCCCACATCTACTGTCCGCTGTTAGCTAGAGCAACACATAGATTAGATAGCAACACATGGTTGTTGGTGGACTCACTGTGTCCAACACTGCGCAGCCCCCAATGTCCTAGCCCTGTGAATGGCTCACTGTGTCATGGAGCTCACATACAGTGACATCAACTCTCATACACACACCCTTGTCACAAGGCTTGTCGTGTGCAATCTACAGGGCTGAGATGGCTCTTTGATGAAGATGTGTGAACAAAAGACACATGGAACACACTGTACATGCAGTGATGTGTACTTGTGGGAATTGGGCGGCGACTGTGCAGGCCAGGTGGGCTGACACTGAGAGGGACATTTGGGACCCAGACAGCCATTCACACAATCAATCACTGGCCTGACTCCTGCATTACCAATTTGCTGATTCACTGTATGGCTGACAGGACAATACATGTCCCTCAAATCTGGATGGGCATGCAGGGAAACGTGTGGAAGAGGCTACACAGCCCTTCCCCCTGGAGAAAACATGCTAGGCTGTGCATGTCAGAGCCCCACACTCACTGACACATACTGCAGCACCTCCACCTCACGTGTGCCCCCCCTGCACTCTCACTCACACTGTTGGAGACTTACCACGACATTAGGGGCACCATAGAGCCGTGGGTACTGTGCAAGCACCCCGTCCACCAGGACCTCCAGCTCCTCGCTGGTGAAGGGACTGGCCCGGATCTTCTGTGTCCTCGACATCACTGTGGACAGGTGGCAGCAGCAGCAGGTGGAGTTCAGGGGTGGCAGGCAGCAGTCCCTGGAGACAGCAGCAGCAAGTGGAGTGTGGCAGGCAGCAGTCCCTGGAGGCAGTAGCAGCAGGTGGAGGGTGGCAGGCAGCAGTCCCTGGAGGCAGCAGCAGCAGGTGGAGGGTGGCAGGCAGCAGTCCCTGGAGGCAGCAGCAGCAGCAGGTGGAGGGTGGCAGGCAGCAGTCCCTGGAGGCAGCAGCAGCAGGTGGAGGGTGGCAGGCAACAGTCCCTGGAGGCAGCAGCAGCAGGTGGAGGGTGGCAGGCAGCAGTCCCTGGAGGCAGCAGCAGCAGGTGGAGGGTGGCAGGCAGCAGTCCCTGGTAGCAGTGGAAATGTGGGGCACCCTCCCACACATATATAGGTCCCTGGGGCTGTGTCAGTGGTCCCACGCCGCTGCAATTGGTGTACCAGGTCTGCTATTTTTAGAATCATCCAATGTCCGCCTCCGCGGTGGCAGTGCACGCCTACTGCGATTTTCAAACCCATATGAAGCAACCGCTACTGTGCGTCCCATTGGCTGCAAGGGCATGGACCATGGCGGTGACACACCACAGGGGTCAGGCGCGCGCTACAGCGGTGGTGCATCTTTTGAATGCTTCCAATGACCGGCTACGCGGTTGCGGAACACGCCTACCGCTATCTTCAAAATTGCATCAGGCTACCGCGAGGGTGCTTCCCATTGGCTGCCAGGGCATGGTCCATGGCGGTGACAGTCTGCAGGGGCCAGGCGGTAGGCACCGCCAGATGGGTGCCATACAGTGCCTGTAGTGACCATGAGCTGGGTAGCGGTGCATGCCAACCGCCATATACACATGTAGATATGGCTGAGACTACCGCGATCGTGTCTGGGGTATTGGCGGGGACAGTCTGCAGGGGCCAGGCGGTAGGCACCACCAGATGGGTGCCATACAGTGCCTGTAGTGACCGTGAGCTGGGTAGCGGTGCATGCCAACCGCCATATACACATGTAGATATGGCTGAGACTACTGCGATCGTGTCTGGGGTATTGGCGGTGACAGTCTGCAGGGGCCAGGCGGTAGGCACCGCCAGATGGGTGCCATACAGTGCCTGTAGTGACCGTGAGCTGGGTAGCGGTGCATGCCAACCACCATATACACATGTAGATATGGCTGAGACTACCGCGATCGTGTCTGGGGTATTGGCGGTGACAGTCTGCAGGGGCCAGGCGGTAGGCACCGCCAGATGGGTGCCAAACAGTGCCTGTAGTGACAGTGAGCTGGGTAGCGGTGCATGCCAACCGCCATATACACATGTAGATATGGCTGAGACTACAGCGATCATGTCTGGGGTATTGGCGGTGCCTATCTGAAATGATGCTAGGTAATTCACGTAAACAAGAGATATCCTAAAAATATTTGGCCATGGCTGAGGTTGGCAGTAAAGCCTTTAAAGTTTGGAAAAGGCATCTACATTTGCCATGAGTACTCGAAAAAACAACAGCTGGTGGCAAGAAGACAATAAAGTTGGTGGATGTTGTGTGCATAGGTTCAAGATGTACAGACAAGCAGTCGAAAGGTTTTGAATGTTTGTATTTAACTTGAGCACAAACTGAACAGGCCTCGACGTAACATTCCATAGCTTCTCATAAAGATGACCATCAAAAAGATTAAAGGACTCAATCCAATGTAGCCATAACTCTTCTTTGTCCTGCCATTGCAGAGTCATACATTTGTAAGACTTCTAATTGAAGCTCTTTACTAGAAATGTATAGTGCTTATTGTTTGAAATATAGATCTTCGCATTGGGCTAGAGATTGTCTAGAATTTTAGGGCTCATCTGTGAATGGACTACATGCACTACACACACTCATTCCAAGAAGGTTTGAACCACTAAACATTGAAATCGAATAACATTCTAACCAATAGCTATGGAATTTTGAGGATAGCTCTGTGATAATGCATCTGCTACAATGTTCTCTAACTATATATGTCTGTAATGAAGAAATCATATTGGTTGAATAAAAATGCCTAGCAAGCCTGGTAACAATTCTTGCATTGTATATTGCCGAGGCGCTGCTAATTACCATCGCCTCTTTGGATTTCACATGGCTCAGTGGTTCCAAATAGTGTCTCTGCTTTGTGCAAGATAAGTTCGTACCTAGAAGTTCCCTTTCAAGAACTGAAGAAATGCATTCAAAGCCAGTCAAGTTATGTGAAAAAGAGAAAATCAGAGGTTCTTGTCAATAATCTTTTTGAAATTGTAGAAGAGCACTCACATCTCTGCCAGAAGCAGCAATTTCTATGATGATTTGTTTTATGAGATCAGGATAATGAAGCACGGGGTCTTGAGTGAAGTCCTTCTTTAACTTACAAATGGCATGTTCAGCCCATGTTTACCGATAAAAAAAATTCTGTAGCATCTCTTTTTCAGAACACAATTAATGTCACTAGTTGTGCATGCAAAACCAACAACAAACTTTCTATAAAAATTGGCAAAGCCAAAGAAGCATTACATTTCTTTTACATTGGCAGATGACGGCCAATCCAAAATTACAAATACTTTCTTAGAACATATAGAAAATCCACATACTCAACTTCAGATTATCACCTCAAACACTCTTCTGGTTTGCAGAATAAATGGTGTTGTCATAATCTGGCTAGAATTTAGATAGCATATTGATGATGTTCCTTTATTGATCTCAAATAAATCAGATATCATCCAGATACAAGACAATATATTGAATGAGTATGCGGCAAAAACATGGTCAAACAATCTCTAAAAAAGAGCAGGGGCATTACACAACCCAAAGGGCAATACTCAATATTTGAAATGCTCAAAGAATGTGTGACAAATATTTTTCCACTTTAACCAGCTCTGATTCCTAGTGATGACTGGCCCCAACAAAATGTAATTTGGTAAAAATGCTGGCTCCCTGAACTAATTCCAAGATAACCTTAATGAGTGATCACAGGTCTCTGCAGTATATACATGATCTAAGTTCTTGAGTCTGCCGTACCTGCCCTTTGTTGTACCTTGCTACAGCCCCTTCAGAGAACAACCAAATTATGTTATTTAAAAAATCAAGATGTCCTATTTTACAATACCGCTAAATGGTGAGTAGGGTTTGGACGGTGCTAGCCACTTATACCAGGCATGAGTTAGGACATGAAACGTGCTAGAATGAGAAAAGTATGAGAAGATGTCCTGCAAAAAGTGAATGATTCTGACACCATTGGTAATATCTAAGTTAATGTTAATGACTATCTATAATGCAATTTAAATATTTAGCACTTTATTAATTATATAAATTGTTTAATTGTTATTTTTTGTGTTTAAATGTAATGTGTTAATTCTAATGTGGTTTTTAATTAACATATTTTAATTTTTTTTATATTTCCGTAGTGTGTATAAGGGAATAGGATCAGAAGCTAATTAAAGTATAATTAATTTAAGTATATTGATATTTTTATTGCACATTAAATATTAAATTGATTTTTAAATTATGTAAATTGACTAATTGTTTGTTATATTATGCATTTAAATTGTATTTGTAAATTGTAGTGTACATTGAAATATTAATATTTCTAATGATAGTTTATATTTTAGTAGCAGGTTCTTGGGTTTGTAGGGGAATAGGTGGGAATTTAATTTAATTACTATTTATTTAGTTTCAATGTTAATTAATTTTTTAACGTGAATGAAAATGCAAATTGAATATTTATTATGTAAACTGTTTTTTTAATGGATGTTTAATGTCATTATACTGTGTTTTTTAATTCATAATTTTTTTAATAATTTATATTTTAGCTGAGTTGGTTGTGTAGGGGAATAACGTGTCTAGTAATGGAAGTTTTAATATTTTTAAAATTAATTTTGAATCATATTTTGTTGATTAATTGATAATTAGTTATGTTTTGTAAAGGATTTATATGTAATGTAATTTTTTAATGTACTTATTCAACTATTGCTAAGTGATTTTTTTATTGATAATGTATGTGATTTTTTAAAGTTTATTTTTTGTTTAAGTTATGTTTGAAATCGCATTTTGTATTTATGTTTTTTAATTTAGGCATGGAATTGAATTGTATTATACTTGACTTACAGTTTCTTTTTTTACATTGTATTTGGTATTTTTGAATATTTAGATTTTTTTAAATTATGTAGTAAGTATTTTTAGTAAATAATATGATTTAAGAGTTGGAAATGATTAGGAGTGAGAATGTGATACGGAATCTCTCCTAAGTCTAACATTTTCTATACTGTTACTTAGAATGGAAGGGGAAAAGTAAATCTAACCCCTCTGAAGTCCAACACTGTTCCTACTGTTGCTTAGACTGGAGTGGTAATAGCAAATCTAACCCCTCCAATGCCTAACACTTTCCCCACTGTTGCTTAGACTGTTCCTTACTGTGGCTTAGACTAGAGTGGGAATAGTGAATCTAACACCTTTGAAGTCTGACACTTTCACTACTGTTGCTTAATCTGGAGTGTGAATTGTAAATATAAGCCCTCCCAAGTCCTATACTTTACCTACTTTTGCTTAAACTGGAGTGGAAATAATGAATCTAACTCATTGCAAAATCCAACACTTTCTCTACTTTTGTTTAGACCACAATGGGAATTGTAAATCTAACCCTTCGAAAGTCCAACACTTCCCATACTGTTGCTCAGATTGGAGTGGGAATAGTAAATCTAATCCCTCTGAAGTCCAACACTTTCTCTACTGTTGCTTAGACTGAAGTGGGAATAGTAAATCTCCCGCCCCCCGAAGTCCAACTCTTCCCCTACTGTTGCTTAGAGTGGAGTGGTAATAGTAAATGTAAACTCTTCAAAGTCCAACACTTTCTCTATTGTTGCTTAGACTGGAGTGGGGACATTAAATCTAACCTCTTTGAAGGCCAACACTTTCTCTACTGTTGCATAGATTGAGGTGGGGATAGTAAATGTAACCATTCTGAAGACTAATATTTTTCTTAATGGTGGTTAAATTGTATTAATATTATTTTTTGCATTGTTGTTTAATCTTCTTTGTTTTTATATTTTATTAATGTGCATTCTGGAATGATTTTGGTATTTATTATATAATTTTAATTAATTATTATATTTTATACCTTACATTTTTATAATGTATTTTTTGTAACTTTTTTGTTTAATTGTAAATATATTGTTTGTATCATGTATAATATTTATATGTATATGTATATAAATATATATATAAACAAGAAGTTTCGTATATATAGAGCTATTTATTATATCTATATGGATGATTGAATTTATAAATTGGTATTTTATCGATTGATTTTCTTATTTTGAACGGTATAATGGATTTTGGGTGCATAGTACTTGTGGTTGATCACAATATCTTGGAGTTAGCAAAGCCCAGTAGGTTGCAACTAATGAATTGAGTAAATTTAATGAAACATGATGCTTCTAATTGGCCTGGGCACTGGCCCAAGAGCGGAATAATGATACATGTTGCTTCTAATTAGATTGGGGCACTGGCCCAAGAGTTTATCTTCTGAACGGTTTCCGGGACCATATTATGGGATAATGCAATGTTGAGTTGGTTTGTTTTTATAAAAATATTCATTCAAAAAAGTATAAAAATGAGTAAATAACTTTTAGAAAATTATAAAAATGATGCTAATCATCCTGCCAGTTCAATATACAGTATGTATAATGATGGGGACATTTGTACAAAGAATGTTATTTCTTCTATTTCTATACGTACTGTACCTTTAAATGTGAAAAAATGAAATGGTAACATGACTTTGAGAAAGGCTGGGATCAGCCGAAACGTGTCAGGACAGACATCACGCTGTGAGAATACAAATAAAATAATTTTGCATATCGGGAGTGCCCACTTTGCTCTTCTTGTGGGAGTTGCTTAAAAAAAATATATATATATACAAGTCCCACAATGCTGTGTGTATTATTAAGCCCACTAGAGGGCGATAAAATATATAAATAGTGACTCGTACCTTCGGCTTACGTCTGCCTCATTCGCATGCATTTTGCCCGTGAACAAGGAGCAAGCAGCTCTGAAACGCGTAGGGCCTTGAAAATAATCTGGACAATGAATGCCGGTTACCGTTTAAAAGAATGCTGCTGGAAAACTGCGGGATTCGCCTGGCTCTTGAGTGCGTCCTCGCAGGTGGGAACCTTTTTTTGAAGATGTAAATCCGGCCGTCCCGGTCGGGAGGACCGCACCGCCACAAAAGGTGGGCTGTGGCACACAGACTGACTGGAATTGTGCCTACAGAAGAACAGTTAACATGGGATTAAACCGGTGACTTTGATCTGGAAGCTCACTGGATAGCTTTTATTTTGCACATATTTGAATGCGAGTGGGGCGGAACCCACTGGAGGGCTTGAATTGTAAGTGAGGGTACTACGAGTCCCACAATGCTGTGTGTATTATTAAGCCCACTAGAGGGCGATAAAAAATATAAATAGTGACTCGTACCTTCGGCTTACGTCTGCCTCATTCGCATGCATTTTGCCCGTGAACAAGGAGCAAGCAACTCTGAAACGCAGAAGGGCCTTGAAAATAATCTGGACAATGAATGCCGGTTACCGTTTAAAAGAATGCTGCTGGAAAACTGCGGGATTCGCCTGGCTCTTGAGTGCGTCCTCGCAGGTGGGAACCTTTTTTTGAAGATATATATATATATATATATATATATATATATATATATATATATATATGTATATATATATATATATATATATATATATATACATATGTGTGTTTTCACAGTTCCCCCCATACTCGCTGCAGACAGGATGGGGACGTCCGTTGCTTGAGGATTGGGCCCATGCTGCATATGCATAAAATGCCCAAAGGACAATACGAAACTCTCGCTGGGTCAACTTCCATTAATTTATTTGCAAGTAAGGCGTTTCGGCATTCCGTCTTCTTACAGACTTGCTTGCAACAAAGTAACATAGCAGTTGTGGCTTTTAAAATACAGATGATATGCTCCCATTGGAGGACTGTTAATGTCAAGCGAGAGAGCACTGTTACTTTTCGGATTGTTGTACATTTTCCATGGTGGCCACATGTGTGTGATTCACGTTACCTTGATCCCAGTCGTAGCTCCCAAACAGCGCCTCACCACAGATGTGTTGAAAATGTACTTAGGCACATACCCGCGGGAGTTGGTCGTATGCCCGTGCTTCCAACAGTTCAATAACTCTCGATCCAGGTCAAGCCGAGCACCATAAAGATCTCCCTCGGGGGTGCAGCAGTGTAATTCAAACACGTTTTCATTGTTCCATCCATACTCGCTGCACTCAGGACGGGTGCCTTTGCTGCGTGAGGATGGGCCCACGCTGCATATACAAAAAATGTCCAAAGGACAACACGGAAAACTCGCAGGGTCAACTTCCATTAATTTATTTGCAAATAACATGTTTCAACATTTCGCCTTCTTCCAGACTCGCTTGCAGCAAGGTAACATAGCAGTTGTGGCTTTCAAAATACAGATGATATGCTCCCATTGGAGGATTGTTAATAGCAAGCGAGAGAGGACTATTACTTTTCTGATTGTGGTACATTGCCCATGGCGGCCATATCTGTGTGATTCATTTTACCTCGATTCCAGTGGTAGTCCCACGCTGTGCCAATAAGTCTAGTTACAGTCTTGCATGCCAGTAGAAGAGACAAGTCTATAAATCTCATTGTGGCCTTCTTCTTCTTGGGCATAGGAAACAATCCTTGTAGGCAGTGGTGGGAAGTTGAAACATCTGTTCACTCAGTGACTTGTGTGATATCAGACAACATTCTCCCCCAGAATGGTCGAAATGCGGGGCATATCGAAAACATATCAATAATATCGGCTTGAGGCATATAACACCGGTGGCAGTTGTCCATTGCAGCAGGCTCTTTGAGATGTAATATGTTGGGGTTTAGTTAGGCTCTGTGCAGAGCATGAAACTGAATATAATTGAAGCCGGCATTCCTGAAGATTTTACAGTTGTATTCTAGGATTTCTAGCCAGACACAATCATTGAATGTTTGACCCAAAAAGTTCTACCCTTTGGTTCTTATCTATGCCCGCACCACCATCGGATCCTTTTGAAATTATTTGTAAAGCCATGTAACTATATGCCTGCCATTTCAAATAGTATGTAATGTATGGAGGACTGGATTGGTGATGGTTTCCTACTCCCCTATACTCCAATGTGTAAATTATGCTGTTTTCTAGTGCCGTAAAGCAGGAAGGTGCCAATATGTAGGCCATATTGGTCTCTTAGCTCTTGAAAACTGAGTAGGTCCCCGTCGGAGAACATATCTCCCAGGGCATTAATGCTGGTGCCACTCCATGCTGATAACAGTCTGAATGTAAGCATGTAGCATCCTATAGGGATTCCTTTGAGTTGCAGGTCTCGGGAGTAAGGTCTGGGTCTCATGGTGCCAGGGAAACCTCACTTCAGACAGCAAGGGCAGTGGAAAATAAATGCGAGTGCGGTCCTGGGCAGTTATTGCCATGGAGCAAGGCTCAGTGTAGAGCACTCCCTTAGCTGTGTGTAAAAGGGCTTTGTCAACCATTGATGATGTCCAGCCACCCAATATGCTACCCACTGGAGTTGTGCAGCAAGGTAATTATTGGAAAAATCCAGAGCTCCCATGCCACCACCCGAGGTCAGTAACTTTAGCCAGTCTTCTTCTGCCCCTCCCCCAAAGGTCAGCCAGGAGAGAATCAAGCTCATGATATATTTCAAGCTCATGAAATGTTTGGCTAGGGACAAGGACTGGGAGATTGACAAAAAAAGTAAAGGAGGTGAGGGAGATTCACAATTTGTGATAGGGCAAATCACCCCACCATAGACAGTGAGAGAGATTGTCTTCTCTTCTACTAGTTCCTCCACTAAACTGAGGTATAGTGACCGTATATAGGTATTTTAAAAAATAGGCCCTATCTCCCTGCTTCCTCGTGATGTGTCTGATCAGATAAGACTCATTTGAGGATGGACTCTGGAGAAACGTTTAAAAACAGAACCTCCCTATATTCTTCCCATTTATTTGAAAGTTCCTCCCCCTTTGACCACTTTCTGGTTTCACTGCCACCCTGACTCTGGCTCCCTCCATGGTGATTGCTCCTTCCCATCCCAGTGTGAGACCTGATCTCAGCTGTTTAGGTTGCCCCTCTTTCTAAGACATTGCTCTAGATATCTTAGGAAGAATCTGCTTTGTCAAAAACAGCCAACCTCTGTCCACTCCAGGTTCTCGTCTCTGTGTGGTTTCCCGGTTTGACAGTGGGTGCAGCCCATGCAGAGCCCCGCCAGAAATACGAACTTCTGGTATCAGCTACCTGATCTCCACTGTGCAACTCAACCATCACAGAACTCTAGCATTCTCACAATACTGCTGTGGTTAAAGTAACTGTCTCAGTCTTGTTGTTCGGCTGCAAACAAATCCAGGTCTCACTACCCAGCTGCTGCTCTCCTGGTACCATATTCTGCATATCTTGAAATCAGGTCATAATATCAACTGGCAAAGATGAAACATGCCAACATTTGTTTGCATTCTAGTCCATGGAACAATTTTTTCTAGGACAACCAGTATTCACTTTTCACATGGCATTTCAGTTCATAAATTGTGTATATGGAAGGGGAAAGATGTAATTTTGTAAAGGACCTCAACAAAGTAGATAGCCCTTAAAGAGGAAATTGTTGGGAGGGAATCAAGGAAAGTATGTTGAGTGAAACTTAAGGCAGCCAAGTGAAAATTTCTGCATTTGGGAGAGAGAAAAAATTGGGAACAGTGCTTTATTGGGACTGGGTGTATCTTTGGATGCCATTTTAGAGTGGAATCTTTGGGTAATCATACGTTATATTAGATATTTAAATAGTCCAGCATAGATGTGGATAGAGCCAGCAACATATACAGCAGCCAACTTTTGACCAACACCAAAAAAAGGAAGTCTGACTAGCTCGACTCAAACCATCTATCAGTTTTTTATTCAGTACTGCGGACCAAAGAGCAGAGAAGGCCTATGAAAATAATATAAGGATTAAATCAGAAAATCATTTGAAGATAAACATAAAAAATTACATTTGCAAAGAGCAGTGCTAAGAACAGTAAGAGCAGAGGCATATAATACAATGGAGATAGTGAGTATATTTGAGATGAAGGTTTTCTTGTAAAATGTGGTTATGAGATCAGATCTTTTCAAGGAACAACTGGGTATCTTGAGCATAATCAGTACTAGGATTCAAAAAGGCTTAGCCTAGATGCCAAGGAGAGAGATTAAAGAGCATTGAAGAGTTGAAGATAAAGCAGGGTGTATGCTGCTAAATCAGATAAGAAATTGGAGATCTAGATGATCCATGTAAGCTGTTGTTTTTGATTTTACATTGTCAACAGTAAATTGTTGACTGGCTCCATTATTTTAATCCCTATCAAGCAGTAGTTGTCCTTATGTAATGAATGAAACAAGATTTAAGTGTAATTATTGAAGCATATACTTGGATAAATCCAATATAAATAGACAGCTCCTGTCATGGCTATTTCTACAGTTATCTTTATTTTTAAGGAATAGAAGCTGTAGGGAAACAGCAGGCTCTTTATTAGATACTTGGTGAATTGTTGTGAAGTGACAGACACTGATGAGAGACCCCTAAATTTGTAACTTGCTGTTAGCCAAATCATTTCCAATTACACAAAGAAATTGAACTTTCTCTGGCAAATGTGTCAACACAAGCAGCAGTCATCCAAGATAATTGTTCCGTTATATGTTGAAAGTTGTACCTCTTGCAGAGAATTAGACACATCTTTCGTTACACCCATCTGCCACAGATGAGATTGTATGAATGAAGCAATAGTTGCACCACATTAAGAGCATTGGAAAAAGTCAAAAACAGATGAGATCCTATGCTGCTCCCCAACTCATAAACCTCTAGAGACATTTTAGCATGATCCTAAGCAGATTTTCGGTATGCTACCAAACTATCAAAGCAGATATTTCTGTATTTTCTGTATTGTGTCTTAAATATCATTTATCCAAATATCGCCTGATTGGTGCTAATTATGAAACATTTACACCAAATAGGACAACATTTTTGTTAAAAATATTTAGGACACACTATTTTTGTTAGAAGGCATTTTTGCCAACAATATTTTGACATACAGCCCAGCCCTGCAAGAATAATATTGGGATTTGTCAGAGACTGCTCTTGTATGTTTTCTGAGTTTACAGACATAAGGGCCGATTCTGATCTCGGTCGGAGGCGCACCTAACACCATTCGGTCGGGAAAAAAGCCATGCGAATGCCTGTTTCCCGACCGATCCGCACATTATTCCGAACGAGCAAGTACGATGCACACAACAGCATAGATTCCGACCCAGTCGTACTCACCCAATCCAGGTCCTGTTCCCCGACTGAGCCGGATCCGGAATCGTAGAATCGAGCCGCACGGAAGCAAAAATGCAGCCCCGTCCGGCCGGACAAGTAAGATGCACTTCCCGTACGCGCCGAACCCGTCGCTACGCACGGCACGTCAAAGCATCCGGGCGAGGCGCACATAAGCTCCGATTTGCGCCACAACACGATCCACGGCTACGAGACGAACACGCCAGCGACGAGGACGAGGCGAAGCAAAGAGAAAGACGAACGAGACGAAACAACCATGAATCCCTTCGTGCCGATCCTACCAATATTCTACCTCTATTACCGGAACAGGCACGGACGCGTACGGCGCAGAAGGTAAGTCAGACACCAACAACAAAAACAAACTACACGTACCCGACACATCACACACAGAGGGATGCAGAAATACCTACACCAGCAACAGCAGCACCATAGGGGCGGGATGGCCCTCACCAATGCCACACATACACATAGGGGCCTGTATGCCTACCACTACTGCCACCCCTACCCATGGGGTGCTGGATGCCTGTCACTACTACCACCCTTACCCAGGGGTGCCAGATGCCAACAACTACTACCACCTCTACCCATGGGGGCTGGATGCCTACCACTACTACCACCCTTACCCAGGGGGTGCCAGATGCCAACCACTACTACCACCTCTACCCATGGGGGGCTGGATGCCTACCACTACTACCACCCTTACCCAGGGGTGCCAGATGCCTACCACTGCTACCACCCTTACCCAGGGGGTGCCAGATGCCTACCACTACTACCACCCTTACCCAGGGGGTGCCAGATGCCAACCACTACTACCACCTCTACCCATGGGGGGCTGGATGCCTACCACCACTACCACCTCTACCCATGGGGGGCTGGATGCCTACCACTACTACCACCTCTACCCATGGGGGGCTGGATGCCTACCACTACTACCACCTCTACCCATTGGGGGCTGGATGCCTGTCACTACTACCACCCTTACCCAGGGGGTGCCAGATGCCTACCACTACTACCACCTCTACCCATGGGGGCTGGATGCCTGTCACTACTACCACCCTTACCCAGGGGTGCCAGATGCCTACCACTACTACCACCCTTACCCAGGGGGTGCCAGATGCCTACCACTACTACCACCCTTACCCAGGGGGTGCCAGATGCCTACCACTACTACCACCTCTACCCATGGGGGCTGGATGCCTACCACTACTACCACCCTTACCCAGGGGGTGCCAGATGCCAACCACTACTACCACCTCTACCCATGGAGGGCTGGATGCCTACCACTACTACCACCCTTACCCAGGGGTGCCAGATGCCTACCACTACTACCACCCTTACCCAGGGGGTGCCAGATGCCTACCACTACTACCACCTCTACCCATGGGGGCTGGATGCCTACCACTACTACCACCCTTACCGAGGGGTGCCAGATGCCAACCACTACTACCACCTCTACCCATGGGGGCTGGATGCCTACCACTACTACCACCCTTACCCAGGGGGTGCCAGATGCCTACCACTACTACCACCCTTACCCAGGGGGTGCCAGATGCCTACCACTACTACCACCTCTACCCATGGGGGGCTGGATGCCTACCACTACTACCACCCTTACCCAGGGGGTGCCAGATGCCAACCACTACTACCACCTCTACCCATGGGGGGCTGGATGCCTACCACTACTACCACCCTTACCCAGGGGGTGCCAGATGCCTACCACTACTACCACCCTTACCCAGGGGGTGCCAGATGCCAACCACTACTACCACCTCTACCCATGGGGGGCTGGATGCCCTACCACCACTACCACCTCTACCCATGGGGGCTGGATGCCTACCACTACTACCACCTCTACCCATGGGGGCTGGATGCCTACCACTACTACCACCTCTACCCATGGGGGCTGGATGCCTGTCACTACTACCACCCTTACCCAGGGGTGCCAGATGCCTACCACTACTACCACCTCTACCCATGGGGGCTGGATGCCTGTCACTACTACCACCCTTACCCAGGGGGTGCCAGATGCCTACCACTACTACCACCTCTACCCATGGGGGCTGGATGCCTGTCACTACTACCACCCTTACCCAGGGGGTGCCAGATGCCTACCACTACTACCACCTCTACCCATGGGGGCTGGATGCCTACCACGACTACCACCTCTACCCATGGGGGCTGGATGCCTACCACTACTACCACCTCTACCCATGGGGGGCTGGATGCCTGTCACTACTACCACCCTTACCCAGGGGGTGCCAGATGCCTACCACTACTACCACCCTTACCCAGGGGGGGCTGGATGCCTACCACTACTACCACCTGTACCCATGGGGGGCTGGATGCCTACCACCAACAACACCCCCACTCATAGGATGGACAATGCATGACACAACCAGCACACCACAACCTAGGGAATGCAAGAAAAAGACATCCCCCAACACCATGACAAGCGTGTGTAGACTGTGTCAAATGCCTACAACACTGAACATGACTTTGAACATACAATGTGACCCCCTATCACATGTGCCACACATATATGTGTGTGGCCCCCACAATGCAAGCAGGCCATGACCATTGTGGCAATGGGGTCCAAAACCCCATCATCACAGTGACCAAAATGTAAGTGTGGGGTCCATAGCTGAAGCACATCTTGAACATTGTGGCAATGGGGCCCAAAACCCCATCATCACAGTGACCAAAATGTTAGTGTGGGGTCCATAGCTGAAGCACATTCAGAACATTGTGGCAATGGGGTCTAAACCCCCATCATCACAGTGACCAAAAGGTAAGTGTGGGGTCCATAGCTGAAGCACTTTTTGAACATTGTGGCAATGGGGCCTAAACCCCCATCATCACAGTGACCAAAAGGTAAGTGTGGGGTCCATAGCTGAAGCACATTTTGAACATTGTGGCAATGGGGCCTAAACCCCCATCATCACAGTGACCAAAAGGTAAGTGTGGGTTCCATAGCTGAAGCACATTTTGAACATTGTGGCAATGGGGCCTAAACCCCCATCATCACAGTGACCAAAATGCAAGTGTTGACAAAGAAAAAGCTGCAACTGCCAAACTGCATGGATGATTCCTGGTCACAGAACATAAAACACATCAGTGGCAAAGTAGTGCATGTGTCCCATTGCAACATAGATTGGGGGAGGCAAATACTGCAGTGCAAATAAGACATACCTTTGGCCATGTGCAGACAAACAACACCCATGGGGGCTGACACTGTCAACATTCATCAATGACACAATGACAGAAGTGACCATCAGAATGCAGACCCACATATTTGCACCAATGGGCACACAAATGCAGATACCCTGTGGAGATTGTAGATGTGAGGTGAACAGATACCATACCATGGCAGCAATGGGACACACAAACCATGATCATTGTGCTGACCGATGACCTAGGAGTCCCAGGGACAGCAGGGGAAACCCACCAAACAACATACAGCCAATGGCACACCAAAGATATGCCAATGCAGTGGTGCAGATGCACAAACACAAACAGGCAGACCCACACTGCACATCAAACACAACAGGTGAGGGGGGTGCCAGTGTCCCCAGGCAACCACACAACACATGAGGAGGCCTGAATACCAATTACACAGATGTGCATACAGTGCCACACAAAGGTAACTCATGGATCCAAATCCCCTATGTGGGCAATCAGGCATTGTCAGATGAGAGGGAGCACAAATCACACATGTCACACAAGCATGTAGGAACAGCAACTGACACAGCAAGACACAGACACACCACAGCACTACCCCCAGGGCCCCCACAATGTGGTGACCCTGGGCTGCATTACAATCCCACTGTGATGACAAAGCTAAATGTCGTTCACACTGTGAACCACAGTCATGTGTCCTGAGCAACAAACTACCATCACACCTACACAAGCACAAATCATTCAGCACAGCCAGTAAGCCAAGGCCAACATGGAGGCAGGGGTCTAGCCGGGCAACACCTCTCATCTGCACACACTCAACACCACACACCTCGACCTCCAACAATGTGCAGCAGTGAAGCACACATGCACTGGTGACATTGCACATGCACCCATGACAATCCCAGGTTGGTGGGTGGGAACCAAGGTGCAGAAACACATCACACATGGC
The DNA here is from genome assembly GCA_963921515.1 of Calotriton arnoldi. Taxonomy (NCBI): domain Eukaryota; kingdom Metazoa; phylum Chordata; class Amphibia; order Caudata; family Salamandridae; genus Calotriton; species Calotriton arnoldi. Next base: position 739,723 of record CAWUFW010001738.1, on the reverse strand, counting down.
CACTCAACAAGACTCCTGAATGTCTGACACACTGCACACTACGCTGTACATGGACATGACGGCAATACCACACCAACCAATGGGATCCCAGCCACAGTCACACACCAATGAAGAAGCCAAGGACACCCACAAAGAACACACATAGAAAACTACCAACATTGCAGCCCGGACCCTGAGGAGTGCCAGCAGTCACACACACAACGTGTCACAATCACTGAAAGATAACACAAACTGGAAATCACATGACAGGTGTAAACAACAAGTGCCAAGGGGAATCCTGACTGTGACCCATCTGCGTCTGCACACAAACTCAGCCCTGACAGCAAACACACCTATGGGTGACACCCTGATGTCCAGTAATGTGCCATGCACCCACATCACAGAGAATCCAGGGAGAAGAACACACAGACATGCTCATATAACACACACCTTGGGCGCAGGCAATGTCACAGGAGTACACACTGCCATGAGGGGACTCCACTCCTGTGTGAGGAAAGCTGTGCCATATGTTGCCTCAGTAGGGCTCCATCATGTCAGCTGAGCACTTGGTCACACAGTCAACAATTAGCACCAAATGAATGCTCCCGTCACATCAGCCTGGTCATGGGAGTGCCAACGAAATCATCAGCACAGATCCAACACACTTGTATAGCAATGTTGCACTGACAACACAGATGAGTCCTTCCCCATTGATGGCCAAACCTGCATGTCCAGTGGAGATGGCCACACGGTCAGGGAAGTAGACGAATTGAACAATGGCAGGCACAACAGATGTGCAGGGGTGGAAGCCACAGATGTGAAATTGCTAATGTAAGTAGGAAATCCCTTTGCCAAATATTGAACACATGACACCCTCAGATGCTGCTAAGGATGACATAGATACACCATAGGATAGGACACATTCCCCCTGGACCACATGTGTTCCTGCACAGTAACACTTCATTATCATGAGACCAAATATCACCATCACTGCAGCAAGGGCATGGTTAGCATCATCAACAACATGTACATCAGAAGCAAAAGCACTAGAGAACAGAAAGGTGCTTTATTCAGCATATGTGGGTCTAACAGTTGATGTTCAGCAAAAAATTAACAAAGGCCAATGGCCAGTCCAACTTGAAAGTCAAAACAGGGTGACAGTGGCAGATGTCACCCTACGCATGCCTGCACTGATGAAAGCCAGGGACAATCCCCTCGGAGGGGCATACGGGGGGGCAGGCCAGGCACCGCATGGACAGGATCATGGCTAACCAGAAGGAGGCAGGGAAGGGGTGGTGTGTGCTGGAGAGCCACTGACAACTGCAGTGGAGGTGTCTGACATGGTGTGTGCCGGCACAACTGGGGGGCATGACTCTGATGGTGTGGGTGCCGGCAAGACTGCAGGGGACCATGCAGATGGAGTGGACAGGTTACCCACTGCAGTGCCCAAGTCAGACAGGGTGGTAGTGGACTCCACTGCAGTGCCTACCTCCAGGGGAGGAGAATGGGGATCAGGTAAGGTGTGCAGGACAGAGGGGGAGGACACCGTCTCCACACCAGTGGCACAGACAAGCGCAGCGGGGGTGTGGGGCCGGAAGAGCAAGTGGCAGGGGAGAAGGCCCGATCCTTTTGGGGATGGTGTATCTGTGGGTGGGGGAACCTGGGGCAGGGTGTGGTGGGGGCACCTGTGGAGTGGGGGCCTGAGGGATGGAGGAAGGAGACTTGGTGCCTGAGCTGCAGGGCGGCGGCGGGGTCTTGCTCTTCCGGGTCCGGGGGACTTGCGGATGGGGCGTCAGTCGGTCTGCGCCTGGGGAGGGTGTCCGGGGGCGAGGGGCACTCCGCTCCGTGTGGGTGGGCTTCCTCTTCCCCCTGAATGCTGTATCAGCTGGATCGGAGGGGAAGAGGCCGAGGTCACTGAGGAAGAGCCGCTGGGTCTTTGGGGTTGCAGGTGAGGCAACGGAGGGGGCTTTGGAGGGAGAGGCAACTGTGGACTGCGCAGTGCTCGTGGATGCGTGTGTGTGTGACTGGGCCCCATCCCCTGTGAGTGTGGTTTCAGTCCCCTGACTGTGCGTGCGTGTGCGTCTTGTCTGTGGCGTGTGTGTGTGTGTGCTGCTCATGTCTGTGCTGGTGTGTGCCTGTGCCGGTGTGTGTGTGCTTGGGACAGGTATGGTGCTGGGGAGTGTGGATGGGGCAGAGACAGGAGGGGTGAGGGACTGTTGGAGGAGGGACACTGCTGCCGTCAGGGAGGAGTCCATGGACCTATTGCCCCTCTGTAGGGCAGACATGCCCGATGAGATGCCCTCCATGAACGACACCAGCTGAGTCAACAGAGTGGTGTGTGCATGGAGGACACTCAGCATCGCTGTCTGCCCTACATGGAGCTGCCGAAGGAGGTACACAGACTCCTCACTCAGGGCAGCAGGGGACACAGGGGCAGGGGGTGCGGTGCCTGGCCAGAAGGAGACACGCTCCCATACATGGGAGCCTCCACGGACCTCGGGAATGGGAGCCGATGGGAGGGTGGTGGTGGTGGTGGTGGCGGGGACAGCAACACTAGCTGGGGTGTGGTGGCTGCTGACACCCGCCTCCATAAGGGAGTCATCCTCCGAGCTGCTGTGGTCCTCAGCTGAGGTGGATGGTGCTGAGGACTCGTCGGTGTGGCTCCCCTCACCCTCCGTGCCACTGGGTCCCTCCGACCACTCCTCGGCTGTTGACCCAGTCTGGCTCTGCGGCTCCTCCTGGTCCATGGAGCTGTCCCCTCCTGTGGCCGTGGATGTATCTGCAAACAATAGGGAGACAGACAGACATCAGTCACCTGCACCGAACGCACACACCACAGTAAGTACAGCACAATACAGAGCAAGGCCTGGCATCCTTAGTTGAACATTGCTAAAATTGCCCAAACAGAATAGGAGAAGCCAATTGTCAGTCTGATCATCAACCATGGCACTCACATCACACCTGGCCTTGCACTCATCTGTCTGGCGTCCGTTGGCTGGCAATACCCCAGTGTGGACACATGCACCACCTACACAGTAGTTGGACGGTGCAGAGAACACGGTGAAGCATGTGAACATGCACACATCACAACTCTTGCCACTGAGTCAGTACAGGTGCCCGGATGAAAGTGATGCCCAGAGTCAGATATATGAAATGCATGTGATGCATACCAGCGACAGACACCACGATGCACCCATGTGCAGATAGCCATTGGCACTATGGTGTGCATGTAGCACATGTCACTCCCCTGCAGGATCACTCATAGGAAGTCACATGCCATGGCACAGGCATGCCTGCTAAGTCATACATCACTGTCTCCAGTCACATGGGCAGGGCAGCCACACAACAACAGTCTGCACTGTGTCACAATAGTAGGTCATGGGGAATGCAAGTCCTGGAGCTGAACAAGTGCACATGTACATCTCCCACACACCACATCATCTGAACCCTTATCTGTCCAGGTCATACTGATTGGACATATGGGTGACCTGTAACACAAGCCTCTGAACCTGAGCACCTCACAATCTGCTGTGAATGGGAAACAGCTGCATGGACCTCACATTCGCATACCCCAGTCTGCACGATCAGGTGTTCAAACACCTATGTGTCACACAAGTATCGTCTCTTATGGTCACATCTCCGGTGGCATGCTGAGCCCCAACCGATAAACACCCCAGCAGTCCTGACATCGAAGCCACAGCACACTGACACAGAGGCTGACACCTGAGGGGACATATCACTGAGCACAACGTGTCAGCTGATACACGGGAGTGGGAGTACAGAGTGCATTGCATGGCCTGGAGTAGGCATGACTGTCCTGCCCCACATGAATGAGGGATGAACCCTGGACAGTAGGCAGCTGGCTGAGTATGTGTGACACACGTAATATACACACTCCTGGGGCACAAACATTGTTCCCACCCGCAGCTTGGGTGTGTGCCAGTTACCCCAGGCACATGTGGTGGATCAGCTCAGCAATTGGACCACAGATCAAAGTAACACGCAGATTACATGTCAGAACACAGGCATTGTGTAAGCAATGGACCCACCCATGATGCCCACCACAGTTAGGGGAACAGATGCTGTCCCCCACCTTGAGTCAAGCAAACTGCAAAGACACAGTACCCAAGTGACACAATTCCCTGACTGCAAGGGCCACACCTGGGTATCAGATGAGGAGTGGGCAGTGCACAATCGAGGGACATGGGTCCTGGACCACATGACTGATGTGCTGTGGAAGTTTAACCAGGCCAGAGGAGGGCACATAGCATGGCAGACAGAGTACACAATGCAGTCATGGACTCACCCCCTCCGTGCTGCTCCCTGGCCTTCAGCTGCCCAAACAGATCAGGGAAGACCACCTCCAGGATCCTGAGCATGTGGGGGGTCAGGGTCCGGTGTCCGCCCCTCCTGCGAGGAGGCGACAGCTTCAGCTGGACCCGTGCGATCCTCCGGGTCCAGCCCCGAAGGTCCTGCCACCTCTTCTGGCAGTTGCGGATCCGGCGCTTGTAGTCCCCCACGGATCTCAGTGCCCGGACGATGGTCAGCCATATCTTCTGCTTCTGGTGGGCATCAACCTGTGAGGATGACAAAGTGAGAATGCTATTACTACACATGCAACATATCCGTGCATTACACAGTTGTGTATACATGTCTCAATCACAGGGGCACATGATGTACACAGGCAGTGCAACGATGGCCATGGACAGTATGCCAGCAGTAACTACATGGTATCATTGCCTGGGAAGTAAAACCTTGTTCAAATGCACTGTCACTGCACTATACCTGTCCAGTGCATGTGACTACACACTATGGGGGTGACAACTACTCAGTGAGCCTGCTAGCCAGTGGCGTGCAGACTGTTAGCCTTGCTAGTCAGACAACATGCACATTTAGGAAGGCAGTGGACAGAACACTCACCTGCTCCCCTGCTTTCCCATACAGCTTGCTGTACTGTGGAAGGAGGCTGTCCAGCAGGGCCTGGTTCTCCTCAGTGCTGAAGGCTGGGGCTCTCTTCACAGTACGTGCCATTGCAGGGTCCAGAGGGTGCAGATACAGCAGCAGTGGTGGTGGCAGATGTCGTCCTGGAGCATGTAGTGCAGGCAAGTGAGCTCTCAGGGGAACAGCCAGCATTATATGTGTGCTGCAGAGGCAGTTACTGTCCCATGTGTCCAAAGTGATAGGTCCAAGTCGTTAGCATCTTCTGAATCTGGCCAATCCATGGAATTGCACCACTTACACATGCCCACAGCATCCTTCAAAAGTTCAACTTCATGACACCCATGAATTTGCAACATTGTTGTGGGTGACCAACTGAATTTCCAGCATCAGACTCGTTCAAAATTTGAAAACGCGTCCGTTGCCAGGCCAGGCCATAGCCAATGGGTGCACACCGATCGGTCCATTGCTGTTCAACGCGTACCCGGGATACAACGCGTACCCGCACACATTGAATGCAATGGCCAATGTGCGCGCACCGATCGGTCCATTGCTGTCCAACGCGTCCCTGTACATGTCACTGGCATATGTCACCATGCCTGTCACAGGTGAACATATGCCAGCCACATATACTTCCCAGGGAGTGAGGGGCACACCTACAACACCACAGCCTGTCCAAACTGTATCCTAAGGCATGTAAGGCTGCATTACCTATTCCGTGTATGGGGGTGAACATGTTGTTCTGTGGGTGTCACTTGGGGCAGCCACCCCCAGGCTGTGCACGTGTTCATGGGGACAGTATCCTTGGTGTACCGTGTACATGACCACTGTGATGTGCAACTGTTCATATCTGAGCATGTGGCATGGTCACATTTCACGGTGGTGTATGTGTATGTCATGTCACATGCCCCCTGAGTCCCATGTGGGACGGTATGTTTAACCCAGGCTGACCCATTGGCACAATAGTGATTGTCCTCCGCAGTCTGTGTGCATTTTGTGTTTACAATGTCTCTGATTTCATGTGCACAATGGGAGACAGTCTCCACATCCACGTTGTTTGTGCATGGACTTTGATGTTGTGCGTGTGTGTGTCACAGACGTCCATGTCTGTCCTGCCGAGGCAACAGGGACCACTACCTGTGGCGGACATGGTTGTTTTGCTGTGGTGTATACATGATACGCCATGTCATGCCAGTGTCCATGTGGCAATACAGGGTCCCTGGGAATCTACCTGTCGTTGGGCTGTGATGCCTGGGGCACATCTGTCCTCACATGTCACTGTGGGGTGTGTTTGTAACGTGGCAGCAGGAGATGGGAAATGTGACACGTCCTCATGATACCCAATGGCACAACCTGGGACTTATTGATGCCACTTGTTGAACTGTGATGTTGGATGTTGGCCATGTATGTGCCATACATGTCCTTACGGAACTGCACACATCATGTACTTGTGCCTCATAATGATGTATCATGTGATATTGAGTGTGTTCAATGCCACATATGTGGGGTGAGTGACAATCTTTCTTTCTTCACCTATGCACTGCAGGGCACCAGCTGTCCATAGACCATTCCCTGACCTAGCAACGATGGTGGAACGTGACAGCATCCGAAGGTACCGCTTCACCAGGCAGCTGATTGATGATTTGGCAGTGCGCTTGGCACCACACCTGCAACCTGGCCGGCCGTACCCTACAGCGCTGACCCCCAAGGTGAAGGTGATGGCAGCCCTACACTTCTTTGCCACCTGTACCTTTCAACACACTCTGGCGACTGCTGGTGGGATGTCACAGACCATGTTCAGCCGTGTGCTCCGCGATGTATTGGAGGCTATGTTGATATACCTGAACCAGTACATCTATTTCCCTAGACTCCAGCAACTGACTGGCGTGAAGAGTGACTTCTATGCCCTGGGGAGGATGCCGCATGTCATTGGCTCCATTGATGGGACACATGTGGCTTTGGTACCACCACAGGCCCAGGAGCAGGCATACAGGAACCGCAAGCACTACCACTCGGTCAATGCACTGGTGGTCTGTCTTGCAGATATGACCATCTCACACGTGTGTGCCCGTTTCCCCGGTTCTGCAGACGATGCCTACGTGATGAGGAGTAGTCGCATCCCGAGGATGATGACACAGATGCGGAACCAGCGTGCCTGGCTTGTTGGTGTGTACTGACTTTGTACCATTGTGTGTGTTCTGCAATGTAGTGTTCCACCCTCTTTTCCAACTCAGCTAATGTGCAATTGTCTGTATGTAGGTGACTCCGGATATCCCAACATGCCGTGGTTGCTGACGCCCCTCAGGAACCCTGTGACACCAGCCCAGATGCGCTACAATGAGGCACATGGTCGGACGAGGAGAGTTATTGAGCGGACATTTGGTCTCCTGAAGAGCCGCTTCCGCTGCCTGGACAAGACAGGAGGGTCCCTCCCATATGCCCCGGCAAAGGTGTGGAAGATTGTCATCGTCTGGCTGCATGCTACACAACCTGGCAGTGCGGAAGGAGTTGCCTCTCATCCTGGATGACGATGACCAACGTCCGCCACCTGTGGAGGATCCTGGCCTGGACCACGATGCCAGTGATGATGATGATGATGATGGTGATGTCCGCACACAGCTCATCACCAACTTCTTCAGCTGAATGTAAGTATCCAGAGATGTCATGTAACTGATGTGAGTTTGCATGATATGTGTTGGTGGTGCTCTGGTACTGTTTGAGTGTGTGCATGTGCTACATGACTGTATGCGTGTAGCGATGTGTCCTTACAGGTAGTCTGCACCCCCCAACAGTGTTGACATGCTAACTTGGTTCTGGGTGGGTATCTTGTGACATGTATTGGGCATGAGTATTGCAGTTCTGTCCTGTTCTTCAGTGCTTTTGACTGTGTGTCAATTCTGTCCTTCACAGGGTACTTTCAGAGTCGTTTGGTCAACTGTGATCCCCGACACCGTGATTCGACTTCCAGGGTGGTAGCTGTCGTGTCCCTACAGGTGATGTGCACCACACCCATGGACTTCCTTCCTTCTCCACTTGTTGACTGTGTGCCCGCTTCCAGGTGGGATTACCTTGCATCTGTGGTGGTTACAACATGTTGCAAATGTGTAATAAACCTGTGCTTCACTTTGTGATGTGCGTTGTCTGTGGTCACACATCTGACTGACATTTGCTTACTGCACCAGTGGGCTAGTTAACACAGACTGTGAATAGGTGTTGGGTCTGTGCAATGCAACGTATTTCCTGGCAACATCAGTGTAGGCGATGAGTCAGATGGTCATGGTGTGTATGTGTTGTGTAGCCCTGGTGGTGTGCCTCCCTCATATGTGTGACGTCGCCATGACTCACATGCCGGTGTTGTACTTGCTGTAGCAGTTAGCATGCACAGTGTCATTTCCCAGATCATCATCGCCACTTCAGAGACAACGTAGGAATCACAACAGAGGCAAGTATGGTGTATAAGTGAGTTTATTGACATACATGTGTGAGTATAGTGCACAGGATGGTGGGTGCTGTACATTGTGATTGTAATCCAAAGTTCCTAGATGATTTGGAAGTCCTGGTAGCAGAAATGTCCAGAGTAAAGCCCACAGTCATCTGAGACATTGGTCCAACTTGAGCTCCCCATGTCATGTGGGAGAGTTGTGTTGCAGTCAACAGGGTGAACAGTTTGCGCACAAAGGTGATTATCCAGAACAGGTTTTGGCTTCCTGGGGGTTGCACATGGCCATCGGCCTCTCACTTGCCCCTCCTCGGACGGCCCCTCTTCTTTGGGGGGGCCCTCAAGTACAGGCTGCTGCGGTGCAGGGGACTCTCCGCCAGAGTCATCCTCCCTCCCTGTGGCAGTTGCAGTTGTTTCAGCACCAGATGTTGTGGGCATACAGGGAGGTGTTGACTGGTTGCTGCTCATCTGGCGGAGGCATTGTAATATGTCCCTATGCACCGCCGTCATCTCTTGCAGTGTGTCCCACTTGGACTCCACGCGGGACATGTGTGAGTCCAAGCGGGCATGATGGGCAGCCTGCTGCTGTTTAATGTTCCTGAGGAGCCCCACTACCTGGCTGAGCTCTCCGGTGCTGGACTGGTACCCATTGGCTATGCGTGCCAGTTGTGGGTCATCATGCAGTCCAGACCCCTCTGCGATCAGTGACCTACGTCTCCCACCCCTCCCACCACCCCTGGCGACACGTGTAGTACCTGAGGTGGCACGCACAGGTGACCCTGGGCCCCCTTGGGGGTTGTTGGTGGTGTTGGTGTCCATGGCCCCATGTTGGTCCAGGGTCCCTGTGCTGGTGGTGGTGGTGCTCCTTGGTCTTTCCATGTCGGCAGGGGTGGTATGTGTGTTGACAGTCGTTGGAGGGGTGGGTGCAGGGGGTGCAGCTGGTGGTCCTGCTGGTGCTGCATGATGACTTGCTCCGAGGAGGGCAGAGGCTGTTCCACACCAGTGAGCTCCGTATCCTCTTGAGCCTGGGACGGGGACTCCTCAGCGTCTGCTGCTGTGTCCCCATCATCACCTGTTTTTGGGAGACACACACAATGTATGTTATGTTTCTGCAGGCATCAATGGTTGACACACCTGACAGTTGTGACTGTGCCTCTGGATGCGGGCCTGTACATTGCATTGTCCTAAGTTGTCACAGTCAGGGGTTGATATTGGTGTAGCACATTGTCCTGCATTATTTGGGCATTTCCATGTGAATGTTGGGGTGTGTACATGGTCTGCATTGGTTGTATTTGGTTGACATCCGGCCCTCCTTCCCACCCAGCCAGATATCCCACCATGGAACTTGCTTCCATTGCAGGGAGTGCAATTTGTCTTTCAGGATGTCAGTCAGTGGTGTCCTGCTGTTGGTTGGTGCACAGTTGCCAGCAGGGCCTTGTGCTCCCCACAGCAGTAGCCAGTGTCAGCCATCTTGTCAGTTGTTTTCCACTCCCTGTGATGTGGGCATGGTTCATGGTGGTGTTGGTGTGCGCATTGTGAGGGTGAGCAATATCTGTGACTACCACTCCCATCATGCTATTGCCTCCACCCCCTTCCCAGCATGCCCATACTTCCTTCCTTTTGAGTGTACTTCACTGTGTGTGGGTGTGACAGCAATGGCAAGATGTCAGTCAGTGGTGTCCTGCTGTTGGTTGGTGCACAGTTGCCAGCAGGGCCTTGTGCTCCCCACAGCAGTAGCCAGTGTCAGCCATCTTGTCAGTTGTTTTCCACTCCTTGTGATGTGTGCATGGTTCAGGGTGGTGTTGATGGGCCAATTGTGAGGCTGACCAATATCTGTGACTACCACTCCCATCATGCTATTGCCTCCACCCCCTTCCCAGCATGCCCATACTTCCTTCCTTTTGAGTGTACTTCACTGTGTGTGGGTGTGACAGCAATGGCAAGATGGCTGACAGTGGTGTCCTGCTGTTGGTTGGTGGCCAGTTCCCAGCATGGCCTTGTGCTCCCCACAACAGAGCACCAGTGTCAGACATCTTTGATGGGGCTTTCCACTCTCTGTGAGGTGTGCATGCTTCAGTGTGAGCTTGCTGGGCCATGTGTGGGGGGATGTTGAGCTGTGACTACCACTCCCATCATGCTATTGCCTCCACCCCCTTCCCAGCATGCCCATACTTCCTTCCTTTTGAGTGTACTTCACTGTGTGTGGGTGTGACAGCAATGGCAAGATGGCTGACAGTGGTGTCCTGCTGTTGGTTGGTGGCCAGTTCCCAGCATGGCCTTCTGCTCCCCACAACAGAGCACCAGTGTCAGACATCTTTGATGGGGCTTTCCACTCTCTGTGAGGTGTGCATGCTTCAGTGTGAGCTTGCTGGGCCATGTGTGGGGGGATGTTGAGCTGTGACTACCACTCCCATCATGCTATTGCCTCCACCCCCCTTCCCAGCATGCCCATACTTCCTTCCTTTTGAGTGTACTTCACTGTGTGTGGGTGTGACAGCAATGGCAAGATGGCTGACAGTGGTGTCCTGCTGTTGGTTGGTGGCCAGTTCCCAGCATGGCCTTGTGCTCCCCACAACAGAGCACCAGTGTCAGACATCTTTGATGGGGCTTTCCACTCTCTGTGAGGTGTGCATGCTTCAGTGAGAGCTTGCTGGGCCATGTGTGGGGGATGTTGAGCTGTGACTACCACTCCCATCATGCTATTGCCTCCACCCCCTTCCCAGCATGCCCATACTTCCTTCCTTTTGAGTGTACTTCACTGTGTGTGGGTGTGACAGCAATGGCAAGATGGCTGACAGTGGTGTCCTGCTGTTGGTTGGTGGCCAGTTCCCATCAGGGCCTTGTGCTCCCCATATCAGAGCACCAGTGTCAGACATCTTTGAAGTGGCTTTTGACTCCCTGTGAGGTGTGCATGCTTGGGTGTGTTCTTGCTGGGCCATGTGGGTGGGGGATGTTGGGCTGTGACTACCACCCCCATCATGCTTTTGCCTCCACCCCCCTTCCCAGCATGCCCATGCTTCCTTCCTTTTGACTCAGCTTCCCTGTGGGGTTGTGTGCCTGTGCTGTCAAGATGGCTGACAGTGTTATCCTGGGGTTTGTTTTGCTACAAGTCCCATGTGTGTCCCTGTGCTTCACACTGCATGGCCCAGGGTTGTGGTTCTTTGTGGGATATTTGATTGGTGTGTGAGGCAATGCTTTCTCACAGGTGAGTTGTGTGTAGTTTGTGTTAGGGGGGTGTGTGGGTGGAGCTGCTGGTGACTATGGTCAGTGCTGTGAGTCCTCCTTCCCACCCAGCCAGATATCCCACCATGGAACGTGCTTCCATTGCAGGGAGTGCAAGTTGTCTTTCAGGATGTCAGTCAGTGGTGTCCTGCTGTTGGTTGGTGCACAGTTGCCAGCAGGGCCTTGTGCTCCCCACAGCAGTAGCCAGTGTCAGCCATCTTGTCAGTTGTTTTGCACTGCCTGTGATGTGTGCATGGTTCATGGTGGTGTTGATGTGCGCATTGTGAGGGTGGGCAATTTCTGTGACTACGACTCCCATGATGCTATTGGCTACACTGACTTGCCCAGCATACACAGTATTCCTTCCTTTCAGTGAGCTTCCCTGTGAGGTGGTGTTGTGGTGGTGGCTACATGTCTGACTGTGTTTGTTGATTATATTTGTGCCACTGCCTAGCTCTTTTTTTTGTTAGGTTTGTACATGTCATGACACAGTTACATTTCACTATGAGCTGGCATGTATTGTGTTTATCTGGCTGACATACACATTTTGGGATGATCTGTTTTGGTTGGTGTGTATTTGCTAAGGGTGCATGGTTTGACTCTCCCCTTGACAGTGATGTGTGTGTATTGTGGCACAATATTGTGTACATTTGTTGTGTACTCACCAGGCTCTGGGATGTTTTCTAGTCCATAGACGCTCACTGGTGGTAGGATGGCCCGCACCTTCTCCTCCCAGGGCCTGAGGTATACAGGTTTGGCAGGAGGGCCACTGCCGGTGTGTTGGCTCAAGATGTAGTCCTTCTTCAACAGCTCCTTGACCCTCCTGCGCACGTCATACCACATGTTCTGGATGTCTACCTTTGTGCGCAAACATGGTGATTGTGCGTTCACCCTGTCGACGATCCTCTCCCACATCTTGGTTTTCTGCGCCATGGGTGTCTGTTGGACCAATGTGCCAAACAGCTGTGGCTCTACCCTGAGCATCTCATCTACCAGGACTTCCAATTCACTATCTAGGAACTTGTGATTCTTCTTTGGGGGCATGGTGTTGGGTGGTGCTGGTGTGTGATGTGTGTGTTGGTGTGCAAGTGAGGGTGTGTGAGTGTGTGTTTTGCTGGGTGTATGTGAGGGTGCTATTTGTTGTGGTGCTGCTGGTGTGTGGCTTGTGTGATGGATGAGCTGTGAGTGTGTGTGTGGTTGCTGTCTGTTGGTGTTGAGTGCTGGCAGGTAATTTGAATTTGCAAGGGATCATGGTAGGGATTTGTGTCCTTTATATGGGTGGAGTTGTGGGTGTGTCTTTGTTCCCTGTTTCCCCCCAGTATTTATTTGCTTTGTGATTGCTTGTTTGGCCTTTTTTTGTGTTTTTTTTTCCTTGGTTCTTTTTGTGCATGTAGGAGACGTTCTTGTGACCGAGTCGGACCCTCCAGTTGTCTCGTGCGAGCCTCTCCGATTCGTTCACGCTGTGTTTGTGCTGTTTTCTGTGCTGCGTACGCGTCGGTCGCGGGGTTTTGGGTTGCTTCGGCTCGCAGTTTTTAATGCGTGTCGGTCGTGCGGCTTGGGCTCCGTGCGACTCAGTCGTGTTTTCCACAAGTTGCATCGTACTTGGCGGGTCGGAGTTCGCGGGTACGTTTCGTTCGGGATTCTTCCTGGTGCGTGTCGGTCGGTTCGATTCGAGTGCTTTTCCGGCCGGATGGCTGTTTTCCGCACGGCTCGGTCGTTCGGCTTGTGTTCCGTACGAGTCGGTCGGATTTAGCACGCTTTTCATCGTACTTTGCGGGTCGGGCTGCACAGGTACGTGTCGGTCGGTATTTATTCCGGCTCCGAGTCGGTCGGTACGTTTTCCGGCCCGAATCGGAATCGGCCCCAAAGTCTAAACTGGGAGTAATACTGACCTTATCTTGTACCATATATCTCCAGGGTCAAGTTCATGTGTGTTGTTTATAACAATGAAGACATGGTAATGAAAAAAAACCATCATTGCCCCAAATGTGACACTAGGCTCTAAGATAGGTAGACACGCAATTGCTGAGCTTTGCTTGCAATTAAAAATGATCATATACAAATGTGAAATCTGAATATTTGAAAGTGTAAATAGATATAACAAAGAAAATGCCATATGTGTTATAGCAATGCTGATTTTTGATAAGCTCATTGGGTAAAGTCCACAACATTTGGTAAAATATGTTGGTGACTTACTTACTCATACCACGCTGTTCCCATGAATGGGTGTGGTGTCTGTCTGCAAAGCTTTTCTGAGGAGAGGAGCTTGGAGTGTTGGACCCAGGTGACAATCATTTCTTTTTAGACTAGTTCTGAGAGACTATTGGGCTTCTACACATCAACAGAGCTATTCACAAAGGTAAGTTACACTTGTAAGTTACACATTTTACTCTAACTCTTTTGAGTAACTTTACTACGTTTGGCTAATCACACAATCTGAGTGTAACTGTTACTCAAAAGTGTAGACTTACATGTCTCCACCCCCTGAAAATGTTGGTGGGGAGTAGGGGGGAGGGTTAACATACGAGTGTTTGTTACTACTGCCAAAAAGAAATAGTAGTAATTTCAGAGCAACACATCGCAACCACTGATATTGCCACATCCTCTCATAGAAAATAATGGTGGTAGAGACTTAAAATAAAACACTATACTAAATAATTTTAATTGAAATTAAATATTTAAAATATATATATTTTTTAAATATATAACATAATGTGGAAAATTTATCTAAACATAGAGCGTGGGAGCTTTTTCAAGCCCAACCTAAAAATTATGGGATGATCTCGCCTGCACGCCAGCTTGTTGGTAACACTGCATTCAGGTGAAAAAACAAAAACAACTATGGCTTTCCTGAATGCTGCTCTATGATATAGAATGAATTAAACTATTTTGGTTCTGTCATTCCTTCAATTTTACGTTGTGTGTTATTGTAGAATTTGATTTAGTGTCTTTTGTAGTAATTTGTTTTCCCAATTCAAGATGACTGAACCATTCCTGAATGATTTCACATCCTGTTTGACACTATTTATAGAGAGTCCAATTGAGTTAAGTTTGTGTTGCAATTGTTCTGTTTCAATTGCTCGCTCATTGGATCTGTGGATACTCTGCCTTCTCCAGTTATTTTTTTGTGTGGAGTTTTATATAGCCCTAACTAGACCCGAAGGTATCAGAGCGCTTTACATGAGCACCAGTTACATTACAGACGGTCACATTCATTTTTGTTAGGCACGGGGAGATTAAGTGATTTGCCCAGAATCAAAGAATGTTGAGCGTCCCTGCTGAGACTAGAAACCGGTTCCCCAGCTCCAAGGCCGACCCCCCTAGCCGTTAGGCCACATTCTCTCCCTGTTCTCAAAGTTCTTGCTTTGTCACTCCTTGCTCTTCGCCCTGCCGCTTGGCCAGACAGTTTGAAAGTTTTTTTGGGTGTCCTTCCAATTGGATATTATTTTCTGGAGCAACTCTAAACCTCCAGTGACATCCTTGCACCATTTGTCTATTTTCAGTCAATAAAGAGAGTTTGGTATGAGTTAAAGGCTTTTATTAATCAACCTTTTAGTAAATCATTTCTATTAGGTCACAAGTTAAATTCATCAATTTTAGTCATTAGAATCTTATTGGAAGTTAATAATCAATCAAATAAGCAACATTGCAATAAAATGCATTAAGCGTGTCCCATAAAGGAAGGTATCCTTATTCCTAAGAATAGGGGAGAAAGGAGTCAGTTGGAACCCATGAAGAGTTCTAGTTTGAGAGAGTAAGAGAAAGTGTAAAGCTTCAGCATGAAAGCAAGCTCAAATAGATGAAAAATAATTCAAAGCAGAACTTCTCATAAAGAGAGGTTCAATAACTCAGTAGAGTCTTAGAACTACATGGAATAGGGTCTGGGAAAGTCATAAAGACAAGTGGGATAGAATAATTGGTCTGGAAAAAGTGGTTAACCTACTCTAGGAACACACATTATTATAGACTACACATTCTGAAGTTTTGCAATTTGTTGCTTCTTCTTCTTTGGTCGGCCAATTAGCTTTTGGTGTTCTCCTGGGAACAGGATCTCTCCTTTTCTTCTCACCGGAATGCAGTAGTTCGCAGACAGCAATGTTAGGTTTGAAACTATGTTGCAACTACTATGAATTCATGCAGGTTACTTTCTCATTCAGGTCTTCTTTCCCACGGACAGACTACATCTCTAACCTCTAATAAAACAAGTAAATTACAAGAGATCAGGATCAGGTTATATGTTGCATCTCTATGCATGAACTTTTCATTACCCACTAAGGACAAATTTCTAATCATTTGTTAACAGTGATCTTTGTGTAAATAGAAACATTCTGTGAAAAGCATGAAAACATTTAAACAACATTTTTTTTAATGAAAGCATGTTCATGGAAAGGTAAAACAAATAAACATTTTATGTGTGTTTAAGCATGATAAGCAAATTAGTTTTCCAAGCAGTGTTACTTCAGCCATTTGAGGCCTACTACATGTAAATGTAACTGCATACTACAAATTTTCACATTTTAAAACACATTTTATTTTCATTAAAGCTTGCCCGTTAATACTGCACATTTATTATAAACTATATTATTTCGCGTTTTATTAAAAACACACCTACAATCCCCCCTCTGATGTTTATCTAACCATAACACTTTCCTAAAGTTCACTCTGATCCTCAGTGGAGTTCTCTCTCTTTCTTTTCAAGCTCTCATATTGTTTTGCCTTCTTGTATTCTCAATTGATGCGATCATTTATTTCTCTTTCTCTCTCTATTCTTTCTTTCATTTCTCTATTTCTTTTGTTAATGTAATATCTACGGCCTTTGAAGAAAGCAAACAATGTCAACAAACAAAGCCCTACTATTAATATTGGCATAAATATACCCTTCAGAATTCCTCCTCCAGCAGCAGCAAACCAGTTGCAATGGTATAAATTCCCTTTCCAAAGTTTTCTAAAATTTCAGGAGTCTCTAATGGTTTTAATTCAGGTTTCAGATCAGAAATGATCTTTGCAAACTCTTTAATTTTCTTACTTTCATTGGGCATGTATGAACAACAATGCTTAGCTTTCAGCATTTTGCAGACTACGCCTTTTTCTGTGAATAAAATGTCTAATGCTAAGCGATTTTGCAAAACCATTGAACTAATAGCTAATAATTCTGTATTTACAACAAATAAAGCTCCAGAAATACTAGTTGCCAGTTTGTCAACAACTGTTGAAAGGTTTCTAAACTTCTCATCATTTGATATAACCCCTACTGGTGGTGTGATTGCTCCAAAAATGTCTCCAACTCGTTGTGTTCCATCACCTACTCTACGTATATGTCTGTGTTGTGGTGTCATTGTTATAGCATCTATACTATATACATGATACATATTAGGAAACAAAAATCAAGCAATCAGTCAATCAGGCGGTACTTATATAGCACAGCTTATCACCCGGGAGGGTATCCAGGAACTGTGCTGTGGGTATCAGTTGAAAAACCAGATCTTGAGTCCTTCCTGAAGTGAGTCAACAAGGGTGTCAACGAGGGTGCTGTACAGCGGTGGAGGGGAATGGTGTTCTAGGACTTGGCGGCAAGGTGGGAGAAGGAGCTTCCTCTAGTGCGGCAGAGGCAGATTCATGGTATCTGAGCGAGGGCGAGGTGAGCAGAGAGGAGGTTCCTGGGAGGTAGGTGGAAATTCAGGCTGTGGTTCATGTAGGCAGGTCCTTGATAGTGGAGAGCTTTGTAGGCGTGGGTCAGGAGCTTGAATTGGCATCTCTTCTGGATGGGGAGTAAGTAGAGGTCTTTTAGGGGTTGGGTGATGTGGGTTCTCTTGGGCAGGGTGAGGTTCAGCCTGGCTGCTGCATTCTGGATCATCTGGAGTCTTCTCCTGAGTTCAGTGGTGATACTCGCATAGAGTGCGTTGCTGTAGTCCAGTTAGCTGGTGATGAGGGCCTGGGTCACAGTTTTCCTGGTGCTGATGGGGAGTCACTTGAAGATTTTGTGGAGCATGTGGAGGGTGTGGAAGCAGGCTGAGGAGATGGCGTTGACCTGATGTTTTTGGTGGCTGACGGGCAGGTGAACTCTCTGACGATAGTGAAGAGTTCCTTGGTTTGGTTGGCGTTGGTCTCGATCCGGTGTGTTAGGGCCTCCTTTTTCATGGCTTTGAGCTGGCAGTGGTAGTCGTTGAGGGCAGAGTTGAAGGTGGCCTGGTCATTGTTGTCCCTGCTAGTTTGCCATCTTCTTTCGAGTTGTTTACATCTGCGTTTCAATATGCTAAGTTACAGGGTGTACCAACTGGGTCGCTTGGTAGATCTGTGTGTTTTGGCAGGTTTGGTGGGAGTGACTCAGTCAGCGGCACTGGTGATCCAGGCGTTGAAGTTCTCTACTGACTGGTTCAGGTCGGTGGTGATGTTGGACTGGGTGCTGCTGAGGGCGTCGGTCTGTTGGTGAGGAAGGAGGTGCTGTGGCAGTTGGGGGTGTGTGGGGAGGTCTGGTGAAGGTGAAGTGTACAATGGAGTGGTCGGGCCAGGTGATTTCGGTGGTGTGGCTGTATCTGATTCTGTTACTGGCCGCGAAGATGGGGTTCAGCATGTGTCCTGGTTTGTGGGTGGGGTCTGTGACCAGCTGCTTGAGGCCGATGTTGTCCAATCATTCCTGGAGGTTGGTGGTGATGGTGTCAGTGGGGCCATCCAGGTGGAAGTTGAGGTCTCCCAGGAAAGGTAGTGTTCGGCGTCGATGGCGAGCGGGGCGATGAATTCAGCAATGGCATCGCTGAGGCCAGTTCGTGGTCCTACAGGTCTGTAGACGAGGGTACCTTTGATGGTGGTTTTGTCATCAGTGCAAAGCTGGAAATTCATGTGTTCCATGATCGGCGTGATCATGCCTGCGTGATAGTGCAGATGACGGATTCTTTGTGTACGATAGCAATGACACCCCCTTGCCTGTTGGCACGGTCATGGTGTTTCATCTTGTAGCCGATGGTTGTTGAAGTGGCGATGTGTGGGACGGATTCGGGGAAGAGCCAGGTCCCTCTAATGAAGGTCACGTCGGGGGCAAGGGTGAAGATGGTGTCTCAGACTTCAATGGCGTGCTTGCAGAGCGACCTGTTGTTGATCAGGAGCTAAATAGCAAATACCCTCACAATCATCTGGTAATTGGAAATAAGTATCTTGTCCACAAACAAAATAGACTCCAGGAACTACTGGTTTTTCTCCTTTTAAAATTTGCCATGTACCTCCCATGATTTTAAATATGTGTGCACAACTACTAATCCCTACATT
This sequence comes from Calotriton arnoldi, assembly GCA_963921515.1. Lineage (NCBI taxonomy): Eukaryota > Metazoa > Chordata > Amphibia > Caudata > Salamandridae > Calotriton > Calotriton arnoldi. The sequence continues at coordinate 720,885 of CAWUFW010001738.1, read as the reverse complement.
CCACTTCTACTTTGGGTTCTTCTTTTGTAAACATATATTTTCCCTTTTTGTCTTCTGTCTAGTTTCAGTTTAGGATTAACCATTTTCTTTTTAACACATTTTCTTCTTTCTTCCAAACGTTTTTCAGAACATTTTCCTCCCTATTCTTGCTATGTGAAATGATTGTGCTCCTTCCCTATAATGTCATAATGAATACTTTCTCTAAAGGTTTCATTAAGCAGGTTACATTTTTTCACAAGCCGTAGCACTATCTATAGAAAAGGATGGTCTAAAATAATACCAAGCTGTATCCTATTCTTTTGCCTGTGGGTGTTAATTCATGCTCTACACAATGGTACTCTTGAAAGGTCCAAATCATAATTTGAATAAAAATATTCAAAGTGTTCCTCCCTATACACTTATGTCAGCAAACCACTACATGTTATTGCATATGACAAAGGTATATGGTGGTAAGTCACCTCTTCAGCAGCAGATTAAGGTAAATTGGCGCAGACATAACAGTCCTTTGTGTTAAATGTCTGTGTGTATTCTTGAACTAATCTAGAATAAACATTAGTTGAGTAATCCTCTTGTTTGTAACTTGTGAATGTTGCCTTTAATTTTATTTAATCTATTGTGTGTATAGCTGTCATAGGCGCAAGTGTTGACCTTATCTCCATATCTGGTGTAAAATAAAACCTGACCAATACTATTATGATCAGTAATACTGCTACTAAAAATATAATACCCATAATAATCTTGCATCTATTTCTGGTTAGACAATACACGTTTGTCTGTAATCAGATCATTTAAGCAAAATATACAGCATTTAATTCAAAGGTTCAGTTCAGATCGTTCCAAGCAGTTTCTTTTTGCTGTTAGTTTCTTTAAGGAGTCTCTTTTAACCGCTTAACCGCGGCGGCAATTCCGCCACGGTGCGGCGGTTTAGCGGAGTGGGCGGGGCCGCGTCGGCCAACGGACGTTCGCAGCACTACAGAGGTAGTGCTCGCGACGGCCGTTGGCCGACAGACGCACGCAACGGGTTAAACAGTCTCTTTATTTACAGCAATCTTCGCAAAGTGAACCTTAACCCTACTCCGTGTTCTTCTAAAATGTTATCCCTACTCTTCTACAACAGCCATGGGCCTAGGGAAATCTTCGTACAACAAAAAAAGAAATATTTTATTAGTCTTTTGCATTTTCTCAATCAGGATTGCCACTCTTGTTTCTTTTCAAAAATCTTTTTTCGAATAGATTTTATCAGTTTTGTTTTAGAGTGATGTCATGAGGGTTCATACGGTTCAAATCTCAAAGGAAGCAAGTCTTTCACTGGCACATTTAACACTTGATTTTTGTAGCATGTCCATTCAGGTGCAGAATAACTTTAACAAGGCACTCGTGCTCTTTTCGACCTTCTTGGTGTTCTCTTATACGGCTGTGTCACTTATACTGCTCGACTCTGTCTCCTCAGTAATTGTTGTCAGTATGCGATCAACTGACACACTTGATCTTAATTTCCTTGGACCACATTTTGTGGCCATTCAGCATTTCGGGTGACTATTCTCTTTCCAGTACTTGTTCCTTCATCCGGATCCTCTGTTGTTTCTTGTGCAGTCTCAACTGTTCTCTCAGGTTGAGATCTTGTCTCTTCTATTTCTCTTTCAGAGACTTCAATGCCACTTTGCGAAATCACAGGAACCTGGATTGGTGCGACTCTTAGCAGATCTTCACCCCTTTCTTCTTCTCGCTATTGTGATTCTTGTGATACTGCTCCTTGCAGTTGTTCAGCTTGAGGTGATTCAGACACCAGTGCTCTACTTTCAGGCTCAAAGAACACTAGTTCTTCTTATAGATTCCTTACTCTTTGGGTGTGCGAGGCATACACCCAGTTTGGTACTATGGCACATTTAACAGCTGTATTCGTGATGAGTTTCACAAGGAAGGGGACTTTCCATCTTGGTTCCACACAAGACTTTTGAATGTGCTGAGGTCATGGCGATTGTTCTTGATGGGGGTTTAAGGTAACAACTGGGTGAGAGACAGAATGCACCACATCAGCCAATCCTTTGCAGTAATCGAGTATCATGTCATTTATGATGTTCAAAAGTGCATTTGCAGGTACAGAAGGCAGTCTCATCGCATGCCCTATCAAGATCTCATGAGGGGTAACCCGGTCCTTTTTTCAGGAATACTTCAAAGACTCATCAACACCAGAGGAAAAGCAGCGGGCCATTTCATTGATATTGATAACTTTTGCCAATCAGACGTTATGGTTCCGTTGAGCTGTTCAATAATTCCAGAGGCTTCTGGTCGATAGATACAGTATAATCTCTGCTTGATCTGTAAAGCTGCATGAAGCATTCTTAGGATGTCAATATTTAAATGAGTCCTATGATCTGATCCCAGGGAAACTGTTAATCCGTACCTTGGTATCAACTCCCACAACAGCAATTTAGCTACAGTGAGACTGTCATTTCTCCGTGTTGGGTAGGCTTCCACCCATCGAGAGAAAATGCACACTATAACCAGGACATATCTCAACTTGTTCACTCTGGCGGTCTCCCGACCTATTACGACTAGGGCAGTCGGGCCGCCCTGGGACCACCGCAACCGCCAGGGAACCGCTGATCCCTGGCTGTTGTGTGGCGGTCGTGAGGCCGCAATATGCATGGAGGATTGGCCGCCGTCCCGCCAAACATGTTATGAGTTTCTTCTCTGCCATGGTTTTCATGGTGGAGAGCTTGCCATGAAAACTGTGGTGGAGAGGAAACAAAGGGGGCCCTATAGACCCCCCTGGTACCTCTCGCCATGTGGATGCCCCCCTGTGTGCTTGCACTCCAGTACCTGCATGGCATGGACTGCAGCAGTCCATGCTGTGCAGGTACTGCCTTTGTCATTCCAATTGTGGTGCCTATGTCATAGGCACCACCCTGAGAACACCAATGAACTGCCCGCCAGACCAGGAGAAAATTCCTGATTTGGCGGGAGGTTCCTACATGGGTTTGATGGTGTAGGAGTGGGGCAGTCCCACTCCCGCACCGCCAAACTCATAATAAGGCCTTAGTGTTATTGGTGTTCTCTTTCCCACATTCATCTGTTGACATGTCGCAACAACAGTGGCACAATTCTTTTGCAAGCATCCTGAATCTGAGGTTAAGCCAATTCTGTCTGAATAACCTCATTATTGCATTTTTTCCTAGATGTGTGTGACCATGGGAATGTTGTGTCATAGGAAACAAGAAGCTATCTCGCAACACTGATCTTCCATCTCCTGACATACAAATGTCATTTGCATTTTTCTCACATCCTGCTCTGATCCAGCCCTGCTTTTCTGCTTCTGAAACATTTTCCTGCAATGCTTTGAGTTCTTCCCATGTATCAGCTATTGACAACAATTTTGAATAGAAAGTATCTTCTTCTGATTCATTTGTATAAGCCCCATTAAATGCAGGCCACAAGTGCACAATACCGTACAACTTCGTCAACATATCTCTTTCCGACTGTGACATAACCATTGCCACTTCAGTGAGCTGCACATTTAACCACTGACATTTCTTTTGGCAAGCGCAATGCTCCGAGCAGGTTTCTTAAATGTTCCCCATTCCTGATTGGGGTTTCAGATGAGGTCATGAAACCTCTTTCTGACCATAACTGTCCAAAATCATGGACAACACTAAAGCCATACTGACTATCTGTAAATGTAATCACTCTCAGTTGGGCTGTTAGACTGGAAGCTCTTGTAAGGGCAATTCATTCTGCAACTTGTGCTGAGGTAATACCTCAAAGCCATGTAGCTTCTACAATTTCTTGAATTGTGCAGACAGCGTAAGCTGCTCTCAGGGCCCCTTCATTGTTTCTCAAACATGAGCCATCTACAAAAATTACATAATCAGGCTCAATCAAAGGTTCATCTTTTATGTCTGGCCTTGGCTTGGTTCATAAGTCTGTGACATCTAGACAAGAATGCTCAACTTCATTTCCATTGAAATCTTCATTTATGGGCAACAAGGTTGACAGGTTTAAAATTTGGCAGGGTGTCAAAATAATATTCTTGTTAGCACGTACTTGCTGTTCATATTTTGTGAGCTACTATTGGTCATCTACTGGATCTTTGTTCTGCTGAGCAAAATTTCCACGGAGTGAGGGACCATAACAGTTAATGGGTGCCCCATCACTATGTTCTCATACCTCTCAATGCTGACTCCAACTACCGCGATGGCTTTAAGACAGATGGGCAGTCCTGCAGCTACACAGTCATGGGTAGTTAAAAAATAAGCTACAGGTCTTCGTGCATCTCCATGCATATGAGTAAGCACTGAGAGAGTGACGCCCTCCCTCTCACTTTAAAACATTGTAAACATCTTACTGTAATCAGGCATTCCTAGTACCGGGGCATGACAGAGACTTTCTCTCAGCTCTGAGAAGGCATGCATGCAGCTGTCATCCCATGGTACCAGATCTAGGAAAGCTTTTAAGCACTCGTTGTCCCATGGAAGTGAATCAGGTACATTTTTGTGTGTTAGCCTCAGGAAAGGCTTAGCAAGTAGGGAAACGTTTTGTATCCACGGACTACAGTAGCCAACCATTCCCCAAAAAATTCTGACTTCTCTTTGTGTTATGGGTGGATTCATTTGAAGGATGGTCTCACCTCTCTCTGGGCATACTTTCCTCACTCCTTTCTCAATGATATGTCCCAAGTATTGGACTTCCTTCTGACAATATTGCAGTTTACCTGGAGACACTTTGTCTCAGCCAGGTGAGTTAAAAAAGCAATCCTATCCTGTCTGCAAGCTTCTTGTGTATCTGATGCCACAAGTAGGTCATTAATGTACTGCACTAGAACTGAATTGTAAGGCATCTGCAGAGATTCAAGATTCTTTTTCAAGATTTGATTAAATATTGATGGGCTCTCTGTATACCCTTGTGAAACTTGCCACCATGCCAAAACCCTCTCTAGAAATACAAACGAGAACAAGAACTGGCTGTTCCCATGCAGTGGTACAGAGAAGAAGGCCTGGAAAAAGTCCACAATGGTGAAACATTCTGCAGTGCATGGAATCTGAAAAAGTATGGTGTCTATTTTTGGCACTATGGGACAACATGAGACATCTATGCTGTTAATCTTTCGAAGGTCCTGCACAATCCGATATTTATCACTGGGCTTCTGCAAACCCATGATCAGTGATTTGCATGGACTTCCGACAATTTCTCTTAAAGTCCCTTTTCTCAACATGTCCTCAATTACGAGAGTTATTTCTGCAATTGTTTCTCTGGGGGTCAATTTATATGGTGGTGCTCTTGGATACACTGCATTAGGCTTCACTGTAACTCGGACAGGTTCTACACCTTTAATCAGTCTGATCTCTTTCCCTGTGAAATCCCACACTTCTGGGTTCACTGTCTCTTTTAAATCGGGAGGCAATTTTTCAACAGTCCTCACTGGGAACAATCCTACAGCTATTTCTTGTCGGGACATTTTAAATTCAGCATCTTCATTATGTGTTTGAAATTCCATACCATTCGGTGTACAGTAAATAGTGCAATTTAACTTGCACAAAAAATATCTCCCTAACAGGTTTTCAGGGCTAGAATCAGAGACAGAGAATTGACGATTTCCCTCAATTGAGCCTATTTTTACAGGGACCTTTTTTCCGAAACTGAGTTTGTGATCTGTTTGTTTGAAACTCCTACAACTTGGATCTTCTTTCCTGAGAGGGGTAGGTTTGGGACTTTCGCTTTTCTAACAGTGGATTTGGTAGCACCGGTGTAAATCAAAAATGACACTTGGTCACCATTAACTTCTCCTTCTACAAATGGTCCACTCTGGTTTACCTCCAAGACTGTGCCAAGCACGCAATCTTCCTCCCCCCAGACACCGTCGTTGGGAATTAACAGAGCCGGAATCGTCATTGTCTAGCATTGGTAACTGTTGAAATGTGTTCTGATTCTGGTTCTGGATTGGGTTTAGATTTGCTTTGGGCATCTGATTCATATTAAATCTAGGGTTTCCCATATTTTGTGGGACCATCTAGACTTGTAGAACCTGCACCATTCGAAGCTGTTTCTGCATTGACACTTGCATCTTCTGAACTGGTACATTCTGCATCTGTATTTTATTCCTCCATTCATTTGACCATTTCCATTCATTCTATCTGGATTAAGTCTACACTCCTTCTTCCAATGCCCGATCTTATTACAGAGTTGACAAGGGGTCCTTTTCTTCAGCTTTACAACATCTACAGCAGAATTCGGATCAACCGGAACACCTCTAGATCTACCTTGTAAAACACCAAATCCTTCTTGAGTACCTTGTACTCTGGCTTGTAAACCAACACCTTGCATGCCACCATGATTTCCTGCAAAGATCTAGTTCTGAAAACCTTTCTGAGCAAACTTCATCTCAGCTAGCATGAATTTCTCCTTAAGCTTTTTCTGCTTCATCTCTTGTTCGTCACTGCAATACTTTGCATACCTCAGAATCTCATCCAATGATTTTGTCTGCTAGCAAATCAAACTCTGTTGTATGTGCATACTGATCTCTAGTCTTATACAATAACAAACTCAGACACGAAAAATCCCATGTCACTCTGTTCAGGATATTCCCTTCCACTGTGTTGTTGAAACATCTGAAGCAAATGCTCATAGTAATTATGCACTGATTCTTTTGGCAGGTTCTTTTGGTCTTTACCCAATCAATACCTTTCAGAGGAACCTTGCTTTTCAGAAATGTAATCACTGCTTCATATTTTGCCATGACTACAAGAGATGGTGCATTAGTGCAAGAAGCCCTTCATGCGGCCATTGCACTGCAACTTTACACTCAGCCCACAAATCATTTGGCACTACAGTATCAAAGAATGTATTCAAATCAATCCACAGCACTTTTGAACTTTTAACAAATCTACCAACTTGTGTGTGCCACTGTATAGACTTGCCTCTCAACTTCGGAAAATTATTCGTAAATGCTGCAAGATCGCTAATGTTCCAAGGTACATGAACATATGCTCCTTCTTGTATTTCTCTCAACTGATAAGCCAAAGCTTCTCCATCATCTGGGGGACCTGTCGGTGGTATGTTATTTGCTTAATCTACCTCCGGTTGTTTCTTTTTCTTCTCATTCTTCTTTGCCCATTTGCTTTCTAATTTCTCAAAATCACTCCATTTATGAATGCATTTAACTAATTCAGTAATGTGTAATCACATTCCTGAAGAAGCATTGTCTCCATAGCCTCATCATCCAACTGTACTCTGAAACTTTTCTGAAATGGTACGTTTTTTGTAATATCAACTTCATATTTTCTGGCTAAATCTGTCAATTTATCATGAGTAACTGCTGTATGTCTTGCAATTTAATTGCACAAATTCATCAACTTTTTCTTCTGGTCTTGATTCACATGCTCAAGATCTAAATATCCTCTGATTTATTTCCTCTATTTCTATTTTTCAATCTTGGAACATTTAATGGTCTCTCCTGCTCTGTCTATTGTGTGGTGAGAACCTAAATTTCTGTCTTTTTATTCTCTGCCATTTCTTCAAACCATGAGGGAAAAATCCCATCTTCATTTGGTCTCACCCTGTGTTATCGGTGTCGTAAAGATAAGCCTTCTCCCTACTCTTAATGACTGAACTGTTTGCGGTGGTGTCCAAGCGGCAATCTGTGAATTCTGCGACGTCGGGATAAACCCTTTCACAGGCGCTCTTCCAACAGCTCCTGGAGCTACTGTATTTAGAACAATATTAATCGGAGCAGTCCTTGTGTGAATCTCTAATGAGATTGCTGTTATAACCCTTGTAGCGGGTGCTGGGACAGTTACAATAGAAGCAGTAACACCTGGAGGCATTACTGTAGGAACATTCTCAATTCGTGTAGGCACACCATTTGATATAATAGGTTGTACAATAGACTGTGTCATCTGTAATGGCCTTTCGATTTGCATCACATTCGGATCAATATGGGCTGTAGCCACTGTCACCTTAGGTGTTGAAGTACTCTCAGTATTTGGGCCCATATAAGGTGGTGGACCTGCGACCAACAATGCATCCAAAATGTCATCCCCTGAATCACTCTCAGAATCTGATTTCTTTGCAGCTCGCTCATCAGCTTTCCCCTTTGTCTCTTTCTTTTTTGACTTCTCAGGTTTATCAGGAGTAATGGCTGGATACAGCCTAGTTCATTTGACTATAGATTTCCTCCATCTCTGTTGTTCCTCATCTCATCGATAATCTGCATAATTATGCACTGCTCTCTTAGTTTTATTCTGGTATTTCTCTTTCCTTAGCATGTGCTGTTTTTTTTCTAAATGTTTATTTCTTTGTACTGTGTGGGTCTAGGTGGTGGCTTCATATTGTATAACTTTTCTCTCAGCCTCTCAATAATTCTCAGTTCAAATGTATCATATTTTTGGAAAACTCAATGGACCCTCATTTTCTGTGATCTTGCACCATTGACGAAGCCACAAGCATGTATGCAACCCATATTGTTGTCATAAAATGTGCAGGTGTACCCTCGGGAGGCGCCTCTTCACCTTTCTATACTGGAATCGTCACATCACCTCTCACAAAACTCTTAAATCCTTTAAAACATTTCATGATTTCAAACTATTCAACAAATCGCAAACAACATAAGTTAGATGCTCAAATTGATTCTATTCCGTAAATGTCAGATTTCTTTTCTCCAATCCTGTTCAAGCTTTAATACTTGGAGACTCGTTAACCAATCTCAGTGCGGCACTTACACAGCAATTGACCTATAACAGCGTGGCACTCTGTGTCATCATCAACCAATAGCAGTGCAACAGCACACCAACCAACCAATCACAGCTCGGCACACTATGACATACAAACTCACCCCCCTTTACAATTTTTCTCTTGTACTCACAATTCTACAACTTTAAGTAAACATAAATAACAAATCTTTGCCTGCTCCTCTACAGAGAACAAAATCAATTTAACAATAGGAAGACTTTTAAGCCTTCTGACTTTTTCAAACAGAACGATTTTCACACACGCTAATCAAATCTTGACAAACAGTAAATCACTTTAATCAATGTAGCTCACCTTTTGCGCAATTAGGGTCTACCAACATCAATCAATATTAGTACTTTCACAGCAGTTCGTTACAGTCTCTATCTCAATTGTGTGGTCGACTGTACCTCACGACCTACACCACAAATCTCTAGCAGACAAGAAAAATCACAAAATGTATTCCACACTTATCTAAATATCCCAGGATCTTAGGCCACGTCGAGCTGTATAACCTCTTCAACCTCTTCACAATAAGCACATAAACATCACCAATTCATTTGGAACACATACGCCAATACCTCACAAATAAAACACAATTATCACAGTTCACAAAGCATAACCCTATTAATACTCACACCTCCAATACAGCAACTGCCTTCAAAACCGCACCTTGTCAGTCTTTAAATTCTGTGCTTTGGGCTATGGGACTCAGGCATTACTGTAGCTCGGGGTAATTATTTATAGCTCCTCTTCTCAGAACGTAACCCGTCCTCCTTCTACCAAGTTTGCTGGAGCAGGAATCAGTTCACATATTATAATGTATCTCGGTTTACCACCGCACAGGCTAATTCCCACTCTGGATAGCCAGGGCAATGGATCTTTGCCATTGTTTTAGAGAAGAGGAGAGCTGAATCATCACACAGATTATAATCACAATCATTTGTCTAATTTCAGTCAATAAAGACAGTTTGGTATGAGCTAAAGGGTTTTATTAATCAACCTTTTTTTGAAATCATCTTTATTAGGTCACAAGTTAAATTCATCAATTTTATTTATTAGAGACTTAATAGAAATCAATAAGCAATCAAATAAGAAAAATTTCAATAATATGCATTAAGCGCGTTCCATAAAGGAAAGAATCCCTATTCTTAGAATATGGGAGAAAGGAGTCAGTTGGAACATATAAAAAAAAAAAAATTTATTCGTGTTTAAGCATTCTAAGCATATCAGCCATTTGAGGCATAGTATGTGTAAATGTGACTGCATACTACAAATTTTTGCATTTTGAATGCATTTTATTTTTATTAAAGCTTGCACGTTAATATTTCACATTTATTATAAACTATATTATTTTGCGTTTTGGTAAAAACGCACCTACAACGTCAATGATTTAAGTCACGCTTAAAAATCCTGAAATACTGCATATATTCATAAGATCCAATTATGTTCTGCAACCTATGTGTGATAGACACTGGAACTACTGCCCTCCATACAGCACCACTCTGCATATGTTGCTAGTGCTCTCTGGTTCTCCTCAACCATATCATGGAGACGCCATTATCCTTTGGTATCCATGAAAGTACAATTAGGCAAATTTAATATAGCAGCACTACCAGCAGCAGTGCATCTCCATATGGAGTGCTTTAATGGTGTGCACAGATTATTTTTAGGTGGGCAGAAACAATATGCCCTTACTTGGAGTGTCAACAATCCTGGCATGTGAGAACTATACTGCGGCCATTACATGAACATAAACATTTCTAATATATTGTCAACTCTGCCACGAATTGTTTCATCCCTATGAAAGTAACGTGAAGATTAATAAATGCAGCTCTTTTTTTACTCAGTAAAGTGCAGTTCAATTTTGCGTAAGCTTGTGTTAAGCATGCATTAGTATGTTTACTATATCTGGACTTTGGACATTGTGGTGCTTGACATAATCCACACCTTGCTCTTGGTTTTAACCTTTAAGCCTTCCACATTTACCTTGCTGAATGCACAACCTGGATTTTGGACTACCCCCTGGTAGCTTGGGTAGCGGGCAGCTGTCATCTATTTTACAATTTGTGTCATCTCATACACACCAGCATACCACCATATTTCAGTTCAGGTAAGTAATTTTTTTTAACTTGTTTCTGTCTGCTTGCAGATTAAATTAATACTCTGTATATCCTTGCCGCGTTTAATTGACAATTACAGATCATTTTACTGAACTCCTTTTTTAACTTATTTTGTCAAAAAAGAGCCATGGCTTTAGGGGCCGCTTGAGTGGAGGTGAGTCTGCTGCCACAAGAAGTACCAACAGCTTGTTCAAAAGCTTTAATATAAGCTACACATTCAGTATTATTCAATATTAATTGCGTATTCTTTTTTTAATTGATATTGGTTAAAGATTGAGCGTTTATCACTGTCATAACATGTCTTACCCCATGGTGATTACAATCGGGCAGTGAAGTGAGCATTATCTTGCAACAATAACAAACATTTAGAAATCGTCATATTTCCCCCATCAGACCATTCATTTCTGCTTCGTTTCATTGGGTACGGGCCAGGTCAGAGTCACACTTTTGTCTTGATGTGGCTTACTCTTGTTATAAACTTTAGTCAGGTGTGAAAGCCTTTATATAACTCCCACCTTCTTGCTCATGGTCAACTCATATTAATTTTCCCTGTGATTAGTATATGCAGTCTCAGAGACAGGTTATAGTGTAAATTATGTGTCTAGGGAGTTGCTTTCTACTAAACTCGTCCTCATGGCAGCCTTTCATCTGATTTGGGTGCTAGTGTAGCAAAACATTGTACCAATAGAGAATTGTATTATTAACACTTACTGTAAGGAAACAAGCTTTTTACAGGTTTACCCCCACTTTTACCCCCATTTCGACTCTAGGTACTGGTGTAATGGCTATGACATGCCCTGAGCCCTGCTAAACAGGACTCAGTACATGTGATCTGACCCTGAAAATTGTGCATGCTTAATTGGCTTGTCCCCAGTTGGCATTGCCTAACTTACTAGTGAAGTACCTAGTATATGGTACCAGGGGTATCCAGGGCCTGTAAGTTAAAGGGTCCCCAAGGGATTGCAGCACTTGTGCTACCCTGAGTGGGACAAGGTAAAACATGGCTCCCAGACTGCCACCGCAGACTGGAATGGCACATTTAAACTGCTAACAAGACTTTGGGGCCGATTCCGATCTCGGCCGGTAGGGCTCCGAATCGGATTCGGCTTTACCGGATCCGATTCGGAGCCCTGTTTCCCGACCGAACCGTACGCGGGTCCGGCCGAGCGAGTACGATGTGAAATCGCTGACCGACTCGTCCGGGCGTCCCGACCGCTCGGACTCGACTCGCACCGCGCAATGGAGACGTTTCCCGGCCGGGTAAGTATGATGCGCGCCGCGAGCAGTCCGACCGAGCCGCGCACTCCGGCTCGTAAGAGCTGTCGGAGCCGTACTTTGGGGGTCCGTGTCGGACCCCCCTGTACGCGTAGCTGCGCGAGTCGCACACAGGGGGGACCCATGGGTCCCCCTACCTGTGCGTGTACGGCGCGAATCGCTTTGCCGCGTACCCGCTGTAGGGGGCGCCCTTGTCCGACTCGCACCCATTGAGTCAATGGGAGCCCGCGTACGCGTTGTACGACCGGCTCCCATTGACTTCAATGGGAGTCCGACCGACTCGAGTCCGATAACATACGGACGCATCGTACTCGTTCGGTCGGACTGCACGGGTCCGATTCGGTCGGAAATCTCTCCGGGTCCGGCTCGGTCGGAGAAATTTCCGGCCCGAATCGGAATCGACCCCTTTGTCGTTTAAGGTAATGGCAAAGCCCAAAACTCCATTTTTAATTTAGTAAGAACTAATCAACCTAAGGCAGGGTGCTGTATGTTAAAAAGTGGAACATGTACTTTTACATGTTCCAGCAGTAAATCCCCTAAATTGTCGTTTTTACTGTGGAAAGGCTAGTAGCCCCATTGGCAAGTACAGAGTTACAGGCTGACATTTCAAAGTTGGTATAGTAAGGTATCAAAATAATCAATGGTTAAATCGAATTTAATGTCACTGGTGGGTCAAGTGCAACTGTAGAAGTTGCTACTTTAGTTGCCCAAGGTGTCCACTGCCTGTTTGCTCCGGGTCTATCCTGCAGACAACTTTATGCCCTCCTGGAGACACATGCTAATGACTCCCAGGAAAGATAACAATAGAGGCCTGTCATTGGAGGAGGTGTTACCTTTCCCAGGCAGGAAGTCACACGAGTATCCACCTTTGAAGGGCAAATAGAGAACACCTTGGGGTGGGGTTGCTCTATTGTTTAGGCAGGCAGACTGGCAGTAGAGACAGGGAAGGTAAAGCCAATTGTCAAACTGGTTTTCCAGGGGCATGTAGCGCCCTTTGTAGCCACACCGTTGGGTTGGGCTAGGGAGCTACACATTCCAGGAGAGGTGCCCTGCCATATTGGAAGTCAGTAGAATGATGAATCCTGAGATGGCCAGATGTCAAACTTCACAAGAAGTGGCCATCAGGTGGGAGGGAACCTGGTAGCCTATTGGCTACCATTCGCATCCTGTCCTGAGGGCATTTTCTGAGCAGAAATAGGGCACCCCTGACACCCAGTTATCGACCGAGGAAGGATTGGCCTCTGACCGCGATACTGGGTGACTGGTAGTCCAGTGGTGACTGGAGTTCTGCCAGCACCAGAGGACTACATGGGACGTCTACCCTGTGACAAGGAGCACCTCATCCCCTACATGGACTGAGGAGTAGTTGCAGCAAGACCCTTGTCAAATGCAGCACATTCACAGCATCCTTTGAGCGTCCTCAGCATCCTTCATCACTTACATCAGGACCACTTCTATAGAAAAGCTCTGCAAAGGATAAAAGTGCTTGGAACTGCCTAAAGACAGCTTCACCTGCTGAGGTAACTGGTTCTGCTGACCCTGCTGGTCCCTCCTGACTGGCTCTCTACTGGCGCTGGTCACCTAAAATGACTCTAAGTGACCACTTTACAGCTAGCCCAAACTTTTTGTTGAAAACGTTTCTACGTGTCAAATTTGTTGAATTTGCCAATACTTGTTCATTGTTAAGTGAAATGCTTTGATTTACTATACCTTGTAAATTATATATCTCCAGAACCCTGTGGTGGATTTTTTTCATTGTGGTGTCTAGAAATACATACAAATACAGTCTATTATTATAAATTGATATTGCATTTCTTTAGCATTCTGTTGATTTCTATTGCAGTTGTTTTTGTGCTGTTTAAATACTTTAAATACTTTACACTTCAGAGCCACAGCTACCCAGGGTTGAGCTGAAGGTTTGATAAACAAACCTAAGGGCAAGTGATTTACACAGTGAGGTCGCACAATCACACCATCTAATTCACCCCATTTCCTCACACTTACCTAACACGTTTTGTTATTCATCTCGTGTTGATGTTGTCTTACGAATACTTACCTGGACGTTCCATGTTCTGCTTGTTCTTCAGGGATGTTTGTTGCTAACGGTGCTGGAGACAGCTGTGTCAGTGCTTCCTTGGAGTGGCATAACAGGGCATGGGCTTCCACTTTAATCAAATAAACTTGGATTTGGAACTTCCTTCAGTGTCTGCTTAATTTCCACATTTAGCGATGAGGATCCTTTGCCTGTGGGGGTCCACGGTTGTGCTGAGAGGGCCGCCCCTGCCTCCTGACTTCATTGCTGCTCTCTCTGCATTCTGGACACCTCTGTGGGTGTTGGTTTCCTGTCCCTGCTGCCTTCTTTGGTCTGGCGTAATCGTCCTGTTTGGAGTCCACCGTCCTTGGCTCTCCAGTACATGCTTTCGGCTCTGCGCTAGCCATTGCTGCCACTAGCTGTTGTACTTCATGTGCTTTGCTGCACAGCTGCCTGGATTGCATATGCACTGGACCTTACGTGCCCTGATATTCAGCTGCCTGGGTTGCATGTGATCTGGTCCTCACACGCCCTGCCACTCAGCTGCCTGGATTGCATGTGCTCTTGATAACATCTACTATGAGCGTCAAGCCTCATGTCATCTCTTCACGGAGTGACCATTTTGGAGTGGGCACACTTCTTGACATGCTGACCTCTCCATGTTGTGTTGTCTGGGCGTGGCAGCCATCTTTATTTTCTTGGTTTCATCTTTCACCAAAGTTAATCTTCCTGAGTGGCCCAACTCCTGCCTCATTCACAATTGTATTCTGTCTCATCTCTTATTCAGAGCTCCTCAGGAGGTTATGTTGGCCTTTCTGTGACATCAAGTCCTGTTTTTGTATTTTCTCTAGCACAGCATTTGTACTTTGTGATTGTCAGAACCCACCTGACCTGTGCTGGTTCAGCAGGGGACTCTGCCTTGCTCATTATCCCCAGGAGGCTCCCACTCCTGGATGGTCGGGGGGCTTCTGTACCTGTTTTCGCTCCCGACATGTTTCCTGGGCGGTTTCCTTGCCACAGCAGCATCCAGAAATCACGCTGAGATCACGTGTGAGACATTGCGGGAGTGCATACTCATGCATTATATGGCTGCTATCTTGGTCATGACAAATGCGCTTGGTTTTAAGTCCACATGGTGGAAGGTATTTTCACAGCGCATCCTGCTTTTTGCCCCGTTTTTTGCCCGAACTGCCGGTACTCTGGCAGTCTGCTCCCCTCTTGCATTGGATTCCTGACACTCCTTGTTGGCAGTCTGCTCCCCTCCCGGATTGGATTCCTAGCACTCCTTGTTGGCAGTCTACTCCAGTCCCGCATTGGACTCCTGTTGCTTCTTCTTGGCAGTCTGTCCCCTCCCTCATCCTGCGTGAGCGGCCTGGTATCCCACTCTGCAGAGAGTACTTACCTCCTCCTTGCCTCAACTGTGTGATTCTACCTCCACGCAGCTTCAGGTCATCCATAGCCCCTTCCTTCCTTTCTCGGGCTACATCTCGGACCTAGTAGGAAACAAATATCAGTGCACTGAGCCTGCAGCTCCAACAAAAGATATTAATGACACAAAAAATGACAGTCTATGGCTAATACTCCAAAGTATCTGATAAAGCACTTGTGTTAGTGCCAATCACAGAACAACAGGTTGTGGATGATTATGACTTGATTTCTCTGTATTACATCTTGCTACGAGTGATACAGCATTACAATAACCAAGAGGTGGCACCTTGACATCGGAAGGTTTGTTGTTACTGCCCTTATTTAATTGGGTGAGTGATTGCTACGGGGGTAGTGTTTCCATCCATAATCCCAATGTCGTTTTATGGTATTCAATCCTAATTGTGTCTCTGTATCGCTGTAGAGCCGCCCCGTCACAGGGTTACTAGGAAGCCATGGTGAGTTGTATGCCTGCTGTGGTGTCGAGTCTGAAGGAATTGCCTTCTTCTCATTCCCTCCTTCCCATTTCTCACTCCCCTTTTCCCTTGGGCATGAAACATCCACACCTGTGAATATTGGGTCCCGGGGATTGTTCCTAAGGGGTACTGGGAGGTCTATCTTCACACCTGCAGTTCCGGTACTTCAGGTGAGTGAAGTCTTGACAGTGATATTTATGCTGCCATGTATTTCTCATACCATCGTGGCCAATGCTCAGTATCCTGTAAAAATTTAACAATTTTTACAGAATCTAGGTAAGCCTCCAGTTCCATGGAAACAGTGGTTTTGCATTTCTAAAATTACTTAGTGGCCATCGGCACCACTAAATCTGAACCTGCTAGAAAAGCATCATTGGAACAGGGGTGGGAGCACACCACTGTTCCTGTTTAAAAGTACTCCCGTGAGTCATGGAGCTGACGAGCTCGTGAAAGAAGCACCTGCGCGCCAGTGAGAGGTACTTGACCTGATGCAATGTTTGGCAGCCCACTCAGCAAACCCCAAATTTGAAGCCTGTAATCTCTACTGATGACGGTTAAAGAACCAGAAACACGTGTCTAGAGATCAGCACTATCTGCGCCAACTCTGGCGAAACACTCGGAAAACTTTAGCAAAGCAAGCAACATGAGACTGCATTTACCAGAATGCCAGGGGCGAACCTTGCTGGGGGGTGAAGCGGTGTGCTCCCACCACTGTTCCTGTTTAAAAGTACTCCCGTGAGTCATTGAGCTGACGAGCTCGTGGAAGAAGCACCCGCGCGCCAGTGAGAGGTACTTGACTTGATGCAATGTTTGGCAGCCCACTCAGCAAACCCCAAATTTGAAGCCTGTAATCTCTACTGATGACGGTTAAAGAACCAGAAACACGTGTCTAGAGATCAGCACTATCTGCGCCAACTCTGGCGAAACACTCGGAAAACTTTAGCAAAGCAAGCAACATGAGACTGCATTTACCAGAATGCCAGGGGCGAACCTTGCTGGGGGTGAAGCGGTGTGCTCCCACCCCTGTTCCTGTTTAAAAGTACTCCCGTGAGTCATTGAGCTGACGAGCTCGTGGAAGAAGCACCCGCGCGCCAGTGAGAGGTACTTGACCTGATGCAAAGTTTGGCAGCCCACTCAGCAAACCCCAAATTTGAAGCCTGTAATCTCTACTGATGACGGTTAAAGAACCAGAAACACGTGTCTAGAGATCAGCACTATCTGCGCCAACTCTGGCGAAACACTCGGAAAACTTTAGCAAAGCAAGCAACATGAGACTGCATTTACCAGAATGCCAGGGGCGAACCTTGCTGGGGGTGAAGCGGTGTGCTCCCACCCCTGTTCCTGTTTAAAAGTACTCCCGTGAGTCATTGAGCTGACGAGCTCGTGGAAGAAGCACCCGCGCGCCAGTGAGAGGTACTTGACCTGATGCAATGTTTGGCAGCCCACTCAGCAAACCCCAAATTTGAAGCCTGTAATCTCTACTGATGACGGTTAAAGAACCAGAAACACGTGTCTAGAGATCAGCACTATCTGCGCCAACTCTGGCGAAACACTCGGAAAACTTTAGCAAAGCAAGCAACATGAGACTGCATTTACCAGAATGCCAGGGGCGAACCTTGCTGGGGGATGAAGCGGTGTGCTCCCACCCCTGTTCCTGTAGAAAAGCATCATTGTTATTTAGTCATTTTGGTCAAGAAAGGCAGGAGTTTTTGATAACCTACTTATACTGGAGACCCCTGGAGGTGAAGGTGATGGTCAGGATGACTATATAAAAGCAGTTTTTTGCCTACGAAATACATTTTCAGAATAACTAGTGTGCTTCTTGAAAGATTCAATTTCTTTAAAAAGAAGCAATCTGTGGAAGAAAGTGTTGAGGGATTTGTTTCTGCTCTAAGATTTTTGGCTTCCACTTGCCACTTTGTGGATTCACTTGAAACTTACATAAGGAATCAGCTGTTTTTGCTTTCTTCGCTAAGAAAATACAAGAGCGGTTGTTGAGCTGCAGAGATCACACTGTTGTTGATGTTGCCAAGGCAATTAAACGCCTTATTGTTTCCAGCAAACTCATGGCTTTGGAATCTTTATTGTGTTCTGAGGAGCACCCTGTTAATGCAATTTCACTGAGAGACAAGTTTGCTAAAAAAATTTCTAGAAAAGTCAAAATGTGTGCTTTAGGTGGGGATTGAGGTCCCACTTGGGTACTAACTTGAATTATCCTGCTATGAGCAAGCCTTGTAGTAAGTGCAGTAAAGTAGGCCACTTTCTGAGTGTTTGTTGTGGAGGTAAGCCTCTGATTAAAGTGAAAAGTGTGGATGTTGAAGTAGATGAGTGCACTGGTGATTTATGAAGGGTACTTCTTACAATACATACCAATTCTCCTTCAGGTGATGATCATAACAGTATTGCGGTGACTGGTAAAGTCAAAGGACCTTGGTGTGAGGCAAATATTAGAAGGATTTCACTAAACATGATGGCAGACTCAGAAGCACCTATTCCCATGCTATCTGATGTGTGCTTTTATCAACATTGGGGGAAAGGATTTTACACTTCAAAAACCTGATGTGCATACCAAGGCTTTTGGGGAGCAAGATATGGATTTGTTAGGGTATTTTCTTGAGTTTGTAATATGTTTAGGAAGACCAATGTTTACCAAAGTGTATGCTGCCTTAAAGGATAGAAATTTGATTGGTCGGCAAGACTTGGCCAAGTTGGGATTAATGTTCATTTCTTGGGCTGAAACACCTGCTGTGGCAGCTAATGCATTTATATCACTAGTTGAAACTGATTCGATTAAAACATGTCCTGCACTTCTCAATCAATCAATCAATCAAGCAGGGGTTTATAAAGCGCGGCTACTCACCCGTAAGGGTCTCAAGGTGCTGAGGAGGGGGCAGCTGATCTGTCTGGGCCAGGGGTTCAGTCGAAGAGCCAGGTCTTGAGATCCTTCCTGAATTGGGTCAGCGACGGGGATTGCCTGAGGTGGAGAGGCAGGGTGTTCCAGGTCTTTGCGGTGTTGTGGGAGAAGGATCTTCCTCCGGTTTTGGTCTTGTGGATCCATCGGATGGTGGCCAGGGCCAGTTGGTTGGAGCGAAGGTGTCTGGCGGGTACGTGTAATGAGAGGTGGTGGTTTAGATATGCTGGTCCTGCATCATGGAGAGCTTTGTAGGCATGTGAGAGGAGCTTGAAGGTGCTTCTTTTGTTGACTGGGAGCCAGTGGAGTTCTTGAAGTTGTTGGGTGATGTGGCTGCGGCGGGGGATGTTGAGGACCATTCTGGCTGCGGCATTTTGAACATTCTGTAGTTTTCAGAGGAGTTTCTGGGTGAACCCGGCGTAGAGTGCGTTGCCGTAGTGGAGTCTGCTGGTGATGAGTGTGTGGGCGACCATCTTTCTGGATTCTGTGGGGGATCCATCTGAATGACTTTCGAAGCAGGAAGAGCGTGTGGAAGCAAGATGAGGATATGGCATTGATCTGGCGGTTCATTGTAAGCGAGGAGTCCAGTATGATGCCGAGGTTGATGGAGGGGTTCGCAGTGCAGCGGGCCACCAGGAGTCATCCCAGGCTGTGGGGGTGGGTCCCAGGATGAGTACTTCGGTCTTGTCCGAGTTGAGCTTGAGGCAGCTATCTTTCATCCAGGTGGCAACAGCCTTCATGCCGCTGTAGAAGTTCTGAAGTTCCCTGGGGCTTTTAGTAGCACTGTTGGTTCCATCAACAATTTTGAACATAAAATTAAGCTCAAACCCAATGCTGTGCCAGTGGTTCATAAGGTCAGACCTGTCCCTTTAAGGGTTAGGGAATATTCTTAAGAAGTTACTACAGAGATTGACCTCTGAGGTTGTTACTCGGGCAACTGAATCAGCAGAGTGGGTGAGTCCCATTGTCATTGTGCAAAAGAAATCTGGGGAGATTAGTTTATATGCAGATCTTCTCACCTGTAATTAAAAGTTTGTTGTTGATTGTCATCTCCTGCCCAAAATGTGTGAACTTTTAGCCAACTTGGGACAAACCAGATTATTTGCACGAATTGATTTACGATTGGCTTATCACCAAATTCCACTAGCACAAGAGTCCCAAGATTTGACTACCTTTGTTACACCTTTTGGGTTTATATTCCTACATTTACCTTTTGGGCTAGCATCCGCTACCAGAGTGTTTCTGAGATTTATGGACATTATTCTTGAAGGTGTGTCTGGGGTGCAGGTTTTCCAGGATGATATTTTCATTTTTGCTGAGGATGTTCACAAACACAATGTGATTTTAGAGAGTGTGTTGCAGATTCTAAAAGATGTGGGCATCACTCTAAGAAGTGATAAATGCAAGTTTTTAGTACACGAACTTGACTATCTAGTTCATCATATCACTAATGAAGGGATCAAACCTAAATTTTCCCTTGTGCAAGCTACTCAGGATGCTGCTCCACCCAAGGATAAAGATACTCTTCGATCTTTATTAGGGTTCACTGATTCCTACTCTAGATTTATTGAGGGGTATGCTTTAATCGTTCAACCATTGCGCAATCTGCTAGAGAAAGGTGTGAAATTTGTCTGGAATGATTCTGCTGATGAAGAATTTAAGGAGCTGATCACTTCTGCTCCTACCCATGCTTCATTTAAATCAGAGAACAAATGCTTTGTTATGGTGAATGTTAGTCAAGTAGGCTTCAGTGGTGTTCTTTCCCAGTGGTTGAAAGTTGGGGAGCAGACTGTGGTATTCGCTTCTCATTATTTGAAACCGCATGCAGCTAACTACAGTACAATAGAATGCGAGATCCTAGTGTGCTGTTGAGAAATTTAAAACCTTTTTGTGGGGCACAAAATTTGAGATCTTCACTGACTTCAAGCCTTTGATTTACATGTTGAATGGCCTTGGCACTGGTAAGGCTTCTTCAAGGCTAATCAGTTTGTTAGCACGTCTTCAGAAGTTTTCATTTACCATTAAGTACATTCCATGTGGTAAGAATGTAGGGCAGACTGCTTGTCTAGGATGCCTTTGGAATTGATACTGTGGCTGATGAAGAGAAAGATTGCGAGTATGTGGTGACTTTTGTTGAGGATATGGTGGATGGCAAGGGAGCAGTTTCTAAAACTGAATGGTTGAAAGCTCTGGAAATAAACAATGATTTAAGGAAGTACTAGAGTTTATGAAGAATGGTCGGCCTAAGGAGAGAAATTTGGATCCTGGAGTTAAACAGTTTGCCAAAGTTTCTGAAGAATTGTCAATTGTTAATGGCTTCCTGATGCATCAGGATTTGTGCTTTTCCCCGGCTGCTATTCGTGCAGGGCCGATTAGTTTAGCTCATGAAGGGCATTTTGGCATCAGTGGTACATGTAAGAATCTAAAACAGTACTACTGGTAACATTCAACGGATGCCCAGGTGGCCAAATTGGTGAATTCTTGTGGCATTTGTCTTCGTTCTGATAAGCATTGGAAGACTTTTGAATCACCATTGCATGTTGTTCCATTACTTGAAAATTCTTGGTCTAAGGTTGCCCTTGATTTTGCAGGAACTTTTGATATGTTGCCATCTGAAAAGAGATATTTGTTGTTCCGGTTGATTACTATTCCAAGAGGGTTTCATTCGAGGTTGCACCAAGCCCCAATACTGATTCTGTGAATACATTTTTTAAAACAATTTTCCAGATGGAAGGGGCACCTTCAGTTTTGGTCACAGATAATGGGACACATTTTACCTTGGTATCTATGAAGCAGTTTATTGATTCACACTATATCAGTCATCTTCGGGTAGCTTTGAATGCTACTACTTCAAATGGTTTGGTGGAAAGAATGAATAGATTTCTGAAGGAGGGAAATTTATCTACTTGGCTACTGGTTCAGATGTCTGGGATTTTCTGAGACAAAAGGCGTGTGCGTACTCTGTTACTCCGCATAGTACTACTGGGGTTTCAACTTTTAAATTGTTGAGGAAACATATCCCTAGGTTTCATTTGTGCCCAGATTGGTTGAAGTCTAGTTCCTTTACTAGTGAGGATGAGGTTGAGCTGTGTAACAAAATAGCTAGCACAGTTGTGTCTCAGCAAGAATACTCTAAAAAGCATTTTGACAAAAACCATAACGTGAAAGAAATGGTACTGAATGCAGGGGATTGGGTTAATGTCAGGAAACCTTATAAGGTTCGGAAAGGGGAATCTTAGTTTATGTCTTCATTGAGGGTAGTTAAGGTTTCTAAAGGACCAGTTTTGATTGGCAGCAAAGGGTGGTGGGGCAGGAGACGTTTAGTGAGATTGACTCGGGAGCAAGCTAAAATTTTGCTTAATTCAGAGGTGAATCTGTCTGCTAATGTAGACTCTACCAGTCAACTGGATGGTTCTTGGTGGATTCATACTTCTAGCAATGATGAGATTTCTTCTCTGGGATCTTCTTCTGTGTCACGTTCAAATTCTTCAACGGATGTCAGTCACATTTTTGATGTAATCCTTATACAGAGGGATTTTGACACTGGTGATGTGTCTCAGAATGAGAATACTAATGTTATCAGATCTAAATCTGTTGTTTTTAGGCCTGTTCACTGAGTTAACTTACCTTTGAAATTTAAGAATCTATATATGCATTGATTTATCTTTTTTTTGTTTTGCTTCTGTTTTGTAAGGGGGAAGGTGATTTACCAATAAAGAATTGTATTATGAACACCTACCTAACACTGTCCTGTTCTTATTCGTGCTGATGTTGTCTTGTAAAAACTTACCTGGACATTCCATTTCCTTGCCTGTTCTTCAGAGAAGTTCTGTTGCTAACAGTGCTGGAGTCAGTTAGGCAGAGCTTCATTGGAGTGACAGGGCAAGACATGGGGTCCCACTTTAATCAAAAAAACTATAATTTGCAACTTCCTTCGATGTGCGCTTTATTTCCACATGAATTCCTTGTGTGCAGTGGCCTTGCCAGTGAGTTCTTGTCTTTCAAAAGCTGCCACCTTGGCTGTGGTCCATTTCTTGATGTCATGCAGTCATGTTTCGGGATCTATTTGCCTTCCAGTTCATTGCAGTATTCCTTATGACAGTAACTAATGCCAAATCTACAAATTTGCAGGTTTATATTGCTTTCTATGGTCTATGTTTTTGCCCTAATAAGCACAACATATGAGCCATCTGTAGTCTTTTTTCCATCACCTCTGAGATTATTCTAGTTATTTCCCCCCAGTATTGTTTAATCAGTGAGCATTCCAATACCATGTTGGTCTGCTTCTCCTTGTTGAAATCTACAGCATTGGTCTGAGATACCCGGATACATTTTTCACATTTAAACTGGGTGAACTTAAAGCATGGGTTCTTTGTCACTTCAATCAATCAATTCAATCAATCAGGGGCTTTTGAAGTGGGCTACTCACCAGTGAGGGTCTCAAGGCGCTGGGTGGGGGTGCGGGGGGTACAGCTCCAGGTCAGTCGAAAAACCAGGTCTTGAGGCTCTTCCTGAAGGTGTGCAGGGTGGGGGAGCGTCTGATGTTGACTGGGAGCTCGTTCCAGGCCTTGGCTGCGACGTAGGAGAAGGCTCTTCCACCTGCTCTGGTTCTGAGGATGTGTGGGGTCTCTGCTAGGGTGAGGTCGGCGCAGCGGAGGTTCCTTTTTGGTGCGTGGAATGAGATTCTTTCGTTGAGGTATTTGGGTCCGATGTTGTGGAGAGTAGTTTGAAGGTTATTCTCTTCTCGACGGGGAGTCAGTGGAGGTCTCGCAGGTGTTGGGTCATGTGCTCATGTCTTGCGATGCCAAGGACAAGTCTGGCTGCGGTGTTCTGGATGGTGTGGAGTTTGTGTAGCAGGGATTTGTTGATTCCAGCGTAGAGGGCTTTTCCTTGGTTTATTCCAGACTGCAGCTCAATTCTTTCATTGTGAGTTCTCTACCAAGTTTCCTGACCCAATTTTCTTTTAATGTAGCAATATTCACCTAAAATACTGGGGCTATAGCATTTTTCAGTATGGAAGGCTCTAAGCTTTCTGTAGGCGGCCCAATGAATAGGGGGCATCGGTGGAAGGGCATAACACTGCCCATGCTTTTTTATGGTGGATGGTATAATGTCCTTTTTTTTCTGTCTCCCATCTCTAACTTCCAGGGTGTGGGGGTCATCAGTTTTTTTTTCAGAAGCAAACTCCTGCGTTGGAAGTTTGTTTCTGAAAAACAAAACAAAAGTTGGTCTTGACAGCTATCCATCAAACATTTTTGTACCTTGAAGGGAACCTCTTGACAGCAGTTCCTTTCAAGGTTCAGATGTGACCGCTGGGCTAGCTGTCATCTCTAAATTTGGCAGACGCAATACCTTTGGGATGCCAGAGGTAATGCCATCTGACATCCCGACTGACACTACTTCATCGGTTAAATTCTAATTCAGGCCATGAGTGCCTACTGTGTCATATTTTAATAGTATAGACAGTGTTTCTGCCTTTGGCTGGCTGTTTTCTTCCTTCTTTGTTCGCCCTAAATTGGCAGGGTATGCCCAAATGTGGGCCCCTTGCTCACTTCACCACGGGATTGAAGCTAACCTGGATGATGAGGGGTGTTACCCCAAAACCGGTCCCTGGATGCTTGTTTCCACTTGGAGGACCTGGCTTGGCAGTTCGGACTAGACTGTTCCCATGAGGAACAGGGTCAAGACTGATTTACATATGGCTGGGTCTGAATGGGGTGGCGAAGTGAGCAGAAGAATGATGATGGATTTAACCCAGATCTAATAGTGACTGGGATTGAGTGTCTGAAAAGTTTCAGCGCTCCGTCCATCATCTTATTATGTTTGCTTTGTTCGCCCTAAGTTGGCAGGGTATGCCCAGACTTGAGTCCCTTGCTCACTTTGCCACTGGATTCAAGCTAGCCTGGCTGATGAGGGGTGTTACAGCAAAAACGGTCCCAGGATGCTTGTTTCCAGTCCAGGGAGGACCTGGCCTGGCAGTTTAGGCTGGACTGTTCACATGATGAACAGGGTCATGATTGATTTGCATATGGCTGGGTCTGA
The DNA here is from genome assembly GCA_963921515.1 of Calotriton arnoldi. Classification (NCBI taxonomy): domain Eukaryota; kingdom Metazoa; phylum Chordata; class Amphibia; order Caudata; family Salamandridae; genus Calotriton; species Calotriton arnoldi. Next base: position 695,880 of record CAWUFW010001738.1, on the reverse strand, counting down.
ACTGGTGTGGTAAAGTGAGAAGAGGAATGATGATGGATTTAGCCCAGATCTAATAGTGACTGGGGGTGAGTGTCTGAAAAGTTTCAGTGCTCCATCCATCATCTTCTTGTATTTGCACTGTTTTCTTCCTCCCTATGTCAATTTGGTCTTCTTCGTTATTGCATTACATTAATTGCCCCACTCCCAATCATGTGTTTCCCTCATTCCCTCAAATGTATCTAGTGCCCCAATTAAGTACAACTCTCCCACTTTCTTTAGGCCAGCCTCGCGCCATGTTTGTTTCGTGTCTTTTGTGACTCTACCACAGAATTGTCTAAGGCACCAAAGAGGAATGTCGGGTGAATACCTAGTGTTGATCTTGTGTTATTTTAGATAATGTTGGCAGCAGTGCACCAAAGTTCACAACACCATGGGATGTGTTTTGTTCAGTTTGACTCCTCCTAGTAACAGACTATGTATGGTATGCTTATCTAGGCATGCTTGTATATTTGCTCCTTCTTGGTCTTCTTGGAACATGTCCAGCACAAAAGCCACTATTGTTGGGCGGCAGGATATCAAATTGCGAAGTTTTTGGCCCCCAGATCTCCTTTCAGCAGGGGCTGCAAAGACTTAGCCATCTCTATACTCCTGCTGTTTCCCCATTTCAGTCCAGATAACAGAGTGTTCAAGTCTGTGAAGAACTTGGCTGTGCAACAAAGTTATAAAGGAGACCTGATTCAGAGATTGGTGGAGAGGGTACTCCATCGCAAACTCTTTGTCTGCCTGCCTCATTTACAGACTAGTGGATGGTAAGTATTCTGTCAACAGAACCCCCATTGGCAGAGTTGATGGAACACCTCTTTCAATGGCCAGGTAGAGTTGGGGCCGACAGAGGAGTCGTATTACACCATTCGCCATATTTAGGATTAATGGTGCAATGCGTTTTTTCCTGTCTGTCACTACCAGGAAAAACCTGGCGGTGAGGGACAGGAAAAACCCCAAATGACCCTCCAGCCCTGGGAGAAAACCCCCAGGGTGTTGGGCAATTTGTTTCTTTTATTTTTCAGAAACAAACATTCGACTTTGAGAGTTTGATTTTGAAAAGCAAAATGTTTTGAAACGGTTGACCTCATGACTTATGGTACCATCCGTCAAACGTTTCATACGTTGACAGGAACTGTCCTGATAGTGGTTCCAGTCAATGTAGAGAGATATCCGTGGGGTCAGTGGACTTCTCAAAATTTAGTGGGAGGAGGTCCCTCAAGATGGCAGAAGTAATGTCCTCTGCCATCTCAAAGGAGTAAACTCCATCTGCCAAACTCTAAATTGGCAACATAATCATTTTTGCTCTCACAATCATTCCCAGCGCTGATGAGGGTAACTTACACCGGAAGTAGTTTGCTTACTTACTTGCTGTTAATGCTGTCATCCCTGAGTTTATCATCACCATTATACACCTGCATCTTCAAGTACCATAACGTTTCGCGTTTCCATGTAAGCACTACTACAGGATTTTCATAATGAGCCGAGAGTGTCAGCTGTGTCAGCGGAGAGACAGGATTTTTCTTGATTGATTCAGAGTTTTAACATGGAACTGAAATTTTTTAGTTCAATCATATGTCTGATAGACTGTTAACGGGGTTTCTTCGAAACAACAGTGTATTGCGGGTGTACATGAAAATGTACGTAGCCTATGTGGGAGCAATATGCCCCATTCCCGGCTTCTCTGCCTCTAAAATGCATCCTGCGCACTACCCACTCTATCCCTATAGCAAACAATAAAGGGACAGCGGACACTCTTGCTACGTCCCTCTTTTTATTAACCATTAGTCTGAGATTGCCTTACCTGTGTGGGCTCTTCCTAGTGGTTGAGTATAGAGCAGCCTTATCCACCTCATTAAACCTTCCCCACAGCTCGTATTTCTCCACACTTTTAAGAGATCTGGCTAGAGGAGCATATGAAATACCTTCTCTATGTCTAGAGAGGAAACAGAGGGAGAGTGGTCCATTTGCAGAGTATTATCAATAACCCAATGTTTGTGCTACAGCCGATATGAACTAACTCTGATCATGAAGCATAAGCTATTTTATTTGTGGCATCAATCTGTATTCTCTCTTATTTGCTCGAATATTTTATATTCAATATTAAGCAGGGATAGCAGCCTATACAACTTCACATTGATGAGGCCCCTACCCTGCTTTAGCAGCACCAATATTATTGTCTCCCTGTTTGTTTTCATTTGGAGCGCTGCATATTATGCCCTCATATACATTTCTATGATTTTGGGGCCCAATTTAGTTTTATAGTTGGTGTAGAACTCAGGTGGTAACCCATCATTGCCTGGTCTTTGGTCTATTACCAGGTGAGCTATTGTATTGTTACTTTCATTCAGCATTAGTGGTAAATCCAAATCTTCAATTTGTCTGGGGATAATCATGGAATTGGAATAGCTTTCTAATATTCCATTACTTGTGCCGTTGACACTGTTTTGGAGTGTGTGTACAAGGTAGTGTAGCAATTGGTGATGGTTTTATTTATTTCAATCTGTGAGCTCAGTATCTCACCCATTTCAGAAGTGCTTGAACAGATGGATTTTCTGGTAGTTTGTGCCTTAAGCAGCCAAGCTAACGACCGGCCTGCTTTGCATCTTTCACTGTGCCGCCGTGCAATGTACTCTATATAATTAACAACTTTTAGTCTGTTGGTCAAAGTGCTATATTGTTTCCTGCCTTCCTATAGATTTTGTGTATATTGTTGACCACTTATGACCTTAAGCTCTTACCTACAAATTTTGTGTTCCATTGCCTTAATTTCCCTGTTAATTATATATCAAGTGTGGTTTTGATACACATGCCTCTAATCTTGGCCTTAAAGGCATCCCATTCATTAAACTTGCAGGAAGTTGTGCACTCATTCTCCTGGAAATAATAGTCAATGAGCTCCCATATTGTGGTTGTGAATGCTGTTACTTGTGGTCTCCATGTGGGTATCATGGGACTGGTGCTTCCCCATTCAAGTGCCATTGGTTGTATAGTAATTAGTGTCGGCCTAATCCAGGTATTCTTTGTTACTGATTTTGGTTTCACTACCATTGCCTTCACAGACCATATCTAGTCTGTTGCGTACTTCATGCATTGGAGAATAAAAATTGTACTCGAGCTCACTGCGATTCAGTTATGCTCATATGCCCACCAACTGCCACTATGTTGTTCTTAACTTCAGTCTAAGCAAAATAGTGCTGCACGTTTGAGGGGATTGACCTATCTTTTCCATAGTCCAATATTACATTAATTCACCACTGAATATACTAGTTCTATCCTGATTCCTTAGGACATGTGAAGCCACAGACTCGAGGAATATCATATGGTTGGTGTTTGGGGAATACATACTGAGTAAAGACAGAGTTGTTCCTTATAGTGTACCCTCTCTTATTGTATATGTGCCCTTGATGTGAATCTATTTATTTCTGATCTTGTATAGAACTCCTTGGGCTAGCCAAATGAGTGTGCCTTTCATGTATGCCAAGTATGTAGTACCTATCACTTGGCCTCACCATCGTTTGTTTATTTTTCTCTAGTTTAGACCTTGTGAGGTGTATTACTTGAAGACATGCTATATGCACTTTCCTGCTGTGCTTCAGAAATGTGTTAACTCTGTAGCATTTAGCAGGTGTGCCCAGCCCCCTTACTTTTCATGTGATGCAATTATATTTATGTGCTATACTTTTATGGGGTACGTGTCCACTCCTGTGCCACTTGCAGATTATGTTTTGGGGATTCTTTGCTTAATGGGTGCCCAAGCACTAGGGCATTTTGCCTGTGCCTGGTGCTAACTTCATGCTGCAACTATCTTTGATTACATTGCGCCATACCTAATAGCTGCGCTTAAATACGGCGTATGATGAGAATAGGAATCATGATGAGTTAATAGAATAGTTCATTTAGACATGTCTATGGAGTTATGACCATAGAGATAATTCTAGTTCTCATGAACATCAGAATTTAATTCTATAACAGAAGTGGCGAGTATGTGCTAAGAGCAGCATGTCTAGCATATCAGATTACATGTTATCATTATGCGATAGACTAACAAGAGATTTACGTTTCATGATTGAGGAATAATAATGTTGTTAACTAATTGTTATTCTGGGATAGGATTCAAGTTCTATCATTTGATAATCATAATTATGAGGAAGTACTCAAAACAACATTGCATGTAAATATTGAGGGTAATTAAGTAACAGAATTCATTTTTAAAGAGCAAAATTAAAAATATTTGTTGAGTTTTGAAATTTCTTTTGTCCACAGGACACATGAGTTTATCCCCCTGGTGTAAGGCTGTCCATGTCCAAAATGTATTTGGGATTGGGGAGTTGATTGTTCAACAAGAATGAATTCATCAATAAGAGAAAGTTGAAAATAATGTATGATATGCAATAAACTATATTATTGCAAATGAAAACAAATGGAGTTTATAGTGGTTTCTAAAAAAAAAGGAAAAGAAACGAAAGAATTGAATAAATGCAGAAGTCTCACGACACCAGGAAGATAGTACACCCAGGGAAGACACTACCCCCTTATTGCGGTTGTGCTATATCATATTATTGGCACACTTCACCCAATGATCAGTGGGTGATACCCAAGGCTGCACATGAACATTTCTAATATTGAAAATAAAAGCAAGGACAATTCTAGAGTTAAAAATTCATGAATGAGAGGAGTGCAGTGGCCTCAAATCAAATTTGGATTTTACCCACCAAAAAGCCAGATCTATGTTGCCTGTGGTCTGATTGTGTCATTCATCTAGAAGTCAACTATCCGTTCAGGTATATCCTTCCATAAAAAAGATTTGCAACTGAAGGTCTTGGTGAGATATCTGATACAGTGTGCACAATATCTCTAATATAATGTGCTGTACATATGTGGAGCAAACAGATTGGGACAGTGCTATGTAATTGGGACAGTTACATTTGGGTTTACAAAGTATACATATCTACAGTTTGAGACAATGGGTAGTAAATGGTTTATGTTGACTCCTATGATGTTTTGGTGAAGTGCAGAAGCATGGATTGTTACCTAGTTATGCAAGTGAAATGTCAGGAATGTAGCCACTACTCCATATCTCGTCACCACTTCTCTGCTACTATTCAGATGTACATGTTTTGGATGCATGATAGTAACTGGAATAAAATTGTTATGGATGGGTAGACATACCTAGAAGCGCAGAGTCTGCACATAATGACTCAAGATATAGGAGTACACAAAATATGTCCTTCAGTTAGTAAAATAACATAGCACATATATTGTATTTCACAGTAACAGAGAGAGTGACACAGATGTCAGGGTCTTAAGTGAGAAAAAGAGCAAAAAGAGATAAAAGCTGGCAAGCCAGTTGAGGATGAGAGACAACTGGAAGGCAATCCAGGAAGGCAGGAGACTTTGCCAGGGTGTAAGGCAAACATGGATGTGGGCAACAGCAGACAGAGCCCCTGCCCCAAACGGGAAGACCGTACAGTGAGAGGTCATGAGATCAGGTGACAGTACTCCCTTCAATGAGTGAGTAAGGCAGTGATGTTACTTCACACCATACCACCACTGTCGTTAGCATGTGCATTCATTGTCTGCTTTCTCTTAAACTATCAGTGGGGCTTCAGAAGGTGCCTTTAAACACTTTCTGCCAGGATGCAATCACGTTATCTCCGAAAAAGGTCCAGAAAGAGAGTGTCTTTGGACATTCTAGATTCTGTCTAGGTCCAGAATCCAACTAGCAGTGTGCAGCAAAACTATGCTGTGCACAGCCTTTGGGTTTGGCCAAAGGGATGGACTGTGGCCAGACTTGCTCCCACAAACCACATGCAGCCAACCCCCATGTAGAAATCTTGTGTGAAAATTTGACACATGAATAGTTCTATTGGTTGATGGTATTAAGGACAGGAGGTGTTTGGGTGTTTAGTATGTTTGATATTGTTACTTGTTACTGAGCAATACTTTTGTCTCTGATTAAGAATTCTTTCTTTACTCACATCTAAGATGTATTCTTTTATGCTTGCCTTTGTTTAGCATAAATCGTTTAGGATTGAGATTTGTCTCTGCATTCAGATTCCTGTGTCTGAGAAGTCAATGGTGAAAGTTCAAGTTTAGATCACAAATCAAGAAAAAACTATTTTAAGAAATAATTTTTCTTGAGAAAGCTCTTTGCTATCTTTGGTTAGTCTCCGCTATCTACGTAGGATCTACTTGATATCTGTGAGTTATCGAGTCCATGTGTACATTGGATGATGTAGTAAGTGTAGTGAGTATCAATTTAATATCCTGGATGCTGCAGGTGGATACCATACTGATTGAGTGTTTTTTATAGTCAATGATTTAACCTTATTTTTAGATGGTGAAACTATTCAATGAACCGGTGAAACGAACCTTTCCAGAAATCAACGAGGCCGGTGCACATACGTTTACACTGAATTGTCCATTACTTGATTAGCGGTCTAGTCTTAAATTGGATAGTGGTGTAAGGGTCGGGTTCTCTCTAAATGAAATGGAAGCAGCTTGAAAACTGACTGAAAATAAAAATAATTTTGTTTTGTGGTGTATGTTTAATTCACTTTTAAGTTAAGCGGTTTAGCCTTCGTGGTGGTAGTGGCTTATGGTCACGGGGAATCATTAGGCCATGGTGTACTTTTATGGGATCAGGCAATCTGAAATTTACACTTGAAGTCATTGGGACAGACCAAACATAGGCTAGAGTTCCAGTCATTCAGTGCAATAATTTGTTGTTCAATTGAAATGAGTTGTATCTCATTTTTGGGGCTATAAAATAGAAGAACATATAACCTTGTGGAGCTGCTATGGCTAAAGTTGCTAGCACACAATTCTGTGGCAACAGGAGACCAAAAATTAGGGTAAAATGGTGGAGTGTGGTGAGTATTTTGTTTTATAGGATGTTTTTGTAGTAGGATACGATTTTGGTTGTTTTTGATACTATTTTACTTGTTAACATGTAGGGTCAGTTTCATACACGGACGTCAGCCCAGGCAACCCGAATTAGATGTTATTATGGACGGGTGCTGTGCAAAAATGGCGAAGTATATCCATCATGTTTTCTTAACAAGCACTACTGAAAGCCAATATTATTCAAATAACGGAAATGCTTGGTGGGGCTTGATATTATTAGAACTAGTTGGATCTCCTTTTTTATTTATCAGCAGAATGGCAGTTCTAACTGAGTGAATATCATTAATTTAACAATGAATCTACATTTAGCAGCTACACAACTTGAGGGTGATGTGAGCAAAATTGAATAGATCTACGCCTTGAATTATTTGAGATTTCATGCCGCTATAACTAACTTCTAAAAGTAAGGTTGTGAGTGTGTAGATTATTTCTGTGATCAGTGCCAACAATACAGTAATATCCTTTTGTGATAATATTAATTCTCTAGGATTTTATTACAATTCAAAATAAGTGAGTGAGAGGCTGTGAATCTTAATTGATTCCGATGTAAAAAGTGCATTGTTTTTTACTGTCACAAGAATAGAATTTTGCCCACTATAAAAAGATAGTGAAGTTAGGCAATAGATCATATGCCTTTCTGTATCAAATGTCAAAAGCAATAACAAGATAATGGGGATATAGTAAATATTTGCAATCGAGTCAGGTATTTACATTATTGAATCTGTTTCATTGGAATAATGTATTTTGTTTCTGATTTTCTAATCAATTACATATTAATACATTTTGTTGAATTTATGTTTATATATCATGTAGTATTATTGTAAGCTGTTTATTTGATTTACATATTTTCGTGATTGAATGCATTATTATGTACTTATAGATTTTATTAGAGGCACAGGTATCGAATACAGGACTTCCTAAGCATCCGTCCTGATGAAGATTTACAATAACTTTAAAGTCCTAAAACTTTGACCATATGATAATTAGATGGAGCTAAGGGACAAATTGATTGATTTATTTCAAGTATGGTGATGCAATATGGAATGGCCATAAAAAGATTGTGAGAGTATGTTTTACTACAGTTGGCTGCCGCTTTATAATATGCCCCCAAATCTTTTGTGTCAAGACCGGCGGCAGACTCTCCGCCCAAGGACGCAAAGGAGCAATCTAGGAAGAGGAGAAACTTTAGGCGAAGCGAGAGGAGAAAAGCGGTCAGAAGACACAACCGCCAACAAGAGACGGGGAAGAGGGAGATGGAACCGCAAGTGAGTGATATCTCACAAACCACCAAGACGGTAATAAACCTGTCCAACGTAGACCTCAACAAAGCAGAAGAACAATTACTCGCTTTAGGTTTATCATACTGTCCTGAATCCAACTTTAATTATGCTAACACACAGATGGACATTTCTTGCTTTGTACGGAAATTAAAACTGAAAAAATGTCATGCCTTACAACCTCGAACGCATCAAACAAGCCAATCAACACCATGCACCTCACCGTGCAATTTGACAATTTCGGATATTCCTTTGTTAGAAAACTTACAAGAACTACAAGAGGAAAATGATCAGATAGATAGCCAAGATAATCCTCAATTATCAGGGGACAAAACTCAAAGATTAAGCCGTCACCGAGATAGCAAACATGGGCAAAAAACCAACACTGTTTAAAGCCAAATCAACATTTAATCCTATCGCACCCAGAGATGCTATCGATATTTTTAATGAACAGGTGACAGCAGTATTGAAAAATCTTAATCACAAAGTGTACAATGGAAAGTCAAAAATCAACAGAAGGAATCAACAGTATAACCAACTGATGAATAAACTTAGTAAGAACAACCAAATTGTCATAAGAAATTCGGACAAGTGTGGCAATGTAGTCATATGGGCCAAAGAGGACTATATAAAAGAAGCACTATCCCAGCTAAACGGCACTACCTGTTACAAAAAAAGCAGCATGCAGGCACTTTGTTCAGTATATAATGACTTTTATATGAAATTGTTGGCCTGGAAAAGTGCGGGACTGATCACTGCAGATGAATACAAGTTTATCAAAAAAGAGAATCCTACAGTCCCTCATATGTACTTTATACCCAAAATCCACAAAAACTCTGAAGAACTGCCGGGAAGACCCATCATTTCGGCACAGAACAGCCTTTTAGAAAATGCCTCTCAATACATTGATTTCCATTTACAAGAACACGTACAGAAGTTACCTTCTTATCTAAGAGACACTGGCGATTTTATCCTAAAATTGAAGGATTTTATCTGGCAAAAGAACTATTTACTATTGACATTAGATGTAATGTCATTATATACCAGCATAAATCATAAAGACGGTTTATGTGCATTGGAGTTCTATCTGGGGATAAATTCACGACATATGTCCCAACATAACACAATGCTAGTAAATATGGTCAACTTCTGTTTAAATAATAACATTTTCTTGTTTGACAAAACCTATCATCAACAGATGCGTGGTGTCGCCATGGCTGCCAGCTTCTCCCCCAGCTACGCGTGTTTACACATGGGCTGGTGGGAGGAGCTGGTACTTGGCGTCACTCACAAATCGTATATGGAAACCAATGTGAAATTGTGGCTGCGATTTATTGATGATTTGCTTATTATTTGGGATGGGACTTATACTAAAGCTATGGATATTGTCTCAGCTATCAACATCAATGAATTAAATCTAAAATAAACAGCAGCCATTAGCGATAAAGCGGTACATTTTCTGGATGTGGAAGTTTATATAGCGAACGATAAACTAGAGACCAAAATTTATCGAAAAGAGACTGCAGGTAACTCAGTACTACACTCATCTAGCCACCATCCACGACACCTGATAAAAAGCATTACCTACGGGGAAATGTTGCGATTAAAATGAGTCTGCAGTAACCCAACAGACCTACACCTGGCACAACAGGCCAGCAAGATTAGATTCCTGGAAAGGGGTTACTCCAGAAAAACAATAGATGCAGCCATCGCCAAAACAACGAGTCTATGCAGGTCAAATCTCTTAGAACCAAAACTAAAAAGACATAAGGACACAGGGAGTGAAGTAAGAGGCATTCTGGCATTTAACAAACAAGACAGAGCACTAAAATACATCCTGAGACATAACTGGCCAATAGTATTAAGTGACCCTATTATTGGAACCTCACTACCACACAATCTTTCAATTACCTATAGACGAGAACCATCTATGAGTAATTATTTGGTTAAAAGCAGCCCGAGACAACAGAACCACACTCATGGCTCTCACAACGAAAAGGGTTTGTAAAATGCAAGAGTTGCAAAGCATGCCAATCCGGAATCAATAAAACATCGTACATTACACCGTTTGGCAACAAGGGACACAAAATCACGAAATCTTTGCACTGCAAAACAGACCATGCAATATATGTACTTGAGTGCTCCTGCAATTTAAAATATGTAGGAAGCACCAAATTGCAGGCAAATAAGAGAATATTGCAACACATATCAGCCATAATCAACCAGGGTGCTACCTACCCAGTAGCCCGCCATTTCAAGGAGATACATCAGAGTAATTTGGAACATTTCAGATATTACCTGATAGATACAGTGGTGACCAACAGAAGGGGCGGTGATAGGGAAGGCCCCCTGAGAAAACTTGAGACCAGATACATTTTAGATTTGGATTGTAAGTCTCCGGGGGGTCTGAACACAACGGAGGATCTATTTACCTGTTTGTATTAGAACTCCCAGTTGATTTTATCATCTAACATTCTACATTCACTACTGACCCTCTAAGTTGACCCATAGATTTCTGTCTTGAAGACTCATGAAACATCGTAGAGATATAAATATGAAAACAATATACATGCATTTTCTAGATACTCTGACTTACTGAGAGGGAATTAACATAGCTTTGACGAAAACTTAAACGTATTCATACGAGGATGTATTTTAAAGATACAAGACAGCAATACAATACCTGAAGGCTGCTATACCGACCTGATCCACAAGTAATAGTGTTTTTTAATGTTTACATTCACACACTTTAGTAGGTAACAAAAGCTACACACACCTACCAAATATCTTTTGCACAGACCAGACTTGCACTCGCACTTTGTTTTACCTTCTAAACTCCAGGCGGTATCAACTACTACGAGTCACCGATAACCGGTAAAATGTATATAAAAAGTTAATGTATATATATTTGTTAAGATGCACTCAGACCGGTTTTAGATATTTTCAATGCATGATATATTTATAATGAAATATGCAAAGCTTTTTAGATTTTTTTACGTTTTTCCTGTGTTTCATGTATTTATTGAGATATTTATATCATATAATGTACTTTACATACAAGTCATCAATATCATTCAACTTTTGATATTAGTATGTTCAAAATCTATACAAGGTGACTAGCCACAGCAGTCTGTTGTTTACACGCTATAAAAGTTTAAGAAGTATGTTTTCACTTGCCATGATGAAGCACTTGTTACCGAGCACGTATCACTTTAAAAAAGAAAAGAATGCTAGGCAGCGTTTGTCATGTGATCAAGGTCCGGACGGACCGAAACGCTTAATGGCCGACGAATAAAGTTACACCTCTGGCACGAAAATTGTGGCCCGCGTCTGCTTTCAGCGAAGGAATAAAGCGGGAAGGAGCAGATAATCGATATATATATATATATATATATATATTATCTACTGGCGGTCGCCAGTAGATAGTTATAGTTAAAACCTATTATCCATAGGAAATCCGCGACATTCTATTTGAAATAACGTTGGCGCCGGTTGACGAATGTTCGCGAAAGTTTCCAACTTGTTGGGGCGCTCCGGTCCGCTCCTATCCTGAAAGTCTCGGGGTGATACGTTAAGCGGGGGCCGAGAAAAAAGGGGGGTCCCAAAACACGTTTTCCCCATTCATTTTTCCATAGGAACCTTTAGTCGCAGCTACAGCCCGAACTGCTGAACGGAATTACACCAAATTTGGCAAAGAGGTAGCCCTTGGTTCAGTGTCGTGCCTTTTGCTTAAATGGTGTAAATCCGTTCAGTAGTTCCTGAGAAAATCAAAAGTAAATTCACATATATATCTGGGCGGAGCCTAACCACACATGTCATTGTGAGATCTGATTGGCTGTCAGCACTTCATCCTGGAATTGCTGGCAGCCATCTTGGGACCAATATAAATGATAGTACCTCATTGAAATGCATTGTAGTGAATAGAAGATGTTGAGGGTCACCAAAAGGAGAACTATAAAGGGTGATAACAGGCTTTAGTTACATTAGAATTTATTTGTTGCTGGTACCATACTAATTTTAGGAATTGTGGTGTATTCTAAGGTGATTTTACCATGTGAAAAACCTTCTGCTGGGATATCATGAATCATGTTAGAGAGAACACTATTTTCTCATGCTTGTCCCATGGAGGTTTGGAAGGTGCTCCAGAAGCTAAAATGAGAGCATATTTTCTGTAAATTCACATTATCTTTCTCACTCATGTGAGAATGAAGTCTGACATTCTCAGTAAAACATGTACATCCAACAAGGGCAGAGACTGTCAGTTGATTCCTTTGTGTTCAACTGCAGCTTCCCAGAGTGTTCTAAAGAACAACTAGAGTGCTAACAGCCTTACTTATGACAAAAGTATGGCACACCTGAAGCCATCTTGATTGGAATAAACTGGTAACACTTAAACAATTTAATTTAAAAAGGAACAAAATGATGGGGTTCATTTTGTCATAGAAATTATGGTTAGTGCTGTAGAAAGAAAAATTAGGACATGTTTCAAGTGTGATCTCAAATATCTTCCTGTTATATTTCAACAGGAGCAGCCTGCCAGTTGATGCCTTTGTGTTCTACTGCAGCTTCCCAGAGTGTTCTAAAGAACAACTAGAGTGCTAACAGCCTTACTTATGACAAAAGTATGGCACACCTGAAGCCATCTCGATTGGAATAAACTGGTAACACTTAAAACATTTAATTTAAAAAGGAACAAAATGATGGGGTTCATTTTGTCATAGAAATTATGGTTAGTGCTGTAGAAAGAAAAATTAGGACATATTTCAAGTGTGATCTCAAATATCTTCCTGTTATATTTCAACAGGAGCAGCCTGCCAGTTGATGCCTTTGTGTTCTACTGCAGCTTCCCAGAGTGTTCTAAAGAACAACTAGAGCGCTAACAGCCTTACTTATGACAAAAGTATGGCACACCTGAAGCCATCTTGATTGGAATAAACCGGTAACACTTAAAACATTTAATTTAAAAAGGAACAAAATGAGGGGTTCTTTTTGAAATAGAAATTATGGTTAGTGCTGCAGAAAGAAAAATTAGGGCATGTTTTAAGTGAGATCTCAAATCCTCTTCTATTTCATTAGAAAATTCTGACATGCAGACTGAAACAATCACTTTCAATACCAGCAGCAGACTACCAGTTAACTCCCTGGTGAGCAGTAGCTTTACTCCAGTGATCTAATGAGCAACTAGAGTGCTAACATTCTGAATTTATGGCAGATGTGAGACACATCTGAATGCCTTCTTGATGGAATCAAAGTAAAAAACTGAAAGCATTTCCTACTGAGGAGACTGCAGTAAATGAAGAAATTAGGAAGCTTCATAACAAAGAAGTCTTCCAAGATGGCCACCAGTGAAAAAAGAGCCCAAATGTAGCACAAATATTACCCAGATGTAGCCCACATATAGCCCAATGACAAAAGTGTGCAAAACACTTTTTTTTTAAAGTTTTTTTGCAGTTTTATGTAGTGCAGACTGGTCAGGTATTGGAGCATTGCATCTTAAAACATGACCCCCTACACTACAAAAACACCACTGCACTACCTTAAACCCTAAAACACTACCCCCAGCACGACCCCCTACACTACACAAGCACCACTGCACTATCCTAAACCCTCAAACACTACCCCCAGCACGACCCCCTACACTACCCAAACACCACTGCACTACCTAAATCCTAAAACACTACCACCAGCACGACCCCTACACTACCCAAACACCACTGCACTAACCTAAAACATGACCCCCTACACTACACAAACACCACTGCACTACCCTAAACCCTAAAACACTACCCCCAGCACGACCCCCTACACTACACAAGCACCACTGCACTACCCTAAACCCTAAAACACTACCCCCAGCACGACCCCCTACACTACACAAACACCACTGCACTACCCTAAACCCTAAAACACTACCCCCAGCACGACCCCCTACACTACCCAAACACCACTGCACTAACCTAAATCCTAAAACACTACCCCCAGCACGACCCCCTACACTACCCAAACACTACTGCACTACCCTAAAACATGACCCCCTACACTACACAAACACCACTGCACTACCCTAAACCCTAAAACACTACCCCCAGCACGACCCCCTACACTACACAAGCACCACTGCACTACCCTAAACCCTAAAACACTACCCCCAGCATGACCCCCTACACTGCCCGAACACCACTGCACTGCCCTAAACCCTGAAACACCAGCCCCTGCATGACCCTCTACACTGCCCGAACACCACTGCACTGCCCTAAACCCTGAAACACCACCCCTAGCACGACCCCCTACACTGCCCGAACACCACTGCACTGCCCTAAACCATGAAACACCACCCCTTCACGACCCCCTACACTGCCCGAACACCACTGCACTGCCCTAAACCCTGAAACACCACCCACAGCATGACCCCCTACACTGCCCGAACACCACTGCACTGCCCTAAACCCTGAAACACTACCCCCAGCAAGACCCCCTACACTACCCGAACACCACTGCACTGCCCTAAACCCTGAAACATCACCCCCAGCAAGACCCCCTACACTGCCCGAACACCACTGACCTAAACCCTGAAACACCACCCCCAGCACGACCCCCTACACTGCCCGAACACCACTGCACTGCCCTAAACCCTGAAACACTACACCCAGCATGACCCCCTACACTGCCCGAACACCACTGCTCTGCCCAAAACCCTGAAACACCAGCCCCAACACGACCCCCTACACTGCCCGAACACCACTGCACTGCCCTAAACCTTGAAACACCAGCCCCTGCACGACCCCCTACACTGCCCGAACACCACTGCACTACCCTAAACCCTGACACATCACCCCCAGCACGACCCCCTACACTGCCCGAGCACCACTGCACTGCCCTAAACCCTGAAACACCAGCCCCAGCACAACCCCCTACACTGCCCGAACACCACTGCACTGCCCTAAACCCTGAAACACCAGCCCCAGCACGACCGCCTACAGTGCCCGAACACCACTGCACTACCCTAAACCCTGAAACACCAGCCCCAGCACGACCCCCTACACTGCCCGAACACCACTGCACTGCCCTAAACCGTGAAACACCAGCCTCAGCACAACCCCCTACACTGCCTGAACACCACTGCACTGCCCTGAACCCTGAAACACCAGCCCCAGCACAACACCCTACACTGCCCGAACACCACTGCACTGCCCTAAACCCTGAAACACCAGCCCCAGCACGACCCCCTACACTGCCCAAACACCACTGCACTGCCCTAAACCCTGAAACACCAGCCCCAGCACGACCCCCTACACTGCCCGAACACCACTGCACTGCCCTAGACCCTGAAACACCAGCCCCAGCACCACCCCCTACAATGCCCGAACACCACTGTACTGCCCTAAACCCTGAAACACCACCCCCTGCACCGCCCCCTACACTGTCCGAACACCACTGCACTGCCCTAAACCCTGAAACACCACCCCCTGCATGACCCCCTACACTGCCCGAACACCACTGCACTGCCCTAAACCCTGAAACACCACCCCCTGCACCACCCCCTACACTGCCCGAACACCACTGCACTGCCCTAAACCCTGAAACACCACCCCCTGCACCGCCCCCTACACTGCCCGAACACCACTGCACTGCCCTAAACCCTGAAACACCACCCCCAGCATGACCCCCTTTACTGCTCGAACACCACTGCACTGCCCCAAACCCTGAAACACCACCCCCAGCATGACCCCCTACACTGCCCGAACACCACTGCACTGCCCTAAGCCCTGAAACACCACCCCTAGCACGACCCCCTACACTGCCCGAAAACCACTGCACTGCCCTAAACCCTGAAACACCACCCCCTTCACGACCCCCTACACTGCCCGAACACCACTGCACTGCCCTAAACCCTGAAACACCACCCCCAGCACTACCCCTACACTGCCCGAACACCACTGCACTGCCCTAAACCCTAAAACACCACCCCTACACTGCCCGAACACCACTGCACTGCCCTAAACCCTAGAACACTGCCCCCAGCATGACCCCCTACACTACCCGAACACCACTGCACTACCCTAAACCCTAAAATACTCCCCCCAGCATGACCCCCTACACTACCCGAACACCACTTCACTGCCCTAAACCCTAAAACACTCCCCCCAGCACGACCCCCTACACTACCCGAACACCACTGCACTGCCCTAAACCCTAAAACACTCCCCCAGCACGACCCCCTACACTACCTAAACACCACTGCACTGCCCTAAACCCTAAAACACTACCCCCGCATGACCCCCTACACTACCCAAATACCAATGCACTACCCTAATCCCTAAAACACTACCCCCCGCACAACCCCCTACACTACCCAAAGACCACTGCACTACCCTAATCTCTAAAACAATACCCCCGCACGACTCCCTACACTACCCAAAGACCACTGCACTACCCTAAACCCTAAAACACGACCTCCTACACTACACAAACACCACTGCACTACCCTAAACCCTAAAAAACTACCCCCAGCACGAACCCCTACACTACCCAAACACCACTGCACTACCCTAAACCATAAAACACCATAAAACACTACCCCCAGCAGTACCCCCTACGCTACCCAAACACCACTGCACTACCCTAAACCCTAAAACACTACCCCCAGCAGTACCCCCTACACTACCCAAACACCATTGCACTACCCTAAACCCTAAAACACTACCCCCAGCAGTATCCCCTACACTACCCAAACACCACTGCACTACCCTAAACCCTAAAACCCTAAAACACTAACCCCAGCACGACCCCCTACACTACCCAAACACCACTGTACTACCCTAAACCCTAAAACACTCCCCCAGCACGACTCCCTACACTACCCAAACACCACTGCACTACCCTAAACCCTAAATCTACCCCCAGCATGACCCCCTACACTACACAAACACCACTGCACTACCCTAAACCCTAAAACACTACCCCCTGCACGACCCTCTTCACTACCTAAACACAACTGCACAATTTGTTACAGGCATTGCAACGCAGGCCTGTGGTGCTTACTGGAAGTACCTGGTGGGCTAGTTGGGCCCCAGGGACTCTCAGGATTCAAGGTGACCTAATCCCCCAACTTAAAACGCGCCACGGGGCGCGTTTGCACAGTGGTGAAGGGAGGGGGCGGGGCCTCAGGTGACATGTGCGCAAACACGCCCTATGGTGCGTTTTAAGTTGGGGAGTTAATTCCCTTTGAATCCTGGGGGCCAACTAGCCCACCAGGTACCTTCAGTAAGCACAACAGAGTTGCGTTGCAGAGAGGTGAAAAAAGTGCGTGGCCTCGGAACGCCTCTCTGCAACTCAGCTCTGTGGTCCTAACTGTAGGTACCTGGGGGGCTAGTTGGGCCCCAGGGACCCTCAGGATTCAAGGGGACTTCATCCCGCAACTTAAAACGCGCCACGGGGCGCGTTTGCACACATGTCACCTCAGGCCCCCCCTCCCTTCACCACTGTGCAAACGCGCACTGGCTCTGGTTAGTCAGAGTCAGTTACCACCAGTACCCGTCTGAAAAAGTTGTGGGCACAGGATGATTTTGCAACAAGGCCTCTTTCTGCTCCTCTGTTGGTTCTTTCTGCACATCTTTTGCTTCTTTCTGTGCGTTTTTCTTCTTTCTTCACATGTCCTACCTCTGTTGGCATAGTTAGAAACTAGCATTTAAAAAACCTTTGAAATTCACTTAAAAAATCATAGGTTTCAGGCACGTTATGGTTAGAAATTAGCATTTAAAAAACCTTTGAAATTCACTGAAAAAACCATAGGGTTCAGGTACGTTAAAGTTAGAAATTAGCATTTAAAAAACCTTTGAAATTCACTGAAAAAACCATAGGTTTCAGGCACGTTATAGTTAGAAATTAGCATTTAAAAAACCTTTGAAATTCACTGAAAAAACCATAGGTTTCAGACACGTTATAGTTAGAAATTAGCATTTAAAAAACCTTTGAAATTCACTGAAAAAACCATAGGTTTTAGGGACAGTTATAGTTAGTTGGACATTGCACTCGTACAAAACCCGTGAAATTCCCCTGTTATAGTTAGTTCAGCTAACTATAACTCGCGCCCCGCAATGCACTGCTGATGACGTCACATATTACATCACTCATGACATGGTCAGTGACATCACTGATGACATCACTGATGACATCTCAAATGACATCACTGATGACATCATCCATGTGATAATTTCATGCATCTTCTCACACCCTAATATAACTTTTGATACACCCACTCTAAATTACAGACTGCCATTCTCAAAACCATAGACACTCCAACACCAAAAACTACATACCCACTCACTGATTCTTAGGTCTACACACACATCCACTCACTCACCTGTACAGTCACTCATATTTACAGTCACTCAGTACAGGACTATCATATGCACTCATACACCTATATAAACACTCACACACCGCCACTCATCCATAGAGGTACTCACACACCTAGTCAGTCATGCAAAACATTAATCACACACCCATTTACTCACCTATACAGTTATACACACACCAGCTCACTTACTCATACAAATACTAGCACATTCTTACGCTCTTATACAATAACTGATACAAGCACACACGCATCCATACAGCCACTCTCACAATAACACACTCTCACTTATAGCCATTTAAATACTCTAACACACATATATACTGCCTTTTACATATGTAGTTACTCGCACATGTACCACTGAGATATACATTCACTCACTAACACACCCATACACACACTCACCCACCCAAGCAGTCCATCACAGATGCACTCTTGAAATCATGCACCCAGTGAATCACCCACTCACACATCTATGTATAGAGTCACACACACCCCACCCACACAAACACTCAGGCAGCCATACAGATACTCAGAGAACCAATCAATAACCTATATAGACACTCATGTAGCTATTCGCAAATCCATGCATCCACTTACACACCAACAAACAGACGGATACAGACATTCACACAGTTTAGTCACTAACCCATGCATTCAGTAAGATACGTTTAATCACTCACTTGTAGAGTCAGTCACTCACGTACTAAATCATCCATTCAGACACTTATACACCCACTCATTCTTCAATACGCCTTTCCCTATATATATTAAACATATTTAAACTTTACAGAAACACACAGTCACTGGATGATGTCATCAGTGATGTCATCAGTGATGTCATTTGAGATGTCATCAGTGATGTCATCAGTGATGTCACTGACCATGTCATGAGTGATGTAATATGTGACGTCATCAGCAGTGCATTGCGGGGCGCGAGTTATAGTTAGCTGAACTAACTATAACAGGGGAATTTCACGGGTTTTGTACGAGTGCAATGTCCAACTAACTATAACTGTCCCTAAAACCTATGGTTTTTTCAGTGAATATATATATATATATATATTCATGAGCAAGGACAAGTATAATTTTCCTCTGTCTATTAAAAAAAAATCAATAAAACTTGGTTCTGTATTGTCACGTGCGAAAAATGCATTTTTGTCCGGATGAACTATTTTTGAAAAATGCGATTTTGTCCTTTAAATGTGCACACAGCACACGTTCTAGTAGAAAGCCGCTCCCCATGTACAGCGAAGCTCCTGCTGATGGGTTTGAACCTACTGAGTTTCCATTGGCACTAAGACAAAATTTTGCGTAATATTAACCACCGCTTCCACAATGTGATCGTTGTTCATGACAACAGGGCTCGCCCAGTGCTTCTTTCACCTGTTCAGCTTTGGCTGGAGTCGCCAACTTTTTCATCGTGGCAAGAAACCAGATCAGGTTCAGCAACTTAGAGCAATGAAACTGGAACAGCAACAGCAAATACGAACAAAAGAAAATTAGTTTCAAACTTGAAAAAATGGGAATACCTCCAAAACTTAGGCATAGAGCAACTGAGAAATAACTGCCTTCTTTTGGGAAAATTTATTCGACTTGGAATAGTCAATCTTCTTTCTCAAATAGCAATAAATACTGAAACCACACTCTTTCCAAACACATAATTGCTGCCTCAACAATAGAAATACATTTGAAGCTAAATTTATGACGAAAATCTAAATGGCTCTCTACACCTGCAAATATTGCGTCCTGTGAGGTAATGTAAACAAAAAATTGGTTCGCCGTTTAAATGATCACAAATGAGTAGGTCCTGTTTTCCCAAGTGCCAGAGTTTATAAACTAAACTAAGGTTCCATAAAGCGTTTTGGATACCTTTTATGCCTTTTGCTCCTGGCCAGAGAGTCATGTCATGGCAGGAGCTCAAACGTTGCGCCAGCTTTATGACTCGCAAAGCCCGAAAACTCTTACAAGCCCTGTATGAGCACTCGCGGGGTTACTGACCCATGGGCAAGCTGCAGCGAGCGAGCCTGGAGGGCGGAAAGGTGCACCGACCTGTCCTTACTTTAGAACAATTTTCTGTGATTCACTATTCAATTGTAAATAAGTCACACCATGACACGGAACATTGGAACTCCTCCCACCTCCCTGTAAAAGAGTGAAGTCCATAGCAACGCCCATGCTCCTCCTCTCACCTGCTGACGGCCATGAATCATTTCCTGCCCATCACCTATGAACAGCGTCCTGTTGCTTTCTAGCTATTTTCATGCTTTGTTCGTTCTGTCACATATACACATTTATCCAAGCAAGCTTTAATTTATAATAAATACTTTAGCATGGAAGACATTCACATTAGGAGTGTATTTAATCCAAGAACAAATTCAGAGCAGAATTTACGAGGCTACATTGTGGTGAGAAATATAAGACTGATTCAAAAGCATCATCCTCTTAGTATGAATGGTAGGCAGACATGTCCACATTTTTATAGATTTGTTATCTGCTTATGCTTACATCATCAAACAAAGGTGGTAGGTAGATGGCTAAACTGTAAGACATAATTTTCAAAGCTTTATCAAATATTTTTTGAAGTTTGAGCAATATGTGGAGGTGCAAAGATATGCACGTGAATCAATGTTTTTTTCATTTTTAACTAATTAATTTGTAGAGCTTTGCTCCAGCCAGGGAGATGTTACAATGTTTTATAAGGTATTTCAGAGAATTTGTTTAAGAACAGCACATTACAATCAACATTTTGGTATGAAAAATAGAGGAAAGAATGGTGAAGGTAAATGAGAGAACAAGCGTGGGTTGGAGTAGAATTGCATTCACAATCTTTAGGATAGTAGTGTTATTAAGAATGATACAAACATGACCAGCTACTGATCTCTCCTTCTTTCTTTCTAAAGAAAGACATCAGGGATGACTCCATTTGTATTTCACCAAATAAAGAGTTGCACATACTTTTGCAACTCTAGTGAAAATCAAGTTAGGCCTGAGTCGTTTCAAACTTTGATGTTTCCAGATGTAAAGATCCCCTGCTCTTGAGATCTCTTGAGCTTCCCAAGATGGCCAGGACTTTAGATAAGTAGGGAGTATTTATCAGATGGAGTGTTTTATAAGTGAGTCGGCCTTGTTTGCCTTTGAAGCTAATGTGATTTGGTCAAATATTCTGAACAGCAGCATTTAGTGTCGGCAATGTGCATTAACAAGGGCTGATGAGTGCTGCAGTAACAGCATTAAAAAGTTGTTTCACATCCATAATTGTAGTGTCTAGGAAAGAAAAAAGGATGATGATTTACTTAAAAGATGGCATTCAAATTTACATTTGAGTGTCATCCTGTCTCCACCATCATTGGACTCATGCAAATTGAATAGAGTTGGGCTATGCTGGAGCCCTGGTGCACACTACATGTCATTTCATCAGATAATGATGTGGCATTCCTTTTGAGGCTGACAGCCGTGAAACGGCATAGTGGTTATATTGCCATATCCATAGGTCTTTATGGGTATTGAACTCAGTAGTATGTTAGGAAGCAAGGGCACGACAGCCTGAATCTTGCAGTTGATGTGAAGAGTGATCCAACAGGATAGTGGAGTGTAATGGAAGTTTAACCCAATAGTGTCCAGCCGAAACCTGGAGGAATAGTAGAGGGTCTGGCAATGACAACATGCTGGAGTGCTGATGATAGGCCGAAGTGCAGATGGTAGGAAGGAGTGCTGGTCATAGAGTGGAGTGTTAGTAGTATGCACGGTCCAGGAGAAACTCAAAGCAAGATAAGAACAGACAAATACTTTTAGAAAAGCCATGGTGCAATAAATGGTGATCACAAGAAGAAAGGAAACAAGCATTTGCAATGCAATAGGTATCACATTTGCTAGAGTTAGAGCTACTGGCATTGTAAATGTCAATGCTTTTTACCTGTGTCTTTTGGCTTGGAGTGGATGTATGTGGTGAGGAGTGCAGTTGGGTGGCCTGGACTGGAGTGGAGCAGGATTGTATGACATTCTGTGCTGTGGAGTTGTCACATTGTGTGGCGTAGAGTGGTATTGAGTGGGTTGCACAGATAGATGTAGATGTTAGTATTATTAGTGAGGATATAAAGATGGTGCTGAAATTGGGCTGTGTTTTTTTTCTCTGCAGCATTTTCTAGCACCTGAATAACGCATTATTTCCTTATTTACAGTTTCTTACATAGCATTAAACAGCTCTGAAAGGAGTTAGTGCGCTTTACTTATGGATTCCATAGTACAAAAACATCAAAGGGACAATGTACATTTACTATAACCATAAGTTGCAAGTTTTAAATTAGGAATGAGAGTGATTGGATCAGCAAGAGAAGCATGAAGGGAATGAGATAATGGAGGGGAAGACTGCACACCGGTGAGAGCGCAATATGCAGGACAGCAAGATATGAATGCACAAAAGCAGTAGGGAGGAGAGGGTGCACAGGCAGAGGGTGGGGGTGCGGGTTTCACAGAAGCTGTAAAGACAACCAGATGAAAGTTGTAAAACACACACGCACTCTTGGAAGAGTGCTTAATTTACAATTGTGTTTTGCAAAATTCTAGCTAAAGGTGCAGTTTCTTTCTTTTGGTAAGTCGCAGTACCAGATTGTCTTTTTATTTACTGAATGATAACTTTAAAAAGTTTTATACGTAACATCAAAGGGCAGCCACAAACCGCTGCCTGTAAAATGAGCTCATGTACTTAGCGAATTCCACCCTAAGTGCGTTTGTTTTCCAACATGCCTGTGAGCTTGCAACAATGCTGCTGAACCCCAGGCAACCCAACCAGTTGGCCATACTGTTGCATCTTGTAATTAGTTTTTGCATTTTTGGAGCCTTTTGGTAACACATGCAGAGGGTTTTGAAATGCGCAACACAAATAGAGTGGTAGAGTGGTAGAGCAGGTAGCACAATGGGGCTAGTGATCGGTGAAGTGGGATTTAAATAGAAGTTGGGTACATTAATATGGGAGGCTTGCTGCACATATCAAAAAGAGCACAGCTTCAAAGCAGAGGGATTAACCAAAGCAACTTATCTCTGCTGTCTGCCCCACACCGGCTCCCACGTCCTTATCCTCCACGGCGTGGGCATTATGGTGAGTTGCTAAGGGCACCAGTGGTGGCCGGCATGTCTCGCCGTTGGCCGTGGGGTGCGGGGGATCATGCAGGAGGGTTGCGGGGGGGGAGGGTCACGCAAGGTGCAAATTAAAAAAATAAAATAAACTTACCTTGCCGCCGGCCGGGTCCTGTGTCTCTGCTCCTGCTCTCCTCTTGTACATCGAGGAACAAGAAGCAGCCCCCACTGACCAATCACAACGCTGCAACGCAGCGTTGTGATTGGTAAGCACCCTGGCTTCCCTGACCAATCACAACGCTGCAATGCAGCGTTGTGATTGGTTTTGAGCGTCCTGGTTTGACGCTCAACCAGGGAATGCTGGCCTGAGCATGTTCTCCATACAGGCTCTAATGCAGCCTCCATGGAGAACGGGGAAAGTGTGCATGACTGGTTGGGGTGGCCCGAGAGTGCTGACCAAACAGGCATTGTGCACCTAGGAGCGTGAAAAAGCACTCCTGCCCTGCTCCATGACCAGAGCAGCCCCGCCCACACACCCACCCGTAAAGCAGGAGGAAGCAGCATAAAATTCTAATTACGCAAAGTTATCATTTTATGTTTCTGCTTTGCACTGCTTAAAAGCAGTGGGGCGCATTCCTCCCCCATTGAAGGGCACGCACGGAGAATCAATAGGCCTGAATGGGGGCGTGGAGGATGAAGAGTGCATACCAAAAAAACACACTGCTTTAA
This sequence comes from Calotriton arnoldi, assembly GCA_963921515.1. NCBI lineage: Eukaryota > Metazoa > Chordata > Amphibia > Caudata > Salamandridae > Calotriton > Calotriton arnoldi. The sequence continues at coordinate 671,511 of CAWUFW010001738.1, read as the reverse complement.
AACGGAGGGATTAAGTAAGGCAACTTACCTCTGCTGTCCGCTCAATACCGGCTCCCACATCCTTATCCTCCGGAGCGGGGGCAGTATGGTGGGTTGCTGGAGGGAGAAAGAATAGGCCTGAATGGGGGAGGACACTATATAACTGAGATTGGGCGCGCGTCCCGAAGATGTCTGGAATGCTCGTAGTCCCTGGCAGGCGCCCCAAGGGCACCTGAATATTATGGAATACAAAGTGTTTCTAATGTATTATGGAGAAGAGAAAGAAAGTGAAACTCTATAAGGGTGCAGGCATTTTATTTCCAGCTGCAGGAAAAGTGGAAACTTAATGGGGGAGGTATGCATTTTTTTATGCAGGATAGTAAAGCTTTCTCCTCCCGCTCGTGGAAAGCCCCAAAAAAATGGCAATGTTGGGCGTCAGTCGTATCTGTTTCGTTGCTAACGCCTCCTGCCATGTTGTCGGGACAGTAAAGCCTTTTACTCTCTCTCGTTGAAAGCCAAAAAGAAATGGTAATGTTGGACGGCATTTATTGTTTTTGCCGGGGCCGCGGTTAATGCCTCTACCCATGTCGTCCAGAGTGGCGGCCGGATGGAGGTGTAAGTAGACACTTCACGACACTTCACAAAAATTATAGACAATAAGAACTCCCCCCACAAAAGCAAATTGCACGAAGCCTGCCATTTTTGAATGGTATGAGAAATGCAGAATGCATGCAAAGCAGCTCCTCTTGGCTGAATGCTACAGGAAGTAAAGCGAACAGGGGCAGAAACACTCCATCACAACACGAGCCGAAGCAGGAAACCAATAAATGATTTCTCCGCACAATAGATAAACAATGAAAGCGTAACTTAAGTGTAGTTGGTCCGTGGTCTTTCGGCATAAAACGGAAATGATGTATGGGAGCACCAACCAATAAGGAGCCAGGACAGAAGAGCAACACAAGCATGAACCAATGCCATGCAGCAGGTGGGATTATTCTCCGAACAGTGAATACAGCAGGCCTTCCAGACAGCGCATGTGTGCTGCCTAGGCTCGACCTAAAACTGGGTAGCAGAATGCTGAAGAATTCCAAGGTTTGATAAAATAACACAAGCACGCGGAATATAGCTTCTGACTGATGGAATCAGGGGTGAAGCAACAAGCATTGACTGAAGCAAGCTTTTACAGTCATAGAAATGTTGCACAAGCATTCTTATTTCTTTATGCTTGTACTGAGAGGCTTAGTGTCAATGTTTCTCTTTAGTTTAGCAGCTGACATGCACAGGAGAGAGAAAGACGCCCACCACTCTCCTGCACATTCATTGTGGGATTCAGAAACTGGATGACATTTCCTACAGGTCTGCTGATGCCCACTCCTTCGGTTGCATTCCCCATGGCATCTGCAGCTGGAGAGTAGGGAGGGTGTTGCAGGATAGCAGGTGAAGCAGGAGTGCATCTAGGACTGTGGCACTCGAGTTTGGAAAAAAAGCAGCTGGAAAGTCATTTGGGGGGCCTGGAGTGCTGACAACCCATCTGAAGATAATATAGTACTGGGGTATGGGTAAGAGATTCAGGCCTGACAGTTCCAGATCTTAAAAACTGGTGGAAATTGCTTCTCAAACAAGCACAACTGTCCAGTGATTTCCCACGAAAACCCGTTGACTGTTTCTTGCATATAATGACGATCATAGCTGAGTCCCAATCACAGCACAAACCTGGCCCCACACCTTGTGCGAAGAGCCTCTGCCATGCCGGAAAGCAATTCTCTTCATAGTGTGAACTAAATACACAAGCCTCTCAGTGTTCTCGAATACTGTGCCTCAGCTACCAAGAGCATTCGGTATTCTGAAGAAATCCAGACAGGTTGTCAAGGTTTAGCGGTGTGGTTTGTTCAGTCATATTTTCCGATGACAGCTTTGTTTCCCGGAGCGACCTCTGAGGTGCCATCTTTTGTACTGCGGAAGGCAGCTGAACAGGTTTTCCCAAACAATAGCGTTAGAAACGAAATATCCCATTGTTCAATGTGTAAAATATTGTACACAGTAAAGAAATGTTTATCCTGATGGGTTCCTGTCATCCACAGTAGCCAGATTTTTACCTGACTATTTCACTTGTAGAAAAGATCCCATATTTTTATGGCTATTTATTTCACGGCAATAAAGCTGCTTATTGTTTAGGAAGAGAAAACAGGGTCGGCTAAAACCACAGAACAACATAAAATTCTCAAAACGTTATTCAGCGTCTACCTCCCATCCAAGCTGCATATTGGAAGATCTCCAGAGCTCTGCTTTAAGTCAAATCATAGCGGCTGCATAAACTACATTTGTCATTTATGGACCATTGCCTCCAGGCCCAGCCCTCGAAGAGAGCGAAAATCAGATCAGCAACATTGTATTTCATAAACGCCCTTTTTATGCACTGTTGCTGATTTTCTTTCAAGTCACCCTAGCACGTTCCCGAAGATTAAACGTAGACCACAATAATTTGTGCTCTTAAGCCCCAGTGACTGGGAAAATCATTGTTATCAATAATCATTTTATTTTTCACTTGTCAGCACTATCCTTTGCATAACTGATTCTGTTTTCAGCCCCGATATTTAAAGATGAATTCCAGGTAAAGCCAATCCTTGTGTCTGCTTTGTTTCTAAAGTATAAGAGAGTGTGTAAGTGCGTGCGTTTGCCTATATCAGCCAGTCAGCATTTCACTGCTAGAAAGAAATGATTCTTATTAGGGCTTTTTGAGTGTGGCTGTCCTCCCAAGACGTCATTCTTTTTTAAACTAAACTATGCTGTAGTGAAAGAAGGTGCCAACTTGTCTTTTTCAAACTGTAAGACTTTTAGATGTTTTTTATTTATAAAATATACCTGCCAGAGACTGGATTTCTCAACTGTAATCTTTGTTACCCCAGTACTTACTTTAAGAGGAGAGGTCCAATCTCCCCTTTTCTGAGCTGGGCCTCCATCTTTTTCTAATGACATTTTACTTAACCTGTCTTCTGCTAGGCTGTAAAGGGTATTCGTGCCCACAACACTTCACAAAATGAAGCGCTTGTGTTTCCCGGTGATCGAAGTGTAAAGACGTGTTAGAACATTGTGAGGGTGCCGGGAGCGGGGAAGGTGTAAGACTAGAATAGTACAAATGTCCTTCCTATTCTCTACAGAGCTAGCTGTAGGTTACATTGTGCTCCGAGTAGAACAACAGTCAGCCTGGCCACCAACCTAAGACCCTCACCTTCCAAGTCCCTTCATATGCTTCAAATAAATGATCCCCAATGTTTCATCAAATGACAAACACATCGAAAGCGTAGAGCAGGTGCTGATCATGCTTTTTACTGTCCTGTAGGCACACTTCTAGGCACAAAGTCTAGGTGTAATGAGTGATGGAATATTTTTCATTGATTTCAATGATGTGCTTGATTAAATCAGGTTGCCAATGAGAATTAAGTGTCTTATTGTGATGAATAGTGATGAATTGTGTGGATGCAATTGATCCTAATGATGTACCAATTTTTCAGTAGCCATTTGTTGAAGCCCAGGTTATGTGGGGTGATATGTGGGGTGATATGGGTAAACCCCTTCTTCTTTTGTCCACTTTATTTGAAACAAAATCATGAATTTTCTTGTTTGGATATGCAGGACCATTGCATAATAAAGAATGTCAAGACCAATTGAATACATGTTTACTTGTTCACCCCATGACAGCCAAAGCACATACCTCGCTCCTGTTTTTGATTATAAAGGGGCTTTCTGGAGTTAATAAGGTGAAACAGTCCAAAGCGTCTGTTAGTTCCACAACGGCCACATGATTCGGAGATAGTTCTGTACATCAGGGTGATGAAATATCTGTGGAGTGAAGAAGAGTGAGTAGCATTTCCTTCAAATTGAGCAGATCTTCTGCCACTGTCGATTTCTTTGATAATCGTGCTTTGGATCTCCTCTGCTATTGCCCATTGTTGCACATTCTTTGGCCAACTTTCAAACTCTGGCCTATGCAGCCGGTGCTAGTGAATTGGGATCTGCCATTTAGGCAGAAGCCGCCCTGTGCTGTCAGTTTGTTTCATTTTTCATCCCTTGGGCATTATGAACAACTTCAACAAGCTATGTGCGGTCGAATTCAAGCATATGGACAGCCACACTTGTCAATCTTTTTAAAATAATGGACAAAAAATAGCATTATGTACAGGCATAGGTAGGTCATATGAAAAAATCTGCATTAGAACCGCTACATCCTGCATACGTTGTTGGGTGATGTGGTTATGTTTTTCTTGAGGGGAATAGGAGGCAAACATTCCCCGTTCATAGATGTATGAGAGCGCCGACCAGACCTCATGTCAATCCCAGACACCAAAAGGATGTGTCAAAAAGTGCATTTTCCATCTTTTATCACTTCCGCTTTGCTGCAAACATTATTTATTTATCCATTTATTAAACACATTTGAGTAAGGTGGACCTAGCTACATGGGTAATGGAGCACTTCATATGTAACAACAAACACATTGAAAGGTCGTTCAGTTGTTTTTTTTGTGATTGAATGGTTAATGCATCTTCTTCACTTGTTGTGTGTAGTCCCAGATGATCATTATTGTCTGTGATACAGATGTTACTTCGCCGCTCTGTTGAAGTATCACCTGCCTATCTCTGAAGGTCAGCAGCCTGTGTTTAATGGATCTAGCTGGTTGGGAGTCAAAGCAATATGTCCTCCCTCATAGGGTGACCAACCGTCCATAATTTTCACCGACTGTCCGTGAATTTACTGTCATGTCCGTTGTCCGTGAAGAAAGTTTCCACGGACGGCATTTGTCTGTAATTGTAGCCTTGGTGGCAAAGGACAAATGTTCAGCAGTTGAGATGGCTCAGCTCAGGCAGAAGGGAGCGGGTCTCCTGTGCAGTGATTCAGCGGGAGGGGCAGCCAGGGTGCCTGGCTGCTTTAAAAAATGTAAATGTGGGACTGGTTAATCTGGGCATGTAAAAGCTGCTTGAATAAGAACTAAATAGGTGTTAATTGACCTAAAGCTGCCTAAGGTGAAAGATTTCTTTTTCCATGTTATTGTTAAGGTGTTCAAAACTGAGCTGTGAAGTGTGTGCTTTGCAACTACAACTGAGGTCACAAACCACTGTTACATTACATTACATTGCGACTCACAAAGAGGATGCGAATAGCTCTTTCATGCCGTCTCATGTTTTTACAAGTCACAAAACCCCTTTCACAATTCAGAAACCCTTTCCTCACTCTTAAAACAGGTTCTGTGCATTGTAAAAAGATTATTTGCTATTGGAAGTCTGATTCAAATACATTGCAACTAAAAACAAGCATTGAAAATGCAATAGGTCTCGCCTTTGATTAAGTTAAAGCCATTTGCTTTGCTAATGGTATTGTATAGCAAAGCAAATGGCTTTAACTTAATGAAAGGCGAGACCTATTGCATTTTTAATGCTTGTTAATCTGGCTAAGAGCATTGAGAAGAAATCGGTTGTCCCTCTCTTGGAAGTCTATAGGAGGAACAACCTTCTGGCTCTTACTTATGGCACTGGGATTTGGGGTTATTCCAATACAAGTACACTCCAAGTGGAACATGATTGGGTGCTTGGACGATTGCTGGGCTTCCCACCATCATGCCCGCTTATATTTTACACTAAGAGCTTGGGATGGAGTTCAGCCAAAGATACTCTCAAACTGGCCCCCTTGAATTTGTGGTGCTCCATCTGGGCAAACCTACATGCCTCGCTACATAGAGAGATTATTAAGGACTGTCTCATGTGTGAGAAAGGCAAGAAAATGCCTTGGTTTGACTACATTAACAAAACTAAATTCACAAAATTAGGTAGGCTGTCCCTTTTTACTAACCCTTCGTCAATGCGTAAAACGGATATATGCTGGGTTAAATCTGCATTTAAGGAAAGGATGAAGGCCCTCAGGGAGGACATTGAATAAAAAAAAGGTCCAACAATGAGTATTTGGAGATTCAAATTTCTCCCCTCCTGGAGCCATACTTAGAGTGGATTAATGGCTCCTGGGACAGGCTACTACTCACCAGGTTTAGGATAGGTTTTGTGAGGTAGCACCTTGGTTTCCCCCTTGTCAATTCGAGCCCTCTAAAGTCCTGATATGCCCATGTGATGAGTACTCTCCGCAAAGTTTGCTGCATTTGAATTTTTTTGTAAATTTTATAATGATCTACTGAAAGGTTTTTAATTATGATTTTACATAAGCAAGGAATCATATCAAGATCAGCCCTTGTGTACGTGCGACAACTTGATTCCCCTTCCAATTGTCTGCATCTACTCTTTCGTCAGTTGTGTACTTAGCAGAAGAATAGCACAGATGTTTTTATCAATGGACCAAATTATTAGTCAACAGTTATTTACTCTTTATTAAACTCAAACGGCACGTTGGTAAATTGCTTTGCACTTCATGTTTTATTATGTCATGCAATGTATTAGCGTGTGCGATATTTATGGATCTTTTCTCTCAATCTTATGCATGTTATTGTTATTATGGAGACCTGCCTGCTGTTTTATTCCAGCTATTTATAATGTGTGCTTTTATGGTCACATTTGTGTCCAAAATAAAGCTATTTGATTGACTGGCAGCTATGTGTCAAAGATCAACAAGAAAACAAAACTAGGACTACATAATTCAATGTCAATGGCGTGATGAGAATCAAGCTCACTATCCAAAACCAACATTGTCAGGTCGACTCTTGACAGGCAGAGAACAGATCGAAGGAGATCGCACGTATATTAAAAGTTCTGTTTTATTTGGGCGCCCACTCGTCCCCGTCCTAACAGCCCACCATGTACGCGTCACTGTTTTCAGTTGTGACGTTCCTCTTCTCAATTTGGATAACGTTTCAAAGAGCAAATGTTTCCTTGATAAGAGCAGAAAATGTCACTAAACACAACCTTTTTTATTGTGATAAATCCAGGGCAGAGTTGAAAAACAATGCCAGTATTTGCCACCGCTGATTTGCAGCGCTGTAAACATCCGGTGTCACTATTGTCCTGCTCAATGGTAATCACGTTATCGACCACAGAAGGTAGAAGGGCGGATTCGCCGGTCCCGGAAACTTCTCAGCAGCGGGCACTCAACCCGCAGAGTTATCTCGCCGGATGCCAGCATGGCGGCAGCAGGAGCCAGGTAGCCTGCTCTTGCTGACATTAAACTCCACCGCTGAGCTGCAGGGAGGAGAGGGCGAGCTCAGTGTAAAGGTATAGGGGTTCCACTGAGAAGTGCCGGTACTATCCCATTGAAAGGTGAAGCACTCTTGCCATGAAAGCTCTCTCCTACCAACTGCAGATATAGCAGCCTGCATAAAAAGCGCCTGCACTGTCCTAATAATAGAACAGCAGCCATGAAGTGAAACCTCGGTAATGTCCAGCTGAATGTACAGTTGCCCTTATAAGAAGTACTGGTGCTGTGCAATGAAAGTATCGCAGACTCATGAGTAGCGTCGGTACTGTCCCACTAAACGTCTGGCAGCCCAGTAGAGGGTAGGTGCCCTTGTAAGTATAGCACTTTTGCTGAGAAGTGCGAACCCTTTCCACTAACAGTGTAACAGGCCTCGTGAGAAGTGCGGATGCCATAAGCTTCCTTGCCCTGAGTGCTGGTGAAACAAGAAGTGTCAGTGCTCAGACCCGGACAGTATCGACCCCTGTAAAGCACAGGACGCTCCAGACACCTCATCCACTTAGTATGTTGTCGCTTTACGCGACCTTATATATCGCCTTGTGGTGAACATGTCTCCATCATTCCAATGAGCCTAGTCGGTAACAGGCTTCCACCCCTGCCTGCCCTACCACAGTATTTGCCACCGCTCATTTGCAGCGCTGTAAACATCCGGTGTCACTATTGTCCTGCTCAATGGTAATCACGTTATCAACCACAGAAGGTAGAAGGGCGGATTCGCCGGTCCCGGAAACTTCTCAGCAGCGGGCACTCAACCCGCCGAGTTATCTCGCCGGATGCCAACATGGCGGCAGCAGGAGCCAGGTAGCCTGCTCTTGCTGACATTAAACTCCACCGCTGAGCTGCAGGAAGGAGAGGGCGAGCTCCAGCCCTCTAATCCCCGGGCTGATAATGTGGATTAGGCGTCTATTAAAAAATACAATATCCGTGCTGACATGGCGCCCGGGCTTCAATCAATTCAGGGCCGAGGCCGGCTTATACGGGACTGGCCATTCATGTAGCACACGCCACCGACTGAACGGCTTCCAAGCACTTTAACAACAGATGTTTCTGTTAGCCAAATCAAAGATGCTCACGTTATCAACCATTCAAGAATAAAAGGATGAGGTGGCCCCTCTGTTACTCCAAAGCAGGTGACACAGAGATCTATGCAGGGGGCGCATTACCCACCTAGGCTATCTCTCCATCTTGTCCGGGAGCGGAAGGCCATGGAAATGCAAATGTCAGCGATTGCTGAAAATATGCAGCAGAATCAAGACAAGCAACGTGTCCTCAGTTTCGACTAAAAATAGGTTCATTTCCAAAACAAACCTGGAAGTCGTCTGCGACTCACCGATGATAAGCAGTACATTCCGCTTTCTCGCAGCCACAGACACCCCCGCAATGAGCAGTAAAGTCGCCCAGCAGTGACCCTCGCCCATGGATGGAGCAGGGAAGGCTGCATGATTCCTTCAAAGCTAAGGGGAGGGGGGGGGATCTGTAGGTCGGCGGTTCCTGAAGCGCTCGGTAAAGAAACTTGGAAAAAGTAAGGCACGATGCTTGGGGACAAAGCTGCTTCAGTGCTCCGGGGCTTGTTGACTTTCTGTCTGTTTCCTGCTGTCTTGGCCCCGCCTCCGCGATCACATGACCTAAACTGTGGCTAAGGCGAGCGGAGAGCGCAAAAAAGTGAAGAACACGCAGGGACCTTGGGGAACGTCGTTACCTCTTGTGACAGTGCTCAGTCACTCGGAAATCCCGCCTCTGCCATTGGGCGTGCTTTCTGTCTCATTAGCAGCGTGCTTCTCTTCCGGCTCTGCTGGTAAACACCTTCCTCTTCATGCGCAGGAGCCTCTGTTTAGCAGCGGCTGCTGGATGACCCATGTGCAACATAGCCGTCTGGACAGGTCAGGCAAAAGAAAGTGCGAATGCTGGCAACCAATGATATGAAAAAAAAGCATTTACAAATGAAATAGAACTCATATTTACGCGAGTCCTATTGCATTGTAAACAAAAATGCGGGCGCCGAAGAAGGCAGGAACGGGAGTGGGTGGGTGGGTGGTGGTGGCCAGAGAAGTCACAGACTGCGGGAGGGAACAGGGGGAGGCAGGGGAACAAAAGAGTTGCTGAAGTAAAGGGGCTGATAGCCATGGAAGGATAAACATGATGTCATGGCAGTAAGGAGGCGGGACTAATACGACGGCAACCAATCAGAATGCAGCATTTCAGTTTTGAGCCAATCAAAAGCATGGGCAGAAAGTGGGCGGAGCTTCCCCCACAATACTGTATACAGCATCTCTCGACGAGACAGCGCATGCGCTGCCTAGCCGAGACCTAAAAATGACATGCTGCCCCTGGTGGATTGACCTGTCGGCATTCTTCTTGCAATAAAGAGTATTTTTTTCTTCTTGCACTTTTCACTGTGGAAATGCAGGCTCTGGACAGTGGTAGCATATTAGCTGCAGTAAATATACATATATCAATGTCACCTTGAACCTAACATCAAAATAAATCACAGATGGGATGTGATATTGTGTGTGCCGGTGCCTCATGAGTCAGGATGTTTTACTCGGTCAGGGCTTTAAGTGGGCTGGGTCCTGCCGGTGCTCAGCACCGGGTGCAGTTCTAAAAAGCTGGTGCTGAGATGGGTCCCTATCGGGCTCTCCAATTTTGCCCTAATCCTCAGGGTTGGAAACAATATCTTAACTCTGCAGCAGTGCCACCCTTCACTGCCTTTGATGTAACTTCAAAGAGACTGGTTACAGCTCTTTCAGTCTCATAATTTTAGAACTGAAGCATTTTCAATGTTATTTACAATGAAGCCAAAGTTGTTGCCTATTTGTCTTATGCAACTAATAACCATGGCAAAGCCAATAGTCCTGGCTTGTTCTAGGTGGAGTGTTATTTATCTGGATGCACTGACAGAAGCAGCAAATTTACCAGTTGGGCGGCAAAATATGCTAAGCACAGATTTCTTAGCTTACGTGTTTTTGAGCCACGCCCTTAGTTACATCGGCCAAGTCCCTTTGACAGACCCCCCCCCCCAGTTTTTTCATCCCACTTAAAGCCCTGTACTAGGTACTGTATGTATGGCTCTCCTGTAGCTCTTCTTCATCATTTTACTACAGCAGTCAGCAGAAACATATCATGCACCATTTAAGGTCATTTCTGTCCTGCAAGCTAGAGTCAGTGGAGATGTAAACCTTAGGGGTTTGCATGATATCACCTCAGTACATCTGCTGACAAATAAATCAAGCTACAAGGGAGGGGGCATGACACTGTAGGATATACTACCCCACCTGTGATCCTCAGCTTCTTGGTATAACTATACTGCTCTCCTACCTTTACCCTACTTTCGCCCACTCTTCTTGCTTACGCTCAGATTTACTAGTGTATATCTTGCTGGCATCTTTTTGGTCTGGATTTTTTATACTGTGGACAATAACTCAAGGTTAGCATTGTCATGCTTTCATGTCATACACCTTCTGCACATCTATGTAGTCATGGTACAATGATTACCATTTCTATGCTAATGTCATCCTTCTAAATGTTTACTCCTATTATGACAACACTTTATACGGCGCTCCGCAAATTGTTTCTCTTCACTCCTGCTATTGTGAAATCTATTGTGTAGTGTGCTGTAATAGTTTCATCAAGTGCTCCTCCTACCCATCCATATTCCTTTTACAGATCCCTCAAGCCAGTTTGAGTGGGGTCTGCACAAATGAAAAGAAGAAAATAAACTGCTAGGCTAGACATTTCACGAAGAGAATGTGCATGTTTCATTTTTCCCAGAGTCTGCTTTCACTTTCTCATGCACAATGTATGGATTTAAGACAAAGCGCACTTTCAGTGCTTTGGAAATAGGAACGTACAGGGCAGGAGAGATGTGGTACTATCCTTGTGCACTCTTCTGCTGTATTTGCAAACAACAGCGGTTCAGTGACTTGGTGCAATTTTCATATTTCAGACTGGGGGTGCAATGCCATCGTCATTAACAGCAAATGTACTTGCCCATGGATGTTGGCACAATTCATTAGGTCTCACATTAGACAAGACCTTTTGATTTTGCTAAAATTATATGTATTATATATTCATCTGACACAAAGCGGGCCACTCGGAGGACTGCACTCTAGTCCAGCAGTGCAGGACCCATTTAGCTACATCCTATGCGTGCTGCTTTATATCTCACAGTGGCACTCAGATATGAGATGCTAGTAATAAAGTCCATCTAAGCAGATCTTCCCAACCACTTCTCTCACCAAACGTGTTTGCTCAGGACCATGAACTGTAAACCAAATATTGGATTGGACAACTGTAAAGATGATGAGGTCCGGAGGTAGGTGTTTTTATTAGTTTATTTGAGCAGCAGCACAGTACGTCCAAACAGGCAAAAAGCTAACAGGTAACTGCCGTTTAGTGATTCCAGAACACTCAACGACAGGAATGAAATGCACGCTCTAAGGATTCTAAGAGTGTAACAGAAAAGGGCAACAGAAGAGAATAATAAGAATGCAACACACCTTACTCCGTTAACATTAAAAGAAAACAATGAAGCAGATTAAAAAAAACAAAAGAAAAATGTAAAATGTAAAACAGTAGCATGAACACCAAAGATGCACAAGCTAAGATCTGTACCTTGCTGGCACACACCTGGTTCTATTGTTTACCTTAACCCTAGAAGCAACAGTAAGATCATCACAAGAGTCCGCACTGTTACCCAACAGAGTTTTAGATTCACTGAACTTGGTATCTTCACTGCACCTGCATTTGACCACTCTTCTCACATTCCACACTTTGCCATCCTGAGTAACCACACTATTCTTGCAAACCTTCACCACTTTAATGGGATGTCCAAATCTAGAACTACCTTTCACCAAGAAACCAGGTTTCTTAATTCTAACAAAATCTCCAATAACAAAATCAAGAATTCTCCCTTTCCATTTTTCATCAAAAACCTCCTTTATTTTATTCTGCTTCTCTCTCACTCTACCAACAATGACAAGCAATTCAACATCATCAACCTTCTTGCTGGATTTCCTTATCCACCACGGACAAATATCAGACACATCAGACACAGGATCTCTTCCTTTCAGAAGCCTAAAAGGACTCTCCCCCGTAACAGAGTGAGGAGTAATACCTTACAGCCACAATCTCTTCCTCAAAATATCTCTTCAAGGTTCACTGGACTTATTAACCAACTCAATACCCTCCTTAAGTACCCGATTAAATCTTTCAACTTGACCATTTTCTCTAGGTTCATATAAAGAAGTTGTGACATGTCTGATACCACATCTAGTGAAAAATTCCTCCATCTCCTGAGAAATAAGTTGCACACCATTGTCTGTAACTAACACTTCTGGGCACCCTTCCCTGGCGAAAACTTCTTTGGAAAATGAAATAACCACTAAAGAAGTAGCATTGGCCACAAACTTAACCTCTGGCCATTTAGAGTGATAGTCCACTAAAACAAGGGCAAAACGGGCATCCGAAGGTAAGCATTTGTAGGGACCAGAAATATCAAAAGCCACTTTCTGCCATGGGGACCCAGGCCGAGGGGAGCAGAATAAACCCTAAGCATCTTGTCACTATTAATACACTCAGAACACTCTCTAACAGTTCTATCCACTATTTTATCTAGACCAGGCCAACAAAAATTGGCCGTAATAAGACGCTTCATGGAAGACATGCTCAAATGTCCCACATGAGCAAGCTGTAAAATCTTATTTTGCATGACCACAGGGGGAATAATCTTACCACCCTTAAACAGTAAATCTCCCTCTTCCTCAATTTCATCAGCAACCTGACAAAAAGGATCCAACTCTGAAGTAGCACATTTAGCCTTGGGCCAACACACTGTCAAATACTGCAAGATCAACTGGCATACAGCATCATTACCCATTTCTTTCCTCCACTCAATTTCCGACACCCCTGAAAATTCAGAGGAGACAAAATCCCTGACAGACGCAATCATGTCCAAATCATGCTTATTGTGAAAATCACTGCTATCAGAGCAGGGCAACCTAGACAAGCAATCAGCTGTAACATTGCTCTTACCAGGAACAAACTCAAACTCAAAGTTGTATTCATGTAACCTGGAAGTCAGTCTGGCAATGCGTGCAGTGGAATTCTACCCTCCCCCTGGGGATAAAATTCCAACAAGAGGTTTGTGATCAGTCCTAAGCAGGAACCTGCTACCCCAGACATAGTTCCGGAAGTGTTCAATGGACCATATGCATGCCAAAGGTTCTCTTTAAATAACAGCATACCTTCTCTCAGTTTCTGAGAGGGTTCTGGAAGCGAACGCTACACACCATTCTTCTTTGCCACACCTTTGACTTAAAACACTGCCCAAGCCGTATAAACTTGCATCAACAGTAATCACACACATTTTGTTCAAACAAAAAGATTTGAGAGTAGGGGCCTCCTCAATTTCCCTCTTAGTCTGCTGAAAAGCAGATTCTTGTCTCTCAGACCAAAGAAATTCAGTGTTCTTCCTAGTCAATTCTCTGAGAGGCTCCATTTTGGTGGCAAAATTGGGTATAAACTTGCTGTAGTACTCACATAAACCTGCAAAAGGCATAACCTTTTCCTTATTGTCAGGTGACGGTGCTTAGACAATAGCATCAACCAGGGATTTTTTAGGCATGACACCATTACCAGACAGGGTATGACCAAGATACTCAACAGATTCGCAAAAGAATTTGCACTTCCCCGCCTTGAGTGTCAAACCAAATCTTTCCAGCCTTTCACACACAATTTTGACATGACTTAGATGCTCTTCATTATCCTTTGAAAAAATAATTATGTCATATTGAAAACATTTAACAAAAACACTCAGATCTTTAAAAATATGGATCATTGCCCTCTGAAACATTGATGCAGCTGAGGCTAAACCAAAGGGCATCCGTTTAAACTGGAACAAACCATGTGATGTTATGAAGGCAGTGAATTTCCTGGAATCTTCCGTAAATTTAATCTGATGATATGCCAAACGGAGATCCAACGCGGAGAAAATACGAGCTCCTTCTAACATGCATACCATCTCATTGATGTTGGGGAGAGGATGACAATCAATGACTAAATTGGCATTAAGTGCCCTTAAGTCCACACAGAGTCTCAGACTTTTATCAGGTTAGCGGGCTAAAACTATGGGGGAAACCCACTCTGATGACTCAACTTCTTCAATGATGCCCACCTGAATCATCTCATCTAACATATTTTTCAACTCTTCTCTCACGATGATAGGCACCCCTCTAAGTTTTTGCTTGACCGAAACAGAACCTTCCTTGACCTTAATCTTATGGCTAAAACAAACCAACTTTCCAAGTTTTTCCGAAAAGAAATTTGGATAAAGCTTGGGAAAATCAACATTGAGGGAACAGTCTGCAACAATAGACACAGGTTCTTTACTCCTAGGATTCAAAATGATACCAAGTTTGGCTTGATCCCGCCACCCCAACACAGTCACACCTTTAACAGCCACATACAAAATAATGCGGGCCGTTCTCTCTTTGAACTCAATATCAAGTTCTTTAAAACCAATAATGTCAATCTTGGATCCATTAAAACTCTCCCCAATAATATCAGACTCCATAAGGGAATCCAAGTCAACTAAATCACTAAAACATTGAATGCAATATTCCTTAGTGATGATGGTCCAAGGCGAGCCGGAATCCGCCATAAGCTCCAGTTCTTTACCCAAAATGTGCACAAGTCATTTGGGGGGACCTATATTGGATGTAAGAGTTATTGGGAACATTACGAACAGAAACAACTATTCCAGTTTCTGGATTCCACTTTGTATCATCCTCAACTTGAGACTCACCAGGCACACACAACACCTTCCCTTTGGAGGAATTTACAGAAAAGCCTTTTTTAATATCCTTACACATCTTGGAAAAGTGTCCCAGGCGTCCACACTTACTGCACGACAACGTGGAAACGAAGCAATATGACCTGGATCACCACACCTAAAACAATGAAAACCCTTGGTGTTATTATTCTTATTACCAAAGACATTTCTAGAAGTTCCAGGGGTGACACTATTCACATCACCAGAGATAGGGGTTTTAACATCCTTGTTGAGAGACTTCATCCACTTTTCCGACTGCTCTAATGCTTTCGCAGTACTAATAGCAGCCTCCAACTTAGGATCACCCATTATCCATAATTGCTCTTGTACCTTTTCA
Source organism: Calotriton arnoldi (assembly GCA_963921515.1). Classification (NCBI taxonomy): domain Eukaryota; kingdom Metazoa; phylum Chordata; class Amphibia; order Caudata; family Salamandridae; genus Calotriton; species Calotriton arnoldi. The sequence goes on along the minus strand of CAWUFW010001738.1, from coordinate 656,181 downwards.
CTTTTAACATGTACTATAATCTGGTCTCTTATCATTTCGTCTGTAATCATACCAAAATTGCAATTTATGGGCAATGCGCGCAAGGCTGTAAGAAACTCATCAAAACTTTCTCCTTCCTCTTGAGCTCTAGTATAAAATTTAAACCTATTAAGAGCGACACTAGTGGTTGACTTAAAATGATTCTCAATACGCATCAAAGCTTCATCATAAGCATTGTAATCCCCCCAGATCTAACAGGAGGCTCGGTCCTATATACAACTTGTCCTTCTGAACCTAAACATTGCAGAAATTGTTTTTTTTCCCTCTCCGCTGACATCCTTTCTCCATCAATAGCCTTGAGGTAAGTGATAAACTCTTCTTTCCACCCAGTCCACGGAATAGGTGGCTCACCTTTGTTCTGCAAAAATTTGCTGGGAGGGTCAAACTGCATAATGTTAGATGACTGATACTCAATATGCCAAAATAAGCTGTGAAAAGTCAAATGACTAAAATAATGCCGACACAATAAAAAAAAACACAAAAATGGAGAAGAAATATAATGTCAAACAAGTAAGACAGTCAAGGTATGCCTGTCACCGTAAAACAACAGACCAGAAAATGTAAATATCCAGGTGTGCCTAGAAAATGTAAATATCCAGGTGTGCCTGTCACCGCAATAACAGGCTAAAGAAACAATAGTAGTTATTCCAAATGACCCACAGATACAATAACTCAAAATATGCAGAGTTAAACAACAAAAAATATGCAGGGTAAAGTACCTGAGGTGTGCATATCACCGTTGTAACACGCTAAAAGCTGTGAGACATCAATCATAAAGATAATATATCAGAAGTGTGCGTGTCACTGTCATAATGCACTTAAATGTAGAACTGAGGCTATCAGTGCTGAAGGTGTGCGTGTCACCATTATGACACGCTCCAATACTAAAGTGAAGTAATTAGCGCTGATGGTGTGCGTGTCACCACTGTAGCACGCTAACATGCTCCGGTTCCAAAACAATATCAGCGCTGACTGAGAAAGGAGCACCAATGCCAAAACAATAGCAGCGCTGAGAAAGGAGCACTGTGTGTGTCACTGTGCGCAGTTACCTTAGAAACAGGAACAATGCAAAATAAACATGGCTGCCACACGCAGCTTACGCATACATCTCTAGAGGAGAGTTGCGCGCGAAACCAGTAACACGAACAGGACACGTCACTGATGACGCATAGTCACATACGTTACCATTACAGGAGGAGCTCTTGACGGGTGAGGATCAGCGGGCAGCCAGGAGTTATGTGAAGCCGCAGGCAGTTGAAGAGCCGGAGGAGCATAAAAATGCACAAACATACGTCGGAGGGGCCTTGAAGAGCGACATCTTCAAGAAACAGTACCACCAAGAAACACAGACCTCAGGAGATCCTCGTTATGCGGAACATCTCGTCACGCAGGGTCCAGACGACAGCACCGCACCTGTGCTGCAAAATTAAATGTAGCAGGGTGTCTTCTCCACTCGTCGTCGCCACTTGTAAAGATGAGGAGGTCAGGAGGTAGGTGGTTTTATTAGTTTATTTGAGCAGCAGCACAGTACGTCCAAACAGGCAAAAAGCTAACAGGTAACTGCCGTTTAGTGATTCCAGAACATTCAACGACAGGAATAAGGATTCTAAGAGTGTGACAGAAAAGGGCAACAGAAGAGAATAATAAGAATGCAACAACAACCCAGTGCAGTAACTACATAAATAGATTATGATCATATGAAATACCACAAAAAGACCTGCAGAGTTGCTCAAAACAGCCGCATACCGAAAAAACGTGAAGTGCATGATTGTCTCAAACAAATATAAATTTATTTTGACTTGTGCTTATGTTGGTTGTCTATTTACTTACTTGTGTACTATTGCACGACCTCCTCTGATGTGTCTGTAAAACGTACCTTTTGTTGCAAATTTTTGTCCTGAATTTTGACCTTCTGTCCTGAATTTTTTACCTGAATTTTGACCCTTTGTCCTGAATTTTTATACTCACCCTCCTAAATTTTTCCTGTGCCAGTTGGTCACCCAAACTCCCTCACACAACAAGAAGGGGGATAATCCCTTTGGCTCTAGTGTATTTAGCATTTTTATTTCAAGAAACAGTTCAGCTGATGAGCCCTTGGTTGTCTCAGGAAAACCAGTGAAGCACTAATTATTTTACCCTCTGCGTCTTTCACCTAGCTTCCAACAATATATGCTGTTCACTTCAACTTCTTAATATAATTTCTAATTTCTCCTATGTCTTGAGTTATGGATTCCCCCCTACCTTGCACAACCCTATGCAAATTAATGTCATCCTTATTTCCATTGTATCTAGTTTATTATCCAGGATACATCTGGAACTTTGGATGGCACCGAGGCACTGTTGATGAGGTCTTGGCGACTCCGTTGTTTTAGGTCATTTCCACTTTCTATCATTTTGGGTTGGCTTAAGAGCTTTTTCCTTTACCAAATTTGCAATATTGTATATACACAATAAAGTATTTTACTACTGCTACTCTATATATATATCTTTTATTTACACTACCACTTTGCAACTTTGCAATTAATTATGCTATGATCAAGCTGCATTTAAAAGCTATCATTCACTATTCTGAAGTTCATGGTTTTGCGTGAGGTGAGAAGTTTCAGTCTGTATAATGCTTGTAAACGTATGCCCCTGAGTTGTGTTGTGCTGTGTTGAACTGCTGCTTACCAGTATACCAAGAATTGGTATCAGGGGTGCCCTTCCTTACTGTGTTTCCAAAAAGTGTAACCCGTCCTAAATTAAATCATATGAACAGAGCCGGGCTTGAAGTCAGTTTGAATGAGTGGACACAGACAATAAAACAATGCACCCAGCCTCTCAGCTGAATGGTCACCTTTTTACCCAGGGCCCACAAAAGAAGGTCACACTCATAGGTTACCTGCCCACACAGTCACATGGTAAGGTTGCGCAGCTCCCTTTGTCCCACCACAGAACTGAAGAACTTGATGTGGCTGCTGAGACAAAGCTCACTTACCTCTGCCAGCCTGTCTGTCAGTTCCAAAGAAGCAGTTAGCCAAGACCATCACCTCCTTACAATGGCTTCGAGACTCTTCCTAGTGTTGCCCCCGTAAGTAGTCTCTTATGTGTTCTGTGGTGCCGACATGAAATTGCCCACCTGCATAGGCACGATCCTTCAAACCAATAGGCTGTTTCAACCCCATCCTCATTCCACCTTGTTTGTGTATGCAGTGCTGCATAGCTCCTCTCCTTCACATGGAGGCTGAGGAGGACTACTTCAGTTATAGTTTTCTCTAGGTTACCTCAGGATCACTTTGAGGAGTCACAACATCTTTCTCCTGATGAACATAGCCCAAGACCCTAGGAATTGTATCCTGATGACCCTCCCTTTCGATAGCTCTCAGATGTGTAATGCACCTGTTTCTGTACAGGCAAGATTTTAAGGTAGATGGGTTTGGTATGATTGCTTCATATCTCCACACCCTTTCGGTCTCAAGAAACGCACATATAATTAATGGGCTTACCTAACTGTTACAACAGCCCCCTAGGACCTTCTTGCACCCATTTCAGCAAGGAAACAGGAACAGGTAGCATTTTATGGGAAAAAGTTGGAATGATAAAACCATACCATCACATTCTTTGGGCTTCAAGGACATACGATATAATTGAGCAACTTATCTCTAACTGCCTTTGGTAAGGAGTGTTGTGAGCATCCAAGCATCTCTCCTTTCTGAATGATGGCTCATTCCAGGTTAGATCCTGCAATAGATGAAACAGCAGATTCTGGTTAAGTAGGAAGCTAACCGACTCCGCCAAAGTCCATACTAGAGTCCAGACACATCCCCACAGCCCCTTTTCCATTGATAGATATTGGCATCATGACGTTTTACTACTCTCAAACAGGGAAGAAGCTCCTATATAAAGAGGAGGAGTGAGGGTAGGAGCTTTACCATCTGGGGCCATTGAGAACTGTAAACAGGGCAGATGTTATGCCTGTTCACCTTTGACAACCTATCACATTAAGGCACCTCCCAGAAAGTGATGGAACGTTTCGCATACGCCCTTATTTAGGCCCAAGGCAGGGCCAGAAAGGACCAGAGAGGAAGGTAAAGTATGCAGATGGCTCTCTAACAGGGGAATTTTGTCTCCCTTCCAGGAACTATATATATGTAATCATTTAGTGGTTGCAAACCCTGAAATTAGCAAAATCACAATCACAAATGAGAAGACATCTGGTCCCATACGGACCCCTTATCCATTTCTCAATGTAAAAAAAAAGGTTTTGGGGGAGTAGGCAATGCTCCAGGGGACCACTCCCAACTCTTAAACAAATGCAGAAAAAACCTTTCTTTTTAACTGCAGCCCTGTATCCTTTAAAGGAAACAGGGCTGCATTTGAAAAAAAAGTTTATTTAATTTAATTTAAATGTAATTACAGACATGGCGATCTGCTGATCTAAGCAGGCCACCATTCCTGTGATGGCATTCAATCCTAGTGAGTTACAAGTTGTGACTTACCTCATGAGGCAAGTCAGATTACGACCTACTATGATTCAGAATTTTCTGAACTGACCTATTAGTGGTAGGTTGGTTCCCAAAATTCGTTTCCATTCATAAAACACCAGGCCCCCTAATCCTACCTGGACTGCCCTTCAAAAGTGCACTTACAAGTATGAGGACTACAGTCTTCTCCTCATGAACCTGCTAATAAGGTCTTTCCCTTTCTGACTGCTATAGGAATGCCATTGACTTTGAACTGTATATAGACAATATGAGGAGAATATTCTAGAATACTACGCAAGGAAGAATCTATGAGAATTGTGAAATTCTTATTTGCAGGTTATGAATGAATGAATTAATGAATTGTACACTTGTAAATCGCAACTGCCACTCATGGGGAGCATCCTGGCACTGCTTGCTTCGAGCCGATAATCTATAAGAGGTTACTAGATGAGGGATTGGCGAAGTGAATCAGGGCCACAAAAAGCCAGGTCTTTAAATGCTTTTTAAAGAGGGCTTCAGATTCTATTAACCGAAGTGGACTGGGAAGCTGATTCCATGCTTTGGACCCCAGCACTGAAAAGGATTTATCACCTCAGGTTTTAAGTCTGAATGATGGGGGGTTGAGAAGGTTCATGCGCGAGGATCTGAGGGTTCTTAGGGTTATGGGGTGACAGAATCTGGCCATTAAGTATTTGGGACCAGTGGCTTTGAATGCTCTGAAGACCAGTAAGATGATCTTAAAAAGGATCTTTCTATCTATCTATCTATCTATCTATCTATCTATCTATCTATCTATCTATCTATCTATCTATCTATCTATCTATCTATCTATCTATCTATCTATCTATCTATCTATCTATCTATTTATCTCTGTCTGTCTATCTATCTATCTATCTATCTATCTATCTATCTATCTATCTATCTATAGTGCAACAGCTACTCAATAAGTGTCCTGGTACTTTTAAGCAGGATGGATCCTATCTGGTGAGGGATCGGAATGAAGATTCAAAGGGCCAGGTTTTTAGACGACGCTGTAGGACTCTGGCTCTTTATATAGTGCACTAAAATGAAGTACACTGTGCAGAGATTCCAGTGCATCCCCAATAGGTGTGCAGAGGTAAAAGAAGATCATTCTAGTACTCTTTTTGTGGTAGTGTGGGTAAGCAGTTAGGCTTATCAGTGGGTAGTGATAAGCATTTGTTGTCACATACAGAGGCAATAAATGAGACACACACATAAATCTGAGACCAATTAGGAAGAATGAAATCGTATCTTTATAAATATTTTTAGAAACCAAAAACTTCATTCAACCAATAATAAAGGCTTTGAATGTCGATTTTTAACCAAATGCAGTTCAAGACACAAATGCTTACCGGTTTTAAGCAACAGCGGTCAATACCATCAGGCAGAGACTGTCACGGTCAAGGTAGAGAAAAGCAAAGGGTTAGATAGCGGAGTACTGCCAACACATTTACTGTCAAGGTTGATGTAAGCAACACTCTGCCACTGAGTTTTGGGGGACAATGGTCGCCCAGAGTTCTAGGGAAGTTCTACTCCAGGGGAGTCAAAGCTTTGGAAGTCCCAGGGCTCAGCACAGCAGGCAGTTCTGGGTTACTTGGATCGGAGGTGCCGGAGGTCCTGGGATGCAAATTTTGTTCTTCACCGGCGGCATTCAGCGACAGGTGCGGTGAGGGCAGTCCATCGTGTTTGGGCAGTCGTGCCCAAGTTGCTGCTTTCACTCAGTTGATGCCACCAGAAAGCGGGTACAGGCTCACAGGAGAGGGGCTGTTTCCACCATTGCTTGCCGGTACTGTGAGGATCCCTCTGGCTGGTGGATGCGTTGAAGGGGGTCGGTTACTGGACTGGTGGCCAACAAGCCTTGGCTGATGCAAAGTTTGGTTGATGGTGTGAATCACGGCGACACGGTCCTTGCCAGTCTTCACCTTGTGGTGGTCTTTAACGGCGGTGTGACAGGGACTAGTACCACTAGTCCAAAGGGAGGTCCCAAGCAATTGGCGAAGGCTGGCAGGACTCCATGGTTCTTGGAGGCTGCACAGGTTTCAGGTAGGGACGGTAGACCACAATTGTTGAGTCCTTTCACAGTTGGCAGGGTTTGGCGCCAGTTTCTTCTGAATCAGGGCTCAGTTCCTGGTTCAGCAGCACGTCTTTTTCCTTTGTCTTCTTCTGGGCCATGGAATCTGAAGTCAAGGTCTCGGGGAGCCACCTAAATACTACATTTAGGGGGCATTGAGGGGAAGCCAGGTAGTAGCCAATGGACTGCCTACCTGTAGGGTGACTGCAACCTCTAAATGCTTACCCCACGTGGGGGGTGGGCATATCCCTGACACTGATAGGCTATTTCCCCCATCTTCAAGATGGTGGAAAGTGAAAAGTGGGGTCCATCTCGCCTGCTGTGCCTTAGGGGTGGTGCAGGCTGGAGGTGGGCCAACCTTCTTAGTCTCACTATTTTTCCCTCCTTTCCTCCTGCCAAAAGTGGAGCAGGAAAGGGGGGGTTTGGCCTCCTCCACTATTTGGGGTTGGATTTCAAAGCCGGCATGGCCGTTCAAGCTTCCCGTCCAGGAAGCCCATCCTGTCCTGGAGGAGGTGTGCAGCACTCCTGCCCAGAGCAGGCTTTGCATCTGTCCTCTCGAGAGTGCGTGCTCTCACCCCATGAGGTCAGAAACATGTCTGGTGGCGGCAGACTGATGAAAACTAGTCATGAACCACACCAGAGCTTGGTAAGTTTTCAGGGGACCCTCTAAGATGATCGCCTGTGTGAATGTATTAATAAATCTATCACTGGCATCAGTGAGGATTAATTAAGACAAGATGTTTGGGACCAAACACGTTAGAAATCAGTGAAGCCATCACGGAGCTAGGAAACTCGTGATGATGAGTATCCAGCCCATGTACTCTTTATGGCTTCCCTGTTCACTTACAACCTCACAGAATAGACTGGATATTGTAGGGGCCTATCTGCTCATGCAGATAGGCCCACACATAGGATATGGTGCACCCTGCCTTAGGGCTGAAGGTCGGCAGTAGGTGTGGCTTACTTATACCTTAAGCACTGCATGGGAGGCATGGCACACAGGGCTGTGTGCCATGTCAACTCTTTGGATTTTCCTGCACCAAGGCACGCAGCCTGCAGTGGCAGAGTGCATAGCCTTGGTGAGGGGGCATGGGGAGGCACAATCAGTGCTGCAGCCCCATGGGACCCCCTTCAGTACCAATGCCCCAGGTATCAGGGGTTCCATTTACTAGGGACTTATAAGGGTGACTGAAGTTGTGCCAATTGTGGTACAGATTAGGGGAAAGAGATCTGGCACTGGGAACCTGGTTAGAAGGGACTCAGTGCACTTACAGTTTGAAATCACATCAGGCATCAGGCAAAAAGTGGGGGATAACCATGCAAAAAGAGGTACTTTCCTACAGAGCTTTAAAGTCTGAATATCCATAGTGACCGTAAGCTGCTGAGGGAGGGAGTTCCAATCCTTGGCTGCAAGGTAGGAATAGGAGCTGCCACCCCATTGTTTCCTTTTGATCTTGGGGACCGCCACCAACAAAGAACTTGCGGAACAGAGAGATCTGGGTGGGTGATAGTGAGTGATTCTTTTTTGACATGTATTGAGGGCCAGATTGTCAAAACGCTCTGAGTGAGGACTAGCTATTTAAACCTAACCCGCTTCTTGATGGGAAAACAAGGAAGTTTTTTCAGAAAGGGGAGGATATGAGTTCTCCGAGAAAGTTGCAGCAGCAGTTGTGCTTTCGCATTTTGAACCAGCTGCAATCTTTTTAGGAGAAACGCTGACAGGTCCCAATAAAGTGAACTGGCAAAGTCCAACTATGAAGTGATCAGAGCCTGAATTACTGTTTTCTGTTGTAGGAGAGGAAGGAGGTAGAGAAACTTTTTAATGCTTTTTAACAGTCCAAAACAGGAGCCCACCACACTAGCCACCTAAGGGGCAAAGGTGGCAGCACTGTTGAATTTCACCCCCAGATTGTGTGCCACAGTGGTGGGGTCCGGTGGAGGGGGTATTCCGCTCAGCCAGATTTCATTGTCACGATCAGGTGGAAGGACCACAGAATCAAGATTTCTGTTTTCCCGCTATTGCATTGAAGGTTGTTGGCACAAATCCATGCAAACACTGCCGAGATGCAAGCTTTGAAATTGCTCAGTGCATTGGGAACTGCTTTATCTAAGGTGAGGAGTAATTGTGTGTCATCGGCTTAAGAAACTATTTGTATGCCAAAGGATTCTACAAGGGCTGCTAGTGGGGTCACATAAATATTGAACAGCGTGGGGCTCAAGGCAGATCCCAGGGTACCCCAAAGCCCAGGGGTTTTAGTTTGGAGGAAAATGGAACCATCCAAACATATTGATGTCTGCCTGTCAGAAAAGAGCGAAACCATACTAATGCAGGGCCAGCAACCCCTATGTCGCCCAAACGCTGCAGAAGAATAGTATGGGAGATAGTGTAAAAAGCTGTGGAATGATCGAGGAGAACCAGGGCCACCTGGGTCCCCTGATCCACCGCTAGTTTGATTGATTCAGCAACCTCTAGCAGAGTCAACTCAGTGCTAAAGCCGAGGCAAAAGCCTGACTGAGAGGGGTGAAGCAACTTGTTCTGTTCTATATAACTTGAGAGTTGCCAGTTAATACGTTTCTCTAGTATCTGTGCAAATGCTGGCAGCAAGGCGATTGGTTGAAAGTTAGACAAGTTAACTTTGTTGGTTGAAGGCATTATTAACAGGGGAATTAGTTTGGCTGTTTCCAACAGCTGGGGACTGTGGCTGTTGAAATCGATAGATTTAGCAGTTGGTTTAGAGGGGGGCAACTGCACTACTAGAAACCAAATGTGGGGGAGGGGCAAGGATCATCCAGGGGACCCTGATTTGCATGAGCTCAGAACAAGGGCAAAGTCCTCTAAAGAAATAGGAAGAAAGGAAGAAACTCCTGAAGGGACTCATGGCTCAATGTAGGCAGTGCCTCTGGCTGTACCATGGGACCCCCGAAAGGCTTGCGATCCGGGTGCATAGCATATAGGGAGTATAGGGAGTCAATGATTGTGTTTATTTTTAAATCAAAAAAGTTAGACAATTGTGTACATAGCTCGAGAGATGCCATTAGCAGCTGAAGTAAAGTGTCAGGGTGAGTAAAAGAAATGTTGGGAGTTTAAGAGAGCTTTATTGAAATATATAGAAACAAAAGGTACATCTTACAACAATAGTTAGAGGTAAACAATGAAAACTAGTACAGAATATATATACCCAAAATAAGAATAGCACATGATACAATAGCATTATTAAGCAAGAAGTCAGGAAAAACAATAAAAGAAAAAGTACCTTAATAAAACAGCATTTTATGTTTTATAAGTAGAGAAAAAAAGGGCATGGAGGAGAAAGAAAATAAATAAAGAAAAATCAGCATTTGTACCAAAGATAATCAATATTGAAATCCAATAACTTGCACAATAAGTGTTCAAACAACAAAAAGGTAACAGTAAAATATCCTAGTATGAACAATATAAGAAAAATAAACCGAAAAACTCATGGCGGTTGAAAAATGGAGGTACTGCCCTGGATCTGCATTGAATGAGAGGATAAATAATTAGTAAGCGGAGACCAGAAGGCTTCTTTTCGAAGAAGTTGGTGGGTGGAAGTGACAGAAGCTCTTTCCAACCTATGATGATGACAGAGAAGGTTCCACCAACCTGGAAAATGTGACTTTAGTGGCGCCCTTCCAGTTAGAAGTAATAATTTGAAAGCCAAAAGCAATTAATAAATCCACAAACAACCCCAACTTGCGAGTACCAAACCAAATTGGGGAAGAACTTCCCAAAAATATAGATTTGATCTCAAACAGGAAACTAATAGAACATATAGAGGAAATTGTTTTACAAACCTTTATCCAAAAAGAGGTAATGCTTGGACAGAGAAAAATAGAATGTAGGTATGTGCCAGGAGTATTTGAGCAGGACCAACATGCAGGTGATACACCGGTATTGTATTTAGAGATAGACTTTGGGGTTAAATACAGCCTATGACAAAAGTAATATAAAGTCTGAGTGGTGCTAGCATTGCAGGACATGTGATGTATTCGTGAGCAGATGGAGTTCCAAGTGTGTACAGAAAGAGTATGTTGCAAATCCAACTCCCATAAAAGTTCAACCTTACTCTTAGGACGATTCGGAAGAGAATAATGAAGGTATCTATAGATGTTGGGGGCCAGAAAGGAGTAGGAGGTGGACAGCAGCTCTATAGGAGGATCCGATGAAGGAGAGGAAAATGTTGAGTAAGGATTGTTTTTAATGAATCATACTTAAGAAGGGAGGTCGCAGACAAGCCAAAATTTAGACCTCGTGAGAGGAGAGAAGGTGAGTTTCTCGAAACAAATGTTTAAGTTGAACTATTCCCTTAGTGACCCAATCCTTCCAAAAAATGGTACGATTTGAAAGTTTAATGGATTTATTATGCCATATAGAAGATTCAAGGAAGGCCTGCAATGGTGAGAGAGATTTGGTAAGGACCGGGTAAATAACCGATGTAGACTGTGAAATGGCGGGTGATTTAAAGGAATGAGGAGGATGCGAAAAATTTGCTAATGATGAAAAAGAAAAAGGTTTAATCAAAGAATCCCCCAATTTATGCCAGACCATTAAGGAAGTATCCACAGAAGAGGAGAGATGAGGTAGAATTTTACGTATTAAAAAGAAGAATGGTACTGTCGGAAATTCGAAAATTTACTCCACCCTTATCCTTAGGTGCAGATAAAGAAGACAAAGAGATATGTGCTTTCCGTTTACTCCCTAAAAAATTTCCTAGGGCACTATTAAGGGTTTTAAATTTTTTTAATGGAATCTTCACTGGTAGCATGAACAGATAAAAGTTGATAAGAGGGAGCATCATCATTTTAATTGTGTCCAACCTCCCCACCAAGATAAGTATAAGGGCAACCATTTCTCTGACATATGAAACACTTTTAGTAGAACATTATCCAAATTGAGTTGAACTGTTTTAGCGATGAGGAAGAATATTTAACCCCCAGAAAAGTAATTTAGTTAGCGTTCCATTTAAACCCCTTGTCTGCAAACATTTATTTTAAGCAATATTTGTTTAATGGGAGAACTTCAGATTTTGTGAAATTTTATTTATAGCCCGATAAGGTAGCATACGAGGATAAAAGATCAGTAAAAGGAGGTATGGAAACTAGGGGATCCGAAACATATGACAAAATGTCATCAGCATAGGCTCTAAATTTGATTTCAGTGGTTTTGTGAAGAAAACCCCGAAATAAGGGAGAGTGTCATAAAGAATGAAGAAAAGGTTCAAGAGATAGTATAAAAAGTAAAGGCAAAAGAGGACAACCTTGACGTGTGCCCCTTTGAAGGGTAAACTAGGAGGATTGGGATCCGTTAACAAAAACCAAAGTAGTTCAGAAAGAATAAAGCAAGCTTATAATAGACATAATAACAGGGCCAAAACCATGCCATTTAAGGGCCTGCATCATAAAAAGCCAATGAAGGCGATCAAAGGCTTTTTCGGCATCTAGGGTAATAGCAGCTAAAGGTGAGGAACTCTTAGATTCAAGATATATAATGTTCAAAAATGTTCTAGAGTTGTCAACCAAGGTTCTACCCCTAACAAACCCAGTTTGTTCAATACCAATCAGGTCGGGAATCACCTGATTAAGGCGGAGGGCTAACACTTTAGCATAGATTTTGCAATCTAAGTTTATTAGAAAATAGGGCGATAATTCGCACAAGATGAGGGATACTTGTCCTTCTTTGGAATCAAACAGATCACTACTTCCAAAAGGTGCAGCGAACCTCATTATGAGAGGTGAAGTGCTGATATAGAGAGAGGAGATGTGGGAGAAGAATCTGCGAAAAGCAAGAATAAAATTCAGCTGTAAAACCATCCAGACCGGGAGCTTTGTCCTTAGGTAGTTGAGCTAAAGCAGCCTTAATCTCAGAAAAAGATAAGTCTTGGTTGAGAAAGGAACAATCCGGAGAGGGGGAAGAGCGGGGAGGAAGATAATCAAAATATGAATCTAAGGCAGTATCTGAAGGAGAAGACTCAGGGGTATATACATTTTTATAAAAATCTGTAAAACAGTGTAATATTTCTTCATCTTTAAGATGATTAATTCCTTTATCATCAATGATAATAACTATTTTGGATTTTTGGGATTTAACTTTCAAATAATTCGCTAGCAGTTTGCCTGCTCTGTTACGTACACCATAAAATTTAGAATTGATCTTTAGTAACACCCCGAAGGCCTCCTCAGTTGACTCCCTGTTGAAATTCAATTTAGCCTAAACAAGTTGCTTAAGAGTATCATCATTATTGGAAGTGTAGTAAGCATGTTCGATTTGCTTAATACATAATAATAAGGATGAAGATTGCTTAAGAAGTTTTTTCCTTTTAACAGCAACGTATTCAATGATAAGACCTCTGGCCGTTGCCTTGAAAGCATCCCATACAACGTGAAATGGTATGTCAGGGGTAGTGTTAGTATGAAAAAAATCTATTAGAAAACCTTTGAAGTGCTCCACAAAAATAGGATCTTTGAGTAGATAATTGTTAAAACGCCACCTACGAGGTTTAGATGGTTCGGATGGGAGAGCTATATCAATAAAAGCGGGCGTGTGATCAGATATAAGTATAGACCCAATTTCAGCATGAATTAAGTTAGTGAGAAGTTGGAGAGTCACAAAAATGTAGTCAATTCTAGATTTTGAATTATGTGTGGGGAAATAAAAAGTGAATTCCAATTATCCAAAATAAACATCTACCAAACCTCTAGAGTGAACAGTGTTTGCAAAAGTTTTTTGCATTTTGTTAGGTGCATATCTAGAGAGAGATTTCCTATCAATGAAAGGGTATACAATTTAATTACAGTCTCCACCAACAAGAAGATTGGGGTTAGAACAAGAGTGTAGGATATGTGACTTGGATTGCCAAAACTGTGCATCTAAACCAGTGGGACCATAAATGTTAAGGAGGGAAAGTGGGGCGCCATTAATAACGAAGTGAAGAAGAAGCCATCTGCCATCAGCATCCTTCTCCTCCTTTTCAATAGTTAGAGAAAGAGAGTTATGAAATAATGTCACCACACCATTCTTTTTCTCTGTAGCAGGAGAGCAATAAATATGACCCACCCAATACTTCTTAAGAGAGCTAATAATACTTTCAGTAAGATGAGTCTCTTGTAGCATTGCGATCTTACATTGTAATCGAGATAAATGTGTAAGCACTCTTTGTTTCTTTATAGGGTTATGTAGATCCTTTACATTCCAGGACACAATACGAACATTACCAGTCATAAAGAGAATGAAAAAAAAGCATTAGGAACATCCATGAGCATTCTAAAATTGATAACAGTATGAATTCACTATGTGGAAAATACAGAACCATCATAAAGAGAAATTTTCAGTAAAAATAAGTGCAAGGTACAGATATTTGAAAAAAAGAAAGAAAATGAACATTGAAGATAGGGGGAACAGAAAGAAGAAAGAAAATAGGAAGAAAGAATCTGAAAGACAGAGAAGTAAAAGATAAAAAGTAAAAGGAAGAAACCTAGGGAAAGGACAAAATAGAGAAAAGTGAATAGAAAAAGAGAAGATGACAAGAAGCTCAACGACTTCAGCCATAGATATACTTATAAACCTCGAGGGGTTCAACAATAACAAAGTGGAGTGGAGAAACACGCAAAGGAGAAAGATGTACGGCAGACAGAAGTCAACCAGGGCAGAAAGACAGGGCCACAGAGACCGTCATAAAAGAGAATTGGATAGGGCATAAAAGCAGGAAGAAAGGTGCTAACAAGAATAACAATGAAAACTTTAGAAGAGATAAAAAGAAACCATATCATATGAAAAACAACGAGCAGGCACTTACCAACATATGATGACAGACTATATACAAGAGGTCAGGGGTAGGGAACACATAGGAGCAACACATCTGGGGGAAGGATCCAGGGAAGGAATGACATCTGTAAGGAGAAAAATCCGGTTAGTAATCATATAAATTTGCATCTAATAAATAATAAAGCAAATAAGTGCAAACAACAGCATTAAATACAATAAGAACTAAGAGAACTTGTTTGCAGACAGGAACAAGTTCAGGATTTTCCCAGCTCCATAGCATCTCCTTGAAGCTGAAGAATACATTTCCGTAGAGCTTCTGGGGAGTCAAAGGAAAAGGATCTTCCCTTATACGTCACTTTAAAGAAACAAGGGTGCACAAGGCTGTTTCAAGCATTCATGGACCACAGGACAGGACAAAAAGACAAAAATCCCTTTTGATGAGCAGCAGTAGCACGAGACAATCCTGGGAGAAAAAGATTTTCTGACCATTCCACAACATTTGTTTCCTTTGTTTAGCTGCAGACAGAACCATGAGTAGCTCAGTATATTCCAGAAAAAGAACAATTATTCCTCTGAGGCGACCCTATGATGAAGATCTAGATGACAAAGGCCCAATGCGGTGAGCCCTTTGCAAATTGAGGCGTGTATCCTCCGTAAGACCAACTATTTTAGGAATATGTATCTTAAGAAAAGCAATCATATCAGACCCTTCTGCCTTTTCAGGAATGCCATAAATTCTAAGGCTGTTGCGTCTATTCCTATTTTCCAAATCCTCAGTTTCTTGCTTCAAAAGAGAGATTTCTTTAGACATAGACTCTATTTTACTAGCAGCATCTTGAATATCACTCAGTCTTTGCTCCACCTCAGTCACCCTAGAGTCCAAATTAAACCATTTTTCCTCTATCCATTGGAGTGTAGCATTAGTCTCCATGACGAAGGGTTTCATTAATTTTATTTCCCCCATAAGATCTTTGAGGGTAAGAGGCAAAGGAGACTTGGAGGGAGAGGTAGAATCTTTCTTCTGCAGTTTAGTAGATGCTCCGGACTCCTTGCGAGAGGAAGACATCGTCCCAGGGGACAC
The DNA here is from genome assembly GCA_963921515.1 of Calotriton arnoldi. Classification (NCBI taxonomy): domain Eukaryota; kingdom Metazoa; phylum Chordata; class Amphibia; order Caudata; family Salamandridae; genus Calotriton; species Calotriton arnoldi. Next base: position 640,726 of record CAWUFW010001738.1, on the reverse strand, counting down.
AGAGACCTGGCATGTTGTATGTTCCATAGGAAAAGAGACAAAGCAAAAGAGAAGGTAGACAGCAAGCACTCTAGGGTCTGCAAAGGCGATGAAAGATACGCTTCAACCGTCGTTCACAGATGGGCCCTAATATATCAGGAAAAAAGATGTCCAAAGGCAGCCGGAATACATAGCAAAGGCCAGTTCATGAAGATACAGCACGTTTAGGCAACAAAAAGGTCCCTAAATTAGCTTTTCCCAGGGCATGTTGTAATCTAACAGTGGGAAACCTCAAACAAAAAGTGCCTGCCACACATGAATAAAGAGCCAGGAGGTAGCAAAAACATAAGGCACAGCGCTGCAACCTGGCTCTGCTAGAGTCAAAATGGCGGCCGTAACCACCTTTTCTGAGGAGAGCGATGCGAGGGGAAGCACAGGGAAGAAAACGCTCATATAGAGCGCAAAACCAGAAATACCTGGTCCCCCCGCATTCGCCTTCTGCTCATTTAAATTCCCAGCAACTGCCTTCTGCCGTGAAAAAAGAAGAAAGACAGCTCCGTGACGCGCGGAGATTCAGAAGCCCTCGGCCATCTTGTGGGCGGTTCAGCCACGCCCCCCGTGAGTAGAAGCTTTTACAATTTTAAATAACTCGCCTGGTTTATTATTAGAGGAGTCAATCTGAGCAGTGAAGAAATCCGATTGTAGTTAACTAATTGTATAATGGTAATGGTTTAAAGCCTTCTTATAAATTAGTTTTTCGTACACAAGGTACTGGCACCTTCAACCTCTTTCCAGTCTCTTGCATTGCTCACGAAGTTTTTTTGAGGTCCTCGTTTGAACCATGGTGCCGATTGTCATTTGGAAATGGAGGTGGCTGCTTGCGACTTAATGGGAGCAATATTGTTGGCCGTCTGTGTAAGAAGGCATTGACTGATGCAACGTCTATCTTGGCGTCGTCACACATCTGTGGGAGATGGTTGCTCAAGGAAACACTGAGTCAGTGACTGTGGCCCAGCTTCTGTGGGAGAGGCAGGAGCCGGTCCTGCATCTATGAGAGCTGCAGTGAGTCTCTCATTGAAAGCAGATGGGAGATAAACCCAGGGGTTTAATGTCAGATACCAGTACATGACCATTGGAAAAAATGATATCTAGAATATGATTGGCAATGTGAGTGGGCTGACTTACAGATTGCTGTATACTGAGTCCACATGTACGGTGAGATCGCCAATGATAGTAAAGTGGAGTGTTTTAACATAAGTTTCAATAGGACCTGATCTAGGGAGGACAAGAACTCGCCAGCGGGTCAGGTGGGTGATAAACTAATATATCTGCCAGGGTTGTGTTTGCATACATGAAGAGGGAAAAATCCATAGAGTCCGCCCCCAGAAGCTCACTGGTGTCAAAGCTAACACACTTGAGAGTATGTCTATAATAATGGCAATGCCACCGCCTCTTTTGCTGATTCTGTCATAAAGAAACAAGGAATAGCCCTCAGGGACAGCTATTGCCACATCCAGTGCTGAGCTTTCAGACAGCCATGTTTCAGAGAGGAAGAATATGTCAGTTGTAACCTTTGCTCAATTGTCATGGATGTGTAGGGCATTTTTGTGCAGTGAATGTGTATTGCAGAGTAGAGCGTGTGTTCCAGGCCTACTGTTAGGTCCATGTGGGGGACGCAACAATGAACCTGTGACCTTTCCTAGCATGGCGCCAGGAAAAGTTGCAGCGCAATGGTGACAGCTGGGAGGAAGTATCTGCTCTGGTGCCTTAGACCTACCAGAGATGTGTGCTAAATGTTTAGAACAGTAATAAGGAAACATTAACGCACCTGCACCACGTTAGTGCAGCTTCATTTCTTTAGTTTGCCGTGGCTTCTGAACCAAAACCGGATTCAACATCAGACTCACTTTGCCACTGGATTCAAGCTAACCTGGCTGATGAGGGGTGTTACTCCGAAACCGGTCCCAGGATGCTTGTTTCCAGTCCAGGGAAGACCTAGCTTGGCAGTTCGGGCTGGACTGTTCCCATAAGGAACAGGTTCAAGACTGATTTGCATATGGCTGGGTCTGAACTGGGGTGGCGAAGGGAGCTAAAGAACGATGATGGATTCAACCCAGATCTGTGACTGGGGGTGAGTGTCTGAAAAGTTTCAGCGCTCCATCCATCATCTCCTTGTGTTTGCTTTACCAATGTCACTAAGAGCGCCTTTTAAACAATGAAAACACTATGCCATATCTTCCCATAATTTGCATATTAACATAAACTGCAAGCCATCCTCATGCCCATAATCTCCAAGTTTGACTATGCCAACAGCTATACCTTGTGCACCCACATTCATTTTATGCAAAATACGAAGCATCAAAGATTCTGCCGCAAGGCTTCTTCTCCACCTTCACCCAAGAGAATGTATGACTCCAGTCCTGCAGTCTCTCCACTGGAAACCTATAGCTAGAAGGGCCATGCTCAAGGCACTCAGCATTGTCCACAAAGCCTCCCAAGGAAAAGGACCGATATATCAACAAGTTAAATTCAAGCAATACAAGCCAAACAGAACCCTGCACTTCTGGCTTGCAACACTTATCATCATACCACCTTACCATAAGAAATCTGTAGAAGGCACTTTTTTCTTAGTACAAGCCACCAAGCTCTGGAACTCACTACCGGCCAGCATTAGATACACTCAGGAGCATATACACTTCAGAAAACAGTTGAAAACCTTTCTATTTCCTAGATCACTGCACCACTCACATCCCGATAACAAATCCCAGAAAACAGTTGCACCTTGCAGCACAATCCTCAGCTCACAACCCAAATATTGCAAACAACTCAACCTGCAACCTGCTTTCATTATGCAGCTAAGCAAAAAAAGGACTGACCTATGGTTTGCTGTTGCATTATATGGCTATGTACTTCCATATTTAACAGTTATGACCCACCATAATTCTAAAACCATAATACACAGCAATCAGCAACAAATTGTAACTTTTCCCTCTTAAATTTACAAAAGACATATCTGCTATGAGAGTTGTCCATGGCCAGCACTGTGGAGACAAAAAAACAAACACCACCAAATTAACATGCATGGAATAACTGAAGAGAGCTGTAACACATTACTGGACAATTTGGGGGACTATAATATAGCCCATTCACTGCAGGTCCTAAATATCTGTACAGTCTGACCACTTCTTAACATCTCACAAAGAGACTCATATAACGGATGATAATAAAAATGTCCATCCTAACAGGTCTTTCCACTTCTCTCTCCCTCTAGCCATGCCAACTCAGGAACACAGCTATAACATAAAATCTCAGATTGGACAACCCAGTGCAGTAACCAGCTAAGCAGACTATATTATATGAAATACCATATAAATATCTGCAGAGCTGTTCAAAGCTACCAGCATGCTAAAAACCATAAAACTGCTCGTCGGTCTTTTACTCTTCATCATTCAACACTCTACTTCGCATTGCGTTCCATAACATGATAATGACACCTATGTGGTCTTCACTCACAACATGGAAACAATTCCACATAGGATCAACACAAAGCCAACACCCTTACAACCACACACCCTAAAGGGTGTAGTGTGCTACTCATGTAGGCAAGTGCTTCAGCGCCCCACATAGGGGAAGTAAGTGCTAAATAAATGCTATAATACAGTACAATACAATACAATACAGCAGTGGGTGGCGTTCTAAGAAGGGCAGATATGCCTCTAATTGAACAGTATCAAACTGTCTTAGCTGACTGCTCTGCTTTTATGTTGACAGTGTAGAACCTCTCTGCACGTTTTCTTTCACAGAGAATGATCCATTACATACCTAGCAGAATGCTTTGTTCTTTTAAATCCCTTCTTTTACAAGTTCATACATTCTGTAAAGCTACGTTGGGAGGACAAAGCTTTTCATTCTGTACTCCCAAGGTATGTTATAACCTTCCCAAACATCTTCAGTGTTTTTGAAATCAATTTACTTTTAGAACGCAACTAAAAATGCTTTTGTTTTAATCATTCGTTTCTTTAGCTATTAACTTGGATTTATTCTTAGTGCCAGAAAGTTTGCGGGCATCAAATATGCTTTATAAAACATTATAACAGATGGGCGTAGCCAACTATCATGGCTGTGTGGACATGATCCGAGGAGGCTCCGCTAAGTACCCTACAGATATCCCATGATCACCTGGAGGTGCAGCTGAAAAGAGGTAGAAAGATACCTAGAGACCTCTTGGCTAAACTGAACTCTTTCAAAACCAGAGAACTGATCCTCCAGGCAGCTCGAAAGTGTGACACTATCTCTTTCCAAGGGGCGACCTGTTCTCTATACCAAGACATTGTCCCCACAAATCTGGCATGAAGCCTGCAATTTAAATGAGTAACAGAAGCCCTGCATTGAGATTGTGTTAAATATCTCTGGACTTATCCTTTCGGCATCAACTTTGAGCTTCACAATAAGCAACACCACTTCACGGAGCTTGAGTGTGCAGTTTCTTTATTAGGCCTCATTGTACTCGCACCAACTGGACCTGAGGGGCATGGCAAGGGGATACCGTCAGATCCCCTCAATCATACTATTACAGGAACAGAGGAGAGGAAGAGTTGACGGCAAGAGATGAACTTTGATTCAGACTCCTTCATATTTCTCTCTGCAATTGACAACTATGCATTCTGAGACTTGTAGAGTTGTCACTGCGACAGGCTTTAACTTTTCCTTCCTCTTAATTCACAACACTGTGGAGTTTTTAATTATACGTGCTATGCAATTGTCTTTCGGGGAGTATTCCTCATGACTATTCCTTTTGCTTTCACCCTGTCTAATGTCATACAGGATGATTGTCCTAAGACCGGGCATCAGACACCTTTTGATAAATAGATGCAATCTGTGTGGTGTTTTGGTGGGTTTGTGTCCATTATGCCTGCAAGGTTTGAATTTTAGATGGAACAACTAGTTCAGAGGGAGTATGGACTATCTAGTTCATATTGTTTATGCTTTTTAGTCTTTGTTTTGCTGCATGGCTGGAATTGTGATCTCCAAACAAAGAGGGGGGGCTGGATGGTGGGGAGGTGGGCGCAGATTAGAAGGGTTGCTTGTTGGAAGGTGAGGGTCAATTGGCTTCCCCGTTTGTTCCTCTGAGTGGAGACCTATAGAACACAAAAGTCTTAACACCCTTATATGATTTTTAACACCTTAACATGGAACGTGAAGGGGCTAAACTCCCCCACTAAATGCCACCAACTCTGGAAATATATTCATGACAGATGCCTTGATATCATAGCCCTCCAAGAAGCACATTTCAAATGGAGCTAAGACTTCAGACTGCTTCACAAATCGTACCCCCTAATATATAAATAATCTGCCACCACCAAACATAACGGAGTCGTGCTCCTCTTCCATTCCTCAGTGAAATTTCAAATTACGGGTAGCAAATCAGATAAAGAAGGGAGGATTCTGATGGTCAAGTGAACTATCAAAGGTGGCCTCTGCACTATTGACATGGTTTAAACCCCTAATTCGGGTCAATCTGAATTCCTCCTCTTCTTCCTCTCCCTGCTAGGTGGGTTTGCTGAGGGAGACATCATATTGCTGGGTGATTTCAATCTGGTGTGGGACCCGAACTTGGACAGTACTCATCCGCACAGAACGCAGGCCGGTATAGTTACTAAAATTATAAATATAAAATCAGCATTTCACCAACTGGGTTTACTACCTGCTTGGAGGGCTCTTAATCCCACCACATGCGACTACACCTTCTTTTCCCACTCCCATCGTACTTATTCCAGACTTTACCACATTTTCATTTGCCAACTCTTACGACACAGTGCTTTATCCACCACCATACACCCTATTACTCTCTCAGATCATGCCCCGGTGGAAATAGTAATGGACCAGCACACCCGAGCTCTACCGCCCGTAGATGTTTTTTCCCTAACATTCTTATGTGTGACCAAGTTTGAGATGAACTCCATAAAACAATTAGAGAATACCTCCAATCGAACAAGCCCCAAGACACCACTCACTCAACAACCAGGTACGCCTTTAAGGTGGTTCTACAGGGGAAATGTATATCCCTGTTTACCCTGACCAAACAAAAAGCAAGGAATGACAAGCGTTAGAAGCTGAACTCCGTCAAGCCTGAAAGAGCCCATAAGGCCTCACACCCTCTTACCCTTCAGAGGAAGGTTACTGCCCTAAGGGGAAAGATCAAAGCTATATATGCCAATAGGGCAGCATTGACCCTCCTATGCCTTGAAAAGACCACCATGAGCAAGGCAACAAGGTAGGTTCACTACTAGCGAGACAATTGAGAACCAAGCAGGATGAAGAATACATATGTCAGATACAAGAGGAGTCTGGGGTTGTTCAATGTAGAGAGTAAGGAAAGGCTCGGGCCTTTCGACTAGCTTCTACAAACAACTTTATTCCTCAGATCCTACGGATACTGGGGAACAGCTAGCCTACCTAGATGAAGTTCCCGTACCTCAATTTTCCCTAGCCCTCAATGAAACCTTAAGCTTCCCCATAACAAGAGGTACAAACTGCTATAGACTCTCTTAAGATAGATAAAGCACCTGGCCCCGATGGCTTCAACGCCAAATTTTATAAGGCCTTCAGTTCAGATCTAGTCCCTCACTTGACCGAGCTATTTAATCATATTGCAGACTCTTAAGCTGTGATTTCCTCGATGGGAGAGGCCCTGATATCTATTATTCCAAAGCCAGGCAAAAGCCCTCAACTCTGTGTATCTTATTGGCCAATCACCCTACTTAATATCGACGCTAAATTATATATTAAAATCCTAGCAAATAGACTGGAGGACATCATGCTGGAATTAATGCATCCTGATCAATCTGGCTTTATTAAAGGGTGACAAACCCATGACAATTTATGGCCAGTGGTCCACTTCGTAGAGAAGGTGATTAAGAAGAACATCCCGGCGATTCTACTAGTGCTAGATGCTGAGAAAGCTTTTGACTGAGTGGACTGGACCTTTCTTTCAAACACACTATGCCGTTTTGCATTTGGGGAGCACTTTATTGCTATGATACAGACCAATTATGCATGCCCTTGCTCTAGGGTACTAGTAAATGGGACGGCCTCCGATTACTTTGACCTAACTTGAGGAATGAGACAGGGAAACCCTCTTTACCCTTTGCTTTTCACCGTTAGCATCCAACCCTTAGCTGCAAAGATACGAGCTACACCCTCTATTCATGACCTCTCCTTTAGCTCAGTTGATCACAATATCTCTATGTTTGCAAATTATATTCTGTTATTTCTTACCTCTTCCCAGACGTCGCTCCCAACCCTACAGGCTGAACTCCAGCACTCTGGATCTGTTGCTGGATTCTGTATTAACCTCCATAAATCTTTTTTGCTCAATTTGAGCCCCTTCCAATGGGTGAAGAAAGAAACTACTTATTTAGGGATAAAGATTACTCCCAGAGTGACTGATTTATATAATGCAAACTCTAGTGCGTCAATAAAAAGCAGATTTCAAACGCTGGGCTCCTTTATATTTGACTTGGCTTGGATGCATTAATGCAGTAAAAATGACTGTGCTTCCGCGCATCCTATACCTCTTCCAGGGGCTCCCCATTGAGGTGGATGAAGACTTTTTCTCTACTATCCACTTGATGATAACAAAGTTCACGTTGAAAAAATAGCAGAGCCTGGCTTTCACATAAATTGTTGACTCTTCCTAGGAATGCCGGTGGTTTAGCTTTGTCAGACTTGTCATCCTACTATAAAGCAGCTCAACTCTGAACTCACTGCTCTACATTCTTTTTTGACTTATGTAATGAAATGTGGCTGTGATTTATTTTTCTGGTAACTGAAACTTCTTTTAGCCTTCCGACTTTATTGATGGACCTATGTGATACTAGCAATGCCTTGATTTTTCCAAATATAGCAAAGCACTATGCCCACATGGTAAATATCAGCATTATACTACAAATATATATTAATATATGCGTGCATTTAGGGAAATCTCAACATGTTTTTTAACTCCCCATGCTGTCTATCTGCTCAGCTGTTGTCCTGGAATTCACAAACGAAATCATGGAGAGTCACTCATAAGAAGCACAATTTTCAGTATTGTTCTGCTTTTAAAAATAAATCTAGACTGGAAACAAATTGTTTTCTGTCTGCATTTATTTGTAAAAATTAGTAAAAACTGAAGATTGGGAGCCTTAAACATAGCACAGATTCTAATGGATTAGTACCAGAACTTCTCAGCACTAGTGCAATGCTTTTAATACTGCAATGGTGATAGATGTTTGAAATCTCAGCACAGAGATCATTGTTTGATTGGGCGTGGGATGTGGACTTCCCTTCTGCACTCCTGAGCAGACGAGGGCAGTCCACAATCCATGCCCATACAAACACTGGAATCAGGGCTGAGATTGCAAATTGTAGGAAAGTGCCCTTTTTGTACAGTCACCCCCCACTTTTTGCTCCAATGGTTATGGTTATGACTCTGATAGTGCACTGGAGCCTGCTGCCCAGGCCCCAGTACCAGTGCTCTCTCCCTAAAACTGTTATGGGTAAATTGGCAACCCCAATTAACAAGGACTTTACCCCCCTTAAAAGTCACTATTATGTAGCACCAGGGGTACCCATTACATGGGTGGTAAAGGGGCTTAGGGCTTGCAGCACTGTTTGTGCAACCCTGAGTGACCCAAATAAAGTACTGACAACAGGCCTGCCATTGCAGACTGCAGGAGCATTGCAAACTTTATCCTCACCATGTGTGGCAAAGTCAATCCTCTATCTCTGATATATGCCAGTCACGCCTAAAGAAGGCCTCCCAAAACCCAGGAGGCAGGGTGCATTACATCTTGTCCACCTTACTCAGAATCAGTCCCCAAGGTCCCCCCAGGCACCCCATCACAGAAGACATAGTAATAGCGACCATTAAAACAAGTATTTGCAATGCAATAGATCTTGCATTCACGAGAGTTTGAGGTAATGGCAATGCAATAGCTTAAAACCTCGCAAATGCGAGACGTATTGTATTGCAAATATTTTTTTGTTAACTAGCTCCCATGCAGCGCTTTCACATTAGTGGAGACCGCGCCCCTATCTTTAGACAAGCAGCGTCTAAAGAAAGGGGCATGGCCGACATTAAAGTGAAACCGTGGCATGGGGCGTTTTGACAAAAAACAAGCATCTGTTTGTCAAGTTGACAAAAAGATGGTTTTTTTTTGTAAAAGCGCCCATGCCGCGTTTTCACTTTAATAGCGGCCATGCACCCTTCTTTAGACATGACTTGTCTACAGAAAGGGGCGCGGACTCCATGAATGTGAAAGCGCTGCATGGGAGCTAGTAAACAAAAATATATAAATAAATAAAAATAGGGAAGCGCGGCCGCTATACTTAAAGTGGACCTCACTACTAAAATAAATAAATAAATAAAGAAACGCGGGATCTATAGTTAAAGCGGACTGCCATTAGTAAGTAAAATGAAAGCGGGCGGCGGGCGGCGGGCTGCAACCTAGTGGCTGGAATAGGGGCAAATCATTAAACAAAATAGTGCTCACTGCCAAGATAAAGCAGACCGTGTAACAAAACAAGTAAAAGGTCCAGTTGTGAGGGGAGGAAACAAATGCAGACAAAGCGGTACCGAGGAGGGACTAATAAGCCTAATAACGACTCGGAAGCCAGCATTTACGAAGGACAATGACACAAGCCAATTAAAATTATGGGCGGAGAGTCGGTGGGGCTTCAAAGCCATACTCCAATACTGCATGCCTCGCAGCAGCGCATGCGCTGCCCAGGCTCGACCTAAAAATGAGGAATGATGGGCCCCAGGAATAAATGGGATTCCTGCTTCAGTGCAAGACTTTTGGGTAACAACACTAACGCCACTCTTCAACTACGCTTTTGCTACTGTAACAACTCCATGCTCTTGGATAGGCTCAATTCTGTTTCCCATTCATAAATACGGCGAATGTGCCAATCCGACAAATTACAGGCTTGTCACCTTGCTCGACTTAGAAGCCAAAGTCTATGCCTGTTTCCTTCTGAAGAAACTGGAATCATGGGTAAGGGAAAAAATAATTCTTCCGCTCTTTTAATCTGGATTTAAGCCTGACTGCTCTACAATGGATAACATCATTGCGCTGGCATACCTATCCACACAGGCTGCCGGGAGGAAGCAACCCCCCTTGTTCTGCTATTTTGTTGATTACAGCACTGCCTTTGATAGAATAGACTGAGGAAGGCTATGTGGGAAGCTAACCACATGGGGGATTTCATCCTTGCTCCTCAAGGCGATCATCTCACTATATAAGGGGACATGAATAAGGGTAAAAACAAGCCCCACCACAGCTACTGCCAAAATACTCACGAATAACGGGCTCAAACAGAGATGCGTGCTGGCACCCCTCCTCTTTAATTTCTACCCTGCAGGTCTAGGGGCTGCCCTGCAAGGTGCCAGTTTAGTGACTCCAAGACTGGGTGGGGTGAGACGGCATATCCTGCAGTATACTGATGACACCGCAATCATGGACCAAACTATGGCTGGGCTACAGGGAGCCCTCAACACCTTACATAGCTACAATCAGGAGAACATGCTGCAGGTAAATCATAGCAAAACAAAGGTAGTCGTGTTTGGCAAATACCCCCACAAAAAACAAATGTCGGCAATTGGGAGATCTGCCAATAGGGACAGTGGCAGCTTATAATTACTTTGGGGCCTGGTTCTCTGAGGGGGCGAAACCAGCAGCTCACCTTAGTGACCTCAGAACGAACTCTACCTGTAGTATCCATGCGTTGAAGCACCTAAGTAAACGCCTACAAAGTGCTTCTGCTGAGTCCATGTTGACAGCTCTGAAAGCAAAATTGATTCCAGTCCTCAACTACAGCCAATTGGCCTTTCCAGGCGCATTTGCCAGGTTTTTAATGCACTCTCATATCAAGGCGTACAAGACAGTGCTGCTGGCCCCCCGACAGGCCAGAATGAACGAGTCTGAGACTGTAGCTGGGCCTCCAGAGCCGTAACCTTGGATGCCATGGGGACCTGATAATGTACTACTTCAGGGTACTGCAAGCCCCAGAGGTTTCCTTCAAGCATCATCTGAAAAAACTTTTTGAAGAGGAGGGCTCTTCATGGCAAGTATGGTTAGGAACTGCAAGTATGGTTAGGAACTGCAATTAGCACTTTAAAGATTAGGGCAGAAAGCCTGCCCTTACATGAAATACCTTTTTCAGCTTGAAAGAAACCGGTGAACAAGCAGGTAACAACCATTTCTTTCGAACAGGACATTGAAAGACTTCGAGGCAGATCTGTCACTGAAACATTGGATGCATCCCCCTCCTGGGGAAAGCACAGCCCTACTTCCAACAAGCATTAGCTGCCTAGGCAAATACTCTATATGAGGCTCATTGCTTTACCAATGGCAGATTTTAATTCTGCCTGGGCACGTAAGGGAGAAGTATACTCATATAGGCTATGCAGCTATCACAAAGAATCGTGGCTCCATCTCTTGTGCTGCTGTTCCAATCTGGCCACCGAGTGGCACCGTGTGCTCCTCCCTATATTTCGGGCGAAGGACATCAGGAGCTGCAGGGAGGCCTCGGACCTGTGCTTTTTGGAAAATACTGCAGGCATCCTAGCCAGACTGGGGAAGTTTACGAACTCCATCAGACTTCTACATACTGAAGCTGCTATTGTCGGTCAGTAGTTCTTGGTGAGACTGCTCCCTGCTATTTTAAGCTTTGCTTGTTACAGATTGTAACGCTCTGCGCATCCTTATGAGTGCTCAGAGGCGCAACTAGAGCCAAATTTGGGGAGGGGGGCTAAGAAGAAATTTCGGGGGGGGGGGCTAATTCTTCCAGCTGTAGGCAGAGTGGAGACGCAGGGGCTCTAAGAAGGGGTGATCAAGCATTGGCATAGCCAATAGGTCTCACATTTGGGACGTGTTATTAGTTTGGCTGAATATGAGGCCTCCATAAGTAATATGTTGAAAATTGTCTCCTAAATGGGAAACAAGCACCCAATTGTAGCAGTTGACTCTTTCAGGGTAGTGTAGTCCAAGGCCTACTCAGGGGAGTTTGTGTCAGCTAGTACTCACCATCCACTAGTATGCAATAATAACATTAAATAAATTATTGTCAGTCAGTATGTTTTTATTTAAAAAGTAAACATACTTTTATTAGACACACACTCCTAAATACCATGGGGTAATTTACAAATATTTACATTAGGCAGATGGAATCACCTTTGGTGACATTCTGAAATTACATTTGACCCCCAGTGGATCATGACCCCCCAAAATCATACCCTTGCCACCATACCAGATAGAACATCACCATCTAGGAGGGGTCATGTGAATAAAGCAGGTTTATTTAACATCTATGTGTCAGACTTAGCTAGAGTAATCAAGGTACATGGGATGGGCCTTACATCTTATGCCGACGATACGCAATTGGTGTTGACTATACACAATGATGGTGAAAAGGTAGCAGCCAACTTTCAAAAAGGCATGCTTGCAATCAGCAGCTGGATGACCAGCAACTGCCTTAAGTTGAACTCTGATAAAACAGAGGTTATGACATTTGGCAAGCTATCTCCTATCTGGTCCTCCTCTTGGTGGCCTGCCTCACTGGGTCCCCCCCCCCACTCCCAGTTACCAGGGTTAGGAACTTGGGCGTCATATACGATGACAAATTGACTTTTCTGCCTCATGCTAACTCAGTGGTCTCAGCCTCATTCCACAAGTTACGTATGATAAAAAAAGATTTTACCATTTCTGCCTCTGACTGCAGGAAAAACTCTGGTTAGTACACTAGTCATGTCTACCATTGACTACTGTAACGGGCTTCTTGTAAATGCCCAGAACAAGGTCATTCATAAGCTACAGTCAGTCCAGAACGCAGCCGCCAGGATGCTATCAGGAACCCCTAAATACAAGCCAATCTCTCATGTTATTCAGAAGTATCACTGGCTTTCTGTGAAGAACCGCATAAAGTTCAAGGCCTTGTGTATTGCTTACAAGGCTTCCCGTAACACAGGACCTCAGTTTCTAATCAAGGAGCTAGCGACCTATATTCCGGCCCGAGCCCTTCGCTCATCCACTGCTTTTTTGCTTAGGGTCCCACGCACTAAAACTGCCTCATGGGGCGATAAGCGTTTTATAGTCGCCACTGCAAAACTCTGGAATTCTCTTCCACTAAAGATCAGATCTTGCCAATCTTTGCTAACCTTCAGGAAAATGACAAAGACCTGGTTGTTTAATCAGTAAGTTCCTCCGGTATATGGTATTTGCATGCTGTCCTCAGCGCCGAGACACCCATGGGTAATTGAGCGCTTTATAAATCTCATAAACATAAACATAAACATAAACATTGGCTTTGTCAAGGGATTATCGTATAAAAATGTAAGTCAAATCCATTGATTTTGAGAAAGGGTCACCACAACAACATGTAGAGAAAGCTTATTGGCTTTATCAAGGGGTCACCACATCAGAATATAAATCAAGCCAATATTCTCTGTCAAGAGGTCACCGCATTATAAGAACTATAAGTACATGTTAAGAAAACACCAATATATCACCAAAATGAATGAAACATTGCAACGTTTATCAAATATCACTATCAGCAATAGATTTCTAATAAAACATTCAAAATTAACATAATATACTTTTGAATTTTTCTTGTACATGTTTAGACCACATCAAATACAGTTGCAGAACTGACCACCAGTGGTCTCTACCATCCTGGGCTGTGAAGGAAACACCCCAGCTTTACAGTATTTTTAAGATAATGATAAACTCTCTTTGGGCTATGAATTCCATGGCCCAGGAAAGTCATGGGAATGTTTTTCAAATTTTATTGCATGATGTTTTCCGGTAACACTTTTGTTTGTATGAAATTAGTGTAGCTGAAAAAACTAGTAGTTATCATGTACATTTATATACGTTTCCTAGATATATTTATACTGTTGCAATATCTTTTAATATTTCTATAATAATGCCATCGCAAAATATGACTTCACATGTTTGCGGTAAATATGGCATAAGTGCATCGGATAAGTCTTCAACATTTGTATTGATTTGAAACCAGTCTATTAGAAGCTCATTGTTAATATCCATTGATTGATATGTTTCTGTATTTTGCACTTGGGTTGTTATGGTACTGATTTCTTGCTCCGTTTTTTCTATTCCATATATTTCAATTTGTATTTTTTCTGGTGGTGGTTCTGTTACCTGTGGATAGATGTTAAGGTAAGTATTAGTTTTGTTCTAATTTTTTTTTTCAATATTTGTATCACCTTTTTTTCTGTACTTACTTGAAGTTGACTGTGTCTTGTTGTATTTAAGATTTTTTCTCCGTTGAACTGATGTACAGTGACATGTGTTATTTTTATATATTGTCCAATTTTGATATCAAAGTCTGTTGCTTCTCTCCATAATGTGATCTTGACATAGTCCGTTGAATCTTTTATTGTTATAGATTTTAGCTTTGTTTCTTGTCCACTGATGAATACAGTTTTTATTTGTTCTTCCTGAAAAGAGTTAAATGGAGAAGTTATTAAAAAAAATTTTTTTTGCTGTTAAATGATATTCTATTATTATTATTAGATAATTGAGAGTTATATTGAATATAGAAAGTCTAGGTAGAGTTTGATAGTGAGAGAGAGAGAAAGTGTGAGAGAGAGAGAGAGAGGTGAGGATATTGATATATGTTATTGAAATGGTGAGAGAAGTTAGGAGGTTAGTGTAGAGAGAGAGTGTTTATAAAGTAAAAAGTTATATTTGTATTTTTATCTATATATAGAGAGAGGTAGGTTAGGTATAACGGTTTAGTTATATTATTGATAATGTAGTGATAATGTGAAGTGAAAGTTTAGTGATAAATATAAAGTATAGAGCGAGAGTGAGGGAGTGTTAGATGGTGAGAGAGATTTTTTGATAGAGAGATGGTGTATAGAGTTAGGGATAGATATATGCAGAGGTATATAGAGTTTTAGAAAGAAGGAAGAGTAGTGCAGAAAGAAGTAAGAGAGGTGTAGAAATAGATAAAAGGGGTGCTTGACACAACAATAAATAAGCATACCTACAACGTTACAAAACATTACGCACTGATTAAAGTACAAACTAAATTAAGAATTTAAACAAAAGTCCGTTATTTCTCATAAGGAAAACAGTATAAGTCTCAGGACACAGCCTCTGATGCGGTATTTAAAAGAGGAACTTTTAACTAAAAGGAGGAGGAACCCTGCGCGCCGCTGCTTGCATTAGCGCACGTGATTTGTAAAAGAACATAATTTTTTTCTTTAGTTGCTTTTTTTCTTTTGCATAATTAAATGTTTTTAATATGCTACAACAGTGTTAACGGTGCACCAACAAGAATCTTTCTCTGGGGACTAAGGCTGAAACCAAGCAGGTCCCCATGTAACGGGGATCAGTTTGTCGACTTTAGAAGGATAAAAGGCAAAGTGGCCTACCTAAGAAGTGAAGGGGGTTAATAGCATTGTTTTTGTTTCAACTTCAGTCTCTTGGTAATGTAAAGTGCTGCCGACTTTGTCGAAGTGAACTCCTATGTTAATTATTATGGCGCCAGGAACGTACAGATGGGTAAATGGATAGTAACCAAATGCTCCTAATTCTGCGCAAATAGTGTGTTTTACGGTAGCGTGTAGGCAGTGTAATACAGTTGTAAACTTAATTTTTTTATGCTTTAAATCGATTTTTTTTTAAGATTAGTATTAACCACGTCAGTATTTGAACTGGATTTTACAAAGAAAGAGAGGGGGCTACTAGAGGGGGTACAGATAGTGGGGGGTTTCTACAAGGGAAATGTAGAACACGAGCAATTGTAAGTTGGGAGCAGTGGCTGCTAAGTATTCACACCTTTTTGTAAGCTATAGAGGTGCTACAGGATAGAGACAGTCCTGCTGTGATAAGATACAGTATTGAAAGGCTGTGTCTGTGTCTGCTGGTTTGTATACAAAGCAGTAATTGGGCTTGCATCTAGTGACAGGTAGTAAAAGATGAAAGCAAGCAAGATAAGCTTCACTGGGCTCTGGGCTCTGGGCCCCGCTAATGGTTTCCAGAAGTGGCTTGGGTCAACAATGAGGCGCACTTCTCCACAGCCAGTGGCAGGAAACTATGTGCAGCCAGTCCCCCAGGGGACGAGAGCACAACAAACCCCGTCACGGCAGCAGCCAGGACAATGGCAGCTGCACTCTGGGGCAACATTACAAAACATTACACACTGATTAAAGTACAAACTAAATAAAAAATTTAAACAAAGGTCCGTTCATTCTTGAAAGGAAGACTGTATAAGTCTCGACACACAGCCTCTGACGGGGTTATGCAGCATAAAGCCCAGCTCTGGGCCCCGATAATTGTTTCCAGAAGCAGATCGGGTCAACAATGAAGCGCACTTCTGCACAGCTAGTGGCAGAAAACTCTGTGCAGCCAGTCCCCCGGGGGACGATAGCACAACAAACCCTTTTATAGCAGCAGCCAGGAATAGCACAGCTGCACTTTTGGGCTACAGCGGGTAAAAGTGTGTAGAACGCCAAGTATATCAACGCGCAAGGAGTTTGGTTTCTTAAAATAGACCCTGGCCTGTACCCACAGCATCAAAGGCTGTGCAGGCCGCACCCCGGATTGTCAGAGACCATCAGAAAACGAGGGCCGATTACGGCCTGTACACAACAATAAATAAGCATACCTACAAAAACATTACAAACTGATTAAAGTACAAACTAAATTAAAAATTTAAACAAAGGTCCGTTAATTCTTGTAAGGAAGACTGTATGTCTTGACACACAGCCTCTGATGGGGTTATGCTGCATAAAGCCCAGCTCTGGGCCCCGATAATTGTTTCCATAAGCAGATCGGGTCAACAATGAGGTGCACTTCTGCATAGCCAGTGGCAGAAAACTCTGTGCAGCCAGTCCCCCGGGGGACGATAGCACAGCAAACCCCGTTATAGCAGCCAGGAAAAGCACAGCTGCACTTTTGGGCTACAGCGGGTAAAAGTGTGTAGAGCGCCAAGTATATCAACGCGCAAAGAGTTTGGTTTTTTAAAATAGACATAGTATATGACACACAAGGGGTTGTTTTTCTTAAAATAGGATTATCAGAGACCATCAGAAAACGAAGGCCAATTACGGCCTGTACACAACAATAAATAAGCATACCTACAATGTTAGGCATGTGTTGCGTACACGATAGCCGATACCTGACGTTATACAACATAAAAGTGAGTGGCTTCTAGCCATGTTCACTACTGGGTCAGATCATTAACAAACTTTATGTTTGTTATGGTGTTTATGCAACATGGAATCTGAACACAGGTCGCCCGGATGAAATATGTTCACAGAACAAAAAGCCATAATGGAAAATGAAAATACTCAGAGAGGCCCCGTGTGGCAACAAAAAGAGAAAGACAAGAAAACAGCGAGAAAGACAAGAAGACCATGAGTGGTGCGCATGCACTGCAAGGAATGAGACAAGAAGACCGCGAGAAAGAGAAGAAGACCGCGAGTGGTGCAAGCGCACTGCAGGGAATGTAAGGAATGCAGCTGCCACCCTGCGCGCCGCTGCTCGCTCCCCCAAGCAAAACGCTGTGGGAGTGAACATTTGCTAAAGAGGTGGGACATGCGCCCGCCTTTAGCCATTTGCAGGCTACGAAAAATAAATGACACAGGCAACAAGCAACCTAATGCGTGTGGGAAGTCCTAGCCACACGGAGAAGTTTGGAGTGCTCACAAGAAGCATCCCATAGAGCAGCCCATGCGCGCTGCGCTAGGCTCGACCTAAAAAACGAGAAAGCCTCATTAACAAGCAAATGGTCTTTTAAAGACCTGTGAAGTACTCGGGTGCGGCTGTGTGTGCCCGGGAAGCTGTCTCAGCCCGGGCTGCCACACATGACGGTGGGGGGCTGAAGCCTTTTGAGCCCATTGGGCGTTGCGCGCCTGTCAGAGTGCTATTAGCACTCGAACTCATTTCTACTTAGCCCTAACTTGGAGTTAGTGTGTGATATGACTCTATTTATTAAATGTTATCTGCCAGCACTCTGCACTTTATTTTTTTCCTCTAAAACTCCTGGTCGCTCTTCGTCAACTTCTGCAGGTGACAACTCTATGCGAACTAGGTTTTACCTGGTTTTTAAATTGGTTTTTAACGTGCGACACAAGTGTATTTGTGAAATACCATTGTTTACGTCTTTTTATTTGTTCCCGCACTGCTCGACGGCGTTAACTCTAAGCGAATTAAATCTCATCCAGTTTTAATCTGTATTCAGAGTGCAATGTGAACTAATTTAAGAAACACTATTGCCAGTTTTTTACTGTCTAAACGCTAGCGGAATGTACCGTCGTATTGATTGTTATAAGTAACTGTAACGGACATTTTGTTAATTTTATCTTTTTAGACATGTAATGATTTTTATGAATTGAACATGAATAAACTTAACTTACTTTTTCTCTACGCTGTTGTCCCTTTAAAAGCCTATCCACCAGGCCCACCTGGGGTGTTACTATTGATTGACATTGGCCTGGTTTAGATATACAGGATCTCTTTGTCATTTAGGCCTTGTGTTTCAGTTGGTGTAGGGGACTGTGCCCTCCTGGCCTAAAAAACAATGCGGGCCTGATTCACAGAACTAACTTACGTCAAAAACGTAAAGTTAGTACTTTTTGGTATTCACAGAATACACTTACTCATTTTGGTATTCACAGAATGAACTTACTCATTTCGGTATCCACAGAAGTTAGTAGTCCTAACTTTAGGACTCCTAAATGCCTTCTGTGAATACCGAAAGTCTTAAAGTTAGTATTTTTCTCAGTTTAGGAGTAGTAAAGTTAGAACTTTACTACTCCTAAACTGAGAAAAATCCTAACTTTAAGACTTTCGGTATTCACAGAAGGCATTTAGGTGTCCTAAAGTTAGGAGTCCTAACTTTACTACTCCTAAACTGAGAAAAATCCTAACTTTAAGATTCTTCGGTATTCACAGAAGGCATTTAGGAGTCCTAAAGTTAGGACTACTAACTTCTGTGAATACCGAAATGAGTAAGTTCATTCTGTGAATACCAAAATGAGTAAGTGTATTTTGTGAATACCAAAAAGTACTAACTTTACGTTTTTGACGTAAGTTAGTTCTGTGAATCAGGCCCTGCATGTTTTTAGTTGTCAGTGCCTTTGATACGTGAATATTAATTCATGACGCAATTGTAATTTAAGTATTGAAATACACTTGCTGGTTTTAAACACAAGAAGGCCGTTTGAGTTGGGCCTGCCTGTGTTTCTGAGCCTTTTCTAACATTGTTCCCATGAATATTCGAGTTGGTAAGAGATTAATGTGCTCCACGGGCTGTCGCAAAAAAATGTATCACACGTGTAAAAAGACAGATTACCCCCACCGACCCCCAGCAGCCTGCTCACATTACTTCTGAATTCCCAGGATCGCTGGCCCTGTGCCTGAAAACCGAAGTCCATTCCAGAAACTGAGTCTCTCAGTTGGTAGCACAAGCTGTTGCAACATCCACGATCCAGAATTCAGAGCCAGATGTTTACTTATTCATAGGAATAGAGCGGGGCACTTGTGAATGGGCTGAAAGGTTATTTGCTGCCAAATGATTCATTTGCAGTTTTGTAGAAATTTCAGTATTAAAAAGAACATATTTTTTGCATTATTGACCCACAACCACTGTAGAGATATGTCTGTTTCTTGTTCAAGTTACCTTTAATGGCACGACTGCTGGTGGGAGTGTACGGGAGCAAATCAGTGAATTTTGTGATAATATTGTTCACTCAGGTAAACTTTATATCAGTGCAGTCTTAGTAATCTTTTGCCTTGTCAAACCCACACCACTCTAAAAAATTATGGTGAAGAATGAACAGATGCATACATTCTAAGGAATAATGGTTCCGACTCACCACAAAAATAGTGCACACAAAAAGCCCCATCCCTAATATCTTCTCGCTCAGTGACGTGGAACTAATGCGCACAAAAATCATATCCGCGGTTGGAGATTCCCAGATTAATAGATTTAGGATCAGCCGACATTTATGCCCACAGATTAATTTACTCTTGTAGATCATTGCCTCTTCAGTGGATAGGTGGGTGCTCAAAGGATGCTACCAAATTTCATGGGGGTGTATGAGAAGGGGGTTTTCCTGGAGGAAATATTTTCCTTATAGGTAAAAGATATTTGCCTTTGGATTTTTTTTTTTATCATGAATATTCCAGCACAAATAATCCAACGTGCACATAAAATATTTCTTCTGGTTTTTTAAGAATACAATATATTAATATATTACATATGTCAATATATAGGACCTTGTTTCTATTAAAAAAGCGTTTTTTCTTTTGCCAATATCTTTGGCGCCGTTTGACGAATCCTTGCAAAATTTTCCCAAAAAAGGTTCATTGTGGTCAGCTCCTGTCTTGAAAGTTTCGGGGTGATTCATCAAGCGGGGGCTGAGAAAAAAGGGGGGTCCCAAAACGTGTTTTCCCCATGTTAATTTCCATAGGAAATTTTATTACAGGCTACAGCCCGAACTGCTGAACAGAATTACACCAAGTTTGGAAAAAAGGTAGCTCTTCGTTCAGAAAGCGACCTTTTTTTTAAATGGTGTAAATCCGTCCAGTAGTTGCTGCAAAATTTTAAAAATAAAAGTTTCGATATCTGTGCACCGAGGAGGGTTGGCGAACCCTCACGAGCACGAGCTACACTCTGATTGGCTGCCAACACTCCAAACCAGAATGTGTTGGCAGCCATCTTGTGACTCGGTAACCGAGTCACAAGAAATCAGAAAAAAAGAAGATGAAAATGAAGAAAAGGGGGCAGGGTAGAAACACTCTGACCCCCTAGGCCTGCTAAGGGGGTCCCACAAGGACCCCAGGGCCCAAAAAAACCTTTAAAAAACAAAACAAAACGGCAGAATTCGCGCTGGGGTCGCGAATCCTGCCGAGAAAAAAAAACAAAAAATGAAGCACGGGCACCCGCGCTTTGTTTTCAAAAAGCCCCCGGGTGGGCCAGGTCCCGGGGGAAATCAGTGATTAATTTGCGGGGGCCCGTGGGGGCCTCCGCAGCCCTGGGGACCGCCACCTCCCCAAGGCTTATTAATTTGAATGCAGGGGGCACGTGGCCCCCCCGCAGCCCTGGGGACTGCCACCTCCCCGAGGCTTATTAATTTGAATGCGGGGGGCATGTGACCGCCACCTCCCCGGGGCATTCAAATTTAAAACGTGGGGGGGCCTCGCTGGCTCCCCCAAGCCCCGGGGGCCACCACCTCCCCGTGGCTGAAATTAAAAAACAAAAGTGTGTGGGGGGCTCCTGCCCCTCCCCACACTGCCCCGGGGACCACCACCTCCCCGGGGCATTGAATATTTAAATACGGGGGTCAGTTGTGGACCCCCGGGGACCACCACCTCCCCGGGGCTATGCAAATGGATGGAGGGTGGCCGCACGGCCCCCCTCCTAAAGCCCTTGATGGCCCTGGGGACCGCCACCCCCCAGGGCCGGCTCCTGCAATGTCCTGGGGTGCCCACCCCCGGGACATTGCTGTTTGCTATGGCAGGGTCAGCGCACGGCTCCCGCCCTGCCATAGCAAACTCTGCTTTGCTTCGTTGAAGCGAGAGCAGGGAAACCTGCTCTCGCTTCAACGAAGCAAAGCAGATGGTTGCTTTTGAGCAAGGGGAACTGCAAGTCAGCAGCTCCCCTTGCTCAAAAACAATGCCGACTCCCGCAGGAGGCGGGGAGCCGGCAGGACCGTGGGGGCATTGGGGCTCCCCCCATGGTCCCCAATGCAAAGGGCCGGCCCCGGGGAATGGGGTCCCCGGGGCCAGAAGTGGCCCAGGAGGGGGGCCATGCTGCCCCCCTCCCTGATTAAAAAAAATAAAAAATAAAATAAAAATATAGAGGCACAGCCCCGGGGATGGGGTCCCCGGGGCCAATAATGGCCTCAGGAGGGGGCCACGCAACCCCTCCTTAAAAAAGTATTAAATATGTGGCCATGCCCCGGGGATGGGGTCCCCGGGACAAAATTGGCCTCGGGAGGGGGGCCAAGCGGCACCCTTACCGTTTTTAATTTTTTTTTTCTATAAAAACGGGTCAGGCCCTGGGGGATGGGGTCCCCAGGGCCCCAAATATTGTAAAAAAAGGGGGGCCACACAGCCCCCCTTCTAAAAAAATAAAATAAAAAAAAAAGCCGGCATTTCACCGGAGGCCCCGCCCCCTCCCTGCAGCACTCTGCAAACGCGCCCCCTGGTGCGATCTAAGTTGGGGTATTAAGTCCCCTTCATTCCTGAGGGTCCCTGGGGGCCAACTAGCCCACCAGGTACCTCCAGTATGCGCCACAGAGCTGCTTTGCAGAGAGGTGGTCCGAGGCCATGCCCCTTTTTACACCACTCTGCAAACGCGCCTCTTGGCGCACTGGTGGTGGGGTGATAAGGTCCTCTTGTGTCCTGAGGACCTCAGGACACAAGTGGACTTCATCCCCCGAGGAGCAGTGCGCAGGAGCTGCGTTTTCAGAGTGGTGTAGAAAGGGGGCATGGCCTCGGACCACCTCTCTGCAACGCAGCTCTGTGGCACGTACTGGAGGTACCTGGTGGGCTAGTTGGCCCCCAGGGACCCTCAGGAATGAAGGGGACTTAATACCCCAACTTAGAACGCGCCAGGAGGCGTGTTTGCAGAGTGGTGGGGAAAGGGGGCGTGACCTTTGTCCACCTCTCAGCAATCCCACTGTGTGGGGCTTACTGGAGGTAAGACATAGGCTAGTTGGCCCCTAAAAGATCCCCAGCAGCAAAGGGGACTTCAATCCCCATCCAAGAGCGTGCCAGGGAGCGCGTTAACAGAGTGGTGGGCAAAGGGGGCGTGGCCTGCTATGAGAACTTAGCAATCCTGCTGTGTGGGACTACTGGAGGTAATAGGAGGGGTAATTGGCCCCCAAGGTTGTCGTTGGGGGCCAACTACCCCTCTTGTTACCTGCAGTAAGTCCCACACAGTGGGATTGCTAAGACGTCTAAGGAGGACATGCCCCCCTTTCTCCAACACTCTGCAAACATGCCTCCTGGCAGACTACGGGATGGGGGATGAAGTCCAATTTACTCCGGAGCGACTTTTGGGGCCAAGAAGCCCTCTTGGTACCTCCTCTAAGTGCTATGCAGCGGAATTCCTGAGCGCTGGTCGGAGGCCCAGCACCCTTTCTCCATCACTCTGCAAATGTGACTACTACTTAAAGAAGCATCTTTCTGCACCTCTGACTTAGAGGTAGTTTTAATCCCCCTGCCCTATTATGTACTAGGGCCTTACAGACGAGGTCATGCCAATCACAGGGGTACCCCAACGCATAGTGTTCTCAAGTGTATGTAGGTGTTTTCACTGTATTCTAAGTGTCTTTTAGCATAGCACTGGCTCTAGGCCTGGTTAGTCAGAGTCAGTTGCCACCAGTACCCGTCAACAAAAAGTTGGGGGCACAGGATGACTTTGCAACAAGGCCTCTTTCTGCTCCTCTGTTGGTTCTTTGTGCACATTTCTTGCTTCTTTCTGCACCTTTCTTTGTCTTTCTGGACTTCTGATGCCTCTTTCTGCATTTCTCTTGCTTGTTTCTGCACCTTTATTACTCTTTCTGCACATGTCCTGCCTCTGTAGGCATAGTTAGAAATTAGCATTTAAAAAACCTTTGAAATTCACTGAAAAAACCACAGGTTTCAGGGACGTTATAGTTAGAAATTAGCATTTAAAAAACCTTTGAAATTCACTGAAAAAACCACAGGTTACAGGGACGTTATAGTTAGAAATTAGCATTTAAAAAACCTTAGAAATTCACTGAAAAAAACCACAGGTTTCAGGGACGTTATAGTTAGTTGGACATTTCACTCGTACAAAACCAGTGAAATTCGGCCGTTATAGTTAGTTCAGCTAACTATAACTCGCGCCCCCGCAATGCACTGCTGATGACGTCACATATTATATCACTCATGACATGGTCAGTGACATCACTGATGACATCACTGATGACATCTCAAATGACATCACTGATGACATCACTGATGATATCATCCACGTGATAATTTGATGCATCTTCTCACACCCTAATATAACCTTTGATACACCCACTCTAAATTACAGACTGCCATTCTCAAAACCATAGACACTCCAACACCAATAACTACATACCCACTCACTGATTCTTAGGTCTACACACCCATCCACTCACTCACCCATACAGTCACTCATACTTTCGGTCACTCATCAGTACAGGACTATCATATGCACTCATACACCTATATAGACACTCACACACTGCCACTCATCCATAGAGTTACTCACACACCTAGTCAGTCATGCAAAGAATTAATCACACTCCCATTTACTCACCTATACAGTTATACACACACCACCTCACTTACTCATACAGATACTAACACATACTTACACTCTTATACAATCACTGATACAAGCACACACTCATCCATACAGCCACTCTCACAATCACTCACTCTCACATATAGTCATTTATATACTCCAACACTCACATATACTGCCTTTCACATATGTAGTTACTCACACATGTACCACTGAGACATCCATTCACTCACCAACACACCCATACACACACTCACCCACCCATACAGTCCATCACAGATACACTCTTGAACCCATACACCCAGTGAATCACCCACTCACATATCTATGCACAGAGTCACACACCGCCCACCCTCCCACACAGACACTGAAGCACCCATACAGATACTCAGACAACCAATCAATAACCCATATAGACACTCATTTAGCTACTCACCAACCTATGCAACCGCTTACACACCAACTGAAAGACTGATACAGACATTTACCCAGTTTAGTCACTAACCCATGCATTCACTAAGACACGTTTAATCACTCACTTATACAGTCAGTCACGCATCATCCATACAGACACTCATACACCCACTCATTCTTCAATACACCTTGGCCTATATATATATAAAACATCTTTAAACTTTACAGAAACACACAGTCACTGGATGATGTCATCAGTGATGTCATCAGTGATGTCACTGACCATGTCATGAGTGATGTAATATGTGATGTCATCAGCAGTGCATTGCAGGGGCGCGAGTTATAGTTAGCTGAACTAACTATAATGGCCGAATTTCACTGGTTTGTACTAGTGAAATGTCCAACAAACTATAACGTCCCTGAAACCTGTGGTTTTTTCAGTGAATTTCTAAGGGTTTTTAAATGCTAATTTCTAACTATAACGTCCCTGAAACCTGTGGTTTTTTCAGTGAAAATATATGTATATATAAATATTATCTACTGGCGGTCGCCAGTAGATAGTTATAGTTAGGACCTAGTTTCCATAGGAAAAGCGTTTTTTGTTTTCCCAATAACTTTGGTGCCGGATGACGAATCATTGCGAAATTTTCAAAACTAGTGGGGCGCTCCGGTCAGCTCCTGTCTTGAAAGTTTCGGGGTGATTCGGCAAGCAGGGGCCGAGAAAAGGGGGTCCCAAAACGTGTTTTCTCCATGTTAATTCCCATAGGAAACTTTAGACACGGCTACAGCCCGAACTGTTGAACGGAATTACACCAAATTTGGTAAAAGGTAGTGCTTGGTTCAGAAAGCGCCCTTTTTTTAAATGGTGTAAATCCGTTCAGTAGTTGCGGAGAAAATCAAAAAATAGAGGTCAAAAATCAATTTC
Organism: Calotriton arnoldi; assembly: GCA_963921515.1. NCBI lineage: Eukaryota > Metazoa > Chordata > Amphibia > Caudata > Salamandridae > Calotriton > Calotriton arnoldi. Next base: position 615,078 of record CAWUFW010001738.1, on the reverse strand, counting down.
CCATAGGAAACTTTAGACACGGCTACAGCTCGAACTGCTGAACGGAATTACACCAAATTTGGCAAAAAGGTAGTGCTTGGTTCAGAAAGCACCCTTTGTTTAAATGGTGTAAATCCGTTCAGTAGTTATGGAGAAAATAAAAAAATAGAGGTAAAAAATCAATTTCCTATAGGAAACTTTAGACACGGTTACAGCCAAAACTGCTGAACGGAATTACACCAAATTTGGCAAAAAGGTAGTGCTTGGTTCAGAAAGCGCCCTTTTTTTAAATGGTGTAAATCCGTTAATTAGTTCCTGAGAAATTAAAAAAATAAAAGTTTCGATATTTATGGCCGCAGTGGATCCGCGCACCCTCCCGATCACGAGCTTCATGCTAATTGGCTGTCAACACTCCAAACCAGGTAGTGTTGGCAGCCATCTTGTGCCTCTGTAACCAAGGCACAAGAAAACAGAAAAACTAAGGCTCCCGCGCTTCGTTTAATTGAAGCCCCCGGGTGGGCCAGGTCCCGGGGGCAGTAAAAAAATGTGTGGGGGGCCCCAATCCCCCCCACACTGCCCCGGGGATCGCCACCCCCGGGGCTTGTTTTCTTAGAGTTTGGGGGGCCTCTAAGGCCCCCCCAAGCCCCAGGGACCGCCACCCCCGGGGTTTTGATCAATTATAATCACGGGGGCACACTGCCCCCCGCAGCCCCGGGGACCACCATCCCCCGGGGCTTCTTTTTAAAAACAAATTTACACCTCTCTGCAACGCAGCTCTGTGGCACTTACTGGAGGTACCTGGTGGGCTAGTTGGACCCCAGGGACCCTCAGGATTCAAGGGGACTTTATCCCCCAACTTAAAACATGCCACGGGGCGCGTTTGCACAGTGGTGAAGGGAGGGGGCGGGGACTGAGGTGACATGTGTGCAAACACGCCCTGTGGCGTGTTTTAAGTTGGGGATTAAGTCCCTTGAATCCTGAGGGTCCCTGGGTCCAACTAGCCCACCAGGTACCTCCAGTAAGCGCCACAGAGATGCGTTGCAGAGAGGTGTAAAAGGGGCGTGGCCTCGGACCACCTCTCTGCAACGCAGGCCTGTGGCGCTTACTGGAAGTACCTGGTGGGCTAGTTGGGCCCCAGGGACCCTCAGGATTCAAGGATTCAAGGTGACCTAATACCCCAACTTAAAACGCGCCACAAGGGCGCGTTTGCACAGTGGTGAAGGGAGGGGGCGGGGCCTCAGGTGACATGTGTGCAAACATGCCCTGTGGCACGTTTTAAGTTGGGGAATTAATTCCCCTTGAATCCTGAGGGACCCTGGGGGCCAACTAGCCCACCAGGTACCTCCAGTGCGCGCCACAGGGCTGCGTTGCAGAGAGGTGATCCAGGCCATGCCCCTTTTTACACCTCTGTGCAACACAGCTGTGTGGCGCTTACTGGAGGTACCTAGTGGGCTAGTTGGACCCCAGGGACCCTCAGGATTCAAGGGGACTTAATCTCCCAACTTAAAACGGCCACAAGGCTTGTTTGCACACATGTCACCTCTAACCCCCCCCTCCCTTCACCACTGTGCAAACGCGCCCCGGGGTGCGTTTTAAGAGGAAGTTTTAATCCCCCTGCCCTATTATGTACTAGGGCAGAGGTCTTCAAACTTTTGTAGGTTGAGCCCCCCCAGCTGAATTTTTTGAAGTGTCGGGCCCCCCACCACCTGACAGAAATTTCTGGAATCTGGTACACTACATAATTGACCACCAACCGCATATCCCGGGCCATATCCGGCAAATAATGTTCAACGCAATAAGAGTTTAGTTAACTGTAGGTTTGTGAGTGGGTGTGGTTAAATGACATAGGCTTATTACACAGCTCAAAACAACATTTTCCAAGATAAAATGTGCGCAAATTGTGAGTGCGCGGTGAGCCATGCTACAGTGAGAGAGTAGGGTAAGAGGAGTGACTGCAGGGTGAGTGAGGTGACGTATGAATTTGGGTGCGGATGTAAGTGCAGAGTGGGACAAATGAATGTATGGTTAGTGATAGGCTTATTGGAGTGAGATGTGAGGGGGACAGGTGAGTGAAGTGTCACTAGAGTACAGGGTGAGTAGTGTGCTTGTGTGACTGCAGGGTGAGGTACAGGGTGAACAGCGCAAGTGCATTGTGAGTGCAGAGTGATCACTGTGAGTGCAGGGTGAGCGGGTGAATGGTGTGAGTGCATGGGGAACAGTGTGAGGGCATTGTGATCGCTGTGACTGCAGGGTGAGCGTGAAAGTGAAGGGCGATAATGAGGAGTGTGTTGTCTGAATGTAGGGTGCATTCCCAGACACTTGAAGTATGTCAGCATGTTATTGACGGCGGCGTAGGATTTCACATATAAGTTAAACTATTGCTATTATGGCATTAACCAGGGATCGAGGGTGGAGGAAATAAATAACGTGCTGATCCTGCAACAAACTTCCAATTTTATGATTAGGGTTGCCAGCTCCTTATTTTGATGTCCCAGACGGTAACAAAATAAGCAGTCACCTAAAGCTGTATTTTCAGCACTTATCTGTGCATACTTCGAACAGCAAATATAAATAGAAAGCACTTTAAATTGTGTTCTAGGGCTGCCTGAAGATCCATGACTGATAATTAAAGGGAACAAAGACAGAAAAGTCACATTACAAATGAATACATACTTCTTTATTTATAACCCATATTTAGTGCCAAGACAAGCAATTTGCAGGGTGTTTATACAACACATGGCTGGCATTTTTCTTTTGGCAGCTTGAAGCCCTTCTAGCCCTGTGGGTGTTGCTGCCTGCCTGTATAATTCTAAAAGAAACTACGTATTTTCCAGCTTGGCTGCTGTGGTCTTCTAAATGCAGCCCAAGTGCAACATTCTACACAATTGCCTGGGAGGCCTATGTAATTGTTGAACTTCAGTACGGGAATATTTTAGATAAAGTTAAACATTCCCCAAATATTTACAAACAGGTTTGAAATGGTGTAATTTAGCTTCTCTGTGCAGACCCAGGGGCTGCTGCCCTAAAGGCACCTCTGAAGACATCCCCCTGGGATGGTGGCGCGCCCCCTTGATTGATGAACTCTGACTTAAGTGTACCCTAACACCTCATTCCACACTGTACACGTCACACCATTGCCCCCAAATCTTTTGTTATTTCCATGTGTGGGACTCTTAAAGCCAACGGGTCTTCTGAGAAGTGCAGAGCTACCAAGGTTTCAGATTGCTATGTGTGACATTTTCATAATGTTAGTGTCTTATGAGTGACATTTCAACGACTATGAGTGACTTTCTCGCAAGCAAAATCAAGCAAAGAAGATGAGGGAAACATAAATATCAGAAATCACACCCAGTTGAGCAACGAGAAACTCTTAAGAAGTCACTGAACTAAAGTGTGCGACAGGACTCAATACTTCATGACTAGGTAAAGCACCTGGTACATGTTTCATTGAGACTTAGATGTGGTCCTAAAATCTTACCAAATAAAACAATAAAAAACACTTCAAATTTTTGTTTGATTCTTGAACAGCCTGCACTTGATGAGTTTCAATGATGTGTGCTTTCCCACCATATATTTTTACAAGCCCCTTTGTGAAGCATATGCTGCAAAAAGTACTATGTTTTTCCCATAGACCCGTTTGGGTACCTGGCCTAATGAAGAACCAAAATCTTGAATAATCGGGGTTGAAACCCACAGCATTGACTTTCAACAAGGACAACAACTTTTTGTTTTGAGTCAGGGAGAGGCAGAGAACTGTGACCGTACTCCTAATAAGACTGCGCATGCTGCCCACTCTGCACTGATTTCAATAGCCACAGGGCTCTGATCATGAATCCCAGTTTGTTCTGATTTTCCTTTAGAATTATTACTGTCACCCTACACTAAATATTACAGCTGTATTACACTGAATATGAAGGCTACTCTGCACGAATGAGGATTCCCACTTTTCACTAATTCTCATGGTTATTCTGTCTCTAGTTAGCATTTCCACTGTGAGACTGACATTAATTTACTATTAAAACGAAACTCTCAACCAGCTCTGATTTTTCAGCAAGCATTGGAGTTATGGGATCTACTTTTACGTTTTATCCCATACTTGCCATGTTAAAATCGAAATTACGAGTCCAAGAATGCAAAACTATCTTGACTAAAATGGCAGGAATAGCCGATATGTTATGAATGACATGGAGGCTACTTGGAAGCTCTTCAAAACAAACGTTTTCACCTCTGCTCAAATGGGCACGTAAAACTGCTTTGAAAATTGTGTGCAAGAACTGATAATCCCCAGTGGTTGCTACTGCTAATAGAAAGCCAAAACCAACATCATTGCCAGCTCCACACCATCCCTTTGCAAACCGTGCAATAGTGATTGATATACGACTGAAACAGTGCAGCCCAGCACTGGAATCTGACAGCATAGAAGGGTTCCAGAGTGGGTGAATGATCACCACGTTGCAGGAGGGCCTTGTAGCATCCAGGACATAAGTGCCAGCCCCCGTCCACCTGCCCTGCGGAGCCATGTCTTGAGGCACTTACATTTTGAGGGCGAACTATTCCCTGATCCGTTTTGCCATGTAAATAACCTCCCAATTTTCTCTACCAAGCAGTCCATTCTTCCGTGAGCGAGCACTCGGCCCAGTACTTAAGCGTCGCTCTCTTGCTTGTCCGGAAAGAGAAAGTGATACTTCTCATGGCAATGCAACAGGAAGCGCCACTAATGAAGGCTGCGCCAGCCAGAATAAAAGCATGTTGAAAACCTTACACAGGTGCGTGTGGTTTGTTTGCGTTTGGTGTGATTGCCATATGTATTGTGTGGTATAAATACCAACGAGGTCACCTGCAGACAGGCTAGATTGCTTACCGGCAGTGCAGCAATGCGCAGATAAAGCGCTGTGCTCGAGGATGCTTTTAGGCGCGCATTGTGATCAAAACCTTCGTTAGGGCCGAACATCAGCCCAACATCCCCCCTCACTTCGAGAAAGCCCTCTTATCTGTGCAGATTTCAGCAGTCCTTCACAGCGAGGCGACAGGAAAACGTAGAAAAGCCTCGTATAAAAATGAGCATGTAGAATAAAATGTGAGGTTCTAAAAAATCTTGACTTTACAGGAAACCAGGAAGAAAATGCAGCAAAAGTGGAATGCAGGAGCTTTATGCCCGCAAATTTCGCGGCACTTCCTGCAATCTCAGCTGCTGTTCCCCTCATTGGTGGAAGTCACCATTCCTGCGTGCTGATTGGAGAAAGCGGGAGCAGCAGCCAATCAAAAATCCCCATTTGAAATGGGTGATAACTTGCGACGTGGGACAGAGGAAAAACAAGACAACAACGGTAAAATTTTCGGGTGGAGTGCGCGCCCCCCCTGGGATTGTTGCGCGCCCCCCCTGGGGGGCGCGCCCCACAGATTGAAGAACACTGTACTAGGGTCTTACAGAGGAGGTCATGCTAATGACAGGGGTACCCCAACGCATAGTGTTCCCTAGTGTATGGAGGTGTTTTCACTGTATTCTAAGTGTCTTTTAGCATAGCACTGGCTCTAGGCCTGGTTAGTCCGAGACAGTTACCACCAGTACCCGTCTGAAAAAGTTGTGGGCACAGAATGATTTTGCAACAAGGCCTCTTTCTGCACCTCTGTTGGTTCTTTCTGCACATGTCTTGCTTCTTCCTGCTCTTTTCTTCGTCTTTGTGGACTTCTGTTGCTTCTTTCTGCATTTCTTTTGCTTCTTTCTGTGCGTTTTTTCTTCTTTCTTCACATGTCCTACCTCTGTAGGCATAGTTAGAAACTAGCATTTAAAAAACCTTTGAAATTCACTTAAAAAACCATAGGTTTCAGCCACGTTATAGTTAGAAATTAGCATTTAAAAAACCTTTGAAATTCACTGAAAAAACCATAGGTTTCAGGCACGTTATAGTTAGAAATTAGCATTTAAAAACCTTAGAAATTCACTGAAAAAACCATAGGTTTTAGGGACAGTTATAGTTAGTTGGACATTTCACTCGTACAAAACCATAGAAATTCCCCGTTATAGTTAGTTCAGCTAACTATAACTCGCGCCCCCGCAATGCACTGCTGATGATGTCACATATTACATCACTCATGACATGGTCAGTGACATCACTGATGACATCTCAAATGACATCACTGATGACATCATCCATGTGATAATTTGATGCATCTCCTCACTCCCTAATATAACCTTTGATACACCCACTCTAAATTACAGACTGCCATTCTCAAAACCATAGACACTCCAACACCAATAACTACATACCCACTCACTGATTCTTAGGTCTACACACACATCCACTCACTCACCCGTACAGTCACTCATACTTACGGTCACTCAGTACAGGACTATCATATGCACTCATACACCTACATAGATACTCACACACCGCCACTCATCCATAGAGGTACTCACACACCTAGTCAGTCATGCAAATAATTAATCACACTGCCATTTACTCACCTATACAGTTATACACACACCAGTTCACTTACTCATACAAATACTAGCACATTCTTACGCTCTTATACAATCACTGATACAAGTACACACTCATCCATACAGCCACTCTCACAATCACACACTCTCACTTATAGCCATTTATATACTCCAACACACATATATACTGCCGTTCACATATGTAGTTACTCACACATGTACCACTGAGATATACATTCACTCACTAACACACCCATACACACACTCACCCACCCATACAGTCCATCACAGATGCACTCTTGAAACCATGCACCCAGTGAATCACCCACTCACACATCTATGCACAGAGTCACACACACCCCACCCACACAAACACTCAGGCACCCACACAGATACTCAGACAACCAATCAATAACCCATGTAGACACTCATGTAGCTATTCACAAACCCATGCAGCCGCTTACACACCAACAGACAGACGAATACAGACATTCACACAGTTTAGTCACTAACCCATGCATTCAGTAAGATACGTTTAATCACTCACTTATAGAGTCAGTCACGCACCTACTAAATCCTCCATTCAGACACTTATACACCCACTCATTCTTCAATACGCCTTTCCCTATATATATTAAACATATTTAAACTTTACAGAAACACACAGTCACTGGATGATGTCATCAGTGATGTCATTTGAGATGTCATCAGTGATGTCATCAGTGATGTCACTGACCATGTCATGAGTGATGTAATATGTGACATCATCATCAGTGCATTGCGGGGGCGCGAGTTATAGTCAGCTGAACTAACTATAACGGGGAAATTTCACTGGTTTTGTACGAGTGAAATGTCCAACTAACTATAACTGTCCCTAAAACCTATGGTTTTTTTCAGTGAATTTCTAAGGTTTTTTAAATGCTAATTTCTAACTATAACGTGCCTGAATCCTATGTTTTTTTCAGTGAATATATATATATATATAGAAAATAGGTCCTAACTATAACTATCTACTGGCGACCGCCAGTAGATAGTATATATATATATATATATATATATATATATATATATATATATATATATATATATATTCCATCCACATCCCTCTGCTCGAGGAAAAATAGGGTCGCACTCCCAGGTTTGGTAATTCACGTTCTTTCATTTATTTTTCAATTTCATCAGATGTCCAGGCTACACCGACGCGTTTCGTTCTCTGCTGAGAACTTGATCACGGTACATATATATATATATTCACTGAAAAAACCAAAGGTTACAGGGATATTATAATTAGGAATTAACATTTAAGAAACCCTAGAAATTCACTGAAAAAAACAAAGATTACAGGGACATTATAGTTAGGCTCAAATTTCACTTGTACAAAACCAGTGAAATTCAGCAGTTATAGTTAGCTGAGCTAACTATAACTCATGCCCCGCAATGCACTGCTTATGACCTCACATATTACATCACTCATGACATGGTCAGTGACATCACTGATGACATCTCAAGTGACCTCACTGATGACATCATCCGGGGACTGTGAGTGTTTTTAAAAAGTTTATGAGTGTTAAAAATGTATACACCAAGGTATATTGGTGAATCAGTGGGTGTATGAGTGCCTGTATGGATGATTCAGTGGATGTGTGACTGACTGTATAAGTGAGTGATTGAGTGTCTCAGTGAATAAATGGGTGAGTGACTGGTTGTGTGAATTTCTATATCAGTCTGTCAGTTGGCATCTAAGTGGCTGCATGGGTGTGTGAGTGGGTAGGTGAGTGGCTGTATTGGTTAGTGATTGGTTGTCTGAGTACCTGTATGGTTATCGGAGTGTCTGTGTGGGTGGGTGAGAGGGTGGGTGACTGCCTGTATGGATGAGTGAGTGAGTAAATCAGTGGCTCTATGGGTTAGTGAGTGCATGTGTGAGGGCTGTATTAGTGAGTTTGTGTATGGCTGTGTGGGTGAGTAAGTGGATGTGTCAGTGGTATATGGGTGAGTAACTGGGTATGTAAAAGGCAGTAAAGGTGAGTGATGGAATATATGAGTGACTGTATGGGTGAGTATGTGCTTGTGTCAGTGACTGTACAGGTGAGTGAGTATGTTTTAGTATCTGTATGAGTAAGTGAGTGGGTGTGTGTGTATCTGTATGGGTCAGTAAGTGGCTGTGTGATTGTATGGGTGATTGACTCAGTGTGTGAAATGCTGTATGGGTGTATGAATGGATATGTCAGTAGCTGTATTAGTGACTGAGTGGGTGTATGAGTGGCTGTATGGGTGTGTGAGTGGATGTGTGTGTAGATCTATGAATCAGTGAGTGGGTGTGTACTGGTATGGGTTTGTGAATGATTGTGTGGGAGTGGGTGTATGAAATGTTCTATGGGTGTGTGAGTGGGTGCATCAATGATTCTGTGGATGATGTCATTAGTGATGTCATTTGAGAAGTCATCAGTGATGTCATGAGTGATTTCACTGACCATGTCATGAGGGATGTAATATGTGAGGTCATAAGCAATGCATTGCGTGGGAGCGAGTTGTAGTTAGCTCAGCTAACTATAACTGCTGAATTTCACTGGTTTTGTACAAGTGAAATGTAAGCCTAACTATAACGTCCCTGTAACCTTTGGTTTTTTCAGTGAATTTCTAAGGTTTTTTAAATGCTAAGTCCTAACTATAATGTTCCTGTAACCTTTGTTTTTTTAGGTGAATTTCTATGGTTTTTTTAAGTAGCAGTCATGTTGCGAAGAGTGTTCAAGCGGCACCAAAGTTATTGGCAAAACAAAATACGCTTTTCCTATGGAAACTTTGTTCCTAACTATAACTACCTACTGGCAATCGCCAGTAGGTAATATATATATCCACTTTACAAGTAACACATTTATAATGTTGTTTATAATAAATCATTCTCTTCACTTCACTTCACTTTAATGTGAAATATACTGTTTTTCACTCTGACTGGTATTTCTTTTTATGGACCAGCAAGTGTGAAAGTGCTGTTCACATCACATAACATTAGGGATATTGTCATTATAACCAGCAATCTATAAACTGCAACAAGTATGCTGCCTTGACTGCAGAGAAGACTGGATTGTGCTATCTGGAGCCCCGGCCAATTTTTGGTGGTCCTCAAGAACCTCAGAGCATCATGGATGCATAGATAGCACTTGGCTCTAAACCTTTATTTATAGGTCTACAACTCTGATTGCTGCATAGATCAATCCACTTGTTACATGAAATAAAGAAACACCGCAAAACCACATACTTGTGCGATACAAACAATGCCAGTATCTGCTGCGGCTCCAACTTCTTCATTTCTACCCATCTGTTCAGATGTATGGTTCCTTTTTCTCCATGTCTCACACCCCCCCCTTACCTCCATTCCTTGACTAGTATTCTCTCTCGTCAGATCAAATCAGATTTCTTGTTGGCTGCAATATGCTGGCTCAAGCTCCCCACACCAAATCAGAGGCAGAGACATCTCAGTGCCAAACTGAAGACCATAACTTTCCACATCACAAAGAAAGTGTTACATTTCACCCAAAAATTCGACCATTGCCCAGTGTTGTACCCATGCACCAGGTGGCAGAATACAATTGTATAAGGGTGACTTGTATCCGTCTACAACTCACATTTAGGGAACTTTTTGTTTTTCATTCAGGCAGTCTATTATAGTGCTTGCCTTTTCTTGGTTTCTCCCTTGTGTGCTGCTCCCACTTCAAATACCCGCCCCAGGCTCTATGTTGCTCCCTGTCCCTCCTTGCTTGTCTGTAAAAGTGCAGCAACAGGTATATTTTCTTCTGTGTATGATTAAAGAGCAGACTTAAAGTTTTTCTTTTATCTCATGCAGTCCATTTTTTTGCACAGAAGCTTAGGTCTTGGATCACCAAGGCTTTTGTGGTGTTGGCCAAGGCTGAGGCACTTACTTAGATAGAGTTTGAGACAGAAGGTGTAATGAGTATTCCTGAAAAGGTGATGTGTCTTTTCCTAGAGGCCAATAAATCTGCTTCCAGGGTTAATGCAGAGGACCAAATTGCTGGAGCATTTTTCAGTTTTCAGTCCTATGGAATGTAAATTAGCCTTTGGCATGCATTTTCCTTTAAATTTCCCTATTCTTTTCAAATTCTGTTCAGAGTTTCTTGAGTGAAAAGTACTTGAAAAAGAAAGAAAGCCATTTATAAAATTTCAAAATATTGAATTCAGTATACAGTTTTGAGATACCATAAAATAAGTGTTTGCTTTTCCTCCAGTATTTGCATTTTCTTTTTTTTGAACAAGGCTTTACTACAAGCATTGCAAGAAATGAGGGGGTTTCGGTTCCAGCATCTATTTCTGAGCTGGATCAGGGACCTAGCTGACCTAGTGAAATATGATAAAATTGTCTTGGTGTAAATTTCCAACACCAGGCACATTGCCTGCTTTCAGTGCAGAGCAGTAAGGGTGAAGGGACTTCCTTATTTTCAGTTCCAGTTGGGCCCAAAACAAAGGCCTGATTTAAAAGGGCCATCAGCCCTTCTTGTTTTCAATTATCATCCTGGCTAGGAGCCATCTGGAGTCCAACACCTGGACGACAGTGCAATGTAAGGAAACAAAAGCACACGGCTAATCACTTTCAAAAGTACTTTAGATAAACTATGATTTGGAGGCATGTTTTTGCTCTTGTTCAATTCCACTGTGTAAGAGATGTGCATGCACTGTACAAATACTAGATGTATTTGTGAGTAGTTGCACAAATAATGGTTTAAATGCCACTTACTAATTTATTTTTCATTTAATTCTTTGATAGAGCTACTCATCCCTTTACATTACACAGACAGAAAGACAATACATCCTACAAGTGTGTAAATCAACGTACAGGAAATGTTACATTAATTGTTATAAGGTGTAAGAGTTACATATTGTCCATCCTAGAAGGCATCATATGTTAAAAATGCATGGTCGGGGTAAACACAAAGGGCCTGATTACGAGGGTGGTGGTGGGGCGGCAGAACCGCCCCGCCGCCGCAACACCAAACCCGTGTCTGAACCGCCCGCCAGATTACGAGTTTTCTCATGTCTGGTGGGCAGTTCTTTGGGGTTCCCAGGGCGGTGCCTATGAAATAGGCACCGCAATGGGAACGTCAAAGTCAATACCTGCACGGCCTAGACTACTGCAGTCCACGCCATGCAGGTACTGAGGTGCATGCACACAGGTGAGCACACCATGTTCCCCCCTGCATGCACCCCATTACCCTGAGGCAACAGGGGGCCTGCTTCCTCTCCGCCATGGTTCTCATGAAAACTATGGTGCAGAGGAAACTCGTAACATCCACGTCACCAGAGATCCCTGGCGGTTGCGGTGGTTCCAGGGCGGTCCAACCACCCGAGTCATAATAGGGCAGTCGGAAGCCTGCCACCATGGCGCCCCCAGGAATCTGGTGGTCTGTGGTATGCCAGACTGGTAATCGGCCCCAAAGTCAGGATTTAATATGTAACACATTGATTGGGGTTGTCTGTGCTAACAATACTTTATTACTGCTCAAAGAAACCCTTCTTTGCAAACTTACAATAACAACAGATTGAGAATAAAAACCAGTAAGGAGCTAAACACTTGCCGTGCAGTTTGAATGCAGCCCCTTGATGCTGGTTCATATCTTACTGTGCTATAGTAAAAGAATTGCATGTTATGAACAGCAATTAACAAAAGGATCTATGTGTCAAAATCACTAACCCACTTACCTAGCTACATAAAATACAAATCTGTTACCTGCATGTTACACCCCCCCCCACGCCCCAGAATTGCATTAAGCACCGCAGTTATCTTCCCATTATGGTAATTCCCTGAAAATTGCGGGGCACACAAAGATCTAACTTTGTGAGATATTTTAAAATGCAGCCTCTTAGTGACCAGTTAAGCCAGCTAGAACAGCATTACTGTCACATTTGTCCTTGTTGCCAATTTCTGTGCAGCAGATAAAAAAATTAAAAAAATTAATAAGTTGACTATCAGACTCTGCTTATTAAGGTCCGCCCTTCGTGACTTTCTCTTCTTTCCTCTGCCACCACCTTCACCTCCAATTTACTACTGCTTTTCCAATTCCAGCGCTGCAAACAAGTATTGACAAGGCCAATAGATTGGTACTCTCCTTTTAATGGCAAGACCTAGTGGCTTTGCCAATACTTTTATTAGTGCATCCCCTGCACAAGATTAAAACCAAGAGTGTCACTCGCCCTTCATGTTTCTGATAAAGGCCAGAACATTCATCAACACCCAGGAGTAATCAGAAAAGGGTGTAATAGTAGGTAATTGGCACATCACCCTGGTTCGGGCAGGTCCAATACGTTTGTTAGCAATAAGATATATATGCAGGTGAAGATATCAATGCTAATGACCTTTTGACCTTACCATCTGCCATTGAGTGCTCCTCTAACAAAGGAGGGAAAAGGAAGTATCCCCTGAGAAGACCAAGAGCTCCAAAATCCAATTGGCATTTCGTGTGATGACTGGAACCTTTCTATACAAGCATTTGCAATGCAAGAGGTCTCGCATTTGCGAGAGTTAGAGCTATTGGCAGTGCAAATGACAGTGTATTTTACCTAAGTGCTGTGCAGTGCAGTGGCCTTTGGGGCCGTAAAAGTGTTTAGCAAGGTAGTATATTATCCTGGTACTGTGCCGCCAGGGATTGAATAACTATACAATTACAATACACTGGGACATGCAGTCAGATACAGTAATATACGCTTGCCCCCTCCCCACCTCCCCTCGGAAACATTTATGGACACATTCCAAGGCTTGAGGACCCTTGATGACTAACTGAAATGTGACTTCTATGGCTCCCTCCCCGGCTGTAGAGGCCATAAAACAATAAAATATACATTTGCCTTTTTCTCTCCTGCCTGGCAAACACCATAAAAGGAGGCCATCTCCTGAAAGTGCTTCTGCTCACTCATGCTCTGAACTGGGGGCTAGAAATCCATTTGCTTTTGTGGGAGCCCAAAAATTAGTGCATTATTGCAAAATAATAAAATGCACAAAAAGCATTGTTATTTGAGAGTAAAGAAAGTAAGAGAAAATGATCTTTAATGAAATTGAAATATTTTACATATATCGGGAAACAATGAGTTCTGACTAAATAAAGTGTCCTTTTTTTACTCCCAAATTGAGTTAAAAAAGGTACGTTTCAGTTTTAAATTGTCATATAGTTTAAAGAAGCAGGTTTAATTTTAAAGAGGATCCCTTAATTTTGTGTGTATTATCATTCGGAACAAAGATATGCTGAAATATGCCCGAGAGTGGCATCGTTCTTTGCCCTTTGAAGTGGATCCTCCCAGTTATTGGGTGTGTGGCAGGGAAAACAGGGATGACATAGAACATTCCAGAGTGAGGTACAGAGACAGCAAGTTAGAAGAAAGAGGCGTGGGGTGAAATAAAAACTAGGCAGCCTTGAAATTCGTCATTCCCAGTAATCGCCACACTGGCACTACAGCCTAGGCTCCTAAAACAAGCATTTGCAATGCAATAGGTCTCGCAGTTACGAGAGTTTAAGCTATTGGCAGTCAATAATGCCTTTTATTTATGTTTTTAAAAACAAAACAAAAATAAAAGGCATTGTTATTTGCAATGTCAATAGCTCAAACTCGCGTCAATGCGAGACCTATTGCATTGCAAATGCTTTTTGAAATTTGCAGTTTCCCCCTGCCCAAGCATCAGTTGAGGGGCCCCTTCTGTGTGATTGTTGTTCTATGCCTCTATGCTATTGACGGCTCCAGTAGTGGTCGGAGCTGCGGGTAGCGACAGTACCCTCACCCATATTATATGGTACTATCCACACATTGCTTCCGTCCGGGGTAAAAAAAAAAAACACTGTCTCGAAGATGGTCCCTTGAGCGGAGGTGATTTTGCTGGGAGGACCCTCTGAAGCAGAATATTATATGTAGTGTACTCTGTGTGGGAAAACTGTGTCATGTATGCTGCTTGCAGCCAAATGTGATTTTGACTAGGTGGGCAACAGTAATTCTCCTGTGTGAGAATACGTGGTGGCAGTGTTTTGGGCTCCTGGGAATAGAAAATGGCCCAGGAACGTGAGCATACCTTTCGAAAACAATGTGGCATGTTACTTTCTTACCTGGCTAAAAACTTTAAGTGGCTCCACGGCCCACAGAGACTGAGGTAGTTGGACATTTTGGAACATTCTGAATTGTGCGACACCCAAGATGACGGGGGCGGTGGGGCACGAGCCCGCTTAGTTGTAACGTTATGGGAGAGGAGCTCTGTGGTTGGATGCCAAGGAATGATATTGAAATTAGTGAAGCACTGTTTACTGTCGTTCAATCAGGTGGAAAGGGGTTGGGGAAGATGAGAGGGACTGTGTGTACATGTTTCTCCATATAACAGCTTGAATAAAAGTTTATAGAAAGCTAACCTAGCAGGTGGATGAGACTGCGTTCCGAAGCCGCGGGGGGAGTGTGGGGGGGTGAAAACTCAAGTTTCGTTGATACAGGGTGCAGGGAGCGTCAGCAACAGCTCAAGGAGCACCAGGTGTTCACAGAAGGCTCTTTGGCTGTTGATCTGAGTGGTAGGTGCGGGTCATGCTATACCTGCCTGTTCTTTTTACAGGAGACACAATAAAAGTGAAGGAAAAGCGTGAAAGTGCCCAAGTTCAATGTCTAGGCCGGCGTAATGAACCTTTTGTTTGATTTGGAGTCCGGACGTTATCATAAGCCACCGTTGTTACCATGTTTTTGCGATCAGGGGCTGCCAGAAATATCTTAAACTGAGCCCGTGCAAATCCTACTTTACATGTCACTTATTTATTATATTTGACCTGGCAGCCGCTCGTTGTTCTCTAGATAGAGCTTGGCTAAGACAAAGAATAGTAAGACAGAACCGCTCAAGATGTAATAGCAATAACAAAACCAGATAAAAGCAAATGGTTAAAGCGGCGGAATGCAATCCCCGGGCCGCTGAGCTGGCACGCTCTTCCCTCTGGCTTGCCAGATAAAAACAAATGGTTAAAGAGGCGAAATGCAATCCCTGGGCCTCTGAGCTGGCGCGCTCTTCCCTCTGGCTTGCCAGATAAAAACAAATGGTTAAAGCAGCGGAATGCAATCCTGGGACTCTGATGCAGACCAGCATTAAAATGCACCTTCCCTGCGATGATTTAACACATTCTTTTCCATTAAGCCTCTTAGCAGCGGCAGGGAGATACAGAAACAAACAAAAGCGAAAGGACTTTGTGCTGAAACGCCGCGACCTGTCCGTACGCGTGCACATTTTAATGAACATCCCACGGGATCTTACCTGCTCCCTCGCACGGAAATACTGGTCTCCCCCAGACTCTCTGCACAGCACTCGTCGGACGGAAGGGGTATCAAGGGGCCTACGCAGCTGGGAAGCAGCTCTATGTCTCCGGCTCCGATCTCTACTTCAGCCGTGACACTGTCCGAAACAAGCTGAAAGAGACGCCGTGATCGTGCGAGCGTGCACATTGCCTGTCCAGACGCAAGCTGAAAGGCCCGCCGTGCGCGTGCCCATGTGCTGTCCGGGCCCAAGCTGATGCAGATGCCATGCGCGTGCACATCGGCTGTCCGGGCGCGCACATGTTTTGTCTCCCTTCGCGCACCAAACCCACAACAATAGTCTCGCCAAGGCGAAGCAGCGCATGTGCTGCGTTCGCTAGACGAGACCTAAAAACTGTGAACCAGGCCAAATCACACCATGCGCCACCCACTCTCTTTGCGTAATTCTTGTGTAATTATAAACACTTTTGCAGCAGTAAAAAGGTTTGTCTGTCAGGAATTTGTGTATGTATTACCGACAGGCATAGAAAGAAGACAATGTCACGCACACATAAACATACACTTAAGTGGAGTAACATAAAATGTAACACTAAACACCCGGTATATGCACTTCGGTTTCATGGTGGTAATTTTCGGGGGGAGTGGAGTGAGCAAGAGTTGATGGGTCAGTGATGGCTTTATTTTACCAGTATCGATAGTTACCAAGCACAGTCAGCCTGTGTATGCACCTTGAAGAGGTGCCTTCTGTGAGCTAACGTATTTGTATTCTGCCCGTGCCGCTGTGTGCGCCAGACCTTTGTGGGCCGTCTGATCACTAGGTCTTGCGCTCCTGTCCCAGCTACAGAGCAGCCACTGAATCACCCGCCTCAGCTGTCATGGGCTACTAACATAAGGCCAAAAGAAGCCGAAGCCCATCAATCCGGAAAAGGGTTTAAAAGAAGCATATGCAATTTATAACGTAAACGATAAAAAAAATACACATTTAATTATTTAGTTACAGGCAGCGCATTGTCCTCTACTCCGGCGGACTCAGGCAGGTTCATACAAGCGTGGAGGAGTGGGCTTGATGTCCAGGGGTGTAGCCTTGCGCATGGAAAGAGGTGCTGTTTGTGAACAAATACATTTTAAAAATCTGGGCAAGCTCTCGGAAGCAGTAGTGGCCCGTGGTGGGAGTGCTGGCGGGCGCTGACGTGGGGGGGGGGAGGGGCAGAGTGGGGTGTAGTAAACTACGGATTACGGCCGATTAGAGGTAAGTAAACATATAGATAAATAAAACGAATTTCGTTGCGCACGCTGCACGCCAAATGCGATGCAGCATGCGCAACGAAATTCGTTTTATTTATTTATTTGTTTACTTACCTCTAATCGGCCGTAATCCGTAGTTTACTACCCCCGCCCAAATCTGGTTTGTGAACAAATACATTTTAAAAATCTGGGCAAGCTCTCGGAAGCAGTAGTGGCCCGTGGTGGGAGTGCTGGCGGGCGCTGACGTGGGGCGGGGGAGGGGCAGAGTGGGGGGTAGTAAACTACGGATTACGGCCGATTAGAGGTAAGTAAACATATAAATAAATAAAACGAATTTCGTTGCGCACGCTGCATCGCCAAATGCGATGCAGCATGCGCAACGAAATTCGTTTTATTTATTTATTTGTTTACTTACCTCTAATCGGCCGTAATCCGTAGTTTACTACCCCCGCCCACGTCAGCGCCCGCCAGCACTCCCACCATGGGCCGCTACTGCTCGGAAGAGAATACGAGTTAAAATGTGACAGTTATCAACAGTGGACCGTAACATGACTTAAAAAGTTGCCGATTTTCCATGATCACTGTTAAAGGGTTGCACCTTTCTTAGAACGAGCGTCCGCCATTGTTCCGGCTGCGCACGTTGTCCTGCCTGCTGTAGTAAAAAATGGAAAAAAAAAATTCTTTCACTTACATGATGGGCGAAAAGCAAAGTAGCTGCAGATGAAGTCATGATGCTCCGGAAACAGGAAAAAGAGTACTCCGGAACAAGAGAGGAAGAATGAAAGTGGAAGATAACTGTAGTTGGTCGGTGCTGCTCTTGGAAAAATGGAAGTGAGGTATCGCTGCCTGAACCATTTAGCAAGCAGCAAAGAAGAGCGACTGATGGATTGAACCAATGGGAAGGCAGCAGGTGGGACATAAGTCCTTTTCCCCTACTACATGTCATCCTGACAGCGCATGCGCTGTCTAGGCTCGACCTAAAAAGGGGACTTAGTTCAGCGTGCAAGCTCAGAATGAGAGAGGATTGCTGACATTGTATCGACCCTTAAAGTTAGTTAAAACCTGGTTGCCTTTATGGTGTTTTAGGTGGTATATTTTGTCATAACAAAACATGAAGCGTGTTCACTTTGATGTTACTTGTGTTGCAAAGGACAGAACACTAAAACATGCAACGGGTCTGGTGGCTTAGTGGAGTAAGGCCTCACTGTAGGGGCCTGTGTTTGACCTCATGGTCACAGGTTCAAATTCCAGCGGGTCCACTCAGCTTTTCATCCATATGAGGTCGATAAAATGAGTACCATTGAGTTAGGTAACGATAAATATCTGTTATTCAGTGCCAAGATGCCCATGGGTGAACATGCACTTTACAATGACACGCTATGTTATACACAAGATGCAGGTATTAATCTAGGACACAAACATTTATAGGGTAGTAGACAACTGTTTGTGGATAATACAAAGCAATACCGTGCCAACACGTAAGGCGATCAACTTGTGTGTTAGTTGTGGGTGCTTCAAAATCTGAGTAAAAAATCTGTGAAGTTTGACTTGAGAAAACAGTTTTTATTCGGAATGTATGTGTTTGCAGATCACTTGACCAGTGAATACTTCCTGAGTAATACAACAAAGAGGCAACGCGTATTTATCATAGCGAAGAACACAATAATGCATTTATTGAGACATATACAACGCTGCAAGATTAAGGCCTCTTAGTACTTGGTCCTAGAACACCCCTGAACGAATACTGCTTGCGCATGGTGATGTTTTAGCACCCAGTTATTACTACTACGGTAAACAATGTGAAATATCAGTTGCAAACGATTTTTGCAACCTTCTTTTAAATATGCCAACAGTACATTTTGTATGCTCAAATTCTTTCATGCATGACTTCGCGGTAATTGCTCACACACAAAAAGAGCTGTATTTGCGCTCTTCATGTAATTTGTACAAAATGAAACACCGAGCACAAAGAAAATTTGCGACCAATTTCTCACTGTCTCCCAGCTTGGTAGGTGTTTAGTGAGAAGAAACTAACACTTTTAATAACCCTTGTGGTATAAAAAAGTTTAATGTTAGGTGCATTTTCCATAGTCATTGCCTTTTTTTTCAACCCTAAATTAAAAGCCAAATATTGTAGAAAGTAGTCACCAGAGCCAAAGCTTGAACGCTCACAACATCTGGCTGTCATTCGCTGTGGATGAGGACTGGTGCACTTTACTCGGCCAAGCCTAGGCAATGCTGAAGTCCTGAGCAGAAACTCTGCTCTGAGTCAGTTGCTCGCCCCCATATATAAATAAGCTTTAAATCTACCTGTGGGAAGTTCTCTCTGCCAAGGATTGATCGGCATGTGATAGTTGTTTACGCTCCAGCGGTTTTCTGCGAGCACTCTGCAGGCACAAATAGCCTGTGAGAGCACACCGTATGTCAATGCTGACCTAATTTATGATCTGACCAGTGCACAAAAAATGGATGGTAAAAACTGTGTGCTGTAGGACCTGCGACTCTTTACTCAGAAAAACACAAACTGTAAGTAAAACTGGTCAGCAAATTGCGGCATTGCTTAAAATGTACTTGACAGATTGTGAAATGCTGAGGGCATGAGTGCTACTTTTTGTAGTGGCCACAGCTTCTTTACGCCCCAAAAAACAATGTACATCTTTAGTTTACATACCAATAAAAAAAACAGTGCTGACGTCAAGGGCCATTATTAATTTTACAGATTTTTTGTGGAAACATTTTGCTTTCTTGGTTTGTGCAATTGAGGGCGTTGATACAGATGTAGAAGCTTATTAAAGCCCGCCTCCAGCCTGTCTATCAAACATCAACCTTGAAAGACATGCAGTGGAGCACTGTGCTGTAGGATTGTGTTCCATTACACTGCTTACAATTTTTTTTTCCTTTAATAAAGAAGATGGGGAGTGCTCGCTAGATACTCCCGTACCCTCCCTATTGGCAGATGTGTCCTATTGACATGAGTGGGTGAAGTATCTCTGTTCCTTCTGCATCTTGTGCGAGCCTCTTCTAGACCAGCCTTCCTCTTCTGTGGTGCAGATGTGCCTGCAAAGATATTGGTGGACACTTGAGAGGGCGATGGTGAAGCACTGCTCCCCTCTGCCATACCCACTGACTACTATGGAAACCTTTGACGTGTACGCAGGAGCCCTTATTAGTTAGAGAAGGGAAAGTCATTCAGATCCCCACCACTGATGCATGGAAAAGCACCCCTTGGAGCAGCCCACCACACACAGCTAGGAAGCCACTGTCTCAGCTTATGCTGCCAGCCCTGCAGGAAACGTTTGTGCAGATATGAAGTGGGTAACTGCATGCAAATTACTTCTCAATTTATTTGAGGCTCAAAAGATTGAAAATCTGCCATTCCCTTAATTTTCCCTTATTGGCTCCTTGTCAGACCTGGCATCCGTGGTGTGATTTCCCCTATCTTTTTACCTCTACCTCCTGTATTTTTGGACTTTGTGCAGGATTTCGTTTTTGTTGGTTTAGGTACTCTGGGCACTTTGCCACTGCTGATCAGTACAAGTGCTACCTAGGTAAATTGTGATTATGATTGGTTATCCATGATTGCCATATTTGGTTTACTGGTAAGCCCCTGGTAAAGGGGACTGCAAGTGGCCAGGGTCTATAAATCAAATGCTACTATTGGGCCTGCAGCACTGATTGTGCCACCCACACCAGTAGACTTTCAAATGTGTCTCAGACCTGCTACTGCAGTGTCTGGTGCACAGCTTTTACCTGACATGTCGACCTGGCAAGTGCACCTACTTGCCATGCTCTAACCTTCCCTTTTCTTACATGCAAGACACACACCCCTCAGGTAGGACCAAGGTACCCCCATGGGCAGGGTGCAGTGTATGTGAAAGATAGGACATCTGCTGGTGTATTTTACATGTCCTGATAGTGAAATACTGACAATTTTGTTTTTCACTATTGAAAGGCTGTTTGTCCCTTAGGTTAAAATGAGAGCTGCCTTGTAACATCTTACAAGTGAAACTTTCCATAGGGGCAAGATAGAGAAATGGAGTTTAGACTCTCTGAACTCAGAATTTAGTAACACACCTTTTAGTAAAGGTAGTTTTTAAATTGTGTGTTTGAAAATGGCACTTTTAGAAAGTGGGCATTTTGGGCCAGATGTACGACCCGTTTTTGCATGCCCAAACGGGTTTGCGACCAATTTGCGCATGCAAAAACCTACAGGGCCATGTACAAAGCCTATTTAGTGAGTCGCAATTTATTTGCGACTCGCTAAATAGGTTTTATGACTCGATATTAGGAAGGGGCGTTCCCTTCCTATTAGCGACTGCAAAGCCATGTACCAATGTTTTGCAACCGCAATTGGGGTTGCAAAACACTCACAAATTACCACCCTCTAGGGTGGTAATGGAGTCACAAATGGGAAGGGGTCCCCAGGGGACCCCTTCCCCTTTGTGACTGGCTCTGCAAATATTTTATAAGGGCAGGCAGTGGTCCCAGGGACCACTACCTGCCCTTAACAAAATGAAAAGAAAACGTTTAATTTTTTATTTTTTAAATGCATCCCGTTTTCCAATAAGGAAAACAGGCTGCATTAAAAAAAAACTGCTTTATTGGAAAGCAGTCCCAGACATGGAGGTCTGCTGAGGCCAGCAGGCCACCATCCATGGGAGGGCCAGCCATTCCCAATGGGGTCGCAAATTGCGAGTGGCTCATTAATATTCATGAGCCTCGCATTTTTTGACCCCATTGGGAATCACAATCAGTGTCTCTGACACTGTTGTACATAGCATTTTGCGAGTCGCAAATTGTGAGTCGCAATTGCGACGCAACTTGCGACTCGCAAAATGCTTGGTCATACATCTGGCCCTTTCCTGTTTAACCATCCGGTGTGCCTCTGCTTGTCTGTGTATTCACTGTCTGGTTTTGGAGTGGCAGGAGCTGGGGATGTGCATTCACTCTAGACAGTCACAAGTGGGGTTGAGGTGTGTCCTACCTTTACTGGGTGACTCACTAGCACCTGAATAGGCTGTGTCTGCTCTGCACAATGCTGTCTCCACCTCCTGTAGTGAAGCTGGACCAGGAAGGACAGAACTGGTTTTAACTGAGCTCAGAGACTATTGCAACAAAGACTACAAAGAGAAAATGGGGTATAAATATTAGACCTAAAACACCAGAACTTTAGATTACTTCTGAAATCAAGAGGAACCTCTGCCAAGGAAGAAGAAATGAAGAGCTGTGAGGAAGAGACAGCCCCTTTGCTGAGTGTTGCTTTGCTGGGTTGGCCTGCAGTTGTTGCTTCTGCCATGGAGAGGACAAAGACTGGAACTTTGCTGTGAACCTGCTTGGGTAGAATCTCCATGGGCTTGTGTGTGCTTGCCTCTTGTTCTGAAGTCTCAGGGACGCAAAGACTTCACCACCAGCTTCCTTGAACTCCACTGCTGGAAGTTCTAACCAGCTAGGAGGTGCCTATTCCAGTTTTGGACCTCTGGAAGTTGTTCCTGTGGCTGGGAGCTGAAAAAAGTATGAAGAAACCAAGAAAATCGACGCATCGCCCTTCCAGAGCCTGCTTTTCTGACACAGCACCACTGAGCGGGAGAAATTTGCACGCTCGGCCGCTATGCGGCCGAAGAATCGACGCAGCACCTGCAGTGGCTGAAAAATCTACCACATGCCGAGTCCAGTGCCTGTCTGCTGCCACCGCATCGAATTATAGCGCGTCCCGGATTTCCACGCATCGCATCTGTGTGGCAAGTTTTCTGACGCATCACTCGCAGACCAGAACTGTTTTGGAATCAACGCATCACTTCCCCCTACAGTCTGTGTTCAACGCATCACTTCTCCTCTGTGCAGCAGAACTGTCACATCGCCTCCCCAAGGACTCGGGAACTGACGCATCACTGTGTTTCCCGATGCTTCTCTTCTCTGCGGCTGTTTGTCCCTGAGGATTTTGACGCATTTGAGGCACTTTGTGGAAAAGTCACGCATCCATAGTTTTCAAATGGTAAGAATTGCTTGAAACCTTTTAAAAGTCATATTTTGAATTATGTATGTTGGATTTTTGTAATTTTGGTCTTGTTTGGTTTAGATAAAGATACTTTATTTTTCTAAACTGGTGTGGTGTCCATTTGTAGTGTTTTCACTGTGTTACTGTGTCTCTGGGTGCAAATACTTTAAACATTGCCTTTGGGATAATCCTGCATGCTCGTGCCAAGCTACCAAGGGGGTGAGCAGGGGTTATCTAAAGTGTGTAACTCCTTTGTCCTGGCTAGAAGCAAGGGTCTCTGTTTGGACAAAGGTGCATATCCCTGCCAACTAGAGACCCCCATTTCTAACACTCATTAGGTATTGAGGTCTGTAAACTGTGACTTACTGGCAGATTTGCTGTTATTGTTGGGGGCTTTTTAGAAGATTCAAAGATAAGAGTCCTCTTGGTTAGCTAGAAAACCAAGCCCTTCCATTGATGAGTTCCTCTCTGTTAGATCTATCAGGCTTAGGGTGGTCTTCACCAAACATTTAGCCTTTAATACTCCTATTTTTGCAGATTTCAGTTTTGTTGGCCTTAGGAATCTGTGCACTTTACCACTGCTGACCAATGTTAAAGTGCTTGTGCTCATTCCCCTAAACATAGTAGATTTGGCTTATATCCAATTGGTAAATTTAATTTACTTGTAAGTCTCTAGTAAAGTGGTACCCCATGTACCCAGGGCTTGTAAATTAAATACTAATAGTGGACCTGCAGCACTAATTGTGCCACCCACTTAAGTAGCCCTGTAAAACATGTCTCATGCCTGCCATTTCAGCCTGTGTGTACTGCCATTTCAACCTTGCAAAATACACCTTTTGCCAGGCTCAAACCTTCCTTTTTAATGCAAATAAGTCAGACCTGGGGTAGGCTGTAAACAGCCCAGAGGACAGGGTGTAGTGTATTTAGAAAGTTGGACATGTACTTTTAAGTTTTACATGTCCCAGTAGTGAAAAACTGTTAGATTTGTTTTTCACTACTGCAAGGCCTTCCTCTCCCATAGGATAACATTGGGTTTCCTTATTGCATTTAATAAAATATAACGTTCAATTGGGTGCAGGTAGACAAATCGAATTTGATGTCTAAAGAATTGTAATTTAAAGTCCTCTTTAATGGTAAAGTTGGATTTTAAGACACAACTCTGAAAATGCCACTTTAAGAAAGTTTTGGTGCTTGCAGCCTGCCCCTGGGTCACATGACTAGGTGTAGCTGGCAGTTGGTCTTTGTGTAGTGCTTCCAGACAATAAAACAAAGGGAGGCTAGGTGTTGATAGGATGGGCCACTCTGACTTAACGAGGGGGAAGAGATGCCACCTCCAACACTTGCACATCACAAAGACTGTGCCTGAGCACATTCACAAAGGGTTTTCCACCAGTCTTTTGTGCCCCAGACAATCTGGGGCCAGTGTAGGGATGAAGAGCATGCCTGACTCCTTAGAGGGGTGGAAGCCTCCAGAACCTTCTCCTTCTTCAAAGTGGGCACCAGGTCTAAATAATGGACCTTCAGATCCAACTCTTCAGTGCACCTCTAGACCCGTGGAAGAGTCAGAAGAAGGACTTTTGTGCTGCTTTGCTGAAAGAAGGACTGGCACTCTGCTCTACTGCTTTGCTGTCCGCCTGCCTCAGTGAGAAGGACTGGACCTGCATCTTGAACCCAGGACCACCAGAGTGACTCCAAGGGCTAGTTGACTGGTCTCTTGATCAGAGCCTCAGGGACAGAACAGGCTCCAACAACCTTGTACTCAGATCAAGGACTCTGCCAGCTATGAGTCCTGCCCTCCCAAGTGGTGCCACCCCAGGCCTGGGCCCTTGGAAGTGGGCCTGTAGGTGCTCTGCCAGCCCAGTCGTGGTCCAAGCAGAACTGACACAGAGTGATGTATTGCCTCATAAAACTCTGCATTGATGCTGCTTGACGTATCCCGATGCAGGACTTCACATCAAGGCCTGCAGCCTCCTTGGAACTGGTGTGTGCGATGCATCCTCCATGCAGGTCTTTACATCACAAGAACCTTGTTGATGGTATTCTCGACGACAACGCAGAAGTCCGCATAGCAAGTCATGCAACTTCTTCAGAACCAGCCGGTGCACAATGCATCTTCGACGCAGGACTTCGCATCGTAAGCTCTTCATAGAAAGCATGCTTGACGATGATGCAGGGCCTCCCATTGCAGCCTCTCAGCTCCTCGGAACCACAGCTGCATGACACACTCTGGGAGCGGAATCTCTGCAACCAGGATTTAAGGTACATTGTTAGTGGGCTTAACTAGGTTCCTGTAGCCAGTTCACGCTCCATTGTGATCGGCCTGAACATGTGACTTTATCCTGGTCTAGCGCGACAGGATAACCACAGTTGGTGCTTTGTGCTTTTTGGTCCTATTTTCACTTAAATCTTTAAAAGTGCATATCTCCGGTTCTACTGATCTGATTTTTTTAATTGTGGTCTTAAATTATTTATTCCATTTTACTCAATGTTTCTAAATTGTTGTGGCATTTTTCTGGTTTTGTGTTTCACTTCATTACTGTTTGAAGTACTGCATAAATGCTTTGCACGTTGCCTCTTAATTAAGCTTGACTCCTTTTGGGCCAAGCTACTAGAGGGTTAAGCACAGGTTAATTTGGGGTTTGCTTGTGACTTCACCCTGAAGGATTGTGGTTGCTTCTTGAGTAAGGTTTCACTGCCCTCAACCAGTAATCCGATTTCTTACATTATGCCTTTCTCAAGTTCTCTATATTCATTTTGATCTTAGATGACTGATAACATTGACTACAGTAATTGAGTATATATAGGACATGCAGTTTCATAGTGCACTCTCATGAGTAGCATGACAAAGTTTGCTTTCTATATAGAATAAAAATGAATGCATATGGGGTAGATAGTAGTTATGTGGACATGTGGTTTAAGCGTTGTTAAATACCGAGCACATTAAAACATAATTCTGTAAATAATGAAATAGATGAAAATTAGTGATAAATATTAGGCCATGATTATGTTCATTTAGTCTGGGACTCACAGTTATTTGTCTGGGACAACAATAAATTAAAGTGATTCACTTCATGGCAACTGGTAGTCTAGTGATCACCTAGCCGGCCTTTTGACAATCACTTCACCTGGTGGTCTGCACTCCTATCGCCAGGGCATCACCTTTGCACTCCCAAAATGTTTCCTGTACATTAATAAATAAATACAATTAGGAAATAAACATTAATGATAAAGTAACAGATAAAAATAATTATTAACAATAATTTCAACAATATGGGCATGATTACGATGGCGGGCAGCCTCACGTCTGCCGACACCGTAGCGGTGTCGGGACCGACCGATCTCCGGTCAGTGGTCCCGACACTGCGATTACATGGTGCGGTTGCATACTCCCATTTCTCAATGGGAGCTTGTGCTGCAGCCGTAAACTGGCTGTAGCACAAGCTCTCATAGAGAAATGGGAGCCTGTGTATATCCCTGCCACGTGTGGCTGGCACCTAACGGTGCCTGCCACACGGGGCAGGGATTTAAAGGGGGACCATAGGTGCCCCTCAAGCCCCCAACTGGAGGGCCAGGGGGTTAGGCACTTTCCGACAGAAAATCCATGTCGGAAAGGCCGACATGGATTTGCTCTAGGAAAGTCCCATCATAATCACGAAGGTGGAAACACCTTCCTCACGGGATTATGGGGCCCTTCCAACTGCCCGACGGGCTCTTCGAGCACGTCGGAAGTCAGCCAGATTGACTGGCCAGTTTGAATTCCGTCCGCCGTAATTGTAACACTGTGGTCGGAAGTCAAACCAGGGATGTCGGTCAGAAAGCCTCCGAACAACGGTCGGAGGCTTTCCGACCGACATCCAATTAGTCCCTCTATATCAATTATTATAGAAACTACACAATATAAGTATTAGAATTAAAGAAATGTATTGAATTTTACATCACTTCAAAAAATAAAAATGCATACGTAAAAGAAAAACCTTAAAATAACTATTAAAATTAAATCACAAAAAATAAATCTTAAAATCCTATACACAAAAAATTGCATTAAAAACTTGTGTTAGTCAAATTGACTACTCCCATGTCAAACTTAGCAACTATGGGAAAAGTGTTGGACTTGAACGGGGTCAGATTTAGTATTCCCACTCCACCGTGAACAACAGTAGGGAAAGAGTTGTACTTACTGTTCCCACTCCAAAATAAACAACAGTAGGGAAGTGCTGAACTTTGGCTGGATCAAATATACTATTAGCACTTCAACATATGCAACAGCAAGGACAGTGTTGGACTTTGCAGGGGGTCACATTTACTATTCCCACTCCATCCTGAGCAACAGTAGGCAAAGTGTTGGGTTTTGGAGGGGTTCAGATTTACTATTCCCCCTCCAACCTAAGCAACTATAGGGAAAGTCTTGGACTTTGGAGGGATCAAATCTACTATTCCCACTCCAATTAAAGTACAGTTGGGAAAGGTGTTGGATTTTGGAGGGGTCTGATTTACTAGTCCCTCTACAACATAAACAAAAGAAGGGAAAGTGTTTGATTTTGGAGGGGTCAAATTTAGTTTTCCTACTCCAACATAAGCAACAGTAGGGAAAGTGTTTGACTTTGAAGGGGTCAAATTTACTGTTCCCCCTCCAACCTCAGCAAGAGTAGGGAAAATGTTGGACTTTGGAGGGGTCAGTTTTACTATTCCGACTCCAAAGTAGGCAACAGTACGGGAAGGGTTGGACTTTGGAAGGGTCAGATTTATGATTTCTACTCCAACCTCAGAAACAGTAGGGTAGGCGTTGAATGTTGCAGGGAAAACATTTACTATTCCCATTCCAATTTAAGAAACAAAAGGTAGGTTTTGGAGACAGGAAAACTAAAATTTACTATTCCTTTAGAAAAAATTATATATATTTGTTTAAGAATATTAGCATAAACGGTTTCAACAAATATATAAAAATATATAATTGTACATTACGAAATGTATAAAAAGAAATTACAAGTTAAAATTATTAAATTACCTAAGAATAGAAGAAAGCTTAAATACATTTACCAATTAAAAATGCATATATATATATATATATATATATATATATATATATATATATATATATATATATATATATATATATATATATATATATATATATATATATATATATATAACCTACTGGCGGTCGCCAGTAGGTAGTTATAGTTAGAACCTAGTTTCCATAGGAAATGCGTTTTTGTTTTGCCAATAACTTTGGCACCGTTTGACGAATCTTCGCGAAATTCTCCAAAACAATGTTTCATCCAGGTCAGCTCCTATCCAGAAAGTTTGGGGGTGATTTGTCAAGTGGGGGCTGAGAAAAAAGGGGGGTCCCAAAAAGTGTTTTCTCCATGTTAATTTCCATAGGAAATTTTAGCCAGGGCTGAGATGTCATCAGTGATGTCATCAGTGATGTCACTGACCATGTCATGAATGATGTAATATGTGACGTCATCAGCAGTGCATTGCGGGGGCGCGAGTTATACTTAGCTGAACTAACTATAACGGGGGAATTTTTATGGTTTTATACGAGTGAAATGTCCAACTAACTATAACATCCCTGAAACCTATGTTTTTTTCAGTGAATATATATATATATTCACTGAAAAAACCATAGGTTTCAGACACGTTATAGTTAGAAATTAGCATTTAAAAAACCTTTGAAATTCACTGAAAAAACCATATGTTTCAGGCACGTTATAGTTAGAAATTTGCATTTAAAAAACCTTAGAAATTCACTGAAAAAACCATAAGGTTTTAGGGACAGTTATAGTTAGTTGGACATTGCACTCGTACAAAACCCGTGAAATTCCCCCGTTATAGTTAGTTCAGGTAACTATAACTCGCGCCCCGCAATGCACTGCTGATGACGTCACATATTACATCACTCATGACATGGTCAGTGACATCACTGATGACATCACTGATGACATCTCAAATGACATCACTGATGACATCACTGATGACATCATCCAGTGACTGTGTGTTTCTGTAAAGTTTAAATATGTTTAATATATATAGGGAAAGGCGTATTGAAGAATGAGTGGGTGTATAAGTGTCTGAATGGATGATTTAGTAGGTGCGTGACTGAGTCTATAAGTGAGTGATTAAACGTATCTTACTGGATGCATGGGTGAGTGACTAAACTGTGTGAATGTCTGTATCCGTCTGTCTGTTGTTGTGTAAGCAGCTGCATGGGTTTCTGACTAGCTAAATGAGTGTCTATATGGGTTATGGATTGGTTCTCTGAGTATCTGTATGGGTGCCTCAGTGTTTGTGTGGGTGGGGTGAGTGTGACTCTGTGCATAGATGTGTGAGTGGGTGATTCACTGGGTGCATGGTTTCAAGAGTGCGTCTGTGATGGACTGTATGGGTGGGTGAGTGTGTGTATGGGTGTGTTAGTGATTGAATGTATATCTCAGTGGTACATGTGTGAGTAACTACATATGTGAAAGGCAGTATATATGTGTGTTAGAGTATATAAATGGCTATAAGTGAGAGTGTGTGATTGTGAGAGTGGCTATATGGATGAGTGTGTGCTTGCATCAGTGATTGCATAGGAGCGTAAGAATGTGCTAGTATTTTTATGAGTAAGTGAGCTGGTGTGTATAACTGTATAGGTGAGTAAATTGGAGTGTGATTAATTATTTGCATGACTGACTAGGTGTGTGAGTACCTCTATGGATGAGTTGCGTTGTGTGAGTGTATATATAGGTGTATGAGTGCATATGATAGTCCTGTACTGAGTGACTGTAAGTATGAGTGACTGTACGGGTGAGTGAGTAGATGTGTGTGTGTAGACCTAAGAATCAGTGAGTGGGTATGTACTTATTGGTATTGGAGTGTGTATGGTTTTGAGAATGGCAGTCTGTAATTTAGAGTGGGTGTTTCAAAACTTATATTAGGGTGTGAGAAGATGCATTAAATTCTCACATGGATGATGTCATCAGTGATGTCATTTGAGATGTCATCAGTGATGTCATCAGTGATGTCACTGACCATGTCATGAGTGATGTAATATGTGACGTCATCAGCAGTGCATTGCGGGGCGCGAGTTATAGTTACCTGAACTAACTATAACGGGGGAATTTCACGGGTTTTGTACGAGTGCAATGTCCAACTAACTATAACTGTCCCTAAAACCTTATGGTTTTTTCAGTGAATTTCTAAGGTTTTTTAAATGCAAATTTCTAACTATAACGTGCCTGAAACGTATGGTTTTTTCAGTGAATTTCAAAGGTTTTTTAAATGCTAATTTCTAACTATAACGTGTCTGAAACCTATGGTTTTTTCAGTGAATTTCAAAGGTTTTTTAAATGCTAATTCCTAACTATAACATGTCTGAAACCTACGGTTTTTTCAGTGAATTTAAAAGGTTTTGTAAATGACAATTTTTAAATGTATTAATTGTTATATTTATTTTTTTCATACTGATTTACTACATTTTTAGAAACAATTTTTTTACATATTTTATTTTTTAAATTACATTGTAATTACATTATACATTACAAAAAATACTTTCTCAGAATGAATTACTTTAGTTTAAATACTTTGCACATAGGCAATAGACTTTTAAGTACAGTAGTTACAGTTGTTGCAATGGGCAACACATTTTCAAACACAATGCAACATTCAGCTCAATGTGAATTTCTAGTTAAATGCAATTAGTTACTTTATAGATTACTTTTTCTAACCACAGGACTGGATCCTAGATTCAGTCCTGGGACATCTCCTGTAAACAGTTGAGTAAAAGCGTTTTGGTTACATTAGTGATTTTTAAGGAATATTATTGTATTTTAAAAGTTGACACTTTGAAACTTTTTCTCATAGAATCACCAATGTTATCCTATGGAAGGAAATTCACTTAGCAGGTAAAAACTGTTATCGTTACTTTTTCTTACTCAGTGTTGGATCCTGGATCCAGCACTGGTGCATCTCCTGTAAACAGTTGAAAGAATGCGTTTAAGTCATACAGGCGATTTTTAAGGAATATTTGTAGTTTGTGAAAATCGACACTTTGAAACTTTTCTGCTGAAAACCAGACAATGGATTCCTATGGAAGAAAATATAAGTTACTGGTAAGTACGGTTAAAATTACTTTTGAGGATCAGTACTGGGCTGAAAGATGCAGCACTGAGGTCTCTCCTGATAACAGGTGAGTAAATCGGAATTCGTATTTCGGCTGATTTTAGAGGAATATTTTAAAGTTCCAAAACTCCACACTTAGAAGAATTTCCAAGTGAAACCAGTCAATGTTAGCCTATGGAAGGAAATTCAAGTTACTGGTAAGTACGGTTAAAATTACTTTTCAGGACCAGTACTGGGCTGAAAGATACAGCACTGAGGTCTCTCCTGATAACAGGTGAGTAAATCGGAATTTGTATTTCGGCTGATTTTATAGGAATATTTGTATGTTTCAAAAATCAACACTTAGAAACTTTTTCAGCAAAAAGCAGACAATGATATCCTATGGAAGGAAATTCAAGTTACTGGTAAGTACGGTTAAAATTACTTTTGAGGATCAGTACTGGGTTGAAAGATGCAGCACTGAGGTCTCTCCTGATAACAGGTGAGTAAATCGGAATTCGTATTTCGGCTGATTTTAGAGGAATATTTTAAAGTTCCAAAACTCCACACTTAGAAGAATTTCCAAGTGAAACCAGTCAATGTTAGCCTATGGAAGGAAATTCAAGTTACTGGTAAGTACGGTTAAAATTACTTTTCAGGACCAGTACTGTGCTGAAAGATACAGCACTGAGGTCTCTCCTGATAACAGGTGAGTAAATCGGAATTTGTATTTCGGCTGATTTTATAGGAATATTTGTATGTTTCAAAAATCAACACTTAGAAACTTTTTCAGCAAAAAGCAGACAATGATATCCTATGGAAGGAAATTCAAGTTACTGGTAAGTACGGTTAAAATTACTTTTGAGGATCAGTACTGGGTTGAAATATGCAGCACTGAGGTCTCTCCTGATAACAGGTGAGTAAATCGGAATTCGTATTTCGGCTGATTTTAGAGGAATATTTTAAAGTTCCAAAACTCCACACTTAGAAGAATTTCCAAGTGAAACCAGTCAATGTTAGCCTATGGAAGGAAATTCAAGTTACTGGTAAGTACGGTTAAAATTACTTTTCAGGACCAGTACTGGGCTGAAAGATACAGCACTGAGGTCTCTCCTGATAACAGGTGAGTAAATCGGAATTTGTATTTCGGCTGATTTTATAGGAATATTTGTATGTTTCAAAAATCAACACTTAGAAACGTTTTCAGCAAAAAGCAGACAATGATATCCTATGGAAGGAAATTCAAGTTACTGGTAAGTACGGTTAAAATTACTTTTGAGGATCAGTACTGGGTTGAAAGATGCAGCACTGAGGTCTCTCCTGATAACAGGTGAGTAAATCGGAATTCGTATTTCGGCTGATTTTAGAGGAATATTTTAAAGTTCCAAAACTCCACACTTAGAAGAATTTCCAAGTGAAACCAGTCAATGTTAGCCTATGGAAGGAAATTCAAGTTACTGGTAAGTACGGTTAAAATTACTTTTCAGGATTAGTACTGGGCTGAAAGATGCAGCACTGAGGTCTCTCCTGATAACAGGTGAGTAAATCCGAATTCGTAGTTCGGCAGATTTTAGAGGAATATTTGCACAATGGTGAAGGTAGGGGGCGGGGCCTGTGGTGACATCTGTGCAAACGCGCCCCGTGGCGCGTTTTAAGTTGGGGGATTAAGTCCCCTTCAATCATGAGGGTCCCTAGGGGCCAACTAGCCCACCAGGAACCTCCAGTATGCGCCAGGGGGCTGCGTTGCAGAGACGTGTAGAGAGGCTACACCCCTTTTTACACCTCTCTGCAATGCAGCTCTGTGGCGCTTTCTGGATGTACCTGTTGGGCTAGTTGGCCCCCAGGGACCCTCAGGATTGAAGGGGATTTAATTCCCCATCTTAAAACGCGCCACGGGGCCTGTTTGCACACATGTCACCTGAAGCCCCGCCCCTCCCTTCACCACTGTGCAAACGCGCCCGTGGCGCGTTTTAAGTTGGGGATTAAGTCCCTTGAATCCTGAGGGTTCCTGGGGCCAACTAGCCCACCATGTACCTCCAAAAGCGCCACAGAACTGCGTTGCAGAGAGGTGTATAAAGGGCGTGGCCTCTGTACACCTCTCTGCAACGCAGCCCCTGGCGCATACTGGAGGTTCCTGGTGGGCTAGTTGGCCCCAGGGACCCCCAGTATTCAAGGGGAATTACTTCCCATTTGCAAACGCGCCAGGGGCGCGTTTGCAGAGTGGTGAAGGAAGGGGCGGGGCCTGCGGGCCGATCGTTATTTATTTTTTTTTTTGTTTTTTTTCCCTGAAGGGGGCTGTGTGGCCCCCTTCCTTTTTCTTATTTTTGGGCCCTGGGGACCCCATCCCCCAGGGCCTTACTCCCTTTTTTTTTTTTTTTAATTTAAAAAAAAAAATTATTTCTGGGGAGGGGGCCGCGTGGCCCCCTCCCGGGCCACTACTTGCCCTGGGGACCCCATCCCCCGGGGCCTGGCCTCTGGTTGGAGACTGTGGGGGTCCCCAAACCCCCACAGTCCCGCCGGCTCCCCGTGTCCTACGGGAGCCGGCTTTGCTTTTACACATGGGGAGCAGCTAACATGCTGCTCCCCGTGTGGAAAAGCAATTGTCTTTGGATATTGGAAGCGAGAGCAGGTTTCCCTGCTCTCTCTTCCAATATCCAAGCAGTTTGTAATGACAGGACGGAGCCGCGAGGCTCCCGTCCTGTCATTGCAAACAGCAGTGTCCCGGGGTAGGCACCCCGGGACACTGCAGGAGCCGGCCCTGGGGGTGGCGGTCCCCAGGGCACCACAGGCTCCAGGAGGGGGCCGCGCGGCCCCCTCCCCGACATCAGCAAAGCCCCGGGAGGTGGTGGTCCTCGGGCTTCGGGGGTCCAAAACGGACCCTCATTTTAATTTGTTAGTGCCCCGGGGAGGTGGCGGTCCCGGGCGTGTGGGGGCTCGAGCCCCCCACACAGGAAAAACAAAAACAAAAAGAAGCCCCGGGAGGTGGTGGTCCCCGGGGCTGCGGGAGGGCTCAGAGCCCTCCGCACCATTTTAAATAGAAAGCCCGGGGGTGGCGGTCCTCGGGGCTTGGGGGCCCTTAGAGGCCCCCATACATAAAATAAACACCCCTCAGCATGCCCCCGGGACTTGGCCCACCCGGGGGCAAATTAACATCAAAGCGCGGGAGACCGCGCTCGATTTTTTATCGGCAGGATCCGCGCACCCTAAGCGCATCCTGCCGATTTTTTTTAAATGCTTTTTTTGCCCAGGGGGTCCTTGTGGGACCCCTAAGCAGACCTAGGGGGTCAGGGTGTTTCTACCCTGCCCCTTTGTGCGTTTTGCGCACTTTTTTACTGCTTTCTTGTTCCTCGGTTCTACCGAGGAACAAGATGGCTGCCAACACTTCCTGGTTTGGAGTGTTGACAGCCAATTAGCAGACAGCTCGTGATCGGGAGGGTGCGCGAATCCGACGCGGCCATAGATATATATGTACTTTTACTTTTGATTTTCTCAGCAACTACTGAACGGATTTACACCATTTAACAAAGGGTTCTTTCTGAACCAAGAACTACCTCTTTGTTAAATTTGGTGTAATTCCGTTCAGCAGTTCGGGCTGTAGCCGTGTCTAAAGTTTCCTATGGAAAAATGAATGGGGAAAACGCGTTTTGGGACCCCCTTTTTCTCGGCCCTCGCTTGACGAATCACCCCGAGACTTTCAGGGTAGGAGCGGACCGGAGCGCCCCACAAAGTTTGAAAATTTTGTGAAGATACGTCAACCGGCAAGAGAGTTATTTCAAATAGAATGTCGCGGATTTCCTATGGAAAATAGGTTCTAACTATAACTATCTACTGGCGACCGCCAGTAGATAATATATATATATATATATATATATATATATATATACATACATATATATATATATATATATTATCTACTGGCGGTCGACAGTAGATAGTTATAGTTAGGACCTATTATCCATAGGAAATTTGTAACATTCTTTTCCCAATAACTTTGGCGCCGGTTGACGAATCTTTGCGAAATTTTCAATACTTATGGCCCGCTCCGGTCCGCTCCTATCTTGAATGTTTCGGGGTGATTCGGCAAGCGGGGGCTGAGAAAACAGGGGGGTCCCAAAACGTGCTTTCTCCATGTTAATTCCCATAGGAAACTTTAGCCACGGCTACAGCCCGAACTGCTGAACGGAATTACACCAAATTTGGGAAAAAGGTAGTGCTTGGTTCAGAAAGTGCCCTTTTTTTAAATGGTGTAAATCCGTTCAATAATTCCAGAGAATTAAAAAAATAAGAGTAAAAAAATCAATTTCCCATAGGAAACTTTATGCAAGGCTACAGTCGAAACTACTGAACGGATTTACCCCAAATTTAGCAAAAAGGTAGTGCTTGGTTCGGAAAGCGACCTTTTTAAAAATGGTGTAAATCCATTCAGTAGTTGCTGAGAAAATCAAAAATAAAAGTTTCGATATTTAGAGGCACGGAGGATCCGCAGACCCTCCCGACCACGAGCTTTATTCTAATTGGTTGTCAACACTCCAAACCAGGAAGTGTTGGCAGCCATCTTGTGACTCGGTAGAACTGAGTCACAAGAAATCAGAATAAAAAACGCGAAAAAAAAGAAAAGGGGGCAGGGTATAACCACCCGGACCCCCTAGGCCTGCTCAGGGGGTCCCACAAGGACCCCCAGGGCCCAAAAAAGCATTTTTCTTTTTAAATCGGCAAAATGCGCGCGGATCCGCGGATCCGGCCGCAAAACAAAAAAAAAACGAAGCGCGGGAACCCTCAGGATTCAAGGGGACTTTATCTCCCAACTTAAAATGCACCACAGGGCGCGTTTGCACAGTGGTGAAGGGAGGGGGCGGGGCCTGAGGTGACATGTGTGCAAACACGCCCTGTGGCGTGTTTTAAGTTGGGAATTAATTCCTCTTCAATCCTGAGGGTCCCTGGGGTCCAACTAGCCCACCACGTACCTCCAGTAAGCGCCACAGAGCTGCGTTGCAGAGTGGTGTAAAAAGGGGCATGGCCTGGGCCACCTCTCTGCAACGCAGCCTTGTGGCGCTTACTGGAGGTACGTGGTGGGCTAGTTGGACCCCAGGGACACTCAGGATTGAAGAGGAATTAATTCCCCAAATTAAAACGCGCCACAGGGCTTGTTTGCACACAAGTCACATCAGGCCCCCCCTCCCTTCACCACTGTGCAAACGCGCCCCATAGCACGTTTTAAGAGGTAGTTTTAATCCCCCTGCCCTATTATGTACTAGGGCCTTACAGAGGAGGTCATGCTAATCACAGGGGTACCCCAACGCATAGTGTTCCCTAGTGTATGTAGGTGTTTTCACTGTATTCTAAGTGTCTTTTAGCATAGCACTGGCTCTAGGCCTGGTTAGTCAGAGTCAGTTACCACCAGTACCCATCTGAAAAAGTTGTGGGCACAGGATGATTTTGCAACAAGGCCTCTTTCTGCTCCTCTGTTGGTTCTTTCTGCACATGTCTTGCTTCTTCCTGCTCTTTTCTTCATCTTTGTGGACTTCTGTTGCTTCTTTCTGCATTTCTTTTGCTTCTTTCTGTGCGTTTTTCTTCTTTCTTCACATGTCCTACCTCTGTAGGCATAGTTAGAGACTAGCATTTAAAAACCTTTGAAATTCACTTAAAAAACCATAGGTTTCAGACACGTTATAGTTAGTAATTAGCATTTAAAAAACCTTAGAAATTCACTGAAAAAACCATAGGTTTCAGGGACGTTATAATTAGAAATTAGCATTAAAAAAACCTTAGAAATTCACTGAAAAAACCATAGGTTTCAGGGGCATTGTAGTTAGTTG
Organism: Calotriton arnoldi; assembly: GCA_963921515.1. Classification (NCBI taxonomy): domain Eukaryota; kingdom Metazoa; phylum Chordata; class Amphibia; order Caudata; family Salamandridae; genus Calotriton; species Calotriton arnoldi. Next base: position 578,249 of record CAWUFW010001738.1, on the reverse strand, counting down.
GACATTTCACTCGTACAAAACCCGTGAAATTCCCCCGTTATAGTTAGTTCAGCTAACTATAACTCGCGCCCCCGCAATGCACTGCTGATGACGTCACATATTACATCACTCATGACATGGTCAGTGACATCACTGATGACATCACTGATGACATCTCAAATGACATCACTGATGACATCACTGATGACATCATCCAGTGACTGTGTGCTTCTGTAAAGTTTAAATATGTTTAATATATATAGGGAAAGGCGTACTGAAGAATGAGTGGGTGTATAAGTGTCTGAATGGATGATTTAGTAGGTGCGTGACTGACTCTATAAGTGAGTGATTAAACGTATCTTACTGAATGCATGGGTTAGTGACTAAACTGTGTGAATGTCTGTATCCGTCTGTCTGTTGGTGTGTAAGCGGCTGCATGGGTTTGTGAATAGCTACATGAGTGTCTACATGGGTTATTGATTGGTTGTCTGAGTATCTGTATGGGTGCCTGAGTGTTTGTGTGGGTGGGGTGTGTGTGACTCTGTGCATAGATGTGTGAGTGGATGATTCACTGGGTGCATGGTTTCAAGAGTGCATCAGTGATGGACTGTATGGGTGGGTGAGTGTGTGTATGGGTGTGTTAGTGAGTGAATGTATATCTCAGTGGTACATGTGTGAGTAACTACATATGTGAAAGGCAGTATATATGTGTGTTGGAGTATATAAATGGCTATAAGTGAGAGTGTGTGATTGTGAGAGTGGCTGTATGGATGAGTGTGTACTTGTATCAGTGATTGTATAAGAGCGTAAGAATGTGCTAGTATTTGTATGAGTAAGTGAGCTGGTGTGTGTATAACTGTATGGGTGAGTAAATGGCAGTGTTATTAATTATTTTCATGACTGACTAGGTGTGTGAGTACCTCTATGGATGAGTGGCGTTGTGTGAGTGTCTATGTCGGTGTATGAGTGCATATGATAGTCCTGTACTGAGTGACCGTAAGTATGAGTGACTGTACGGGTGAGTGAGTGGATGTGTGTGTAGACCTAAGAATCAGTGAGTGGGTATGTAGTTATTGGTGTTGGAGTGTCTATGGTTTTGAGAATGGCAGTCTGTAATTTAGAGTGGGTGTATCAAAGGTTATATTAGGGTGTGAGAAGATGCATCAAATTATCACATGGATGATGTCATCAGTGATGTCATCAGTGATGTCATTTGAGATGTCAACAGTGATATCACTGACCATGTCATGAGTGATGTAATATGTGACGTCATCAGCAGTGCATTGCGGGGGCGCGAGTTATAGTTAGCTGAACTAACTATAACGGGGTAATTTCACGGGTTTTGTACGAGTGAAATGTCCAACTAACTATAACGCCCCTGAAACCTATGGTTTTTTCAGTGAATTTCTAAGGTTTTTTTAATGCTAATTTCTAACTATAACGTCCCTGAAACCTATGGTTTTTTCAGTGAATTTATATATATATATATATATATATATATACACATATATAATATATATATATGTTGAAATATTTGATGTTGATATTTTAAAACAAATATATATATTACCTACTGGCGGTCGCCAATAGGTAGTAATAGTTAGGACCTAGTTTCCATAGGAAAAGCATTTTTTTACTTGCCTATATCTTTAGCGCCGGTTGACGAATCTCCACAAAGTTTTCCCCAAAAAAGTGTCATAGTAAATCTTGTTGTGCATGGCAATTTTTGAGGTGATCTCTCAAGAGGGGGCTGCAAAAAAGGGGGCTAAATAAAGTTAGTTTTTCCATGTTAATTCCTATAGGACGCATAGTCGAACCTACAACCTGAACCGCTGGACAGAATTACACCAAATTTGGCAGAAAGGTAGATGTTGTTATGCAAATTGTGCTTTTTATTATTTGGTGCAAATCCATTCAGTAGTTTTTGAGAATCGTAATAGGAAAAATATAGACATCTGTGTTTGAGGATATTTTGCGGCGGCATCGCGATTAGTTGCAAATGCACGCACCAACAGGAATGGTGTGATTGCCTGGCCACAATCTGAACAGAAAGTTGCAGCCGCTATTTTATCGATCGGAGAACGGTTCCCGGGGCTGAAAATTTCTGTGAACCTGATTTAAGGGGTCAGGGTGACCCTACGTACAAGTTATGTGTCCAAAATAGACTTTTTTAATGACGTGATATTTGGAAAAACACCGCAATCGTCACATGACCCCCTGTGTAACACGCGACCAAGTCGCAGCGATTGCGACATCTTCACGAATACTGGTGAAAAAATAAAACAATATGTATTCACACACCCACCCTCAGTTTTACCCTCTCGCACGCACTCATTCACCCAGTGACACACCATTCAGAAACTCATATACCCACTGATAGTCCAACTCTGACACTGACACACCCTCTTACCACTCACAAACCCAATTAGAGACTTATGCACTCAGCCACAGATGCATGCACTCACTCACAAACCCAGTGAGACAGTGATGCAGCCACTGAGAAACTCAGTGAGACACTCAGACACCCACTCATAGACTGACTTAAACACTGACACGCCTACTCAGAGACCCACTTAGACACTGATGCACTGACTCACAGATTCACTCAGAGACTGATGCACCCACTCTTAGACCCACTAAGACACTGACGGATCTACCTAGAGACCCACACAGACACTGATCCACCCGGTCAGACGCTCACTCAGACACTGATGCACCAACTCACAGATCCACTCCAACACTGATGCATCCAGTCACAGACCTACTTAGACACTCATGCATCCACTCACATACCCACTCAGACAGTCTTGCACCTTTGAGAAAACAACTCATGGACTCATGCACCCTCTCACAGATCCAGTCAGACTCTCACACACCCACTCATAGACCCTCTTAGACACTGAAACATTCACTCACATACCCACTGAGACAGCTATGCACCCACTCAGTCACCCAGTCAAGTGCTCATGTACCCACTCACAGACCCACCCCAAGACTCATACACCCACTGTCAGACCGACTAAGACACGCATGTACCCACTCAGTCACCCAATTAAATGGTTATGCACCTACTCACTGACCTAGACAGACACATGCATCCACTCACAGACCCTGTAAGAGATTAAGACAGCCACTTACAGACCCAATCAGACACTGACACACCCACTCAGTGATCTACTCAGAGAGTCATGCACCCAGTGACACCCTCACTCAGAGACGGACATGCTTACTAACAGAGCCACTGGTAGAGACACGCACCCAGTCATAGACCAACTCAGAGAGTCATGTACCTAGTTACAGATCCAGTCAGACAGTCATGCAGCTATTCACATAGGCACTCAGAGATTCATACACCCACTCTCAGGCCCATTGAGAGACTGATGCATACACTCACAGATTCCCTCAGAGTCTCATGAACTCACTCAGACACCCAGTCATATTCTCATGCACTCACTGAGACACCAATACAGACACTTAAACACACACTAACAGACCCATTGTTATTCTCACGCAGTCACTTAAACACCCACTGAGATACTCATACACCCACTAAGAGACATACTGAGAGACTCATGCGTCCACTCACAGACCCTGTCAGGGACTGAGACACCCACTCACAGACCCACTGACGCAACCAGTGATAGGCCCACTCAGAGACTCATGCACCCAGTCACACATCCACTCCGAGACAGACGTGCCTACTGACAGAGCCAATAAGAGACTCATACGGCCACTCACAGACCCACTCAGAGACTCATATACCCACTGACAGACCTTGTGAGACACTCGTACATCAACTCACAGTTCACACTCAGAGCGTCATGTACCCTCTCAGAGACCCACTAAGAGTCTGATACACCCACTCACAGACCCACTCAGATACTTATGCATCCATTAACAGACCCATGCAGACACTCACGCATCCAGTCACGGACCCACTTAGACCCTCATACACTCACTCAGAACTCAGTGACATGTTGACACAGCCAGTCACATAACCCACTCAATCATTCATACACACTGTCAGAGACATTCAGAGACTGATATATGACTTTATAGAGTTATTTTGATAGTGATGTATCTAGTGTGATGGTTAGAATCAATTATATAGTTATACATTTTGAATGTGGTGGTGGCTATTGAAGTCCTGCTTTTGCTTTCCGATTGCGCGATGTTTATTCGATTGGTGCGGTTACCGACGTCATCGTGATGCCCGGCGTCACCACGAAAACAGAAAATAGGTTTGAAAAATGTTTTTTATACAAACCCACTAGAAAAATGTGAGTTTAAACAGTATAGTAATAGACCCCTAATGTCCAAAATACTGTAAAATATGTGCATATATGTGTTTTACAATTTATAAAAAAGGCATGATCGTCGCGGATACTGACATCTTCCCGACTCCTGGCGTCACCGCGAAAAAGGAAAATAGGTTTGAAAGATGGTTTTTAAAGAAACTTACTAGAAAAACATGAGTTTAAACATGTTTTTTATACAGTCATTTAGATAGTAATGTGTGTAGTGTAATGTTTAGAATGATTTTTTTAGTTATAATTTTAGCATTTGCTGGTGGCCGTTGAATGTCTGCTTTTGTTTTCTGATTTCGCGACATATTCGCGACCATCGTGACGCCATCATCAAGATTCCCCAAAATTGAAAAAAAGGATCTTTATAAAGAGAATAAACAATATTTTGGGCACTAGGGTGGCTCTGACAAGAACCTCTGTGTTGATTTTGTGTATACGAAAGCTACACATAAGACCGGATGCAGAGTGTCAGGTTGCTTAGAAATAACCTGTTGCCTTCGTCTGTAAAGTGCACTCCATCATTTCTATAGATTCCATGCATATCGAAACACAGGTTGTTGTTGTAGATAGAGCCCATGTTATGGTCTCTGAGGAATGCAAAAACAGTTTTATTGACATGCTTCCTGGCTTTGTCAAACTGCGGACAGAATTGATTAAGCCACCATCATCAATTCAGCAAAGGGATAATTCATTAGGATTTCCAGTCCTACCCCAGTCAATGTGCCTAGGTCATTGCCACCACAGTGCACAATCTTGAGGTCAGGAGCTGGGGAATCCAGAATGGTTTTAACCAAAGGCACCAATTCATGACACTTTAACCCTCTCTGGTCAATCCAAGTAATGTCCACATTAGCCAAACCCAGGTCCCTCTCAATACTTCTCTTTATTGCAACCGCAGCAGCCAATTAGACATAGCTGTGGCCCACAATACACACTCTAAGCATTTTGAAGGGAGGAGGAGTAGCACACAGGACAGGTCTGAACCTCAATATCACAGCTGGTAGAATGAAAGGCAGTGAAAATGTATGTGTACTGGTGCTTTGAAAAAAAAATATTGGATTGGATGGAGGGGGTATACAGGTGAATAAAAGTAGGTAAGGTTTTGAAAGCATTAGTAAATAGATGTTTCATTGGCTGTGCAAAATAGCACAAAATGTCATGTAAACTTGGATATGCTTTACAGCGTGTACAGTAAACCACACCTGCTGTAGTTCATTTTGTAACTAGTATGGCCCTTCTAGAATGTGCTATGAACTTGTGACCTACTGGTTCTAGTGGGTTGCTATGGAGAATGTGCTGCTGCTGTATTGGGGGAAGGGTATTAAAGAGAGAGATATCAGTTTTTAAAAATTGGAGCGGTTTAGGTTCATTGTTTTGTAAGGGGGGCAAGATTACCTTGTGAGATTTTGCAATAAACTGTAGTATGGTGTTAAAAATATAAAACTATAAAGGTAAGCAGGTTTTTCAACTCCCTTTTTTCACGATTTTCATTGCGATGTTCGCGATTACGTCGCGTGTATTGAAACAAAGGCATCTATTTCGGGCTATTTCTAAAAGTGAGTGAAAGGGTTAACAGACAGTAACCATTCAGAAACACAGTTAAAACAAGAGAATATGAAAGGAATGTTTTTATTTGCTGAGTTTTGCAGTAGCAGGCAATGGAAAGTTCAGAAGGGTGCCATTTATGGTTGCTTTGTATGAGAGTGGTGTGCCATTCTTGTGCTAACTTTTTACAAAACCTGTGTATTGCACCTATCTAATAAGAGGGGAAAAAAGCTATTTTACCAATGAACTAAATTTTCTGGTATGTCAATTTCATTTCCTTTTAAGTACAAAGAATTGATTAACACGGTATATAACTATGTCATATTGTACTAAAAGAGTTTGAAATATATATATAAAAGTATTTTAAAAAGATAAGATGGTTTATAACTGATACTATGAGTGTTTTTATATATATCTATTAATAGGGGACTAAGACATAGTTTGTCTCAGGTGCAGACTAGGTGTCTGTGAAGTTAGTTTACAATGTGTTTCCATGGAGATGCATATTGAAGTTGTGCTCCTTTATTCCATTCCGTAAGTGGTAGAGGAAAAGACTGGACACTAATGGTTAAAGTTATATATGATAATGTAGTATAAGATGCAAAAGTTTTACATGTGTATACATAATGTGCTGCTCACAAAGAATGTTTTTGTTTGATTTGTGGGAATTGTAGACCTACCTGTTTCATTATAAAAGAGGACTAGGACACTCACAATTGAAAGTGGAAACCATGCACTGTGGATGTATATGAATTATGAATCTGTCAAAGGTGACAGCTATGTATTAGATACTCTTTAGTGTCAGTATTGGATAATTACAGGGCAGGTTTCTATGTGCATAGATGGTGAGATATGTTCTTTAATTATTATTCTGAGTGAGATGTGTGGTATAACACTGCTAGGCATAGTTAAACATGCAGTGTTTAAATATAGATTACGGTTAGGAGTGTGCCTTTGCACTCTGACTAACAGCATGTAAAATAAGTTTGTCAAGTATTAAATGTATGTTTTAGTACATATAGCTGACCTTTGACATATGATGTAGGTATGCCAAAAACCATTGTTCTTTCTGGTTAAAAAAGTGAGACTTGACCGTTTGAGTTTCTATAACTTGGTCATCATGTGGACACTCCTATGGCAAGCCCTATATAGACTATACTACTTATGATGCAACTATCATACATGTTTCAAAAGTATATAGGCGATTACTCACCCAGTCATGGATCAACAGAAGCACTTCTAGATTCACTAAGATACTCACAAAGTAGATATATATATCGCAGTATGAAAACCAGTTGCAGATACGTTTTGTAATTCGTAATACAGACACTGAGATATTAATTTAGCTATGTACGTTCACATTTGTAGAGCTTTCAAAACAGACAGTCAGATACTGGTAGATTTTCTTAAACATGTTATGGGGCTGCTAGCTAGGCCATAGGGCAGGGTGCTATGTGGTTAATATGTAAGTATGTACTGTGAAGTTTGAGTGAGCTTCATGTGCTCCTAAAGCAGCTTGTACTCAAGTATACATGTAGCGTGCCACCCAGACTTCAATCTAACATACCTAAGTAGAAACCTAGGTATTATTTCTTGGGTGTGGTATAGTTGACCTGTGCATGCAGTTTTACTGTTAGGGCTGTCTTCTTACTTAAAACTTCTACACAAGATGTAAACTGATCTTCTAGAACATATAACTCTCCACTAAAGAAGGGTGTAGCTAGGCCATAGTGCAGAGAGCTATATGTTTAAAAAGTAACACATGTACTCTGAAGACACACTGAGCTATATGCACTCCCACAGACACATGTGCCCCATTAAACATGCACTATGTCACCCAGACTTCAATCTGACACAGCTAAATAGAAGAGCACAGCGATACTACAACACCCAGCATACAGCCCCTTACAGACAGATTTAGAGAGCCATACAGGTTACAAAGAGAGGCAGTCATGTACCAACACACTTATATACACATGCAACTACAGCCCCAGATAAGGACTGAGACACTCATTCACATATCTGCTAAAGAACTGACACTTTTAACTGTATCATGCAGAAAAGTAGCCCTTAATCATGTTTTGGGCCTTGTACAGTTGAGCCTCATACAAAGTCATGTGCCCCATTAAACACCCACTCTGCCACCCAGACTTTAATCTGACACATCTTAGTAGGAAAGGAGACAAGCACTAAAACACCCAGTGACATTGTGACAGAAGCACTTAAACATTCACTCATATAGACATGCACAAGTGATATCTATGTAGCGGTATTGAAGGCAGTTGCACACACACCGAAAAAAATCTAATACTCACTAACACATCCAGGAAACAAAGCATGTAGCCCTTGGAGAAACGTTTAGAGAACCATGGAGGTCATGAAGAGAGGCAGTCATTTACCAACAAACTTACATACACATGCAATGACAGCCCAAGACAATTACTCAGACATTCATTCACATATCTGCTAAAGAACTGAGATTTCAAGTTTCGCATGCAGAGAAGTAGCTTTGCATCCTGCTTTGGGCCTTGTACAGTTTAGTCTCTGGATGCAGTTGTACTGCTAGGCCAACCTTCATATATTAAACTCCTACACAAGGAATAAGCTGATCTTGTACTAGATATAAGACACCACTGAAGTAGGCTGTAGCTAGGATATAGGGCAGGCTGGTATGTGCTTAAAAGATAATACAAGTAGTCTGAAGATTTACTGAGCTATATGCCCTCATACAAACTCATGTGCCCTGTTAAACATCCACCCTGCCACCCAGAGTTTAATCTGTCACAACTTAGTAGAAAAGCAGACAGGCACTAAAGCAACCACTGACATAGTGAAAGAAGCACCTAAAGATTCACAGATATAGACAGACACAAATGATATCTATGTAGCACGAATGAAGGCAGTTGCACACACACCTAAAAAACGTAATACTAACACATCCAGGAGGCAAACTATGGAGCCCCTTCCAGACATGTTTAGAGGACCATAGAGGTTACAAAGAGAGGCAGTCATTTACCAACAAAGTTACATACACATGCAACGACAATCCCAGATAGGGACTAAGGGCCAGATGTACGATCATTAGGAATTGCGACTCGCAACTTGCGAAAAATAGCAAGTCGCAATTTGCGAGTCGCAATTCCAAATGTACAACAGTGTCAGAGACACTGTTAGCGATTCCCAATGGGGTCACAAAATGCGAGGCTCATCAATATTCATGAGGCACTCGCATTTTGCGACCCCATTGAGAATGGTGGCCCTACCAGGGATGGTGGCCTGATGGGCCGAGCAGACCACCATGTCTGGGGCTGCTTTTAAATAAAGCAGCTTTTTTTAAAAATGCAGCCCGTTTTCCTTAAAGAAAAACGGGATGCATTTAAAAACCACTGCCTGCCCTTAAAAAATATTTTCGCATGCATTTGCAAAGGGGAAGGGGTCCCCTGGGGACCCCTTCCTATTTGCGACTGCATTACCACTTACTTGAAGTAGGTGGTAAATTGCGACTGTTTTGCGACCGCAACTGCGGTCGCAAAACAGTCATACATAGGGCTCAGAGTCGCAATTAAGAAGGGACGCCCTTGAAACGCGCCTTCCTAATTGCGAATCGCAAACGCTATTTAGCGAGTCGCAAATAAATTGCGACTCGCTAAATAGCGTTTGTACATGGCCCTGTAGGGTTTTTGCATGCGCAAACGGGTCGCAAACCCGTTTGCGCATGCAAAAATGGGTCGTACATCTGGCCCAAAGACATTCATTCACATATTTGCTAAAGAACTGAGACTTTCAAGTCTAACATGCAGAGAAGTAGCCCTTGCATCATGTTTTGGACCTTGTACAGTTTATCCTCTGGATGCAGTTTTATTGCTAGGCCAACCTTCATATTTTAAACTCCTACACAAGGCATAAACTGATCTTCTACTCGGTATAAGTCATCACTGAGGTGGGCTGTAGCTAGGCCATAGGGCAGGCTGGTATGTGCTTAAAATGTAACACATGTAGTCTGAAAATTCACTGAGCTATATGCACTCATACAAACTCATGTGCCCTATTAAACATCCACCCTGCCACCCAGAGTTTAATCTGACACACTTTAGTAGAAAAGCAGACAGGCATGAAAGCACCCACTGACATAGTGACAGAGGCACCTAAAGATACACTGATATAGACAGGCACAAGTGATATCTAAGTAGCGCTAATGAAAGCAGTTGAACACACACCTAAAAAAACTAATATGCACTAACACATCCAGGAGGAAAACCATGCAGTCCCTTCAAGATGCATTTAGAGAACCATAGAGGTTACAAAGCAAGGCAGTCATTTACCTACAAAGTTACATACACATGCAATGATAGTCCCAGATAAGGACTAAGACATTAATTCACATATTTGCTAAAGAACTGAGACTTTCAAGTCTAACATGCAGAGAAGTAGCCCTTGCATCATGTTTTGGGCCTTGTACAATTTATCCTATGGATGCAGTTTTACTGCTAGACCAACCTTCAGGCTTTGTGTATAGTTTTAGTGGTAGCAAAACTTTCACATTGCAAACTCCTACACAATATAAAAACAGCTGTTGTGCTTCGTATAAGTCTCTTTTGAGGTAAGCTATATCTAGGCCATAGCGTTGGTTAGTATCTTGTTAAAAGGTAACACATGAACTGTGAATATTTTCTGAGCTATATGCACTCATAGCCCTCACAGACGAACCCACAGCCACCAAGAGCAACTTCCACGACGGGATGAAGGCAGTTGCCACCTGGGTGAAGGACAGCTGCCTCTAGCTTAACTCAGACAAGACCAAAGTCCTCATCCTGGGCTCCACCCCCTCTGCCTGGGATGACTGTTGGTGGCCCGCAGCACTCAGAATTCTCCCATGCCACAGACCACGCACGAAACTTCATCATCACCCTGGACATCTCGCTCTCAGTGAACTACCAAACCAACGTGTCTCGTCCTCCTGCTTCCGCACACTCTGCCTCCTTCATAAGATCTTCAAGTGGACCCCCACTGAATCAAGAGAAAGAGTCAACCATGCGCTCGTCAGCAGAAACAAAAAAAAACTGCAGACCACCCAGAACGCCTCCGCCAGACTCATCCTGAACATCTCAGGCCACAACCACATCACCGGCCACCTGAAAGACCTTCACTGGCTACCTGTCAGAAAGAGAATCACCTTCAAGCTTCTCATACACGCCTACAAAGCCCTCCACAACACCGGACCTACATACCTCAACCACCACCTCTCCTTCTACACTCCCACCAGACATCTCCCCTCCCCCTAACTGGCCCTGGCCACCGTCCCACAGATCTGCAAGACCACGGCTGGAGGAAGATCATTCTCCTACCTTGCTGTGAAGACCTGGAACTCCCTGACTCAGCACCTCAGGCAATCACCATTGCTGCCGCAATTCAGGAAGGACCTCAAGACTGGCTCTTTCACTGTACTGCATACCCCGCCCCCCCCACCCAGCGCCTTGAGACCCTCACGGGTGAGTAGTCGTGCTTTATAAGATTCTGATTGATTGATTGACTCGTACAAACTCAAGTGCCCTATTAAACATCCAACGTGCCACCCAGGCTTTCATTTAACACATCTTAGTAGAAAAGCAGACAGGCATCAAAACACCCACTGCCTTAGTGACAGAAGCACCTATGCTTTGACTGAGACATACAGGAACTAGTGTTATGTATCTAGTGCTAATGGAGGCAGTTGCACGTACATTTAAAAAAGCAAATACTCACTAACACACCCAGGAGGCAATCCATGCAGGCCCTTAGATATATATTTAGAGACCCGTACTATGACAAACAGAGATACTGCTATACCAACAAACTTACTTACATTTGCAATGGCACTCCATCATACAGACTGACACACTGAATGAGATATCTACTGAACAGCTGGGAGTTTTAAGTCTCCAAACCAAAGAAGTAGCTATTTAAATATGTGTTGGGCCTGGTACGCTTTAGCCTGTGCATGCACTTTTACTAGCAGTCTCAGTTGGCATTTAAAACCCCTTGCGGAGTCTTAAACTGCTCTTCCACCACATGTAACTCTCTACAAATGTATGCTGTAGCTAGGTGATAAGATCAGATGCTATATGCTTAGAAGATAAAACATTTACTTAAAAAGCTTCAGTGAGCTTCATGCAGTGTTTCAGAACCATATATCCAGTTATACATACAATCTGCCAACCAGACTTCAGTCTTCGATAACTAACTACAAAAGCATAGAGCCACTAATACACCGAATTACATAGTGTCAAAATCACTTAAAGATTGACTAATTCAGACATCTGTTTATGTTGGTAGTTAAATAGTTAAAAAATTTAATCTGATACTACGTTATTAACTGGTGAATGTAATTCTGTTTTTTTGTTTTCAGATATCAATATCTAGTTAACTACAGAGCGTTCCAATGCCATCAAAAACTCAGAGAAGAAGGAAACAGCAGCAAACACACCATCTCCTCAGAACTGAGAAACAAAAATGGCAAAATGCGGAAAAGGTGGTGAAAGATAAATAAACCACTGGTAAGAGGACAAAGACCTTTCTTAAAATGTTATATGCACAACTAGAAACACTGCTACTACAGTAATTAAAAATGTATTAGCATCTATGAAGAAGTATAAAAGAAAAACACAAGCAATCAGACAAAAAGAATGTGTTGAAGGTATAGTTGATAAGTTGTTTGCTCTGAAGCGGAAGCTATTTATCTTGATTTTAAAGAGAATAAAGACACTGGACAAAATAGTGTTGTCTATGAGGAGACGGAGCCAAAAGAAAAGATTTGTTAATAGAAGTATCTTTTGCAAAGTTTTTAGTGGTGAATGGATAATACTTCGAGTACTGAGCCTTTCTATAATGAAGAAAGCTACTTTCAAGACAACAGATTAGTCCATGCAGTTGATGAATATGGACAATGCTATGAGATGAAGAATGGTACTCCTGTTGCAATGAATTGATGGTAGCTACAAATATAAAGGAAGTGATTGCTGAAGAGGTACAGAGAAGGCATAGACAGGCCCCTGTATACAAATGGAGTTGTAGTAGTATTTGCAGTATTCACAGCAATCAATTGATATATTGAGAAATTTCCTCCATTTCCTGGCAGAAGTTTAAAACAGAAAATATGTATTTTGCAAAGATTACATCCATGCAAAGTAAGAAAGCATACTAATTTACTAGGAAACTCACTAGCTTGTCTATCAAAGAAAGCGTATCAAAGCAGCTTTCATCATTTCAGAATGTTAGCTGTACACCACTCAAAAATGCGAACTTTAGTTAGGAGGCTTTACAATGTAAAAACTCCAGACCTATGTTTAGGAGAAATGAGTAGAGCTCTTTTGTATGGTACTGCGGCAGAGGTAGAAAAGGTTTGTGATGATGTGCATTTTCGCTTCTTTGGTCCTGAACAGGATTGTAGCGAAAATGAAGAGTTGGTAAGAGCAGGTGATGCAGAACAGGAAATTGGTATTGCAGTGGGTAGTTTTGAAGAAGAGATTACAAAGTTTAACGCAGTGTGTTCAAAGAAACCAAATTGTGTTTGTATATGTTGTAAAACGAACTCACTACAAAGTCAAACTCACAATGTTGATTTGTATTTTAAAAGTGAAAAAGAGAACAATGATAAGTGGCATGAATTTGCAGTGTACATTATTTGTAGAGGAACGGTTTGACTTGTCCACCCGACAAGTTATATGTAAGTACTGCTATAATAAGTTAGAAGAAAACAAAATGCCGGCTAGAGCAGTACACAACAACTTAGAGATAGTATGTATTCCAGAAGTACTTAAAGGTTTGAATGTTTATGAGTACATACTAATCCAGTGTATAGATCCATTTCAAGCTATAGTTCATATGGAGCCAAAGACAGGGAAATTACCTCTAACTGAGCTCCAGAAAGGACTCAAAGGTAGAACTGTATACTCAATACACTCAGGTCGGGTTAGTGTTCGTAGAGGATTTTGAGAAGCACTGGGTGAACTTATTCTTCTTTTTTCTATCTTTTTTCCTGAATACAGCAGCTCACTATATGGGTTAGTACTGAACATTTCATGAACAAGTTTGTTGGTGTAGCATAACATTTCTGATGTAACAACCATCAATTCACTAACCTTCTGATTTATCAAATCCTCCCTGTTCTGCTAAAATATTTGGCATTTATGTTTTATTACAGTTCCCCTGACGAAGGGATCAGTTAGATCCCGAAATGCATTGGGAAAGACCTTCTGGAATATATCTTCTGATATCATCAGTGTTCAACATATGATAACACTATCTGTTTGAATTCATGATTTTGTATATTGTGACAGTACATCATGTGTATGTGACATGTTAGCGGAGAGTTGATCCGCAATAAATATCCAAACTTTGGGTTATATAAAACTGTGTATTGGATTGAAAATGTTCAATATTGCATTGTGTACAGTTTGAGTGAATTTTTAGCAACTTGTTTGCACCCTAAGTAGTGCGGGTAGGGGCAAGTGCATCTTCACACTTGCATTTTTTGTATAGAACTGTATACTTGCCATTACATTTTGAGCAAAATATTGAAACTATAGGGGTACAGAGAAATTTGGTAGAGGGGCTTGTAATTCTATTATATGTTGTCCGCACCAAGAATAAAAAGATATGGCAAGAGTTAGTAGATGTTACTAAATTTAAAAAGGCAACTTCATATCTGGTACAAAATAACATTAATTATAAAAATGTAGATATTCTTCAAGATATCACACATATGGAGGACAACACATCACCAGCGACAGGTCAGATAGAAAAAGTGGATCGATCCAGATTAGAAGGAATTTATGAACATTATAGCATCCATCCCCTACATTCTAAAGAAATTATTGGTGATGCTATTGATCTGTATCAATTGAAAGAAGCAAAAGGAGCTCCCTTAAGTGTGTGGGAAAAAGTTTAGAACCTTGTTGTATCCCAAATCTCTTTCCTCCTGAACTGGGTGGTAGATATGATGACTGGCCTGTAGAACTACCAGCAGCTGAATACAGATCTACTAGACTTTACTCAGAGGACTCTAGATTTCACCAATGTATCTCTTACATGTTTCATCTACTATTTGAAAGTGACTTGTCTGGGTTGTCTTATGCCGTAAATCACATTATAAAAACAGGTGTGACTCTGCAAAATCTATCAGCAAGGAAATTTGTTGAGAAAGTTCATGGAAAAGATGAACAACTGGAATACAACTTGATTATCCTAATGGCATGTCAACGTGGGACCAAACGAATATTGGTATCCTCATCATGGTGAGCTGAAATGTATGTTGAGAAACTTAGGAGCACCTACATGTTTTCTAACACTCAGTTGTGCTGAGTATGCATGGGATGACCTACTTGAATTCTTGCGAGAGGCAAATTCAAATATAAAAGACATCAATCTGAAGACACCAGGAGAACTCTGCTCAATGGACCCTGCAAATGTTTGCAGGAATTTAAACCACAGATTTCAAGCCAAGATGGCTTTTATTTGCAACATAACTAATACTCCTCTCAGTGAAGTCACTGATTTCTTTTGGAGCAAAGAGTACCAAGCTAGAAGTGCTCCACATATTCACATGCTGCTATGGGTAAAATACACCCCAAAGTTTGGAACAGATACTGATGAGTCTGCGTTGTCTTTCATAGAGCAGCATGTGACTTGCACAATCCCAAAGGACAGTGGTGACAAAATCTTAAGACAACAAGTTCTACGATTGCAAAATCATTGGTGTGGAAAATACTGTCAAAGAAAATATAGATGGAAAGGAAAAATTTACACAAGATGTCGTTTCAGATTTCCACGACCTGTCATCTCAGAAGGAAAAGTGAACAGCTTTTTGTCAGCAGTCAGACACACCTTCACACGAAAATCACCGAAAAATACATACAACCTGAGAAGAACAGAGACTTCCAAATACATTAATGACTACAACCCTGTCATTCTGAAGATGTGGAATGCAAACATGGATCTACAGTTTGTTGCAGACAACTCAGTTGCTATTGCTGGCTACGTCACTTCATATATAACAAGGTCAGAGAAGACAGAAATGAAAGAGATGTGGGAGGAGATTTCAGCTGAAAAAATTCTTACAAAACAAATGTACAGTTTTAGTTTGAAAAGGCTTTCCCACCGAGAAATAGGGGGGCTGCCGCATTCAGAATGCGTTGCAGCCTATAGAGACTTTTTTTAGTTGCTCCAATGTGGAGAACATTTCCACAGTCCAGCTGGGATGTAACGAGAGTATGAACCAGGGTTTTCCTGGCTAAAATGGGAAGGATATCCAGAGTTTTCTTTAACATTTTGAGGATTCCAAAACATTTCCCTGTGTCCTTCCTGGTGTGGGTCTCGAAAGATAGTTTAGGGTCAAGCCAGACTCCCAGGTTTTTAAGTTCCTGTTTAGGGATAGGCATGGGACCCAGCATCTGGGGCCACCATGCTGAGAACCAGATGGACGGGGACTTCCCTACGACCATGACCTCAGTCTTACTTCCATTAAATTTGAGGCAATTGCTTGACATCCAGGAAGCCAGGTCCTTCAGACAGGAAGAAAACTGGGTAGCTGCATCTTCAGAGTTGTGGGATAAGGTGACAACTAGCTGTGTGTCATCCGCATATGACACAATGGTCACATTGTGTTTTCCCACAACCTCCGCCAGGGGTCCGATGTAAAGATTAAAAAGAGTTCGGCTCAAAATTGAGCCCTGTGGGACCCCTTGTGAGAGTGGCGTGCTTTTGGACATATGTGGACGCTGTGCAACTTGAAAGCTACGATCCAGTAGGAAGGCGGTAATCTACTTTAGAGCTGCTCCGTCCAGCCCACCTGACCAGAGTCGCTGCAGGAGCAGTTTGTGGGAGACGGTGTCAAAGGCTGCGCTGAGGCCCAGCAGGACCAAAGCTACAGTCTGACCAGCATCCGCACCCCTGCGTAGTGTCTCCGTGGCGAGGAGTAACGCTGACTCTGTAGAGTACGTGGCTCTAAAGTCTGATTGTGTGTGGTGGAATAGATTGTGCCGGTTGCTATGTGCAACCAATTGCATGTTCACCACCTTCTCTGCCATTTTAGAGAAATAAGGCAGGAGTGAAATGTAGGTTGTCCAACAGATTGAGGTGGAAAATGCAATGCAGCATGCAAGAGCTGGAACAGAGGACTTCGAACAGTTAGTACAGCAACTCATTAGTGAACAGAAAGATATTTTAATGAGGTAAACGGTACAATAGAGCATGGATACCTGCATGAGAAGAAAGACTGTGATTGGTCTTCATTTGAACCAGTTCCACCAAATGTAAGTGGTCAAGCTGGTACTGGAAAAAATTCCTTATTTAAAGTACTTACCAGTTATCTACAGAAGACTACAGATTCAAGTTTGTTATGCGTAGTTACTGCACCAACAGGATTAGCCGCACACAACATTAAAGGAATTACTCTTCATTGACTATTATTGCTACCTGTGGAACATGACACCAAACTAGAATAACAAAAACGATCAAGTGACAATTGTCATGAGGTAGCAAAAGTTTTAAAAAAACTGAAGCTTTTGATTATCGATGAAGTGAGCATGGTGTTGAACCAAATGCTTGCCTTCATCCATTTAAGAATGCAACAGATATTGAAAACAAACAATGACGTGCTATTTGGTGGAAAACCTTTAATTGTATTTGGTGACCTACTACAACTAACCCCTTTAAAAGGACAACCTGTTTTCAAACCACTTCTACATGATTGAGCAAGAAATTCTCTTGGGAGTATTGGGAATGTGAATATTTGGCAATACTTTGGATACAAATAATTGTCAAAAATATGCGCCAAGCAACAGATTTCGAATATGGAAATATACTAAATGACCTCAGAGTAGGAGTTCTAACAAAACAAGCAAAACATGCTTTGAAAAGTCACCTTATCAGCAAGTTATTTCCATTGAATATTACACCAGTGCAACTAATGAATAATTTCATTAAAGAAAACAAGTCTATATAATTTGTTGAATGCCAACCCTACAACCTTTAATCAATAATTGCTGCAACTGGAGAACGAAGATATTGTGGAAATTACAGCTACTGATAAAATGGAACATTAAGGAGTAACAGTACTACTAACAGATATCTTACGAGCAAAGTTTGATTCTTTGGAAAAGTTTGTATCAAAAACTGCAGGATTAGAGAAGCATTTACATTTCTGTAAAAACTGTTGTGCAATTTTACGTCGGAATCTAAATGTTGAGGAAGAGTTAGTAGATGGTGCAATGGGTAAAGTTATGCACTTTGTTAATTATGCAAACAGGGATGACGTGGAATACTTGGTCATACAATTTGATGAGGTTGACGGTGTCAAGCAGATTGGTCGATGCGCTGTACGTTTTCTGTTAGTAAAAGACTTATATGTGCAGCGAAAACAGTTTCCAGTCTCACTAGCATATGCTGTAACAATTCACAAATCACAAGGGTTAAGTGTAGATGCAGCTTTTGTAAATATTGGAAGTACTGTATTTAAAGAAGGAATGTCATTAGTAGCAATAATAATTTCATGAGTACCAAGAACAATTGTAGATACATTAAATGGATTATTTGCCTGTAAAATGTTACTTAAATAATTGAATATTACAGTCCAGTAATCTACTAATTTAGTGAATTGTGCAAACATGTATATCATATCTTCACAGCTTTCACATAAAGGATATAAAGAGTTATTTTTACATTTCCATTTGAATAAACTGGCTAGAGTTTAATATAACATTTGTATGGTTTTATGTTGTTGAAGCTGTAAACTGGCTGCCATCAGAAATTTGGTCCCCGATCATATACTTTCAAATATTGTGTCTAGATGTGAGGTTACAGTCCTGCGGACATGATAAAAGCCTCTGCCGTCCCTTGATATCTGGGCTGGTGAGCAAGATGAAATGTATTACCAGACACAGAAATTGGAGGAGAAACAAGGAAGGGGATGAGAAAGAGAATATCTGAACTGGAGCCCACTCTCTTGGCTTTAGTATGTTTCAACGGATATCACCACTTTGTCTGGATGTTATCTATCTATCGGTTTCAGCAGCAGATGGTGCAAATGTCATGTTAATATGCTGTGTGCTATTGTGCCCGTAAATAAAGATGTGTTGCTGTACTGAAACAAGTCTCCTAATAAAAGAGAAATTGGTCAGTTTGATTGCCTTTTTTTTAGGGGGTATGTCTTTGTTTTTTCTCAATATAGCAATCTAGATATGTTCCTAAGACGCAGACATATCACAAACGTTCTACATAGAATTTGCTACCGCTAATAATAATGGGGATAAATGTTCACTCAAAACCATTGCTTAACCTACTTTACCTTTTTATTGATATTGATATGTTTTGTAAAGCGTGCAAATGCCAATGGTGTCTTGGTGCTAGTGTGACCTACTGACTAATATAATCTTTGCCAATAAAAATTGCATCTTGGATTAAGGATCTAAAACAGCCAGATTTGGAGACATTTTCTGTAAGTCAGAAAATTGGATTGACTTCTCAGATGTTCTGGTAGGTTGTTCCAGAGATAGGCTGTGGTATGAATAAAGCTTCTGTGTCCCCCCCTTCAGTTAGATCTCCTGATTCGCTGGCCACTGATCGTTCTGGAATTGGCCGATCTTATTTTTTTTTTTTGATTTTCAAAAACCTTTATTGAGGATTTAGACACAACAAGATTACAGAATTGCACCATGACAAAATAATATGCATTGCGATACGATATACAAGATCGAAGGCTGCCACTTACATGCTCCACAAACAATAATATCAATGAAATAGGTTGGGAGGACACCAACAGCAATGCAAACAAATTATCAGGAACGGCACCACACATGAAAGGGGGGAGAGCACGGGGTAGGGGGGAAAGGGGAGCAGAGAGGAGGAGACTCATTGACCTTCACCGGCGGCCGCCGCGGGCGGAGCGCCGGCGGGGATCGCGGGAGAGGTCGCCGGGTGCTGGGAAGTGTGACTTAGGAGATAGGAAACAAGCTGACCCCAGATATCAAGTGGGCGGGATCTGGCCGGCATTAGGTCCCAGAATTCGTACAGGAGAGTCTGGCAACGGGAAGCATCCTCCAACCAAAGGGCCACCTTCGGTGCGGGTCGGCGACCCCAGCACATGGACACCCTGCGCCGCGCAAGAACGAGCAGCATAGCAATCAGTCTACGGGAGGCATCTGGGCAAAATTTGACAAAGCCTAAGAGGCAAAGCAGGCGATCGGGTTGGAGCGAAAATGAAGTGATTTCAGAAATAACAGCACATACCTCACGCCAATAAGCGGAGACCTTGGGGCATAGCCAGGCAAGGTGGGAGAAGTTGGCCACAGGCGCGGAGCAGCGCAGGCATCTATCACTGGTAATGAGTCCCATTTTGTGCAATTGTGCGGGGGTCCGGTATAGCCTGTGGAGATATTTAAAATGAATAAGGCGCAGACGATAGTTAGGGGAGAGGCGTTTAATATGGGTGCAGCAATACAGCCAATTGGCCTGGGAAATTACGATGCCTAGGTCCGTCTCCCACGCCACGCGCGCCCTGTCAGTGGAGATGGAGAAAGCCGCCAGCGTGGAAGCATAGATTTTGGTAACCAATTTCTGTGGAAAGGGGGACGTATAGAGGAGATTGAGAGTAGCCATCGAGGGAGGAGGCTGGGGGAAAGAGGGATGGAGCTTCTTGCAGACCGCCTGAAGCTGATAATAAAGCAGAGTGTCCATAGGGCCAGAGTCAGCAGCTAGTGTATAGAATGTGTTCTCAGGGTAGAGATCGGACACAGTGGAAAGCCCAAGACGAGCGGCGTGCTTCGCCATCCCCGAAGATTGAAGAGGAGGAAAGGCCGGGTGTTGAGCAATGGGCATCGCAGCCGCAGAAAGCATGTCCGGACCTGAGATTTTCTGGAGCCCCTCCCAGGCCCAGCGCAGGGTCTTGACCGTGTCGATCTCAGCGCGCGGAGGCCACGACAGGGCAAATAAAGCAGTAGAAAGCGGCCAAGGGGCAGCCAGGTCAGCCTCGACCGCGACGTGGGGCTGAAACCCAGTGGGATGGAGCCAGAAATGGAGAAAGCTGGCCTGGGCGCTGAGGGCATAAAGTTTGAGATCGGGGGCACCGAGACCACCACGCGACATAGGGAGAGTTAAAATATTATATGTAATCCTGGGTTGTTGGCCGGCCCAGATCAGAGCAATCACCAAAGAGCGGAGTTTACGGAAAAAATGAGCGGTGAGGGGGATGGGAATATTAACAAATAAATATAAGAACTTCGGGAGCACCACCATCTTGGCAATGGCTATGCGACCGGCTAGAGAAATTGGCAAACGACTCCAGAGAGGAATCTTGGACTCCAGCCAGTCCACCGCGCGACCGAAGTTGGCCCTCCAAAGTTCATCGACGTCCCTGCTCAGCCAGATCCCAAGATACCTAGTGGGCTCGGTCGCCCACACAAAAGGATAATCCAGATCAAAGGGCATTGTGGCATCGGTAAGAGGGAATAGCACAGACTTGTTCCAGTTGACCTGGATGCCGGAGTAGCCGCCAAAGCATATCACCTCATGAACCAGAGGGCTGAGGTTCTCCCGGGGGTGGCGGACGTATAGGGTGATATTGTCTGCGTACATTGAAACAAGTAGAGCACGAGCCGCAAAGCCAATGCCTCTCTGGGTGTGATGCTGACGCAGCCGAGCCGCAAGAGGCTCCATTGCGATGGCGAAAAGCATTGGGGACAGCGGAGAGCATTGCCATGTACCACATTCCATGGAGATGGGATCAGAGATTTGGCCGTTGAGCCGAAGTCGAGCGGTGGGAAGAGTATAAAGAAGTAGCACTTTACGTATAAAAATCGGACTGAAGCCCAAGCGGGGAAGCAGATAAAAGAGGAAGGGCCCCTCTAAGGTGTTGAAAGCTTTAGTAGCGTCCAGCAAGGCCGCCACTGCCGGGACCGTCAGGTTTATTTGATGGAGGACGGAGAAAATGGTCCGAAGATTATGGGAGGTGGCACGGCCAGGGATGAAACCGGACTGATCCGGCCGGGCAATAAGCGGCATGAGGGGCAAAAGGCGCGAAGCAAGCAGTTTGGCAAAAACTTTGTAATCCGTGTTTATGAGGGACAGGGGGCGATAAGAGTCCCGCGATTCAGGTGCTTTATCTGGCTTTAACAGCAGAGTAAGTAAGGCCTCGCGAAGCGATGGGGGGAGTTGCCCAGTTTCAAAGGACTCGTTATACATGGCGGCAAGGTGAGGAACAAAAATAGGGGCAAAAGCCTTGTAGAAGGAGGCCGGCAGGCCGTCCAGGCCAGGGGCCTTATCACGGGGCATGCCATTTATTGCGGCTAGTATCTCCTCTTTGGAGAACGGCTCGTCAAGGAACTCCCGGTGGGGATTACCTAGCCATAGCAGTTGGAGGGTGTCGAAATATTTACCAAGGACCTCGTGCGAAGGGACGGAGCCGGCAGTGTAAAGTTGTGTGTAGAATGAAATAAAGCGCGCTTTAATTTCCTCGGGCGAGGTCGTTCGATCAGGACCGCCGTCACTGAGGGCGTTAATATAAGAAGCCGCCCGAGGCGGGCGAAGAAGGTTGGCCAGGGTTTTACCAGGGCGGTCGCCCTCGCCTAAACGGCGCGCCCGAGCCTCCCTGCCGAGAAAGGCAAGTTCTCTGTTGGCCTCGTCGGCGAACTCGGTCAGTTTCCCCCGGATCTGAGCGAGCTTATCAGGGTTAGGGTCCCGAGCATGGGAAGAATCAAGATCCTTGATCTCCCTTTCTAATTTGTCAAGGGAACCGCGTATGGAACGGAGGACGCCGGACTGCTTAGAGATACACTCACCACAAATCACAACTTTAAAACTCTCCCATAGCGTGGACAACGAGTCAACCAAACCCTCGTTTAGCTCGAAGAAATTTGTGATTGCAGTCTGAATTTCATCGCAAAATACCGCAGAGGGCATTAGGAGGGAGCCGCCAAGAAAAAGCACGGCAAGGAGAGTGTGGAAGGCGGAGGCCTAAGCGAACAGGAGCATGATCAGAAAGAGTACGCGCCATGTGATCTACGGAGGTGAGCCAAGCCAAGGCGTCCAGAGTAGTAATCCAAAGGTCCAAACGGGACCAGCAGCCGCGGGAGCCAGCGACACAGGTACCCTCGCGCGCGTCGGGGCGAGTGTGCCGCCAAGCGTCGAACAGAGAGTTGTCGGTGAGAATTGAGTTGAGAAGGGCGGTGGCGCGCGGGTGAAGGGTGGGAGGACCGGATCGATCAAGGGAAGGGGAAAGCGTTATATTAAAATCTGCACCCCAGAGGAGTGACGCAGGGCTGAGAGCAGAAATGTGGTGCCAGACTTGTGTGAAGAAATCAGGGTCGTTACAGTTGGGCCCGTACAGGGCAGCAAGTGTCAGGGGCTGGGCGTGAAGAGTGCCGTGGAGAATTACGAAGCGTCCCCCAGGGTCGACAATCACTTGTGAAGTTTGCCAAGGGAGCCCCCTGCGTAACAAGATGGACACCCCCCGAGAATAGTTAGAATAATAAGAGGAGTGAATTTCCCCCCAGTGTCGGGAGAGAAGCCGAGAGGATGTGGCGGGCATGAGATGGGTTTCCTGCAGGAAGCATACGTCCACTTTGTGACGGACAAGCTGGGCGTGGACCAGTCGTGCCTTACGGTGGTCGTTAAGCCCCCGGACATTCCAGGTCCAAAGGACGGTGTCCGTCATAGTGCAGTGTCAGGGGGGAGAATGTTAAGCGAGTCAATAGCAGAGAAAAACAATGCGTGCAAAATAAGGATTGCAGTCCCAAATGGTGCAATGGTGAGGTCAATGCGGAAGGCGTGAAGGCGCTAGGTGGTGCCCTAACCCATGCTGCAAAGAGAGTCCCGCAAGAGGGCACCAGTAAGCGCTGCGCGGTGCCCTCGTCTGAGAGGTGAACAAACACAATGCATGGGAAAAGCATAACAACGAGACCATCAGATGCAGAGAGCAAAAATACACAATAGAAATGGTGTGTCGTAAAGGAGCCAGTAGCATGAAGCAGTACAAGAATGAACATCAAAGCCCCAATAAGAGGCAACAATTCCCTAAAACCCCCAGCCCAACCACCCAGCCCCCCCACCCCCAGAAACAACTCCAAAAGACCCACCACCCCCGCACCCAGTCCAACCCCCCAATCAGGCTGAGATACCACCCATTCCCACCCCAGGGACCCACAACTAGGAAGGAGAGAGTCAATGTCGAGCAAGGGAATTATCCCGTGGGGGCATGGCATTGCTCAGCGTACTCCCCTGCCGAAAAAGCAGGGTGACCAAGCTACGAGCATGTCAGACAACGATCAAAAAGTGACAATTGGAAGAGCGACAAAAGCGCCAATGCATGGGCCGAAAGCGTCTGGACCCAGGGGGCTGCATCAACAAAGAGAGCCAGCATAGAGCAAGCAAAAGAGCCACAGAACTTGGAAAGAGTAAGCAACTGTTAGGACACATCCATTCAATCATTATCACTAAGGTGGTCAGCTGCAGTGGCCTGACAGTCAGTAGGTGAAGAGCGGAGCGACTTGACAAGTTTCTTGGCGTAAGCGAGGGCGTCTTTAGGATCTGGGAAGACAAGCGTTTTTGAGCCCTGTCGGACCCGCAGCTTCGCAGGGTAAGCCAATGAGTACGAAATTTCGTGTTTTAGGAGGATCTGCTTTGCTGGGAGGAATTTGCGGCGAGCCGCCTGGACAGCGATGGTATAGTCAGGGTAGAACGCGAGTGAGTTGCCTTGATGGCGGATTTCGCCCCTCTCTCTTGCCGCACGGAGAATGGCGTCGCGGTCTCTGAAGTTCAGGATTTTAGCGATGATGGGGCGAGCCGGTAAGCCAGGGCCTGGACGAGGGCCGAGGGAGCGGTGCGCTCGCTCGACAATGAAGATGGCGGAGAGGATATCGCCAAAGAGTTCCCTGACGAGCTGTTCCACATAATCATCCATTCGGGAGATATTGGTGGATTCAGGTACGCCCGTGATGCGGAGGTTGCAGAGAGGAGTGAAGGCACCATGCGTTGTGCGTAGCTCTGCGGGGGAAGCCGGGAGGACGCGCCGGTCCGAGAGCAATCATGGTGGGGAGTCGCAGGGGCACGCCGCCCCGTCACCCGGCCCGGGCACCCAGAGCCGCCACAGCGGGCGCCAGGAGGAAGGGGAAATGGCGCCCATGTCGCGGGAAGGCCCGGGCCGGGCAGTGCAGCACACGGGCCCCCAGTCCCGCCACGAAAGACCCCAGCGGCACTCACCGGGCACTGCAAACCAGGATTCTATGCAGTCCTCCGATCAATCCAAAGGCTCAGGAAGCCGGCCCAGCAGCAAGGTAGGAGGGCCAGGCCTCGCCAACGGCAGGGTTCAGGCCCAGCACGGCGATCGGGCGGCGGATCTCGGCTCCCACGTGTCGCCGAAGGTCACAAACAGCACAGGGCGATTCCACAGGTGGAGATGAGCCGGAAAGCCGAATATCGGGCAGCTTAGAAGCAGTTGTCTTCAGGATTGTGACGGATGATTAGCTTGGCCGGTAGAGCCCACTTAGAGTGCGGCCATCTTGCAGCCGGCCAAGCCACGCCCCCCTGGAGTTGGCCAATCTTAATGATCTGCTAGGCTTATACCATGTAAGAATTTTCCTTAAATAATAAGGGGCAGCTCAAAAAAGGGCCTTGTGAGCGAGGCAGAGAGCCTTAAATCTAACCCTCCTCTTCACCGGTAACCAGTGAAGTTCTCGTAGCATTCCAGATACTGACCAGAACCTGGGAATTTTCCTCAGTAGTCGTGCTACAGCATTCTGGAGACATTGCAGCTTTTGCAGAGAACGCTGATGAATAGCAACATTTAGTGCGTTGCAATAATTGAGTCTAGATAACACAAGGGCTGTTACTACTTCTTTTTGCAATTCAAAGGGTATATACTGGAAGATCTTCCTAATCTTTCATAATAGGAAGAAACAGAAGGAGGTACGTTTATTTATTTGTACGTTATAAGACAAGTTAGAATCAAAAGTTATCCCCAAAGTTTTAACCATGGATAGTGGTGTGGGGAGAGAGCCTAAGGTTTGTGGCCATCAAGATTGGTCCCAAGATGGCAAGTTCTTCCCAAAGAAAAGGACCACAGTTTTTGCTGAATGCAGCATGAGACTGTTGTTAATTATATATTGGACTATATTGCTCATGCAGTTGTTAAAGCGAAGTGCCACCTCTTCAGCGTTGTTTGAAATAGATGCAATAAGCTGTGTATCATCTGCATATGACACTGGAGCAAAGCCAAAGGATCGAATTAGCTTTGTCAAGGGGGCCACATAGATATTAAATAATGTGGGGCTCAATGATGAGCCCTGAGGTACCCCACAAGGCAATGTAAATGACTTGGAGACGAGGTCACCCAACTCCACCGAATGTTCTCTCTGGGAGAGGAAAGAGCGGAGCAGTTTCAAAGCTAGGCCTCCAATACCAATCTCCGTCAGACGAGTGGTCAGGATCTCATGGTTCACAGTGTTGAAAGCTGCGGACAGGTCTAACAAGCCTTTTCCCCACTATCCAAAATGTTTCTCACTTGATCTTCCACCACCACCAAGGCTGACTCCATGCTGTGATTCAGCGTGAAGCAGAATTGAGCTGAATCCACCAATTTGTTCTCCTCCACAAATTTGGACAGAGTGATATTCATGTGTTTTTCCAGAACTTGAGCTGGTAGAGGCAGTCGAGAGATGGGGCGGAAATTCTTTACCTCTCTAGGATCAAGTGTTGGCTTTTTTAACAGTGGGAGAATGGAAGCTTTTATCCATTTTAAAAGAAAGGCCCTGGATTCCAAAATGGAATTCAATAGCTGAGGGATAGAGTTAACCCACAAGAATGATGTTTACCTACCAGTGGATCAAGGGCACACTCCATAACGACTTTGTAAAGTGTGGAACATTGGTTGTGCACAAGGAAGTAGCCATAACAAATGTATAACCTACTTGGTTTAACTATATGGGACAGATCCTAAGAGAATTATGTTTGCCCTTTGACTACCTTCTCCTAACTAAATATTGATTCGAAAAAGTTTATAATGACAAATTTAAGCACAATACCTTCATGATAGCTTCTTAACATACTTCCCCAACTACTTGACAGTGATCTGTGCAAATAATGTTTTCTATATAAATATTTTGCTTCTCTCCTAGCTGGATTCTCTAATCAGCATCAGTAGGTATTTCCTAACACAACACAAATGTATAAAACAATTGTGGCTTTGGACAATAATAATATTTTCGCATACTACTCTCTTTACCCAAACTCAAAAACAAATACATAACCCTACAATCAATTTATTAAAAACAGCCCTTATCACAATCATCCAACACACGTTTGATAACCCATATTTGGTGCTTCATTTGACATCCAGCTGCTCTCTGTCTCCAACAATAACACAGACCATCATTCCAATCTCACCTACAAACAGTTGTACTCAAGCAGCACATGCTGGACAGAACCCTCTCATGATCATGTGCACAACACAACAACAAACCAGGAAGTTGGCAAAGCACTGCCAAATCAACTGCATTTTCACTCACAACACCAACATGCACCCTACAAAGACATAAATAAAATTAGCTTAAGTATAACTCTCTGTCATATGCACAAAAACGCATCAAGAGACGTGTAGAAAAGCACTGTGCTCTGGCCGAGCAATGGACAAGC
Organism: Calotriton arnoldi; assembly: GCA_963921515.1. Taxonomy (NCBI): domain Eukaryota; kingdom Metazoa; phylum Chordata; class Amphibia; order Caudata; family Salamandridae; genus Calotriton; species Calotriton arnoldi. The sequence goes on along the minus strand of CAWUFW010001738.1, from coordinate 550,761 downwards.
GACTCCTCAGACAAGGGAAAAACACAGCAAAGTCCTTCCACACATCCACCGATACACATAAAACTGCACAAAGATCTTCCTAGATCAAGCTCATTTTCTTGTCAGCTTAACTCACATAAACTATTTCAGAACTGAGCGTCGAACAAACTCCCTCTTAAGCACACAAAACCAAATCCCAACAAACATCATACACTGCTAAGCACAAAAGTGTGCCCTGATGAAAAAGAGCTATGGTACCATAAGAAAGGTTGAAAGCTGTGGGCAAAGCCAAAATAGAATATGCGATAATTGAGCCACTGATGCCAAAAAACAGCATAGTAACACACAAGCTCTATAGCGTCCTCCCTAGCCTGGGTACATGCAAATGATCACACCACACATGGAGCTTGGTATTACATGTTTTTCTCAGCGTGTAACCGTTAACTGAGCATTCTACATCATGAATTCCTTCACCCACACCCACACCCACGCACTTGCATCACTGTTCTACGGAGTCCGTTAGAAACCAAAAGGGTCCTGTCATCTCTAACTCGCAAGACCTACATTTCCTCCTTTGTTAAATAAAAAGTACCAATAATACATTTATACATTACAACTCCTCAATAAGTTGGTTTGGTGCTCGAATCAATTGCCTAGATCTGGTCATGTGAGGCTGCGGAGATACTGAACTGTCTATGACTGTCACGGGTGACAAAGACACTGGTACAGTCATTGGGCTCTCTGGATTCTCAGGTGGATAAGTCTCACTTTTGACATCTGAAGCTGACGAAGGTCGAGGCAGGTGCTTGAAATGTGAAGAATCCAGCGTAATGAACTTTCCAGGATGGTTAGCAGTCACCATGTGTCCTTTACTAGTTACAACTCTCAGTGGGTCAGCATCAAAAGGAGCATCAGACTTGCGTTTCTGCCTGACAATGACTTGGTCTCCTCTTGTGAACACAGTGCTTCAAGCACAGTGGCGTCTATCTGCATAGGTCTTCATTTTGCATTTGTGAGACGAATCAGTAGTGCGAAGTTTATCAATGTCAACAGATCTCTCAATTATCCATTGTGGCAATTTGGTGCCTATGGCTCTCCCAAACATTAAGGTAGCAGGACTTTCATCTGTGATAGAATGGGGAGTTGACCTGTATGCACAAAGTGTAGACTGAAGAACTGATTTGAGTTCAAGTTTTTCCAGCACAGCATGCTGAACGGTCTTCTTGAGGGTGCTCATAAATCTCTTGACCACACCATTTACCTGTGGCCAGAGGTGTGCTTTTCTGATGCTTGACATTTAGATGAGTGATAAAACCTTAAAATTCTTGATTATTGAAAGGCGGGCCATTGTCAGATTCCAAAATCGAAGGAACTCCCCATGTTACAAAAATACTTTCTAGTCCCTCAATGACTCTATCATGAGTAGTCGATGACAGATCTTCCAAAAGGGAAAATCAGGAATATTTGTCAACAATTATTAGTAGATTATGTCCATTGTCAAGGGGCCCAAAGAAATCAATTGCAATCTTTTCCCAGGCATGCTTTGGAAGATCAGACGTGTTTAACGGATGCAGGGTTGTCTTGGATGACAAACAGTTGCACAAATGGCATGCCTTTAACTCTTTTTCAACTCTTTCATCAAGACTAGGGAACTACACTTAGTCTCGTAGAGCTTGTTTAGTAGCAACAGCTCCACGATGTCCTTCATGAGTCAGTTCAATGACTTGTTGTCTCAGACGTTGGTTTATGGCAATTCTTGACCCTCGTAAGATGATGCCTTCTGTGGTAACTGAAAGTTCTTCCTGCACATTTTTGAATTTCTGGTATCCAAGGTCATCATGAAGAGGTTGAGTATGTTTTCCCCATGGTTGATGTGTAATAATGTCTTTGAGTATCAGAAAATCTCTGTCAGTGCTCGTGCCAGCAATGATTTGTTCCACCAATATAGCAGGTGGGGCACTGGATTTCACAATGAAGTTAACATAAGCATCAGCTGCTTTAGAAGTAATACGATGACACTGTATTGGCACTCATGAGAAGTAGACAGCAGGGTTTTGATATTTTCCTGGACGATACACAATCGCATAATTGTACTCCTGCAATCGCAACTCCGACCTCTCAATGCGATGCGGCAGCTTGGCTTTAGGATTGCCGAAAATGGTGAGCAATGCTTGGTGGTTGGTGACAACTGTGAAATGTTTTCCATATAGGAACACATGAAAATGCTCACAGCGACACCACAGCGAGGCTTTCTTTTTCAGGTAGTGAATAGGCATGTTCAATGGATGACAGACTTTGGCTAGCATAAGCCACAATGTGTCTTGGGCTTTTGGGATGTCCAGTGTGCTGGGCAAGGATGACACCCAACCCCATTTGGCTTGCATCAACGACAACCTCCGTCTGCAATTTTGGATCAAAGTATGCCATTTCAGTGGCGTTCTCCATTGCATGCTTGATTTTCTTAAAGCTTTGTTCACATTCACTTAACCATTGAAATGGGACGTTTTGTTTCATTAAGTCTCTCAAAGGGGCACTTGCAGTGGCAAAGTTGTATATATACCTAGAACAGTGACTGGCCATACCAAGGAACGATCGCAGCATAGTTACATCTTGTGGAGGAGAAGTGGATGACAAGGCTTGTACTTTATTTGGATCCGGAGTCATTCCCCCATCAGAAAAGATTTGACCAAGGAACTTGAGTTTCGTTTGATGAAACTCACACTTTGCCTCATTTAAAGTGAGACCTGCATCGGCAAATATACAACAGACTTATGTAAGAGCTTTATCATGTTCTTTTAATGTGGCCCCAAAAACTAGTATGTCGTCACTGTAATTGAAAACATTTGTGACTGGCTGTATTATGTAACAAATGACATCCTGAAAAAGTAAAGTTCTGCAGCTGATGACACTCCGAAACGTAACCTTTTATATCGAAATAAACCAAGATGAGTTGAAAAATTAGTAATGTACATGCAATTCTCTTCCAGTTCGAGCTGGTGATACCCTTTGTTAAAATCAAGGTGAGAAAAGCCTTTGGCTCCATTCAGCTGCGTAATCATATCAGCTATGTGCAGACCTGGATGTTGTTCTCTTTCAATCGCCTTGTTCGCTTCATGCATATCAACGCAGATGTGCAAGGCTCCTTCACTATTCTTTTTAGGCACTGCCACTATGGGTGATACCCATGGCGTTGGACCAGTGGATCGCTCAATGATGTTGTGCTTTAAAAGTGTCGCAAGTTCTTTCTCACCAGCCTCTTGTAAATTAAATGTAATTCGACGATGTTGAGCAACAGGACGAATGTCCTCATTTATGTGATGTTGCACTTTCATAAACTTAAGCCTCCAAATTCATGAAACAAATATGGAAACTGAATTATTAGCTCCCGATAGGCATTAACATTGTAGTTCACAGATTCAGCTCCATGTCAGCAGCAGTACTGAAACTGAGTTAACATGCACTTGATAAAGTGCTTGGCAAGACATGAATTGGTGCTTGAACTTTCGTCTTTTATGCTTCAAAGTCGCAATGAATGAACCTTGACTTTGCAGTGGCGTCTAAGCAGCCCATGTATACACTGTGGTTTTCGACGTGGTTAAACTGGGCACTGGAGACAGTTCATTGTATGTTTTCACTGGCATAATGTTTATCAACGCGCCACTGTCTATGATAAAAGGTATGGAACACCCACTCACTTTCAGTGTGCTTTTGGGCATTGTCCAAATAGATTTCGAACTTTCACTTGTCGATCTAACTTCGACCAGCAGTCAAAGTCAAAAGTCAAAACAGACTTTATTCGATTTAAGCATTTAAATCATAAAAGCGTAATACATAAAAGAGTAAAATCATATGTCGCGTATCCGTTGGGTTACAGGATTCAAATTTATCATTTATATAACTCGTTCGTACATCATTATTTTCATCATATCTTAATAAATTCTCTTAAAAAAGCAATGCATGCTACAAAGTATTAAAATTCATATATCAGTTAGACTAAGGGGGTAGCATGGATTTTCGAGTTCTAATCACACCCTTCAAATATTTTGCTACACATTCCATAAATATTTCTTCATCCAAAAGTTGTAGTCTAAAAAAGCAGGCCGACATTGTCTCAGACCCAGCCTCTTCAGTATTGAAAAATCATAAAATCTGCAGAAGAACAAAACATGTATGGTGGACTCTGAGGAAATGTCATCACAGGGACATGGATCTATGAGCCGGGACCAGTCATTCATGTTAGGAAACGTAATCAATCAATAAAAACTGCCAAAACGGAAATGAGTTAACAACATTCTATCGTAACTCCCCTTCACGCATGCAAGATAGGGTTGAATCCCTGGTTGTGATTGTAACAGTTGGTTCTCTCTAACAATCAGTTTGCCTATTTCTTGGGATAATCTATTATTCCCCAGGAATTCCAGACAGGTAGTCTTTAATACTTTCCTCGGAACAACGGAGATGCTAGATGGGTTGGAAAAGTAATCTGGACAGCCCAAGTCGGTCACTAAGTTTTTTACATAATTAAGCCATGGTATTCGTGACACACCTTCCAGATTAAGGCAGTCATTAATCACGTCACGAGTAAGGCCGGTGGCAGGGCTAGACCAGATCTTGTGCCATAATAGGACCGGCTGTATTTTAATTATATCTGATAGGTATGGCATGCCAAGTTCTGCATGGCAGATATAAGTGGCCGTACTATTGGGAACCGCTAAAAGATATCTTATGAATATGTTCTCCACTAGTTGTAAAGGTTGTACGTCTGCAATACCCCAGATGCTGGCTCCATAGAGGGCTGTTGATATACATTTGGCATTATAAATTTTAATCAATTCAACGATAGGTCGTTTACCCAGCTTCCTGGCAAAATTCACCAAGGCTGCCGTGGATTTTGCGAATAATAGTTTCCTCGCTCTTACGGCATTTGCCCACAAGCCCCTTTTCTCAAAAACTATTCCCAAATATGAGAAATAGTTCGTATATTCCAACTTCTTATTATTGATAAAAACATCTCGACATTTGATACCATTTTTGCCACTTTTCATTACATATGTTTTAGTGATGTTAACCTTGTCGATCTAACTTCGACCAGCAGTCTTCCTTGCAAGAAGCTAATCCTACATGTGCACGTCGCCCAGCAGTCAACATTGACATTGCACACCCATCTTCCTTACTTTCGCTTGACAATGATGGTGACAAACTTTTAGTTGAGGAATTTGATGACAATCGACGTCGTTCAGTTTCTACTTGCCTCAACTGATGTTGTCACTTGATCCTGTGGGCATGTGTAGAGCGTCAGGTCTGGAACGTTCTTGCATCCATTTTGTTTTCTCAAGTGACGCACTTGATCTTTCCTTCATTTTGTTTTCTTGACATGACACACTTGATCTTTTTCTCACGTTGCAAACCATTAGAAAATGGTTCTCTTTTCCGCAGCCTATGCATATCTGCCCAATGGCGGGACCTTTACCTTTATGTGGAATGAAAAATCCACATCGAAAACACTTTTTCTTTTTCTTTGGAAACATTTCTTTATGGCCTTCTCTCTTGTGTTTCGACTTACTTTTCACACTCAGCACTGATTTATTTTGGGCCATTCTGACCACCATGTTAGCTGCTTGTCTGCCAGCTCTTTCTTCTGCTCTGGAAGCCATGAGTACTCACTCCAAGCTGAGTGTTTCTTTCAGCATTCATTGTCTGAATGAATCAAAGAGACAACCATCTATTACACTGGGACGCATGGCCTCTTCATCATTGAACTAATTGCACTTGCAATGCTTGATGAGCAAATAAAGTCTTTCTGCAAACTCATCCATCATTTTACCAGCTCTCTGCCTTTCCTGACTGAAAGTGTACCTTTCATAGTCGACATTCAGCATTGGATTGAACTTGGTGTTTAAGGCTTCTTTGATTTGACGGTTCTTCACTTCATCACCTTGTGGCATTTTCTTTATCACTTATTTTTCCCCTTCACCTGCTCAATTCTTTAGATATTTAATGATCTTTTTGCCATTTGCTTCTTCCAGCACATCAATAAAATCATTGAAGGTTTCGATCCAGGCAGTCCATTTGTTGCAAATAGTCTGCTTTTTGGCGGTATCGAAGGGAGGCAGTGGATTCAAGAAGGTGGAGGTGCCATATTTTGCGTTCTTTTTCGCAGCCATTGAAAAATGGCACTATTCCGACCACCACTAATGGCCTTTCAGTCGGTTCAACGTGATTCACCAGCCTTGGAAGCACAACCCCTGTGCTTCTGCTTGGGTTGCGGCACTTGGTGCTGAGGTCGAATGTCTCTCTTTACCAAGGTTCTGGTAAGCGCGATCGTATTCTCTATATCTGGTTATCACCACCTCTAATGTTTCTCTGCGTTTACCTGCTCCTGCTCAAAGCGTTCTCTTGCACCTGGCTGTCGCCACTCATTGCACTTTCCATACCTGGTTGTCACTGCCTTTAGCGTTTCTTGGTGTCAGACATGTCTCTGCTTTTAGCGCTTCCTTGCACCCGGCTATCACGGCCTTTAGCGCTTCTCTGTACCTAGTTGTCGCTGCTTTTAGCATTATCGTACTGTATGAATGATGGCTCTGTGTGACGTTGTAGCGCAGTACCTCTTGTCTTGACTTTATCAGCAAATTTCTAGCCGACAACAAACAATTTTCTGTAAGGATTTCACTTTCTTCACAGGCCTTGCACTGGCTCGAGTGGCACTTTGACTCCACATACACCAACTGTCCATTTTCATTTCGATGGAGGCACATGTGGCATGCAGGAGCAGTTTGCTGGATCACAGCAAACTCTATGGGAGACCACTCTTGGTTCTTTGGATCGCAGGGTTTGCGTAATCCCCTATCTAGTCGCCAGTTGTAGCATCCTCCCCAGCCCGAGTACATGGAAATGATGACGCCACACATGAAGCTTGGTATTTCATATCTTTATTCCTCAGCGTGTAATCATTACTGAGCATTCTACATCATGAATTCCATCATCCACACTCAAGCACTTATGTCACTGCTCTGCGGAGTCCTTCAGGAACAAAGAAGACACTAAAAGCTCTATGGCAGGGGGGGGCGTGGCTAGTGCCCACGGAAGATGGCGGCGGCTCTGTAGAGCTCCCGGTGACGGCGGTGCAAAAGAGGATTATGCGATGACTCGCAAGTGAAGAGAACCGGCGGAATTATCAGCGCGGATGTCGGAAATCGGGCGGCTTCCAGCGGAGTGATTTTCGTCGTGGGAGGAAACGTCATTTGGTTTGCATTCCTCATTTCTCTTCCGACGCTTATGGTGCCCGCCATTTTGCCTGTACTCGTAACCTGAGGAGACTTTCTCTCCCCTTGGAACCGCTCACTTCTGCATTATGGTGCCCCTAATCCCATTGCGCTGCGATGCGCATAGCTAGGAGCAGTTTTGACTTAACGAGCGTTTCAACTGAAAATGTTTTACCTTTAATGACAGGAATTCCTCCCTCCTCATTTGAACTGTCAGCGGCCATTTTGTCTATGTGGAGCTTACTTATGCAGGATTCCTCATGAACATTATTGCGCTCTATTCAATGCCACAAGTCATTCGCCTTTATTGATCATCCTGACACGTTTATTCCTAGTTTCTTTCAGACTCAATGTTATTTGCGGAGAGGCTCCTAAACATGGCATTGTTTGTCCCAATGCATAAGTACTTTGCTATTATCGACATGTGTGTTATTATATTCTTGATATAAGGCACTCTCTTTGATAATTAAGGTCTTTTCTTTAAACCAGGGGCTTTAATGGTACCTCTCACTGATGTGAATTTTTTATCTAATCCTGCATATCCTACTCTTGGTATTTCTTATGTACTTCATGCTCTTTATAGTTATATGGGCATGACAACTTTTTCAGCCTTTGAGTGCATTTTTCTTCAATATTAAGTTTGTTGGGGTCTCAAGTATCTGCTTCTATTTGCCTGCGATAGAAATTGTGTCTGCTTAATTCATTTTTTTCTTTCCAGGCATGACCATTTGTAATTCTCATTTTCATGGGCAGACTGAAAACAGTTAAACTATTGGTGACTCTTGCAAATCAGTCATCTATTTCTCGTGCACACTTCTACGCTCATCGCATCCGAATGGAAGACTCTCTGGCCTCTTCTCCAAAGGGTGCTTCTGCCTCTTCCTCTACAATCACCAAGGTTTCAACCAAGAGGCTGAAAAAGGACCCACCATCACCTCCAAAGCAAACTTCGTCAGTCTCATTGGACATTCTCTTGGAAGAAATAAGGGCGCTGCGTCCATTTGTAGAGGAGACTAATTCGAAGATACAAGTCCTGACTTATGGATGGACGAAAATGGAAGAGAGAATCACTACAGTAGAACACTGTGTGGACTCCCTGAGTTCGACTTGTGCTCAGGTGGTAGCCCTTCAATCACAGGTTGCAACTTGCCAGAAGCAGATTGAAAACCTTGAAAACAGGAATAGGAGGAATAATTTACGCATTTATGGTTTGCCGGAGGGCTCAGAGGGGTCTGACCCTATAGCTTTTTTCAAATCCTTTCTGCCGACGGTGCTCAAGTTGCCGGAAACCACCGTCTTGAACATTCAACGTGCTCACAGGCTAGGCCCCCTACACTCTTCGCCATCTGCTCAACACAAACCACGAGGTGTTATACTTTACTTTCTAGAGTATACAGATCTCCTCAAGATACTAGCTGCAGTCCGATCTCTGAAGCAGATTTCATCCTTAGGAAACCAACTTTATTTCTCGCAGGATTATGCAAAGCCCACAGCAGACAGAAGAAAAGAATTTCTGGCGATGAGACCTGCTTTGCGTTCTATTGGTGCACAATTCAGCTTATTTCACCCTTGCTTGTTCAAAGTAACCTTCAACAACAGTACCGTTACTTACGATGACCCGATCAAGCTCAAAAGTTTCTTGAACTTTCATTGCCCTGACAAGATGGAAATTTCGAAATCCCGACCTTGATGTCTTCCTTTTTGCAGGAATTCTAAATACAAACTCAAAACTCAAATTTCTACTCCGTTGAAAATGTTCGTGTAGTTCATTGGCTACTTAATAACTTATATATTGTTGTGTTCTATCTAATGCAATTTAATGTCTGTTTTTTAGCAGGTTTACATTTATAAGGTTTTCTTAGTCGCTTATATCTTTATAACGTCGTAAATGCTTAACTAACTTTTTCTCCCCTACAGGTTCCTCTTCACGTTGTCCTTTCCCAATGTTTTGTGGTTGCTCTTCCCGAAATTTTGCCGTCTCACCCTGTGGAGTCCGGACATGTCATCGTTCCATGTGGCCTCATCCCTCCCCACCCTCTTTATGTTTTGGACTTATTATAGGTATAGTTTCTTTCTTTTCTTTCTTCTCCCTATTCTTAACACTACCTTCATCCTTCTCCACTCATTCACTGTCACTTGTCTCTAATTTGTCTTTGCACATTGTCTCTTTTTTCTATTTCTAATCCTTTACTCTTTATCTTATTTCTCATCTTTGTTTCCTTGACATACTCCTATTTTATTTTGCTTGTCTCAATATTGCGTATAATGTTTTCCCTTCTTGTACTTTGCATTTGTCACATGTGAGTTCACTTTATCGTTATTGTCCCTACTTCCTTTTTATAAAATTGGTTCGTATTACAGTTAGTTGGTCTGTCTTCTGGTTTACACTTTCTTATTTGTTTTTACTTATGGATAGTTGTTTCACACTTGTCCTCTTATTTTACATATGTCCTTAAACATTGTCTCCTGGAATGTGAAAGGTCTCCATTCTCCCATTAAAATACAAAGGGTCTTGACTCACCTAGCTAAGCTTGGTGCAGATATAGCGTGTTTACAGGAATCTCATCTAACAGCAGAGGAATCCATAAAACTGAAAAGAGGTTGGGTTGGGGAGGTTTTTTACTCGCCAGGTGATGGCAAACGGAATGGGGTTCTTACTCTATGTCGTAAATCACTTTCTGTTCAAGTGTTATCACAAAGTTCCGATGAAAATGGTCGATGGTTGCTTACTAAGCTTCTGATTGATAAAGCTCCAATCTCCTTGTTAAATGTATACGCGCCCACTGCTGGTGATCCCTCCTTCTGGTTGACCTTAGCACAGCAACTTGCAGACTGTGTTGATGAAAATTTCGTACTCACAGGTGATTGTAATCAAGTTTATTACCCCTTTCTCGACTGTAACTCAATGGTCTCTTTTGCTCCTCATAAAGCCCACAAATCATTTGTACAAACTATTAAACAATACAAGCTTATTGATGGCTGGAGACTATGTAACCCGACTACTAAAGAATACACCTAGTATTCTCCAGCTCACCATACTCAATCAAGATTGGACTATTTTTTCATCTCTCATAACATATCACAGTCGTTAATGGCAGCAGAGATTGGATCCATTCTAATTTCTGATCACGCTCCCATTATTATGAAATTAGACATCTTACAGAAACCCTGCAGCCCACGGAAGTGGCGCTTTAACAATTCCCTTCTCTTGGACAAGACCTTCGTTTCTTCATTTACTTCCTTTTTTAACTAATATTTTTCATTTAATCAGACTGATGACCTTCCCTTTCACGTGATTTGGGACGTTTTTAAGGCAGCAGCTAGAGACTTTATTATTGGCTATGTCTCTAAAAAACATAAAAAGTCAAAAGAGCTTACCACATCTCTCCTAGCTAAGATAAAGAGACTTGAACATTCTTTTTACTCATCTAGATCAAAAGAATGCTTGTCAGAACTTATTAATGTTAAATTTCAGTTTAATAAGGAATCAACAAATAATGCTTCTACCTACCTATTAAGGTCCAGTGCAAAGTTTTATGGTGGACAGAACAAAGCCGGAAGGGTTCTAGCCAATTACTTGAAAGTTAAGCATAACAAGCTTAATATAGAATCTATTATGAGTGCTCAGCAGGAATTAAAATATAAAGACGATGAAATCTTAAACAAATTTTTTAATTTCTATCAAACGCTCTACACTTCAGAAGCCTCTCCCACAGAACAGCACATCTCCTAGTTTTTGTCTGACATTCACTGATCTCCCTCTGCTCAATCCGACCTTTCTAATTTAGAACTCGACCTCTCACAAAAAGAACTTCATGCTACACTCTCAGCACTTAAAAAAGACAAAGCCCCTGGCCCGGATGGTTTTACAGTCACATTTTTTACACATTTTGCCTCCTTATTAATTCCAAAATTACATGTACTGTTAAATTCCTTTTTGTCCTTGGGTAAATCCTCTGGCTCTTTCTCTGAAGCTCTCATTTGCCTTATCCCCAAGGAAGGAAAAGACTTGAGATATTGTAAAAACTTTCGGCCCATATCTTTAGTCAATGTTGATTATAAAATCTTCTCTAAATCTTTAGCTTTTCGACTGGATTCACACCTTCCTGACTTGTTGGGTTTGGAACAATCGGGTTTCGTTAAAGGACGTTTTATCACAGACAACACCCGTTTGTTGTTTGATATTTTATCAAAATCCTCACATGTTACACATCCTTTGGCCGCCATAGCATTGGATGCTGAAAAAGCATTTGATAGAGTGGAGTGGTCATACCTTTTTCAAACCCTCAAATGGTTTGGCTTTGGACCTAAGATAATCTCCTTAATTTCACTTTTATATTCTAATCCAAGAGCAGCAGTGTGCGCTAATGGTGCGTCATCCTCTTTTTTTACCTTGGGAAGAGGTGTTCGCCAAGGGTGTCTATTGTCCCCGTTTCTTTTTAACCTAGCCTTAGAACCATTTCTTTTGCGGATCCGTCAAAATAAGGACATTCAGGGTTTTAATTTTAATGATACTCACATTAAATTGGCAGCATATGCTGATGATATATTGTTATTTATATCCCAACCCCAATCCTCTATTCCTGCATTTCTAAATGAAGTCAACTCCTTTGCTGCTGTTTCTGGGTATAAATTATATAAAGATAAATGTGAAATATTACCTCTGACGAAATACACCTTTAAAGATGATTTTTCTCTCTCAACCTTTGCATGGTGTCCCCAATATATTAAATACCTGGGCCTCCATTTCACTTCCTCCATATCAAATACAATTTCAAGATGCATGGATATTTGTATACAGAGAATATCGTCTTTAACTGCTAAATGGCATCCTTTGTACCTATCCTGGTGGGGCCGTCTTGATACCATAAAAAAGATGCTGTCCCCCATAGTTCTTTATATGATATCTAACATCCCACTATCCATTCCTTCAAATTTAAAAAAAAAAATAAACTCCTTGTTATCCTCATTCCTTTGGTGCAATAAAAAATCTCGCATGTCCATATCAAAATTGACCCGCCCAAAAGCGGAGGGTGGTGTTAATTTTCCTGACTTCCCCATATATCAAAAATCTTTTTTGCTTCGACAATCATCTAGATGGCTCTCACATTCTTCTGCAAACCAACCCTTGTGGACTAAACTTGAACTCTCCTTTCTATCCCCTTTCTCCTTTCAAGAATATCTCTCGTTCTCGCGAAAACCACAGTATCTTTCGACCCCCATATTTAAATATACATCTAAGATTCTGCAACCTGCACACTCAAATGATTCTACAAATGGAACTCTTCTCTCCAATTCCACGATATGGCATAACAACTTGATACTGATACGCGATAAACCTTTTTACTGGAAAACAAGGAGGCAAAAGGGTCTAATATGGGTTCACCAATTATACCAACAAGACCAATTCATGTCCTTCGCGCAGGTTAAAAGTCTGTTTGGGTTACCATCCTCCTTCCAATCTAGTATACACTTTTAAGGCAAGCTATTTTACATGCGCACACTCGTTGCACACCTCCCAATTCCTTCATTACCTCTGTCAACTCTCCGGTTGATAAATTACATTCCCTATTACAAGTTAACTCCAAAGCTTCTGCCATTTATAATTATTTACAAGTTTCATGTACTCCACGGGACAAATCCAAGATAGAACTCTCTTGGGAGAAGGATCTGGAAGTTGAATGGTCAACTACTCTCTGGAACAAGATATGGGGTAAAATTAGGAAATCCTCGAGAGCTGCTAACACCACGCAAACACTCTTTTTTATTTATAATAGGCTCTTACTCTCTCCAGTTGTTCTGCACAAACAACACGCTTGTGTTTTGGATGATTGTTGGACATGCTCTTCCCCTCATGCAGACCTTCACCACTTACTTTTTACATGTCCACCTGTTCATGATTTTTGAAAAAAGGTCTGGGCCCAAATCAACTCAATTTTTCACTCCCACTCTTTTCTGTTTCCAATGTATTTTTGGGTAGTTTATCCCCGGTATGGTCAGACCATACTTCTAATACAAAAATCGTAGACCTTTTATTGGCAGTTGCCTTTCAACAGATTACTAAAAATTGGAAAGACTTCACCAAATTATCCTATCAAGCATGGTGGTATGCTATTTGTTACAATCACAGACTAGATACAGCTTTTGTGTACCCCATTACCATGGCCACGAAACGTCTGTGTTTGTGGCTACCTGTTACAACATTCATCGAAGCCAGTGCTAGGCGCTCATCTTCTCTAACTCCTGTACAACAAGAAGTTTCCAAACCTCCATGACTTTCTTTTATTGTAATTTTTATTTGCTAAACTATTCCTCCTTGGTATTACAATTTACACATTCTGTGATTTTCTTTTTTCTATTTGTATTAATCCTTTCTTCTTAGATAGACCAATTCTGATTGTATATATACCTACCTCCTCCTTGTATTCAAAAGATATTTCATGTGACTTTGTACTGTTATTTTGCTTTCTGTATTGAGATTTGCATTTCCTTTAATAAACATGTTTCTGAACTTAAAAAAAAAAGCTCTATGGCAATTATCAGCAGGTTGAAGTTCTGAAAAATAATCACAAATACTCAGGAGTGTTTTGAACTTCCTTCAAAATTACATATTTACCTAATTGCACAGGGTAAGTGAGAAGTAACCCTGAGCAAATCATTTTCCATTCTAAATTTGATCTTTACAGTCATAAATACATTGGAAAATTGGGAAAGATTTATGCAGGGACGGATTCTCATGGGAGTTCTGACCAAAAAGCAGGACTTTTTTTTCTTTATCTATTGAGAAGATTCCTGACTTTTTGGGATTCGAAACGAATACCAGAGTAATGTTAGAAAAAACATACTTATAGATTTCCAATAGTTCTCGGCAAACTCATACTTATTTAGGGAACATAACACATACGGATGTTTTGCTAAATTGAACATCTGAATGAGTAAATTGGGTTGGATTGTTTATTTTGCATATTTTACATTTTTTCCTGGAGGAAACACCTTCTACTAAACCCCATGCAATATGGAGGAGGGATGCCCACATTTCTATAATACGAAGCTACTTGAAAAATGTTGGTGAATACCCACAGATTTACGAGATTGTGAAGGGCCTGGTGGGTTTTTTCGGGGGACCGCCCCCTCCCATCACACCCCTACACTTATGAAGGAATTGTGAACCACAGTTTGTTTCATGGGCTCTTTTGTTATTCTGACCGATAATGAGTATAGGTGCACCAGTGAGGAAAATTATAACACTTCACATTATACCGTAGCCTCCTTATATCTGAATGGCATATACTATCTCGAATACAATAATGAAGCAATAAATAAGTATATAAACAGTAGCCTACTTTCACACGAGTTGAAAATTAAGTAGTAAAATACTATAAAAAAACATTAGCAGCAGCGCAGAGGTGAATATTCTGGAAAGTGCGCACAGCATGGCTATGTTCGATAAGTTTCTTGGAATATTATCATAAACCATATTTCATGCCTGCCTGCCTCAAAGCAGATAAAGCGTCAGACAGACAGACACGCTGGCAGGCTTTCGTTTAGGCGTTTATGGTGAATGTCTGAAACACAGCATGAAAAGCAGGCTTCCAAATTTGTAGGCAAATTATGTAATATTTGGAGTGACAGACAAGAAAAAAGATTGGAAAACCGAATGGCACCAAGATACAAATGGAAGCTTATAGGTTACCTGCGATGCAGACCAATAAACGTGCATATACAGCTAAATGGAAAGGTGCACAAACAGGGGAAGCGACAGGCATGCTGAGAGAAACTCAGGTGAATGTTGAGAAGGGTAAACGTCTCGGAGGCTCAGTCGAATTCACAGATGTATAAATGTGGAGATAAATGTGACCCACATGGAGAAATGGATGTCGAGATAGGGCAGCTGGTCAGCTGATACTGGAAGGAAAGAATAAATGGATTCATGGACAGACAGATGGATGAATGACTCGATCCATGCACAGACTTGCCAATAGATGTATTACATTATGGATGAACGGAGAGATTTATGGGGGTAGTGAGTGATAAAGAAATGGTTATGTTCATTGATTTTTGCAAATCGGTTGTGATCTGTGGTTTATAGGTATCATCATAATGTGGTCATGTAAGTAATAGAACTATGTCAAAAATAAATTGTCACATGCCGCTCAGCCACCCCCAGCTTCCTTTTTATCCTTAAAAGGGTTTCCTAAGGCCAATCAGAGCGAAACTGGTCTTGGGTTGCCTATGTTCCAGTTTAGGGAGGACCTGGCCTGGTAGTTCAGGCTGGACTGCTCCTAATGATTTGCATATGTCTGGGCCCAAACTGAGGTGTCATGGTGAGCAAAAAGAATGATGGGTTGCAGTGTTACCCCGAGTGATTAATAGTGGTTAGGCAAATTGCAAGCATTCCTCCCATGAAAAGCCCCAGTGAGGGCAAAACCAATCTTGGGTTGCTTGTGTTCCAGTTTAGGGAGGACGTAGCCTGGCCGTTCGGGCTGGACAGCTCCTATTGGAGCAGGGTGAAGACGGATTTGCATATGGCGGGGTCCAAACTGAGTTGGCATGTGGAGAAAATAAAGATGGGCTGGATTGCTACCCCAAGCGATTGCCAGTGGTTAGACAAATTGTAAGCATTCCTCCCAATAACTTCTGTGTGTTTATTGTCCCCTTTAAGTGGAAAGGCTATGCCCAGATGTGGGTCCCGTGCTCCCTGTGCCACTGGAACTAAGCTACACCCGACTGAAGAGTCCCAATCAGGGCAAAACAGGTCTCGGTTTGCTTGTGTTCCCATTCCGGTAGGACCAGGCCTGGAAGTTCGAGCTGGACTGTTCCTATTGGAGCAGGGTCAAGACTGATTTGCATATGGCTGGGTCCAAACTGAGGTGGCATGGTGGGCAAAAGAACGCTCAGTTGGAGTGCTACCATGGGTGATGTCAAGGAATAAGGGAGGGAAAGCAAAATAACCCTGTAGAGTTTGGACAAATGAATCAGAAGAAAAGAAAAGAAAAAAACTCTCGGGATAGATTTGTCTTTTCTTTTTTAGTCAACAATAACACATAAATTATTATTAGAAATATGGATCATTTTTACAGTACATTAGTATAATACTTATATCTAGATACCTTTGTTTGTGATCCCCAAATGATCTGAATTTCTCATATATGTACAAAGCATCCTTCCAAGCAATTTATTATGTAAATGTATAAATCAAACAGGTTCCAAAGTCTTTCATACATGAATCACACTATCCCTGTGTGGCATACATAGTTACATCATGAGACGACCAAATATACATTTTCAAGAAAGGTGTCTCTAGAGATAGTCCACTTTGTCTTGAGCCATCAAGTAAAATTGTTTGTTGAACATCCAACAGGGTTTAAACGGCAATCTGTAAATACATTTTCTTTTTAAGCCTTCAGCGTGGACTTCTCATAGTGTGTGGTCGACACGTTTTGGCCTATTGAATTGTAGTCTCTTCAGGACGGA
Source organism: Calotriton arnoldi (assembly GCA_963921515.1). Taxonomy (NCBI): domain Eukaryota; kingdom Metazoa; phylum Chordata; class Amphibia; order Caudata; family Salamandridae; genus Calotriton; species Calotriton arnoldi. Next base: position 534,046 of record CAWUFW010001738.1, on the reverse strand, counting down.
ACAAGGAGTGTGAGCCCACTGGAGATGCAGAGGGGATTGCTTGTATCCTCGGGCACAATAACCTGAAGTACTGAGCAGTTTTAACGGAGACTGGCTGTGGCAAGACCATTAGGCACAGTCAAACTCTGTGCCCTTATTGTTACATTGGTTGCAGGACTGGTGCAAACCTGATTCCTAAAGACGGGCAGTCGGTAAATAGTCCTCAACGGTAACGCCTGCTCATTGAAATGCATACGAGTGGTTAGACAAATTCCAAGCATTCCTCCGATCACCTTTTGTGTGTTTGTTAGCAAATGAGGCCAGTCAACATTTTCAAAACATTATGAAAAACTCACAACATCATCTTACACTACCATTTAGAATTCCCAGGGAAACAGAGTCTACTTTGGCTCTGGATGCAGACCAAGGGTTGTATGTTAGAATAATGTAGGCAGAAATATTGTCTTATGTTAAAATCAGTCCAAAATATTGTCAAGCTGTGATGTTTAAGACACAATATTTATGTCAGACTTTATTGTGACTTCTATATTTTAGTAACATAATGCAGACCACAATACAACTTAAACCAGCTTTATCGATTAGGACATACAAAAAAATCACAGATAAATCCTTGCTAGACTGCTTGCAAAAATGGGAATAGAGGTATGTGACAACCAAAAGTAGATATGGTCCTTCCTTTCAAACGTGGTTCAGAATTTGCTTTGTCAACTGGTGTAAAAATATCACCTGAAAGGCAACACATGGCTCACCTCTTTTACTATTCAACTATTATAACCGACTCCATTGAGGAAGTGATTGCAAAATATCTACTACACTTTCAGACTTTGACTAATGACATATTTATTTAATTAATTATATTTGAAAAATAGCCAAAGCTCCGAGTCTAAATAGTTCCAAGAATGGGTTCCCGGTGGCAGGGCCCACAAAAAACATATCTGTTCTATTCGATTTGTAAACAGACTTAGAAACAGCCCCAGCATTACTGCTCGAAGTAAAACATCTGGTTTCTTCTTGACTTCTTTTCAACTGACAGGTCAAAGCAGGCGTAAAGAGCAACGCATTTTGCCTATGATTTACAGAAGGTTCTTCTCAATGCTTCAGATCAACATTCGAAATATCAGAGAGGGTTAGGGAGCTGCAGTGAAGGCCATTTTCAATGAGCTATGTAAAGTAAAACTGGAATATCTGGTTTAGGCTGGTTGCCAACCTACGCTGAAATGGATTATCACAGACCCACATCGACCTGGGACACTTGTGTAACATATAGAGGATGAATTCAATGTTTTATTTTGGCTTTTGTAAGTTTTTAAACGAGCCATTTAAAAGTGTTCCTAAATCCTAGAACATTCCCTCAGAAGCTTCATTGATATCAAGTCTTAATATCCATCTATTTTTTTGACTCCTCCTGCAATAGCAACTCTGTGACAGAACCTAAGGTGATTTGAAAGGAGATACACCTCTGTAATATCGCTAATGTAGTCATTGCAAAGAAAGAGATTAGTATTGCACCAAATAGCATTGGATTCTTCTGCTCCCTGGGCCCTTCATGAAGACAACTGGGATTGTCTGAATCTTCAACATTTCTAAAATTCATCTGAGGCTATCTTTTTTTGACGCCATCTCATAAGGTAATCTGTAAAGAGAAATACTGCTACCATTACTGTTGGCCTTATAAATTGTTGTATCTATAATCACATTCTATAATTTTTTAACATTCTTCATTATTCATTAGAGCATTAACTGAATGCATTACGTTTTACTTTTTCTCCAACAGAGTTTTGAGTTAGAGTGATGGTTTTGTATTGATAACTTGAGAGTAATAGTTCCTGCCCCCAAACACAGTATCAAACGTGTGTTCTTCGTTGCACGTGTTCTTTATTGGACAAATCCCTAATAGAGGTATCCACACTTGAAATGAATATTCAAATCTGTTAATTCATTTACTCTACCAAAAATGCAACTCCAGTATCTCTCATCCTTCCCTTATCTCCAAAATATATTCATCAAATCCCTCGTATGTGATATGTTTTGAGTCCACATAGTAAAACGTATTCAGTTCATTTTTCTTTGGCAATATAATGTATGAACAGAAAAAATAGTTTTGCCTTCATGAATGAATGCTTGCTAAGGCCCTCATTTTGAGTGTACTGTTAAAATGCCCCTTATTTCCTTGCCGCAGAATTACTGTAAACTTTGAATACTTTGAAGACTGACATGTGGTAATTGCTGTTTCCTTGCTAAATCTCCCATGTTTTTCCATGAAATTTCACGTGGAGATTTCGGCTGCTTTGAGCAGCTGAAATCCCTGAGCAAACCACAAAGTATTTATCATGTCTATGGTCCCAGTAAATTTGGTTACCAGGACCGTCGAAATGTATGGGCCACTCTAATGAGGACCTTAGGGGCACATGCATCAATGTAAAATTTTGCGAATCCTTAATTGCGAATTTTAACGATTCGCAAATAACGAATCGCAAAAACAGATGCAACAAAAAATTTGCGAAAAAATAAAGAATCGCAAAAAATCGCAAACGCTACTGCGAATCCGAAATTTGCGAATTCGCTAATAGCGGTTTCGCAAATAGCGACTTCGCTATTTGCGAATTCGCAAATAGCGAATTCGCAAATATCGAAGTCGCATTTGTGATGCATCTTGATGACATCAGAACCAGGAAGTGAGCAGCACAAGCCCCATTCCCAGTGCACAGTCAGAGGGAGAGGAGGGAGCTGGCTCTGGGAGCTAACTAGCAGTGGCATTGAGCAATTGGAAAAACCTGGTAACTGCAAGAAAATGGAAAGCACACAAACAGCAGAGGACAGCCAATCAGGCAGGAAGCGGAAAATGAAATTCTCAGAAAAAGAAAGTGACACACTCATTGAGGGAGTTGTCCACAGCCATGATAAGCTGTTTGGGAAACAATCATTGAAAGTGGCAGAGCAGGAAAAAAGGAAAATATGGATCCGGATCCAGAACCGGGTGAATGCCAGTGGGGTGACACACCGCACCATCGATGACCTGAAGAAAAGATGGTACGACATGCGCAGTCGGGCCAAGGAGCGCATAGCTGCCCGTCTGAAGGAAGCAAGGAAGACAGGAGGGGGAACACCGATAGACACTGGGAACACTACCATGGAGGAAATGGTTGAATCCACTATCCAGCCTGAAGCTGTTGTCGGTGTGACACAGCTAGACACGTCAGGAGCAGCAAACACATCTGAAGGTAAGATGACTGCATGTTACCATTGACCTAAATAATAAAGGTAGTACACCACCCCAGTACAGCACAAGTGCACACTCAGAACATCCAGTACACAATGTATCCATGAAGGGAAGTGCATTATGGGAGATGTGGGCAGGTCAAGCATATACAATGTCAAACACACAAATAGGCTAAGAACAACTCAGAACAGTGAACATATTCCAAATTTAATGCCAAAGTAAAAATATGATCACTGTGACATGAAATCCCTACTTAAATTAATGCTGGTTTTGCACTGTTAAATCTCACAGATGCAGAACGTGTAGAAGCTGAGGATAGTGACAACCAGGACATACAGGACATCAGCGCAGTTGAGGATATGGACACACCGGTGTTGCCAACAAATCCATCCAGTGCCCCAAACACACGCAGGGCAACTGTCCCACCACTGGTCACCATGGAGTCTGACGATGAGACAAATGCACCACATGAGTCCAGGCATGGCCCAGCCACATCCATCCCAAATCCACAAACACAGGTCCGCAGAAGTAATGTCAGTGTCCGGCGTAGAAGAGCCAGATCACGCAGAACACAGCAGGAGGAGCAACCAAATGATGTCTGGGGTGGTCTTGAGGGACAGATGCTCCGCATGCAGCGCCTGCAGACCAAGAACACACGTTTAGTGCAGTTACAAATAGGGAAGATGGCAGACAACATTGCAGTACTGTGCGATAGTGTGCAGCAAATGACCAAGGTTATGCAGGAGGGACATGCATCACAGAGAAGAAACCATCGGCAACTAATGCAGCACCTCAAAAGCTATGCCAAATCCAACAATAGGCTGGCCACATCAACTGCACTGCTGGCACGTAGGTCTGTGACCTTGCAAACAGAAATGTGCCATTGGAGCGGGGATGTGGCGAAGGCACTGGACCAGGTAACCAATGCAGTGGAACTGCTGAATGCTACCACAATTGGGGCCAACATGTCCACGCAGGAAGAGGGTAGTGAGGGGGCCTCAAGCTTGAGTAGCATAGCTATGCCAGTTGCCACTGCAGGAAGACGCAACACACGCAGCAGTACCCCTCAGCTTCCAACATGAGGGATGAGGATGCTGTCTCTGACAGGCGTCTGGGTGTTCGTGGGAGAAAGCGCTAGCCTGCTATATACAATTGCATACCGATATGGTGACGTAACCATGGATGTGATCGGACCTTTTGACTGATTGACAAGTCATTATTTATTTTTAATACACTTATGTCCATTACTTAAAAATCCTGTGCCACTGGCCACATTGAAAGTGTGCTCCGACACTCATGCAATATTTCCTTTGAATAAACCGTTCTGTGATTGTAATATACACTGTTTGTGTCATCATTACTCACCTCAGAAATAGTTTTGTGTGATGTCCAATCTTCTCCTGCGCCCTTCTGCTGCGCTTGCCCCTTGTGCTGCACGGCGCTGTGGCACTTGCTGGTCCTCATCCTCGGAGTCACTGTCAGACACCTCGATCTCCATTCCACCCCTCGTTGCTATATTGTGCAGCATGGCACATGCAGCTACTAGCTTGCAGCATTGTTCAGGGTTGTATTGGAGTGCTCCACCAGTCTTATGGAGGCATCTGAATCGGCTCTTCAGCAGCCCAAATGTGCGCACTATGATGTTCCTTGTTGATATATGTGCAGCATTGTACCTCTGTTGGTTGGCAGTTGTGGGATTGAGGTAAGGCGTCAGAAGGAAATTACGCAAGGCGTATGCGCTGTCACCTGCATGTGGGTAAGCAAAGGGTCAGTGGCAGTTTGACATTGGCATACGTACAATGACTGTGAGTATCACCTACACATATTTACCAAGCAGATGTGCCTCTCCAAATTCTCCCCTGACCAGACGGGTGTGAATGCCACTTTGCCTGAAAATATATGAATCATGTGCACTCCCAGGAAATTGAGCCACTATATCAGTGATTATGTATTTGGCATTGCACACAACCTGAATATTAAGGGAGTGATAGCATTTTCTATTTCTGTATATGTATTCCTGTGCTGTAGGGGGACATATTGCCACATGTGTGCAATCGATGCAACCTATAACATGTGGGAAGCGAGCTATCTGGTAAAACTCCTGTTTTGTTTTCGCAAGGTCATGCGCGGTGGTGGGGAAATTGATGTGTGAGCCGATCCTGGCCATCATGGCATCAAGGAATGCTTTGAATATTCTTGAAAGTGCGCTTTGCGACACACCTCCAGCTACTGCAATGACCCCCTGGAAGCTGCCTGACGCCAGTAGGTGTAGGCAACATAGGACCTGCACATGCGTTGGGATAGCATTGGTCCTACGTGTCTGTCGTTGCAGTATGGGATCCAATTCATTGATCAGGTTATGGATCATTGCTGCATTGAGCCTATACTTATCGTATATCTCATCCTCTTGCTGTCCTAGCAAAGTTATGCGGACTCTGAAGATGCGCTCATTAATTCGCCTCCGTCTGTGTCCAGCAGCCAGCAGCCTCATCCTCCTCGCCATCAGGTACATCCCTGCCATTGTGAGATGTGGTAGCTAATTCTGGGTGTGTTTCAATGGGTTTAAGTAGAATTTCAGCTGTATCTGATTTGCACTCATGATTACCACCTGGTTGTGATCCTTCTTATTTTGCACTCGCAAAATTGCGAATTTCAGGTAATTCGCAATTTGCGATTTTTCATGCATCTATTTTGCGATTCCTTATTTGCGAATCGCTATTTGGGGCGCAAATAGCGATTCGCTAATACTATTCGCAGAATGTTTTGCGATTCTTTAAATTAGCGAATTGTTGAGTTTTCGCTATTTTGCAGTTGATGCATTGCGAAACGGTATTTTGCGGTCGCAAACGCCATAATTTAGCGATTCGCTAATTTTGCGATTTTTTTTTAGGCTTGATGCATGTGCCCCTAAGTCTCCAATCATATAAGCAAAACAACGAACAGATTGGTTAGATTTGCCCACCTTACACTAAAGAATCACTTGTATTGATCATATAAGACACCTATCGTTTCGTGCTTCGTTTATTTCAATGATGCATCAAATCTTTTTAATGCAAACTCTACACCTAATTAACTTTTACAATTCTCCTCTGCACTACCATCTTCCTTCAGCCCTACAGTTCTTCTCTTGCAATTTCCCTAATCATAAAACTTTAGGTAATTGTTACTTTCTATCACATTTTACTTCAGATTTAGCCTCATTTTTCCTAGATGTTTGTGTGTATTTCTTTGCTTTTGCAAAAACCCATTCAAAGCCTGCTTCTGTTGAAATACTTTGTACTTCTTAAAAGTTCATCTTTTATACTTAAGTCTACCACACCCTATACATATTGTGCATTTCTTCTCCTCTGCCGTTTAACTATCATACATAAAGGCTTGGTGCACTAATAATGTGTGTTCTCTCTCTTTCCCCATGAGTCTTCTTCTTCATACAGATACTGCTTCCCTCTGCAAAATATTTGAACTCCTACCATCTTTTAAACGTAGCTTTCATAAAAACTCCAGTAGCATTACCCGTTTATGGCCTTCATAATATTTGATATATTACCACATCATTTAAACTTAGCTTTCATAAAAACTTAAGTAGCATTTCCTGTTTATGGCCTTGATCAGCGGCTGTTCATAAAATAAACAGCACAACATGGTGATCACTCAATATCATGTGCAGATGAACTTAATAAATGTGGCTTATCAGGGCTGCAATGCAGACCCTTGCACCCCCCTGCGGCGAGGTGGGACCCCATTCCTTTGAGGGGCACCCATCCCTTCAACGAGGGACTATTCAGTTCAAGATCAATGAATATCTGTGAGATATGGGAAATTCGGGACCTCCTCTTCACATTCTGCAGGGGGGCCATCATTTTGTGTTATGCCACTGTGATTTTTTCATTAATACCAAGTGCAAGTGTTTTACGAAGTGAAATTACATGTGAAATCTGGAATGCCCATTTAGTCCCTGCCCCTGCTCCAAGCAGGAAGTAAATTTGAGCGGGTTTTGACATGGTATTTGCAGTCCATACGTTATTTCCCATTCCAGAGGAAATAACATTTAACCTCTGGCTTTAGGGGTGGCAGTGCTGCTGGAATCAGAGTTTCCAGCCCACAGGGCCCCCAGGCCCCCACATCTGTATCCGGTCACCTTGGAATGAGGACATTAGTCAGGAGCTATAAGACTAGAGTCAGGGCCGTACTGGCCATAGCGAGCACCGGGCGTTTCCCCGGTGGGCCGCTAGGGTGGGGGCCGATTTTACGCCCCTGGGGTCCGTTTTTGTTACCTGGGGTCGGCAATATCGACCCCCTGTAACAAAATCGGCCGAAACCGGCCCTTCCAAACAGCTCGGCAGCAGCCCCCCTAACCCCAGGGGGGCCGGCCGAGCAGTTTGCCAGGGCCGGTTTCGGTTCCCAGTCTGGCCCTGACTAGAGTAGACTTCTCCAATGAGTAGCCACTGGTAGCTCTCCAGGGGCCGTATTACGGAAGTACCCTGGGGGTGCAACGGGTGTTTGCGCCCATTCTACATGCCCCCGGGACACTTTAACATTACAGAAGGGGCCACAGATGCTTGTGCGTCCCCTTCTGTAATACTGATAGCGCTGGTGCACGTAAAGTGCCAGCGCTATCATCAGAGGGTGTTCCCTCTTTTGCATGGGGGTGTGGCCACATAAAAATGAGGGAATGCCTTTGCCTCTGCACCCGCACCATATTATAGACGCAGGTGCAGAGGCAAATAAGCTGTCAGGGGGCTCACTGAAAGTGCGCCACCTAAAAAGTGGCGCACAGTCTCTGTGACCACTGATAGCAGCCCTCTGGACGGGGGAAAGGGGATCCTATGGACCCCCCAGACATCCCCCTGCAGGTGGGTTCAGTCACTCACTGCACCCGCCTGTAAGGGGATCTCTATTCCCCTTTAAAAGTGCAAGTGACGGGCTTTCTGCACGGTGAAACATGGAGCATCTGCTTCCATTTTTCACGTGAATGCTCTGCCCCCAGGGCAGCACAAGTTCGCGGCTGCCCTGGGGGCAGCGCATTCTATGTAATAGAGCGCACTTTCCCTGTTTGTGCCCGGCACACCTGTTTCAGGTATGCCTGGTGCAAACAGGGAAAGTGCGCCCTATTAATAATAGGGCCCCAGCTGTCTGAAAGCAGCTCTCCTCTGTGCAGTCCAGCCTACCAAAATAGGAGCTTTTGCTTGGTTGGATTAATATATTCATACCAAAATTGAAAAGTGCGTATTCAAGAGGAAAATGTGTGCATTTAGAACTTTTAGGATGATGTTTGTAGAAAATGATTGAATTTCTAAAATATAATTAAATCTTTTATATGAGTGATAGCTCTTGTGGTGTTGGGAGACATGTACTAATATTATTACCTTGGTGCCATGAGCATTGCAGCTATGTATTACCTACGTAAATGCATTCCAAATTGGCAAACCCTTTTTAGGTTTCGCCTGCGCAGCACTTGCGATGTGCTTGCAAAATCTCTCGTAATAAAACAAAACTAGCTTTTGGGTGCCACAGATGAGGTTTTTTTGCACTTCAATCTTACCCATTCCAGACACAGCCACTGAATTTATTTCTGGGCCTCGCTGAATGTGTTGGGACACCATAAAGCTTTGTTTGTTCCAAAGTGCAAATGATTTGTCACTCTAAGCTTTAATTCACACCAGTTGTAGCTGCTCGATTGCTCAATCACACGATGGGGGAGAGGATGTGGCCTAACGGCCAGAGTTGCTGACTTTGGAACTGGGGAATCAGGTTTGAGTCTCGGGCTCGGCTCAACTTCCTGTGATTCAGGGCAACTCATTCAATCTCCCCTTGCCTACAAAAAATGAATGTGTCCTTGTATCATGTAACTGGTACTCAAGTAAAGTGCTCCAATAACTTTGGGTCAAGTTTGTGCTATATAAAACTGGTGCTTATATACACAGTATTTAGAGCCCTCTCAAACATACATATAAAACAAAGACTCACAGTCACTCTGTATCTAAATGACACAAATGGGTCCAACATCTTGAAAATATAACCTCCCATTTGATTGTGGAGAATGAGATGGAAAACAACTCACCTTCTAACGCAACTTTTTGCATCTTGCCATTTCCAACAATCCTTTTATCATTCTAGTAGATCTCTCGACTTCTCCATTACTGCTAGGATTATGGAGAGAGGTAAATCTGTGTTCAATTCCATTACGCAAAAGAAAACGTTTCATAGCCTCACTCCTGAACTGTACCCCATTATCTGTTACAACTCTTTTAGGGAGTACCTCTCTCTGAAAGATTTCATTCAAAATGTCACGACAGACTCCGCATTCGCACAGTTCACAAATTCGACCTCCGGCCATTTAGAAAAGTGCTCCACAGCTACTAACACATGCCACGTTCACCCATATTGCTCACTCACTGGGCCCATTATGTCACTTCTGACAGTTTTCCATGTCATGTCAGGACAAGGTACAGGATGTAGTCATGGTTTCATCAACACTTGTGACGTATCTGCTCCTTCACACAAATCACACTCTCTAACAATTCTTTGCACTTCTACATCTATCACAGGACACCGATAACTCCCTTTAACTTTCTTCTTTTTCTTCACTATACCTAAGTATATATACTTCATGGCACAATTTGACAATGGAACTCCTCAGACCTTTGGGCAGAACAATCCTTACACCTCTCAAAACATTTTTGTTCATCACAGTCAACTCATTACGTACTTTCCAAAAGTTCTTACACTCCTCCTTCAAAGAATTTTTTTCTGGCCAACCTTCCATCACAAATTTCTTTACATCCACTAAGACCAAATCATCCTCACAAGCCTTCCTCCATTCTTCTTTGGTAATGGCATTCATTTTCTCATCACATGCCCATGCCACATTCAGATCTTCACAACTTCCCTTGTAAATTTCTTCCAATGGTAATGGCAGCCTGCTCAAACAGTCAGCCACCTTGTTCTTAACACCTGGAAGATAATGCAATGTATACCAATAGTCCTATAATCTTACTGACATCCTTGCTTTCTGGGAGTAGCATTTAGCAACCGTGGCGGAGTCAGAACTTTCATTAAAGGTTTGTGGTCACACCTTATTTCGACCTCATACCCCTAGACAAAGTTCCTAAAGTGTTTCAAACATTATACAATTGCCAGAGTTTTCATCTTAATTACGAAGTATTGTTCTTCAGAAGGCGATAATGCTCTCGAAGCAAATGCTACCATGCACACATTACTTTTGACATTTCTCTGGCTGAACACCGCACCTATGCCTCTGATAATGGCATCTGTAGTCAAGATACACATTAGTTTTGAGTCAAATACATGTAAATTTGTCGCCATACAAATGCTCTTTCTTATGCATTCAAAATTATATTGCAAGTCTCTTGATCAATTAAATTTCACTTTGTTTTTCAACAATTGGCGCAAGCTGTATCTCTTCTCTGAGAAGAAACTTTACATAAAACTCAGCCAACCTACGAAATTACATTAGCTCGTCTTTATTAGTGAGAGTGGGGGCTACCCTGACAGCACGTAAAAGTTCATCCTTTGGTTTTATTCCTTCAACCGTAACCTCATGACCCAGATAATTTAATGTTTTTACTTTGAATTTACATTTTGAGAGCTCTGCTCTCAACCCATTATCTTGCAAAATCTGCAAAACCTTGTTCACCCTGATATCATATTGTTCCTCATTCTTTCCCATGATCAAGATATCATCCTCGAAAAAGATAGTGCCATTTTTTTTCCTTGAATAGCTTATGCATTAGTTTCTGAAACACGGCTGCCGCCGAAGCTAGAGTGAATGGCATACACACATAACGGAAACATCCTGATGGTGTCGTAAAACCTGTTAAATGTTTGCTATCCTTGTGCAGCCTAATTCAGTGGTACGTCAAAGACAAGTCCATCAACTTAAACCACTTCATTGCTTTAGTATATGCCAGTATCTCATTTATTTTGGGTAAGGGAAACCTTTCTACAACTATATTGTTGATCAAATTCTTCAAGTCTATGCATAAGCAGATCTTCCCACTAGCACGCCTCGCGACAACTATCGCGATCCACTCAGCAGCGTCTTCTTGTTCAATTATCCTCTCCCTCAGCAGCCATCCACAGTTTGTATGGGGTAGGTATTAGCAAAGCCCCATACACCTGCCCCGTATATTACGTTAGCGGTGCATTTAACCTTGTAAATTTGAATGAGCTCCCCTGGCGGCTTCCTTCCTAATTTTCTTGAGAAAGATGCCAGGGCGGCTGTTGTCTTAACAAGTGCCAATTGTTTTGCAAGAATGGCTTGAGCCCACGAGTCTCCTTGATTAAATAAAATACTGAGGTAAGAAAAACTCTTAGTCTGTTCTAGTTTTTGCCTGTCCACAAACATGCTTTTCATCCTCTGAGGTCCATGTCCACCGCTCATTGTATAGGTCTTAGAAATATTAATCTTAAGACCAAGATCCTCCATAAACACGTTAAAACTATCTAAAACCCTCTGGAGGCCTAATTGAGTTCTTGACATTAATACTGCGTCATCCGCGTAAAGGAGAGCAGGTATGGGGCATGCATTCACAGAGGGAAAATCTTGATTGTTTCTAAGGAGTGCTGGGGACAATCCATTAATATATAAGTTAAAAAGGAAAGGGGCTAGCACACAGCCTTGCCGAACCCCCCTTTAAATGGGAAAGGCAGATGTGTGCTCGCCACCCAAACCAAAGCGCACTCTCACCATTGCATCGCCATACAAGCATCTTAAAAAAGGATAATATGAAGATCAACCCCAAGAACCCCAAGAGCCTCCCACAGTCTATCATGTTTTACAGAATCAAAAGTTAATCTCCTGTAACCTACCATTGAAGTGGGTCCCCCTGTGAAACTCTCAGGAGCGACATCTGATGGACAGAAAGAATTACCCAACACACCAGCTCATTTTTCATCCCACACTCTCTTATCCACAATGGTGTTTGGAGACCCAGAATCCACAACTATGAGTATCTCCACCCCACCTAACTTTACATTACAGACTGGCTTATTCCTGGACTGTTTGGAAAGGAGATTCACACTCCCATTTTCCCGGGCCTCCATAACTCCAAGTACACACTCATTCTTATTACGAGAACATTCTTCGGTAGACCTGTCCGGCTGAGAATCTGATTAAGAATCAACTTTAACAACAACTACTTTTCTGTTAAATTTACGCTTCCTACAGACCATAGCGAAGTGCCCAATAGTACCACACTCTCCACATGTTTGACAGCGAACTGGGCACTTGCACTTCCTACTATAGGCTAAGTGGTCCTTACTACCACACCTATTCCACGTCTTATGCTGCTGTTTAGAAGATTTTTTTTTATTCTCATCCTGACCTCGAGTCTCTTTTTATTCCTTTTGTTTGACCCTGCAAACAACTTCCTTCTGCTGTTCCTTAGAATTCACCTCAGCTGCTTTGGCGCATGTATTTGAGATTTCTGCCTTTTTAACTACTGAAAATACTTCACTGAGTGAAGTTTCTCCATGAATCCGTAGTCTCTCTTGAACATGCGTGCCATTGTTGCATGTCTGTCTTATTTTCTTGTCTTACTCTGGCAGAGGGATCACTCAAATGAGTGCTGCATATCTTGCATGGTGTCAGATCTGGGAAGCACGAGCTCCCCCTGGTTCAGATATTTAGTTTTATTCCAGAATTGTGGAACGAAGTATTTAGGTATGTGCTCTGCATTCCACAGTGCAAAGAAACAGCCAAAATTACTTAAAATAAATTCTGTATTTTCATGTGTTTAATGTTTTTTTTGTTCTAAACATGGCTCTTATTTTCACAAATTATTTTATACAGCTTTTTTCTGAATGGTTGTCTGATTAATACCCTTTTATATTTGTGTTAATTTTTCGTGTGCACTTTTTTAATTCTAAATTTGTGGTTATTTTAAATGTCTGTTGTTTCTTTGGTCCGTTCTCCACCCCTGTCCTCCTTCATGTTGCTTGCCCCCTTCACCCGCTGCTCTGTTTTTAGAAATTTTGGAGAGCAACGCAGGCTGCTGTACAACATAGCTCAATGGAAAAATAGTGCTATGACGCGGTCAACACTGGCCACATCAAAGCGCTTTTTAATTTTTTTTTTTGCCATATTGCACAGCAGCATGTGCTGCTGTGGAACTTGTGTAAAAACATCGACAAAGCCAATAGATCTCACGTAGGCGAAACCTATTGGCTTTGCCAATGCTTGTTTACATTGCTGTTAGCAACCCTGCCTACTACACTGAGGTGATCATTGCTGGTAATCTTGCATAGGTGGCCATTAACATCATCTTGTCTGATGTGGTCACTGTTACAATACTAGTAATATTTGTAGCTCGAGATAATTTTCATCGAACATACATAGCTCTTGTTACAGGAAAGGCTGGAGACCCTTGAACTAGAAGTGATGTAACACATTCACGCACCAGGTCCTAGTAATCATACCTCACACAAGAGTTTCGAGTTTCAAAGGAATCATGGGACTGAAGTGGGGATTGTATTTAGTCTTAAGTAAAAGGTCCATGCAGCTTTTCTCAGAGAACCACCCCACTTCTCCTGTAATGACAAACAGAGATCTACGGACGCTTGATGTGCCACTTGCAAATTACTCTGTTGATTAGCAGAGAGTTTCTGTTTGGGTTGAAGGAGCTAATTGCAATGCCGCTGCTCGAGAGGCGTCATCCAAACTCCGGGAGCGCCCACAGTGGTCTCCTGAATCTATTCAGGCATTTCACGGCTACCAAAACACAGGTGCTTAATTATACCCGCGCTACAATAACAGTTGGTAGACAAACATTTGCAGTGCGTGCAATTATTTCTCTTTAACCACAGCATACATTAGCGCCACTTCAAACTACAACAGCAGCTTAGCTGTAAAGGCGTTATTTCACGACTTGAAATGTTGTGTACATCACACTGCACTTCACGTTGCCTCTGCGTGGAAGGCAAACTCGGTGACAATTAGCAGGATTCATGCGTTTATATTTCTCCATAATGTGAATAATATGTCTAAATGGGAGAGCACAGGAAAGCACAGCATGCGGTGCAGCTCAGTTTAAAAGGCACATTCATTTTAAAGATAAGAAAGGCCAACGCATCATTCATGGGAATCTACAATGTGCATACCATAAATTTCCAAAAGATTTGGGCCTAATTATTACAATGTAAATACTCTCTCCTGCTCTTGCTCTCTTACCACCAAGAGCCCCTCCCTTACCTTTTGCCTCTCATAGTTCCGGATTTTTTGTCAGCGAGTTATATGATAATCCCCTTTTCTTGGCCTGTCTGTCTGCCACAGCCATAGGCCAGTCCCCTTCTCAGTGGCCTTCCACAGGCCTCCAACTAGGTTTTTGCCTCACATACACAGGCCTCTCTCTCTCCTCCTGTTTTTAAAATGCCTCTGTTTTGTCCTAAGATTCTCACAAGAACAGGTCTCTCTCCTGTGTCATGCAGTATGTTACACGAGCAAGCTGACTTTAGGGCCCAGGATTTCTAATTCCAAGGCCAACAAACAGTACCCCGGACCATATATTCTGTCCCAATTGAACAGTTTCAACTGAGTTTCCACTTGTTGCCCCACTCCTGCAAAATGAGAAGGAAGTCAATTTCCAGAGGAATATTAATGTGCAACTGCAATCTCAAAGATATATTGGAAGGTATAGCTCCACTACATTGGGGGCTTAACATCAGGAGTCATTACATTACAGGCACTACACCGGGAGCCCCTACATCGCAGTTCTTTGTAAGTAACAATTTACAAAATGAAATATGTTTTTAAATGTATAAATTATACATATATATTTTTTTTCATAAAGTAAAAGTGAAATCACTGTTACCTTTGATTATAACTTGTTGTTAGCATGCGTTTTTAAAAAAAATTGTTAAAGTACAGTTATCGTTACAAATTAAAATGAAAAACTTCTACAATTTTCAAGTAATGGTTAGGACCAGAATAAATAGCTCGAACACCAGCAATGCAAACCATAATTGCATTGCTAGCTGTGCTTTGAAGAAAACAGTTTTTTCCTAGCTAATTACCCCAAAATAGATATGTAATATAACAAATGCATAACGGGTAACGTATATTATGGTCTAGCATTTTCATCTCACGGATCTGGTCTCAGAGTTTAGGATTCAGCCTCATGGTTATAATGTCACTGGAACTCCTTGATGCCAATATTGGACCTATAAATCCTCTTTCTCTCACTTGCTCTCTCCATGCATAGATGTTGCCCAATGACACAGGTTAGAGCAATTGTACTAATAAAGATACATCCAGACATTTATTGCTACAGTGCACAGGTCGAATTCCAGCTTATAAGCAAACTTGGTACTGAGAAAAATACTGTTTAGTGTCTCACAGATTGCATGTTACAATTACTTTCTCATAGAAACAACTCTCCAAATATTCAAGAGCCTCTTAAATGTGACTTTACCATTCTGCACAAATATAATCCTTTGCAAACTGATTCTTATTAAATACCACTTTTAAAACAAACATATTTGATAAAATGTCATGGCATAAACCGTATATGCTGATGTGCATAGTGTAAGATGCTCTTTGTTGCCATTGTTAATTGAGGCAAGGGGCATCATGACCCACTCAAGGCTTCGCCTCTCTGGAGCTATGTCCCCTCCTCACACTCAACAGTGGTAATAAATAGAATATTGCACTCTGCACATCTGCAAGCGTATGTAAAATAATATCAAATATTACTACTCTTTACATAGGGTTCAGCTGTACTTTCCATTGGAAAGACATTTTTTCATTTGCCTATAAACTTAGACCCCATGCATGTATCTGCAGGAAATTTGGCAATCACTTGGTGTAAGCAGCTAAGATCCAGCATGCCAATTTCTGTGCAGATCCATGCAGGGAAAAAAGTTAAAGGCGGGATATGTTTTCCCATTTTAGCACCGATAGGAAATTTTGCTTGCACATAAAAACCAATCCTGCTGAACAGATTTACACCAACTTGGCATAAAAGTAGAACTTTACTCAGAAAGTGTGGTTTCATTGGTTTGGTGTAAATCCATTCAGGAGCTTTTGAGATATAAGCTTTTAAAAAAGTGGTCGGGTGGGCTTGAAAGAGTGAACACTTTTGTATATGCCTCTGATTTAAAACTGGACTCAGTGAGTCGTGATTCCTGAGAATAACATTTGAATTTTTTGGCAAATGTGATTGTGTCCTGGGGGCAAGCCAGAGGTGTTGAATACTCAAGAAACACACCAGGAAAAAACTGAAAAAATAGCACATGACGTGTGAGTCAAAATATGATCACCTGAGCTGCAGTTTTAAGTAGTGGATTTGACTTCCATTTCGTGAAAAAAAATGACAATTCACACATAAAGGGGTGTGATGCAAAGAAACAGAGAAAAAGAGAGGCAAACAAAAAATGACACGTTGAAAATAGAGGGGAGAAGCAATGGCCTGGTACAGCAGAAGTAGGGGGCCTGCAGAAGTTTGGACACAGAGTGGCCGCAGACAAGGTTGTGCAGCCAAACACAGCTGTGCATGGGCAAAGGTCGCGCACAGCGGGGTAAGATTCTTTACCAAGGATGTGTGTCAGCAGGAGAAAGAAGGGTGGTTGCAGTTCGGAGATGTGGGAGACAGAAAGTGTGATGAAGTGCCAGTTAGGATTGATAGTGGTGGAGATTGTTCATCTGATGTTGAAATTGAAGTGGCAATTCCTTCCTTCCTTTGAGAAATTGGTCAATCTAGTCGCAGCAAAAGAGTGCTATCTCCTCCCATTAGATTTAAGGATTATGTCACATATTGAATCGTAGCAGAAGAGTGTTATCTGCACGCTGTGGTTTAGAGGATTATTTCACCTTTCACCTTTTTAGAATTTGGTTCACAAAGATGTGTTTTGTTTATCTTTTGTTCTGTTTGATCAAAGGGGGATGGTGTCATATGTCAGTTCCTTATTCAGTGTTTTAGCTTTAACATTGCGTAGGTGCTAGTACTTACTAGAATGAAGAATGTCTAAAAGGAATATGATTTAGTTCTAGAATGTAAACTGATGCAGTCACTTGTTGGGCTGTTAAGCAGGTAAGCAGTCGTGGTCCCGTATATGAATAAACTTCTTCATTTGGAAACTTCTTGGTGTGAAGACTTTATTTAAGTCCCCTACCATACAACACCTACCAAATATTTGGGGTACCAGCCGCCACTATCTATCTATCTATCTATCTATCTATCTATCTATCTATCTATCTATCTATCTATCTGTTATGTTATTGATTACTTGTAGAGCGCACGATCACCGGGTAGGTCTCTTGGCGCTAGGTAATGAAAGAGACGAGGATCCCTACTATTTGTAAGCTTGTGTGAACAACCACGTCTTTAGAAGTTGCCTAAATTTGGTGTAGACGGATGCCTGCCTCATTTTCAATGGAAGGGTGTTCCAGATGCGAGGGGCTGCGATAGAGAACCTACGTCCTCCAATCCTGAGTTTCTTGTAAGTAGGGGTGACCAAGAAGTGAAGGTGGCTTGACCGTAGTTATCTCGTTGGACAGTATATTACGATGCGAGCTTGCACAAAACCTGGGCATCTCAAATGCAGCGCCTTGAACACAGTGCAGCATTCCTTAAATCTGCATCTCTGTGCCACCGGAAGCCAGTGGAGGTCCCTAGTCACCTGCGTGATAGAACCCCCTCTTGAAAGCTGAACTATCATCCTGGCAGCCTGGTTTTGAATTAGCTGAAGCTTGCGCAGGAGGGATTTCGGGAGATCCAGGTAGAGGGAGTTAGCGTAGTCCAATCGGGACATAACCAGTGCCAAGATAACTTGGATCAAGGCCTCTCTCGTCAGGAATTTCTTAATCTTTTTTATCCGCCAACGTTGTAAGAAACACGCTGAGGTCACTGCACTGACCTGCTGTTTACAAGATAGATCCTCGTCAATGATCACACCCAGGCTTTTTACTGCCCTTTTCGGAGTTGGAGGGGATCCCATCTCACTAGGCCACCACCCCGGATTCCAACCTACCGTTCTACTCTTAGTGAGGACTATCTCAGTTTTGTCTGAGTAAAGTTTCAGTTGGTTATCATTCATCCATCCACTAATGAATAGCATGGTGTTTTGTAAGTGCAATCTAGCTGCATCGCTATCGTTGATTGCAAATAACAGTTGCATATCGTCCGCGTCGTTGAATATATTTACTTCCATCATCTTGAGGGATCTGACCAACGGTTGGATGTAGATGTTGAATAAGTGGGGGGAGAGAGAGAACCCCTGGGGCACACCACAGCTCACCTTAACCTCTTTTGAGGAATAAGGAGCGAGTCGCACTGATTGGAATCTATCCTTCAAGAACGATGTCATCCAGTTCAATGCTTCGCCCCTTAACCCCGCAGCCCAGGCACGGTCAACCAACAGAGCATGGTCCACCGTGTCAAAGGCCGCTGACAGGTCAAGCAGCACCAATGCCTGGGTGTTCCCCTTATCCACTTCTCTTCGCAATTCGTCCAGCACTGATGTAATCACTGCTTCAGGGGAATGGGCTGGTTGAAACCCTGCTTGACACTGGTCCCGAAACTCTGACTTCTCTAAGAAGTCGCAGAGATGGTGAGCCATGTGGGCTTCCAAGATCTTAGCTAAATACGGGAGACGGGACACTGGGCGAAAGTTCTTCAAGTCTGAGGGGTCTGCTCCCACTTTCTTCAGGAGGGGTACGATGATTGCCTTTTTAAAGGATTTAGGTACCCGACCCGAACTGATAGAATAGTTAAGAAATTGTAAGAGACTGTCTCCAACATAGGTTGCCACCTCTCTAAGGACTCTCGGGGGACAGATGTCGTTAGGCGAACCCGATTTAACCTTCGTCATAATCTATCTATCTATCTAATGGTTCAGGCTTAAACAATTTTTTTTATGCATGTCATGTGACACGAGGTAGGGCATAACTAGTAATTTTCAGTGGTTTTGAACATTTGAACGAATGCCATAACACTGTTTTAAATTGTGTTTTTCAGTAAATTTCTATAGTTTTTTTATATTTATTTATTTATTTGAGTTTTATATAGAGCTGGCTAGACCCGGAGGTATCAGAGCGCTTTACATAGGGTTCCACAAAGTTACAAAATTACATCAGTTGCCAGTTACATCAGTTACTAGAAAAACATTTCAAGAGCGTAAAGACGAGATAAATGGAGCTTAGAATAAATCACTTTATTCCCTCCAGGCCTAGCCCTCCACCCCAAATTCACTGTGGGCAGGCAACCTTGTCCGCTGCCGCTTCCTGTGTCCAAACCTCTGCAGGCCCCCTACTTCTGCCTGGGTATAATTAAGCACAAGGTAAAAGGTGCACTAATTTCGAGACAATTGTACATTTTTATTCTGTCTGTAAATCACACAAACCGAGAACCAAAATGAACCTGGTTGATGTTGATGAGGACAACCTATGTGAAAGCGTTAACAATGTATTGCTTACAGTGGATGTCAACATTGTGGAGGGTCAAAGGAAAAGATGTAGAGATCCCATTTGTGAGGTAACTGTTGGTAAAATTAACTTAGGTGTTATGGCAGATTCAGGCTCACTCATTACCATTCTTTCAGATAAAACTTTTGTTAGGTTGTGGTCAAGGAAAATATTGATTCCAGCGGATGTCAATCCAGCGGCATTTGGGAACTTTGATATTCTTATGAAGGGGTATTTTAATGATGTTGTATTCAAAGGTAGAAGCATTTTTACAAAAGTGTATGTAGCTGAGAATGGAAGTAATATTTGCTGTGGTAGGATCAAGCAGATTTAGGGATCATCGTTAAACCAGGTTTTAGTGAACCCGTTATTTTAGGCGATCTACCAGTATCATCTGTAACACAGGTAAATGTCAGATTTGAAGTGATAACACTTGATACTCTATTAAGAAAATATTCCTCGGTATTAAGTGAGAGAGTAGGTGTTATTAAAGGGTTCAAACATTCTATAAAACTGAAGATTAATGCATCACCTGTATTGCAGAAAGTCAGACCTGTATCTTTGTCTAAATGTAAAGAATTAAAGGAGTTATTAGATAATATGTGTTCCCAATGTATTACTACTCCTTTAGAGTCATTTGAATGGGTTTCCGCTCCTGTAATTGCTCGTAAGAAAACTGGTGAGATCCGTTTATGTACGGATTTGAGGGTCTTGAACTGTAATATTTTAGTTGACTGTCACCCACTCCTGAAAAATTCATGATATGCTTGTAAAATTTGGCTCTAGTAAAAAAAAGTCTAGTATAGATCTACGGTCCGCCTACCACCAGATAACACTTAGCAAAAATTCTCAACATTTGACAATGTTTATTACCCCCTTTGGTACTTATATGTACAAACGGTTACCGTTTGGGTTTGCATCTGCTGCAAGCGTTTTCCAAAGGTTAATGGATCACGTCTTTGATGGACTTGAAGATATTCAGACATCTCAAGACAACATATTTGTACATTCTGATGATGTTCCTCACCATTTGGAATTGTTGGATGTTGTCATGACAAAGCTGGAGAAATATGGTATGACAGTTAATCGAGAGAAATGTATGTTCACGGAAAGAAATGTGGATTATCTAGGGCGTAACTTGTCATCTGATGAATTTAAACCTAAGGGTAGCCTTTTGAAAGTCATTAGTGCAGCACCTATTTCTGAGGATAAAGATACTCTACGAGCATTCTTAGGTCTTAGCGAATATTACACTAGATTTGTACCAGAATATGCATTGACAGTGAAACCTTTAATTAGTTTTTTTTTTTTAAATTGAAATTTGTATGGTCTAATGAAGCTCAATTGGCTTTTGATAGTGTCAAGGACTTAATTATTAACGCATCTGCCATTAGGCCTTTCATTCAAGGAGCAAAGAGCGTTATCACTGTTGACGCCAGCGCAAAGGGTTTGGGTGCTGTACTTAGCCAGTTTGTAAAGGGTGAAGAGAGAACAATTGTATTTGCCTCTAGGATGTTGAATGTAGCTGAACAGAAGTACAGCACAATTGAGAGGAAGACCCTTGAATGTTCATGGGGATGGGGAACGGAAAAGTTCAGGATGTACATTTGGGGAACAAAGTTTGATTTGCTCACTGACCACAAACCTCTCATTTATATGTTGGGTAGCAGTTGTTCTAATAAAGCCTCTTCTCAGTTGATCAGGTTACTGTCAAGGCTACAGGAATTCAACGTTGACATTTTTTATGTTCCTGGTGGCAGAAATGTCAGGGCAGACTGTTTGTCTCGCCTACCTGTGAAGGATGAGGAAAAGGACAGGGAAAAGTAGACGTCAAATAAGTAGACTTCAAATAACGTCTCTGTATGATAAGTAAATCCAGGCCATGTGCAAGCTCTGTTTAACTAGTAAATCCAATTAAGGTATCCACAGGGTGTCGGTGGGTCCAGTACTCCCAATTGCTCATTGCCAAATGAATGTTGTATGGTAGGGGACTTAAATAAAGCCTTCATGCCAAGAAGTTTCCAAATGAAGAAGTTTATTCACATATGGGACCCACAACTGCTTCCCTGCTTAAGAGCCCATCAAGTGACTGCATCAGCTTACGTTCTAGAACTAAATCATATTCCTTTTAGACATTCTACATTCTAGTAAGTACTAGCACCTGCGCAATGTTAAAGCTAAAACCCTTAATAAGAAACTTACATACTACAATGGGCAACCAACCACTGACCAGTATGCCTTTAAGGTCAAACGCCAAAGCTGCCAGTCATGGCTCGTTATAAAAAGTGTTTATTACGTACCATGACTGAGAGCTCTGGTGTTGAAGCTGAAGGCAGTGTGAGTTACAGTGCTTGTCAGTGGGAAATACATAAAAAAAAAAAATGTACTTACCCACTCTGCTGGCTTGCCTCCTCCAGTCCTCTGCTTCAGTATATAGGCTCAGGTCTGAACTTAAAGCAATTAAATTCTCTGCACCAAGTCAGATGCTGCTCTCATGCTGCTAATAATGTTCAGCAGAACAAGAGCAGCGTCAGGATTGGCTGGAGCAGGCTGCCTATACACTCCTGCTGGCCCTGAGTGCCTGGGCCTGCTCTCCACCCAGTTGTCTGAGGCAGCTGGGTGGGGAGGCTTACACTGCACACGTCAAGACAGCAGGTCAAAGTGACATGTGCAGTGTAAACTGGTGGAGTGAGCACCACTGCCCTCCTGCCAGTCAGCAGCAGTGACCCCGCCCCCACACTCCGGCTCGGGCTGGGGAAAGGGAAAAATAAAATTGTAAGAAATTCAATTTGTTACCAATTTATTTTTCACCTTTGCTGCGTTGGCAGCAGGGGGGGGCGACACTCCTCTGCCCTAATGGAGGGGCCGCAGCTGCAGATAGATAGATAGATAGATAGATAGGTAGATAGATAGATAGATAGATAGATAGATAGATAGACAGAATACATAACAGTTAAACTGTGTAATATGGTCCAGTATTGCCTGACAGAAAATATGCTGCATAATTTGAAATTTACCCCATGACGTAGATAACATTAACATATACTTGAATCCTCCATGCAGCAATATCTTGGTAACCCCAACAAGGACAAATCTTTGCAGAGTGGTTTGGGGCAGTCATTATGATGATGAAATCCATATTTCATGGACAGTTGTCAAATATTTCCCATATTCCACGGTTCCCTGATAAATATGGGATTTTATACCACTACTTTTTGTGCACTAAAAGTACCAATACATGTTTTATATATTTATGTGTGTGTGTATATATGTAAATATGATGTATTATTTATTATAAATATGTATGGGGGTCTGTAGTTGACAGAGGTAGGTACCTTTGTCCAAATAGGGACCCTTGCTTCTAGTCAGGGTAAGGGCGATACACACTTTAGATAACCCCTGCTCACCCCCTTGGTAGCTTGGCACGAGCAGACAGGCTTATCCAAAAGGCAATGTGTAAAGTATTTGTACCAACACTCACAGTAACACAGTGAAAACACCACAAATGGACACCACACCAGTTTTGAAAAATAAAATATCTTTATCTAAACTAAACAAGACCAAAACGACAAAGATCCAACATACACAGTTAAAAATATGAATTTAAAAAGGTTTCAAGAACTTGTACCATAGAAAGCTATGGATGCGTGACTTTTCACCAAAGTACCTGTAGATGCGTCAAAGTTCCAAAAGCCAAACAGCCGCAGAGTTGGAAAACAAAGAGATGCGACACTCCTGAGACCTTGGGGAGGCGATGCAACAGTTCTGCGACGCGCAGAGGACGAGTTGCGTCGAATCTGGTCTGTATGGGGAGTGATGCGTTGATTCTTTGTGACGGTTCCGGTTCGCAGGTGATGCGTCGGGAAAGCATGCCGCACAGGTACGATGCGTGGAAATCCGGGATGCGTCGGCGATCGATGTGGCGGTGTCGAGCGGCGCTGCATCGGTCCTCTTCAACCTCGATCCCCCAATGTGTCGATTCTTGCAGTTCTTCACTTTTCTTCTTTCTTCCAGCTCCCAAACAGCAGCAACAACCTCCAGAGGCCCAAAACTGGCACAAGCACCTCTTGGCAGGCTAGAACTCACAGCAGCAGAGTTCAGGGGAGCTGGGGTGAAGTCTTTGTGTCCCTGAGACTTCAGAACAGGAGGCCAGCACACTTCAGGCCCTTGGAGATCTCCCTCAAGCAGGGGACACAGCACACAGCAAAGTCCTTCTCCTTTCCTTGGCAGAAACAGCAACTGCATGCCAACCCCAGAAACACAGCAAGGGCAGTATTTCTCCTCAGTCTCTCTAGCTCTTCTCCTTGGCAAAGGTTCCTCTTGAATTCCAGGAATGATCTAAAGTTCAGGGGTTTTAGGTCTAATACTTATACCCCAAAATGTCTTTTTTCTCTTTGTGCAAGGGGCTCTGAGCCCAGTTCAAACCAGTTCTGGGGGGGCACTCTCGAAGTGCACAACAACATCCATTGTCAGTGTGAGCCTTGGCTCCAGACACGCCACAGGGGGGTGGAGCCAGCATTGTGGAAGGCAGGCACAGCCCTATTCAGGTGCAGGTGCTACTCCCCCCACCACTCCAAATGCAGATCAGGCCTGTTCAGCCTAGTGCTGACTGATCCAGACTACTGGAGCCACTGCACCTCCCCAGCCCCTGTCACTCCAAAGCCAGACAGTCAATCCACAAACAGGCAGAGGCACACAGGATGGTTGAACAAGAAAATAGCCACTTTCTAAAAGTGGTATCTTCAAACACACAATTTAAAATCTATCTTTACTAAAAGATGTGTTATCAAATTCTGAGTTCAGGGATACCAAACTCCTTTTTTCGATCTTATCCCTATGGGAAGATATGCTTGTAAAATGTTACAAAGCATTCCCCATTCTGTCCTAGGGGGCAAGATAGCCTTTCAATCGTGAATAATGAAATTGGCAGTATTTCACTATCAGGACATGTTACACACACCAGTACATGTCCTACCTTTCACATACACTGCACCCTGCCCAGGGGGGTACCTTGGGCCTACCATAGGGGTGCCCTATATGTAAGAAAAGGGAAGTTTAGGGCCTGGTAAGTGGGTGCACTTGCCAAGTCAACATGGCAGTAAACAAACTGCGCACAGGCACCATGGTGGCAGGCCTGAGGCCTCTTTTCAGGGCTACTCATGTGGGTGGCACAATCAGCGCTGCAAGCCTACTAGTAGCATTTGATTTACCAGCCCTGGCACACTCAGTGCACTTTACTAGGGACCTACTGGTAAATCAAATACGCCAATCATGGATAACCAATCACAATAACAATTTACACAGAGAGCATATGCACTTTAGCACTGATCAGCAGTGGTAAAGTGCCCAGAGTCCTATAGCCAACAAACACAGGTCAGGAAAAAATAGGAGGAAGAAGCAAAATGTTTGGGGATAACCCTGCAAAAAGGGCCATTTCCAACAGTATGTATATATTCACTGAAAGAAACAAAGGTTAAAGTGACATTATAGTTAGGAGAAAGTGTCAGTTTTAAAATAAAAATAAAACGTTTTAAAAAATGCTGAAATTAACCAGTTATAGTTAAATGAAGTAACTTTAACTCGCACCCTCACCTTGCACTGCTTATGACCTCACATATAACACCATTCATGACATGTTCTATGGCATTTTTGATAACATCTGAATGACATCGTTGATGATAACACTGTACATGGCGGGCATAAATTATAGTTACTTTATTTAACTAT
Organism: Calotriton arnoldi; assembly: GCA_963921515.1. Lineage (NCBI taxonomy): Eukaryota > Metazoa > Chordata > Amphibia > Caudata > Salamandridae > Calotriton > Calotriton arnoldi. The sequence continues at coordinate 508,679 of CAWUFW010001738.1, read as the reverse complement.
ATAATAAAAAAAAAGAAATTATTACCATGCACAACTTTAAAAAAAATTGTTTTCCAATTCCACAGAACTCTTGCGGGAACCAGCACAGCTCCTGTGCTCCCGCAGGACTGTCACTTGAGTAAGTGGGCCATGCTGGTTTCGGTGGGATCGCGGCAACAAAAAAACAAAAAATTGGGGGAATTTGACCCCATCCGCCACAAGGTCCAAGGGTTTAGGGTACTCCTAGCCTTCCCCTTTATACCTAATTTTCTTATTTTCAGAGCACTGGGACCTAGTCCCATGTCCTGTAATGGTGCATTTCTCTTCATGTTGCAGCCATCCAATCAGAGTGTGAGCTCCTATTAGACTCGTGGGAGCCTCTTGCTCCCATGGGAGCAAGATGGCTGATGGGAAAAAGTCCCCTCAGTCAATCAGCTTGCTCTATTTTTTGAAGCTATGTGCCTGCGGGACTCCAGCCTACACGCCCGTCCAGACATCTATGAATTTTGAACATTAGTTTGTCAAAAACTGCTGAATTGATTTACACCAAATCAAAAAAGCACACTTTCCGGGTAATGATCTAGCTTTCTGCCAAATTTGCTTCTATTCTGTTCAGCCATTTTGGCTGTAGTGGTGATGAAAAATACCTATGGAAATTTAATGGGGAAATTGTGTTTTGGAGCCCTCCTTTTTCTTATCCCTCGATTGACAGATCACTTTCTATGCACAAACTAGGCAAAAAAAAGCACTTTTTTGAGAAAGTTTCATGGAGATTTGTCAAACGGGGCCAAAGTTAGTAACAACACAAAAACTGCATTACATAACAAATACACAACGGTGACGGATATCCTGGCCGCCAAAATACAAATCCTATTATATTCTATGGGATTTATATTTCAGCAGATGGGATATCTGTCACCGTTGTGATGAAGTAACCCGTCTGCCGACATGTAAATCAGGCCCAAGGCCCTAACTATAGCTATAATATATATTATATAATATTATTATATAATAATATATAATTATATATATATTAATATATATTTTTTTCCCACTGAAAATATCATTTGAGATATCATCAGTGATGTCATGAGTGATGTTACTGACCATGTCATGAGTGATGTAATATGTGAGGTCATAAGCAGAGCATTGTGGGGGCGTAAGTTTTAATTAGCTCAGGTTGCTATAACTGCTGAATTTTTTATGGTTTTGTACGAGTGAAATCTGAGCCTAACTATAACATCCCTGTAACTTTTGTTTTTTTTCAGCGAATTTCTAAGTTTTTTTAAATTCTATTTCCTAAATATAACGTCCCTGTAACCTTTGTTATTTTCAGTGAATTTCTAAGCTTTTTATTAATGTTGTTTCCTAACTATAATGTCCCTGTAACCTTTGTTTTTTTAAGTGAATTTCTAAGGTTTTTAAAATTTTATTTCCTAACTGTAAACTTTGAGAGTGAGTGTGTGAGTGAGTGTCTCAGTGGGTGTGTGAGGGAGTGCGTGAGTGTCTCAATGGGTGTGTGAGTGTGTGTATGGGTCTGGGAGTGGCTGCATATGTGTCTCACTGTGTGTGTTCGTGGGTGCATGAGTGGGTCTCTGAGTGGGTGCATCAGTATCTGCGTGGGTCTATGTGGGAGTGCATGAGTGTCTGAGTGGGTCTCTAAGTGGGTGTATGAGTCTCTAAGTGAGTCTGTGAGTGGGTGTGTAAGTCTCCTCACTTCTGACCTTTATTTTGCCTCTTTCTGCTCATTTCCAACTTCTATTTGCCTCTTTCTGCTTCTTTCTGACCTTTATTCTGCCTCTTTCTGCTTGTTTCTGACCTCTATTTTGCCTCTTTCTACTCGTTTCTGACCTTTATTCTGCCTCCTTCTGCTCATTTCTCACCTCTATTTTGCCTCTTTTTGCTTGGTTCTGACCTTTATTCTGCATCTTTCTGCTCTTTTCTCACCTTTATCTTGCCTCTTTCTGCTTGTTGCTGACCTTTATTCTGCCTCTTTCTGACCTCTATTTTGCCTCTTTCTGCTAGTTTCTTACCTTTATTCTGCCTCTTTCTGCTCATTTCTTACCTTTTTTTGCCTTTCAGCTCGTTGCTGACCTTTATTTTGCCTCTTTCTGCTCGTTTCTCACCTTTATTTTCCCTCTTTCTGCTCTTTTCTGACCTTTATTCAGCCTCTTTCTGCTCATTTCTCACCTTTTGTTTACCTCTTTCTGCTTGTTTCTGATCTTTATTCAGCCTCTTTCTGCTCGATTCTCACCTTATTTTACCTCTTTCTGCTGATTCCTCTCCTTTATTTTGCCTCTTTCTGCACGTTCCTCACCTTTATTCTGCCTCTTTTTACTCATTTCTCACCTTTAATCTGCCTCTTGCTGCTCATTTCTGATCTCTATTTTGCCTCTTTCTGCTTGTTCCTGACCTTTATTCTGCCTCTTTCTGCTCGCTTCTCACCTTTATTTGGCCTCTTTCTGCTCATTGCTGACCTTTATTCTGCCTCTTTCTACTCATTTCTGAGCTTTATTCTGCTTCTTTCTGCTCGTTTCTCAACTTTATCTTTCATTTTTCTGCTCATTGCTGACCTTTATTTTGCCTCTTTCTGCTCATTTCTCACCTTTATCTTGCCTCTTTCTGCATGTTTCTGCCCTTTATTCTGTCTCTTTTTGCCCGTTTCTCACCTTTGTCTTGCCTCTTTCTGCTCGTTGCTGACTTTTCTCCTGCCTCTTTCTGTTAGTTTCTGACCTTCATTCTGCCTCTTTCTGCTCGTTTCTCTCCTTTATTTTGCCTCTTTCTGGTCTGTTCCCCCGGGAATATGGGAAGCATCATGGCCCGCACGCTCCCTGAAAGCTCCCCGCCTCCTGTTGGAGCGAGCATTGCTCTCGCAGACAGGGAGCTGCTAAACATGCATCTTCCTGTCTGTGAGAGCAATTATTTTGTCTGTTTCCAGCAAGCGAGAGCATTTTGTCAGCTCCTGCTTGCTGGAAGCAGAGTGTTTGCTCTGACTTGGCGGGAGATGTCAAAGCTCCCGCCAAATCACAGCAAACAGCTATGAGCCCGGGAAACAGCATTTACAACGCTGCCATTACATCACGTTCCTTTTACAACGCGGTCGTTACAACGACCGCGTTGTTAGAATGCAATACCTTTACTTCGCAAGTCATTAGATCGACTTGCTGTAGGGGGCGCTCTAACCTAAGGAATAGTATAATTTACTATTCCAACACCTTCCCTACTGTTGCGCACGCTGGAGTTGGAATAGTAAATTATACTATTCCTAAGTCCAGCACGCCCCCACAGCAAGTCGATCTATTGACCTGCGATGTAAAGGTATCGCGTTCCAACAACGCGGTTGTTGTAACAACCGCGTTGTAATAGAACGTGATGTAATAGCATGCGTAGTAACATGCTATATTCATGACCCCGGGACATAGCAGGAGCTGACCTTGGGGGATGGTGGTCCCCCGGGCCATTATTGGCTCCAGGAGGGGGGCCAAGTGGCACCCCTCCTTTCACTTTCACAGACCTGTCCTGGGGAGGTGGTGGTCCCTGGAGCCGAGAACGGCCCCCTCTTTCTTTAAGAAAAAGAAAGCCCCGGGGAGGTGGTGGTCCCTGGGGTGTGGAGGGGGGGTCCCTGCAGCCCCCCACTCCATATTTAAGTTAGCCCTGGGGAGGTGGTGGTCCTTGGGGCTCGGGGGTAGGCGTGCCCTCCCTCGAGCATTTTATTTTAAGTCCCGGGGAGGTGGTGGTCCCAGGGGCTCGGGGGTTTGTGACCCCCCCTGCATTTAATGTGTAGCCCCGGGGAGGTGGTGGTCCCCGAGGCCCAGGAGGGTCCGCTCGGCCCCCCACTTCTTAATATAATTAGCCACGGGGAGATGGTGGTCCCTGGGGCATTTTTAAGCCCTTGGAGGGGGTCTTGTGCGCCCCCCTCAGTTTTTTGCCCCTCAATTTTTTTGAATAATCTCTGCATGCCCCCAGGACCTGACCCACCCATGGGCTACAATTAAAACAAGCGAGGGAGCCCACACTTGTTTTTGTAAATTCACTGCGATATTCGTAAATATTTGCCGAAAGTCACTGTGAATTCAAAACAAAAAAATACTTTTATGTCATGGCGGGTTTCCAGAGGAACCCCAAGACCAAACCTTGGGGGTCAGGGTATTCCTACCCTGCCCCCGCCTTCTCCTTTTTTTCCATTCTTTTTGTGGGGCTTGGCTGAAGCCGAGTCCCAAGATTGCTGCCAACACTTCCTGGTTGAAGTTTTGGCAGCCAATCAGAGCTCTGCATTTCCCCGCACAAGCTCGTTATTATTCGCGAAGTCATCACAATTGCAGATATCCTTGTGTTTTTTCCCTTAAATTTCTCAACAACTACTGAATGGATTTACACTGAATAACTAAAAGTGTGATCTGCAAACCAAATTCTACATTCCTGCCAAATTTGTTTTAAGTCCGTCCAGCAGTTCAGGCTGTAGTCATGTTCAAAGCTCCTATGGGAATTAACATGGGAAACACACTTTTTTTACCCCCCCTTTATCCTGTCCTCCGTTTGATGGATCACCCAACACTTCCCATGCCAACAAGAATCACTGGCACACTTTTTTGGGGAAAATTTAGTGAAGATTCGTCAAACGGCGCCAAAGATATAGGCAAGTCAAAAAACGCTTTTCCTATGGAAACATGGTACTAATGATAACTACCTATTGGCGTCCTTCAGCTCGTCTGACTTTGTTCACCTGGTGGGGTCGGTGCAAGGGAAGAGGGTGCAGGATCCAATATATATTCCACACACACACTCGATGCTGCGGTGCAAGTAAAGGCCCGCACTCCAAAGAGATATTCCAAAGAAAATTTATTACGGCCAACACGTCTGACCTGCTCGGTCTTTGTCAAAGCCACATAACAGTGAAAGTGCCCTAATTCCTTTAAAAATAAGGAAGTTACATACACAAGTAGACATAATAAACAGACTTGTGGAACCATAAGCCAAATGCATTCTCCATAATAGAAGAAAGACTGGGTATGCAATAGAAATTAACGATTCATGGTCAATAAAAAACACAAGTGTGCCCCCAAATTATAAACACACGCCAATAATGTCAGAAAAATAATTTATGACACTATTTCAAATACATTTCACATTCAGCATAAAAATGCCCGCCACGCTTGTGAATAGTCATTAGTGATGCCTCAACAGTTAATGCACATGTTGTGGTGAAAGACAATTAATAATGCAATTTCCAATGTATTGTAATTTCGGCATGCTGGATTGCCAGCCACGGTCGTGAATGGTCATTTGTTATGCACTAGTGTGCCATCAATTTGTATGTTGTGACGAAAAATAATATATACATCACATTTAAATGTCTAATCAACACAAATAAAGTGTGCTAGCATGCCTGAATGACAATCAAGTGAATGGGGGTGATGCCTGATATGATAAATATGTACCCAGATTGAAAGATATCGCTCTCTGCCTAGTGGCTTGAAGATCAGTAGCGATGTTAATGAGACATCATAGGAGAGTGTGAGACAAAAAAGGTTCCACTAGAGCAAATTAAAGTGAAGTAATCAAACAAGTGAGTGCAAGTACACTTAAAGAAAAACAAACAAAAATAGTCACTACAGTAAAAGTAAGATCTGTTTGGAATTCAGCCGAATTACACTCTGCACATCCTGCATGGTGGCGGCTCATCAAAGAATAAGGCAACAGGGGCTGGTAACACAGGTAGAAACCACCAGGAGAGATGTGGAACCACAGAAATGTAGCCTAGATGAACATGGAGTTCCTTGTCCTGGTTGAGGCCACCAGGGTGCTTACTGCTGAGATGTATAATATATTCTGACTCCAGCTTTCTCAAACCACGTTCTCTATCGCCTCCTTTCGCATTCACCAAAACTGTGTCTATGCAAAAAAATTAGATTTTATCAGTGCCTGATGTATGCATAAGATTACAATGTCAAGCCATGGGATATCTCTGATCATTAATCTTGATGGCACGCAAATGCTCAAGAATTCGTTTCTTAACTGGGAAAATCGTGCTCCCTGCATATTGCAAACCACAGATGCCGACCAGGACATAAACAACAAAATCACTATTGCAGGTCATGAAATTCTTGATCTTGACTTTCCTCCCTGTCGGCAGCAAATATGTTTTTCTGTTGGAACTCTGGGCAGACGACTTGCATCTCCCACAGTTGTAGAAGCCTGGTAGTTCCCCCAGCCAGGTACCTGTGCTACTCTGCTGCCGATTGTTAAAGCTATGTACCAAGAGGTCTTTAAGGAATTCACTTTTCCTGTAGGTGATGTGGGGACGGGGTCTCATCAATTTGCCAATGATAAGGTCTGTTCTTACCAAGTGCCAAAGCTTTCTCACAATATTATAGACAGTTTTGGTTTCACAGTTGTAAGTGATAATGAGCCTCACTTCCTTGTTGTCCCCTTCCTTCTTTTTGGGCTTAAGAAGACTGTCCCGGTTGACACCTGCAACTTTATCACTGGCTGCCCTGATTACCTTTCCTGGATAGAAAACATTGACACTTGGAGAGATCAGACCTTATCATTGGCAAATTGGTGAGTCCCTGTCCCCACATCACCTATCGAAAATGCATGGGGATTTTGTGTTTTGGGACTCCCCTTTTTCTCGGCCCCTGCTTGATAGATCATCGTTATAGTTAGACCGGAGTTTCCACAGGAAGAGCATTTTTTGTTTTGCTAATAACTTTGTCACCGTTTGATGAATCTGCACAAAACTTTCCAAAATAAGTACGTCCACCTTGGCTCCTTCAGGGAAAGTTTCTCAGAGATTGGTCAAGTGGAGGGCCAAGGAATAGAGGGGGGGGGTGTCACAAAATGTTGATTTCCTATGTTAGATCCCATAGGAAACTTTCCTCTCTGATTAAAATTAATACATCATTTTTGACAAGAAGATATAACTTTATGCAGGAATTGTACTTTTTTGTGATTTGGTGTAAATCTATTTAGTGGGTTTTGAGGAATTAAAGTTTAAAGAGGTGCTTGGGTTGGGGTTAATGAAGTTAAACAGTTAGGTATTCCTGGACTGTTGGTCTTGTGGCAGTGCTACGGTACTCAAAATTAAAAACAAATAGGGCCTTCTGATTGACCGGGGGAGCTTTTTCTCCCGTTAGCCATTTTGATACAATGGGCCTGGTGGCTAGGCCTTGTGGCCACCTTCATGCTGTACACGATGGAAGGATGTGCACCTACAATTGGCTTCGCTGTAGGGCCTAGTTAAGGCCAGGCCCTGCAGCCAACACCCCACAGCGAGCTTGGATGAAGGGTCTGTCTGGAAGGCAGGCTCTGCAGCCAACACCCCAATGCACATGGCCTAAGGCCATGCACAAAGGGGTTGGGTAGCCACAGAGGGAATTGGGCACATGGCTTGGCTGGAGGCCAGACCCTGCAACCAACGCCCAGCTGAAGGCCATGCACAGTGAGGGATTGGGTGCAAAGTTTGGGTTGGGTGCAGGTCTGGCCAGTGTCCAGGCCTGGTGGCCAACCCCCTGCTGCACACATTCAAAGGCTGTGTGCAGATGAGGTATTGGCTGAATATGATCAAAAAAATCTGGAAATATATTGAAAAAAATAAAGATTAATGTGACGTGGACATGGTAATAAGATCGATGGTTAAGTCAAACAAAACCCAGAATTTCATTGAAAAAATACAAAGGTTAAAGTGACCTTATAGTTAAATATGTTAATAAAATCTTGGCTGATGTTAAAAATAAAACAGAAATTCACTAGGAAAAAACAAGTGTTATAGTTAGGTGTTAAACTGATATACAATTAATGTTTATAAAACCAAAAACAACTGAAAATCATAAGATACAGTTTACTGAGATAATGCCATATAGTGTAGTAGAGTGGCATAGAGTAAAGGGGCATACAGTGGAGTAGAGTTTTGTACAGTGTCATAGAGTGTCGTAGAGTGTTGTAGAGAGGAGTTGCATACAGTGGAGTAGAGTGTCTTAGAGTGAGGTAGAGTTCAGTAAAGTATCATAGAGTGGAGTGGTGTGTTGTACAGTAGAGTGGCATGGAGAGGAGTGGAGTAGAGTGGAGTGTTGAAGCATAGAATCGAGTAAAGTGTCATAAATTGGAGGGGCATGTCATGCAGTGAAGTAGAGTGGAGTGGAGTGGCGTGTAGTGTTGTAAAGTGTTGTAGAGTGGAGCAGATTGGAGTGGCATAGAGTAGAGTAGAGTGTTGTAGAGTGGAACGATGTACAGTAGAGTCTCTTAGAGTGTGACAGAGTGGAGCGGCATAGAGTGTCAAAGAGTTGAGTAGCATAGAGTAGCGTAGAGTGGAGTGGCATAGATTGGAGTAGAGTAAAGTAGAGTGGCTTAGTGTGTCAAAGAGTACAGTGGAGTAAAGTGGGGTGGAGTGGCATACTGGGAGTTGAGTAGAGTGTCACACAGTGGAGTAGAGTGGCATAGAATGGAGCAGAGTGTCATACAGAGGTATACAGTGGAGTAGAGTGTTGTAGTTTGGAGTGTAGGGGCATAAAGGGGAGTAGCAAGTTGTAGATTGGAGTGGCATAGATTGGAGTGTCGTATAATAACGTAAAGTGTGGTAAAGTGTCGTACACTGAAGTAGAGTGGAGTGGAGTAGAGTGGAGTGGCATAGTGTACAGTAGAGTAAACTGTCAGAGTGGAGTCGCTTGTCATACAGTAGAGTGGCATGGAGTGGCGTAGAATAGAGTGGAGTAAAGTGCCATATAGTGGAGTGGCCTGTCATATAGTGGAGTGGAGTGGAGTGGCAAGTCGTACAGTGCCGAAAAGTGTCGTAGAATGGAGCAGAGTGGAGTGGCATAGAGTGGAGTAGGGTGTTGTAGAGTGTAGTGGCGTAGAGTACAGTAGAGTGTAGTAGAGTGTGGTAGAGTGGGGTGGCATAGACTGTCGTCGAGTTGAGTGGCATAGAGGGGCGTTCAGTGAAGTGGCATAGAGTGGAGTAGAGTAGAGTAGAGTAGAGTATAGTAGAGTATAGTGGAGTATTTTGTCATAGAGTAGAGTGGAGTAAAATGGGATGGAGTGGCATAGAGGGAGTTGCGTAGAGTGTCATAGAGTGGAGAAGAGTGGAGTGGAGTGGCATAGACTGGAGTAGAGTGTCATACAGAGGCACAGAGTAGAGCAGAGTGTTGTATAGTGGAATGTAGGGGCACAGAGTGGAGTAGAGTCTTGCCTGGTGGCATAGAGTGTAGTAGAGTGTTGTCGAATTTAGCTACATAGAGTAGAGGAGTGTGTTGTTGAGTGGAGCAGCATAGAGCGGAGTGTCGTACAGTGGCATAGAGTGGGGTAAAATGTCATATAGTGGAATATAGTGTAATGGAGTTAAGTGGAGCGGCCTAGCGTAGAGTGGAGTAAAGTGTCATAGAGTGAATTTGTGTTTTGTACAGTGAAGTGGAGTGGAGTAGAGTGGAGTAGCATAGCATAGAGTGAAGTGGATTATTGTAGAGTGTCTTAGAGCATCGAAGAGTTGACTGGCATTGAGTGGAGTGGTGTAGAGTGGAGTGTCCTACAGTGTCGTAGAGTGTTGTACTGTAGAGTATCGTGGCATACAGATTCATAGTAGAGTCTCATTATGTAGAGTGTTGTGGTGTATAGTGTCAAGGCATACAGTGGAGTGGCATGTAGCGGAAGAGCGTAGAGTGGAGTGGCATACAGGGGAGTGGTGTAGAGTAGTGTTGCATATCATAGAGTACAGTGGAGTGGCATAGAGAGGGGTGGTGTAGAGTGGAGTGACTTTGATTGAGGTGGCACAGAGTGGAATAGAGTACAGCAAAATGGTGCAGAGTGGTCATCCATGGCATACAGTTAATGGCATGATGGCTCCCCACTTCTGACATAATGCTGGATTTAGCTTAGTTGAGGTTAACATTTCCATACTGTGGGCATTCAGGACACAATGGTGCCTGCTCCGCCATGTTGCTGTTGTGACATAATGGTGATTATACTTGGCATATTTTGAGCAGTCTTGACGTGAAGGTACCCACCCATGGCATAATGCTGACCCTCGCGTATATGGTCATTCATTTGCATGCATCACAAACACTTTCCAATGAATTCTTGAACAAGGTTTGCAACACCTTCAACTCTTTCCTTTGGCAAGGAAAGTGACCTAGAATTTCCCTGAAAAAACTCCAGCTATCCAAAGAAAAAGGGGGCTTGGGCCTTCCAAAGTTCAGGAACTACCAAACTGCTTACCTTTGCAAACAGGGGACTAACTGGTTGGTGACAGATACTGAATATATTCCAGTGTGGGTAGACATTGAGAGATGACTCATCAATGAAATTTCGCTGGCTGCTCTTCTAACTATGAACACCTCCTTCATCCCCCATTCTAAATATAGCATTCAAAATACGAGAAGAGCCCTTCTGCTCCTAGACCAATTGTCGGCCGTGAAAATTAGCAAATCCAACGTAGCTTCCCTCTGGTACAACCCATATCTAAAGATGGACAGCAAAATGTTATTTTGGGAAACATGGTCAAAAAATGGCATAAACCTAGTCAAAGACCTCTATTCAGGGAAACTGCCCACTCCCTTCTCCGAACTTCAAACACGGTGTGGCCTAGAGCCCTTAGATTTTTATAAATTCCTGAAACTAAAAACTCAACTGTCGCTGCACTCAATACTACCCTCCAACCCGCTGATCCTTCCAATGATATCCCAACTACTAAAATCAGGGCACATTGTATCTAAAATCTACAAACTACTGCTCCCAAAGCCACGCAAAACACATTTGCGTAATGAGGTAAAATAGGAATCTGAGCCTAACACTAGAAATATTCCCTTTGACTGGTGTAAGATACATAAAACTCCCTTCTCTAATAAAATCTCTCCCGTACTATCCCAAATGAAACTCATGCTAATAAATAGAACATATTGGACTCCCGCAAGAATCTTTAAGATGAACCTAAGTCAGAGCCCAACATGTTGGAACTGCAAAACACAAGACGGCGATTTAGCCCACATGCTCTTCCATTGCCCTATCTTGCAAACATACTGGGATAAAATATACAATTGTATAAAAAGCACATTCAATATCGATCCACCCAGGGAATTCTCATATATCCTCCTGGGATTCCTAGATCCAATGCTGTCGGATGAGAATGACCGTTTCCTGTTAGACCTAATGCTTATGCTTGCCTGCAAAATTATACTTAATAACTGGAAGAGTTCAAAGGAAGTTTCTTTCAGGAAGTGGCAAGAATGGCTGTCCTTTCTCAGAGGGGCAGATAATATCTCACTCTACTCTTCACCCTGGCGTCCTTCACACAGGAAACTATGGAAATCCCTTGACGCCTTTTCCTTTATATATGACCCTCCTTGAACCTATCGACCACACAGGAGTCTCATGCATACACTTTATTGTGCTCATTAGAGGATCTCCAGGACACAACGACTTGCGATAGGACATTCTCCCTATAGGTCTCTTTCCCGAATATGCATCCTCTCATCTGTCCCTTCACTCAGGGTACGTAATGCATTGGACAGACTTCACGTTATCCTCATAATGTCTTTAATATAATATCATAGATAAGATATGGGAAGATATGTGGATTACCTGCTGTTTTGTTATTCCAGACTAATGGCATGATTGTCCACAGGATATGTGTTTATGAATATTATGATACTGTAATGGATGCCCTGACACTATATTCTTGACGCTGCTTATTCAATCATTTATAATTGCAAATGTATGTCTATCACATGACCTTATGGTCAGTCTATATAAACGTGTCGGCAACAAGGACCTACTGTGGCTCCAATCTAACCGCAATTCCATTTGTCACTCCATTTGTAACTTTTGTAATTTTTTCTTTCTTTCTCTTTTTGTAATTAATTATCATTTACAATCTCATTTGTAATTGCATATCTTCTCATGACGGTTTGTGTATTTCTCTATTTTCACTTATGTTCTCGCTTTTCTTGAAATTCCCAATACAAATTATTTGAAAAAATAAATAAAAAATGGTGCAGAGTGGAGTGGCTTAATTAAAGTTGAATGGTGGCAAGTGGCGTAGACTGGATTGAAGTAGAGTAGAGTGTCGCAGAGTGGCACAGACAGGAGTAGACAATCTTAGAGTGGAGGAGACTAGAGAGGAGTAGATTTCCGTAGAGTAGAGTGGCATACAGTAGACTGGCATGTCATAGAGTGGAATGGCATGTATTAGAGTGCAGTGGAATGTTTTAGAGCGGAGTCTACACCACTTAACTCCACCCTACGACACTCTACGCAACCCCCTTTATGCTACTCCACTCAACTTTACTCCACTCTACTCTACAACACACTACACCACTCTACTCCACTACACCACTCTACACCACCCTACTCTATGTCACTCAACTCTACAACACTCTATGTCGCTCCACTCTACTCCAGTCTATGACACTTTCTGATGCTTACAACAAGCCACTCCACTCCACTGTATGACACACCATTCCAATTTATGACACCTTACTTGACTCCATGCTACACCACTCTACTCTACTCCATTCTGTGCCACTCTACTGTATGACACACCACTCTACTCTATGACACTTTACTGCACTCTACGATGCTACACTCTACAACACTGTACTCCACTCTAAGCAATTCCACTCTACAACCATCTACTACACTCTATGCCACTGTATGATACTCTACTCCACTGAATGTCGCTCCACTCTATGTCACTCTACTACACTGCATGACTCTCTACGACATGCCACTTCACTCCTCTCTGCAACATGCCACTCCACTGTATGATGTGGCACTCCATTCTACAACACTCTACTCTATGACACTCCACTTGATGACATTCCACTCTATGACACTCTACTCCACCCTACCCTACTGTATGCCACTCAACTCTACGATATTCTACTCCAATGTATGCCGCTGTACAACACTCTACTCAATGGCACTCCACTCAACAACATTCCACTCCACTGTATGACACTCCACTGTACTCTTCGACATTCCACTGCACTTTACAAACCCCTTTGACTACAATGGTGATCACTCCCAGTGTAGTGCTAAAGCATGAGTTTATGAAAAGCAAACAATAAATTCACTACCCTTACATTAATAGCTATTTGTTTATTCACAATCATCCTGGCAAACATTTTCTACACTTAACTGCACATCTATGCAACTCCACTCTACAAACCTCTACTACACTCTATGCCACTGCATGACACTCTACTCCTCTGAATGCCCCTCCACTCTATGCCGCTCTACTACACTGTATGACACTCTATGATATGCCACTTTACTCCTCTCTACGATATGTCACTCTACTGTATGATACAGCACTTCACTCTACGGCCCTCTCCCCACTCTACGTTATGACACTCCACTTGATGACACTCCACTAAATGACACTCTACTCCACTCTACAGACTGGATCCGATCTTTCCTCACTGGAAGAAGCCAAAGGATCAGACTGCCACCCTTTCTCTCCGATCCCACAAAAATCACCTGCGGAGTCCCACAGGGATCATCACTGAGCCCCACCCTCTTCAACATCTACATGGCACCCCGTGCTGCCATCGTCTGACAACACGGCCTCAACATCGTATCCTACGCTGACGACACCCAGCTCATCCTCTCCCTCACCAAAGACCCCACCACCGCCAAACTCAACTTCCAGAAAGGAATTCAAGACGTCGCAGTCTGGATGACCAACAGCTGCTTGAAGCTCAACGCAGAGAAGACAGAAGTCCTCGTCCTTGGAACCACCCCTACAGCATGGGACAGCACCTGGTGGCCGACCGCCCTCGGAAGCCCACCTACCCCCTTGGACCACGCCAAAAACCTCGGCATCATACTCGACTCATCCCTCACCATGAACCGACAGGTCAACGCCGTCACCTTCAGCTGCTTCAACACCCTCCGCATCCTCCGCAAAACCTTCAAATGGATCCCCCCTGAATCAAGGAAGACAGTCACCCACGCACTCATTACCAGCAGACTGGACTATGGAAACGCACTCTACACCGGCATCAACAAGTCACTACTCCGCAAACTCCAGACAATACAGAACACCGCTGCTAGACTTGTCCTCGGCATCCCCCAGCACGAACACATCAGCCAACACCTACGAAGACTCCACTGGCTCCCCGTGGAGAAAAGAGTCACCTTCAAAATCCTCACCCACGCCTACAAATGCCTCCACAACAACAGACCCAAATACCTCAATGACAGAATCAACTTCCACGTACCCAAAAGAAACCTCCGATCTTCCAACCTCGCACTTGCTGAAACCCTGCGCATCCACAGAGCCAGAGCGGGCGGAAGATCCTTCTCTTACATTGCAGCCAAGACCTGGAATGAGCTACCGGCGGACATCAGACGCGCCCCCTCCCTGAACACCTTCAGGAAGACCCTCAAGACCTGGCTCTTCGGCTAAACATATCTGCGGCCCCCCCCCCCTCAGCGCCTTGAGACCCTCACGGGTGAGTAGCGCACTTACAATTCCCCTGATTGAGTGATTAAGTGACCCTATTCCACTCTATGCCACTCCACTCTACAATACTCTACTCCACTTTATGCCACTGTACAACACTCTACTCGATGACACTCCACTCGACGGCGCTCCACTGAACGACACTCTACTCTATGACACTCCACTCTACAACACTCCACTCCACTGTGATCCAGCGGTGTACTAGCAGCAGATACTCCAACTACCATATACTCACCTGGGCCCATATAACTACTTACACGAAATACCAAGTAGACCGCTGGAACTTTTAGTTTATGATTTTCATACTTCAAGATCTAGTTATTTCTTTCCCTAACTAAACCTTTCACTGATCAAATAGTTCTTTCCTCTGGTCAATGGACCATTAGTTGGAACTAGTTGATGGTGATAATTAACATAACTTTAAACATTTCTTGATTATAAGTAATAATCACAGACTCTGGAAGTTTTTTAAAAACCTTTATCTAAATTAATTGCATGTGAACCATCTCTGTCCGTTTCAGTACAAACACCCTCATTCGCAAGAGTGTCAATTCAATCAAGTTTCAATAGGCAAATAACAATTCAGATCCACACAATAGCTATGCTCAGAAAGAAGAGGACAGAGAGAGAGAAGAACATCTATCAATACGATGAATTTATAATTACCAAGTATGTTGTGAAGACCAACCCCCTGGCCAAAGGGCTGGTAAGGGTCCCCCGGGATAGATCAGGAGACAAAGACTTCAGGACAGGAATCAGGACAGGATACTTCACCTCTCTAGATACCGACGACTGCGTCTCACCCCTCTCTGACACTCTCGTCCTCCTCGTGGTTCTTCTGCGATCTTCTTTCTAACCCAATAGATGGTTCTGCATTCGATTTTGTTCATCAGCGTCTCACAGCTTCAGCACCACCCCCAGCATCGACAGCATCCCGAGCTCTGCTTCTGTGCTCCCGTAAATCATCAGCATCCGCCTCAGCATCAGCACTAAGCTCAACTAACTAACTAAACTACCTCAATTATACCTTTCCATAACCATGTACCACCCATAAATGTTTCAATTTCACAAAATACTAACTCTGATTGGACAGGCGAGGGGGGGATGATCATCACACCATGCTTACATTTCGCTTATTTCATTAAACCATTGTTTCAAACCCCTCCCCTCAAATTTTATTAAATCATTTCCTTTCCCATACATCTCCAAACTTTATTAATACAAAATGTTGCAATGTCATGAATAAAGCTCCATTATATGAACTCTTCACCCTCATGTTCCCTGGGCACATCTTCGCTGGCCTTGGACGCGTGACAAGTCCTTACTCATCCTTCCTTGTTCTCTCTCTGGTGCGCATGCGTGGGGTTACATCAGTCAGCTCAATTCAGACAAGTTTAGGAGGCCCAAATGCGCACTAATAATAAAGTCAAAAAGAAGAAATGTTATTTTCAAAAATAAATGATTTCACTGTATACCACCAACCTCTACTCTAACCCAAACAGGATTGTCAGGGCAAGATTCGTTTCCTGTATTTTTTACGGAAAAATTCCAATCACACATTGGTTCATTTTGTAGGGTATTTATAATGGTGTTGTCACTCTAGCCGTGATGGTGAGTGAGAGAAACAGCCAACACGTGTTTCACCCCTTTACACGGCCATCCAGCCTGGGGCTTCTTCAGGGCGGTTTATAGGAGTACAGTATAAATCAGGTCGTCTTAGTCAAGTGGATTCCGTAGGATTCTCTAAATTTCGGGCATAATGCCGCTTCAGATAGTTGCAGTCAGTCGATGTGGATAACCTAACCCACTTTAATTATTATTACCCTTTCTGCATTTGCGTTAGTATAAAACTTTATTTTCTAATTCAACCAAGCAGGTGCCATGCATGTGAGCTTTCAAGCGTCCATTTTATCGTCCTTTGCGCAGGCGCAAGATTTTCCCTCCAAGCATTAGTACGTCATACTACGTAGATGCAGTAGACGCATGCGCAGTAAAGATCCTTTGTTAAAGTGCGTTTTAGTCCTTCGTTCATGTTATTGTAGTTAGTAAACACATAGGCAAGCTTCACTGTCCCGCGTGTCTTTTTCCAAATGCTAAATATTAATTACAAACACGCTATTAGTAATTCGTTAATGAGTTAAAACAAAAGGATTGCTTCCGAGCAAGTCTCATTTACGAGTCCTTGCTCCATCAACTGTATGAAACTCCACTATACTCTAAGACAAGCCACTTCACTCTACACCACTGTTCTCTATGATCTCCTGGCATGCTGAAACCTGAAGCCACTTCTTAACTGTCTGTAAATGACACAAGCCATTTCCTAACTGTATAAATGACACAAGACATGTCCTGGTGACAAAGCATTGGTGATTGATTTTTGTGTGCTGAGCTTCAAATGCCCAGGCTGGTTCAGTACTGTCAGTTGATGCTGTCACTGATTTTTTTAAGGGTAGCATAAAATTGTGAGAAAGGAATAATTCAAAATGTCTGTAAGCTTCACAGCAACACTGGCAATTTCCAGGGGATCTGGTGGTATGGAGAGGAGGTTTCGCCTTTATATGTTATTGACTGGGAATGTGCTATCTGTCTCAGAGTGATGGCTGGAACAACAGAGAGTAGTGAGAGCTGTCATGTGGAGCGATGTAGAGATGCCATGTTCAAAGGTTAAATATCATAAAGTTCACACACCCTGTCAAATATTGACCGCTTCCTCCATTTTCAAGTAACGGCCGATTCAGGGGTGTTTCTTTTTGGACAACATTAGGGTGTTCCAAACATGACGGCAACAACACATGGACTATTGAGCAAATAAAAGTGAGTGCTTACAGCTCAATGTGTGACTCACAGTGCAAAAAATAATATGGTTATGTTTAAAGTACATCATTTTAGAAATTCTAAGTCTCAGGATAAAGGTTCCCTTTTACAAAGCTATACCCAGGGGCAAGTCTGACGTAAGCATAGATGCAGATGTAAAGTATGCAGACTTACATCACTTACAAGTCACAAAGGTAGAGAGGTCTAATGCATGCATGTAGCGATATATGTGTCTCCATCGTGCAAAATGCATCCACACATTATGCAAATGAAGACTTTAACTTCGATTACAATGGTGATCACTCCCAGTGTAGTGCTAACATATGTGTTTATGAAAATCAAACAATACATTCACTACCCTTACATTAATAGTTCACAATCACCCTTGCAATCGTTTTCTACACTCAACTGCACATCTACCAAATAGTTCAGGTGCGAATTTATGTAAGTCGTAGTTTTTGCAAGAAGTGGGTAGCAAGGGAGATGTATAAACATATTTACATTAAAGGAGAAAAGTATAGTGTACGATGGAAACTCAAATCGAAATTTCCCACATCAACGCATATGCCTAATACATGCAATGCATACAGTATGCACATGTGGGATTGTGAAAAGAGGTGGAAGTCAGTAATACACACGATTACGTAAATATTTATATATACATCAAGATATGCACATTTTTTCACATGCACAGAACACTACACTTAAGTACCTAAATTGTTAAATGCAATGCATCTGAATAAGTGTAATCTACGCTCAATTTACGCAGGGCATAGTTTACACATGTATTTACTTACCTTGGTGCATGTTCTCCAGTCCTTTTTTAAATTTCCTTTGAGAAAGACATTTTTTGTACATTAAGAATTGCCATAGATCGATTGTCAGCAATTTCCCAAGAAACTCACGTGATGCAGCGTCCTGTCAAAGTCAGCTATGGTTCGTACTTGAAGAAAAAGCTCACCAAGTGCATACCACTGGGACTCGAGGCACACCACAGACATAGATCCAGACTTGCTTTAGGAATCAAGGTTAATTTACTGTAGATAACGGCAGACGGGATTAATATGATATTTTAGGTACAGAATGTTCGTAGCTACCAAATGGTATGTCATGCACTATTGACCCACCAACGCTGACAATAACATAGAAGGGATTTAACCTCTCGGATTTGCACTGAAAGAACTGCTGGAGCCCTCCATGCGCTGATGACGCACCGCCACTGGAAACCATGTGTTCGAGAAATGACAGGGTAAGCAGAACTAAACAGTGTCATTACATGCTGTAAAACTCCTCGGAAGAAAAGCTAATTACCCTGTTCAGTGTTGTACTTTCTTGAAAGATCAAAGCCTAGAATGTGTTTTAGATTTTTAAAGTCTCACAACCAAATGAAAATGTTGCGAATTACATCAACATTAGAGATTCACTTGAGCCTCAGAAGTAGTCATTATTGCACTTTGAGAATGTGTTTTAGATTTTTAAAGTCTCACAACCAAATGAAAATGTGGCGAATTGCATCAACATAAGAGATTCACTTGAGCCTCAGAAGTAGTCATTATTGCACTTTGACTGTGTCACTTTGAAGGTGTCAAAATTTCATAAATTTATATAAACGTCAAGACAAACATGGTTTACAGATAAAGCTATAAAATGGTGCAGGTAAAAAGGTGGGAATGGAGCCATGTCTTGTGAATCAAAGTGCTGGGGCAGGAGGGATGCTTTCGGGGTCATGTTGATGGATAGTGTCATTAATGAGGGGTCTAGCATGGTGCCCAATCAGAGGGGGTAAAGAATTAGAAGAAGGAGATATGGGGATAAACATGGAGGACACCAGCAAGAGAAACCCTGAATGTTGGGCCTAGCAGAAGTAGTAGTGGAGTAATATATGAAGTATAGGTAGGCGGGCGGAGGAGGTGGGTGGAGCTGAAGAGTAGGATGTGCAAGTTGAACATGGTAAAGTAATTGAATCTGGAGAAGTTGATAGAGAACAGTAGACATGAATAAAGTGTTTGTAAGACACAAATATCAAGGTCAGAAACATTAATTTACAAAAATATTCCACCCACAGCATCACCTACCGCCACATCATCAAGTTACATATATAATTATTACAATTACCATCACATCTACTGGCTTTGACTTACTTTTCAATATACTCGGTAGGTCGATGTAGCGGATGTGGCATTTTGTCATGACTACATCATATGTGATATAGTGAAGATATACTGCTTCAAGCAGTTTGATGCAAGACAATCCATCTGCGCTCCACGCTCCAGTCGAGGTGGGATAGTTAGGATACAGAGTGAAATTGATGCAGGTTTTGCTCAGTACTACTGTATCCTATACTCATCTGCAGACCATTTGGGATACTTGAACACAGAGCAATATTTGGCGCAGATCCCAATGTTGGCCTGAATGGAGTGCAGCGTGATTCTGTGGAAGAACCACTATCCGCTGCAGAGATTGGTATAGCTATGGATCAATTGGCCATGGGTAAGGCTCACGGCACGGCAGACTGCCCATAGATTTCTACACTGTCTATAAAACCAGATTAGACCATAAATTGCTAATGTTATACTGGGACGCACTGGAGCGGGGGATGCTCTCTGAATCCACATAGACGGCCTTGCTAGTAGTCATGCACAAGGTCAGTAGAGATGCCTTAAATGTGTCATCTTACCATCCACTTTCATTTCTGAATTCAGAATAGAAAATACTGAGCAAGATATTGGGTAACATACTGACTCCACAGTTGACGTCCCTGGTGCACTCAGATCAAAGCGGGTTTAAACACACCAGAAACACTCATTTGAACTTATACTGTGTTTTGAGACGCGCGAGCGTGCGAAAACAAGATGGCCGCCTCCCGGTGAGCTCCGTGACAAACGGGCCTGTTTTTATCGCCAAACATCGTATTTCCAGTCAGGAATTACTGGAAATGAGTGTAGCAGCCTTCTGAAGCCTCACCTGTTGCTGTGGTGCTGTTTATTTGCTGTTTGGGATGTTGGAGGTGTTGTTTTTACTGCCACCTACTCCAGCCTGCTCCAGCCTCGAGCTCTGCATTAAGGTACTGCCCAGATTCCTGTCAGGGGGGCGGAGCATCTTCTCAGGAAAGGGCCTGGCTTTGGCCTAACCACTCCCACAGTCTGGTTTCGCTGCTGCACCAGCATTTTCAGTGAAGCAATTTCTGTACTTTTTCTACTCACTTGTTTCTTTACATTTAATTACTCCTATTCATTTTATTATATGAAAATGGAGAATAAAAATCTGCAAAATCCTAATAATAAGAGGAAGAATCAGATTTCTCCTCCTCCAGTAAAATCTAAAGTGGTGGAATCCAGTGAGCCATCCTTGACTTTAATTTTTGATGAGCTTCATGCATTGCGTGCAAATACTGATACCATTGCGTCCGAGATTAAAAACTTACGTAAAGATATGGCCAGCATGTCGATGAAAGCCTCAGATAATGCAATTAAAATACAAGACAATAAAGTAAAGATTGACGCTTTTACACCACTTGTGGAAAAAATTTCCCCCATGTCTACCCTTCTCCTGGATATGGAAAATCGTAACAGGCAATATAACTTGCGTATTTTTAATTTACCAGAGGAGGTTGAAGGCTCTAATTGCAGATTATACCTGGAAAATGTGTTACCTGGCCTTTTAAACATCAAATTTCCGGAGAAATTTGAAATTGTTAAAGCGCATAGGATTCCATCTCATCGCAATCCTCAACATACTAAGCCAAGGCAAATGATTTTTAAGGTACTGCGTCATCATCATTTGGTCATGATAAGGAAAGCAGCACGGAAATTCCATCTTTAATAGTTAATGGCAACAGAATCTTTATTCACCAAGACTTTGCCAAAGAGACTGTCAAGATTCGTAAAGAATTCACTGATTGTCGCCCTCAATTGAGAAGTCTTGGATTTAAATATGGCTTATTTAATCCTTCAACAATGAGAATCTGGAAAGATAATTTTTCTAAGTCCTTCCAACGTCCAGAAGACTTAAAATTATTTCTGGAACAGCATCCACAGCTCTCACAACATTCTATGGATACGCATGACTCTGCTATTTGAATATTGTCTTAATATGTATTTCTGACTAATTTTCTAGCTCTTTCCACGCTGGGCTCCAACGGTTTGGTCATGCTTGTAGAGCGCGTGTGCGTCTCAAAATTCGTATTAATGTTTATGTGTGGTCGTCTTTTTTATGTTTGTCTGTTTCTGTTGCTGTTCTTTTTCCTCCTGTTCCTTGTATATTGTTCTAGAACTACTACTCTCTGTATTTTTCTTCAACGTTTTCTCCTCTTCTTAAATCTTATTTCCTCTTCCTCTCTATTCCACTATGGCTAGTATTCATAATGTTAAAATTACTTCTTTAAATGTTAAGGGTTTGAGACATCCAGTAAAACGTACAAAGATTTTAAACTATTTAGGAAGCTGTAAAGCAAATATTTGTTTTATTCAGGAAACACATATTGACGACAAAATATTGGATTATATGAAAAAAAAATGGGTAGATACTATTGTCTCTTCTCCTGCCAAAGGGAGAAAAAATGGTGTTGCTATTCTTTTTGCTAAATGACTACATTGTCAAATTTTAAGTAAATCATCAGATTTAGAAGGTAGATATGTCATAGTCAAAGTTAAAATTTATGATTCTGTTATGTTTTTAATTAATGTTTATGGTCCAACTGCTGATGATCCTTTGTTTTGGTCTAATTTAACCACTGAAATACTAAAGTTAGGCGACGTTCCTCTTATAGTTGGAGGAGACTTTAACCTTATTTCTGATACTTTATTGGATAGATCATCCATCACTAAATTTAGACCTCCAAAAGCTTTTCTAACTTTTAAATCTTTCCTTAGAGTTACAAAATGAATTGATATTTGGCGATTACATTTACCTATGGATAAAGTGTTCACTTTTTTTTCCAACCCTCATAATTCACACTCTAGACTTGATTATTTATTAATTTCCAGGCAGCTCCTTAATTCTGTGGTTTCTCCTAACATTGGCAATATTGATATATCGGATCATGCTCTAGTATCTTTTGTTTTACAAGTTAATACAAATTATAAAACACAATCTAGATGGCGAATGAATACTGATATTGTTCTTAATGAGCAAAACAAACTGAAAATATTAGATGCTATACAGGATTACTTTCAGCTTAACCCAGAAGGTTCTACTTCCCTGGTGAATAGATGGGATGCCTTTAAGGCTTATGTTAGAGGTGCTTCTATCTCTCTCATGGCGTATGAAAATAAAACCTTTAATGTAAGAATTAAAGAATTGGATAAGCAAATTGCAAAATTTGAAAGGCTTTTTATCACTTCTAACGATCCTCAATATAAATTTAAATTATAAAAACTCAGATATGAATTTAATTCCATTCTTAGTAGAAGAGCTGGTATCCAACTTTCCAAATCCAAAGCTAAATTTTGTTTTAATGCTAACAGGTCTGGACGGCTTTTAGCTAATTATTTACGTATAAAAAAAGATAAAGCCCAAATAAATTCGATTCATGGTCCCAATGGGAAAATTGCCATATCACAGAATGATATTGTTAATGAATTTTTAAATTATTATACTAATTTATATAATCAACCTAGTTCTAATGATTCTTCTTTAATTGATTCTTTTTATCTACTTGTGGATTACCCAAAATTTCTCATTTAGCTAAAAATAAATTGGACCTGCCCATTACTGAAGATGAAATTCGATTAGCTATTAAATCTCTCAAACAAAAAAAATCACCTGGTCCTGATGGCATCCCAGCTGAATTTTATACAGAATTTCAAATACAACTTATTCCTTATTTATTTAAATTATTTACGATTTTTAGCACTACAGGGACTATTACGGGCTCTTTTACTGAAGCGTTAATTGTTGTATTACCCAAGCCCAATAAAGATCCTACACTAGTTTCAAATTATTGCCCTATTTCTTTATTAAATCAAGATTGTAAATTATACGCCAAAATACTTGCTACCAGGTTAACCTCTGTTTTAGATTCTATTATTCATCCGGATCAATCTGGGTTTATGAGAAATAGACACTCTGCAAATAATACAAGAACATTATTGCATGTCATAGAACAAGGGTTTAAGTTATCTATACCAACAGGAGTGCTAGCACTGGATGCTGAAAAAGCCTTCGATAAAGTTCATTGGCAGTTTTTATTCCATACTTTAGTTGCATTTAATTTTGGTGATATATTTATTCGTATGATAACTGCTTTATATTCTACACCTACAGCCCGGTTATTTATTAATGGCCAAATCTTTAACCAATTTTCTCTTTTCAGAGGTACCAGACAAGGTTGCCCCCTCTCCCCACTCCTATTTCTTCTTGTGATTGAACCTTTGCTTGTGTCAATTCGAAAATGTAATGATATTAATGGTATTAATATTAACAAGGTCAATGTTAAAACACTAGCATATACAGATGATGTACTTTTATTTATTAGTAATCCTATCTCTTCACTCCCTCCCTCCTGAGCCGGGTCTGGTGGCTCAGTGAACTAATGCGTCCATTGCAGGGGCCTGTGTTCGACCTCATGGTCGCAGGTTCAAATCCTGGCGGGTCCACTCAGCCTGTCATCCATCTGAGGTCAATAAAATGAGTACCGTTGAGTAACAATGAACATCTGTTATTCAGCGCCAAGAGACCTCTGGGTGAATGTGCGCTTTACAAATACACATGTTATGTTTTTTTGAGATAATCTCATCCTATTCCATACTTTCTGGTTATAAGCTAAATACTAATAAAACAGAATTTTTTCCGATAAATTTTCATTGTACCCCAGATATGTTACCCATGAAAGATATAATTTGGCAAAGAGAAAAAATTAAATATTTAGGTATTTAATTCTCATCTACTATAAAATCTACAATTTCATTAAATTGTGAGTCTATTCTAAGTTATATTAAAGATACAATATCTAAATGGTCTCCACTTCATCTTTCGTGGTGGGGGAGAATGGACTCCATAAAAATGACTATAGCGCCAAAAATGTTCTACTCCCTCTCCATGATTCCTACCCAATTTCCAATGAAGTTTTATAAAGATATAGATCAGCTTCTCACTAAATTTCTTTGGTGCAATAAAGCACCTCGTATCAGTTATAAAAAATTAAAACTGCCTAAATGTAATGGAGGTTTTGGTATACCAGATTTTTTTGTTATCATAAAGCCTCTATTTTAAAGCAAAGTTCTCTTTGGTTTAACCATTCTCAATTGAGTAACCCCCTGCATGGCTTTCTATAGAAAAGAGTTTAATAGATCCGTTTCCCTTACCTTCTTTATTAACTATGTCTAATAGGTCAATATTTTTTAATAGATCTGTTATTCTGAAATCTACTAAGTTAATATTACATGATTTTGATTTAATTTTCCAATCACCCATGTCTATTACTGAAGACATGTCGTTATGGTATAATTCAAACATAAAACTCACTAAAAATTTTAGATTCTGGCATTCATGGATTAAGAGTGGTATTTTTTTATCTCAAAGATATTTATTATAATAATACTTTTATAGCTTTTGATGTTCTACAGGAAAAATTTAACTTACCTTTTTCTGATTTATTCAAATATGAATATTTATGCAATTCAATTTTAGATTCATTTCCTCATTCTATACCTCTTAGTGCTAAATCAGATTTATTGATTTATATTCAACACCCTTTACACCTTACCGCATGGGGTTTCTAGACTGTATAAAAAGATGATTACATTTAAAGGTGACAATATTAATATGTTATTGACATATTGGAATAATGAGCTCTCTTTATCCTTATCCTACGAAATATGGAAAACTATTTGGCTTAATAGTATTTCAGGATGGCTACCTGTTTCGCTTTATCAAACAAACTCATATATTTTACATAATTGTCTATGGTCGCCCTTAAGACTGTTTAAAGCTAAACTCATCCCATCCCTAAATGTTGGCATTGTAATTTACATACTGGTTCGTTAAAACATTTGCTTTTTGAATGCCCTCTTATTTTCAAATTTTGGACTGAAGTCTGGGATGTTATAAAAAACATACTTAATATTCAAGATGATTTAACATTTAATTTGATAATTTGTAAATCTGCTGTTCTTTCTCATAAATTAATTGACCTAGAATGTAAACTTTTTAATTTTTTATTATCAGCTGCCTTAAAGTCTATTACCTCATGCTGGAAAGACGTTTCATCACTATCTGTTCATGCTTGGTGGTCTTGGGTTATTTTTACAAGAAGAGGAGCACATTTATCCTTCAATGGTGTTATTCATAATTGTAAATCTTTTCATTTATTCTGGAAACCTTTTGATAATTATTTATCTTCTTAAAATGTTTTCTCCATAAGTTAAGTGTCTATCAATATTTTTATATATCTTTTATTGGATAGTAGTTCTATTTTAGATCATCAATAACGTATATATATTATCTATGTTCTCCCCCTTCCTTTTTAATTTAATACAATAATATATTATATTATAATGTACCTATTATAATTTCAATATGGTTGATAAATATCATATATGCATGTTAGGTACTTTTAATGTACTATTCCTTTTTTTGTATTGTCTGTTTATTAACTTAAAATTCAATAAAATATTTTTTGAACTTGAACTTATACTGTGTTTTTCACATTTCAGACCGTTCTAATTGTCTGCCCAAAGTGATATCCTGGCCTCTCCAGATATAGAGAAGGCCTTTGACACCCTCTTATGGCCTACCTATTTGCAGTCAATAGGATGCCAGGTCTAGGGGATGGCTTGTTGCAGTGGGTGCGGATACGTTATTCAGACCCGCAGGTTAGGGTCAAGACTGGATGTATAATATTGGAGCAATGGCCGTCTCAAAGAGGAATGAGGCAGGGGTGCTCCCTCTTGCCCTTGATATTTGGTCTGGCAATTGAGCCACTGGAATGGTAATTTTCATTGGATAGGTCCAGACTTGGTGGGGGTCGCACAGACATTTGAATCGCAGGTAATCTTATCACAGATAAGCGGGGTCTGGTGGCTTAGTGGACCAATGCATCCTCTGTAGGTGCCTATGCTTGACACAGGTTCAAATCCTGGCGGGTCCACTCAGCCTTCCATCCTTCTGAGGTCGATAAAATGAATACCATTGATTTGGATAACAATAAACATTTGTTATTGAGGGCCGAGATGCCCACGGGTGAAAGTGCGCTTTACAAATACACGTTATTGTATGCGGATGACACATTAATATATCTTTGAGGCTCACCGCAGTGTATGACTGAACTTCTGCCACTGCAGGCTGACTTCAGGTTGTTATCTAAACTACGATCTAAGTGGGATAAGTTGCTTCTATTTCCCATGTGTTCTGGCGGCCCTGAGGGTCAGGTGTTGGGCGTGGATCTGCCAATGCATGTTGAACTGTTGGTGGGGCCAGTGGCGTTGATGCGAGCATCTCTGCCCTTCTGGCAGATGTTACCATTGTGCCCAGTCAGCAGAGTGGCCATAACCACCATGATAATATTGTCACGGTTATTGTATTTCTTTCAGGCCATTCTCATGCTTTGAAAACAAGCCTTCTTCGGCGAGATAAATAGTTTGTTGCCTGGTCTGATCTGGGAGGAACAAAGGAAAGATTGATTGTGACAAAGATGGCCCTTCCTTTGTGCGAGGAAGGGCTTCCAAACTTTGAAACATGTTATCTCTCTGGAATCTACCAAGGGCTGTTGAGGTAATACTAATGAGGCACTGCTGGCAAAGATATATGCACGCCACGAGGGTCTCTTGTGCGCATGCCCATCTGATCCCAATGGGGTGCTCACTGCGGTTCCAGACTTTGACTAAATTTTATGTCAGACAGACATGATAGAAGGAAGCAGGCCTGTGTGACATCATCGCGCTGTTCGCCTGCGGGGTCTTGGAATCCTTGGGGGAGATACGTGTAGAACGCGAGCCTTCGTCGGGACAGTTCATGGCACATGCTGCTCTGCCCTAGCTGCAACGAGGGTGACTTGGGACTGCTGGGACCGTGAACCAGAGGTGTCCAGAGTCCTATCGCATATACTAACGGTCGGTAACTGTAGACACGCGCTTACGCTCCTCCACGCAGTACTGTATTCGGTTTTTCGAGTTGGCACGCTGGCGCTCCGAAGCATGTGGAACGACACTTACAGATGTGCCTACCTTACAGATGGCACGTGGGGTAATGTCCTGAAACACGTGTACGTGATCTCGAGGAAGGCAAGGTTTCGCTTCACCCAAGTGAACTGTGTGCATCAGACACACTTTGAAAAGCTAGGATGTATGAGGGTGCCCCAGCCCAGATGCAACGGGCCGCAGGCACACTTCCCACATGGTGTGCGAATGAGCTACCATACAAAGTTTCTGGCGAGAAGAGTTAGAAGCGATTAAAGAACTGGCTGGACGGAAACTCGTAATATTAACCCTTCAGAGGCGCCTACTGGGACAATCCTCTAGACTTAAGACAGCCACACATAAATGTAAGTTCACTGATTTGTCATTAATGGTGGCAAAAAAAACATCGCCAGGAACTGGAAGGCGCATCATGCTTCAAACATGAGACAACAGATTCATGGTCTGACTAAATGGACATGGACAGAGGTTTCTGCGACCCTGGCCTTGAATAGACAGAGTGTTGCGCCGTCTCCGACGAACTTCTGGGTCACAATATTAATAGCATTGGAAACTAAATCCAATGCACGCCCTCCATGAGGTAACGGATGTCATTGGATGAATTTATGTCAGCCACACGTGTACTTGGAGGTTAGTTGCTTCTTCCTGGACTGGGGGTCACGGCACGATCGGCAATCATGGGGCGTTATGAAGTGTTGTTTTTCTAACTTGTATGATTTTTGTGTTCATTATAATGTCTATCAAACTGATGTTTTCCTGTAGATTATGTGCAACTGCATGCCCGAATAATCGCCATGTAATATACCTATACACGCAGATATCTGTTTTGCAAAAACTAATAAAGAACAATAAAAAAAAGAGTTTGGTGAGGAACCCTAGAATGGGACAACTTCTTGAAACAAGCATTTGCAATGCAATAGGTCTCGCATTTACACGAGTTTGAGCTATTGACATTGCAAATAACAATGCCTTTTATTTTTGTTTTCGTTTTTAAAACATAAATAAAAGGCATTGTCATTTACAATGCCAATAGCTTAAACTCACATAAATGCGAGACCTATTGCATTGCAAATGCTTGTTTAACTGGCCCCCGCATGAAAACTCCAGCCCAACTACACACTTGAAGCAAAGTGCAAGGCACTGCTGATCCGAGTAAACAAATAACAAAGTCCTATTATACAGGGGATGGGGCATCACACGCACGTCCTCAGATCAGACCCCTAGAGCAAGGAGTCATAGTTCTTTGTCATGTGTCTGACTAAGTGATGTCACAGTGCACAGAAGTGGTGGTTTCAGGGCGCATTTATCTTTCACAATATCACCCCACCACTTCTGTTGACATCCACGTTCATACTGTACTAGAATGGACTAAAGCTGACAAGAAGACAAGGGCAAATATCATGTGTGACACTTCCATCCAATCCTGTGCTTTGAGCCAACAGCACTTTGCATTCTGGGATTTAAAGTTTCACTTTTAATCTGCATTGGCAAAGCCAATAATTCTCACCTTTGGGAATTATTGGCTTTGCCAATGTCTTTTAGTCACATTGTTCAGCATCTCCGGTGCTATGCAGCATGGCTAAAGAAAATAAAGTAAAAAAGGCACTATGATGTGGCGGTCGCATCATTTTGTAGGCGTACGCACTATGCATGCTCGTGCCTACAAAATGGCGCAAGTATTTTTTTTATTTATCAAGTTAAATCAGTAACTTAAAAAAAGGTAGCACAAAGCATTTTTTTAAGCATGAGTTGGGGGAGCAATACAAAGGGCGCTGGTGGGGGGGCAACATTGAGTGAAAGGGCGTGGAAAAGGAATAGAAAGGAAAAGGGTGGGGGAAATTTGTGGGGGGATGGAAGCAACTGGAGAGTGGGTGGGAAGTAGAAGCAACAGGCGAGAGAGAAGAAGGGTGAGGATTGGGGCTGAAGTAATGGGCGAGAGTGCAACATGGAGCGGGTGGGGGGAGAAGCTTGCAGGTGAGAAAACAAGTTGGGGAATTATATGAGGGCAAGGGCAACAAGGAAGGGTAAGGAGAGGCACATGGGCGACATAGAGCAGCACGAAGTGCAGGGGAAGAGAAGTACACGAGGGAGGCAACTTGAAAACACATGTAGTCACTTGAAGTGCTTAATCCAAAATTTTTAAAAAGTAGAGCTTGAAAAGCAAACACTGGAAGCATAGAAGACAGTCAATCAAAATAGATGGTAAAGAGGCTGTGCTCCATTGGAGGGGCAAACCTAAGATTGTCAAGCTGGGACACGAATAAGAAGCAGGTAAATGACAGTGACAGAATGAACGTCAATTCACCAAAATACCTGGGGTAGCGGAAGTGGCATCACACACCCTTTGACCATTAATTTCATTCACACCCACACATGCTTACACATATTCACACTCACATACACTCTCTTACGAATACTCACACTCACCCGCAAGCTCGCACACAACATACATTTCAGAGCATTTTTTTTACTTACCTCAACTGCCAGGGAATGTCATACTCCAGCAAATTGTACTCCATTTTTTATTACACTAATAGTGAATAATGTTACATTATTCACTATTAGTGTAATAAAAAATTGAGAGAAAACAAAGCAAGTAGAGCCCCAACTGACGTCCATAATGAGCTACCTCTGTGCTCCTGGCACTAATTTTGCCCCCCCTGAGGACAGGGGTCACAAAGGCAGTGACAGGGGTTGCAAGAGGCAAGCTGGGGGTCGCAGCTGACTTCCCTGGCGACCGCTAAATGACGTCCATGAGTGACAGGAAACCTTACCAATGGTAAGCAATGTGCAAGCTCCAAGTCCCTGTATGTTCTTGATAAGCCCACAATATGTATTTTTCAACCAGACAGTGCGCTGCCAGGTAAGCTCGACCTAAAAATGTGCTTAAAAATTCCAAAATGGAAAAAAAAGCAGGAGTACCTCAAAACGTGACATCAGCACACGAGCACGCCTGAAAACGCTGGTGAAAAAGTAATATTTCTCCTGTCACCTTTCTGAGTCTATGATAGCTATGTCTCTGTAGCACCAGTGTAGTGCACTTCAATCAGTAGTCGGTCAAAACAGGTAGAACAAGTGTGCAAAGTACGAGATCAGGGGCTTAGCTATGACTAGTGTAGCAGGTACAGTGGCACCAGGGAGCCTTAGTGGCCATCTGAACTCCAATTACAAATGAATTTTATTACCCAGCCAAAGTATGAGGATGATGTAGGGGGGGTTCAATTTCCTTAATTACACGAAACCATATGGCAGTCTTCCTGTCTCTGCGCTAGAGGAGCAATACCTAGGCATTCAAATTAGGGGTAGGCAAAGAATTCCGCTCCGCTGGCAGAGTTCGCAGGGTTTTCCCCATTCCGCGTGGAGTGCGGAGTTCCGCAAAACTCGGAGCTGAGTTTTTACTCTTGTGTGGCTCGTCAACATTAAGTTGGCGAGTGCTCGCGAGAAAAAAGTGCGCATTAGACCTCCTCCCAGCTAGATTTCTCAACGATGGCGGTCACGGCAGGTCACGAATGCTCGCGTTGAGAAATCTGCTGCTCGCGTTGAGGAAGCTGCTGCTCAGATAGAATGTCTACTCGAGCGGCAGAAAGCAGCAGCGTACTCCGGCGTGACGCAAAGTGCCATTTGTGCTGATTTTACAGTGTGGGACAAACACCCAGCGCTTAAAATCAGTGCGTGCAGCGTGACTTAATAGATTCCGCCACTCGCAGAATTCTGCGGAGCATTTGCGGCACTTCACAGAGTAGAACGTTACGACCTCCGCCCAGGGCTAATTTCAAATAAGGCCACAAGAAGCGAGGTATGCCAAAAAAGCGTGCTTCAAAGTAAAGGGCTCTAAGCTTCTCCGAATCTGACAGGGTGTTTTTGTGGAGCTTGAGATAGGAACAGAGCAGCATGCTGAGAAATGCGGCAACCCCCTTCCGCAACATATCATGCTAAGGCCTTAACAGGTCAGACGATAAACTAGAAATAACCTCAATTTCCCTGACTGTTCTTGACACAAAGGCGGCGCGCGGTGTCCAACTTTGCCCTTGCAAACCAGGCACCATAGTTCCCAGTGACCGGGTGTCACGTGCTCACCGGAAACCACTGTCGCGTTGTAGCAAACAGTGCTTTTGCATCTTGGTACCCTCAAGTCCACGTTCTATCCCCAGAATGCAAGCCGTTTTTTGGCTAAAAAGCCAGGCCTGCTAAAGGGGTGAGCATGGCGCCCCTTGGCGGCTACTGAGTATAAACGTTACCCACGTCCATGGCTTGACTTCTCTCCTCAGCATTTCCCCTTCCAGTGCCACACACAATGTCGTGTCACTTCTGAGCCGCATTAGCCTCGAGTCATAGGTCATGACCTCTCGTGCTAGGAGCAGGCTCGCGGTGAAGAGGTCACGCCTCCTCTGCGGTTATTCTGATTGACGCTCTCTTTCTGAAGTGTTCAAGTGTGTAGAGACCAATAATAGTAACTGAGTAAACAGTTCCAATGCGGCTCAGAACTTCCAGTATTGGCAGGAAACAGTCAGGAAACTGTCGAAAGTGTGCGGCCTCTTGCTGAAACTTGGAGTGATGCGCCTTTATTGTCATAGTTTGAATTCCTATAGTTCTACATATCGACTTTAGCCAACTCTATGCGCTGTAAATAACTGATGTTAATATTACTTAACATATGGTATTAAAATTACCAGGCTCGGAAAGAGAGAAGGGCGAGTGTTGTCGGTATTCGAACTCCTGATTTTCAGATCGCTGCGTTTGTCTTCGGCAGTTGTTCAACTCACTGAGCCATCCGGCCCAGTCAACCATTCAAAATCTTCTACACAAACTGATTATCAGGTCTTTTGTAGAGTACAGGGGCAAGGTAGAAGGTGTAAAAATAAGACTGGCTGACTCTTTTCCAACTCTACCAGCATTTGAAAGGCATCAGCCTGTCAGTAAGGCTTCGAATTTGACAACAGACTAGTTAGCCCCAGGTGACGGAGCTGAATTTGTCAGAAATATCAATTTCCGACACTGTACTCCGAATGTGCGAGGCCCTCCTCAGGAAGCAGGCGGGAGGTAATGCAGACATATTTGTGCAGTGAGGCAATGTGCAAATCCGAGGCAGACGTTCCTCACGCCAGGCGGTTCACTGGACCCGCCTCTGCACAAAACCAGCGCCTACGGACAGATGATGATGCGCAAGTGATGGCACACATATTGGTTGGATGTGGTGCAACTGTCAGACTTGTCGTGCATTGTCGGGATGGCACGGGGTGGAACCAACTGCACGTGCATTGTCAGTATGGCACTGAGTGCAACTGACTGCACGTGCATTGTCAGTATGGTAGTGAGTGCAACTGACTGCGCCTGCATTGTCAGTATGACAGTGAATGCAACTGACTGCACGTGCATTGTCAGAATAGCCCCGGGATTGAACCGGCTGCACCTCGATTGTCAGGATAGCACAGGGTGGAAGAAACCAACTGCACGCGCATTGTTAGTATGGCACTGGGATGGAACCAATGGCACGTGAATTGTCAGGATGGCACAGGGTGAAGCCAACTGCACGTGCATTGTCAGTATGGCACAGAGTGAAATGGACTGCACGTGCATTGTTTTTATGGCACGGGGGTGCAACTGACTGCACGAGCATTGTCAGGATGGAACCAACTGCATGCGTATTGTCAGTATGGCACAGAGTGAAACTGGCTGCATGTGCATTGTCAGAATGGCACAGAGTGGAACCAATTGCACGTGGAGCGTCAGGATGGCGCCGGGGTGCAATTGCCTGTACATATGTTGTCATGCTAGCAGCATGGTGCAATTGCCTGCACGTATGTTCTCATGCTAGCAGCATGGTGCAATTGCCTGCACGTATGTTCTCATGCTAGCAGCATG
This sequence comes from Calotriton arnoldi, assembly GCA_963921515.1. Lineage (NCBI taxonomy): Eukaryota > Metazoa > Chordata > Amphibia > Caudata > Salamandridae > Calotriton > Calotriton arnoldi. The sequence goes on along the minus strand of CAWUFW010001738.1, from coordinate 475,436 downwards.
GTGCAATTGCCTGTGCGTATGTTGTCATGCTGGCAGCATGGTGCAATCGACAGCAAATATACTGACAGAATGGCAGCAGGGTGCAATTGGCTGTAACTGTATTGGCAAGCAACAGACCGCACATGTATTACCAGGATAGTAACCAGGTGCACTTGGCAGCACGTATATTGTCAAGGGCGTGAGCTGGGTGCAGTTGCCTGCACGTGTGTTGCCAGGGCGGCACCACAGTAATATTGGGTAAATATACATTACGCCATCCGGGAGATATTGACTGCACGTATAATGTCAGGATGGCATCAGGGTACAGTTGAATGCACGTTTATGATCAGATTGATATCAAGAAAATATTGACTGCACACACATTATCAGGATGGCATCAGGGTGCTATTGACTGCATACACAGTGCCAGCCTGGCACCATGGAGATATTCACAGCACATACATTGACTGTAAGCGTTACCTGCAGGAGTGTGCAGGCCACTGCGCTGTGCTGCACTGCACTGCGCTGCTCTGTACTGTGCTGTGCTGCACTGCACTGCGCTGTGCTGCACTGTACTTCACTGCACTGCAATGCACGGCTTGCACTTCCCCATTCAGCTGCTGCTTTGCTCTGCGTGCAGTTCTAAGCCAAGTACTGGCTCCGTACACAATTTCCAGTGGAATAGAGGGAACAATTTGGACAGTGGGTCCGGATTTTCTCACTACGGCGGCCCCCGCACCACAGCAGGTGGAAGGCCCACGGCACCCCAATGAAGTCAGCCTTTTACTAAAGCCAACCTGTGGCAGCGAGTCCCATTTGCCGTGCTTGAAGTAGGGCCCCTGCTGGCACCCTTACTAAATGCTTTCGAGTTCTGCGTATCTCTGTGATGACATATCATACACGAGGACCACGCCGGTACTTTGATGTATTAATGTTTTTATTTATGATACGTGGCTCTGACGTCATCCTAAGCGTAGTCCAGAACAGCAGCAGGGGAATATCTGCCTAAAAAGACAGGGCCCTTGCGATGCCAGGCCTGAACCCACTTTAAAAAGCACCCTCTTCCTCACCTGTAGCCAGTTTGGGGAATGCAAATGTGTGTGTGTGGGGGGGTGTTAAGGGGGGCAGCCTGAATAACAAACATAATGCTGCATTCAGTACAAGCTGCAGCTGAGAGGCAGTGCCGACTGGAGGTCCGAGACAGAAAGACGAGCACTGCATGTGCCATGTAAAGTTTAGGGCCAGGGACATCCAATGTACAGTCGCACTATTGACCGAGGAAGTAGGACGCTCGCCGCGCTGCAGCGGCATGACACGCTGACATCTACATCGCAGACATTACACAAATCCGGGGGCAGTCATCCTGGAGGATGAAAGGCTGCGTCGGCAACACCTCACACGAACTTTCACTCCTGCAGGTTACACTCGCACATCGCTGCAGCAGGAGCTCAACCCACTACACTGCCGTACTGTGACTGAAGGCTGAGGCAGTCAGGTTACATGATCTGTGCAGCGGGCTTGTATAGGCCCTGAATGTCAAACCGGCTGGCCAATAGCCACTGTACACAGTGCACCAGGAAACCCTGCTCTATATGTGCCCCCTGACTCCCCGTAGCCGCACATATGAATGGGAAGGTGTCCTGCAGATCTGTGCTGTGCTGCAGTGCCGCAGATCTGTGCGGTGCTGCAGTGCCGCATAGGAGGTCCTCGGAAGTGTGGTTGTCAGTGGTGCAGAGAGTGCAGGTGGGTGACAAGGCACGAACGGGGGGCGGGCCAGCGAGAAGGCATCGGACTGCGGGAAGGGGGGGCACGGGAAGAAAGTAGTCTGTGCAGTAAAGGAGCCACTAGCCATGGAAGGACACAAATGACGACATGGCTGTCATAAGGAGGGACTAACAAGCCTACAACCAATCGGAAGGCAGCATTTAAGACACAAGCCAATGAAAATAATGGGCGGAGAGTGGGCGGAACTTCCACGCTATACTGAATACTGCATGCCTCGCAAAGCGAGCAGCGCATGCGCTGCGACGCTAGGCTCGACCTAAAAAAGAAGAGCAACAGAAAGTAATATGTCGTATGCTGAACGTGGGAGGATAAAGAATTAAGCTGATCAGTCAGAGTGTTCAGCATTTGTCTGAAAGCTGCACACTGTAGTGTATGAACTGCTGGCGTCACTGAGTTCATAAGAATAGGGTGTGAGATGAATGAAGGGTTGGGTCAGGACATACACAGAGGTGTGGACAGATGGGGAAGATCATTTCAGGCTTGCACATATTCAGAAACAAGCATTTGCAATGCAATAGGTCTCGCATTCGCGCGCGTTTAAGCTATTGGCATTGTAAATGACAATGCCTTTTATTTATGTTTTCAAAACCAATACATAAATGAAAGGCATTGTCATTTACAATGCCAATGGCTCAAATTCTCGCAAATGGAGACCTATTGCATTGTAAATGCTTCTTTTTATTGGCTGGGGCAGTCGAAGGGTGATGGGGCAAAGGGAGGGGAAGGAAAGAGTTAAGTTTAAAAGGTAAATGGAGAGGGTCGGTTTAAATGAAAAGGGCTGTAGGAATCCTCTCGGGTAAATTAAAAATGAAAACTTACTCTCTGCATTTTAAATAACATGCATTTGTAACACACTGACAACAGGAGAGAGGACGTGAGAGCAAAGCAAATGGGCAGCCTGTGAAGATTTATGGCCCGATGAGGGAGATAAGGTATGCGTGGCGTGGGGATGTTGTGAGGGCTGGAAGGGAGGGGCCCCAGAAGAGAGACTCCGTATGCGAGGGGCTGTATGTTTTAAGTAAATGTACTTGTTCTGTGCTGGCTGGTGCTCAGGGAAACAAAAGAGAGGAAGGGGTTAAGGGTGGGTGCATGGTGGGAGGGTGACTAAGTGAAACGGAGATAACCCACCCCTAAACAAAGCTGATGCATTTGGAGTGCCGATGTGAAATGCAGACACCTCGAATATTAAACGTTTAATAAAGCGGGGGGTCAAGGGGAAGAGGTGAAAAAAGTGGATCCTAACAAAACTGACTCCGAGATGGAAGGCTCGTTCCGCCGTCATTTGTAAATAAGTGCAGCGAAGACTTGAGGGCGAGAGACAGAAGCTTGAGGTACACGGGGCAGCAGCATTTACATATGTGGCAGCGGGGCTGCCTGTAACCCTCCATTCATTCAGTGAGCAGAGGAGATTGCTGGCCGGAGCCCGTGGCAGAGAAGTGAGCTGCAAAGAGAAACAGCGCATGATTGAGCAAAATTGAGTAGAAAACACACGCGGGCTTCAAAATGACTAACAACTGGGAGGTACGTAGACTTTGGCAGCAGCCGCGCTCCGTCCCACTACATGCAAATTACTCCTCTGAACGAGACGATTCCAGACCATCCACCGCCAGGGAATCCTTTCCTATGCTGCGTCCCCCCTCTGACTCTACTCAATGGAATCCTGCTCTTTGGGTTCTTCTTCTGGATTCTTGACTTTGGTGACTTTTGTGCATCCCGCCATTTTTGGAGATGGTCTCTGTCTATACCCACGACCCGGACCCGCCATTTTGTCTGACCTTTGTTCCGTTCCGTCTTCCCTCCCGACTCCTCCTGATGACCCTCGATCGTTTTTCTCTTTTTTGCTGGACTGCCTTAAATATATATATATGTAAATATGTATTATATAATTGCCCAAGCCCAATTGCTGTTAAAATGTAATCCTGTGTGAATTAACTATTTGTATTTATAGAACTCTAACCACTAGTATATGTAGTAGATCTTTGTACTTACTACCATTCCTATGTGATTTTAGAGTTTATCTTGTTTGTATCTCTTCCTTGAGTGACTTTACACCTTGTACATTTGCAATTTTTTTTCTGTTTGTATCTCTTATGTAACTCATGTAATCCAAAGTCCTTATGTAACGCAACTGGTTCTTTTGTAAAGCGCTCTGACACCTTCGGGTAATGTTCGTGCTATATAAAATCGCATTAAATAAATATAAAATAAATAAGACTGAGACAGAGGTAAAAAAGGAGTTGCCTGAAAGTGTTAGTGCTCCTGCAGAGCCCGAGCCCGAGCCCAAGCCCAGGAAGGACGCAACAGGAACGAGCCCTGGGAGAAGGAAGAGGCTGGGGGGGCTGGTGGGGGGGGGAAGACAGACCCCAGGTCGGGGAAAAAACTCAGCACAGTTTGGCTCCTGCAGCCTCAGTAACGGCGCTGCTACTCATGTTACACTTCGTGGTCCATAAAATAAAGATGTAACAAATGCGTTTGATTTGGTGAAATAATGTTTTTTAAGTGGCGGGCAGAAGCAGGGATGCCAGAAAGCAAACAGGGAAAGGCTGTGTGTGTTTGTGTGGGATGACGAAGCGACAGGCTAAATAAACAAGCAACGGGGAGGGAGCCTGCTGGGGCCAGCAGACTACCATGCCTGTGATCGCCTTTCAATTAAAGTAACCTTTTTTTTCAAATGCAGCCCGTTTTTCCAAAATGAAAAGGTACTGCATTGAAAAAGGAAAATGTACTTTTTGTTTGTTTGTTTAAGAGTTGGCAGTGGTCAGGTGGCCCACTGCCTATACTTCAACAAACTTTTTTGTTTACAATCTGAAAGGGGAGGGTCCCGAGGGGTCCCTTTCTCTTTTGCTAATGCTTTACAACATCCTTAGAAGTGTCAGTAAAATATCAATGTTTTGCAACCGGAATACAAAAACATCCATACACTAGATTCTGATTTGGCATTTGGAAGGAACATAGGGGCATATTATCAAGGATTAGCGATATTTATCGCTAACCGCGCTTAGCGCGTTTTTTGTTAACGCCGCCTATCGCTGGAAATTATCGCTGAGATAACACCCTATTAGTAAGGTTTATCTCCATAGCGATAATATTTCCAGCAATAGCGGCAAAATGCGAGAATATCGCTGGAAAACCAGCGATATTCTCGCATTAACGCAATGGTGGATTTAGCCTAACAATCCACCCCCCATGCTACAAACAGGTAAGTCACCCTCAGTAGCAGGTGTAAAAATCTAGCAATAAACGCGCTTAGCGCAACTTATTTTATCGCTTCGCCTGCCTTGCTAATAGGGGGTAGTTGTGTTAGCGACTGTTTTCAGTCGCTTTTAGTAGGGAACGCCTACCTTGCATGTCATTAGCGATAATTATCGCTGACATGCAAGGCGATGTGAAAACCGGCCGCTATCGCTTGAAAGCTGGCGCTAACGCCTGTTAGCGACAGCTTGCTAATAGGGCGATACAAATATCGCCGCTTTAGCGGCAAAAAGTGCCGCTAAAGCGGCGATAAAGCCCTTGATAATATGCCCCATAGTCTAATATTTAATTACAACAATGCAATTCTATATTTAGTGGTTCTTCATAGTAACACTTGTGAAATAGTGTAATGACATATGCTTTAGTGAAAAGGTATGGTGCAGAAACAAAGGAAAAATGCAATGCAGTAGGTAAGACTACTCCCATAGGTTGCTTCTCTGATTGTCATTTAACATTGTCCTGATAAAAGCCCTGGTCAAGTAAACCACAGGGGCTGAAATGTCGACTTTTTATTAGAGTTATACGTGAATTACGATACACCCAGACTATGACGTGATTTTTATTCTTGGGTAGACTATTGCTACTGCATTGAATGTTGCTTTTGATTCTGCACCTTACCTTTTTGCTAAACCACTGCATTGTTGTTGTACATCACGTGTTACTATGAACCACCCGCAAAGTGGCATTGCAATATTGTGATGAAATATTTTATTTAGTTCTAGCTACTTGTTTATGTTCCAAATTTGGTGACTTACCTTTCTCTTGTTTTTACTTCAACCAGTATCGGGCAAAATTGCATGGCCCACATCGTTTGAGTAAACCAAACTTTATTTCCCAGAAAACTATTTTCTTTACCGAATGAACCACTTTTTGTTGCATTATTAACCACCCAGGGTCTTAGGGTTATTGGGCTTGCCCCGTTGTTTTGATTTATAAATTAAGGGTGATGTAGGAAAGATGTAGGACCGAATCTGCAAGGGGGATTCCCACTTGCAAATCTGTGTCCTCACACCCCGCACCAGTAACAGAAATATGTTCCTACACCAGGTTTTTCTATCTGATCTAGACTCTGCCTATGTTTGTGCAATCGGATATACAATCCACCTATTGATAGACCCACCCACTCCAAGCAAGCCATTTTCAGAAATGACGCCCTTAGTCTCATAAAATGTTTTCCTGCAAGAATTGATTCACCGAAGAAGGAAATAACCGGCTTTCACAGTGATAAAGGCAGACACTGTCACATTTCTGTCACAGAAAAGTGGAGTTGAACATCATGCATTCAGGATCGACTTTAGTGCTGGTGGTGCATGGTGCGACAATCTTTTTGGCACCCCTCCCAATGACCTCCTTCTCTGCGATTTCCCTCACTACCACCCTCAAACAGTGCCCCTCATCTTTCCATAGCCCCTCTCTGACATACATTTCATTTTTTTATATAGAGCTACTCATAGTTCACTCACACTCAGTTCTATAATCTGCATGGTACACGTTCTGTGCAGCAGGTAAATTAACCCTCTGTGCTACTTTAGGTGGAGTCAAAACTGCCACTAGACAAAACTCGGATCTCTCTCCAGCAGGAACATCAATGACCAGAGGTATCTTGACATTTTTATTGGTGCCTGATAAGTACTGGACACACAAGGAACCCTGCAACGTGCTTTTAAACCTATAAGTTATTTTTAAACACAGCACCAACCAAGGTCAGCGCCAGGTGCGGCTGCACCGGTCGCACCACCATAAAGCTAGTCTTGCATGCATTAAAAATAAGACTGTCAGTGCTAAATCATAATCAGTGTCTAATGACAGAATCTGAAGATGCAAGCATCCTTCTTTCAGTTCAGATCATATTATGTGGTGTGCTTTGGCAATTTATCAGGATCCTGCCCAGATTTGCAGGAAATGCCTCAGTGATGAATTATCAACAGGGCAGGTTCACACTCCTTCAGACAGATAAAGAGATGTCACCCTCCCGTCATCAAAATGCAGCTTGATTTGATTCCTAACATTTAGGCTCTCAAGACAAGTTACCTGGAGTGATATCCCAGAGAGATATCCCTCAGGGAAACTACAGGTTTCTGGTTGCTTCGGGTTGGAAGTTTGGGGCCCTCAACCTCCAGGCCCAATAATTCCATGTCTGGCGACAGAAGACCCAATAAATAATTTGGGGTCTGGAGACACTGGACCGGAGGAGCTGGTGTGACTAGCCTGCACCCGACCTCATACTTCAACTGGGGTGAGCAAAAAAGAGCTCTCCCAAGCAGAAGGCAATGGATTTCTATCCTCCTGCTGCCCCCAGGCCCCAGACTATCAACCATGACTGAGAAAGAAAACCCAGCAACTTTTACCACCTGCTCATGGGGAATTGGACCCAGGAATAATGGTTCCACATGTTATTTCCAATTATTATTATTTTTTTTGGGGGGGACTTGTAATCCCCGTTATCAAACAGGGAGATACTGGTTAGTGCTGTTAAATCAGACCTTGGTATCTTCCTGTAAAGATAACAGGGAACTTTTCATGAAGGCGTTAATCCTGCATATTTCTTAGCTAAAGCTACGCGAGGGAGAATGACTGATCAAGGACTCTCCTATTGTTCGATTTACTTCAGCATCCATGCAGGGGCCTAGCTTGATAAATACGTTTGGGGGCTGGGGTGGGGGGCGAGCTTCAGATTTTCTGACAATCAGGCTGACATATAATTTTTAAATACATCATAGGACAAGCAGGGTGCATGAGAGGGGCCTAAGGAGCAGTGGAAAGGGAGAGGAATGCGGATCGGTAGGGGTACTACGAGAGAAAACACAATATTTTGTAAAATAACCAATATTCTGAGGACTTTCAAAACAAAATGGGAAGAGTGTGTGTGAGCTTTTGTCTGTGTGTATGTAAAAATCCTTGGTGAAATCCGACTGGCACCTGACAAAACCAGACTGAAAGCTCCTGTACCCAAATCTTTTTCAGAAAATACATTTATTAACGAGGGTGTAACACCCCAAACACCCCCTCTGAAGCTACACCCTTGCATCCATGAATGCTTACGTCTGACAGTCAGGGCCGGACTGGGAATCGACACCGGCCCTGGCAAACTGCTCGGCCGGCCCCCCTGGGGGGCTGAGGCTGTGCGGCCTAGCTGTTTGTAAGGGCCGGTTTCGGCCGATTTTGTAATCGGGGGCGATATTGCAGGCCCCCGGTAACAAAAACGGCCCCCAGGGGCCCAAAACCGGCCCCCTACCCTGGCGGCCCACCAGGGAAACGCCCGATGCCCGCTATGGCCAGTCCGGCCCTGCTGACAGTGATGTTTAAACACACATTTATTCGCTTTTTTCCTTTTTTGTGGTGTTTTGTTTGATCATGCCTATATGCACTGCCCATCTGCTAAAAGGCTGGATTACAGTAATAATAGTTCGTGTTTTTCTCTTGTTCTTTAGCACTTTGCTCTAATGAAGCACTCAGAGGATTCCAAGAACAACGCTAATGCATTTTCATGCAGAATCTTTTCAACCCTGTGCCATTTTGGCTTTTTGTTTGTTCGTAACACCGCATCTGAAGCTGCTATTTTGTTTTTACTGTCATTTTGTATCCTTTGATGCCATTGTGTTGCATGCATTGTAATTCTGGAATATGTGCTTCCAGCATTTGAGATTTTTTTTATAGATTTGAGAAACATGTTTTTGGTCATCTTGAAGTTACTGACGAAATGTCCTAAAGTTGAATTTTTATGTTCCAGACAGAATACTACTTTTCAACTTTTTCTCATGTGAATTCGGAGATGGTGATGGCTTTTGACTTAAGAATCAAATGTAACAATGCATAAAATTAATTTGACTATTAATCAGGGGCGGCTCCTCCATATGGGCGGAGGAGCGTCGCCCCACTGCTTTCTCGCAGTCCGAGAAGCAGAAACATAAAATGGTATTTTAAATACCATTTTATGTTTCTGCTTCTCGCGCTGCGAGAAAGCAGAAGACAGGGTTTGGTTGGGGGCGGGCGGGTGGGCGGTCCTGCTCCAGGCAGGGTAGGAGTGGCTTGTCCACTGTTGTGGGCGGTGACTGTTTGGTCGGCCCAAGGGCCGACCAAACCAGTCATACGCACTCTGCATTTTCTTTATGTAGGCTGCATGCAGCCTACATAGAGAAAATGGCCTCCCCATAGACGCCAGTGGGGTCAGCGTCCCACCCAATCACAACGCTGCCATTGCAGCATTGTGATTGACTAAGGGGAGGGGAGGGAGGCTGCCTGCGGCTGCTTCCTGTTGTAGGACGACGCAGACCAACGACCCGGACGGGCCGTCAAAGGTAAGTTAATTTAACTTTTTTTTAAATAAATTAAAACTCCCCCCGCACGACCCCCTCCCCGCACGCCCCCCCCACCCGCGAGTCATACCAGTCGCGACTGCTATTAATTGATGCATTCTAAATTATACCGCATTGACGGTAATGCAATTGGGTACTCAATTAACTTTAAAAGGCACCTTCTGTGTTTCAAAACAATTTAGAAAGGAGGCAGAATTTAAACAATTGGACAGGATATTTTCACAGTCAAGTTTTGACCCTCATCATTATAAATCTAGACACGTGACACTGTGAGTTCCACTCTGCACAGAGAATCTTCCACAGACAAAAATTAAAAGAAGCATTTGCAATGCAATCGGTCTTGCATTTGTGAAAGTTAGAGCTATTGGTATTGTAAATGATAATGTTTTTTACGCATGTCCATTTGTTTGCAGTGGAGTGGATGTATGTTGTTTGTAGTGGTGTTATGTGCTTTGTATTGGAATTGTTAGTTGTGGAACTGTGTGGGCGGAATTGTGTGAAGTTCAGTGTATGTGTGTTTTGGAATTATCTGGTATTGTGAATAGATTTTGGTGAGAAGTGTATAGAATATATTGAAAGTAATATGGAGCGTGAAGTGAAGTAATATGGAGCGTGAAGAGGTGAGTGAACACTGGAGAGAGCAGTAGAAAAAGTGTGTGTGAAAGAGTGAAAGAAGGGTAGAGAATGTTGAAGACTTATAAAGAGGCCATGTTTATGAGGTAAAAGACACCTTAACCGCTTGCCTGCGGCAGGAATTCCAGCCAGGTGCTGGACATTCCAATCGCGGGCGTGGTCGTGATGGCACCACGCCGTCATGAGCACAGCTCAACCGTGACTCATGACGGTGTGGTGCCGTCATGAGCATCGAAGAGGTTAAGCAGAGGATGGTAGGGTGTGTTAGAGGTGCAAATTTTTAGAATTTCCTTTGTGTTTGAAACTGTGCCGAAAGATGTGAAGTGAATGAATATGAGAAATGATGGATTAGTGTGTGGGAGAGCGAAACAGTGTTTTGAGAGAGAGAGGGAGTGGTGTAAGTGTTAATTAGGGGGCGGTGGAGGTGAGAGATGGCTCTCAACTTCGTTTTAGTATTTATAGGATGGTAGCATGTCTTTGTAAATAATTTGGAGAGTAGAGATGGATTTTGAAGGCATGATGTGAGGGGGTAGTGGAATTGTGAGATGTATGGGGTTAGTGGGCATATGAGGTATAGATGATAGAGGTATTATTTTGCTTTTATTGTAATTGCTAGTTGTGTGCTGACATTGTGTGGTGTTTAGTGCATTTGCGTTTTGGAATTATGTTGTATACAGATTAGGTAGTGCTGAGAGCTGTACTGAATATTTTAAAAGTAATTTTGAGAGAGTCAGATAGTTTGTGTATGAATTGGCGAATGAACACTAGAGAGAGTAGTAGAGAAAGTGCGTGTGACAGAGAGAAAGAAGGGGAGAGAAGTTTGTAGACAGATAAAGAGGTATTGTTTGTGTAATTTGAATATACTGAAAGAAAAGGAGGGTATGTGTGTTAGAGCTTTATTATTCTTAAAAAGCTTTTGTAATGGACAATGTACTGTAAGAACCTTCACTTCCTCACTACAAGCCCAGCAGGAGACATACTAAGATGCTGCCATTTTAAAAGCTGATAAATGGTTTGAAAAAAGCAAACCTCTGCAACAACCATTAGTAAGGTGTGCCCTGTAATCGAGTCCAAGGAAGGGTGTATTCTCAAGTACTAAAGTCCTTAAGGCCACATTACCAAAGGACCCCAAAAACTTGGCCTTTACTCTATTTTAAAGTACAGACCCTAAAACACAAGCCGACTGGAGGAGCCACTCTGAAAGGTACATTAATACTCCTTACCTGATAGACATACAGACAGACACACACACACACACACAGTGGGTGTTCGCTCCATAAATCTCAAAACAATTCCAATAGAAGCCCAGGTTTGATGTCCTTGACACCAGAAGCTGGGCTTCTATTGGAATTCACTAGGGCATATTATCAAGCCCCTTATCGCTGCTTTAGCGGCAGTTTCCTGCCGCTAAAGCGGCGATAATGTTTGCGCCTTTCTTGATAATACGGCCCTATGTATGTTCCCGGGGCCTATATGTGAACTACCCCTCTCTCTAATCTACACAGTCCACAGATCTGTCCACTTAAACACAAACACAACAGTTGACCTCCTGTTGATTAATTCTGCTGTCAAATACATAAAATTAGATGCAAGCACGTTAGCTACATTTCCTGAAAACACACACATAATAGCACATCAATCAACGTGTGTTGTCAATGAAGCCCTCACACTGTGTGAACGTCCTCTGGATCATGCACACAATGGTTATTCTTCCTCTGAAATTTACGCCAACTGTATTAAACGAGAATGCGTCCCTAGTCCACCATGTGACACAAACAGAAGAGCATTGATTTTGAAATGTAAGTACAACTTTTTTCTCTCCCGTGACAAGACACTCCTTGATGCGCTCTGAGAAGGAATAATAGCACTGACTGTTTGAAAAGTGACGGATTAAGAGTCCACACAAACTTCCAGTGCATGAATCTTCATGGCTGGCAGGCAACCTCTTGACTTAGAATAGATGAAAGGCCAAGATGGGCCCTTGCTGTGACCTGAGAAGGCTCTCAGTGCACAATATAAATACAGCACAACAAAGCAACCCCCACTTCCATGGCACTCACCAGTTGCTCTTTGGAATGGCTGGCGCCCCCTCGGATTATGCACTGCCCATTACTTCGCCGTATGATTGGCTGGCCTGCTGCCTTACAATTTATTTACTGTGCACAGCCTTAGCGGGCAGCAACCATTGGCTTTCGAGTGGGTCAACATAAGAGCGGTACCGACAACAACTGACATAGAAGAAGAACAAATAGACACAGTCGCACGAATAAGGCCATAGGAAGGAAAGGCAGCCTATGGATCACAAAAACACTGAGGGGTCGATTCCGATTCGGGCCGGAAAAAGCACCGACCGACTCGGATCCGGAAATAATACCGACCGAGACGTACCTGTGGCGCCCGACACGCCAAGTACGATGCAAGGCGTGCAAAATCCGACCGACACGTACGGAACCCAAGTCGACCGACCGAGCCGCACGGAAAACAGCAATCCGGTCGGAAAAACACGCGAATCCAACCGACCGACACGCACCCGGAACAAATCCGACCGAAACGTACACGCGAACTCCAAACCGCAAAGTACGATGCAAGGCGCGAAAACCACGAGCGAGTCGGACGGAGGCCAAGCCGTACGACCGACACGCATACAAAACCGAGCCGAAGCAACACAAAACACCGCGACCGACGCGTACGCAGCATAGAAAACTGCACATACACAGCGTGAACGAAACGGAGAAGACCGTACGAGACAAATGCAGGGTCCGACTCGGTCACAAGAACGTCTCCAACATACACAGACAGTACAAAGGAAAAATCACCCAAAAAAAGGCCAAACAAGCAATTACCAAGCCAATAAATACTGGGGGTGGGGTGGGGACAGAGAACAAAGACACACCCACAACTCCACCCATATAAAGGACACAAATCACAACCATGAGCCTTTGCAAATGCCATTCCACTGCCAGCACCCAAGAGAAAGCAACCACACACCCACAGCTCATCCCTCACACAAGCCACACACCATCAGCACACCAACAAATACCTACCTCACATACACCCAGCAAAACACACACTCACACACCCTCACCTGCACACCAACACACACATCACTCACCATCACCACCCATCACCATGCCCCCCAAGAAGAATCCCAAGTTCCTAGATAGTGAATTGGAAGTCATGGTAGACGAGATCCTCAGGGTAGAGCCACAGCTGTTTGGCACACTGGTCCAACAGACCCCCATCTCCCAGAAAACCAAGATGTGGGAGAGGATCATCAACAGGGTGAACGCACAATCACCATGTCGGCGCACAAAGAGCGACATCCAGAACAGGTGGTATGACGTGCGCAGGAGGGTACGGGACCTGCTCAAAAAAGACTACATCAACAGCCAACTCACCGGCAGTGGCCCTCCTGCCAAGCCAATATACCTCAGGCCCTGGGAGGAGAAGGTGCGGGCCATCCTTCCGCCAGTGAGCGTATATGGACTAGAGGACATCCCAGAGCCTGGTGAGTACACAACAAATGTACACAATATACTGCCACAAAACACACACATATCACTGTCAAGGGGAGAGTCAAACCATGCACTCATAGCAATTACACAGCAACCAGAACAGAATCATCCCAAAATGTGTATGTCAGTCAGATAAACACAACACATGCCATCAAAAAAGTCACATCCAACTGTGCCATCACATGTACAAACACAACTACAACTACAGCTAGGCAGTGGCACAAATAGAACTAACAAACACATCCAGACATGTAGCCACCACAACAACACCAACACACAGTGAAGAACACTCAAAGGAAGGAATTCTGTGTATGCTGGCCAAGTCAGTGTAGCCAATAGCATCATGGGAGTCGCAGTCACACATATTGCCCCCCCCCACAACTGCCCCATCAACACCACCATGAACCATGCGCACATCACAGGGAGTGGAGAAGGACTCACAAGATGGTTGACACTGGCAACTGCTGTGGGGAGCACAAGGCCCAGCTGGCAACTGTGCACCAACAAACAGCAGGACACCACTGACTGACATCCTGAGAGACAACTTCCACTCCCTGCAATGCAAGCACGTTCCATGGTGGGATAACTGGCTGGCTGGCTGGGTGGGAAGGAGGACTTGCAGCACTAACCATAGTCACAAGCACCTCCCCTCACATCCCCCCCAACACAAACTCCACAGAACCCACCTGGTAGAATGCAATGCCCCCCATCCTAACACAAGATCCCACAAAGAACCACCACCCTGGGTTATGTTGTGTGAAGCACAGGGACACTCTTGGGACTTTTAGCCAAACAACTGCCAGGACAACACTCCCAGCCATCCTGTCAGCACAGCCAGCCCACCCCACAGGGAAGCAGAGTCAAAGGAAGGAAGCATGGGCATGCTGGGAAGGGGGTGGAGGCAATAGCATGATGGGAGTCGTACTCACTGATATTGGTCACCCCCACAACTGTCCCATCAACACCACCCTGAACCATGCTCACATCACAGGGAGTGGAGAAGGACTCACAAGATGGCTGACACTGGCTACTGCTGTGGGGAGCACAAGGCCCTGCTGGCAACTGTGCACCAACAAACAGCAGGACACCACTGACTGACATCCTGAGAGACAACTTCCACTCCCTGCAATGCAAGCACAGTCCATGGTGGGATAACTGGCTGGCTGGCTGGGTGGGAAGGAGGACTTGCAGCACTAACCATAGTCACAAGCACCTCCCCTCACACACCCCCCAACACAAACTCCACAGAACCCACCTGGTAGAATGCAATGCCCCCATCCTAACACAAGATCCCACAAAGAACCACCACCCTGGGTAATGTTGTGTGAAGCACAGGGCCACTCTTGGGACTTTTAGCCAAACAACTGCCAGGACAACACTCCCAGCCATCCTGTCAGCACAGCCAGCCCACCCCACAGGGAAGCAGAGTCAAAGGAAGGAAGCATGGGCATGCTGGGAAGGGGGTGGAGGCAATAGCATGATGGGAGTCGTAGTCACAGCTCTACATCCCCCACCACATGGCCCAGCAAGCTCACACTCACGCATGCACATCCCACAGAGACTGGAAAGGCCCATCAAAGATGTCTGACACTGTTGCTGTGTCGTGGGGAGCACAAGGGCATGCTGGGTACTGCACACCAACCAACAGCAGGACACCACTGTCAGCCATCTTGCCATTGCTCTCACACCCACACACACTGAACTCCCCACAAAAGCAAGTAAGTATGGGAATGCTGGGAAGTGGGGTGGAGGCAATAGCATGATGGGAGTCGTAGTCACAGACATAGCTCACCCCCACAACTGTCCCATCAACACCACCCTGAACCATGCTCACATCACAGGGAGTGGAGAAGGACTCACAAGATGGCTGACACTGGCTACTGCTGTGGGGAGCACAAGGCCCTGCTGGCAACTGTGCACCAACAAACAGCAGGACACCACTGACTGACATCCTGAGAGACAACTTCCACTCCCTGCAATGCAAGCACGTTCCATGGTGGGATAACTGGCTGGCTGGGTGGGTGGGAAGGAGGACTTGCAGCACTAACCATAGTCACAAGCACCTCCCCGCACCCCCCCCCCCCCCCCACCACAAACTCCACAGAACCCACCTGGTAGAATGCAATGCCCCCCATCCTAACACAAGATCCCACAAAGAACCACCACCCTGGGTTATGTTGTGTGAAGCACAGGGACACTCTTGGGACTCTTAGCCAAACAACTGCCAGGACAACACTCCCAGCCATCCTGTCAGCACAGCCAGCCCACCCCACAGGGAAGCAGAGTCAAAAGGAAGGAAGCATGGGCATGCTGGGAAGGGGGTGGAGGCAATAGCATGATGGGAGTCGTAGTCACTGATATTGGTCACCCCCACAACTGTCCCATCAACACCACCCCAACCATGCTCACATCACAGGGAGTGGAGAAGGACTCACAAGATGGCTGACACTGGCTACTGCTGTGGGGAGCACAAGGCCCTGCTGGTAACTGTGCACCAACAAACAGCAGGACACCACTGACTGACATCCTGAGAGACAACTTCCACTCCCTGCAATGCAAGCACGTTCCATGGTGGGATAACTGACTGGCTGGGTGGGTGGGAAGGAGGGCCGGCTGTCAACCAAACACAACCAATGCAGACCATGTACACACCCCAAAAAATACATAGAAATGCCAAAATAATGCAGGACAATGTGCCACACCAATATCAACCCCTGACTGTGACGACTTAGGACAATGCAATGTACAGGCCCACACCCAGAGGCACAGTCACAACTGTCATGTGTGTCAACCATTGATGCCTGCAGAAACATAACATACATTGTGTGTGTCTCCCAAAAACAGGTGATGATGGGGAAACAGCAGCAGACGCTGAGGAGTCCCAGTCCCAGGCTCAAGAGGATGCGGAGCTCACTGGCGTCGTACAGCCTCTGTCCTCCTCGGACGATGAAGACCAACCTGGCACATCCGGTGCAAGTCTACATGCAGCACCAGCAGGACCACCAGCTGCTGCACCAGCAGGACCACCAGCTGCACCCCCTGCACCCACCCCTCCAACGACTGCCACCACAAATACCATCCCTGCCGACATGGACAGAACAAGGAGCAACACCAGCACAGGGACCCTGGACCAACCTGGGGCCATGGACACCACCACCAACCCCCAAGGTGGACCAGGGTCATCTGTGCGTGCCACTGCACACACTGCACATGTCAGCAGGGGTGGTGGGAGGGGTGGGAGACAGAGGTCGCTGCTTGTAGAGGTTGCTGGTGTGCATGAAGACCCACAACTGGTACGCATAGCTGATGCGTACCAGTCCAGCACCGGAGACCTCAGCCAGGTAGTGGGGCTCCTCAGAGACATGAAACAGCAGCAGGCTGCCCATCATGCCCGCTTGGACTCCCACATGTCCCACGTGGAGTCACACATGTCCCGCGTGGACTCACACATGTCCCGCGTGGAGTCCAAGTGGGATGCACTGCATGAGATGACGGCGGTGCACAGGGACATTTTACAATGCCTCCGCCAGATGAACAGCAACCAGTACACACCTCCCTGTGTGCCAACAACATCTGGTGCCGAACAAACTGCAACTGCCACAGGGAGGGAGGATGACTCTGGCGGAGAGTCCCCTGCACCGCAGCAGCCTGTACTTGAGGGGCCCCCCCAAGAAGAGGGGTCGTCCGAGGAGGGGCAAGTGAGAGGCTGATGGCCAAGCGCAACTCCCAGGAAGCCTGAACCTGTTCTGGATGTTCACCTTTGTGCACAGACTGTTCACCCTGTTGACGGCAACACTACTCCCACACATTGCATGGGGAGTACAAGTTGGACCAATGTGTCAGACAACTGTGGCCCCGATACTGGGGATTCTGTCTACCAGGACTTTCAATTCACCTAGGAACTTCGGATTGCACGATTTATGTACAGCACTACCCATCCTATGCACTATTGACACAAATGTATCACAATAAACACACTAATACACCATACTTGCCTCTGTTGTGATTCCAACGTGGGTGCTGTTATGGGGATGATGAACTGCAAAATTACACTGTGTATGCGAACTGCAACAGCAAGGACAACACAGGCATGTGAGTAAAGGCAACGTGACACATATGAGGGAGACACACCACCAGGGATACACAACACATACACACCTAGGCCATCTGACTCATTGCCTACACTGATGTTGCCAGGGAAGACGGTGCAATGCACAGACACCACACCCATTCCCAGTTGTAGTCAAGTAGCCCACAGGTGCAGTAAGCAAATGGCAGTCAAATGTGTGACCACAGACAACGCACATCACAAAGTGAAGCACAGGTTTATTACACAGTTGCAACATGTCGTAACCACTACAGATGCAAGGTAATCCCACCTGGCAGCGGGCACACAGTCAACAACTGTAGACGGAAGGAAGTCCATAGGTGTGGCGCACATCACCTGTAGGGACACAACAGCTACCAGCCTGGAAGTGCAATCACGTCGTCGGTGGACACAGTTGACCAAACGAATCTGTAAGTACCCTGTGAAGGACAGAAATGACACACAGTCAAAAGCAATGGAGTACAGGACAGAACAGCAAAACTCATGCACAATACATGTTACAAGATACCCACCCAGAACCAAGTTAGCATGTCAACACTGTTGGGGAGTACAGCCCACCTGTAAGCACACATCGCAACACACATCCAGTCAAGTAGCCCATGGACACACTCCAACAGCACCAGAGCACCACCTACACATCATGCCAACTCACATCATTGACATGACACCTCAGGATACTCACATTCAGCTAAAGAAGTTGGTGATGAGCTGTGTGCGGACATCACCATCATCATCATCATCATCATCATCGTCACTGGCATCGTGGTCCAGGCCAGGATCCTCCACAGGTGGCGGATGTTGGTCATTGTCATCCTGGATGAGAGGCAACTCCTTCCGCACTGCCAGGTTGTGGAGCATGCAGCAGACGATGATAATCTTGCACACTTTCGCAGGGGCATATGGGAGGGACCCTCCGGTCTTGTCCAGGCAGCGGAAGCGGCTCTTCAGGAGACCAAATGTCCGCTCAATCACTCTCCTGGTCCGACCATATGCCTCATTGCAGCGCATCTGTGCTGGTGTCACAGGGTTCCTGAGGGGTGTCAGCAACCACGGCATGTTGGGGTATCCCGAGTCACCTACGGACAGACAAGTGCACATTAGCTGACTTGGAAAAGTGGGCGGAATACTACAGATCAGATCACACACAATGGCACAAAGTCAGTACACACTGACAAGCCAGGCACGCTGGTTCTGCATCTGTGCCATCATCCTGGGGATGTGACTACTCCTCATCACAAAGGCATCGTGTGCTGAACCAGGGAAACGGGCACACACGTGTGTGATGGTCATGTCTGCAAGACACACCACCAGTGCATTGACCGAGTGGTAGTGCTTGCGGTTCCTGTAGGCCTGCTCCTGGGCCTGTGGTGGTACCAAAGCCACATGTGTCCCATCAATGGAGCCAATGACATGCGGCATCCTCCCCAGGGCATAAAAGTCACTCTTCACGTCAGTGAGTCGTCGCAGTCTAGGGAAATAGATGTACCGGTTCAGGAATAGCAACATTGCCGCCAAAACATCGCGGAGCACACGGCTCAACATGGTCTGTGACATCCCACCAGCAGTCGCCACAGTATGTTGGAAGGTACCGGTGGCAAAGAAGTGTAGGGCTGCCATCACCTTCACCTTGGGGGTCAGCGCTGTAGGATACGGCCGGCCAGGCTGCAAATGTGGGGACAACTGCACTGCCAAATCCTCAATCAGCTGCCTGGTGAAGCGGTACCGTCAGATGCTGTCCCGTTCCACCATCGTTGCCAGGTCTGGGAATGGTCGATGGACAGCAGGAGCCCTGCAGTGCAGAGGAGAAGTAAGCAAGATTGTCAGTCAGTCCACATATGCGGCATTGAACACACTCAATATACCAACATACATCATTATGAGGCACAAGTACATGAAGTGTGCAGTTCCGTAAGGACATGTATGGTACATACATGGCCAACATCTGTCAACACGGTCCAACAGGTGGCATCAATTAGTCCCAGGTTGGCCCATTGGATATCATGAGGCCGTGTCACAGTTCCCATCTCCTGCTGCCGTGTCACAATCACCCCCCACAGTGACATGTGAGGACAGATGTGCCCCAGGCACCACAGCTCAACGACAGGTACATTCCCAGGGACCCTGTATTGCCACATGGACACTGGCATTACATGGAGTATCATGTATACACCACAGCAAAACAACAATGACCCCCACAGGTAGTGGTCCCACTTGCCACGGCAGGACAAACATGGACGTCTGTGACACACACACGCACAACATCAAAGTCCATGCACACACAACCTGGATGTGGAGACTGTCTCCCATTGTGCACATGAAATCAGAGACATTGTAAACACTACATGCACAAAGACTGTTGAGGACCATCACTATTGTGCCACTGGGACACCCTGGCTCAAACATACCGTCCCACATGGGACTCACGGGGTATGTGACATGACATACACATACACCACCGTGAAATGTGACCATGGCACATGCACAGATATGAACAGTTGCACATCACAGTGGTCAAGTACACGTAACACCCAGGATCCTGTCCCCATGAACACGTGCACAGCCTGGGGGTGGCTGCCCACAGGTGACACCCACAGGACAACATGTACACCAACATACACACAATAGGAAATGCAGCCTTACATGCCTTATGATAAAGTTTGGACAGGCTGTCGTGATGTAGGTGTGCCCCTCACTCCCTGGGAGCTATCTGTGGCTGGCATATGTCCATCTGAGACAGGCATGCTGACATATGCCAGTCACATGTACAGTGATGCGTTGAACAGCAATGGACCGATCGGTGCCCCCGGCCGGCCCATTGCATTCAATGTGTGCGGGTACGCGTTGTACCTCTGTACGTGTTGTACTGCAATGGACCGGTCGGTGCCCCCGGCCGGCCCTTTGCTTTCACTGTGTGCGGGTACGCGTTGTACCCCTGTACGCGTTGAACTGCAATGGACCGATTGGTGCCCCGGCCGGCCCATTGCATTCAATGTGTGCGGGTACGCGTTGTACCCCTGTACGCGTTGAACTGCAATGGACCGATCGGTGCCCCCGGCCGGCCCATTGCATTCAATGTGTGCGGGTACGCGTTGTACCCCTGTACGCGTTGTACTGCAATGGACCGATCGGTGCCCCGGCCGGCCCATTGCATTCAATGTGTGCGGTACGCATTGTACCCTGTACGCGTTGAACTGCAATGGACCGATCGGTGCCCCGGCCGGCCCATTGCATTCAATGTGTGCGGGTACGCGTTGTACCCCTGTACGCGTTGTACTGCAATGGACCGATCGGTGCCCCCGGCCGGCCCATTGCATTCAATGTGCGCGGTACGCGTTGTACCCCTGTACGCGTTGAACTGCAATGGACCGATCGGTGCCCCCGGCCGGCCCATTGCATTCAATGTGTGCGGGTACGCGTTGTACCCCTGTACGCGTTGTACTGCAATGGACCGATCGGTGCCCCCGGCCGGCCCATTGCATTCAATGTGTGCGGGTACGCGTTGTACCCCAGTACGAGTTGTACTGCAATGGACCGATCGGTGCCCCGGCCGGCCCATTGCATTCAATGTGTGCGGGTACGCGTTGTACCCCTGTACGCGTTGAACTGCAATGGACCGATCGATGCCCCCGGCCGGCCCATTGCATTCAATGTGTGCGGGTACGCGTTGTACCCCTGTAAATGTTGTACCGCAATGGACCGATCGGTGCGCACCTATTGACAATGGGCTTGCCTGGTAACGGACGCGTTTTCGAATTTCGAACGAGTCGGTTGCTGGAAAATCAGTTGGTCACCCACAACAATGTTGCAAAATCATGTATGTCATGAAGTTGAAGATTTGAAGGATGCTGTGGGCGTGTTTTGGTGCTGCTATTCCATGGATTGGCCAGATTCAGAAGATGCAAACGACTTGGACCTATCACTTTGGACACAAGGGACAGTATCTGCCTCTCCAGCACATATATATTGCTGGCTGTTCCCCTGAGAGCTCACTTGCCTGCACTACATGCTCCAGGACGACATCTGCCACTGCACTGCTGCTGTCTCTGCCCCTCTGGACCCTGCAATGGCACGTACTGTGGAGAGAGCCCCAGCCTTCAGCCTTGAAGAGAACCAGGCCCTGCTGGACAGCCTACTTCCACAGTACAGCAAGCTGTATGGGACACCAGGGGAGCAGGTGAGTGTTCTGTGCACTGCCTTTTTGAATGTGCATATTGTCTGACTAGCAAGGCTGAAAGTCTGCACGCCACTGGCTAGCAGGCTCACTGAGTAGTTGTCACCCCCATAGTGTGTAGTGACATGCACTGGACAGGTATGGTGCAGTGACAGTGCATTTGAACGAGGCTTTACTTCCCATGCAATGATACCATGTAGTGACGTCTGGCAAACTGTCCATGGGCAGCTTTGCACTGCCTGTGTACATCATGTGCCCCTGTGATTGAGACATGTATATGCAACTGTGTAATGCACGGATATGTTGCATGTGTAGTAATGGCCTTTTCACTTTGTCATCCTGACAGGTTAATGCCCATCGGAAGCAGGATATCTGGAAGGACATTGTCCGGGCCGTCCGGTCCGTGGGGGTCTACAAGCGCCGGATCCGCAACTGCCAGAAGAGGTGGCAGGACCTTCGGGGCTGGACCCGGAGGATTGCACGGGTCCAGCTGAAGCTGTCGCCTCCTCGCAGGAGGGGCGGAACACAGACCCTGACCCCCACATGCTCCAGTTCCTGGCGGTGGTGTTTCCAGACCTGGATGGGCAGCTGAAGGCCAGACAGCAGCAAGGAGGGGTGAGTCAAAGACTGCACTGTGAACTCTGTATTACATGCTTTGTGCCCTCCTCTGGCCTGGTTCAACTGCCACAGTGCATCAGTCATGTTGTCCAGGAGCCATGTCCCTCTATTGTGCACTGCCCACTGCTCATCTGATACCCAGGTGTGGCCCTTACATTCAGGGAATTGTGTCACTTGGGACTGTGTCCTTGCAGTTTGCTTCACTAAAGGTGGGGGACAGCATCTGTTTCCCTAACTCTGTTGTGGGCATCATGGGTGGGTCCATTGTTCATACAACACCTGTGTTCGGACATGTAATCTGCGTGTTGCTTTGATGTGCGGTCCAGTTGCTGAGCTGAGCCACCACATGTGCCTGGGGTATGTGGCACACGCCCATGCAGCGGGTGGGAACAATGTTTGGGCCCCAGGAGTGTGCAGATTACGTGTGTCACACATACATAGCCAGCTATCCACTGTCCAGGGCTCATCCCTCATTCATGTGGAGCAGGACAGTCATGCCTACTCCAGGCCATGCAATGCACTCTGTACTCCCACTCCCGTGTATCAGCTGACACATTGTGCGCAGTGATTTGACCCCTCAGGTGTCTGCCTCTGTGTCAGTGTGCTGTGGATTACTTGCCAGGACTGCTGGGGTGTTTCTTGGTAGGGGCTCAACATGCCCCTGGAGATGTGACCATAGGAGACGATACTTGTGTGTCACATAGGTGTTTGATCAGCTGCCCGTGCAGACTGGGGTATGCGAATGTGAAGTTCAGGCAGCTGTTCCCCATTCACAGCAGATTGTGAGGGGCTCAGGTTCAGAGGGTAGTGTCACAGGTCTCCCATATGTCCAATAGGTATGACCTGGACAGATGAGGGTTAAGATGATGTGTTGTGTGGGGGATGTACATGTGCACTTGTGCAGCTCCAGGACTTGCATTCCCCATGACCTACTATTGTGACACAGTGCATAGTGTTGTTGTCTGGCTGCCAAGTCATACATCACTGAGACAGTGATGTATGACTTAGCAGTCATGCCTCTGCCATGGCATGTGTCAACTTATTGGTGGTCCTGCAGGGTAGTGACATGTGCTACATGCACACCATTGTGGCGATGGCTATCAGGACATGGGTGCATCATGGTGTCTGTCGCTGGTATGCATCACATGCATTTCCTATTTGACTCTGGGCATCCCTTTCATCCGGAAACCTGTACTGACTCAGTGGCAAGAGCTGTGATATGTGCATGTCCACATGCCACACCGTGTCCTCTGCACTGTCCAACTACTGTGTACTTGGTGCATGTGTCCACACTGGGGTGTTGCAATCCAACAGACACCAGACAGATGGGTGCAAGGCCATGTGGGATGTGAGTGCCATGCTTGGCATCAGACTGACAATTGGCTTCTCCTGTTCAGTTAGGGCACTTTTAGCAATGTACAACTAATGATGCCAGGGCTTGCTCTGTAATGTGCTGTGCTCACAGTGGTGTGTGCGTTTGGTGCAGGTGACTGATGTCTGTCTGTTTCCCCATTGTTTGCAGATACATCCACGGCCACGGAAGGGGACAGCTCCACGGACCAGGAGGAGCCAGAGAGCCAGACTGGGTCAGCAGCCGAGGAGTGGTCGGAGGGACCCAGTGGCACGGAGGGTGAGGGGAGCCACACCGAGGAGTCCTCAGCACCATCCACCTCAGCTGAGGACCAGAGCAACTCGGAGGATGACTCCCTTATGGAGGCGGGTGTCAGCAGCCACCACACCCCAGCTAGTGTTGCTGTCCCCGCCACCACCAGCACCACCACTGCCCTCCCATCGGCTCCCATTCCCCAGGTCCGTGGAGGCTCCCATGTTCGGGAGCGTGTCTCCTTTGGCCCAGGCACCGCACCCCCTGCCCCTGTGTCCCCTGCTGCCCTGAGTGAGGAGTCTGTGTACCTCCTTCGCCAGCTCCATGTAGGGCAGACAGCCATGCTGAGTGTCCTCCATGCGCACACCGCTCTGTTGACTCAGCTGGTGTCGTTCATGGAGGGCATCTCATCGGGCATGTCTGACCTACAGAGGGGCAATAGGTCCATGGACTCCTCCCTGACGGCAGCAGTGTCCCTCCTCAGACAGTCCCTCACCCCTCCTGCCTCTGCTCCATCCACACTCCCCAGCACCTTACCCGTCCCAAGCACACACACACCGGCACAGGCACACACCAGCACACTCACGTCCAGCACACAGACACACACGCCACAAACAAAACGCACACGCACGCACAGTCAGGGGACTGAAACCAGACTCACAGGGGATGGGGCCCTGGTACACACACACGCATCCATGGGCACTGCGCAGTCCTCAGTTGCCTCTCCCTCCAAAACACCCTCCCTTGCCTCACCTGCAACCCCAAAGACCCAGCGCCTCTTCCTCAGTGACCTCGGACTCTTCCCCTCCGATCCAGCTGCTCCAGCATCCAGGGGAAGAGGAAGCCCCCACATGGAGCAGAGTGCCCTCGCCCCCGGACACCCTCCCCCAGGCGCAGACAGACTGAGGCCCCCACCCGCAAGTCTCCCCGGAGTGGTAAGAGCAAGACCCCGCCGCCGCCCTGCAGCTCAAGCACCAGGTCTCCTTCCTCCATCCCTCAGGCCCCCACTCCACAGGTGCCCCCACCACACCCTGCCCCAGGTTCCCCCACCCACAGATATACCATCCCCAAGAGGCTCCGGCCTTCTCCCCTTGCACTTGCTCTCCCGGCACCACACACCCCGCTGCGCTTGTCTGTGCCACTGATGTGGTGAGGGTGTCCTCCCCTCTGTCCAGCCCACCTTGCCTGTTCCCCATTCTCCTCCCCTGGTGGTAGGCACTGCAGTGGAGTCCACTACCACCCTGTCTGACTTGGGCACTGCAGTGGCGGACCTGTCCACTCCATCTGCAGGGTTCACTGCAGTCGTGCCGGCACCCACAACATCTGAGCCATGCCCCCAGTTGTGCCGGCACACACCATGTCAGACACCTCCACTGCAGTTGTCAGTGGCTCTCCAGCACCCACCACCCCTTCCCTGCTTCCTCCTGGTGAGCCCTGATCCTGTCCCTGCGGTGCCTGGCCTACCCCCCCGGTTGCCCGTCCTAGTGGATTGTCCCTGGTTTTGTGCAGGCATGTGTAAGGTGGCATCTGCCACTGTCACCCACTTGTGACTTTGTTGATGGACTGGCCATTGGCCTTTGTTTATTTTCTACTGGACTTCTACTTTTAATGCCACATATGCTGAATAAAGCAACTTTCTGTTCTCTAGTGCTTTTGCTTCTGATGTACATGATGTTGATGATGCTAACCATGCCCTTGCTGCAGTGATGGTGATATTTGGTCTCATGATAATGAAGTGTTACTGTGCAGGAACCCATGTGGTCCAGGGGGAATGTGTCCTATCCTGTGGTGTATCCATGTCATCCATAGCAGCATCTGAGGGTGTCATGTGTTCAGTATTTGGCAATGGGATTTCCTACTTAGATTGCCTATTTCACATCTGTGGCTTCCACCCCTGCACATCTGTTGTGCCTGCCATTGTTCAATTCGTCTACTTCCCTGACCGTGTGGCCATCTCCACTGGACATGCAGGTTTGGGCATCAATGGGGAAGGACTCATCTGTGTTGTCAGTGCAACATTGCTATACAAGTGTGTTGGATCTGTGCTGATGATTCCGTTGGCACTTCCATGACCAGGCTGATGTTACGGGAGCCCTCATTTGGTGCTAATTGTTGATTGTGTGACCAAGTGCTCAGCTGACATGATGGGGCCCTACTGAGGCAACATATGGCACAGCTCTCCTCACACAGGAGTGGAGTCCCTCATGACAGTGTGTACTCCTGTGACATTGCCTGCACCCAAGGTGTGTGTTGTATGTGCATGTCTGTGTGTTCACTTCCGTTTAGCTGTGCATGCTGTGATCCCTAGTGTTGTACCTGTTTGTGATGCTAGCTGAGTTGACCTATGTTCCCCCAAAGTCTTCGCCCTGGGTTCTCTGTGATGTGGGTGCATGGCACATTACTGGCCATCAGGGTGTCACCCATAGGTGTGTTTGCTGTCAGGGCTGAGTTTGTGTGCTGACGCAGATGGGTCACAGTCAGGTTTCCCCTTGGCACTTGTTGTTTGCCCCTGTCATGTGATTTCCAGTTTGTGTTATCTTTCAGTGATTGTGACACGTTGTGTGTGTGACTGCTGGCACTCCTCAGGGTCCGGGCTGCAATGTTGGTTGTTGTCTATGTGTGTTCTTTGTGGGTGACCTTGGCTTTTTCATTGGTGTGTGACTGTGGCTGGGATCCCATTGGTTGGTGTGGTATTGCCGTCATGTCCATGTACAGCGTAGTGTGCAGTGTGTCAGACATTCAGGAGTCTTGTTGAGTGTCCATGTGTGATGTGTTTCTGCACCTTGGTTCCCACCCACCACCCTGGAATAGTCATGGGTGCATGTGCAATGTCACCAGTGCATGTGTGCTTCACTGCTGCACATTGTTGGAGGTCGAGGGGTGTGGTGTTGAGTGTGTGCAGATGAGAGTTGTTGCCCGGCTAGGCCCCTGCCTCCATGTTGGCCTTGGCTTACTGGCCATGCTGTTTGATTTGTGCTTGTGTAGGTGTGATGGTAGTTAGTTGCTCAGGACACATGACTGTGGTTCACAGTGTGAACCACATTTAGCTTTGTCATCACAGTGGGATTGTAATGCAGCCCAGGGTCACCACATGGTGGGGGCCCTGGGGGTGGTGCTGTGGTGTGTCTGTGTCTTGCTGTGTCAGTTGCTGTCCCTACGTGCCTGTGTGACATGTGTGATTTGTGCTCCCTCTCATCTGACAATGCCTGCTTGCCCACATAGGGGATTTGGATCCATGAGTTACCTTTGTGTGGCACTGTATGCACATCTGTATGATTGGTATTGAGGTCTCCTCATGTGTTGTGTGGTTGCCTGGGGACACTGGCACCCCCCCCTCACCTGTTGTGTATGATGTGCAGTGTGGGTCTGCCTGTTTGTGTTTGTGCATCTGCACCACTGCATTGGCATATCTTGGGTGTGCCATTGGCTGTACGTAGTTTGGTGGGTTTCCCCTGCTGTCCCTGGGACTCCTAGGTCATCGGTCAGCACAATGATCATGGTTTGTGTGTCCCATTGCTGCCATGGTATGGTATCTGTTCACCTCACATCTGCAGTCTCCACAGGGTATATGCATGTGTGTGCCCATTGGTGCAAATATGTGGGTCTGCATTCTGATGGTCACTTCTGTCATTGTGTCATTGATGATTGTTGACGGTGTCAGCCCCCATGGGTGTTGTTTGTCTGCACATGGCCAAAGGTATGTCTTATTTGCACTGCAGTATTTGGCTCCCCCAATTTATGTTGCAATGGGACACATACACTACTTTGCCACTGATGTGTTTGTTGTTCTGTGACCAGGAATCATCCATGCAGTTTGGCAGTTGCACCTCTTTCTTTGTCAACACTTACCTTTTGGTCACTGTGATGATGGGGGTTTGGACACCATTGCCACAATGTTCAAAGTGTGCTTCAGCTATGGACCCCACACTTACATTTTGGTCACTGTGATGATGGGGGTTTGGACCCCATTGCCACAATGTTCAAAATGTGCTTCAGCTATGGACCCCACACTTACCTTTTGGTCACTGTGATGATGGGGTTTAGACCCCATTGCCACAATGTTCAAAATGTGCTTCAGCTTTGGACCCCACACATACATTTTGGTCACTGTGATGATGGGGGTTTGGACCCCATTGCCACAATGTTCAAAGTGTGCTTCAGCTATGGACCCCACACTTACATTTTGGTCACTGTGATGATGGGGGTTTGGACCCCATTGCCACAATGTTCAAAATGTGCTTCAGCTATGGACCCCACACTTACCTTTTGGTCACTGTGATGATGGGGGTTTGGACCCCATTGCCACAATGTTCAAAATGTGCTTCAGCTATGGCCCCCACACTTACATTTTGGTCACTGTGATGATGGGGGTTTGGACCCCATTGCCACAATGTTCAAAATGTGCTTCAGCTATGGACCCCACACATACATTTTGGTCACTGTGATGATGGGGGTTTGGACCCCATTGCCACAATGTTCAAAATGTGCTTCAGCTATGGCCCCCACACTTACCTTTTGGTTACTGTGATGATGGGGGTTTGGACCCCATTGCCACAATGGTCATGGCCTGCTTGCATTGTGGGTGCCACACACATATATGTGTGGCACATGTGCTAGGGGGTCACATTGTATGTTCAAAGTCATGTTTGGTGTTGTAGGCATTTGACACAGTCTACACACGCTTGTCATGGTGTTGGGGGATGTCTTCTTCTTGCATTCCCTAGGTTGTGGTGTGCTGGTTGTGTCATGCATTGTCCATCCTATGAGTGGGGGTGGTAGTAGTGGTAGGCATCCAGCCCCCCCTGGGTGAGGGTGGTAGTAGTGGTAGGCATCCAGCCCCCCCTGGCTAAGGGTGGTGGTAGGCATCCAGCCCCCCTGGGTGAGGGTGGTAGTAGTGGTAGGCATCCAGCCCCCCCTGGCTAAGGGTGGTGGTAGGCATCCAGCCCCCCCTGGGTGAGGGTGGTAGTAGTGGTAGGCATCCAGCCTCCCCTGGCTAAGGGTGGTGGTAGGCATCCAGCCCCCCCTGGCTAAGGGTGGTGGTAGGCATCCAGCCCCCCCTGGGTGAGGGTGGTAGTAGTGGTAGGCATCCAGCCCCCCTGGCTAAGGGTGGTGGTAGGCATCCAGCTCCCCTGGGTATGGGTGGTAGTAGTGGTAGGCATCCAGCCCCCTGGCTAAGGGTGGTGGTAGGCATCCAGCCCCCCTGGGTGAGGGTGGTAGTAGTGGTAGGCATCCAGCCCCCTGGCTAAGGGTGGTGGTAGGCATCCAGCCCCCCTGGGTGAGGGTGGTAGTAGTGGTAGGCATCCAGCCCCCCTGGCTAAGGGTGGTGGTAGACATCCAGCCCCCCTGGGTGTGGGTGGTAGTAGTGGTAGGCATCCAGCCCCCTGGCTAAGGGTGGTGGTAGGCATCCAGCCCCCCTGGGTGAGGGTGGTAGTAGTGGTAGGCATCCAGCCCCCCTGGGTGAGGGTGGTAGTAGTGGTAGGCATCCAGCACCCCCTGGGTGAGGGTGGTAGTAGTGGTAGGCATCCAGCCCCCCCTGGCTAAGGGTGGTAGTAGTGGTAGGCATCCAGCCCCCCCTGGGTGAGGGTGGTAGTAGTGGTATGGGTGAGGGTGGTAGTAGTGGTAGGCATCCAGCCCCCCCTGGGTGAGGGTGGTAGTAGTGGTAGGCATCCAGCCCCCCCTGGGTGAGGGTGGTAGTAGTGGTAGGCATCCAGCACCGCCTGGGTGAGGGTGGTAGTAGTGGTAGGCATCCAGCCCCCCTGGCTAAGGGTGGTGGTAGGCATCCAGCCCCCCTGGGTGAGGGTGGTAGTAGTGGTAGGCATCCAGCCCCCTGGCTAAGGGTGGTGGTAGGCATCCAGCCCCCCTGGGTGAGGGTGGTAGTAGTGGTAGGCATCCAGCCCCCCTGGCTAAGGGTGATGGTAGGCATCCAGCACCCCCTGGGTGAGGGTGGTAGTAGTGGTAGGCATCCAGCACCCCTGGCTAAGGGTGGTAGTAGTGGTAGGCATCCAGCCCCCCTGGGTGAGGGTGGTAGTAGTGGTAGGCATCCAGCCCCCCTGGCTAAGGGTGGTAGTAGTGGTAGGCATCCAGCCCCCCTGGGTGAGGGTGGTAGTAGTGGTAGGCATCCAGCACCCCCTGGCTAAGGGTGGTAGTAGTGGTAGGCATCCAGCCCCCTGGGTGAGGGCGGTAGTAGTGGTAGGCATCCAGCCCCCCTGGGTGAGGGTGGTAGTAGTGGTAGGCATCCAGCCCCCTGGCTAAGGGTGGTAGTAGTGGTAGGCATCCAGCCCCCCTGGGTGAGGGTGGTAGTAGTGGTAGGCATCCAGCCCCCCCTGGCTAAGGGTGGTGGTAGGCATCCAGCCCCCCCTGGGTGAGGGCGGTAGTAGTGGTAGGCATCCAGCCCCCCCTGGGTAGGGGTGGTGGTGCGCATTCAGGCCCCTGTGTGCATATGTGGCATTGGTGATGGGCATCCCGCCCCTATGGTGCTGCTGTTGCAAGTATATTCTGCATCCCTCTGTGTGTGTGTGATGTGTCGTGTACGTGTTGTATGTGTTTTGTGGTTGTTGTCTGGCTTACCTTCTGCGCCGTACGCGTCCGTGCCTGTTCCGGTAGTAAATGTAGAATATTGGTATGATCGGGACGAAGGGATTCATGGTTAGTTCGTGTCGTTCGTCCTTCTCGTTGCTTCGCGTCGTCCTCGTCGCTTCGCCTCGTCCTTGTCGCTTCGCCTCGTCCTCGTCGCTGGCGTGTTCGTCTCGGAGCCGTGGATCGTGTTGTGGCGCGATTCGGAGCTTATGTGCACCTCTCCCGGATGCTTTGACGTGCCGTGCGTAGCGACGGGTTCGGCGCGTACGGAAAGCGCATCGTACTCGTTCGGCCGGACGGAGCAGCATTTTTCCTTCCGTGCGACTCGATTCGGCGTTTCCGGATTCGCCTCGGTCGGGGAACAGGACCTGGTTTGGGTGAGTACGGCTCGGCCGGATTCTTTGCTGTTGTGCGCATCGTACTTACTCGTTCGGTGTGCTGTACGGATCGGTCGGGAAACAGGCTTTCGCATGGCTTTTTTCCCGACCGAATGCTATTGGGTGCGCCTCCGACCCAGATCGGAATCGGCCCCTGAGTGTATGATTAGATATGCAACTAAATCGATATCCCTACAGTCGGATTACAAGCAGGCATGAAAATTTGTTGACTATGGGGTCATGATATAACCCTGCGAGAATTAGCAAACTTGTTTTGAATTTGTGTCTAATGGGCCCCATTACTTCGGTGAGTCTGCTGCATTTTGGAGCAAATTGCCCTTTTGTTGAAAGCACATCACTTCCTTGAGCACGTAGCACTAGTTAGAGCGGCACTTGATGACCAAAAGGAATTTCACATTGCAAAGGAGGGGCTGGACATGCATCTACTTTACGTCACCAGCCACTGCGATGTTCTTGAATCCGACCCCTGACCTTGACTGGTAGGTCGCTCCCCCACCACACAGCTCCGTCTGTGTGCCCTGCTGCTGCCCCTGATTGTGCTCGTTTTTCCTTTCTGTGCCCCCTTGCTGCCCCTGATTGTGCTCGTTTTTCCTTTCTGTGCCCCCTTGCTGCCCCTGATTGTGCTCGTTTTTTCCTTTCTGTGCCCCCTTGCTGCCCCTGATTGTGCTCGTTTTTCCTTTCTGTGCCCCCTTGCTGCCCCTGATTGTGCTCGCTTTTTCCTTTCTGTGCCCCCTTGCTGCCCCTGATTGTGCTCGTTTTTCCTTTCTGTGCCCACTTGCTGCCCCTGATTGTGCTCGTTTTTCCTTTCTGTGCCCCCCTTGCTGCCCCTGATTGTGCTCGATTTTCCTTTCTGTGCCCCCTTGCTGCCCCTGATTGTGCTCGCTTTTTCCTTTCTGTGCCCCCTTGCTGCCCCTGATTGTGCTCGCTTTTCCTTTCTGTGCCCCCCTTGCTGCCCCTGATTGTGCTCGTTTTTTCCTTTCTGTGCCCCCCTTGCTGCCCCTGATTGTGCTCGTTTTTCCTTTCTGTGCCCCCTTGCTGCCCCTGATTGTGCTCGCTTTTTCCTTTCTGTGCCCCCTTGCTGCCCCTGATTGTGCTCGTTTTCTTTTCCTTTCTGTGCCCCCTTGATGCCCTGATTGTGCTTGTTTTCCCTTCTGTGCCTGTTTCCCGCCGCTGCGCCCCTGCGGCCCCCCCCTCACTGCCCATTCGCTGCCCCATTCCCTGCTCCTCCCTCCCACCTCCCCATTTATGGCAACCACTGCTCGGCCGCGCCGCTGGCGCGCCGAAGGTGCGCCTAAGGCAAGCCCGTCTGCGCCCGTCCGCGCCGTGACCGCGCCCAGCGCCAGACCCCCTTGTCCGGGCATCCCCCGCACCCGCCACATCAACAGACGCCGATACGACGCCAGCACCCTCCACGCACTCAACCCCGGAAAAGATCACGCCTGCTACCAGGCCACCCCGAAGCGCACCCAAGGGCCCTTCACCTGCCGGAACTGCAGCTTCGCCAGCACCCGCCCCGCCAAACCACCGCCCAGGAAAGAACCCAACTACCTCAGATGCATCCTCCTCAACACCCGCTCCGCCCGCAAACACGCCATCGAACTCTGGGACCTTCTCGACTCAACCTCCCCAGACGTCGCATTCTTGACGGAGACCTGGCTGAATCCCGCTTCAGCCCCCGCCATTGCCATCCCGGACGGATACAAGATCACCCGCAGGGACCGCACCAACGGAGTTGGAGGAGGCATCGCCATCGTCCACAGGAACACCCTCAGAGTCTCAACCAACACCGACGACACCCTCAGCACCGCCGAACACATGCACTTCCAGATCCACACCGATCCCAACACCACCCTCAGAGGAACCCTCATCTACAGACCCCCCGGACCCCGACCACAGTTCAGCGATTCCATCGCTGACTTCGTCAGCACACACGCCATCGCCTCCACGGACTACATCCTCCTCGGGGACCTGAACTTCCACCTCGAGAACAACAAGGACACCAACTCCACCACCCTGATCGACAACCTCGCCACCCTCGGACTCAGACAGCTCGTGACTACACCCACCCACGCCGCCGGCCACACGCTAGACTCCATCTTTTCCGCAAGCCCACACGTCTCCTTCAACCACACCTCCGAACCCCACTGGACTGACCACCACTGCATCCACTTCACCTACAGGAAGCCCACCACGCACCACCGCACCGAACAAATGCCTCGCCGCTGCTGGAGCAGAGTCACAGAAGACCAGCTAACCACAACCCTCACCCTGAGCCCACCCGCCGAACCCTCCGACCCCGACACCGCCGCTCGCAACCTCAGACAGTGGATCGACGACTGCGCCAACACCCTCGCCCCGCTCAAGAATCCGCCCAACAGCCACACCAGCAAGAAAGCCACCTGGTTCACCGAAGACCTCCAGGCCTCCAAACGAACATGCCGAAAACTGGAGAAGATCTGGCTCCACGAACGGACAGTGGACAGCTACGCCGCCCACAAGAGCGCCACCCGCAGTCACCATCACCTCATCAGATCCGCCAAAAGGGCCTCACTCAAAGACCGCCTAGACAACAACGCACACAACAGCAAAGAGCTCTTCAACATCGTGAAGGAACTCTCCAACCCCAGCTCCAACACCAACGACATCCAGCCGTCGCGAGACCTGTGCGACTCACTGGCCACCTTCTTCCACCGCAAAATCGCCGACATCCACGACAGCTTCAACACCACGACCGCCCCGGCAACCACCGAGACCACTGCCCCCACAACCACCAACCACCTGCTCTCCTGGACCAACATCAACGACGAGGACACCAGCGAGATCATGAACACCATCCACTCCGGTTCACCGCTAGACCCGTGCCCTCACCACATCTTCAACAAAGCCAGTACAGCCATCGCGCCCCATCTCCGGAAAATAATCAACATCTCCTTCGAGACAGCAACCTTCCCGGAAAGCTGGAAGCACGCCGAGATCACCGCCTTACTCAAGAAACCCAAGGCAGACCCCAAGGACCTCAAGAACTTCCGACCCATCTCTCTGCTCCCGTTCCCCGCGAAGGTCACCGAGAAAATCGTCAACAAACAACTGACCCGCTACCTCGAGGAGAACAACATCCTGGACCCTTCCCAGTCCGGCTTCCGCAGCAACCACAGCACCGAAACCGCCCTCATCGCCGCCACCGATGACATCAGGACCCTGCTAGACAACGGAGAAACAGCAGCCCTCATCCTCCTGGACCTATCAGCCGCCTTCGACACGGTCTGCCACCACACACTACGAACACGCCTTCACGACGCCGGGATCCAAGAGAAGGCCCTGGACTGGACCACATCCTTCCTTTCCGGAAGAACACAAAGCGTCCGCCTCGCCCCTTCCGATCCAAGGCCACCAAGATCATCTGCGGCGTACCCCAAGGCTCCTCCCTCAGCCCAACGCTGTTCAACATCTACATGGCACCCCTCGCCCACGTCGCCCGACAGCACAACCTCAACATCATCTCCTACGCCGACGACACCCAGCTGATCCTCTCCCTCACCAAAGACCCTCACACCGCCAAAGCTCACCTCCACGAAGGAATGAAGGCCGTCGCCGAATGGATGAGGACCAGCCGCCTGAAGCTGAACTCGGACAAGACGGAGGTCCTCATCCTTGGTTCCAACCCTTCAGCCTGGGACGACTCCTGGTGGCCAACATCACTGGGAACAGCCCCGCCACCCACCGACCACGTACGCAACCTAGGGGTCATCCTTGACCCCACCCTCTCCATGACTAAGCAGGTCAACGCCGTTTCCTCATCCTGCTTCAACATCCTCCGAATTCTCCGCAGGATCTTCAAGTGGATCCCCACCGAAACAAGAAAAACAGTCACCCAGGCCCTCGTCACCAGCAGGCTGGACTACGGAAACGCCCTCTACGCAGGAACGACGGCTAAGCTCCTGAGACGGCTGCAACGCATCCAGAACGCCTCTGCACGTCTTATCCTCGACATCCCCCGACGCAGCCACATCACACCCCACCTGAGAGACCTGCACTGGCTCCCTGTCAACAAGAGGATAACCTTCAAGCTCCTCACCCACGCACACAAAGCACTCCACAACTCCGGACCAGCCTACCTCAACAGACGACTCAGCTTCTACACCCCCACCCGCCAGCTCCGCTCGACCAGCCTCGCCCTCGCCACAGTCCCCCGCATCCGGAAAACGACCGCCGGCGGCAGATCCTTCTCCCACCTCGCCACCAAGACCTGGGACACCCTCCCCACCAACCTCCGACAGACCCAAGACCTACTGGCCTTCAGAAGACTCCTCAAGACCTGGCTCTTCGATCAGTAGCAGCACCACCCCCCTCTTCCTCCAGCGCCTTGAGACCCTCGCGGGTATGTAGTGCGCTTTATAAGTGACATGATTGATTGATTGATTGATTGATGCCAGTGGTCACCATTTGAATGGCATCATAACTCCTGAGGAGGGAATCGCTGTGCACGAGCATGGGTGTAGCTGTCTCGGAAGTCAATTATGTTGATGCAGGTTACTTAAATACATGTAAGTCAGAGCCAAAGTAAATAAAAACAAGAAACAAGATGAAAACATAAGTTACAGCCCACAGCTGAGCATGTTTCTTTTGTTCTGTGCTGCCTGCAGAATAAAGTTAAGCGTTTGGCCGCCATGCTAAAACATGAAGCGTGGCGGCCGTGATGAGGGCGCTGTGGGGATTAAATAAAAGGCGCGCGCCCTCCAACAATAAATAAAGAAACTGCGGGGCACAATGCTGAGCCTGATTCAAGCTCGTAATTGAAAGGCAGGGCCGCGCTGAGGCAGGGAAACACTTGAAAACAAGCATTTGCAATGCAATAGGTCTTGCATTCACGCAAGACCTATTGCATTGCAAATGGTAGTCATCACGGACAACGGGAGGGAGGGCGGGGGGAGAAGGCACGACAACGGGAGGGAGGGGAGAAGGCACAGACCATGGGGGGGGAAGGACCGACAACAGGACGAAGGGGGGAGTAAAGAAGGCCCCAAAGCATGTGCGCCTGCAGTAGGAGAACCTCATTAAAGAAAATAGTGCTCACAGTCTAAATAACATGTACCGTGTAACACTCGAAGTAAAGGCGCCAGTCGCCATGGGAGGTGACAAATGAAGAGGAGGCGGGACTAACAAGCCTATTGATGAATCAGAAGCCAGCATTTAGGAAAGACAATGACACAAGCCAATGGCAAATATGGGCGGAGAGTGGGCGGGGCTTCTATTCGCTTCTCCACCACAACAAGTATCGCAGTTCAGCGCATGCGCGCTGGCTCAGGCTTGACCTAAAAAACACATGTCACCATGCAATGAACTGGTACTTTTCTGCAATCATAGTCCATATTGTTGTTACTATCTTTATTTCCTTGTTCTACTTTATACCACTAAAGCCCTATGAAGTCTCGCAGGCCTTCGCACTCTTAGCTTTGTGCTCTAATGACCTGTTCTTTGACAGACCTTTGCATAGGGTGCACAGTCATCAGAGAACTAAAGTCAACTACAGTTTGAACTGGGGCTGTGCAGAAGTGCTCGTTGGGTGAGCAGCCATTTGTTACCTGGGTCACTGTGAGTGGCAGGTGATGCAGTAGATGGTATCAGGGATGCTGAAAGTCAGCTAAGTTTCTCGGGCAAACTGCTCCCTATACGCCTTGCACTACTATTACATAA
The DNA here is from genome assembly GCA_963921515.1 of Calotriton arnoldi. Taxonomy (NCBI): domain Eukaryota; kingdom Metazoa; phylum Chordata; class Amphibia; order Caudata; family Salamandridae; genus Calotriton; species Calotriton arnoldi. The sequence goes on along the minus strand of CAWUFW010001738.1, from coordinate 438,788 downwards.
ATGGCAGCTGTTCTACATGTGGAGAAAGCTTGACCTGTTGCCCTCGGTCTGTATCTCTTCTGCATGCGAAGGAAGCTGTGACTGTGATTTTTACACCACCGACTGTAGGAATGCTGTGTATACTTTGCTGGGCCTCTTGGTGGGCTCTGGAAACCGCAGCAGCTTCCTTCACTGCCCTGCCCTTTCAGCCTATTGCCATCATCAGCAATAATTTTGAGATTAGTTATACTAACCAAGCATTGCTGTATTTTCTAGTCTCTGCTGATGGAGACCAGTGCTTTTAGTGGTCTGGCTTGGCAGAGCAGCTGTCGTCAGACAATTATATGAGTATCAGTAGAGAGGCGCTCTGCCCACATGTTGGAAGCCAGGATTGCATGTTTTGATTGGGCAGAAGTTGTGTGCTTCCACAAAAAAAGTGCTTGCCCTCCACCAGCTGTGATCATTTTGTTTATCCAGCTGGCTGAGCTTGAACATTCGGGGGCACATACATAAACGTTGCAATGCTGTAAAAGTGTCTTAGATAACTAGATAATTTATGGTGTTCATCTTTCTCTGGCAGCAGCACAGATGGGAGGAGGGTAATCATTAACATAGATGGATTTTTAGGTCTGGCTTGACAGTGCAACTATCACCTGACCTTTTAACCTACACTAATATTATCCTACAGTTCTTTGCTTCCACACAAATACACATGCTATTTACTTGTAATGCTTCACATTGTCATACAGCATTCTTTTAAACCCAGACCCCCTGTCATTGCCATTGTTTGTATGGTGAGGGAGTGAAGGTTGTTTTGTACATGCAATGATAATGTTCAAAATCAGCTGAGCATCAGCCCTTCAGGCTGTGATGCAACAGGCTAACCGGACATTCATTCGATGAGGATGTTCAGACCAGCCACCCTCATCCCAGCAACTACGTGTGACGTTTTGGTGATTCCCATATTTTATTCTTGCATATTCATCGTTACTTTTATTTTCTAACTACCTACACAGCGAACTGCTGTCTTTGGGTTAGGTGATGCCCTCCAAATTGCACGAATACAAATACATAAATAACAATAAAGTCATTAACAGGCATCCTCTGCAGCATTGGCCTTACTAAGAACTTACTGATGCTGGTCTCTGTAGCTAAACCTGTGGGCTGTGCTCCCTGTCATGACTCTACTAGCCAATGTCTCCAATAGATGCAGCTCTGCTTCTTAAGCACCCATAAGATGCTGGCTTATTCCAAATTATGTGTGCTTAAATCTGGGTTCTGTTACTGCCAAAGTTTGTTTACTATGTTCATGAAATGCGTTGTCTCGCCCCATTGTCAACCTACAGATCCTAGCTCAGAAGCTCACACAATAACTAAGGCTCTAGGATGGTAGGGACTAAATTGATCAGGATGACCATCAGTGAGGATTACTGAGTGACAGCTGACACTGGAAAGACTACATGCAGTATTTATCTGAATGAGTCTATCTGCTTGGGGGTAAATGAAACTCTCACTGACAGGAGTGAGAGCTGGGGCTGCCATGGCAGTATGCTTGTTTGGGGTGCACATGCACAGAAAGCAAATAATTCTCCTCTGTCTCCTTCAAAGTTGTCTAGTAATTTTCAGCACCTCAATATCTGTGCTCATTAAGCATCACTCCATTCTCACTGTTAGTATTCACAGCAGTAAGCTCAGGTCTTTTGAATCCATGCACCGAGAAGCCCCCCAATGTATCAGCACCCTTAGGTGAATCACAATATGAGTTGCAGCAGCTACTGCAACACCAGAATGAAAGTAATACTCACCAAGGATCCCATTCATTCCAACACTGCATGCTGAGCATCACATCCATAGCAGCAAAGAGGCTGATGGGTACAGTAATGGTACTGGGAGGACCTTCTGGTAGGCACCTTCATGTCAGTACAACCACCCATTGACAAGCATACTGATGTTACTAACAAGATCCTTTGAGGGCCTCACTGATGTGATAGGTGGTAGTGACTGAGCAGCATGTGTAGCTACCACGTAGCCCCATGTCATATGTGACAAGTTCAGCAAGTATTAGCCTATACTTCTTCGTACTTTTACCCATACTTGAACTCCTGAAAGGGAAACTACAAGACCTAGAATGTAATAGACCATAAACTAAAAACAGCCAGGACTGGCTGAATTTGTCACACATGAAATGGGGCAACGTGGAAGCTGTGAACAGCAAGTGAAAAGTATCCTAATGTTTGAAGCAATAACCACTAAACATCACTCTTATGCGCTGACATGTCCGCTGAAAATCACATTAATTGTATTGGCTGCATTCATAGAGCATCAGCAGCATGTTACTAGCAGCAGTGCCTGAGAAGCACCCTTCAGCTGCTTATAGCACTCAACAAGCATCACTCTACTGATATTGTCAGCATACATTAAAATTCACTTAATGTTAAACTCAGCAACTATCTAACATCACCATGACATGTAGTCTCTAATGAGCAAAAAACAGTGATTAAAACTCTGCTGTTGCTGAGCCACAACCTTAAAGCATAACCTGCTGAGGCTGGAGGCACTCACAAAGCAGCAGTACCCGGTTAAATTGGTAACCGCAACAACATCATTGTAATGGCACCATGATTTAATAAGTTGGACCAACTGAGCAGCATGAACCTTTCATCACTAGCCGATCATTAATCAGCACATTCTGTACAGGAATCATTTACTGAGCAGAACCCTTAAGTCACTACCAGCACCCACTGAGCAGCCCTCAGGCTATGAACAGCGCTTAGTTTTGGGGTGCAAACGTTCTCCTTGTGATTAAGAGACATAAGCGTTTTCAGGTTTTAACAGAAGATCACTTGGGTAGGTTGTTGGAAAACGAGGCAGTATCTGTGAGGCCTGCACAAATAACATGACTATATTTGTCCTTCACTGGAAACTAAACACCCCTATTGTAGCGCTTGACTCTCAGAGGGTAGCGTTGCAGAGCAGTCTAAGGCCTACTCAAGGGAGGTGGTGTGGGCTAGTAATCGCCATTTACCAGTACGCAGAAATAACACTCAATAATTGATTGTCCAGTCTGTACTTTGCTTTATAAAAGGAAGAGTACATTTATTAAACACCCACACTACTGAATACTATGCAACAATTTACAAATATACATAAGCTGTTGGAATTACTTTGTGACATTGCTTAACATTTCCACCCCTCCCGCGGGGGTGGGGTGGGGCCTAGTACCACCACTCCCATGTATGCACATCATCTTGCCCGCAATGCAGTAGGTTGACCGTAACCTGGAGTGAGGGCCTTGCCCACTGGCACCATCCCAGTGGCGACCCACCCCTTTTATCTCAACAAGCATTTAAAATGGGCACACCTGCCATGGTGACACATAACCCTGACTGAGCATCTCATACTGACCATGCAGTATACACCTCTACATCTTAGAGGCTAACAGTCTGGGTTGTTCTTCACCTAACGCAGCAGCAAGAATACATGTTTAGACATCACTTAAAATGACAGTACTTATCATAGCTGATAACAGTTATAATGCATTGCAATAAAAGCCCCTAAAAGGCATCACAGTTATAATCACAGGATTAAGCATATACAGTCAGACACCCTAGCAGGAATGTCCAGCAACATAACCCCACTTTGCTTATGACTTCACCTTCCACATGTGACTTTCAGTCCCTCAAAAGAAATAACATTAGGTAAATCCACTTCTCATGCAACTGCACCTCTTCACCTCCCGGGGATGTCCTTCTCCAGACACCCCCCAGCTCAGCCCTTCACACCTTGGTGCAGTCCCAAATGCACCTCCACCTGAAGAACAAAAGTTCCAGCTACAGGATGCTGTTGACGCACAGCTGAGCCCTTGAGGGGTTGCTTCTTTCAAGTCCCTCAGAGACTTAGCGAGGGACTTCACCTCTTCGTGCTGGGGAGACTGCGTAGTTCCTGCAGCTCCCCCTGCACCTTTGCATCCCCTTAGTGGTGACCCCATTCTCTTGGGGCCACCACGCACAGAGAACCAGCCGTTTTTCCTTGCAGGCTGGTCTGGGCCTGCAAGGCATTATGGGGCGAGGCGCTCTTGCCCCGTGCATAACATAGTAGCGGCTCCCCCGCGGCTCGGGGAGAGCCGCGCCTCCAGCGTTGGTGGCCTCATGCCGCTTCTTCATCCCGTTGGGGGCCCGGTCCCACCCGGACCCTTTATCGCCAGGTGAGACGGCTCGGGGAGCCCACCCCCGGCAGCTCCTTCCGCTTCCCTTCACGGGGGCCCGGTCCCACCTGGGCACCCCGCATCTCCAGGCTCGTTTGGGAGCCATGCGGGTAGCCCACTCCCGGTTGCTCCCGCCGGCTCCCCGACTGGCCAGCACCCTCGTGTGCTGCAGCGGGAGCCGGCACTCCATTTCTGGTCTGCCCGCTACTGCGGGCAGACACGGAGGCTCCTCTTGGTCCAGCGGGACCTCGGGGGAGTGCGGTGGCACTCCCCCCCGCCTTCCTCCTGCAGCGGGGGAGTGCAGTGGCACTCCCCCTCCCTCGCGGTCCACATCGGGGCCTGAAGGTGGGATCCTGGGCCCCAGGGCATCTTTGCGGGGTGCCCGACGGCGCTCGCCGACTTGGTTTCTGGGATTTGGGGCCCGGAGTTGGGATCCCGGGCCCCAGGGCACCTTCGCAGGGAGCGCGATGGTGCTCCTTGACTTAGCTTCTTCACAGGGGGTGCGACAGCGCTCCCCGACTTTGGCGGGGCCTGTAGTTAGGGGTCCCGGGCCCCTCTCACCATTCCCAGGGGGGCACGACGGTGCTCCCCTGTCTCCATTTTCGTCGGGGGCCAGGGTGGGCTCCTGGCACCCCGCTTGGGCAGTTTTACGGGGAGCGCAACGGCGCTCCCCGACTTAACTTCTTGTGGGGGCAGCCCCCGGGACCTGATCCACCCCGGGGGCCCGGTGAAGACCGGCGGCGCAGCCCCACCCGCTTCGTCGTCGGTCAGGCCAGAGGTCAAAGGTCGCATACCTTCTGGGGGCATATCTCAGCCCCCAGGGGACCAATTCTCGCCATCTTGGCCTCTTCTTGCTCCTGGTGGCACGCCCCAGCCACTGGGAGCACTTCCCTTAGCCCTCCTGGTCTCAAGGAGGGTGAACTCAGCAGGGAGCTGTCTTCACTGGCTCCCTGCGCCAGCCTTTCACCTGGCTCTCCTCTTGGGCCTCTCTTCTCCTTGCGCAGATGCCCAGGCTTAGGCTCACTGGTCCTGGGCTGCCCTTTTGGCGCAATTCAGGGTCCTGGGACAGTCAGGGGGTTCTTCCTTCCAACTGCCCATGGCGCCAGGCTCCAGCACCAGTCTTCCTCAGCAGACCACACCCCAGAGAGAGCTCCTCTTCCTGTCCAAGACCTTTTAAAAGAATTTGGAGGGGCTGGCAGGAAGGATCTGCTGCCCTATCCTGCGGTGACACATCACCTCTTGGCCCCTGCTCCCTCCTTCCTGCACAGACCTCTGGGATAGTTCAAAATGGCGTCGTCCAGGGGTCTCATGCCACATGGTCTCTGAAAAGCCCCCTTCCCTCCTTGCTGCCTTCTCTCCAGAGCAGCTTGGTGCCTGGCACCAGGTGACAGCTGCTGATGGATAACCTGCAGCTCCACCCACCATCTCTTCCTCTTGGAGAGGAGACCTTCACCCTTGGAATGCTTGCCGTGAAAGGCTAGGCCTCTGATGCTACAGCTTAGGGAAGAAGGTTATTAATCCAGCCTGGCAGGGTCACACCCAGCCAGGCTCTGGTTATGAGCTGAGTCAGAGGAATATGACATTTCTGGATGACCCATAAGCAGTACAGATATGGCTTTGGACTCAGCAGAATACTTCCTCTCACACAACTTACAGTGTACTTTGGTGCATGTCTGGAATTTGTAGGCTCTAGGGAAGTGAAACTACCCCATGTGGTACCCATCTCCATAGGAGAATAATTGAGTGTTCCTTCAGTGAAAACAGTAAAGCACACTGACTTTCCCTTACATGTGTCTTCCCATAGTATAAACCTATTCCATGTCACCACCCAACTCTGCATAATTCCTGCCACACCATTTTATCTGTACCTGCTCCTGGGCTGCGCACGCCAGGAATCTCCCCTGCGCAGCCCCTACACGTGTGCACACGCATGTACACACGTGTCTGCATGTAACCAGCCCTGTGCCCCTTACTCCGGCTGCAGTGCAGCGGCCTACTCTCACCAGGGGGACACCGGTAAAATCCACATGCAGTCTCTTTCATCCTGAGTTCACTGCGGGTGAATCCCAACTTATGAGGCTCTCCCACAGTAAAAGCTCAACAATTAGGTGTTCAGAAAGCAAAAAATCTGGGCGGCTCAGATGGTCAGAACCACCTTCTAACACACGCCGCGCCCAGCTGATTCCTACAGGGAAGAAATAGCTACTATGCATGGGTACTCTTCCCGTAGTCAGCGATAACTAGTTATAAGGGGTTCTGATCAGACCCCTCTTACTCACCAGTTATCCGCTCAGACCACATACTCTTCCATCAATGAGACCTCCACCCATTACAGGGATCCCAGACTACCCTGAGAACCCTCCGGTCTCTTGGTTAGATACCTCTAGGTCACTCACGGTCTGCACGGACTGAGCCTAACTAGGCCTACCCTTGCCCTTGGTCACGCAACACTATGCCTACCACCTCTCTGGACAAGGGTACAGTGCCTCAGCACTGATGCGGTCACCGGGGATAGGTCTACCCCCTGGGTCATTAGCTGGACCCCCTTCTGGAGATTATTCCAACCAGCACCCTCTCTCTCTTGGTCCTTGCATCCTAAAGATGCAACCTCTCCGGACCCTCACCCTCAGCCTGCCGCTGGGGTCATTCAGCTGCCACCACCCTTTCGGGATGACTGTCTTCCCTAAAGAAAGCACAGCCACTCGTGCTCTCCCTTACAGAGAAGCACCTTTGGCCCCTGGCCTGGCTCCCTGATAGGACCTCAGACCGGCCTCACTACCACACTGACAGTGCCAGGGAGGAACACTGAGGGTACCTCTTCAGACATCCTACAGCTCATTCCCCCGTTAGTAGCTCCACACAGAAACTACCCCGGGAGCCTAGACCCTTTCCTTGTTCTCCAATGCAAGAACAGGGCCTATGCACCCTTCCCTCCGAGAGGCGCGCTCTCCTCCTGGAGTACCCTTAGAGAGCCCATGGGCCCCGAGTCAGCTACACCCAGGCCCACCTCTCAGAGCCCTCCTTGGTCTCCCTGCAGCGCCTTGGGAGACCGTCCAGGGACCCTCATGATCCCTGGATGGCCTGCACCACCCCCTTCTGAAGTGCAGGGTCCCTTCACTTAAGATGGGCCCCACCTCTCTTCAGGGTGGTACTACCAGGCAGAAGTCCACCTCCTGCCTCGAGCTAGGGGAACACCCCCAGGCTCCTGGCCCTGGGGTCCAACTCCCCAGGACCTACCTGACTGGTCACTGGCCAGGCATCGCCCCAGCCGGCACCTCAGGGTCACAACACAAGCGCCAGAATGACATCCTGTTGCTTCTTTGGGTAACCACCTACCCGACCCTGACACCTCAGGGTCCACCTCTAACCCCTCACCTGGAATCTAGGGAGCACATCACCCCCTCTCAGATCTCCACCAGGTCAGTTACCTAGCCAACCTAGTGTACCTAGGGGCTACTACTACACACCCTAGCTCGAGAACTACCCTCCTTTGGGGCCACCCACTACCATGGGCCACCCGTGGGTTGCTCACCTCCCCCCATCAGTTAACCTGGGGGCCTGCCGGACACACAACTCTACCGCACCCTCCTCCCACCGTGGGAAAAGTTTATTTGGGTCCCCCACCATGGGAACCCCTGGGGTGTTACTACCCGGGGTTAAGAAACCTCCTGCCCACCTTTCCAGTGGTTTTGGCCTGCGCCAGTGGCAAGAAAACCTTCAGCGGGGGAAGGATATCTGGGGCCCCTTCTGTTGAAACCCTCCCTGCCCTTAAAAAGCACGGGAATTTCCCAAGACCCCCTACCTCTCCTGCCCCCCCAAAGTCCGATCCACCCCTACACCTCCATCTGTGATGTAGGTATCAGTTGCTGTCTCTATCTCTTGAGAAGACACCCTCCTCATGCAGGTGTAGTGTGTGTAGTGCTAGGGTTCAAAGGTGCACAATATGGCTTAGAACACTTGTATGCAATAATTTCCTGGAAAGCACCATCCCGCCATCACATGATAATCATATCAATACAGTTTACATTTAAACCATAATATCTTCACATGACATATATGTGCACCGGGCTTTCCTTTCCCATACTTTTAGTTCACATAACCAAACCATTGAACCCTTCTCAGAGCCTTGTGCTGTTCCATTTGCTCATTACTGCATAGGTAATGTGTGGCAAAACTGGACTTATCAAATGCTATAAATGCGTACCATAATGGGATACTATGTTTCCCGCCGCTAGACACCAATGTTGGAAAAGAAGGCAGTATCTGTGAGGCCTGCACAAATAACATGACTACATTTGTCCTTCACTGGGAACCAAACACCCCATTCTAGCGCTTGACTCTCAGAGGGTAGCGTTGCAGAGCAATCTAAGGCTTACTCAAGGGATGTGGTGTGGGCTAGTAATCGCCATTTACCAGTACGCAGAAATAACACTCAATAATTGATTATCCAGTCTGTTCTTTGCTTTATAAAAAGGAAGAGTACATTTATTAAACACACACACTACTCAATACTATGCAACAATTTACAAATATACATAAGCTGTTGGAATTACTTTGTGACATTGCATAAAATTCCCAACCCTCCCGCAGGGGGGGTGAGGCCTAGTACCACCACTCCCATGTATGCACATCATCTTGTCCCCAATGCAATAGGTTGACCATAACCTGGAGTGAGGGCCTTGCACACTGGCACCATCCCAGTGGCGACCCACCCCCTTTATCTCAACAAGCATTTAAAATGGGCACACCTGCCATGGTGACACATAACCCTGATTGAGCATCTCATATTGACCATACAGTATACACCTCTACATCTTAGGGGCTAACAGTCTGGGTTGTTCTTCACCTAAAGCAGCAGCAACAATACATGTTTAGGCATCACTTAAAATGACAGTAATTATCATAGCTGATAACAGTTTTAAGGCATTGCAATAAAAGCCCCTAAAAGGCATCACAGTTATAATCACATGATTACGCATATACAGCCAGACACCCTAGCAGGAATGTCCAGCAACATAACCCCACTTTGCTTATGACTTCACCTTCCACATGTGACTTTCAGTCCCTCAAAAGAAATAACATTAGGTAAATGCACTTCTCATGCAACTGCACCTCTTCACCTCCCGGGGATGCCCTTCTCCAGACATCCCCCAGCTCAGCCCCTTACACCTTGGTGCAGTCCCAAACGCACCCCCAGCTGAAGAACAAAAGTTCCAGTTACAGGATGCTATTGACGCACAGCTGAGCCCTTGAGGGGTTGCTTCTTTCAAGTCCCTCAGAGACTTAGGGGGGGACTTCACCTCTTCGTGCTGGGGGAGACTGCGTAGCTCCTGCAGCTCCCCCTGCACCTTTGCATCCCCTTAGTGGTGACCCCGTCCTCCTGGGGTCACCACGCACAGAGAACCAGCCGTTTTTCCTTGCAGGCCGGTCCGGGCCTGCAAGGCATTATGGGGCGAGGCGCTCCTGCCCCGTGCAAAACATAGTAGCGGCTCCCCCACTGCTCGGGGAGAGCCGCACCTCCAGCGTTGGCGGCCTCACGCCGCTTCTTCATCCCGTTGGGGGCCCGGTCCCACCCAGACCCCTTTTCGCCAGGTGAGACGACTTTGGGAGCCCACCCCCAGCCGCTCCTTCCGCTTCCCTTCACGGGGGCCCGGTCCCACTCGGGCACGTCACATCTCCAGGCTCGTTGGGAAGCCACGTAGGGAGCCCACCCCCGGCGGCTCCCCGACTGGCCAGCACCCTCGCATGCTGCCGTGGGAGCTGGCGCTCCATTTCAGGTCTGCCCGCTCCTGCTGGCAGACACGGAGGCTCCTCTTGCTCGGGGGAGTGCGACGGCACTCCCCCTCCCCACGGTCCACATCGGGGCCCAGGTTGGGGAACCCGGGCCCCAGGGCATCTTCGCGGGAAGCGCGACGGTGCTCCCCGACTTGGTTTCTGGGATTCGGGGCATGGGGGTTGGGATCCCAGGCCCCAGGGCACCTTCGGGGGGAGCGCGACGGCGCTCCCCAACTTAGCTACTTCGCGGGGGCACGATGGCGCTCCCCGACTTCAGCAGGGCCCGGAGTTGGGGGTCCCGGGCCCCTCTCACCATGTCCAGGGGGGCGCGACGGCGCTCCACTGTCTCCATTTTTGTCGGGGGCCAGGGTGGGCTCCTGGCACCCCGCTTGGGCAGTTTCACGGGAGCGCAACAGCGCTCCCCGACTTAACTTCTTGTGGGGGCAGCCCCCGGGACCTGATCCAACCCGGGGGCCCAGTCAAGACCGGCGGCGCAGCCCCACCCGCTTCGTTGTCAGTCAGGCGAGAGGTCAAAGGTCGCTTACCTTCTGGGGGCATATCTCAGCCCCCAGGGGACCAATTCTCGCCATCTAGGCCTCTTCATGCTCCTGGTGGCACGCCCCAGCCAGTGGGAGCACTTTTCTTCGCCCTCCTGGTCTCAAGGAAGATGAACACAGCAGGGAGCTGTCTTCAATGGCTCCCTGCGCCAGCCTTTCACCTGGCTCTCCTCTTGGGCCTCTCTTCTCCTTGCGCAGAGGCCCAGGCTTCGGCTCACTGGTCCTGGGCTCCCCTTTTGGCGCAATTCAGGGTCCTGGGACAGTCAGGGGTTCTTCCTTCCAACTGCCCATGGCGCCAGGCTCCAGCACCAGTCTTCCTCAGCAGACCACACCCCAGAGAGAGCTCCTCTGCCTGTCCAAGACCTTTTAAAAGAATTTGGAGGGGGCTGGCAGGAAGGCTCTGCTGCCCTATCGTGCGGCGACACATCACCTCTCGGCCCCTGCTCCCTCCTTCCTGCACAGGCCTCTGGGATAGTTCAAAATGGCATCGTCCAGGGCTCTCATGCCACATGGTCTCTGAAAAACCCCCTTCCCCCCTTGCTGCCTTCTCTCCAGAGCAGCTTGGTGCCTGGCACCAGGTGACAGCTGCTGATGGATAACCTGCAGCTCCACCCACCATCTCTCCCTCTTGGAGAGGAGACCTTCGCCCTTGGAATGCTTGCCGTGAAGGGCTAGGCCTCTGATGCTACAGCTTGGGGAAGAAGGTCATTAATCTAGCCTGGCAGGGTCACACCCAGCCAGGCTCTGGTTATGAGCTGAGTGAGAGGAATATGACATTTCTGGATGACCTATAAGCAGTACAGATATGGCTTTGGACTCAGCAGAATACTTCCTCTCACACAACTTACAGTGTACTTTGGTGCGTGTCTGGAATTTGTAGGCTCTAGGGAAGTGAAACTACCCCATGTGGTCTCCATCTCCATAGGAGAATAATGGAGTGTTCCTTCAGAGAAAACAGTAAAGCACACTGACTTTCCCTTACATGCGTCTTCCCATAGTATAAAGCCTATTCCATGTCACCACCCAACTTTGCATAATTCCTGCCCCTCCATTCTATCTGTACCTGCTCCTGAGCTGCGCATGCCAGGAATCTCCCCTGCGCAGCCCCTACACATGTGCACACGCATGTAAACACGTGTCTGCATGTAACCAGCCCGGTGCCCCTTACTCCGGCTGCAGCGCAGCGGCCTACTCTCACCAGGGGGACACCGGTATAATCCACATGCAGTCTCTTTCATCATGAGTTCACTGCGGGTGAGTCCCAACTTATGAGGCTCTCCCACAGTAAAAGCTCAACAATTAGTTGTTCAAAAAGCGAAACATCCGGGCGGCTCAGATGGTCAGAACCACCTTCTAACATAGGTGCACTGCAGATTTTGGGTGTAGATGACCCAGAGGCATGATCCTGAGATTGAGAATGATCTGTCTCCTCTGCTTTTACATTCGAGCCTGCGGATCACTAGGAGGTTGGCTTGTTCAGATTAGAAAGTACGTTTTGATGGGTCCATGTTTAGTCGTGGGTGTTGAGCATTCTAAGTTTTGAAGGTGAGAAAGAGAATTTTAAATGTGATCCTGTCTGGCTAGCAAATTTCTAAGATGAACATGAGTGGCACTACAGCATTCTTTGCTTTCTAATAACAATTAATGTGGTAAGCAGCTCAACGGGTCTAAACAGCCGTACCATAATTAAGGTGCAAATTGGCCAATATACCGACCGCCACAAGCTGTTGTTTTGGTTTTAAGGGATTTTCAGGAGTGCTATTTGGTAGAATGTGGCTTGATGGTTTATTGAGGACACTGTTTCCGAAGAATGTGGGATTTGAGGCAGATCTAGGACACCGATTTTTGTTCTGAACCCATGAACCTTAGGCTCTGTTGCCTCATTCCTCTCTCTCTTGCTTTGAGGCTTTGTAAAACATTTAACAACCTGGGCTTTGTCTCCTTCTACAAACAAACAGATTTGCATGGTATTAACATAGACGTGGAATTGACTATTGTTGAATCTGAGGACAACTACTGAAGGGTTGGGGCTGATATAAGGGATCCCTGGGATACCAGGCTGGCCACCGGGGATGCTGATGAGGTCAGGTCCCAAGTCAGACCTCTGTATACAATCTGATAGGGAGACTCTGAAACATTTCAGGCATGATGTGAAGTGTGTGCTGCAGAACACGTGATGTAAGTGTTTAGTGTGATCCACTATATTTAAGGCGGCATATTGGTGGAGAAGCATTATAATGCAGAGAGATCCATTTTCTGCCACTTCTACAAGGTTGTACCACACATTGATTTTTTAGCCTGTGTTTGCGGCAGAAGTGGAATTGTTTTGTGTCAGGATGTGGTGCGAAACAAGGGGCCCTGGAGTTTGGCAGCGATTAATATATCCAGAGTTTTAGAGAGCCAAGGGATTCTCTCTGTGGGGCTATGATTGTGTGGGTCTCTTTTGTTTCAAGAGTTGCTTTTTCGAGGAGGCGTGTGCTCTTAATGTTTCAGTGCAGTGGTATCTTTGCCTGCTTTTATTGATTTAATGAAAGCTGCTTGTGGGCTGGCTAGGGCAGGGCCAGCGCTAGGCATGGGCAGTATGGGCAGCTGCCCAGGGCCTCGCTCTCAGCCCACCAACATGGGGCCCTGCACCAGTGCAACACACCACCAGACCTCTTGTGCCCCTGCCCCCATTGAAGAAAGTCGTCTGTTTGCAATTGGGCTTACAGGAGGGGTCCCCTCCCTGGGCCTCTCAGGGATGGTGTGGGGAGACCTAGGGGAGGGGGACACTTCATCTTGTGCCAGTTGCAAGGAGACACATTGTGTCCTGCAATTAGGCCTCCTGCCTGGCTGCCCATTGAGAGACACTGCGGAACACCCATTGTCAGCACTTTACAGTCTGCACTATTTTAACTCTCAACCCCCAAGCTATTCTCACACCTTCAGCCCGATATGAGCTGTGAAAGTGGTGCTTGTAGGTGGCAGAGAGGAGAGCTGCGGCCCAGGAGGAGTCTGCACAAAGCAGCTTCCGGAGCCCTGAAGGTGTCACTTATGTAAACTAGAGGGGCCTTGCACATTCCACTTCGCCCAGGGCCCCAAAAATCCTAGAACCGGCCCTGGGCTAGGGTCTCCACATATTTTGCTGCTTTGGTAGTTGGATGGAGTCTTGGCCAGGCCTAAGGCTTTTTAGTAGGGGGTGCATTTTTGAGAAGTGGGCTTGGTGAAAGAGAAGGGGGGATTTGGTTAAGCATTTTTTTGGTGAGTACTCACCTCTGCTTTCCAGTTTTGTACACGCTGTGCTCCATGTACATGGACATCTCTTTTACTACTTCAGCAATTCTTGTTTAAGTGAGTACTCACCCCAACTTAAGTTATATTGGTCACTGAACCACTGAAGTGGCACTCTCTTGATAATAATACTGGAGTGGGGCTTATAGTGGCTGGCACATAAAGTAGACATGTAAAGTGATACTGAAAGTCAGCTAAGTTCCTGGGGCAATTTAGCTTCTGTATTCATGCAATTAAACACGCCTCCCATTTATTGGCTATAGCTGATACATTAAGCTTTTATGTTAAGTGGAGGTGACAATTACTCAAATATATTGGGTGTGCAGTTCGTGATTGGAGAGTTTCTCTTCAATCCAATGCTGACGTGCTATTGAGCAGCTAAAAGTGTATCAAAATTATACATTTTTGGTATCGTACAGCTGCTTGCTTTATAATGCACTGTGAGGTAAAATGTGATGATGTATGGTTTGGTATTTTATGGATGGTATTTTATACTGTCCATTTTCATTTGTGATGTTCTGGCTGCTGCTCACGTACTTCATTTTCAGCATGTAATCTCGTAATCATCTCCAAAAAGAAATTGAGAGATTTCCAATTTTTTGGGATGTAGGGGGTAAAAATGCTTTGAGTGTATGAGTTTTTATTCCATGTTTTCGGACGTGGGGGATGGGGGTAAACATGCTTTAAGAGTAGGAGTTTTTTCAATTTTTTGGGATGTGGGGGTAAACATGCTTCTTAAGTATGAGTTTTTTTCCCATGTTTTGGGATGTGGGGATCAACATTCTTTGAGAGTATGAGTTTTTTTCCATTTCTTAGGATGTGGGGGTAAACGTGCTTTGAGAGTATGAGTTGTTTTCCATGTTTTGGGATGTGGAGGGTAAACATTCTTTGAGAGTATGCGTTTTTTTTCCATTTCTTAGGATGTGGGGTAAACATGCTTTGAGAGTATGAGTTGTTTTCCATGTTTTGGGATGTTTTGGGTAAACATTCTTTGAGAGTAGGAGTTTTCCCCCCATTTTTTAGGATGTGGGGATAAACATGGTTTGAGAGTAGGAGGTTTTTTTTGGCATGCGGGGGTAAACATACTTCGAGAGAAGATATTTTTTGCAGATCACCCAGCCAGTATTTTTTTTCAGAATGGTTGAAGTTAGTCACTGTTTTGATGGGCTTTGAGGCAGTTTCACTTTTCATTTTTCACTGACACCGTGGACGCTGCGAGACCTGCTTGGCAGATGTGTGTTTACACCTTTATAACTGTGACAAGATGAATGTATTGCATGGCAGTAGCTTTGTGGTTTTTGTATATTTATTTGAGAAAATGAAAAAGATTACACAAATAGGATAAGATGAATGTTGATTTTGAGAGACGACATTCCTATGAACACACAGTAATAACATGACTCCCCTGGGCCCACTGAGACCTCCAGTTGCAGAAATCCAATCCTTGTGTGAAATGTTGGCTATTCATTTCTAGGATATTGTTACCAGTTCAAAAGCTGTGCAACAGCAGCCTCTAGGGAGCCATTACTCAAGGTGTGGCGAAGAGGCCTCCCACAGCAGAAGTGTCAAGAAGCACTAGAAGAAAGACGGGCGTGCAGGACTAAAGGATTACAGAAACTGCCTCTCATTCGACCTTGTTCAGCTTCTCCTTCACAGAGCGTACTAGTTGTGTCCTTAAATAGTATGTCTTGGTATTTTACAAAAAAAAAGAATGACGATATGTTAGCCTTGCCAAAGGTCCACGTCTTCTTTAGTTCACATCATTTTCCTGCCAAAATGATTTGATAAATAGAATTTTTGCCACAATGGGAAGTCTACACATGCAAAGAGTTTACTATACATATGTCTCATAATACAGTATTTAAACTAATGTATAAAGGCACGAAGTATTGTCCTGTTTTCCTGAGTTGTGTAAAAATTGGTAGACATTTTTTATATATTGTTTATCTTAATACCATAGAACATATTAGTAGAAAACAATACCAGGTTAGACTCAAGGTTAAAAAAACACATTACAAAGAAAAACATGTCTTCAATTTTTTAAGCACCTAGAAACAAAACACGACTAAGTCAAAGGGCCATAGATAAGAAACAACGCATATTATAGTCTTAAATGCTTCAAACTACAAGGCAGATAGCGCTAAGCTGATATTTCAGCTCTGACATTCTGGGGCCCACAAAATCACCAGTTACTCTGCCTGAAAGTTTAAAAAATGTGTGTGTAGGGTAAATATATGCAATGTAAATACCCAACTGCAACTCTGCAGTGTGCTTTTATCCTTTTTCAATTGCAAGTTCCTGCTCTTTCTTTACCCATCACATCATTATTTCTGTATAACAGCCGACCACCAAACGTATTCTACATAGAGAAGCTTATGCTTAAGATATTCCTCCTACAATAAAACAAAAAAAGTAATATTCTTTGTAAAGAGTTCACTCAGTGGTAACTGATGATCCTTGAAAGTTATAGGGAGTACATGCCTCCCTCGAATTGCTCAGTGAGGGAACGAGCCTGACTACTTCTAAGGTGGTTGCGCCCCAAGTCAATTCTTTAATAAAAATTGAGCCAAATAGCACATTTTACAGCAGTTTTCACATACTTTTGCCAAAATATATTGGTTCTGAGCAGCACTTGTGAAATATTCCAATACTGTCATAGAGTGCTGGGAAGTCTGACCTTCCCCAACGGTGTTGGGCGTTTGCCTGCTCCCTATAAAGTTTAGATAATTGTGACAAAATTATGCATTTTCCAGCACAATGTCTCTTAAAAATTCCTGTAAAGCCATAAGCGACAGAGAAAATCCTTGCCAAATCCAAGGAGATTTTTGCACAAACATTATAGGATAGCATCTCCTTGGAAACGGCAGGGTGGAAAAGGAAAAGAAATGTATAAAATTCACTCAATCTGAATCTCAGGCAGTAGAGAGCAGAACCAGACAGATTTTACAGACTCTCACAGCAGTGATGTTGGTTCTGGATGCCTTCTATGTCCATACATGAGACAGTTTATGTAATTTTAAAAGGTTCGTATCTCAAACAGCAATAGTAATTATCACTCAAATATGAGCATTGAATAGATATTTAGAAATTCATTCATTTAGTCCCCAGACATCAGCTTTTTGGGTTATGAAAATACACACATTTTGCTATCAACTAAAAAATTCCATAATTGTGTGATTCTAGGCAAACATTTTATTTCACAGACCCTTCTTTTTCTCCATTATAACATATGAGAGCACTTTTAAATACTTTTCAAGATGTGTGCGGTACAAGCACCTCTTATGTTTGATTTCATAGACTATAATGTTGCTCCATTTATAGCAAGAACCTAGTCTACGTTTAGGGTTTACAAGGCTACTGACTTGCCTCTTAGTTCACTAATGGCAAACCCTCCCTCCAGCTGTTGATCATCCCCCGGGCCCTCCCGCCATTCAACACTCCGTCAATCATGGACACCAATACCCATGTGGTGTTAGAACGGCCGCAGTTTATTCACATCTCAAGCTTGTATATAGATCATCACGATTGCCTTGGCATTCATATGTTCAACTCTGTACAGCATACATTTCACAATTGAACCACAGTATAATCTTATCTTTATTGAATTTCAAACCATACCCCACATAATCCTTAATGCTTTATCCTGCAAAGCAAACCTTTTGACTGTCATGCATCACTGCTTGTCAGCTGTTGTGACAACTCATCTCCGTGGTTTCTCTTTTTTGGCACAGCAGGCTGCAGCTCCGAGGCTTCCCTTGCTACCGAATGTCTGATATTCGTGGCCCCAGTGACCATACCTGGGCTGCAGGTGCCGTGTCCATCCCACGCTGTCCATTTCTTACCCCTTTGGAGT
This sequence comes from Calotriton arnoldi, assembly GCA_963921515.1. Lineage (NCBI taxonomy): Eukaryota > Metazoa > Chordata > Amphibia > Caudata > Salamandridae > Calotriton > Calotriton arnoldi. The sequence continues at coordinate 421,150 of CAWUFW010001738.1, read as the reverse complement.
GCCCTCAAGTGTCCCTGCCGTGAGACATCCCAAGGACCTTGTCCGGGCAATTGGTCTTTATCTCCCTTTTTCCTGCCCTCCAGTGTCCCTGCCATGAGGCATCCCAAGGACCTCCTTTGGGCAATTGTCCTTTATGTCGTCGCGTGAATATATGATTTTTGTTGAATATTGTAGCTACCCGCCCTCGACTTCCTTGCTGCTGTGACGCCCGCATAACTAGAGTGGGTGGGTGCGATTCAGCTGTTACCGGGCCCAACATCTCCGTGTGAATGCAGATCACTTCTTGTGGTCAGCCCCCTTTGTCCGCCTCTGTGGCCACACCCCCCTTCTGTGATTGGGGGGCTTCCACTGCAGCTGCCTGGGCAAAATTTCTGCTCCCTTTCTTGACACGCTGTTTTCGTGCCAACTGCTCCCGGACCGTTAGGGAGCGCCCATGGGCAGGGTTAGCTGCCGTCCCTCTAGGGTCGGCTACACCTCCCAGTCCGGTGTAACAACCCTGCGCTGTGCGAGCATCCCCCAGCCCCTCCCGTCCTTCAACTCTCCGTCAACCACGGGCATCCCAAGGACCTTGTCTGGACAATTGTCCTTTTTCTCCTTTTTACCTTCCCTCCAGTGTCCCTGCTGTGAGGCATCCCAAGGACCTCCTTTGGGCAATTGTCCTTTATGTCGTTGTGTGATAATATGTTTTTTGTAACCCTGGGCATGAACTTCGCTCCGCTGGCGGAGTTTGCGGAATTTTGCATACTTTGCGTTCCGTTGAGAACGCGAAGTTCCGGCAAAACTTCCAACCCCGCAGCGGAGCGGAGTTCAGCCCCGGACCCTACCACCTCCATCCCTCGCAATAAATATTTTTTAAATAAAATGTACAATTAAAGTAAAATAGCGCACTTACCTTATCGCGGCGTCCCGGGCTGCCCTCCTCCTCCTCGCCGTAATCCCCTATGTCAGACGTACGTCATGGTAGGACTGCGCATGCGCACGCATGCGCAGTCCTACCATGACATATGGGATTACGGCGAGGAGAAGCCCGGGACGGCGCGATAAGGTAAGTGCGCTTTTATTTTACTTTAATTGTAAATCTTATTTAAAAAATATTTATTGCGGGGGGTGGGAGGCGCGGAGCGGAGCTCCACAGAGTTTTTGGCCAACTCCGTAGAGCTCCTCGTAGAGCAACTACACCTGCTCCGCACAGGGTTAGTTTTTTGTTGAACCGTGTAGTTACCCGCCACACTGGAGGTGGTTTTCGACCTCTGACAGCTCCCCCGAGACTAAGAGAAACCCAGCAGCTCTAACGCCCCCACGATGTTCACCAAAGCTAGACCCAAAGCTAGACAAGTGGATTTTGTCGTCCGCATAATAGCCTGGAATCCTCAGGTTAATGAGGCCATGCCTAACATATTCCCAACCCATGCCCCTAAAGAACTTGCTCATCGCTATGTTAAACTTCCTCCTGGATCTGTCCACTGGCCGAACAACTCAGCGGGAATGCAGCCCCCTTTGTCCACCTCTGTCGCCACCCCCCCCTCTTCCAAGATTGGGGGGCTTCCACTGCAGCTGCCTGGGCTAAACCTCTGCCCCCTTTCTTGGTGCGCTGTTTTCAAGCCAACTGCTCCCGGGCTCTTCGGGAGCCACCCATGGGGAGTGGGTAGCCGCAGTCCCTCTAGGGTTGGCTGCACCTCCCGGTTTGGTGTAACTTGTCACTGGCCTTGTCGTAGGACTGGACTTTGCTCTCGGTATCCTGCCTTCCAAGTTTCTCCAAGAGCTTGAGTTGAGCTTGCCTCCTGTTGGAAGTCTCAGGGAAATCAAAGACTTCATCCACATCTTGTTAACAGCACTGGGACTCTTCTGCTGCGAGTCCTGCTTTGCCAAGTGGTGCCAAAACCAGTCCTAGGCCCTTGGAACTGAGTGGTTGTGATGTAACCTCCAGAAAAGAAAACCCCATGCTGCTGCCAGCACCGAAGCTATGGTTACCGCTCGTGAGGAGCACGACTTATCAACCGCGACGACATCGCAGCCTCGGCCTCCTCGATGTCATCACTTCACGCCGTCATCAACGCTGCTGCCTTCACTGAAGCAGAGAGCACCGCTCATGAAGAGCACGATGCATTGCCTCAACGACATCACAGCCCCTGGTGTACCGATGACAGCGCCATCAACTCTGACCTCATCTCCGATGCTGCTGCCTGCACAGTGGCTGAGGGCACTGCTCGTGAAGAGCATGATGCATCGCCTAGTCTCACATCGCAACCTCGGGTCTACTGATGACAGCGCTTCAGCACCGATGCCACGCTGCTGCTTGCACCGAAGCCGCATTCACCGTTCGTGAAGAGCACAACTCATCAACCGCAATGGCCCCGGTTGTCGCTATCGACTTCAAGGAACTGCATTTTTACATTTATTCTTGGAAAATTCATATCTTTACTTGTGTATATTGGATTTTTATCATTTTGGTCTTGTTTCACACAGATAAATATTGGCTGTTTGTCTAAACTGGTGTGGAGTCCTTTTGTAGTGTTTTCACTGTGTTTCTGAGTGTGTGTGTACAAATACTTTACACTTTGCCTCTTAGATAAGCCTGACTGCTCTTGCCAAGCCACCAAGGGGGTGAGCAGGGGTTATATTAGTGGTGTGATCCCCTTACCGTGACTAGAGTGAGGGTCTCTACTTAGACAGGGTGCATAACGACTGCCAACTAGAGACCCCATTTTTATCAGTTGTCGAATTGAGTTAATCCGACATACATACAAACCTGATTCAAAAATTGAATTTGTCAAGATAAAGAAAGAGAAAAAAGAAAAAAAAAACAGGTGTACACAAAGAGATTTAACCAAAACACTTATATTTTTGGGTGCAGCAAGAATCAAAAACCCAGCATACATTAATCATGTGCATTCAGTCAGAGATCCATTACCATAGATTAATGTATATAAGAGTCCACTCTCATAATAACTGGAATAAATCCTTTGTGTAAATCCATCAATCCAGGGCTTCAATCTTTATCATAAGAGAAGTGACACAGCATCGACGTTTCGGTCTCTGCTGAGTATTAATGGATTTTATGACAACCCACAATATAGGATAGCTAATAAAATGGTTAAAACGAAAAAGAAACAGTTAATCAAAGTACGCATGTGTACAGATGTAAGTGCCCATTTAAAAAGTGAGGTACACACGTGTTTTACTACAAGCACAAAATGAAAGAGCGGCAAAGTGAATATTACGCGAGAAGTTTCAAAGATTATTTCAACCAATCTATCCACAACCAAACATGAAGGGATACTAATGATTTAGGGTGTCCCACCATATAGCCGGTGCTAAATAACTTATAAAAACAGTTCAAAGTAAACTGGAAGCATGAATAAATATGAAGAAAATCTAATTAAATTGCATCATAGAATATAAAAAGTATCAAGGCATTGAAATCACTTATGAGGGCCCACTTACCAGAGTGAGTGAATTAGGTCAGGGCAAATTTAATCAATATTCACGCTCATGATTGAGAAGTTACTTATAGTAGGCTAGGGAATTAAAAATTACCAGATGTTAGGCCGGTCCTAAATAGGGGTAATCACTCATAAAAACCCAAATAATTATTCTTACCTCCACTGAAATATCAAGGAGTAGTATTCTACTGTGACCCTGCGTACCAACAAACGGAATGCAAGCGAGCAAGTGTTGCGATTTATAAATAAGTAAAGGGCGCCAAACTGAGTGTGCTGCAACTAGACTGTCAACAATGGCGGCCATGTTAGTTGAAGGCAGAAATTAAGCCTGATTGAAGCCTAAGGGCCTGATTCCGATGTCGTTAGGAAGGCCTCCAGACGGGTTTCGGAACGTGCGAATCCGATTCGGAGCCTATGTTTCTAACCGAATCGTCCCCCGTTCCGAACGACCAAGTACAATGCGAAGATCTCGTCCGCATCGACCGACTCGTTTCTGGAACCCAATCCTGTCTGTCCGACTCATTCGCAGACGAATCGTGCCGTGCAATGGAGCCTTATCTGAACGAGCGAGTACGATGCACGATTCGGACAGCTGTATCGACTCGGTGTCAGCGAGATGAAACGGCTGTCAGAATCATACCTTGTGGGGGCCGTAGCAGGCCCCCCTTCACCCAGAGCCCTCCGAATCAGTCGCGAGGGAGTGCGCATGGGTCACCCCGATCCAAGCATGCACAGTGTTGCAGGCAACATGGGGTGCCCACCACAGGGTGTTAGCTTTTCCCCACCCTCTCCATTTTTGGTATGGGAGTCTGTGTACACGTCGGTACACAGGCTCCCATAGTTTCAATGGGAGTCCGAGCGAACCGAGTCTGTCAGCATACAGCTGCATCGTACTCGTTCAGTCGGACTCGCGCAGAGCGATTCGCTAGGAAAGCCCTCCGGATCCGAGTCGTACAGAGGGCTTTCCTAGCGAGATCGGAATCGGGCCGTAAATGTGTGCCTAGTCCTATCGTCAGCACTTAGGGGTAGTAAGATCAATCTATGACAACTGGACCGTCAACAATGGCGGCCATGTTGAATGAGTATAAACAACTCATCAAGATGAAAAGTATCAATGTATATAGTAATACAAGCCACTCCGTAAGACACTAATGGGCATATTGCTTTTCGTGAATTTCAAAGATAATGGACGAAGTGAATAAATGTATGAACCCGATGTAACTTGAATTATACCTGTATGGTGGCCATTACACATTACTTTAAGTTACTAACATGGATTTGAAACCAGGAGCAATTAATGAGGTATATACTGTACAATTACACAAGTTTGTCACATTTCAGAGTCATAGCTTCGAAATCAACAGTACCTTAGAATAAAAATTGGAATTCATCACAATTTACCAAGATCAATCAATAACAAGTGGTCCTTATTTAACATGATTTAAAGTAATGATATACCACCAGTACATATTACTCTTTAAATATCTCTGTGAATTCTTATTCAGGAAGAATCCATAAAGAAAACTGGTTAAAGTCAATTAAACAAAGGCTAATGATATATATACAACCAGTACATATTGTGAGACTACTGAGCATATTCTCAACAAATACAGTTACAGAAAAGTGCTTAATCCATTGTCATTGTGCTATTAACAGTAATAAAGTCGATAAGTCACTACAATATACAACATCAATCAAGAGTAATCAAATAAAAAAAATTACAGTAATTGTCTTGTATTAAACACTAACTTTGTGGTACGACTTTTATCAATCAATTATTGTGATCACATTAACAAGTATCTTTACATGGTGGAAGTAATTAAGCCTCCAGCATATTTATCATTTTAGTATCTTACATCCAAGAAAAGGATATAAGAAAATTGAGTCTAAAGTTGTCTAAAGTCTAGCTAATGTAGACCATTCGACAGCGACATTTAAATCTTTGATCACACTGTTGGTTTTCCATATCCACATGTTTTCACAAAAAGTGACTAACTTTTCTGTGTTGTTATTCCTAAGAGTGGGTTTGATCCCATCTGTGACCCACCATTTCACTTCTCTTGGGAAATGATTCAGCTTGATGTAATGGTCAACCAATGAAGCATGTGTAATTTTGTATCAAATTCTTGACTGGTGTAGGAGAATGCATATGCGTACTTATTGTATTGTCTTACCATTACGGTAAGCCACAAAGACACCGGATACAATAAATCACATTTGAGGTGTTATAATTGGAAAATTGTTTAATGGTTAATTCTGACGCATTCAAAGTAAAATATTTTAGTCCATTACAGCTGTCACAAGCCATACATTGCCCACAACAAAAAATTACCCACAACTGGTGGTAAATGTAGACTTTGTTGCAAGGAAGATGTGTGCTGCGTTTAAATGCAAATATCACTGTCTGATGGAAAATGGAATCATTATTCAACAAATTCTAATGTTTCTTAATGACTTACTTGATTTTATTAGAAAAGGTTCCAAAAGTGGATACACAAACTAATCTGGAATATCTAGGTTTAGTTTTAATTTGTAAGACAGACTGTCTGTCATTGTACCAAGCCCTCTTCAGTGACCCGAGTAATTTGTATGGATAACTTCTCACTTTTAGGGGCATATTTACAAGCCCCTCTCGCCACCACAATGCTACTTTCGGTGACGTTGTGATGGCGATAGGGGCCTCGCCTTACTTACAAGGCAGCGTTAAGCCACTTAACGTGGCTTAACGCTGCCTTGTAAATAAGGCACCCTTTCACGATGTATTTAGCATGAAAGGGGAGGGTAATGGGTGTTTCAGTGGGCGTTCCACTGCAACACCCATCGATTTTGCACTGCCCTTATTTACAAGGGCAGCGTAAATAGGAGGCAGCGCCAAAATTAAGACCAGGGAAAATCTGGTTTTAAACAGGCGAAATGAGGAGAAATGCATTATTTCTCCTCGTTTTTGCTGTTTTCATGTGTGCTGCCTTGTGCAGCACACATGGAAACAGCAACTTGCCAATGATTGTTTATGTGCAGGAAGGTCCCCCTTCTTGCACATAAACAATAATTTAAAAATAAATGCCCTTTTGCAACTTCTATGTGTGCTGCATTAAGCAGCACACATAGAAGTTACAAAATGGCATTTAAAGATTGTTTATGTGCAGGAAGGAGGACCTTCCTGCACATTAACAACATTCTTCCCCTCAACACAGGTGCCTGCGTTGGCGCTAGGCAGGTAAAGTTAGTGCCAGCGCAGGGGGAAATGCAGGGCTGCACCATATTCAAGTAAATATGTTGCAGCCCTGCGTTTCCAAAGTGTCATTAGCCTTCTTGGCTTAACAACACACACTTCGCCATTTTATTGTAAATATGCCCCTGAGTTTTTCCAACAATTTTTTGGCCTCTAAAAAATAGTTGCTTTTTGGTACAATTATGACGTAGTGAGGAAATTGACCAAAGGATAGATTATCCTTCAATGCTTGTGGATGGTGACTATCAAATATTAGCAAGGTATTTCTGACAGTAGGTTTTTGTAAAGAGTAGTGTAATGCTTGTTCTGGTTACTTTTGATGATTAAATCCCAAAAACTCAGACTAGTCGAAATATGTTCCAGTGTGAATTTCAATTTGGGGTTCAGAGTTTAGCCATTCTAGAAATGATGTGAGTAACCCAATGTCCACATGCCAAATTAAGAACACGTCTTCTATGTATTTGATCCATTTGAATATGTTGTTGAAAGGGGGTTAGTCGAGGCAAAGATTAATTTCTTTTCAAAATCAGCCACATACATATTGGCTATATTGGGAGCAAAAACAGCCCCCATCGCTACTCCATTAGTTTGCTCATAAAACTGTCCTTCAAAGACAAAGTAATTATGGCATAAGGCAAGCTCTGCACAATCTACAATAAAAGAAGTTGGAACATGGTGTAGGTGACTCCCAGTTTGAAGTAGCGATGTGGGTTGCCTGTCCTCTGCCCCTATCAAGTGGCCCCAGACCATACAGCTACCTACAAGGCCCACCATAATGCTATAATGAGCAAAAGGCACCATGAAAACATCCTGGCCAAGTCAGGGGCCCACCACGGGCATCTGTCCCAGGAAAAGTAATGAGGTGACCTGTCAGAAGGAGAATTGGCACCTGATAGGCCCAACTAAGGGCCACCCAAGCTTAATAAAAGTTTAGAGGCCATAGCAGCCTTGAGGGAGGCCATGGAAGCAATAACTGATGCAGTCATAATGGACCTGGGTCTCCTGCCTCTGGACCAAAGGAATTTGGCAGAAGAGGTGCGTCAGAATGAATCAGCACTAGACGACATACAATCACAGATTGCTGGACTTGAAACAAAGATGGCAGTTCTATCGAATAAATTGCCCATCCTGGATAACAGAATGGATCACACAGAAGGATAGAATTGAAGAAACAATATTCAGTTAATAGGCTTGCCCTAGGGGGCAGAGGGCATGGACATGGTTGTTTATTTGGAGAACTGGCTACCCAGAGATGTAGCTCCCTAAGCGCTCACAAAGTTTCTTGCATTGGACACAGTGCACTGAGTCCCCATGCAATGACCCCCACCTGCAAAAAGCAAGACTTACTGGTAGCTTCACAATTATCCATTTTCCCTGATTATACCCCGGTCGTAGAGGGACAAAGGGTGTCTTATGTGGAGGTGAAACAGCCACTCTGGGAGCATGGCATTCAGTATGCACTGTTGTACCCAGTGAGGCTGAAAATGATGTCAGATAGCAAGATTATCTTCTTCACGGAAGTCACTGTGGCCTATACTGGCTGGAAAACTACAAAGCCAAACCAGGAAGAACACTTCTGCGCATGCACCTTGCACCCAAGAGGAAATGCACTCCAAGAAATTGGTGAAAAAGTGCAAAAAAATCCATCAGAGCACAGGAGAGGAAGGAGAGGAGGATGCTCCATTAGCAGCAGCAATGGCTCTCAGTGACAGGGTCAAAACGTCGGGAGGTGAAGCCTCATCCCTTGAGGCCTTGGGAAAGGACTCTGAAAATGAACGGGAGGCACATGGGGAATGGGCCCCAACAAGTCTTACTCTGAGGACTGCGGATGATTTGTGGCACAGCAAATGAGGAAATGCACTGGCATACTGCACTGGCAGTTTGAATACATAAAGTGGATGGGTTTGAAGAACCGGGTGGCAGGATAGGTCGGAGAGAAAATTGTGAGATGGGACTGTGAAGGCAGGAGGCCTAGAAGCACACATAGAGAATTACAACACTCCCCCACCTCTTCCCTACAGAAATGGCGAAGGGCTGCTAGAGGCCACAAGTTTCAGATGACCTTTTTGGACAGGTGGTCGTTGCCACCGGTCCTGGGCAGTGAGAGTTATGGGACGTTATTGGTTACTGTTACACAAGTCACTGGGCATGACTGATCTCATGGGGAGAGCTAGGGCCTGACCCTCTCGAAAGAGTAACACAACTGCCCACTCCACCAGAAGAAAGGTGGGTGGTCAACGTATCCTCACCACCTAGATGACTATCTCTAATCCCACTCACTGTCTCTGATGTTGATAGGAATCCAGAAGACAGGTTTATTCTAGTCTCGGGCAAACTGGATGGCCAAGAGGTCACACTCAGCTATATATATGCCCCCAGTGTGGATCAGCCAACTTTGGTCCATGCACTCTCAGTGAAGCTGGCCACAAGAATGGCTGTCCAGCTTATATTGGGGTGACACTAACTGTGTGTCAGATGTGTCACTGGACCACTCCTGTCCCCCTCCACCTACTGCGCCGGTGGTCAGAGTGGCCCATCCGTTGGCAAAATGATTTCAAGTTTGGAGCCTGGATGACACTTGTTGCAACTGTCATGTGACGGCCAAGGAATTCTCCTTTTATTTGATACCACATTGCCTGCATATCCGTTTAGACAGATTCTTAACATCAGGAGAGGTATTCTTGATGGAAATTCATTCAGAGTTTTTAGGCTGGACTATATCTGACTACAATCCCCTTCCAATTCATATTCAGTGGGGAGACCCCACCCCCAGTACCCACATGGAAGTTGCAAAGCACAATGCTGCAAGACAACATGTTCCAGGAAGGGCTGTGCCAAGCGATTTGTGATCATTTTGAAATGAATGATGGTGCATTCTAATAGACCATAGTGGAATGGGAAGCCTTCAAGACAGTGTTCCGGGCTCACTGCATCAGGGAGGTGGTGGGGGTCTGTAAAGTTTTAGAGCAAGAGCTGAACTCTCTGGTAAACTCCCTGAGACAGCTGGAGAAAGAAGTGATCTTGTTCCCCAGTCGCAGGGCACCTCTGGAGGACTTGTATAATGGCTGAGGTGCCTGAATTATAAAGAATATCTTGCAAGGCAGCACAAGGAGGGGGACAAGGCAAGGAGGTCTTTAGCCTGACTTACAAAATCTGGCTTGAGTGAGGGAACAATCGCACAAGTCAGGGATGGACAGGGCGATGTGCGGAGCTTCCAAATAGAGATCAACTGGCCGTTCTATGAGTATTATACGTTCTTACACAGGGAAGGCCCCTTGGCATCTGAGGAAAAGTTTGAAATCTACTTGGTGAGCTGCGAGCTGACACCAGTGACTGCTGAGATATGAGGCAAACACGGCGAACAGATCATGGTGATGGAAATTAAGACAGCAGTCAAAGAGCTGGCAACTGGTAAGACGCTGGGGTTGGACGGACTGCCTTGCTGAATTTTACAGCACCTAAATAGACATCCTCGCATCACACGCCACCAAAGTATATCTGGCAGCGAGGGAGGCATGAGCCCTCCCCCGACAATGAGAGAGACCCTGGTGGTGTCCTCATAAAGCCACACAGAGACCTCTTAGATGTGGCGCCCTACAGGTCCTTGTCTATGCTAAACCTGGTCAATAAGATATTGAGTAAGGTGCTGGCGAACCGCCTCTTGCTCATAATGCCTGCAATAGCCTACCCGGATCAGTGCGGGTAGGAACACGTCACATAACATCAGGTGCCTCCTTCGAATCCTAGAGGAAATCCCTGAGGAGAATAGGGAAACCGCAATGGTCCTGTCGAAAGACCAATAGAAGGTTTTCAAAATGCTGAGCTGGCAGTCTTACAGGCAGTGCTGTGGAAAATAAATATGGGGGAAACCACCTCCCAGTGGATCCGCTTGTTGTATATACCAATCAGGTAGCTCGTGTGAGAATTGGAAAAGTGGTATGATGGAATCTACCACGGCACGTGACAGGGCTGTCCACAATCCCCAATGGTCTTTGCGTTAGCTGTGAAACCATTCACTGAGATCGTCAGAGCTGAACATGGCCCAAGGGGCATACAGCTAGCAGACGGTGTTAATTTCATCACCCTATACACAGATGATATGTTAGTATATTTCAGGGATGGCCAAGCTGAGCTCAGCAGTATGTAGCCCTTCCTAGAAGAACTAGGCAAACCAATTTGGTGAAAATGGGTGTGTTCCTGATAGATCCCGATAGGGGGTGCAGCTCATGATATTTGGTGGTGAGACTGTACCTTTTGCTATCTAGGGTTTTGAATATATCATGCGGATGATGGCACCAGCCATAGGAGGAGGACTTGGAGTCCCAGACTTTGGGGCTTATTACTTAGCCTCCCAACTGCAATGGTTAATTAGTTGGCTTGAGGGCAGGAACCTCTCTGAACTAGAAGCAACGGAGTGCATCAGCCTGGACAAGTTCTTGATCCCACTGTTACTAAGGCACACAATAGGAGATGAACACCTACCGCAGCTGGGGAAAATAGTGATAACATGCTTGAGCAGGACAGGTGTAGATAGACAATTAAAAATACACCCCTGTATGCCCTGAGAATTCCACTTTGGGAACTGATGCAGATGTGGTCACAGGTTCAAGAGGTTGCCCCACGAGGTTGGGAGGCACTAGCCCTGCTCACTGTATGGGGCTGTTATAAAGATGGAAAGTTCCTTCTGTTTGAAGAGATGACAGAGGAACTTGGGCTCCCACCACACACTTTCTCACTTATGGTAAGGTGAAGGAAATTATGAGGGATGCCTGGGTGACTGGAGCCAAGGAGCCCAGTACACCGAAGCCTTGCTGCTCCTTTTCACTATGGGAGGTGGAAGTAGATTGACCTCTTGGTTTTATAAATCCCTAACAAACTTGATCAGAGTGAACTTACAGTCCATCAGAGCTAAATAGGAAGTTCAGGTTAACAGGGAGTTCACTGATGAGGAGTGGGAAAGAGCTATGGAAAGCACACAGTGGGCATCCCACAACGCAAGGCTTAAATACAAACAATGTAACTATTTCCATGCGACATACCTTATGCCCAAACAACTCACCTATATATCCCAGCGCAGCATTAAAAAATACCCAAGATGTAACCATGTTGAAGCCGATTTCATGCACGTGGTATTGCTGGGTTTTGAAGAAATACCCTGGAAGTGATCAGCAAGGTGTCGGGAAGGGAGACACGACCACGGGCAGCTCCTCCATTAGGGCGGAGGAGTGTCGCCCCACTGCTTTCTCACAGTGCAAGAAGCAGAAACATAAAATGGTAAAACTACCATTTTATGTTTCTGCTTCTCTCGCTGCTAGAAAGCAGAAGTGTTTGGTTGGGGGCAGGCGGGTGGGCGGGTCTGCTCTAGGGCAGGGGAGGAGTGGCTTGCCCACTGCTGAGGGCGCTGACTGTTTAGTCGGCCCTCTGGAGCCGACCAAACCAGTCATGCGCACACTGCCTTTTCTCCATGTAGGCTGCATGCAGCCTACATGGAGAAAATGGCCTCCCCATAGGCGCCTGGTTGGTTGGCATCCCGACCAATCACAACACTGCCATTGCAGCATTATGATTGGCTTAGGGGAGGGGAGGGAGGCTGCCTGCCTGCTTCCGGTTCCTGCCAGACGCAGGAGAGCAGGAGAGCAGGAAAACGATGGACCCGGCCGGCCAGCGGACAGGTACGTTTTTTCATTAGTCCTCACACTGGAGGCGCAGAGCACAGCTATGCATTGGAAGGCAGACCACACGCCGCCACTCACCCGCTGGACAGGGGCGGCTCCTCCATTAGGGTGGAGGAGCGTCGCCCCACTGCATTCTCGCAGTGCAAGAAGCAGAAACATAAAATGGTAAAACTACCATTTTATGTTTCTGCTTCTCGCACTGCGAGAAAGCAGAAGTGTTTGGTTGGGGGATTCTGCTCTAGGGCAGGGGAGAAGTGGCTTGCCCACTGCTGAGGGCGCTGACTGTTTGGTCGGCACTCTGGGACCCACCAAACCAGTCATGCACACCCTGCCTTTTCTCCATGTAGGCCGCATGCACCCTACATGGAGAAAATGGCCTCCCCATAGGCGCCTGGTTGGTTGGCGTCCCAACCAATCACAACACTGCCATTGCAGCTTTGTGATTCACTTAGAGGAGGGGGGCTGTCTGTCTGCTTCCTGTTCCTGCCGGAGGCAGGAGAGCAGGAAAATGATGGACCCGGCCGGCATATAGGTAAGTTTTTTACATTTATTAACCCCCCTACTCCCCGCGAGACCCTCCCGCACAACTGCCCCACGGCGCCCCACCACTCACGATTAATGCCGGCCACGACTGTCGCTGGAAGTGAGACCTATCTCAGTTGGCCCATAGCGAGCACACGGTGCTGAAGCAAGAGGTAAATAGAGGCTGTAGGAAATACCCTATAGCAGAGACTTAGGGAGAGATTCTAATGGCATTTTAGTACCCAGACCCGATACCACCCCAGGACAAGTTGTACTAATAAAGGGACTTATAAAGTCCTACAAACGTAGGAAGCATGATCATTGGCCCCACAACACACACAGGTCGCGAAAAACAGGAAGCACATAAAGAAACATATGAGGCCAGAAACGAGTGACTGTCATGTTCAGGATTATTCTATTCTTATTTGGAAAGCAAAAGTAAATCTGGTTTTCTTAATGTTGCCACAAGTCCAGAATAAGAAATGTTTTAAAAGACGAACTTGTTCAATGCATGATTGTGATGTCTGAATCAGATACAGATCTCTGCGATTATATGTTACAATCTATTACCACTGTACTATACTGGGAAAAACAATAACCTGATTTAAAAAAAAAAAAGATCAACAAATAACAGTCTCTAGTAGTGGTCTGAACCCAACGCAAAGTTTAGGTTCTCTGTTGAGATCCTGTTAATGACAGAACATGTCTGCCCTTATGTTATGATAGATTTCATTAGAACGATATAGTTAATACATGTCAAGAACAAGTGGGTGCCTTAGTGACTAACACCTGTTATGATACTTCAATCAGAATATTCTAGCATTGGAAACATCATTGAAATATTTATAATACACATTTTCCTTTGCTAAAGCACGTGGGACATCCATGCAACTTAATGATCTGCTGTGACAAAGAATGCAGACAACCATAGAAGAGAAGACACGTACAGAACAAAAGCCTTTCATCAATTTGTACAGAGGAAACAAAGGTTAAAGTACTTTTATTTTTGCAAAAGAAGTATTGCCTGGCTGACGTCACAACGAAGCATGCAAATTAATCCTTAAAATTGTTTTATTATAATAGATCACATTTTTTCTATTAATGACCTGTGGCAACTTCATGCTTTATATATATATCTTGCAAATGACCTAAACAAGAAAATGTGTGACTAGTAATTGGAGACCATGGGGTCGATTCCGATCGGAGGCGCACCTAATACCATTCGGTCGGGAAAAAAGCCAGGCAAATGCCTGTTTCCCGACCGATCCGCACATACGTCCGAACGAGCAAGTACGATGCGCACAACTGCCCAAATCCCGACCCAGTCGTACTCACCCAATACAGGTCCTGTACTCCGACCGAGGCGGATCCGGAAACGCTGAATCGAGTCGCACGGAAGCTAAAATGCAGCCCCGTCCGGCCGGACAAGTACGATGCGCTTTCCGTACGCGCCGAACCAGTCGCTACGCACGGCACGTCAAAGCATCCGGGCGAGGCGCACATAAGCTCCGATTCGCGCCACAAGACGATCCACGGCTACGAGACGAACACGCCAGCGACGAGGACGAGGCGAAGCAAAGAGAAAGACGAACGAGACGAACCAACCATGAATCCCATCGTGCCGATCCTACCAATATTCTACATCTATTACCGGAACTGGCACGGATGCGTACGACGCAGAAGGTAAGTCAGACACCCACCACACAAACAAACCACACGTACCCGACATATCACACACACACATAGGGATGCAGAAATACTTACACCAGCAACAGCAGCACCATAGGGGCGAGATGGCCATCACCAATGCCACACATACACATAGGGGCCTGTATGCCCACCACCACTACCACCCCTACTCAGGGGTGCCAGCTGCCTGTGACTACTACCACCTCTACCCATGGGGGGCTGGATGCCCACCACCACTACCACCCCAACTCAGGGGGAGCCAGATGCCTGTCACTACTACCACCTCTACCCATGGGGGCTTGATGCCCACCACCCCTACTCAGGGGGTGCCAGATGCCTGTCACTACTACCAGCCCTACCCATGGGGGCTGGATGCCCACCACTACTACCACCCCTACCCAGGGGGTGCTAGATGCCTACCACTACTACCACCCCTGCCCATGGGGGGCTGGATGCCCACCACTACTACCACCCCTACCCAGGGGGTGCCAGATGCCTACCACTACTACCACCCCTGCCCATGGGGGGCTGGATGCCTACCACTACTACCACCCCTGCCCAGGGGGTGCCAGATGCCTGTCACTACTACCACCTCTACCCATGGGGGGCTGGATGCCTACCACTACTACCACCCCTGCCCAGGGGGTGCTAGATGCCTACCACAACTACCACCTCTACCCAGGGTGTGCCAGATGCCTACCACTACTACCACCCATGCCCATGGGGGGCTGGATGCCTACCACTACTACCACCCCTGCCCAGGGGGTGCCAGATGCCTGTCACTACTACCACCCCTGCCCATGGGGGGCTGGATGCCTACCACTACTACCACCCCTGCCCAGGGGCTGCCAGATGCCTGTCACTACTACCACCTCTACCCATGGGGGGCTGGATGCCTACCACTACTACCACCCCTGCCCAGGGGGTGCTAGATGCCTACCACTACTACCACCCCTACCCAGGGGGTGCCAGATGCCTACCACTACTACCACCCCTGCCCATGGGGGGCTGGATGCCTACCACTACTACCACCCCTGCCCAGGGGGTGCCAGATGCCTGTCACTACTACCACCTCTACCCATGGGGGGCTGGATGCCCACCACCACTACCACCCCTACTCAGGGGGTGCCAGATGCCTGTGACTACTACCACCTCTACCCATGGGGGGCTGGATGCCCACCACCACTACCACCACAACTCAGGGGGAGCCAGATGCCTGTCACTACTACCACCTCTACCCATGGGGGGCTTGATGCCCACCACCACTACCACCCCTACTCAGGGGGTGCCATATGCCTGTCACTACTACCACCCCTACCCATGCGGGGCTGGATGCCCACCACTACTACCACCCCTACCCAGGGGGTGCTAGATGCCTGTCACTACTACCACCTCTACCCATGGGGGGCTTGATGCCCACCACCACTACCACCCCTACTCAGGGGGCTGGATGCCTGTCACTACTACCACCCCTACCCATGGGGGGCTGGATGCCCACCACTACTACCACCCCTACCCAGGGGGTGCTAGATGCCTACCACTACTACCACCCCTGCCCATGGGGGGCTGGATGCCTACCACTACTACCACCCCTGCCCAGGGGATGCCAGATGCCTGTCACTACTACCACCTCTACCCATGGGGGCTGGATGCCCACCACCACAACCACCCCTACTCAGGGGGTGCCAGATGCCTGTCACTACAACCACCCCTACCCAAGGGGTGCCAGATGCCTGTCACTACTACCACCTCTACCCAGGGGGTGCTAGATGCCTACCACTACTACCACCCCTACCCAGGGGGTGCCAGATGCCTACCACTACTACCACCTCTACCCATGGGGGGCTTGATGCCCACCACCACTACCACCCCTTCTCAGGGGGTGCCAGATGCCTGTCACTACTACCACCCCTACCCATGGGGGGCTGGATGCCCACCACTACTACCACCCCTACCCAGGGGGTGCTAGATGCCTACCACTACTACTACCCCTGCCCATGGGGGCTGGATGCCTACCACTACTACCACCCCTGCCCAGGGGGTGCCAGATGCCTGTCACTACAACCACCTCTACCCATGGGGGGCTGGATGCCCACCACCACTACCACCCCTTCTCAGGGGGTGCCAGATGCCTGTCACTACTACCACCCCTACCCATGGGGGGCTGGATGCCCACCACTACTACCACCCCTACCCAGGGGGTGCTAGATGCCTACCACTACTACCACCCCTGCCCATGGGGGCTGGATGCCTACCACTACTACCACCCCTGCCCAGGGGGTGCCAGATGCCTGTCACTACAACCACCCCTACCCATGGGGGGCTGGATGCCTACCACTACTACCACCCCTACCCAGGGGGTGCTAGATGCCTACCACTACTACCACCCCTGCCCATGGGGGGCTGGATGCCTACCACTACTACCACCCCTGCCCAGGGGGTGCCAGATGCCTGTCACTACAACCACCCCTACCCATGGGGGGCTGGATGCCTACCACTACTACCACCCCTGCCCAGGGGGTGCCAGATGCCTGTCACTACTACCACCTCTACCCATGGGGGGCTGGATGCCCACCACCATAACCACCCCTACTCAGGGGGTGCCAGATGCCTGTCACTACAACCACCCCTACCCAAGGGGTGCCAGATGCCTGTCACTACAACCACCCTACCCAAAGGGTGCCAGATGCCTGTCACTACTACCACCTCTACCCATGGGGGGCTGGATGCCTACCACTACTACCACCCCTGCCCAGGGGGTGCTAGATGCCTACCACTACCACCACCCCTACCCATGGGGGGCTGGATGCCTGCCACCAACACCACCCCCACTCATAGGATGGACAATGCATGACACAACCAGCACACTACAACCTAGGGAATGCAAGAAAAAGACATCCCCCCAACACCATGACAAGCGTGTGTAGACTGTGTCAAATGCCTACAACACTGAACATGACCATGAACACACAATGTGAGCCCCTATCACATGTGTCACACATAAATGTGTGTGGCCTCCACAATGCAAGCAGACCATGACCACTGTGGCAATGGGGTCCAACCCCCATCATCACAGTGACCAAAAGGTAAGTGTGGGGTCCATAGCTGAAGCACATTTTGAACATTGTGACAATGGGGTCTAAGCCCCCATCATCACAGTGACCAAAAGGTAAGTGTGGGGTCCATAGCTGAAGCACATATTGAACATTGTGGCAATGGGGTCTAAGCCCCCATCATCACAGTGACCAAAAGGTAAGTGTGGGGTCCATAGCTGAAGCACATTTTGAACATTGTGACAATGGGGTCTAAGCCCCCATCATCACAGTGACCAAAAGGTAAGTGTGGGGTCCATAGCTGAAGCACATTTTGAACATTGTGACAATGGGGTCCAACCCCCATCATCACAGTGACCAAAAGGTAAGTGTGGGGTCCATAGCTGAAGCACATTTTGAACATTGTGACAATGGGGTCTAAGCCCCCATCATCACAGTGACCAAAAGGTAAGTGTGGGGTCCATAGCTGAAGCACATTTTGAACATTGTGACAATGGGGTCCAACCCCCATCATCACAGTGACCAAAAGGTAAGTGTTGACATTGAAAAAAGTGCAACTGCCAAAATGCACGGATGATTCCTGGTCACAGAACAACAAACACATCAGTGGCAAAGTAGTGCTTGTGTCCCATAGCAACATAGATTGGGGGAGGCAAACAGTGCAGTGCAAATAAGACATACCTTTGGCCATGTGCAGACAAACATCACCCATGGGGGCTGACACTGTCAACATTCATCAATGACACAATGACAGAAGTGACCATCATAATGCAGACCCACATATTTGCACCAATGGGCACACAAATGGAGATATCCTGTGGAGACTGTAGATGTGAGCTGAACAAATACCATACCATGGCAGCAATGGGACACACAAACAATGATCATAGTGCTGACTGATGACCTAGGAGTCCCAGGGACAGCAGGTCAAACCCACCAAACAACATACAGCCAATGGCACACTAAAGATATGCCAATGCAGTGGTGCAGATGCACAAACACAAACAGGCATCCCCACACTGCACATCAAACACAACAGGTGAGGGGGTGCCAGTGTCCCCAGGCAACCACACAACACATGATGAGGCCTGAATACCAATTACACAGATGCGCATGCAGTGCCACACAAAAGTAACTCATGGATCCAAATCCCCTATGTGGGCAATCAGGCATTGTCAGATGAGAGGGAGCACAAATCACACATGTCACAAAAGCATGTAGGAACAGCAACTGACACAGCAAGACACATACACACCACAGCACTACCCCCAGGGTCCCCACAATGTGTTGACCCTGGGCTGCATGACAATCCCACTGTGATGACAAAGCTAGATGTCGTTCACACTGTGAACCACAGTCATGTGTCCTGAGCAACAAACTACCATCACACCTACACAAGCACAAATCAATCAGCACGGCCAGTAAGCCAAGTCCAACATGGAGGCAGGGGTCTAACCGGGCAACAACTCTCATCTGCACACACTCAACACCACACACCTCGACCTCCAACAATGTGCAGCAGTGAAGATCACATGCACTGGTGACATTGCACATGCACCCATGACAATCCCATGGGGGGTGGTAACTAAGGTGCAGAAACACATCACACATGGCCACTCAACAAGACTCCTGAATGTCTGACACACTGCACACTACGCTGTACATGGACATGACGGCAATACCACACCAACCAATGGGATCCCAGCCACAGTCCCACACCAATGAAGAAGCCAAGGTCACCCACAAAGAACACACATAGACAAATACCAACATTGCAGCCCTGACCCTGGGGAGTGCCAGCAGTCACACACACAACGTGTCACAATCACTGAAAGCTAACACAAACTGGAAATTACATGACAGGTGTAAACAACAAGTGCCAAGGGGAATCCTGACTGTGTCCCATCTGCGTTAGCCCACAAACTCAGCCCTGACAGCAAACACACCTATGGGTGACACCCTGATGACCAGTAATGTGCCATGCACCCACATCACAGAGAACGCAGGGAGAAGACTTTGGGGGAACATAGGTCAACTCAGCAAGCATCACAAACAGGAACATCACTAGGGATGCCAGCATGCACAGCAAAATGGAAGTGAACACACACAGACATGCTCACACAACACACACCTTGGGCTCAGGCAATGTCACAGGATTACTCACTGCCATGAGTGGACTCCACTCCTGTGTGAGGAAAGCTGTGCCATATGTCGCCTCAGTAGGGCACCATCATGTCAGCAGAACACTTGGTCACACAGTCAACAATTAGCACGAAATGAAGTCTCCCGGCAAATCAGCCTGGTCATGGGAGTGTCAACGAAATCATCAGCACAGATCCAACACACATGTATAGCAAGTTGCACTGACAACACAGATGAGTCCTTCCCCATTGATGCCCAAACTTGCATGTCCAGTGGAGATGGACACATGGTCACGGAAGGAGACTAATTGAACAATGGCAAGCACAACAGATGTGCAGGGGTGTAAGCCACAGATGTGATTTTGCAAATGTAAGTAGGAAATCCCATTGCCAAATATTAAAAACATGACACCCTCATATGCTGCTAAGGATGACATGGATACACTACAGGATAGGACACATTACCCGTGGACCACATGGGTTCCTGCACAGTAACACTTCATTTTCATGAGACCAAAAATCTCCATCACTGCAGCAAGGGCACGGTTAGCATCATCAACATCATGTACATCAGAAGCAAAACCACTAGAGAACAGAAAGTAGCTTTATTCAGCATATGTGGGTTCTAAAGTTAAAGTCCAGAAAAATAGAAACAAAGGCCAATGGCCAGTCCATTCTGAAAGTCAAAACAGGGTGACAGTGGCAGATGTCACCCTACGCATGCCTGCACTGCTACACACCAGGGACAATCCCCTCGGAGGGGCATACGGGGGGGCAGGCCAGGCACCACAGGGACAGGATCAGGGCTCACCAGAAGGAGGAAGTGAAGGGGTGGTGGGTGCCGGAGAGCCACTGACAACTGCAGTGGAGGTGTCTGACATGGTGTGTGCCGGCACAACTGGGGGGCATGACTCAGATGGTGTGGGTGCCGGCACGACTGCAGTGGGCCGTGCAGATGGAGTGGACAGGTTCCCCACTGCAGTGCCCAAGTCAGACGGGGTGGTAGTGGACTCCACTGCAGTGCCTACCTCCAGGGGAGGAGAATGGGGTTCAGGTAAGGTGGGCAGGACAGAGGGGGAGGACACCGTCTCCACACCAGTGGCACAGACATGCGCAGCGGGGGGTGGTGCCGGAAGAGCAAGTGGCAGGGGGAGAAGGCCGGATCTTTTTGGGGATGGTGTATCTGTGGGTGGGGGAACCTGGGGCAGGGTGTGGTGGGGGCACCTGTGGAGTGGGGGCCTGAGGGCTGGAGGAAGGAGACTTGGTGCTTGAGCTGCAGGACGGCGGCGGGGTCTTGCTCTTCCGGGTCCTTGGGGACTTGCGGGTGGGGGCGTCAGTCGGTCTGCGCCTGGGGGAGGGTGTCCGGGGGCGAGGGGCACTCCCCCCTGAATGCTGGATCAGCTGGATCAGAGGGGAAGAGGCCGAGGTCACTGAGGAAGACCCGCTGTGTCTTTGGGGTTGCAGGTGAGGCAAGGGAAGAGGCCTTGGAGGGAGAGGTAAGTGAGGACTGCGCAGTGCTCGTGGATGCGTGTGTGTGTGCCTTGGCCCCATCCCCTGTGAGTGTGGTTTCAGTCCCCTGACTGTGCGTGCGTGTGCGTGTGGATTTTGGCGTGTGTGTCTGTGTGCTGCCTGTGTCTGTGCTGGTGTGTGCCTGTGCCGGTGTGTGTGTGCTTGGGACAGGTAAGGTGCTGGGGAGTGTGGATGGGGCAGAGGTAGGAGGGGTGAGGGACTGTTGGAGGAGGGACACTGCTGCCGTCAGGGAGGAGTCCATGGACCTATTGCCCCTCTGTAGGGCAGACATGCCCGATGAGATGCCCTCCATGAATGACACCAGCTGAGTCAACAGAGTGGTGTGTGCATGGAGGACACTCAGCATCGCTGTCTGCCCTACATGGAGCTGGCGAAGGAGGTACACAGACTCCTCACTCAGGGCACCAGGGGACACAGGGGCAGGGGGTGCGGTGCCTGGCACGAAGGAGACACGCTCCCGAACATGGGAGCCTCCACGGACCTGGGGAATGGGAGCCGATGGGAGGGCGGTGGTGGTGGTGGTGGTGGCGGGGACCGCAACACTAGCTGTGGTGTGGTGGCTGCTGACACCCGCCTCCATAAGGGAGTCATCCTCCGAGCTGCTGTGGTCCTCAGCTGAGGTGGATGGTGCTGAGGACTCCTCGGTGTGGCTCCCCTCACCCTCCGTGCCACTGGGTCCCTCTGACCACTCCTCGGCTGCTGACCCAGTCTGGCTCTGCGGCTCCTCCTGGTCCGTGGAGCTGTCCCCTCCTGTGGCCGTGGATGTATCTGCAAACAATAGGGAAACAGACAGACATCAGACACCTGCACCGAACGCACACACCACAGTAAGTACAGCACATTACAGAGCAAGCCCTGGCATCCTTAGTTGAACATTGCTAAAAGTGCCCAAACAGAGTAGGGGAAGCCAATTGTCAGTCTGATGGTCAACCATGGCACTCACATCTCTCCTGGCCTTGCACCCATCTGTCTGGTGTCTGTCGGATGGCAATAACCCAGTGTGGACACATGCACCACCTACACAGTAGTTGGCCAGTGCAGAGAAGACGGTGAAGCATGTGAACATGCACACATCACAACTCTTGCCACTGAGTCAGTACAGGTGTCCGGATAAAGGGATGCCCAGAGTCAATTTTGAAATGCATGTGATGCATACCAGCGACAGACACCATGATGCACCCATGTCCTGATAGTCATTGCCACAATGGTGTGAATGTAGCACATGTCACTCCCCTGCAGGATCACTCATAGGAAGTTGCATGCCATGGCACAGGCATGCCTGCTAAGTCATACATCACTGTCTCCAGTCACATGGGCAGGGCATCCAGACAACAACAGTCTGCACTGTCACTATAGTAGGTCATGGGGAATGCAAGTCCTGGAGCTGAACAAGTGCACATGTACATCCCCCACACACCACATCATCTGAACCCTTATCTGTCCACGTCATACCAATTGGACAAATGGGAGACCTGTAACAGAACCCTCTGAACCTGAGCACCTCACAATCTGCTGTGAATGGGAAACAGCTGCCTGAACATCACATTTGCATAACCCAGTCTGCACGGTCAGGTGATCAAACACCTATGTGTCACACAAATATCGTCTCCTATGTCACATCTCCGGTGGCATGCTGAGCCCCAAACGAGACACAGCACTGACAACGAAGTCACAGCACACTGACACAGAGGCAGACACCTGAGGGGACATATCACTGAGCACAACGTGTCAGCTGATACACATGAGTGGGAGTACAGAGTGTTTTGTATGGCCTGGAGTAGGCATGACTGTCCTGCCCCACGTGAATGAGGGATGAGCCCTGGACAGTAGGCAGGTGGCTAAGTATGTGTGACACACGTAATATACACACTCCTGGGGCCCAAACATTTTACCCACCCGCAGCATGGGTGTGTGCCAGATACCCCAGGCACATGTGGTGGATCAGCTCAGCAATTGGACCACATATCAAAGTAACATGCAGATTACATGGCAGAACACAGGCATTGTGTAAGCAATGGACCCACCCATGATGCCCACCACAGAGTTAGGGGAACAAATGCTGTCCCCCACCTTGAGCTGAGCAAAATGCAAGGACACAGTACCCAAGTGACACAATTCCCTGACTGTAAGGGCCACACCTGGGTATCAGATGAGGAGTGGGCAGTGCACAATTGAGGGACATGGGTCCTGGACCACATGACTGATGTACTGTGGAAGTTTAACCAGGACAGAGGAGGGCACATAGCATGGCAGACAAAGTTCACAATGCAGTCATGGACTCACCCCCTCCTTGCTGCTCTCTGGCCTTCAGCTGCCCATCCAGATCAGGGAAGACCACCGCCAGGATCCTGAGCATGTGGGGGGTCAGGGTCCGGTGTCCGCCCCTCCTGCGAGGAGGCAACAGCTTCAGCTGGACCCGTGCGATCCTCCGGGTCCAGCCCCGAAGGTCCTGCCACCTCTTCTGGCAGTTGCGGATCTGGCGCTTGTAGACCCCCACGGATCTCACTGCCCGGACGATGGTCAGCCATATCTGCTGCTTCTGGTGGGCATCAACCTGTGAGGATGACAAAGTGAAAAATGCCATTACTACACATTCAACATAATCGTGCATTACACAGTTGGATATACATGTCTCAATCACAGGGGCACATGATGTACACAGGCAGTGCAACGATGGCTATGGACCGTTTGCCAGCAGTTACTACATGGTATCATTGCCTGGGTAGTAAAACCTTGTTTAAATGCCCTGTCACTGCACTATACCTGTTCAGTGCATGTTACTACACACTATGGGGGGTGACAACTACTCAGTGAGCCTGCTACCCAGTGGCGTGCAGACTGTAAGTCTTGCTAGTCAGACAACATGCACATTTAGTAAGGCAGTGGACAGCACACTCACCTGCTCCCCTGCTTTCCCATACAGCTTGCTGTACTGTGGAAGGAGGCTGTCCAGCAGGGCCTGGTTCTCCTCAGTGCTGAAGGCTGGGGCTCTCTCCACAGTACGTGCCATTGCAGGATCCAGAGGGTGCAGGTACAGCAGCAGTGGTGGTGGCAGATGTCGTCATGGGGCATGTAGTGCAGGCAAGTGAGCTCTCAGGGGAACAGCCTGCATTATATGTGTGCTGCAGAGGCAGATACTGACCCATGTGTCCAAAGTGATAGGTCCAAGTCGTTTGCATCTTTTGAATCTGACCAATCCAGCACTAATACACGCCCACAGCATCCTTCAAAAGTTCAACTTCATGACACCCATGAATTTGCAACATTGTTGTGGGTGACCAACTGAATTCACAGCATCAGACTCGTTAAAGATTTGAAAACGCGTCCGTTGCCAGGCCAGGCCATAGCCAATGTGTGCGCACCGATCGGTCCATTGCTGTCCAACACGTATTGCGCATACAACGCGTACCTGCTCACATTGTATGCAATGGGCCGGCCGGGAACACCGATCGGTCCATTGCTGTTCAACGCGTACCCGCTCACATTGAATGCAATGGGCCGGCCGGGCACACCGATCGGTCCATTGCTCTACAACGCGTACCCGGGATACAACGCGTACCCGCTCACATTGAGTGCAATGGGCCAGCCGGGAACACCGATCGGACCATTGGTGTTCAATGCGTACTCAGGCATACAACGCGTACCCGCCACATTGAATGCAATGGGCCGGCCGGGAACACCGATCGGACCATTGCTGTTCAACGCGTACCAGGCATACAACGCTGCACTCGCTCACATTGAATGCAATGGGCCGGCCGGGAACACCGATCGGTCCATTGCTGTTCAACGCGTACCAGGCATACAACGCATACCCGCCACATTGAATGCAATGGTCCGGCCGGGAACACCGATCGGACCATTGCTGTTCAACGCGTACCAGGCATACAATGCGTACCCGCCACATTGAATGCAATGGGCCGGCCGGGAACACCGATCGGTCCATTGCTGTTCAACCCGTACTCTGGCATACAACGCGTACTCGCTCACATTGAATGCAATGGGCCGGCCGGGAACACCGATCGGTCCATTGCTGTTCAACGCGTACCAGGCATACAACGCGTACCCGCCACATTGAATGCAATGGGGCGGCCGGGAACACCGATCGGTCCATTGCTGTTCAACGCGTACCAGGCATACAATGCCTACCCGCTCACATTGAATGCAATGGGCCGGCCGGGAACACCGATCGGTCCATTGCTGTTCAACGCTGTACTCAGGCATACAACTCGTACCCGCTCACATTGAATGCAATGGGCCGGCCGGGAACACCGATCGGTCCATTGCTGTTCAACGCGTACCAGGCATACAACGCGTACCCGCTCACATTGAATGCAATGGGCCGGCCGGGAACACCGATCGGACCATTGCTGTTCAACGCGTACCAGGCATACAACGCGTACCCGCTCACATTGAATGCAATGGGCCGGCCGGGAACACCGATCGGTCCATTGCTGTTCAACGCGTACCAGGCATACAACGCTGTACCCGCTCACATTGAATGCAATGGGCCGGCCGGGAACACTGATCGGTCCATTGCTGTTCAACGCGTACCAGGCATACAACGCGTACCCGCTCACATTGAATGCAATGGGCTGGCCGGGAACACCGATCGGTCCATTGCTGTACAACGCGTCCCTGGACAAGTCACTGGCATATGTCACCATGCCTGTCACAGGTGAACATATGCCAGCCACATATACTTCCCAGGGAGTGAGGGGCACACCTACAACACCACAGCCTGTCCACACTGTATCCTAAGGCATGTAAGGCTGCAATACCTATTCCGTGTATGGGGGTGAACATGTTGTTCTGTGGGTGTCACTTCGGGGCAGCCACTCCCAGGCTGTGCACGTGTTCATGGGGACAGGATCCTTGGTGTGTCGTGCACATGACCACTGTGATGTGCAAGTGTTCGTTCCTGAGCATGTGGCATGGTCACATTTCATGGTGGTGTATGTGTATGTCATGTCACATACCCCCTGAGTCCCATGTGGGACGGTATGTACGTCCCAGGGTGACCCATTGGCACAATAGTGATGGTCCTCCACAGTCTGTGTGCATGTTGTGTTTACAATGTCTCTGATTCCATGTGCACAATGTGTGACAGTCTCCACATCCACGTTGTTTGTGCATAAACTTTGATGTGCGTGTGTGTGCCACAGACGTCCATGTCTGTCCTGCCGAGGCAACAGGGACCACTACCTGTGGGGGTCATGGTTGTTTTGCTGTGGTGTATTCATGATGCACCATGTCATGCCAGTGTCCATGTGGCAATACAGGGTCCCTGGGAATCTACCTGTCGATGAGCTGTGATGCCTGGGGCACATCTGTCCTCACATGTCACTGTGGTGTGTGTTTGGAACGTGGCAGCAGTACATGGGTACTGTGACACAGCCTAATGATATCCCATAGCACAACCTGGGACTTGTTGAGGGAACATGTTGAACTGTGATGTTAGATGTTAGCCATGTAGGTGCCATACATGTCCTTACGGAACGGCACACGCATCATGTACTTGTGTCTCGTAATGGTGTATCATGTGATATTGAGTCTGCTCTATGCCACATATGTGGGGTGACTGACAATCTATCTTTCTTCACCTATGCACTGCAGGGCACCAGCTGTCCATCGGCCATTCCCTGACCTTGCAACAGTGGTTGAACGGGACTGCATCCGACGGTACCGCTTCACCAGGCCACTGATTGAGGAATTGGCGGTGCGGTTGGCCCCACATTTGCAACCTGGCCGGACATACCCCACAGCGCTGACCCCCAAGCTGAAGGTGATGGCAGCCCTACACTTCTTTGCCACCGGTACCTTTCAACACACTGTGGCGTCTGCTGGTGGGATGTCACAGACCATGTTCAGCCGTGTGCTCCGCGATATTTTGGAGGCTATGTTGAGATACCTGAACCAGTACATCTATTTCCCTAGACTTCAACAACTCACTGACGTGAAGAGTGACTTCTATGCCCTGGGGAGGATGCCGCATGTCATTGGCTCCATTGATGGGACACATGTGGCTTTGGTACCACCACAGGCCCAAGAGCAGGCATACAGGAACTGCAAACACTACCACTCGGTCAATGCACTGGTGGTATGTCTTGCAGATATGAGCATCTCACACGTCTGTGCCCGTTTCCCAGGTTCTGCACACGATACCTTCGTGATGAGGAGCAGTCGCATCCCGAGGATGATGTCACAGATGCGGAACCAGCGTGTCTGGCTTGTTGGTGTGTACTGACTATGTACCATTGTGTGTGTTCTGCAATGTTGTGTTCCACCCTCTTTTCCAACTCAGCTAATGTGCAATTGTCTGTATGTAGGTGACTCCGGATACCCCAACATGCCGTGGTTGCTGACGCCCCTCAGGAACCCTGTGACACCAGCCCAGATGCGTTACAATGAGGCACATGGTCGGACCAGGAGAGTCATTGAGCGGACATTTGGTCTCCTGAAGAGCCGCTTCCGCTGCCTGGACAAGACAGGAGGGGCCCTCCCATATGCCCCAGCAAAGGTGTGCAAGATTGTCATCGTCTGCTGCATGCTACACAACCTGGCAGTGCGGAAGGAGTTGCCTCTCATCCTGGATGACGATGATCAATATCCGCCACCTGTGGAGGATCCTGGCCTGGACCACGATGCCAGTGATGATGATGATGATGATGGTGATGTCCGCACACAGCTCATCACCAACTTCTTCAGCTGAATGTGAGTATCCGGAGATGTAATGTCAATGATGTGAGTATGCATGATATGTGTTGGTGGTGCTCTGGTGCTGTTTGAGTGTGGCCATGTGCGACATGACTGTATGTGTGTAGCGATGTGTCCTTACAGGTAGTCTGTACTCCCCAACAGTGTTGACATGCTAACGTGGTTCTGGGTGGGTATCTTGTGACATGTATTGGGCATGAGTGTTGCAGTTCTGTCCTGTTCTTCAGTGCTTTTGACTGTGTGTCATTTCTGTCCTTCACAGGGTACTTTCAGAGTTGTTTGGTCAACTGTGATCCCCCAACACCGTGATTGAACTTCCAGGGTGGTAGCTGTCATATCCCTACAGGTGATGTGCGCCACACCCATGGACTTCCTTCCTTCTACACTTGTTGACTGTGTGCCCACTGCCAGGTGGGATTACCTTGCATCTGTAGTGGTTACAACATGTTGCAAATGTGTAATAAACCTGTGCTTCACTTTGTGATGTGCGTTGTCTGTGGTCACACATCTGACTGACATTTGCTTACTGCACCAGTGGGCTAGTTGACATAGACTGTGAATAGGTGTTGTGTCTGTGCATTGCACCGTATTTCCAGCCAACATCAGTGTAGGCGATGAGTCAGGTGGCCTTGGTGTGTATATGTTGTGTAGCCCTGGTGGTGTGTCTCCCTTATGCGTCACGTTGCCATGACTCACATGCCTGTGTTGTACTTGCTGTGGCAGTTAGCATGCACAGTGTAATTTGGCAGGTCATCATCTCCATGACAGAAACCACATTTGAATCACAACAGAGGCAGGTATGGTGTATTAGTGTGTTTATTGTCATACATGTGTGAGTATGGTGCACAGGATGGTGGGTGCTGTACATTGTGATTGTAATCCAAAGTTCCTAGATGATTTGGAAGTCCTGGTAGCAGAAATGTCCTGAGTAAAGTCCACAGTCATCTGATACATTGGTCCAACTTGTACTCCCCATGTCATGTGGGGGAGTTGTGTTGCATTCAACAGGGTGTACAATTTGCTCACAAAGGTGATTATCCAGCATAGGTTTTGGCTTCCTGGTGGTTGCGCATGGCCATCGGCCTCTCAGTTGCCCTCCTCTGACGACCCCTCTTCTTTGGGGGGGGACCCTCAAGTGCAGGCTGCTGCGATGCAGGGGACTCTCCGCCAGAGTCATCCTCCCTCCCTGTGGCAGTTGCAGTTGTTTCAGCACCAGATGTTGTGGGCACACAGGGAGGTGTTGACATGTTGCTGCTCATCTGGCGGAGGCATTGTAATATGTCCCTATGCACCGCCGTCATCTCTTGCAGTGTGTCCCACTTGGACTCCATGCGGGACATGTGTAAGTCCAAGCGTGCATGATGGGCAGCCTGCTGCTGTCGTATGTCCCTGAGAATCCCCACTACCTGGCTGAACTCTCCGGTGCTGGTCTGGTACGCATCGGCTATGCGTACCAGCTGTGGGTCTTCATGCAGTCCAGATCCCTCTGCGAGCAGCGACCTATGTCTACCACCCCTCCCACCACCCCTGGTGACACATGCAGTACCTGAGGTGGCACGCACAGGTGATCCTGGGCCCCCTTGGGGGTTGTTGGTGGTGTTGGTGTCCATAGCCCCACGTTGGGCAGGGGTCCGTGTGCTGGTGGTGGTGGTGGTCCTTGGTCTGTCCGTGTTGGCAGGGGTGGTTTGTGTGTTGTCAGTCATTGGAGGGGTGGGTGCAGGGGGTGCAGCTGGTGGTCCTGCTGGTGCTGCATGTTGACTCGCTCCGGAGGTGCCAGGTAGGTCTTCGTCATCCGAGGAGGGCAGAGGCTGTTCCACACCAGTGAGCTCCGTTTCCCCTGGATCCTGGGACAGGGACTCCTCAGCGTCTGCTGCTGTGTCCCCATCATCACCTGTTTTTGGGAGACACACACAATGTATGTTATGTTTCTGCAGGCATCAATGGTTGACACACCTGAGAGTTGTGACTGTACCTCTGGATGCGGGCCTGTACATTGCATTGTCCTGAGTTGTGACAGTCAGAGGTTGATATTGGTGTAGCACATTGTCCTGCATACTTTGAGCATTTCAATTTGAATGTTGGGGTGTGTACATGGTCTGCATGGGTTGTATTTGGTTGACATCTGGCCCTCCTTCTCCCCCCAGCCCAGTTATCCCACCATGAAGCATGCCACCCTTGCAGTGGGTTCAGGTTGACTCTCAGGATGTAAGTGAGTGGTGTCCTGCTTTTGGTGGTGCCCAGTTCCCAGCAGGGCCTTGTGCTCCCCACAGCAGTACCCAGTGTCAGCCATCTTGTCAGTTCTTTTCCACTCCCTGTGATGTGCGCATGGTTCAGGGTGGTGTTGATGGGACAGTTGTGGTGGTGACCAATATCTGTGACTGCCACTCCCATCATGCTATTGCCTCCTCCCCCTTCCCAGCGTGCCCATACTTCCTTCCTTTTGACTCTGCTTCCCTGTGGGGTTGTGTGCCTGTGCTGACAAGATGGCTGACAGTGTTATCCTGGGGTTCATTTTGCAACAAGTCCCATGTGTGTCCCTGTGCTTCACACAGCATGACCCAGGGTTGTGGTTCTTTGTGGGATATTTGATTGGAGTGTGAGGCAATGCATTCTCCCAGGTGAGTTGTGTGGAGTTTGTGTTAGGGGGTGTGTGGGTGGAGCTGCTGGTGACTATGGTCAGTGCTGTGAGTCCTCCTTCCCACCCAGCCAGATATCCCACCATGGAACGTGCTTCCATTGCAGGGAGTGCAAGTTGTCTTTCAGGATGTCAGTCAGTGGTGTCCTGCTGTTGGTTGTTGCACAGTTCCCAGCAGGGCCTTGTGCTCCCCACAGCAGTAGCCAGTGTCAGCCATCTTGTCAGTTCTTTTCCACTCCCTGTGATGTGCACATGGTTCAGGGTGGTGTTGATGGGACAGTTGTGAGGGTGAGCAATATCTGTGACTACCACTCCCATCATGCTATTGCCTCCACCCCCTTCCCAGCATGCCCATACTTCCTTCCTTTTGAGTGTACTTCACTGTGTGTGAGTGTGACAGCAATGGCAAGATGGCTGACAGTGGTGTCCTGCTGTAGGTTGGTGCCCAGTTCCCAGCAGGGCCTTGTGCTCCCCACAACAGAGCACCATTGTCTGAGATCTTTGAAGTGCTTTTCACTCCCTGTGAGGTGTGCATGGTTCAGTGTGAGCTTGCTGGGTCATGTGGGTGGGGGATGTTGAGCTGTGACTACCACTCCCATCATGCTATTGCCTCCACCCCCTTCCCAGCATGCCCATGCTTCCTTCCTTTTGAGTGTACTTCACTGTGTGTGAGTGTGACAGCAATGGCAAGATGGCTGACAGTGGTGTCCTGCTGTTGGTTGGTGCCCAGTTCCCAGCAGGGCCTTGTGCTCCCCACAACATTGCACCAGTGTCAGACATCTTTGATGTGGCTTTTGACTCCCTGTGAGGTGTGCATGGTTGTGTGTGATCTTGCTGGGCCATGTGGGTGGGGGATGTTGGGCTGTGACTACCACTCCCATCATGCTTTTGCCTCCACCCCCCTTCCCAGCATGCCCATGCTTCCTTCCTTTGACTCTGCTTACCTGTGGGGTTGTGTGCCTGTGCTGACAAGATGGCTGACAGTGTTATCCTGGGGTTAGTTTTGCTACAAGTCCCATGTGTGTCCCTGTGCTTCACACGGCATGACCCAGGGTTGTGGTTCTTTGTGGGATATTTGATTTGTGTGTTTGAGGCAATGCATTCTCCCAGGTGAGTTGTGTGTAGTTTGTGTTAAGGGGGGGTGTGTGAAAATGCTGCTTGTTAATATGGTCTGAGGTGTCAGTCCTCCTTCCCACCCAGCCAGATTTCCCACCATGGAACGTGCTTCTATTGCAGGGAGTGCAAGTTGTCTTTCAGGATGTCAGTCAGTGGTGTCCTGCTGTTGGTTGGTGCACAGTTCCCAGCAGGGCCTTGTGCTCCCCACAGCAGTAGCCAGTGTCAGCCATCTTGTCAGTTGTTTTCCACTCCCTGTGATGTGGGCATGGTTCATGGTGGTGTTGATGTGCGCATTGTGAGGGTGAGCAATATCTCTGACTACCACTCCCATCATGCTATTGCCTCCACCCCCCTTCCCAGCATGCCCATACTTCCTTCCTTTTGAGTGTACTTCACTGTGTGTGAGTGTGAGAGCAATGGCAAGATGGCTGACAGTGGTGTCTTGCTGTAGGTTGGTGCCCAGTTTCCAGCAGGGCCTTGTGCTCCCCACAACAGAGCACCATTGTCCGACATCTTTGAAGTGGCTTTTCACTCCCTGTGAGGTGTGCATGGTTCAGTGTGAGCTTGCTGGGCCATGTGGGTGGGGGATGTTGAGCTGTGACTACCACTCCCATCATGCTATTGCCTCCACCCCTCTTCCCAGCATGCCCATGCTTCCTTCCTTTTGACTCTGCTTCCCTATGGGGTTGTGTGCCTGTGCTGACAAGATGGCTGACAGTGTTATCCTGGGGTTAGTTTTGCTACAAGTCCCATGTGTGTCCCTGTGCTTCACACAGCATGACCCAGGGTTGTGGTTCTTTGTGGGATATTTGATTTGTGTGTTTGAGGCAATGCATTCTCCCAGGTGAGTTGTGTGTTGTTTGTGTTAAGGGGGTGTGTGTGAAAAGCTGCTTGTTAATATGGTCTGAGGTGTCAGTCCTCCTTCCCACCCAGCCAGATATCCCACCATGGAACGTGCTTCTATTGCAGGGAGTGCAAGTTGTCTTTCAGGATGTCAGTCAGTGGTGTCCTGCTGTTGGTTGGTGCACAGTTCCCAGCAGGGCCTTGTGCTCCCCACAGCAGTAGCCAGTGTCAGCCATCTTGTCAGTTGTTTTGCACTCCCTGTGATGTGGGCATGGTTCATGGTGGTGTTGATGTGCGCATTGTGAGGGTGGGCAATATCTGTGACTACGACTCCCATGATGCTATTGGCTACACTGACTTGCCCAGCATACACACACTTCCTTCCTTTCAGTGAGCTTCCTGTGAGGTGGTGTTCTAGTGGTGGCTACATATCTGACTGTGTTTGTTGGTTAGATTTGTGCCACTGCCTAGCTCTATTTGTTGTTGGGTTTGTACATGTGATGACACAGTTACATATCACTATGAGATGGCATGTATTGTGTTTATCTGACTGACATACACATTTTGGGATGATTCTGTTTTGGTTGCTGTGGATTTGCTAAGGGTGCATGGTTTGACTCTCCCCTTGACAGTGATGTGTGTGTATTGTCGCACAATATTGTGTACATTTGTTGTGTACTCACCAGGCTCTGGGATGTTTTCTAGTCCATATACGCTCACTGGTGGTAGGATGGCCCGCACCTTCTCCTCCCAGGGCCTGAGATATACTGGTTTGGCAGGAGGGCCACTGCCGGTGTGTTGGCTCAAGAGGTAGTCCTTCTTCATCAGCTCCCTGACCCTCCTGCGCACGTCATACCACCTGTTCTGGATGTCTCCCTTTGTGCGCAAACATGGTGATTGTGCGTTGACCCTGTCAACAATCCTCTCCCACATCTTGGTTTTCTGCGCCATGGGTGTCTGTTGGACCAATGTACCAAACAGCTGTGGCTCTACCCTGAGGATCTCATCTACCAGGACTTCCAATTCACTATCTAGGAACTTATGGTTCTTCTTTGGGGGCATGGTGATGGGTGGTGATGGTGAGTGATGTGTGTGGGGGTGTGCAAGTGAGGGTGTGTGAGTGTGTGTTTTGCTGGGTGTATGTGAGGGTGCTATTTGTTGAGGTGCTGCTGGTGTGTGGCTTGTGTGATGGATGAGCTGTGAGTGTGTGTGTGGTTGCTGTCTGTTGGTGTTGAGTGCTGGCAGGTAATTTGAATTTGCAAAGGATCATGGTAGGGATTTGTGTCCTTTATATGGGTGGAGTTGTGGGTGTGTCTTTGTTCCCTGTTTCCCCCCAGTATTTATTTGCTTTGTAATTGCTTGTTTGGCCTTTTTTTGTGTGTTTTTCCTTAGTTCTTTTTGTGCATGTAGGAGACGTTCTTCTGACCGAGTCGGACCCTGCAGTTGTCTCGTGCGAGCCTCTCAGATTCGTTCACGCTGTGTTTGTGCTGTTTTCTGTGCTGCGTACGCGTCGGTCGCGGTGTTTTGTGTTGCTTCGGCTCGCAGTTTTGTATGCGTGTTGGTCGTACGGCTTGGGCCCCGTGCGACTCGGTCGTGTTTTCCACGCGTTGCATCGTACTTGGCGGGTAGGAGTTCGCGGGTACGTTTCGTTCGGGATTCTTCCTGGTGCGTGTCGGTCGGTTCGAATCGCGTGGTTTTCCGGCCGGATGGCTGTTTTCCTCGTGGTTCGGTCGTTCTGCTTGTGTTCCGTATGCGTCGGTCGGGTTTTGCACGCTTCTCATCGTACTTTGTGGGTCGGGCTGCACCGGTACGTGTCGGTCGGAATTAATTCCGGCTCCGAGTCGGTCGGTACGTTTTCCGTCCCGAATCGGAATCGGCCCCCATGTATTAAAATTCAGAATAGTGATTCCGCTTACTCAGGCTGGTCCCATCATCTTCCCTGTCTTCCTAGGCCCAGTGAGTTGAAATGAAATCTTTGCAAATGTTTGCTGAAGCTTTTGTGACTGA
The DNA here is from genome assembly GCA_963921515.1 of Calotriton arnoldi. Taxonomy (NCBI): domain Eukaryota; kingdom Metazoa; phylum Chordata; class Amphibia; order Caudata; family Salamandridae; genus Calotriton; species Calotriton arnoldi. The sequence goes on along the minus strand of CAWUFW010001738.1, from coordinate 386,550 downwards.
CTGGTCTGACGGGTACAGAGATCTGATTGAGTGGGCCTGGGTGAGGGTCTATGGACACCTGCTTGGACTTCAGATGGGCCTTCATCCTTAATGTCCTTTAGAGACATTAAAAGACAACGTTAAACCAGCTAAGCACTGTGCAGCCCTGTAAAAACATAAACCTAACATGTATCCCTTGTGAATTTGGAATAAGAAAGGAAATAATTTAATTGGAGAGCAGCATCACTACATAGTTATTCTTCAATACAAATGAATGTTGTTGACGTGATCCAATACTCCTCTGTAAGCAGAATGGATGTGAAAAGTCATTTATGTGATGTACTGTTCTCTTGGGCTCCATATTTCCTTTCTCCACTGCTAACCTCTCTGAACATCTCTCTCCTTATCAAACTCCCAATGGCTGAGCCTTTCGGTGTGTACAGTTCCCACATATTTAGCAGCTCTTTGAATCATCATCATTATTTAAGGTCCTTCAGTCACAGCTGTGTCTGTAGCCAATCCATACTAATTGTGGCCTGGTTTCTGTTTGAGGCGGATGGACGTCAAGGTCTTCTCTAAAATTAGACATCGCTATGAGTAGATACAAAGACATTCAGTGCCTGCCAAGAGCTTTTATCCCCAAGAGCTGCTGCCTGAAAGTTTGCAGTATTCTAAAAAGTAAGCAGATGATAGTTTGCGGCAGTTGTAAACCATGCACAAGCGAAAGATCCGATTTAAGCTCTATTTACGGACATTGATAAACACACTGTAGCTAATGTAGGGCATATCAGGCAGTCATTGATTGACGGATAAACGGTGGCTAAATTGGAAATAAATTGGGACCCCTTCATATTTTGACAAGACGAATGGCTGCAGCTGCCATAATCTGTGAATCTCTGTCTCTTTGCCCTTCTGACAATCCGGCCCACCCCTTTAATTGCACATTAACTGTATGTGATGAAAATTAATTGCATTTTAAATCAAATAGCTAGTAATGCATTGCGAATATTCATTTAGCTGAAAATGAAAAGTATATTGTTTGCGTGCTGCTGCTCATTACTTTGTTCTTGATTATTGTGCAATGGATTTAACTGATACTATTGCTTGCAATGTTTGCAGTTTATCGCTAACCCTCCAGTGGTGTGTGTGGGTACATATGCTTGTGTGCACCGCAGACGTGTATATGTGTGTGTAGGACAGGGGTAGTCAATATGTCAAAATACAGTAACACATTTATTTTAATTTTTCCTCATGATTTAGGAGACCAGGTAGAGTTAATTTTTTCCTGAACAGGATGTGTGAATGTTCTGATTCAGTCTACTACTTCCTGTGTATCGATCTAGAGCTGATTCTAATACACTGCAAGAAGTATTGTAAAGAAGAGGTGCCCCGTGCCCCAGACAACCACAGTCCTATAAGACCAACTGCTTTATCCCTCATCCCTTCTCGGCGTGGCTGATTTGTGAAGACCATTCCAGGTTTTATTACAGTTCATGCATGCCTTACTTGCTGACCCAAATTTGACAACTGAATCATGATAGGAATTCTGGACAACATTGGGCATGCTTGTATTGGGAGGTAATAGAGTTTACCATGACCCACTGTGTTGACTCCTTTTTTCTTGGTATTTCCACAGTTCTGAATCCTTTTCCAAAATGTGGCCATGAGGTTGGTTTTAAAGGTATGGTTGAAGTTGCCAAGTAAGGACAGCTCAGTTGCCACCTAAATAACTGCATAGAGGTGTTTCACAGGCTTCCAGGTTTGGCCTGTGGGAACGGTGTGTCTACATGACGAACTCACAATGCTTCTCATGCTTCCTCTTGCTCCGACCTCGTCAATGTCATGGTTTCCGACTATGAACAAAAAACTGTTGGCTTTGTGGATTATATTAATGGGTGCTGGTGACCGGGAAAAATTTGCCAAGACCCTTGTGCAATTAGGCCAGTGATAAGGAAATTACCTTTTTTCACTGGAAATAGGGCCTTTGAATGTTGAGCTGCAATTTGTATGATTTAACACATCCCATGGTTAGCTGTAGATTCACCAGGTGAGGGAATCTGGATTGAACGGGTCAACTCAATTACTCATGGACTTAATACGGCTGAAGAATGGCGTGTTTTGTTGCCACTCTGCCAAACTGATCTGAGAACATAGTATATCTATACCGACACAGTACACAGCTCCTCTAGTTCTACATTGAACTATGCTCGCCTCATAAAAACCCAGAGCGGCACGGTTCTCGTGCGCTCTTTCCCATCTTCCTTTTCATTAACATCTTCCTTTTCAAAAACACCCACTCCAGTCCACTAAGGAGTTAATCCTCCTAGCGAGAGTACAGAGCGATACGATGCTCGTGCGCTCCTCTCTGTCCACAGTAATGTCTTCTACGTTGTCTCACCGTCGGCCCAGCATACGCGGCTCCATCATTATTAACCACGGAAGCTGCGCGCTGCACTTTGTCATTTGACTTCGGGAGACCGACTATGGCGGTTCTCTATGGATGGGCTATTATCTCCTCGACATCAGTCAAGGGACGCATCTATTTTAGGCGGCCCACATCCGATTGAGGATACAGTTAATTTCTCTTGACCCGACACTTCGGGTAAGTGCTAATTGCAACACTCCCAACGCGGGAATCAGCACAGCTATTTGCCTGTCATCCCCTACACGTATGGTCCTTTCCCATTCTGTTTTTTGCTTTCCTTATAGATGGTCACCTAAACCACGGATCTACGTGTGTGATTTACCCTTATGGAATACAGACGTTTGTATCTACAAATACACCGTTAGAACTGTCTATCTCCCTTCACAGGGGTGAGTCAATGACAAATATAGATGGAGGATTTGTCCTTTTTGCCCTACTGTCTAAGTCTAAAAATAAATGTTCTTATCTCTTTTTCCTCCCAATAGTGCCCGGCCGGGCCCCATGTGAATACCCCCGCTCCTCATGCACTGCCTTGAGCAACACCTTTTGACACTTTTGACACTGACAGTTTATTGTTGATCCTTCAGGTATACCCTTCAGCGAATACATTAACTTTCTTTGAGGCTCGCTCCTTTTTTTTGTAGCTTACCTAGTTATTTATTATCTCATTACAGGTGTCCCTCATTGTTAGCTCCTGATGAGACCCCCTATTGACTTTGGGGTCGAAACACCGTCGACACGCATTTAAAAAACGAAGCATCTTCCAGCCTTCCTACTATTGCATTAGAAGACTGTCAATAACTATTGTATATTTGCTTTATGGTCGTTTTTGTATATTTTGAAACCTATTTTTATGTCTCAAATTGTCACTCTTGAAAATTAGGTTCTATGTTCACTTGAGACACTGAGCGCTTCTTTTGATCAACTTTGTCACTGAGTTTAAATTCTTGCATAAATAAATAATTTCTAAGTGTCTTGTTGTGTGCAATTATGATTCTCTATTTGACATATCTTTACCCATTAATATTACCATTGAATATAACTATTATCATATATGATACACATAGTCCGCAGGAACCGCTGTTCCTTGTTATAGATTAGATACCCTGGTTCCGTGTGAGTAGGGTGGCCCTTGTTTCATTGAACACAACACTAGTGGGCCTGCAGCACTGATTGTGCCACCCACTTGAGTAGCCCTTTAAACATGTCTCAGGCCTGCCATTGCAAAGCATGTGTGTGCAGTTTGAACTGCTATGTCGACCTGGCAAGTTAAACCTCTTTCCAGGCCCAAACTTCCCTTTATAGTACATATAAGTCACCCTAGGGTAGGCCCTTCACAGCCCCAAGGCAGGGTGCAGTACATTTAAAAAGTTGGGCATGTACTTGTAAGTTTTGCATGTCCTGGTAGTGAAAAAACTCTTACATTCGTTTTTCACTACTGCAAGGCTTATTTCCCCCATGGAATAACATTGGGACTATCTTATTACATTTTATAAGTGTAATTCCCAATTGTGAAGAGATAAGCTTTTCAAGTTTGGTGTCTCTGGAATCACAATTTAAAATCCAAACTTATGGTGGAGTTGGATTTTAAATTGCAATTCTGAAAATGCCACTTTTAGAAAGTTCAAAATTTGGTGGTTGGGCCTATTTTATCAGCCAGTTGGACCACTTTTATATATATCAACAACAAGCACCTTTGCTGATAATTATTAAGTCTGCATTATTTTTGAAAGGGATAAAGTATTTTAATTGGCTTGACCTTATTTTTGATTCACTAAACCTTTGGTTCTTTTACAAACATTATACATATTCACTTTCCATACTCATTAGACCGCCTAACCACAGCATTATATACACTTTATAGCCCACTAAATTGCACATTAAACAAAAACTATACAATAAATTATAAACACTCAAAACATTACATCATAAACTAAACATAAACATTAGACCAGTCACCAGTTTCTAAATGCTGAAGTTTCCTTATTGTATTCCATTTATCCCCCAAAACTCCTAAGCTTTTAGCATATTCTAGGGGTTGTAGAAACCAATTATTTCAGTCCAAACATAGACCTCAAATGTACCTTTTAGGGTGTCTAATTTAGGTTGCAAGTTTTCACCAACTCCCTAGTGCAGCAAGGTCAACGCATTTCAAAAATCCCTTTATTTTGGGTTATCCTCAGAACGAAGACTGAATTTGAAGATACAAAAAATACAAAAGAATTTTTTTTAAAAACCATTTTCTGAACATGGGCTAATTATTTCAAACATCTTATTTGTAATAGCAAATGTTCACCTCTCTTCGTTGAATGGGGGGGGGGCGTTGCATCCACTAAAAGCTTTTAACATGCACCAATAATGCACAGTCGTGTTTTCTTTTTGCAATTCTTTCTTTTGATAATTTTCTAAATATTTTCAAAATATTTTCAAAATACGCTGGCATTTGGAGAAAAAATAAATAAAAGTTCACTTGGCCAAGGGAATATCGCTGTAGGTGTGTTACTTTTAGAAACATGATTCACATCAGATTTCTGTTGTATATTCACAATTCTTCCCCATTGCTGTACAAATTAGTTTTATGATAGGGAGAGCACTTGATCACAGTGTTGACCTTCTAGAACTTACTTTGTTTCTGATAGAAGCCGAGGCATGGTGCAATGTCAATGATTTGATTGCCTCCAATCTTCAATCTTGAAACAGTGTTGCCTGACAGGCTGTATGCGGGAAAACAAAAATACCGTTCTTAGCGGCTTCGTGATTTGTCAAAGAGAATTTGATAAACTAGTCAGATTTCTGTTGTACATCCACAATGCTTCCCCATTCCTGGATTAATTAGTTTAATCAGAGTGTTGACCTTCTTTGACTTACTCTTGTTTTGAAAAAAGCGGAGGCACAACTCGATGTCAATGCAATGTTTGTCTCCAATCTTTAATCTTGCAACGTTGTTGCCTGTCAAGCTATAGGCAGCTGACTTTGGAACACAGGGCTCACGGTTCGATCCCCGGCTCCGGCGGCAGCTCAGCTCAGCACCATGTGACTCTGGGCAATAGCTCACTTAATTTCCACGACGGCCCCCAGCGCCTTGAGACCCGTAAGGGTGAGTAGTTCGCGCTTTACAAATACGGATTTTATACATGCCACACATGTAATGCATTTGTGATGTTCTTCCAATGGAGTGTCCCTTTAAAATCTTTTTCCGTATGTCCCATTGTTAGAAAATGATTGACCAGTGGTGCCGAAACTACCTTTGTTGGAATCCGGGATTTATGCTGAACAACCCTTTGCCTAATCTCTTGGTTGTTTTTTCCAATATATAGTTTCTGGCATGGGCATGTGATGCCATGTACTACATTTTTGTAGTGTGTCTCCATTTGGTATTTTCTATTTGAAATTCTATATAATAAGGACTGCAGGTTATAGTGTGCGTCTGTTAGGCTGGGATGTAATTGCATAAGTGCCCTCCGTCTGTGCTTCTAGTCCACTTACTGCCAGTCTTCTCACTATTGCTGTCATCCATTCTGCCAGTTACAGAGCACCAGAGCTTTATGCTGGAGAGCTGGGACAAGTCAGCAGGGCATCAGTGGACAGCTGCATGTCTGACAATATGGGCTTGATTCACCAAGGTAAATTTACACTTACAGGACGGTCCTATCTTTTATGTGCAGCGACTCTGTAGTCATAAAGATACTACTAGTAAAATACCTTTGTAAATAGCCAGCAATCGTACACTTACACAAAAGTGCAAGTTTACATTTGTGAATCAGGCCCTTTGTTGTAATGCTAGCAAAACAAAAACATATCCATAGAATATGGAAATCAAATCTGCTTTGAATGATTTGTACATTTCTAGCTTTTTCTTGTTTCTGTTTTTTTCCTTTTTTGTAATTTTGTTTTCCAGCCCTTGTATTAGTTTACAGAAAGGATATTGTAATTTCGTTATAGATATGTGAAATTGCGTAATTATATTTGTTGATAAATAATTGATAGTGCAATTCTCCTCCAGATTGCGGCATAACCTTGTGATGGAATTGGTGCAAATTTTCAAAAGTAAGTGTATTGCGATAGGTATTTATGGTGCTGAGGTCTGGGGTGGTATGTCAATACGGAGTAGTTACAAAGGATAGAAAACAGCTTCCTATGCAGGTTGCTGTTTGTACCACAATCCTCTTCTACTCTTAAGTGTCACTCTTTGAGCATTGGAACACACAAATATTTTGCAGCTCGATACTTCACGTTGCTGGCACAAGAGCCATTTAATACTATATTGCTGCCAGATCTGAACAGTCATCCGGCAAGTCAGCACAATAGCCCTGACGAAGTTCTTGTAACAGAACGAAACGCGTTGGCTGCTTGGTGTCTAATTTCAAATAAAATGAAGAATAAAGATTTCTGAACATTATCAACACTGGACGGACATTCGTAAAATTATTTGTTGTTGGATATCTGGATTGGGTGGTGCAACCTACAGTTGCAAACTTTATGTTGGTCGTCTTGACCGCCTCTTTGAAATGGCAGGGGCAGTGGTGTTGCACACTGTGAGAGTATAATGCTCGATTGTTAGATTGAATATAGGAGGAATTAAAATTAAGGACCAGTGTCTTTAAATTGAGGGAGGTGCGTCACATACACTATTCAGTGTTTGTATGGTTTTGCTGTTTCCTATTCTGTTTAAAGTCATTCTGAGGTAGGTTTAGACTATGTGAAGAACTCTATTAAATTAAGTCCCTTGATGTTATGATTAAGGGTATGGAGGAGACCAGAGGCAGCATTGACTAGATCTATCATCTTTGATTTGCTGGGGCTAGATAATGTGTCTAGCATATATAAAGCAAACCTTTACGTCCTTAGATGCCCGGAGTAGTTTACTAATCCAGAATCCATCAGCAATAACCGAAGTAATCTAGCTAAAAGTCTACACTTCACTTATCATCATAAAATTTGGGTAAACGTGCTGTAGAATTCACAGACTAGCAGGCAACCATGCTTGACTTTGGTCTCCGCATGTTATCTGGTTGCTATTAATAATATCAATTATAGATGTATTCTTCTGTTTCAGTTTTAGTACTATCCATTTTTTAATCACACTTCCAATACAGGGACCATGGGTTCCATCACTTCTGTGGTGCCCCTGTGGTGCCCCTGTAATACTGCATCCCCACAAAGTCTGCTCTAAGCACAAGGAAGAAATTAATCAGATTGAGTTGTGAGGGGCATGGCTTATGCGCCTAAACAAGATGGCAGCGATTTGCTGAGCTCCGTTTTTCACGGAGATAACAAAGAAAATTTCAGCCGCACTGAGACGTCTTCTACCGCTCCCTAAGCTGGTTTCATGGATGGGAATGTAACAGCACACTATTGAACCAGCAGGTGAGCTCTTGGACCTGCTCTTTCAGTGACTTTGCCGCGACGATGTTTTCCTCTCACATGCGAGCGGCCGCCATTTTGTTAGCGAGCCGCTCATAATTCTTCTTCACCAGTTCTTCACGCGGCAAACTATGCTCTGAAACCCGCAAAGGAATAACCTCATCAGATGTGCAGTGAGTCATTAAGAAACTGATAACTGTTCCAGGACCACACGGGGGGTTTTCTAACTAAAAAAGGCAGCAATATATCTGATCATACTTTCTTTGTCAACACAAGTCTCATATGCAAAACTGAGGGATCCTGGACCCACCTTTACGAATTTCCATATGACAGATGCTATTTTTGCCAAGATGGGAAACAAAGTGCTTTTTTAAGCATGTTTGGTAGTTGCAGTGGGTGTTAAACAATGCTCATTTAATTTTCAAGCTTTTCAACCAAAATGAAAACTAACCTTGAACGTATCATTTGTATGCTTTTGAATAAATATTCAAAATAAGGACAACTATTTCTAAAGTAACTGCAGTTGGCATATTGCATTACTGATGGCACCAAATATCACATCACTAACGTTGATTCTGATCATTCACTTATCAACTGGAGGAGGTGTTGTTTAAGATAACAAAGCGATTTCTAGTCAATATCTAAGCACAGCGCAATACTCTTCATTGTGGAGTATGTGGAGGGGCTCATAATACCTCAAAGCAATGTTAAAAGTATGCATGCAGGGGCGTGGCTTATGCGTCTAAACTAGATGGCGGCAATTTGCTGAGCTTTGTCTTTCATGGAGATAACGACGAAAATCTCAACTGCGCCGAGACCTCTTCTGCCACTCCATATGCTGGTTTCATGCCTGGGTATGTAATGGCACACTACTGAGCCAACTGGTGAGCTCACGATCCCGCTCTTTCTGTGACTTTGCCGCAGCAACGTTTTCCTCTCACATGTGAGTGGCTGCCATTTTGCTATACTTTTACTCCAGTTCTTCACATGTCAAACAGCGTTCGGTGAGCTGATTTCCAACTTACTTCATCAACAATTTACTTCATGGGTGCTAATATGAATTTCCATACTCACCCCTGAATGTCTTTACGAGTCAACACAAGTAGGTCAACCTCTTCAGAAGATACTTCATGCTACGCCAAATGCCATCAGCATACACATGATAAGAATTACTTACACAACTTTGCTGATGTTCTTGGGAACACCTTTCATAAATGCAAGCTGCTGCATCTATCCGTTGTACAGTAAACATGGGAGGTCATTGTTCCAAGCTCTCCATTTGCTTATAATGGTCAACTGAAATGTCATTTTCTCTATGAAAGTAGCACCATTTTGTTAATGTGCTGCTCATACTGTTTCTCCTTTCTATCTAATGTGGCAAATAGTACATGAGCTCCCTGCAAAGTAGTATATATTTTTGTCACATTTTTGTGTCATGACGGCACTATTGATTTGATCCCACTCTCTCCTTCATGTGCTCTTGTCTGAAGGATTGTGAATGCGATCTTAAAAATTTAGAGGCAATATATTGAGGGTCATTTTGCAATTTACCTCCTTACAGTCTTGATAGCCAGTGGAACTTCCTACAATCTTCTGCTTTAATGCCCACTATGTTGTGTCACACACTTGCCTCAGTTAACTGACTGACTCTCATTACTATAGTGTGTATATCATCGCATAAATATATTGAACTTGTTTCTCACTCATCACCTATTGCATGGGCAGGCTTTCCACTATAACAAAATTACCTCATTGGCAGGTACATATCATCAAGATGGCTTGTGATTCTCTTAGCCTTACAAAAGCCTCTTCATCTGGCACCAAACCCAAAAGAGTTAAAACTGATCCTCCATCTCCAGTCCAGTCATCTTCTAACCCAGTCCTGGATTCAATTCTTGATGAACTTTTGTGCACTAAAACCGTTCATGAACACTACTAATGGAAAATTACAACAGATTGGAGACCGATGGATCAATATGGAAGGAAAAATATTTGAAATGGAACAGCGTATGGGTCAATTGCAGGATATTGCCACTAAGGTACCTTTGCTGGAACAAGAAATCCATAAACTTAAAATTCATACTGAAGATCTTGAAAATCGCAACAGGAGGAACAACCTTCGTCTTTATGGTTTGCCTGAAAATGTTGAAGGTCCTGATCTTCTTTCCTTCATAAAGAAATTTCGGCCTGACCTTCTTAATATTCAGTCTTCTACTCCTCTTAATATCCAGTGGGCACATCGTCTTTGTCGTCCTCAACCTCAATCTAATAGACAACGTGGTATCATAATGCTCTTCTTAGAGTTCACCGACCTGATGCGTGTATTAAAATCTGCCAGAGAGAAACGTCGTCTTACTTGGTCGGGACATAACATTTTTATCTCGCAGGATCTCTCCAACGCAACTAATGCTCGACGTAAAGAATTCCTAGCGCTTCGTCCTCAAATAAAATCCATGAATATTCGTTATGGCATATTACATCCTCGTTTATGCAAAATTACTCATGATGGTATCTCCCGCTTGTTTGAAGACCCGTCTAAACTAAAACTGTTTTTGCAAATCATCACTAAGATACCTATGGACACTAATACTCATGTCCTTAACCCCTTCCGTGCTCATGACGAGCTCAGCTCGTCATGCTGCGCGGTAGCGCTGTGCGCATGACGAGCTGAGCTCGTCACGACCCCACCCCACCCGCGATCGGAATGTCCAGCACACGAGCGGAATTCCGATCGCGGTCAAGGGGTTAAACTGTTTAATTGTTATTGCTTTCTGCTTTCTTGTTTCTGGTTGTTATCTCTAACTTTTACTTTTCAATATGTGATATGCGGCTTGAATCTCTCCATTTTTTATCCTTTTCATTTGTTATTTCTCTCTCCATTGCTGTTCTTGTTTCTGGGTGCTGGCATGCCCGGTTCATGTTTCTTATTCTTTTTACTTCAGATCTGGCTTTATGTCCATGATCTGTCCCTTTTTTTTCTTATCTCCTTTATTCTTATTTCATTCTCTCTTTTCCTATACCCTCCCTTTCATTCTCTTCTTCTTTTTCTACTCCCTTTTCCTTTTCCCGCAATTATACGAGTGCCTATTTGTTTTACTCTTTATGTTTATATTAATTTCGTCATGTTACCTGATATTTGATGACCGGTGTCTTTCTGTTTTCATTGTTGTCTTTGCAGTTCATCATCATTGTGTCTGTACCATTATTTTCAAACATCAACATGTTTAATGTTGTATCGTGGAACGTCCGTGGTCTGGGTCATCCTATTAAGCATCAAAAGGCACTTTCTCATTTATCAAAACTTAATTGTCAGTTTGCTTTTTTGCAAGAAACACATTGTAATGATGCTGAATCACTCAAACTTGAACGTCAATGGGTGGGTCAGGTTGTTTTTTCTCCAGCTGTCAACCGTAAGGGTGGCACTGCCATCCTATGTCATAAATCTCTAAAACTACAAATTTTATCAACTGAATATGATATAAGTGGACGATGGGTAATACTTAATGCTTCGATCTTTAATAAACAGACTACCTTCTTTAATATTTATGGTCCAGATAAATCTGATCCGGATTTTTGGCATACTATTAAACTAAAATTATCTTCCATTACTACTCCGAATATTATTGTTGTTGGAGATTTTAACAATTGGTTGGATCCCTTTTCTGATAGAAAATCAAATTATAAATTTAAACCAGATAAATCACACAGAGCATTTCAATCTGCTATTGGCTCCCGCCCACTCTATGATGCATGGAAAACTAGTAATCCTGATAAGCATGAATTTACATTCTTTTCAAATGTTCACCACACCATGTCTCGCAATGATTACATTTTGGTTTCAAAACCATTATTCCCTTCCCTCCAATCTTCTGAAATTGGTTTAATTTTTATTTCTGATCATGCTCCTGTTTCAGTCTCCTTAGATTTTTCCCTTGCCTCTCCTAAACATGCTAATTGGAGATTTACCAACTCTTTATTATCTGACCAAACTTATATCTTAGCAGTCACCTCCTTTATTAATGAATTATTTTGGTTCAACAAGTCCAATGATACCTCTGTTCACAATAATTGGGTTGCTTTTAAAGCCTCTTTTAGAGCCTTTACTATTTCTTACACTGCCAGAAAGAAAAAGTTATTAAATTCCCAATACCTCTCCACCCTTCAGCATATTAAGACTCTCGAACACTCTTATTTCACCTCTAAATCCCCTTTTCACCTCCGAGACCTTATTAAGGCTAAATCCGACTTAAACAAATTAGCTACAGTTTATGCTTGTAACATCCTACTTAAAATAAAATCCAAATACCATGGGCGTCAGAACAAAGCTGGCAGAATGCTAGCCAATAATCTAAAAGTCAAATCGGAAAAGAAAACTATTGGCCCTATTCATAATGTCCTTACTAATACTTTATCACACCCTGACTTTGACATTGTTAATGCTTTCCAGTCCTACTATCACTCACTATATATGGAAGACACCCACCCTCCTGAACATGATATTAAGACATTCTTTGATGGTCTCCCCTCTCTCCATACCAAATGGTATGGCTCTCCTTGAAAATGATATAACCCTTCAAGAAATTTTGGACGCCATTAAATCTCTGAAGTGGGCTAAAGCTCCTGCTCCTGATGATTTTTCCATTGAACTTATCTCTTCTTTTTCATCTATTTTTGCTCCACACTTACTTGAGCTTTTCACTTCCTTTGTATCAAACTCCAAACCTGCAGGCTCCTTCCTTGATGCTCTTATTGTGATTATTCCTAAACCTGATAAAGATCATTCCCTTTGTCAAAATTACCATCCAATTTAATTAATCAATTATGATTGCAAAAGGTTTGCAAAAATCCATGCCTCTAGGCTAGATGATATCATGCCCTTACTTATTAAACCTGATCAATCTGGTTTCATAAAAGGTAGGCTTACTTCCGATAATGCTAGGATGTTCTCCAATATTCTTGCATTGAGTAAGGGATATCCTGATCCTCTGGCTGCATTATCCCTTGATGCTGAAAAAGCGTTTGATCATATAAATTGGCAATTCATGTTTAAAACTCTTCACTGGTTTGGTTTCGGCCCCAAATTCATTTCGTTCATCAAACTATTGTATTTTGAACCACATGCTTGTGTCTCTGTTAATAGTTTTTTATCCCCTTACATTATTTTGCACAGGGGCACCAGACAAGGTTGTCCCCTCTCCCCTTTTTATTTCTTTTATGTCTAGAGCCCTTTCTTGAACGCATCCACCATAACCCCTTCATAACTGGCTTCCATTATAATTCCCATGAAACTAAACTATCTGCCTATGCAGATGATATTCTGATCTACCTCTCCAAACCCTCAACCTCCCTGTCTCCCTTCTTACAAGAGATTGATTTATACTCTAAAATATATGGCTACAAATTTAATTTCTCTAAAACTGAGATTTTACCCTTAAATTCTTCATGCTATCAATTCATGTTATCTGACACTAACTTTAAATGGTGCCCATTTAGAATTAAATACTTAGGTGTTTGGTTTTCTCCTAATATTCCTCAAACTCTTGCTCACAATTTCTGTGCATTAAAACTTAAGATTGAAGATTCTCTCTCTTCTTGGTCTCCCCTCCATTTATCCTGGTGGGGTAGACTAGATACCATCAAAATGATGATTGTACCCCTCATTTTATTCTTGCTTTCTATGTTACCTTTTAAAATCCCTAATTATTATTTTAACTGAATTAACTCTCTTTTCATTAAATTTCTCTGGAATAACAAGCCTGCCCGCATTGCTCTATCTAAATTAATTTGACCAAAAAATGAGGGGGTGTTTGATTCCCTAATTTCAAATTATATCACACTGCTTTCCTAATCAGACAAGCCTATGCATTAAACAGGCAAGATCAAGATGCGCCAATGCCTAGCTGGATCAACTTTGAATGCTTATTACATGACTTTTCTTTTTTTGACATTTGTTCTATGTCCAATTGTACTTTCATTTCCAAACATCCTATCTTAAAATATTCTCAACACCTGATACACTCATTGTTCACAGATCGTTCTAACTTCTATCAATCTTTTCTTGCCTCCTCTATGTGGTACAATAAATTTATTAAGTTCCACCATAAATCATTCTACTTCAAACACTGGAAAGAGAAGAATATTCTGTACGTTCACCAACTTGTATCCAATAATTCTGTTATACCCTTTATTACATTAAAAGAACGCTATGATTTACCCTCTTCCTATTTACTCCAATATTCCCAATTATCACAAGTACTTCCATCATTTTTATTAACTAAAAACTTCCCCATCAGTGCTATTTCACCTATTCCCTTAACTCCTTTGCACAATAATTCCTCTGATTCTAATCCTAAAGCTTCTTTCATTTATAACATTTTATCTGTTCCTATTTCTGAAAGACCAAAATCCCCAATTGAATTAGCTTGGGAACTGGATCTCTAACTGACCCTTTTGGTTAAAAACTGGGATAAATTATGGCAAACATTTTTTGCTACTTCTAGGGCTGCCAACATCACTCAATCGTTATTTTTCCTATACGTAGAGTAGTTCAAACACGCATTTTTATCCACAAAATTAATCCCTCTACTTCTCCCCTTTGCTGGTCATGTCTTTCTTCCAATGGTACACTACTTCATTTCATATAATATTGTCCTAATGTTTTAAAATTTTGAAAATCTATCTGGTTCAAATGCTCTAAGATATTTCATTGTTGTATTCCATTATCAATTAAAAATGTTTTTCTTGGTTCCGTGCCTGTTAATTTTCATGACACCTCGTCGAAGTCGAAATTATTTGACCTTTTTATTGCCCTTGCTTTTAAAGTTATCCTTACTTGCTGGAAAGATAATTCTAAAATATGTATGTTAACTTGGTGGAATCTTATTTGTGACAAACACAGAATCTCTACGGTTTCAACCTCATTAAATCTGATTTACTTTGGCTACCTTTTTCTACTTTCTTATCTACACACTCATCTTCACACTAATAACTATTTACTTCCCTTCCCTTCTACTCTTCTTTTCTTTTCCTTTCCTTCCTTCTTTTCATTTTTTCTATTCTAAAACTATCTAAAACAGCTAAATCTATTTAACAAGTACCCTAACTTCTTTCCTTTTAATCTATAGCATAAGGTTGTATTTTATAATCTTTTTCCACCTTACATAATATCATACCCTTTCATTGATATATCTTATGTTCTTGCTAACTGTTTTTTATCATGATATTTATTTGCCTTATGCTGACTGTAACCTTGGTACTTTCCTATTTATTCATTGCAAATTATTTAAAATAAAAAAAAATTAGATTGAGTTGTTTTTATGATCTGTCAGTAGAATGTTATCGTTTATCATTAATGTATTTTAGATTGATAAGTATTCACCTATTTCAAAATGTATGCCTGATTTTTCAATAATTTTTTATCAATTTCTCTTATTTGTATTTTTCAATTAACTTATGCATACTTTCATGGCTAGCTTAGCCGAATAAAGATCGTTGACTGACTGACGACGCAATACTTCCTTGGTCTGCAAAATGTCACTTTACTTAACTTTGTGTATTTCGTTTCTGTACTCCTGTATAAATGTTCTTTTTTAAATAACCTTTATTGACGATCAACGTATCCAATTTCAACTCTAGGAAGTGGTGCAGCTGATCGATAATCACCCCTTAAATAACATTAAACACAGACAGGTTACCCTTCCTATCGAGCAATGCTTGCACGGTATTACAGAGTCAATGTTGCTTAAGTTGGGTCAGAATACAATTTTGAGTATTGTGGACTTACTGACAACAGTGACACTATTTAGCATCTCCTGTTAACTGGAAATGAGCTTCAATTTGAGCTCTACTTCAATGATGGCGTTCTGGGCAGTGGAAGGACCTTGCTTTTCAATGAGTCGTGATTTTAGAGGAATGTCCAGCCTGTGAATGTCTTGAACATTTTAAAAAACACAGCTGATCATGTTTTTATATTTTTGTTGTATGTGACGTACTAAGGACCTAGAGCCTATTTCACAAAGGTAAACTTACCCTTTTGAGTAAGTTTACAATTTTTTTGGTATTCTCAAACTACGAGGTTAATTTACTAATAGTAATTTTACAACTGCAGAAACTCTGCACTCATGGTGGAGACTCCGCACATAAAAAGCTAGGCCTGTCCCAGAATGTGGGGTCTCTGCTCTGCCACCGTAAATTTGCTATTAGTAAAATTAAAATTGGTAGTTTGAGAATAACAAAATAATAGAAAACACACAAAACTTTGTGAATCATGTGCTAGGTTCAAATTCTGATGTTTGAGATAAATTCTGATCTCTGTGCAAACTCCTGTTTGCTTAGGTATCACAGTTCAGATGCCTGTAGAGATTCCAGCATGAGGTTATTACTAGGTGTGATTAAAATCACACCTCTGTAATCTCCCCAGGGCAAAACAGCTGGAATTGTTCAATGGAAAAAGGCCTGGTAACTACAGAGAAATGTGGAATTTTGGGACGCAAAATTTCATGTTATGCCATTTTTTCAAGTTAAATCTTGAATAGGAATTACTTCCAGGACCAGAAAAACACCTCATCACATAATGTCAGTGCTTAGCAGGTTGATAAATACCTCACCTCCCTTTGGAGCACTCGTAATCAGGGCCTTAGTGTAAAAAATAATAACAAACATCTTAATAGTCAGAAAATATTATGCTTTTTGAAAGCTACATGTATTTTAGCAGTCATAAAGTATTTCCTTGCATCACATCTTGTACTCTAAGAGAGAACATTTGACACAATTAAGTTCTACTCATGCTGGGAACATCGCCAAAGAGTCTCTTACTGTCAGCACATAAAAAGCTAGGCCTGGCCCAGAATTTGGGGTCTCTGCTCTGCCACCGTAAATTTGCTATTAGTAAAATCAAAATTGGTAGTTTGAGAATAACAAAATAATAGTAAACACACAAAACTTTGTGAATCATGTGCAAGGTTTAAATTCTGATGTTTGAGATAAATTCTGATCTCTGTGCAAACTCCTGTTTGCTTAGGCATCACAATTCAGATGCCTGTAGAGATTCCAGCATGAGGTTATTACTAGGTGTGATTAAAATCACACCTCTGTAATCTCCCCAGGGCAAAACAGCTGGAATTGTTCAATGGAAAAAGGCCTGGTTACTATAGAGAAATGTGGAATTTTGGGACGCAAAATTTCATGTTATGCCATTTTTTCAAGTTAAATCTTGAATACAAATTACTTCCAGGAGCAGAAAAACACCTCATCACATAATATCAGTGCTTGCCAAGTTGGTAAATACCTCACCTCCTTTTGGAGCAGTCGTAATCAGGGCCTTAGTGTAAAAAATAATAACAAACATCTGAATAGTCAGAAAATATTATGCTTTTTGAAAGCCACGTATATTTTAGCAGTCATAAAGTATTTCCTTGCATCACATCTTGTACTCTATGAGAGAACATTTGACACAATTAAGTTCAATTCATGCTGGGAACATCGCCAAAGAATCTCTTACTATCAGAATGTAAGTTTATGGCTAGCAAGGTTAGCATTAAACCAGCTGGGTTTGCCTGGTCTGACCTTGCCAAATTGCAACATTGCCACATTGTCTGCAATGTCTGATACACTTTTAACAAAAGGAGGTGCACCGAACACAAATCAGGTAGTCCGTTGATTATTTCTCAAGATTCTTCTTTTATTTCAAATTAGTTCATAAAAACAGCCAACGCGTTTCGTTCCCCAAGGATACAACCTTTTGGAACTTCATCAGGGCTGTAAACAAATAACATAAAAGATATATGTACATATCAAAACAAACACAGGACTCAATACATACAATACAGTCAATCAATAAATGTATATATATGAAAACATATATATAATAAAAATAAACACAAGACTCACTAAACTTATAATGTGAATTTAAAAGACATCAAAACACCATCAACCCTAGAAACATAAACATCACAAACTATCAAGATTAACTCCAACATATTAAACTCCGACCAAATAATAATAAAACATTTATAGCCATATTACCACATTGAAGCACCACCTAAGTTGCCTATTATACCCATACATACAATCAATAAATACCTTCATAGTGACACCTCATTAATATAAAAAACAATAACTCAAAATCATATACTATATACCTATCTACACAGAGAAAGAGAGAAAAACATTTTTAAAAAGAAAAAATGAGAAAAGATGAGAGTATAAATCCCGAGATAAGGATAAACATAAAAGTCATTTCCAAAGCATGAAATGAAAAATAAAAATGTCATGCAAGAGAGTCAACCAAATTAGATTGTAAGCTTATAGTTAAAGCAGTTCGGTTGGATTACACTCAAATCTAAACAAGAAATAGTACAGCGCAAAAACCTTTAACATACTTAAAGAAATTCTTTATCACAAGCATAGTTCTGTAATTAATATGCCTCACCTTATGCCTCCAAATTGATGTTTCCAAATAATTTAAAAGATTTGTTCTGTTGATGATTCACACAGAGACGTAAGTTTTTAAGAGTTTCACCTAACCTTCCCGAAAATTGGACAAAATGATCCTTTTGTTGTAATATCAGTTTCTTCGGGTATTAGTTATAGATATAGTTATCTGAAAATAGGCGTCAATATTAATAACATTTATTACCATGAGAAGAAATGGACGCATCGTTAAGGATGTATTAGTTAAACGATTTTGTTGCAACAAATAAACTAGAAAGGCAAAAGGATGGACAGCAGCAGATGGAAAAGCCTTAATATATTATTTGGCAAAATAAGCTCTTAACTACCAATTTGGAAAGCCTACACTATATACAGAGCTAGGAGACCAATAGGCCAAGAACGCATAACAAATCGTAACACGCCTCACCGATGTGGATTTTATTTATGAATGTAACATTGGTTTGACTGCTAACGCGTCATATAAGAGATATTATTTAAAAAAATTCCTAATAAGAAGTTTGTTCAAACCAATACTAGCAAACGATGGTTGAGTGCGCCAACCCACAAACTTTTCTATCAGAATTCTAGAATAAGTAATGATTTACGAAATAACTCAAGGGTCAATAAACAGTCAAAATCCCCCTTACCGTTACGTCGCACAAAGTTTGAAATCCGGCGAGGATGACTCAGCCATGTGATACTCGCAATAACGAATTAAGATAGGAGGCCACCTAAAATAAAGTAGGTGATATGCGGTTTTGTACGTAGGCAATCTCGAAAATGCGAAAAAAGCAAATGTTCGATGCAAGCCAGAATAACATCTAAAATTTAAAATTTAAAAAGAATGGGGGGGAAGAGGAAAGAGAGAGAAAAGGAAGAGAGACAAGGAGGGAAGGGGGGCAAGGGCAACATTATACTCTATTGTTTTTATATATATATTAGGCCAACATTAGGCAGATACCTCAGTCAATCTTAGTACAATGGGTATCTTCTACCCTGGTTCTAATGTACCGCTAGATCTATCAACCCGAGTCCGAGTAGGGTTAAACAGCTCATACGCTATGAATTTAAGACATATGGCTTTTGTTGTGAAAATGTAGAGTACTCAATCCTTCCCGTTTGGAAACTTCAAATAACCAAAGTCAAGGCCACCATATCGATTACAACTGACTCGCTTTACGCAATTTTGAAAATAGAGTTGTGCAAGTTACCCAAAACCCATCCCACCCAAATACCACATACCTTGATAAGCAGCCACGTCACAATCCTAGTCGCCAAGAATGAACAAACTCTCACTCGCCGATTATATACTGACTGCCGGTGACTTGATGAACAGCACCTGTGCTGGCTAAATTACCTAAGAATCGGATAGAGACCGGCGGCCATCTTTGAACGGTGTCCAGCGTGGATGGTCTGTAATTCAAAACAACTATGTCCCGTATATACAAAGACATTCCCCTTTCAGAGCTGGCCGATATAATTACCTACAAACACGGTTTCTAATAGACATAATCAAAAAGGTTAATCCAAAATGTCAAATTAAATACAAAATAATAATAATTCCTTTGTTAGAGATTTCAAGTAACCGCAGCGGCCATCTTAAAATGGCAATTCACGTAAGAGGTACCCTCGACGAGTACTAAAAAGTCCTATACACCAATTGGCGATAGATTTCATGTGTTGCAATTACTAAGCAGTAGAACTTGCTAGATGTTAATTCAAATCCCCCAGAATAAAAATATAATAAATTATTTGTGTTATAATGAAAATTACACATTTCGTGTATTAAAGAATTTTTTTTTTTTGCAATTACCTACTATGAATAATCAGGGGCAGAAATGTAAAAGAAAGAAAATGTAGCGAAGAGCCCTTTGATTCTGTAAACATCATATTTGGATTTGTTTAACCCATACAAGGGTATGTGATTTGCAATACCCGATGTCATGGGGTCTACCTGCACATATCTAATAACCGAGAAAAGATCCTGCCTGGTTTAACCAAAGAAAGCCGATCTACTATCATCTCTGAGCACTATACACAGAGATAAATCTCCAAGGACGGATCCAAATATCGAAAAATATCTGGGCAAACACTAAAAAAACAATTCATATTAACACCCCGAAATATGTCCATGGTCTCGCTTCCAATCAAACGGTGTTATGACACGGGCCAGATAGCCCGGAGTATCGATAGATATCAAGGTACTCACTGAAAAGACCAATATATATTAACACCCGAAGTATATCCAGGGCCTCGCTTCAAATCGAACAATGTCATAACACTGGCTGGGTAGCCAGGAATCTAGATAGCTAAAAACCAAGGCCCCAATATCCATATATAGAAAGAGAAATTGAAAATAAAATAAAATCAAGGAATATGCGTAAATTTGTATATGGCATCGATTTTAAGCCTCTAGCCTTACCATACATTAACAATGCTGTTATCGATCGACATACTATAATTTTCAGCCTATAACTTAGTTCCTAAAATGGTAAAATATAGAAATAAGAAATATGCATAAATTTGTATATAGCACAGATTTTAAGCCTCAAGTTTTATCAGACATAAACAATGCAGTTGTTCCTATTAGTTATAGACAATGACACTGCACAACCTTAGCGATTTTATATATACACCAGATTTCAAACTTCTAGCCTTGCCAAACAATAACAATGTGGTTGTTCCCATTAGTTCTAGACAATGACACCGCACTAACCTTAGCGGTTTTAACTAAGGTAAAGCACAACCCCATTGATCAACATGGTATAATTTTCAACCTAGGACTTAGTTCAAGAAATAGTGAAATTCATTGTCGGTATTATGACCACAGTTTATAGCCTGAAGCCTACAAATCCATTTTGCCTCTTTCTGCCTTAAGATCAACTCTCTATCGCCACCTCTTCGGTTTATCATTATATGTTCTAGTCCATGAAACCAGAATGATGGATCAGTTGGATGGACTTGTTTATAGTGTTCTGCCATTGGATATTTTATATCACCTCCCAAGATCGCTCTACAATGCTCTTGAATTCTAAGTTTAAGGCTTCTTACTGTGCTGCCAACATAAATTAACCCACAAGAGCAGCCTAGTACATAGATTACATAAACTGTATTACAATTTATGAATTCATCGATTGTGTACTGCTTTGGATTGTTATAAGAGAAAACTTTTGTTTTATTTTTTCCAAATTTACATATGTGGCAGGAATCACAAGTAAAAAAGCCCTTAGGTTTTTCAGGTAACCACGTAGTAGTGGTTCTGGTTGTCGTCACATAGCTTGGGCACAGTTTGTCTTTCAAAGTTTGTCCTTTTCTGTATGTAACTGAAGGATTCTTAGTTATAACATTAGAAAGAGTTGGGATTTCCAACAAAATGTGCCAATTTTTCTTAAGGATTCTAAATATTCTGTCACTATAGGTTGTGTATTTGGTAATAAACCTAGGTCTATCATCAAATTCAGTTCTTCTTCTCTCATTTGATTCTAGTGTCGCAATCCTATTTAGATTCTGTGTACGTGCTTCTGCCTGATCCACATCTTGTTTTTTATAGCCTCTATTCAAGAATCTAAGCTTCGTATCCGCAATGTTTGTTCTGAATGTTGTCTCTTCAGAACAATTTCTCCTAACTCTTACCATTTCACCGTAAGGGATGTTTTTTATCACAGATCGTGCATGTGCGCTCGTGGCGTGTAAAACTCCATTACATTCTGTTTCCTTTCTGTATAACGTGCTTTGGACTATTCCATTACTTACATAGAAGTGGAGATCCAAAAAGTCGATCTCTTCCTTATGGTAATTCATGGTCAATTTCACATTATAAGGGTTATCATTAAGATAACCATAGTACTCCTGAAGACTCTCGATGGAACCGGACCACAGGCAGATGACATCATCGATGTACCTCCCCCAGAACACAATATGCTGCGTCCAGGGGAGGCACACCTCCCAGGCATGCTCCCTCTCATACCACCCCATAAAGAGGCAGGCATAAGAGGGAGCAAACCTGGTACCCATGGCTGACCCACGGACCTGATGGTACCATTGTCCGTCATGCAGAAAAAAAATTCTTTGTCAAGATTAGTTCCATCATCTCCATTATCATGAGATTGTGTTCATACAAATCCGCACTTTCTTTGTCAAGATACGACCTAGTTGCCATCAATCCAAATCTGTTCTCAATACACGTATAAAGACTAACCACATCCCAGGTGACAAACCACAGGTCGTCCGACCATACAAGGTCCTTAAACTTAACCAAAACATCTTTGGTGTCTTTTATAAAAGATGGCAAGTTTACCATGTGTCTCTGCAATTTCTTATCCACAAATTCAGACATTTTTTCGGTGGGTGAACCCACCCCTGAAATGATTGGACGACCTGGGGAAATGGTGCTTTCTTATGCACCTTAGGTAATACGTATATACACGGATACCTTGGTTGATCGACTCTAAGAAACTTGTATTCTGATTCACTTAGAAGACCTATATCTTTCCATTCTGTAAGCTTCAGATTGATTAAGGCTGTCAGCTCATAAATAGGATTACCAGTCACAACCTCATAGCAACTTATGTCACACAGTTGTCGCTCTATTTCTCCCATGTAGTCAGATTTATTCATTACGACTATATTACTGCCTTTATCTGCCATTCTTATAACAATATTCTCATCTTTCTCCAATCTACACAGTGCCTTTCTTTCACCATGTGATAGATTCATGCTTACTTTCTTAGAAAATTTATTATCTGAACATTCCAATGTATACAAATCTTCTGTGACAATATCATAGAACTTATCAATACTAGGATGGTAACAATTGTTAGGCGTGAATTTCGATTTAGGACGCAACCCACTATTAACATGGAGGTTTTCTGTGATACTAAGGTCTTTTAACACCGTTCCCATCTCAATTTCCACATCTTCCTCAATTGACAATAAGCATTGAATGTTACGAATATCCGCAATACTGGGTGTTATGGTTGAATTACTCTCCATTGATGAAGAGGCAGCAAACTGTTTATCATGAAAGTAATCCTTTAATTTCAAGGTTATCGTAAATTTAAACAGATCGACATGTACATCAGCAAAATCGCCACACTGTGTTGGACAAAATCCCAAGCCTTTTTTTAACAAACAAATCTCATCTTTATCCAGTAGTCCAGTGTTTCCCAAACTGTGGTCCGCGGACCCCCAGGGGTCCGTGACACATTCCCAGGGGGTCCGCAGGCAGCAGTTTTAAAAGCACTGCAAAGTTCTTTCTATAATTAGTCGTTTTCGAGCAACAGTAAACCTGTCAAGATAATACCAGTGATTAATGTACCTGCTGGAGTGAGATGAGTGTTTTGTCCAGTGGCAGCTTTGAGTTGTCTAATGTAGCACAGAGGGTTGATATGCCTACTGCAAAGAACGTGTACCATGCATTTTAAACAAGCATTGGCAAAGCCAATAGGTCTCGCCTATGCAAGAGCTCTTGGCTTTGCCAATGTCTTTTAGCCCTGTTGTAAAGCAGCGCAGCTGCTGTTCAGCCCTCTCTTAATTGAGACCTAGCAATCAGGGCTACCTGGTGACAGCCACATAAATGTAAGTTTTAATAATAAGTATATAAATAAATAGCCCTTCTGCCTCTACTAAACACCGTGACTAACCAATATCATCGTCAGTCAATTTAATAGTACTCACTTTACTGACTTCGGAAGAAGGAGTTTTGTCTTTGAACTTGTAAAATTCAGAACACTACATGTTTTTGCTGCATTTTTGCTTACTTATGAATGCTATTGGAGAGTTACTTTAGTAAAAACATTTTACCTAATTGTGGTTACAATGCAGTTTAAATTAAGTTTGATTAAATTAACAACTGCTAAAGAAACTGATCAAGGACTTGAAGGACGAGGTTTTATTACATTTATGTTTATGTATTTTTATTCATGCTGCCTTTTGGCACCTGGATTCAGCTCGCCGGGAGGCTGAGTTGGAGTGAGAATTTCGAGGGTGAGCTAGGGGCACAAACACACAGACACTTTGACAATGGCGGCTGCTACAAACCTTCTCCGGAAGTTCTGAGAATGGTCTGTGCCAGTAAGAACCATCTCTCATCACCCCTGACTGGGACCGAGGTAAGGGGCAACAGCTGCGACTAAAGATGGGAAGAGAGCTTTCCAAAGAGCGACGGGACTTGGAAGGATGGAAATTACCTCAGAAGCATTTACTTTAGGAAGAGTGCATTGCACACTCAGGAGGGGTAGAAGGAAAGCAAACAGCAGAACACTGTAAATGGCCTAATTTAATGTAATCGAACAATATCAGGTGAAAGCACTACGTATTCACAGCTCAGGGAGTGCTTCTTCTTATGACAAATCTCCTAATATCACACCCGTTGCGGCTAGGGCTGCGGATGTTAGAACTGGGTAACTAGGTTACAATCTCGGCTCAGGCGCAGTATCTTGTGATTCCGTGCAAATCGCTTAACTACACTGTGCTTAAAAACAGTTTTGTAAGGGAGCTGATTTCCGTGTGAAGCGCTATAATGCTCTTGGTTCAAGTTTGCGCTATAATTGTGCGGGACAGGCAAGCAGATGCGGGGAGGAGGTAGTGGTACAGGCAGCAATGACGACTGGAGTAAGGGGGCAGCAGCACTGTCTCTTGTGATTCCGTGCAAATCGCTTAACTACACTGTGCTTAAAAACAGTTGGAGGGTGATAATAAGGGAACCATTGAAGAACCCCAACAAAGATTGTCGTATCCTGGTGCATAGTAAGGTCTTCATTTACTATTCGTTAAAAGCTAATACAATTCAATATATAATGATAAATGTGTTTTAGACTGCACCATTGTTTCCTAAATTTTTGGGGGAGCCTCCCAAAGCCCCCTTTGTAGTAGTCAGGCTCACTCACTGCACTTGGTGTGCACTGTATGGGGACTGGCCTGAAAACATTTGCCAGGGCTGCTTTGGGTTTCCAGTCTGGCCCTGGCAGGAGCAGGAGCCTTGTACTGCAAAATAAAACCAACCATTTAAAAGTTAGTCACAGAGATGCAGCACCAACCTTCCCATTACATTTTTTTGTTTTTTGCAAATTCTTTCAATATAAAATACTAAGGGGGATATTTAAAACAGAAGTGGGGGAGCGTGTCGTTAGCCTCCCTGGCTTAACGACACGCTCTGCCACTTCAGAAACGCAGGCCTGCACCATACTTACAAGAATATGGTGCAGCCCTGCGTTTCCTCCCGTGCTGGCGCTACACTTAGCAGTGTAGCGGCAACGCAGGCACCCTTGCCCCATAGTGCAAGGGTGTTTGCGTGCAGGGGAAGATTGTTTATGTAAAGAAAGGTCCCCCTTCCTGCACATAAACAATATTGCAATGTAGTTTTGTCACTTCTATGTGTGCTGCTTAATGCAACACACATGGAAGTTACAAAATGCCATTTTTAAAAAAAGATTGTTAATGTGCAGGAAGGGTCACCTTCCTGAACATAAACAATCCAACGCGTTTGCTTTTTCCATGTGTGCTGCACAAGACAGAACACATGGAAAAAGCAAAAACGAGGAGAAGTAAAGCATTTCTCCTTGTTTAGCCAAGTTAAGACCTGGTTTTCCCTGGTCTTAATTTTGGCACTGCATCCTATTTACGCTGCCCTTGTAAATAGGGGGCAGCGTCAAAATCAATGGGTGTTTTGGTGGATCGCCCACCGCAACACCCACTGCCCACCCCTTTCACGCTAAGCATTGCGTGAAAGGGGGCCTTATTTACGAAGCAGTGTTAAGCCATGTTAAGTGGCTTAACACTGCCTTGTAAATAAGGCGAAGCACCTATCGCCACGGGATCGCCACAAAAAGTGACGTTCCCATGGCGATAAGGGCTTGTAAATATGCCCCTAAAATCCTTAGTAATTTGAGTATTTTTTTTGTGTGCACGCGTGTTTATTTTTTTTCGAATTACTGTTTTAATGTTTGAAATTTAAATCATACAAATTGCTTGGGGGTCCCTGGCTTCCAGTGGTGACTCAATGGGGGTCCTCAGGAGTAAAAAGTTTGGGAACCACTGCAGTAGTCTATTTGATAGATTAACAATCTCCAAATCATTACATTGCGATTGATTTGTAATCTCTAAATCATTACTCTGTACCCCCGTGTTTGACAAATCTTCAATAACCCCTTCTGGCTTATCTTTAGGATCTAAGTTTTCTTGGATCTTGTGGTCATCCTTTCTGAATCTGTCTGACCTTTTGCATTTCTTTTTACGTCCTGCCCCACCCCTCCTTGTTTTCGATTTTGCCTTTTCTGTTGATCGTTGCTGATCCTCAGCCTTTCTAGCTCCTTTTGAAAAGATGAGGCCCCTTCCCCTAAAGGGATCTCAGTCTGATTACTGCTAGATGTCATGCTGCTCTGTGAGGAGACTGACACACTGCTACTCGAGCGGGTGTCATCCACTTCTTCTCTCCCCCTCTTTCTCTCTTCTGTAGCCTGCACTGAGTCATACTTTTTAGCAAATGTGTATATGCGTCCATCCTTGTAATCCCTATCGTCACGTCTAATCTTTCTCATTTTTTTATCTTTTAGATATTGTTGATGGCTAATGATAACTTTTTTTAGAATTTCATAATTCTTCTCAACTAGATCTTTAGCCTCTAAAGCCTCTATTTCACTTTCCACTGCTTGAATCTCTATCAATAACTTAGCCCCTTTTCCAGTTGCATGTCTAATTAAAATCCGCATCATCACTAATGATGCTCCTTCAAAATTAGCTTCCCATTCTTTTAACAGGTCTGGGCTAAGGTCCTCAAACGTGGGAAATATTAAGATACGTAGCCCCCTTGGTGTTTTTTTATTGTCTATATACTGCTGGAGCGTAACTCCATCGCACCATCGGACAAGTTCTTGTTTCTTTAGCCGCTCCAGTTTTAAAAAAAGGGCCCGTAGGCTCAAAGTTCCCGGGGCATTTTGAATCGATGGTGGGGCAGTAAAATTTCGACCAAAGAGATCCTGTGTTAGCTCTTCACGTCCGTCATTAAAACGGGACATATTTACTTTTGTACAAAGCAGAAGTGAGTGCCGTCCAGTCCACAATAAATTCAATAAGAAAAAAAGGACAAGGTGACGGACATTACGGATGGCACTATCACTGTATCCCTGCTTATATATCAGGTGATTCGTGCACAACTCTCCAGCACCTGTCACCTTTTAGTGCCACTGACAACAGATTTTCCAAATACTTTTAACAAAAGGAGGTGCACCGAACACAAATCAGGTAGTCCGTTGATTATTTCTCAAGATTCTTCTTTTATTTCAAATTAGTTCATAAAAACAGCCAACGCGTTTCGTTCCCAAAAGATACAACCTTTTGGAACTTCATCAGGGCTGTAAACAAATAACATAAAAGATATATGTACATATCAAAACAAACACAGGACTCAATACATACAATACAGTCAATCAATAAATGTATATATATGAAAACATATATATAATAAAAATAAGCACAAGACTCACTAAACTTATAATGTGACTTTAAAAGACATCAAAACACCATCAACCCTAGAAACATAAACATCACAAACTATCAAGATTAACTCCAACATATTAAACTCCGACCAAATAATAATAAAACATTTATAGCCATATTACCACATTGAAGCACCACCTAAGTTGCCTATTATACCCATACATACAATAAATAAATACCTTCATAGTGACACCTCATTAATATAAAAAACAATAACTCAAAATCATATACTATATACCTATTTACACAGAGAAAGAGAGAAAAACATTTTTAAAAAGAAAAAATGAGAAAAGATGAGAGTATAAATCCCGAGATAAGGATAAACATAAAGGTCATTTCCAAAGCATGAAATGAAAAATAAAAATGTCATGCAAGAGAGTCAACCAAATTAGATTGTAAGCTTATAGTTAAAGCAGTTCGGTTGGATTACACTCAAATCTAAACAAGAAATAGTACAGCGCAAAAACCTTTAACATACTTAAAGAAATTCTTTATCACAAGCATAGTTCTGTAATTAAGATGCCTCACCTTATGCCTCCAAATTGATGTTTCCAAATAATTTAAAAGATTTGTTCTGTTGATGATTCACACAGAGACGTAAGTTTTTAAGAGTTTCACCTAGCACTCCCGAAAATTGGACAAAATGATCCTTTTGTTGTAATATCAGTTTCTTCGGGTATTAGTTATAGATATAGTTATCTGAAAATAGGCGTGTAGATTGGAGAAAGATGAGAATATTGTTATAAGAATGGCAGATAAAGGCAGTAATATAGTCGTAATGAATAAATCTGACTACATGGGAGAAATAGAGCGACAACTGTGTGACATAAGTTGCTATGAGGTTGTGACTGGTAATCCTATTTATGAGCTGACAGCCTTAATCAATCTGAAGCTTACAGAATGGAAAGATATAGGTCTTCTAAGTGAATCAGAATACAAGTTTCTTAGAGTCGATCAACCAAGGTATCCGTGTATATACGTATTACCTAAGGTGCATAAGAAAGCACCATTTCCCCAGGTCGTCCAATCATTTCAGGGGTGGGTTCACCCACCGAAAAAATGTCTGAATTTGTGGATAAGAAATTGCAGAGACACATGGTAAACTTGCCATCTTTTATAAAAGACACCAAAGATGTTTTGGTTAAGTTTAAGGACCTTGTATGGTCGGACGACCTGTGGTTTGTCACCTGGGATGTGGTTAGTCTTTATACGTGTATTGAGAACAGATTTGGATTGATGGCAACTAGGTCGTATCTTGACAAAGAAAGTGCGGATTTGTATGAACACAATCTCATGATAATGGAGATGATGGAACTAATCTTGACAAATAATTTTTTTCTGCATGACGGACAATGGTACCATCAGGTCCGTGGGTCAGCCATGGGTACCAGGTTTGCTCCCTCTTATGCCTGCCTCTTTATGGGGTGGTATGAGAGGGAGCATGCCTGGGGGAGGTGTGCCTCCCCCTGGACGCAGCATATTGTGTTCTGGGGGAGGTACATCGATGATGTCATCTGCCTGTGGTCCGGTTCCATCGAGAGTCTTCAGGAGTACTATGGTTATCTTAATGATAACCCTTATAATGTGAAATTGACCATGAATTACCATAAGGAAGAGATCGACTTTTTGGATCTCCACTTCTATGTAAGTAATGGAATAGTCCAAAGCACGTTATACAGAAAGGAAACAGAATGTAATGGAGTTTTACACGCCACGAGCGCACATGCACGATCTGTGATAAAAAACATCCCTTACGGTGAAATGGTAAGAGTTAGGAGAAATTGTTCTGAAGAGACAACATTCAGAACAAACATTGCGGATACAAAGCTTAGATTCTTGAATAAAGGCTATAAAAAACAAGATGTGGATCAGGCAGAAGCACGTACACAGAATCTAAATAGGATTGCGACACTAGAATCAAATGAGAGAAGAAGAACTGAATTTGATGATAGACCTAGGTTTATTACCAAATACACAACCTATAGTGACAGAATATTTAGAATCCTTAAGAAAAATTGGCACATTTTGTTGGAAATCCCAACTCTTTCTAACGTTATAACTAAGAATCCTTCCGTTACATACAGAAAAGGACAAACTTTGAAAGACAAACTGTGCCCAAGCTATGTGACGACAACCAGAACCACTACTACGTGGTTACCTGAAAAACCTAAGGGCTTTTTACTTGTGACTCCTGCAACATATGTAAATTTGGAAAAAATAAAACAAAAGTTTTCTCTTATAACAATCCAAAGCAGTACACAATCGATGAATTCATAAATTGTAATACAGTTTATGTAATCTATGTACTAGGCTGCTCTTGTGGGTTAATTTATGTTGGCAGCACAGTAAGAAGCCTTAAACTTAGAATTCAAGAGCACCGTAGAGCAATCTTGGGAGGTGATATAAAATATCCAATGGCAGAACACTATAAACAAGTCCATCCAACTGATCCATCATTCTGGTTTCATGGACTAGAACATATAATGATAAACCGAAGAGGTGGCGATAGAGAGTTGATCTTAAGGCAGAAAGAGGCAAAATGGATTTGTAGGCTTCAGGCTATAAACTGTGGTCATAATACCGACAATGAATTTCACTATTTCTTGAACTAAGTCCTAGGTTGAAAATTATACCATGTTGATCAATGGGGTTGTGCTTTACCTTAGTTAAAACCGCTAAGGTTGTGCGGTGTCATTGTCTAGAACTAATGGGAACAACCACATTGTTATTGTTTGGCAAGGCTAGAAGTTTGAAATCTGGTGTATATATAAAATCGCTAAGGTTGTGCAGTGTCATTGTCTATAACTAATAGGAACAACTGCATTGTTTATGTCTGATAAAACTTGAGGCTTAAAATCTGTGCTATATACAAATTTATGCATATTTCTTATTTCTATATTTTACCATTTTAGGAACTAAGTTATAGGCTGAAAATTATAGTATGTCGATCGATAACAGCATTGTTAATGTATGGTAAGGCAAGAGGCTTAAAATCGATGCCATATACAAATTTACGCATATTCCTTGATTTTATTTTATTTTCAATTTCTCTTTCTATATATGGATATTGGGGCCTTGGTTTTTAGCTATCTAGATTCCTGGCTACCCAGCCAGTGTTATGACATTGTTCGATTTGAAGCGAGGCCCTGGATATACTTCGGGGTGTTAATATATATTGGTCTTTTCAGTGAGTACCTTGATATCTATCGATACTCTGGGCTATCTGGCCCGTGTCATAACACCGTTTGATTGGAAGCGAGACCATGGACATATTTCGGGGTGTTAATATGAATTGTTTTTTTAGTGTTTGCCCAGATATTTTTCGATATTTGGATCCGTCCTTGGAGATTTATCTCTGTGTATAGTGCTCAGAGATGATAGTAGATCGGCTTTCTTTGGTTAAACCAGGCAGGATCTTTTCTCGGTTATTAGATATGTGCAGGTAGACCCCATGACATCGGGTATTGCAAATCACATACCCTTGTATGGGTTAAACAAATCCAAATATGATGTTTACAGAATCAAAGGGCTCTTCGCTACATTTTCTTTCTTTTACATTTCTGCCCCTGATTATTCATAGTAGGTAATTGCAAAAAAAAAAAATCTTTAATACACGAAATGTGTAATTTTCATTATAACACAAATAATTTATTATATTTTTATTCTGGGGGATTTGAATTAACATCTAGCAAGTTCTACTGCTTAGTAATTGCAACACATGAAATCTATCGCCAATTGGTGTATAGGACTTTTTAGTACTCGTCGAGGTACCTCTTACGTGAATTGCCATTTTAAGATGGCCGCTGCGGTTACTTGAAATCTCTAACAAAGGAATTATTATTATTTTGTATTTAATTTGACATTTTGGATTAACCTTTTTGATTATGTCTATTAGAAACCGTGTTTGTAGGTAATTATATCGGCCAGCTCTGAAAGGGGAATGTCTTTGTATATACGGGACATAGTTG
Organism: Calotriton arnoldi; assembly: GCA_963921515.1. Classification (NCBI taxonomy): domain Eukaryota; kingdom Metazoa; phylum Chordata; class Amphibia; order Caudata; family Salamandridae; genus Calotriton; species Calotriton arnoldi. The sequence continues at coordinate 354,888 of CAWUFW010001738.1, read as the reverse complement.
TTTTGAATTACAGACCATCCACGCTGGACACCGTTCAAAGATGGCCGACGCTCTCTATCCGATTCTTAGGTAATTTAGCCAGCACAGGTGCTGTTCATCAAGTCACCGGCAGTCAGTATATAATCGGCGAGTGAGAGTTTGTTCATTCTTGGCGACTAGGATTGTGACGTGGCTGCTTATCAAGGTATGTGGTATTTGGGTGGTATGGGTTTTGGGTAACTTGCGCAACTCTATTTTCAAAATTGCGTAAAGCGAGTCAGTTGTAATCGATATGGTGGCCTTGACTTTGGTTATTTGAAGTTTCCAAACGGGAAGGATTGAGTACTCTACATTTTCACAACAAAAGCCATATGTCTTAAATTCATAGCGTATGAGCTGTTTAACCCTACTCGGACTCGGGTTGATAGATCTAGCGGTACATTAGAACCAGGGTAGAAGATACCCATTGTACTAAGATTGACTGAGGTATCTGCCTAATGTTGGCCTAATATATATATAAAAACAATAGAGTATAATGTTGCCCTTGCCCCCCCCCCTTCCCTCCTTGTCTCTCTTCCTTTTCTCTCTCTTTCCTCTTCCCCCCCCCATTCTTTTAAATTTTAAATTTTAAATGTTATTCTGGCTTGCATCGAACATTTGCTTTTTTCGCATTTTTGAGATTGCCTACGTACAAAACCGCATATCACCTACTTTATTTTAGGTGGCCTCCTATCTTAATTCGTTATTGCGAGTATCACATGGCTGAGTCATCCTCGCCGGATTTCAAACTTTGTGCGACGTAACGGTAAGGGGGATTTTGACTGTTTATTGACCCTTGAGTTATTTCGTAAATCATTACTTGTTCTAGAATTCTGATAGAAAAGTTTGTGGGTTGGCACACTCAACCATCGTTTGCTAGTATTGGTTTGAACAAACTTCTTATTAGGAATTTTTTTAAATAATATCTCTTATATGACGCGTTAGCAGTCAAACCAATGTTACATTCATAAATAAAATCCACATCGGTGAGGCGTGTTACGATTTGTTATGCGTTCTTGGCCTATTGGTCTCCTAGCTCTGTATATAGTGTAGGCTTTCCAAATTGGTAGTTAATAGCTTATTTTGCCAAATAATATATTAAGGCTTTTCCATCTGCTGCTGTCCATCCTTTTGCCTTTCTAGTTTATTTGTTGCAACAAAATCGTTTAACTAATACATCCTTAACGATGCGTCCATTTCTTCTCATGGTAATAAATGTTATTAATCTTGACGCCTATTTTCAGATAACTATATCTATAACTAATACCCGAAGAAACTGATATTACAACAAAAGGATCATTTTGTCCAATTTTCGGGAGTGCTAGGTGAAACTCTTAAAAACTTACGTCTCTGTGTGAATCATCAACAGAACAAATCTTTTAAATTATTTGGAAACATCAATTTGGAGGCATAAGGTGAGGCATCTTAATTACAGAACTATGCTTGTGATAAAGAATTTCTTTAAGTATGTTAAAGGTTTTTGCGCTGTACTATTTCTTGTTTAGATTTGAGTGTAATCCAACCGAACTGCTTTAACTATAAGCTTACAATCTAATTTGGTTGACTCTCTTGCATGACATTTTTATTTTTCATTTCATGCTTTGGAAATGACCTTTATGTTTATCCTTATCTCGGGATTTATACTCTCATCTTTTCTCATTTTTTCTTTTTAAAAATGTTTTTCTCTCTTTCTCTGTGTAAATAGGTATATAGTATATGATTTTGAGTTATTGTTTTTTATATTAATGAGGTGTCACTATGAAGGTATTTATTTATTGTATGTATGGGTATAATAGGCAACTTAGGTGGTGCTTCAATGTGGTAATATGGCTATAAATGTTTTATTATTATTTGGTCGGAGTTTAATATGTTGGAGTTAATCTTGATAGTTTGTGATGTTTATGTTTCTAGGGTTGATGGTGTTTTGATGTCTTTTAAAGTCACATTATAAGTTTAGTGAGTCTTGTGTTTATTTTTATTATATATATGTTTTCATATATATACATTTATTGATTGACTTTATTGTATGTATTGAGTCCTGTGTTTGTTTTGATATGTACATATATCTTTTATGTTATTTGTTTACAGCCCTGATGAAGTTCCAAAAGGTTGTATCCTTGGGGAACGAAACGCGTTGGCTGTTTTTATGAACTAATTTGAAATAAAAGAAGAATCTTGAGAAATAATCAACGGACTACCTGATTTGTGTTCAGTGCACCTCCTTTTGTTAAAAGTATTTGGAAAATCTGTTGTCAGTGGCACTAAAAGGTGACAGGTGCTGGAGAGTTGTGCACGAATCACCTGATATATAAGCAGGGATACAGTGATAGTGCCATCCGTAATGTCCGTAATGTCCGTCACCTTGTCCTTTTTTTCTTATTGAATTTATTGTGGACTGGACGGCACTCACTTCTGCTTTGTACAAAAGTAAATATGTCCCGTTTTAATGACGGACGTGAAGAGCTAGCACAGGATCTCTTTGGTCAAAATTTTACTGCCCCACCATCGATTCAAAATGCCCTGGGAACTTTGAGCCTACGGGCCCTTTTTTTAAAACTGGAGCGGCTAAAGAAACAAGAACTTGCCCGATGGTGGGATGGAGTTACGCTCCAGCAGTATATAGACAATAAAAAAACACCAAGGGGGCTACGTATCTTAATATTTCCCACGTTTGAGGACCTTAGCCCAGACCTGTTAAAAGAATGGGAAGCTAATTTAGAAGGAGCATCATTAGTGATGATGCGGATTTTAATTAGACATGCAACTGAAAAAGGGGCTAAGTTATTGATAGAGATTCAAGCAGTGGAAAGTGAAATAGAGGCTTTAGAGGCTAAAGATCTAGTTGAGAAGAATTATGAAATTCTAAAAAAGTTATCATTAGCCATCAACAATATCTAAAAGATAAAAAAATGAGAAAGATTAGACGTGACGATAGGGATTACAAGGATGGACGCATATACACATTTGCTAAAAAGTATGACTCAGTGCAGGCTACAGAAGAGAGAAAGAGGGGGAGAGAAGAAGTGGATGACACCCGCTCGAGTAGCAGTGTGTCAGTCTCCTCACAGAGCAGCATGACATCTAGCAGTAATCAGACTGAGATCCCTTTAGGGGAAGGGGCCTCATCTTTTCAAAAGGAGCTAGAAAGGCTGAGGATCAGCAACGATCAACAGAAAAGGCAAAATCGAAAACAAGGAGCGGTGGGGCAGGACGTAAAAAGAAATGCAAAAGGTCAGACAGATTCAGAAAGGATGACCACAAGATCCAAGAAAACTTAGATCCTAAAGATAAGCCAGAAGGGGTTATTGAAGATTTGTCAAACACGGGGTACAGAGTAATGATTTAGAGATTACAAATCAATCGCAATGTAATGATTTGGAGATTGTTAATCTATCAAATAGACTACTGGATAAAGATGAGATTTGTTTGTTAAAAAAAGGCTTGGGATTTTGTCCAACACAGTGTGGCGATTTTGCTGATGTACATGTCGATCTGTTTAAATTTATGAGAACCTTGAAATTAAAGGATTACTTTCATGATAAACAGTTTGCTGCCTCTGCATCAATGGAGAGTAATTCAACCATAACACACAGTATTGCGGATATTCGTAACATTCAATGCTTATTGTCAATTGAGGAAGATGTGGAAATTGAGATGGGAACGGTGTTAAAAGACCTTAGTAACACAGAATCCAATATGATGTTTACAGAATCAAAGGGCTCTTCGCTACATTTTCTTTCTTTTACATTTCTGCCCCTGATTATTCATAGTAGGTAATTGCAAAAAAAAATGTTTTCTTTAATGCACGAAATGTGTAATTTTCATTATAACACAAATAATTTATAAAATTTTTATTCTGGGGGATTTGAATTAACATCTAGCAAGTTCTACTGCTTAGTAATTGCAACACATGAAATCTATCGCCAATTGGTGTATAGGACTTTTTAGTACTCGTCGAGGGTACCTCTTACGTGAATTGCCATTTTAAGATGGCCGCTGCGGTTACTTGAAATCTCTAACAAAGGAATTATTATTATTTTGTATTTAATTTGACATTTTGGATTAACCTTTTTGATTATGTCTATTAGAAACCGTGTTTGTGGGTAATTATATCGGCCAGCTCTGAAAGGGGAATGTCTTTGTATATACGGGACATAGTTGTTTTGAATTACAGACCATCCACGCTGGACACCGTTCAAAGATGGCCGCCGCTCTCTATCCGATTCTTAGGTAATTTAGCCAGCACAGGTGCTGTTCATCAAGTCACCGGCAGTCAGTATATAATCGGCGAGTGAGAGTTTGTTCATTCTTGGCGACTAGGATTGTGACGTGGCTGCTTATCAAGGTATGTGGTATTTGGGTGTTATGGGTTTTGGGTAACTTGCGCAACTCTATTTTCAAAATTGCGTAAAGCGAGTCAGTTGTAATCAATATGGTGGCCTTGACTTTGGTTATTTGAAGTTTCCAAACGGGAAGGATTGAGTACTCTACATTTTCACAACAAAAGCCATATGTCTTAAATTCATAGCGTATGAGCTGTTTAACCCTACTCGGACTCGGGTTGATAGATCTAGCGGTACATTAGAACCAGGGTAGAAGATACCCATTGTACTAAGATTGACTGAGGTATCTGCCTAATGTTGGCCTAATATATATATAAAAACAATAGAGTATAATGTTGCCCTTGCCCCCCCTTCCCTCCTTGTCTCTCTTCCTTTTCTCTCTCTTTCCTCTTCCCCCATTCTTTTAAATTTTAAATTTTAAATGTTATTCTGGCTTGCATCGAACATTTGCTTTTTTCGCATTTTCGAGATTGCCTACGTACAAAACCGCATATCACCTACTTTATTTTAGGTGGCCTCCTATCTTAATTCGTTATTGCGAGTATCACATGGCTGAGTCATCCTCGCCGGATTTCAAACTTTGTGCGACGTAACGGTAAGGGGGATTTTGACTGTTTATTGACCCTTGAGTTATTTCGTAAATCATTACTTGTTCTAGAATTCTGATAGAAAAGTTTGTGGGTTGGCACACTCAACCATCGTTTGCTAGTATTGGTTTGAACAAACTTCTTATTAGGAATTTTTTAAATAATATCTCTTATATGACGCGTTAGCAGTCAAACCAATGTTACATTCATAAATAAAATCCACATCGGTGAGGCGTGTTACGATTTGTTATGCGTTCTTGGCCTATTGGTCTCCTAGCTCTGTATATAGTGTAGGCTTTCCAAATTGGTAGTTAAGAGCTTATTTTGCCAAATAATATATTAAGGCTTTTCCATCTGCTGCTGTCCATCCTTTTGCCTTTCTAGTTTATTTGTTGCAACAAAATCGTTTAACTAATACATCCTTAACGATGCGTCCATTTCTTCTCATGGTAATAAATGTTATTAATCTTGACGCCTATTTTCAGATAACTATATCTATAACTAATACCCGAAGAAACTGATATTACAACAAAAGGATCATTTTGTCCAATTTTCGCGAGTGCTAGGTGAAACTCTTAAAAACTTACGTCTCTGTGTGAATCATCAACAGAACAAATCTTTTAAATTATTTGGAAACATCAATTTGGAGGCATAAGGTGAGGCATCTTAATTACAGAACTATGCTTGTGATAAAGAATTTCTTTAAGTATGTTAAAGGTTTTTGCGCTGTACTATTTCTTGTTTAGATTTGAGTGTAATCCAACCGAACTGCTTTAACTATAAGCTTACAATCTAATTTGGTTGACTCTCTTGCATGACATTTTTATTTTTCATTTCATGCTTTGGAAATGACCTTTATGTTTATCCTTATCTCGGGATTTATACTCTCATCTTTTCTCATTTTTTCTTTTTAAAAATGTTTTTCTCTCTTTCTCTGTGTAAATAGGTATATAGTATATGATTTTGAGTTATTGTTTTTTATATTAATGAGGTGTCACTATGAAGGTATTTATTGATTGTATGTATGGGTATAATAGGCAACTTAGGTGGTGCTTCAATGTGGTAATATGGCTATAAATGTTTTATTATTATTTGGTCAGAGTTTAATATGTTGGAGTTAATCTTGATAGTTTGTGATGTTTATGTTTATAGGGTTGATGGTGTTTTGATGTCTTTTAAAGTCACATTATAAGTTTAGTGAGTCTTGTGTTTATTTTTATTATATATATGTTTTCATATATATACATTTATTGATTGACTGTATTGTATGTATTGAGTCCTGTGTTTGTTTTGATATGTACATATATCTTTTATGTTATTTGTTTACAGCCCTGATGAAGTTCCAAAAGGTTGTATCCTTGGGGAACGAAACGCGTTGGCTGTTTTTATGAACTAATTTGAAATAAAAGAAGAATCTTGAGAAATAATCAACGGACTACCTGATTTGTGTTCGGTGCACCTCCTTTTGTTAAAAGTATTTGGAAAATCTGTTGTCAGTGGCACTAAAAGGTGACAGGTGCTGGAGAGTTGTGCACGAATCACCTGATATATAAGCAGGGATACAGTGATAGTGCCATCCGTAATGTCCGTCACCTTGTCCTTTTTTTCTTATTGAATTTATTGTGGACTGGACGGCACTCACTTCTGCTTTGTACAAAAGTAAATATGTCCCGTTTTAATGACGGACGTGAAGAGCTAGCACAGGATCTCTTTGGTCAAAATTTTACTGCCCCACCATCGATTCAAAATGCCCCGGGAACTTTGAGCCTACGGGCCCTTTTTTTAAAACTGGAGCGGCTAAAGAAACAAGAACTTGCCCGATGGTGGGATGGAGTTACGCTCCAGCAGTATATAGACAATAAAAAAACACCAAGGGGGCTACGTATCTTAATATTTCCCACGTTTGAGGACCTTAGCCCAGACCTGTTAAAAGAATGGGAAGCTAATTTAGAAGGAGCATCATTAGTGATGATGCGGATTTTAATTAGACATGCAACTGAAAAAGGGGCTAAGTTATTGATAGAGATTCAAGCAGTGGAAAGTGAAATAGAGGCTTTAGAGGCTAAAGATCTAGTTGAGAAGAATTATGAAATTCTAAAAAAAGTTATCATTAGCCATCAACAATATCTAAAAGATAAAAAAATTAGAAAGATTAGACGTGACGATAGGGATTACAAGGATGGACGCATATACACATTTGCTAAAAAGTATGACTCAGTGCAGGCTACAGAAGAGAGAAAGAGGGGGAGAGAAGAAGTGGATGACACCCGCTCGAGTAGCAGTGTGTCAGTCTCCTCACAGAGCAGCATGACATCTAGCAGTAATCAGACTGAGATCCCTTTAGGGGAAGGGGCCTCATCTTTTCAAAAGGAGCTAGAAAGGCTGAGGATCAGCAACGATCAACAGAAAAGGCAAAATCGAAAACAAGGAGGGGTGGGGCAGGACGTAAAAAGAAATGCAAAAGGTCAGACAGATTCAGAAAGGATGACCACAAGATCCAAGAAAACTTAGATCCTAAAGATAAGCCAGAAGGGGTTTTTGAAGATTTGTCAAACACGGGGGTACAGAGTAATGATTTAGAGATTACAAATCAATCGCAATGTAATGATTTGGAGATTGTTAATCTATCAAATAGACTACTGGATAAAGATGAGATTTGTTTGTTAAAAAAAGGCTTGGGATTTTGTCCAACACAGTGTGGCGATTTTGCTGATGTACATGTCGATCTGTTTAAATTTACGAGAACCTTGAATTTAAAGGATTACTTTCATGATAAACAGTTTGCTGCCTCTTCATCAATGGAGAGTAATTCAACCATAACACACAGTATTGCGGATATTCGTAACATTCATTGCTTATTGTCAATTGAGGAAGATTTGGAAATTGAGATGGGAATGGTGTTAAAAGACCTTAGTAACACAGAAAACCTTCATGTTAATAGTGGGTTGCGTCCTAAATCGAAATTCACGCCTAACAATTGTTACCATCCTAGTATTGATAAGTTCTATGATATTGTCACAGAAGATTTGTATAAATTGGAATGTTCAGATAATACATTTTCTAAGAAAGTAAGCATGAATCTATCACATGGTGAAAGAAAGGCTCTGTGTAGATTGGAGAAAGATGAGAATATTGTTATAAGAATGGCAGATAAAGGCAGTAATATAGTCGTAATGAATAAATCTGACTACATGGGAGAAATAGAGCTGACAACTGTGTGACATAAGTTGCTATGAGGTTGTGACTGGTAATCCTATTTACGAGCTGACAGCCTTAATCAATCTGAAGCTTACAGAATGGAAAGATATAGGTCTTCTAAGTGAATCAGAATACAAGTTTCTTAGAGTCGATCAACCAAGGTATCTGTGTATATACGTATTACCTAAGGTGCATAAGAAAACACCATTTCCCCCAGGTCGTCCAATCATTTCAGGGGTGGGTTCACCCACCGAAAAAATGTCTGAATTTGTGGATAAGAAATTGCAGAGACACATGGTAAACTTGCCATCTTTTATAAAAGACACCAAAGATGTTTTGGTTAAGTTTAAGGACCTTGTATGGTCGGACGACCTGTGGTTTGTCACCTGGGATGTGGTTAGTCTTTATACGTGTATTGAGAACAGATTTGGATTGATGGCAACTAGGTCGTATCTTGACAAAGAAAGTGCGGATTTGTATGAACACAATCTCATGATAATGGAGATGATGGAACTAATCTTGACAAAGAATTTTTTTCTGCATGACGGACAATGGTACCATCAGGTCCGTGGGACAGCCATGGGTACCAGGTTTGCTCCCTCTTATGCCTGCCTCTTTATGGGGTGGTATGAGAGGGAGCATGCCTGGGGGAGGTGTGCCTCCCCCTGGACGCAGCATATTGTGTTCTGTGGGAGGTACATCGATGATGTCATCTGCCTGTGGTCCGGTTCCATCGAGAGTCTTCAGGAGTACTATGGTTATCTTAATGATAACCCTTATAATGTGAAATTGACCATGAATTACCATAAGGAAGAGATCGACTTTTTGGATCTCCACTTCTATGTAAGTAATGGAATAGTCCAAAGCACGTTATACAGAAAGGAAACAGCATGTAATGGAGTTTTACACGCCACGAGCGCACATGCACGATCTGTGATAAAAAACATCCCTTACGGTGAAATGGTAAGAGTTAGGAGAAATTGTTCTGAAGAGACAACATTCAGAACAAACATTGCGGATACTGAAGCTTAGATTCTTGAATAAAGGCTATAAAAAACAAGATGTGGATCAGGCAGAAGCACGTACACAGAATCTAAATAGGATTGCGACACTAGAATCAAATGAGAGAAGAAGAACTGAATTTGATGATAGACCTAGGTTTATTACCAAATACACAACCTATAGTGACAGAATATTTAGAATCCTTAAGAAAAATTGGCACATTTTGTTGGAAATCCCAACTCTTTCTAACGTTATAACTAAGAATCCTTCAGTTACATACAGAAAAGGACAAACTTTGAAAGACAAACTGTGCCCAAGCTATGTGACGACAACCAGAACCACTACTACGTGGTTACCTGAAAAACCTAAGGACTTTTTTACTTGTGACTCCTGCAACATATGTAAATTTGGAAAAAATAAAACAAAAGTTTTCTCTTATAACAATCCAAAGCAGTACACAATCGATGAATTCATAAATTGTAATACAGTTTATGTAATCTATGTACTAGGCTGCTCTTGTGGGTTAATTTATGTTGGCAGCACAGTAAGAAGCCTTAAACTTAGAATTCAAGAGCACCGTAGAGCGATCTTGGGAGGTGATATAAAATATCCAATGGCAGAACACTATAAACAAGTCCATCCAACTGATCCATCATTCTGGTGTCATGGACTAGAACATATAATGATAAACCGAAGAGGTGGCGATAGAGAGTTGATCTTAAGGCAGAAAGAGGCTAAATGGATTTGTAGGCTTCAGGCTATAAACTGTGGTCATAATACCGACAATGAATTTCACTATTTCTTGAACTAAGTCCTAGGTTGAAAATTATACCATGTTGATCAATGGGGTTGTGCTTTACCTTAGTTAAAACCGCTAAGGTTGTGCGGTGTCATTGTCTAGAACTAATGGGAACAACCACATTGTTATTGTTTGGCAAGGCTAGAAGTTTGAAATCTGGTGTATATATAAAATCGCTAAGGTTGTGCAGTGTCATTGTCTATAACTAATAGGAACAACTGCATTGTTTATGTCTGATAAAACTTGAGGCTTAAAATCTGTGCTATATACAAATTTATGCATATTTCTTATTTCTATATTTTACCATTTTAGGAACTAAGGGGCCCATTACGATACCCGGCGTAAATAATTCCGCCAGGCATGGAAGCGGCAAAAATCCGCCCGCACACACCGCCTGAACACCGACCACGCCATTACGATTACACAAACCGAATACCGCCATCGGCGGAAAAAGCACACAAAATACCGCCCGCCAACGTCCGAGTCGGAGTTAAACCGCCCGCCACGGACGGAAACACGCACGACAACACAAAACTGCCCACCCTCACGGCCGACACACCGCACGTGAAATTACGATCGCACCGACATGAGCGCGGAAAAACCACAAATATACCGCCCGCCAGCGCAAACAACGCCGATGAGAATCGACACGGCAGAAGCCATGGCGCCAACGTACCTGCACAGAAACCATCGGCACACAAAACCAATAGCACACAACATTGCCAACAAGTCCACACAGCAAGGCACGCACAAATACACAAGCACAGTACACATCCCGAAAACACCCCCCGGACAAACAAAAAATACAAAGGCCAGAACCCCAGACACAACACACCTGAAAACAACAGACCATGAGGACACACCCACATAGGTGAGTACAAAAGCAGCACTCCCACAGACCACAACCCCTTGCTACATTGCAAACCAGAGAGGAGAGGAGAGGACACAGTGACACAGCAAGGACAGCAGCACACCACAGAAACGCACACATCACTACCACCACCACCACCACCACCACCACCAAACACCACCACCACCACCACCACCACCAAACACCGGCACCACAAACCCCCTGCACATTACACAACACACACCGCACCAGCACCACAAACACCATGGCACCACAAAGGATGCCCAAGTTCACGCCCATGGAGCTGACGGTCATGGTCGACGAGATCATCAAGGTGTACCCACAAATCTATGGGAACATGGTCCAGCACACACCACTAGCCACCAGAAACAGAATGTGGAACCGGATCGTAGACCAGGTCAATGCAGTCGGGACCCTGCCCAGGAACAGAGTCGAGATTAACAAACGTTGGAATGACGTCAAGAGCCTGGTCAAGAAGAAGGAGGGCAAAAACAGAGAGCTGGCTGCCGTCACTGGCGGAGGGAATCCCGCGCTCTTTAAGACCTTCAAAGCGTGGGAGGAGAAGGTGCGAGTCGTAATCCATCCGGAGATCCTCGCCGGATTAGCAGGGGGAGTGGAGGCTGGTAAGTACAAACTAATGTATACCAGCACACCGCTATGTACTCACATGCACTACCACCATGCCACAGCTCCCAGGGACAAACACCCCCATGTCCAGCACACAATACACAACACATCACACACACATGCAACAGACACTACCACACACAGCCCAAACCGAACAACTGTAAGATGCGTGGGGACATGTGTACACTAAGCCAGCCACGTAACCACCAACAGGTCCCCAAATATGCCAGAAGCGCCACAACGAGCACCCACCACACCCATGTGTCCGCCACAGCTGCACTAACCGACAAGTAACAGGTAAGTGGCAGGAACACAAAGTGCAGTGGGTGGGACGGTGGACAGCCCAAGTACAACACACACCAGGCCCCAGTCCCACAGCACAGCAAGGAGGAGCATCCCCCACACCCCACAGCCACGTGTCAGCCACCGCAGTGCACAACGACAGCCGAAAGGCAGACATCTCGGTCCACAGCAATCGGTGTCAGTGGGTGTCCAGCCACCCCCACGACCCACAACACCCCCCACCCCCACAGACCTGCAACATGGAGCACCCCCCGCTTAGAGCCATGTGGCATCCAGTACAGTGCACGCACGAACAACTTGCAGGTGGGAAACTGGACAGGGCTGGATTACTGGAGGCATGAGGACCATAACACGACCAACACATGGGACATGTCACGTAGCAGACGAACACGCAGCACCGCCCACCGTCACGAACAAGTGAACAATGTGCACACGGACATGAACAACAGACTCACACCCCACATGACCCATCACAGACATAGCAACACCCAAGGAGCCACGTCTGCATGCACAAGCCACACTGAACATAGTACCACACGGCAGCCACTGTGCAACTCATCACACACAACCGAAACACCATTGAAGTCCTGTCCATGTAGCCCCTACTGCCTGTCAACCACACACCCCACAACTATGCCTATGTAAGACAAACAACACTAGACGCAACAGAGCGGAACAACATAAATGCACACGAACACCACTGAACCCATCAAACACACAGACACACCATGCACAAACAACATACCATCCATCCCATCCGTCAGCCCCAGTCTCATGAAAGGCATGTCATCCGCACAGCTGCCACACATACAGCAGTCACGCTAAGATACATGCCCATGACCAACCATGTGCCAGAAGTCAATGAAGTGCACGACACACTGTGAGCAACAACACACAACATGGGCCACACCCCCCCGAGCACTGCAGTGATGCACATGGCACAGGGCAGCACGCACACCAAGGAGATGGGACAACTGCAATACGTTGGCTGGCACACAACCATCACTCACTCATAACGATGCGTCCAATGCCATGTCCAGTAATCACAACAGACAGCAAATATGCAGGCCATGTCAAGCATGCACACACCTCAAACCATGCACTGTCATGCTGCCACAACACATGTCACGTTCGGCACCCATGGCTCACAGCATGTACCCCAAAAGCATATCCCCTCCCAAATGCGAATCTGGGGCATGGCCCCCATGTTGCCATATGCGTTCCTAAGCGTTCCATTTGAACCCCAAAAGCATATCCCCTCCCAAATGCGAATCTGGGGCATAGCCCCCATGTTGCCATATGCGTTCCTAAGCGTTCCATTTGAACCCCAAAAGCAAAGTACAAACCAGACCCAGGATGGGCCAGGAGCCCGCATACACCAGAGTCACAATAAGTAGGGGCACAGCAACACACCCATCGGCATGGCCAATCCGTCCCATGCCACATGTGCACAGCACACAGTCCCATTGCCAAGCACACACAACTACAGATGCTACAGCCACACACACGCCTCCGGGAAACCCATGTACGAGATTGCACGAACTGTCAATGTCAGACGACAAATACATACTTCGCCAGGTGCAACACAATAACAAATCTCATTCTCTCCACAGGTGACGAACTGCTGGATGCTGGGGATGGAGCCAGCAGCCAGCACAGCCAGCCTACAAGCCCCCAACGAGGACACACGGATCTGGAGGATCTGTCCTCCTCTTCGGACACGGACAACCAAGCAGGCCCATCTGGTGTGGCAGGGCCCAGCCACTCCCCAGGACCCCTCCTACCCACCAACCCATCATCCAGGGCTGCTGAACATTCCCAGCCCCCTGCTGCCACTGTCGTTGCGGCCACACCCACGGTCATTGTGGCCACTACCACTGCCGCAACCGCCACCATCGCCGCACCGACCACCACCGCCGCCACCACCGCCACGTCTTCGCTGGCACCAGCCCCAGCGCAGGTGGTGGCCCGGACGACTGGATCCACCCTGGGAGCCACAGCGAGGACCGTGGTGAGCAATGTGGCTAGTGGGCAGGCCGGTGGCAGCAGGACTGGTAGGAGGAGCAGGGTCAGGGAAACGCCAGCCTCCCCTGGGAGCCATGCCCTGCCTCACATGGCCAGAGTCCTTGGGGCCTATGAAGAGGCCCAAGGACAATGGGTCCGGTCTGCTTCAGACACGCGTGAGGTGCTGGGGGTGCTGAGGTCCATGGACGCCCGTATGGGCCAAATCGTGGACCTCATGGGACAGCTGGTGGTGGCGGTGAGGTCACAGCCAGGGACAGCAGCTCCCCCTCCGCCACCACCTGCCGGGGCGCAGGGTGGAGCAGCAGTGTCCAGTTCCCCTGCGTCCACAGCCAGTGATCACACCTCAACCACCAGCATGTCGCAAGCAGGCACCCCCTCGCAAACGTGGAAGGGGCCGTCCGAAGAGGAAACAGATCTCCCGGGAGGACTTCGCACGCTCCAGCCGCAAGTGAGGCAGCCAGCCAGCCTTCCGCCAGCCTTCCTTGACCAGCCACTGCATTGACTTGGACTACGATCCCACTCCACACAGCCATCTGGATGGCATGTGTGTGTTGGACTATGGACATAGAACCAGTGGGTACACCCTGATCATCACGCAGCCATGACCGACAGCTCATTGTCACTGCACGCACCACTTTTGTCATCACCTTACACACAATCACATGTCACAGTTAGTAATAAATGCACCTTTTTCACTAACTGCTGTTTGTGCCCTGTGTTTTAATTGTACGGAATACAACGGCCACCTTGGGCGGAAAGGCACCTGATGCGTGGCATGGCAATGGAACCGGAGGGACCTGTAGGGACCTAGGGGTGGGAGACAGAACAGGAGCACATTCAATGAGTGTGTCACACACCCATCACACAGTACATGTCAACAACTACAAGCAATGTACACACATCGCACAGAGCAATAGGGCACAATGCCACAGCCACCAACAGTGGCATACTACCCTGGCCATGGAGCGTTGACACACAGCACGCAGTGAACAAACGGCCACCCTGACACAGCACACACACACCTGCACAGATACAGCCACATCAGCCGTCGTACATGGACACTCACCGTCAAGTGAAGTAGCGGGCGATGAGCTGCTGCCGCACATTACCAGCTTCCTCCTCTCCGCTGTCCTCCTCACTCGAGCTGTCCTGGTCTGCGGGCTGGGGCCCTGGTTGATCTCCGTCATCCACGATGAGGGGGATCTGCTTCCGAATGGCCAGATTGTGCAGCATGCAGCACGCCACCACTATCTGGCACACCTTCTGTGGGGAGTACGCCAACGCACCCCCGGTGCGGTCCAGGCACCTGAACCTGGACTTGAGGAGGCCAAAGGTACGCTCGACCACACGTCTGGTCCTCCCATGTGCCTCATTGTAGCGATCGTCTGCTGGGGTGCGAGGATTCCTCAATGGACTGAGCAGCCATGCCCCATTCGGATACGCAGAGTCACCTGGGTGTGAGGGACACAGAGAACCGTTGCAATTCCAACTGGACAGGGGACAGCATCGCACAACCAAGCACGCTACACCACTCCACATACTCACCGACAATACAGGCACGATCCTGTTGCATATTGGACATCAGTCGTGGCAAGATGCTGTTGCGCATTATGTGTGCGTCATGGGCCGAGCCTGGGAACTTTGCACACACGTGGGTGATCACCATGTCCGCAAGGCACACCACTTGCACATTCAGGGAATGCGTGTGCTTCCTGTTGCGGTACAGGTGCTCAGTGGCCTGTGGTGGAACAAGGCCGACATGTGTGCAGTCAATGGCTCCAACGACGTGTGGGATTCTGCCAAGGGCATAGAATGCACCCTTCACTGCCGCCAATTCACAAGCCCTGGGGAAGCGGATGTACCTGTTTCGGTACAGCATCATGGCTGCCAGTACATCCCTCAGCACCTTGCTGAACATGGGCTGGGACATCCCTCCTCCAATGCCCACTGTGTGCTGGAATGACCCAGTGGCGAAGAAATGCATGGCGGCCATCACCTTAGCCGTGGGGGTGACAGCAGTCGGATACACCCTGCGGGGACGGAGATGGGGTTCTAACATGGCACACAGTCGATGCAGGGTTGGCCTGTCCAGCCGAAACTTCCTAATAACCTCTGTATCGTCCATGTCCGCCAGCAATTGGTATGGGCGGTCAATGTTCGGTCTCCGCCTAGGGACAATGGCAGAGGACACATGTCAATGCAACACGACACATAGCAATTTCGCATACACATCACTGACATGACTGAGCAAGCACATGAGCCACAGCCCAGCTGTCAAGCTGGGACGGCACGGCCACAATACACTTACACAGGTCTCCCAACAATGGCAATGGCTAGTGATACAAACCACTGCCATGTGCATGCACATGGGGATCTAGGCCCCAATGACTTGCGGGGCGTGCTGATGGGGACTGACTGCATATCCGTCAAGCGGCAACGCCACGGCAACATGAATGTCTGCTGAGCATGGAACTGCTTCCGCGGCTGGATGAGTATGGCACACGACGACGACGATGTGGGCACAGGCTGAGCGGCCAAAACAAGTGGGACCTGTGGCACGAGGGGATATGAGACAGTAGTAGGTGTCAGCACTGCACCCTATGTACAGCACTGTACGGATCACACCTCCCGAAACATTGACAGGTGTCCACATTGACAGCCCCATGCCAAGACGGCTGTGTGCTTGCAGTCACATGTCACAGGTGAGAGGTTACATTGCACGTGCCAGGTGGCAGTCGTACATAGTGGGAGCTGGCATGTGTGTGCATGTGTCTCCTGTTCAGGATCCACCAGATGGGCGCTGACTCTGTACTGACCATTGGACACAGCATGTTCCGTGGAAGGCTTGTGTGTGTGGGATGGTGGCACTGGATGTGCCTCCGTTGGGTGGGGGGCCATGCACAGGGCGGGTACGTCGATGATTGCGCATTGTTGGTCACGGTGGGTGCACCCACTAAGATGTGTTGCCCTGTGTTCAATTCCTATGTCCGCATGATGATGGACTGTAGATGTGGGCAGACTACACATTGGTCGATGTGCTGTCTATATGCATGTGCCTTCACACCAGGCACAGCTGCCCCTGCACATGTGACCCCTGCTGGACTCGCTGCTGGGTCTGTGGAGCTGATGCACCTTCTGCGCGTGGGGCGGGCAGCTCTCCTCACTTCCCTCATTGCGCATGTCATGACTTTGCCGCAGGTGACATGGATCATGGAGGGCCCACATGTACGCGTGGGTAGGCTACACATGATTGTACACTGGTCGCCACCCCCAGTCAGTGTTTCGAATGGGAAGGTTGTCGTGCTGGTGGTATGTTCGATGTGGCGGATGGGCGGGCCTAGGTGCGGGCTTACATTCCGGACATGGGGGTAGTTGGATTGGCGACTAGTTGCAGTACACACGGGACACGTCTCTTCCTTTCCACATCTGGGTCATCCCTTGTACTAACTGACAGTGATACAGTCATCTTCGCCCCAGCCCTCATGTCCTCCCCTCGCTCACCCAATATGCATGCTCACCTGCGAGGCTAGCGCTTGCACAGGCAGCCCCAAGCTCGCACCAGAGAGGGCAAGGAGTGTATGTGTGGGTCCAGTCGCACGAGTGGGCTGTCTCAGGGTATGATGTGTTGCGGGACGCCGTCCACCTGCGTGGTGCCCCAAATGGAGACCCGGCCTGCATGGACTATGCATCACAGTCTTCGCCTTCCGGATCCGCCACCTGCGACACCCAGTGGCTGTGGCTGCCCTTGCGGCCAGGCCACGTCCGTCTGTGACTGATGGCCCACACATTCACTCTTTGGCCTCTCTGGGGAGGGCTCGGGGGTGGTGGTGCACGCGCTTGCACTTAGTCGCAATGGCATGTGGCGTGGTTGGTATGATGGGCAATGGATGGGATGGTGCGAGCCACCTCCTGTGACGTCAGTGCTGCTCGTGCTGTGGTGCGTCCCCCCTACACTTCCATTTGACTTGTGCCATGCTAGACGTTGAGGTTCTATTGCCTGCGTGATATGACCAGGAGGAGCGCGAGGAGACCTCTCACACACCATGCTCCACTGCCATCCCGTGCCCTGTATCGCCTGTGCGGATTGACTATGTTGGGGTTACACCTGGTCGACTGGGGCTGTGTGTGCCTTGTCAAGGGGCATGGCGGGCGCACAACAGGATCCAGCTTGTCCACAGAGGGTGGGCTGAGGTGCGCCTGGTACCGCTTTGTACGTGTGCCCGGCTGCTGTGCACACACGTGTTCACTCCCCCGACAGGTGTCCTCTCACAATGCCCAGGGAAGCGGTGGTGTACTGTTCATGACCCCTCCCAACACGGCGTGCTCCAACTTGGCATGTGCGCATCTACCCGTCACACCCACCCACCTGAGCACTGCGTCCATACGACTTCACACGACACATGTGTGTCTTCCACAGTAGTGCTACTCATTTGCGTTGACATCCAATACCAGTGGACTACATGGTCATGTCACGACTGCCGTGTACTTCACATACTCTCATCCTCTCTCATTCGTACTTGTGAAATGAGTCAGCGGAGACAGTTTTGGTTTCAAACATTATATTGAGTCTTCTGTCCTCTGTGATGCAGTATAGTGGACACTACTGGCAGCGGAATACATGTTGAGGATATACTGAGCATGATTGCAAATGGGATAGGGTGTGGGGTTACATGTGATTGGCTGTTGCATGTGGGATGTGGGCTTCAGAGTGACATCTGCTTGGCCAAGGCTGTGCTAATGTACATTTACGTATAGCTGCGGAGCTGCGGACTTTGACACAGACGGTATACATGTAGCCTACCAGACCGCTTGGCATCATGGGCACAGTCCATCTCAGTTCCATGTGACAGGTTTGCTGCGAGTTGTTCCTCATGCACGCGTGCATGTGAGATGACATCAGGGCATGTGCTTGCGTGCATGCAGCGGCGTGCCACTTGTTGTTGCACTGTGGTGGTTACTGGACATGTCACAGTCACTGGGGTCGTGTTGTTGTTGTATGCACTTGTCGTCCATGCAAAGGTCCTGGTATGGGATTCCCGGGGCGGGGGTGGAGGGGTGCAGCACCCACAGACTCCAGGCGACCTATTCATGTCCACTGAGCGTGTGTGTGTCCATGTGCGCTGGATCCATGTCGTGTCCTGGTTGTTCGTGCAGTTCCGTCCATGTGGGTGCGATACACAGACCCCATGCCACTGCCTCCCACGATGCATGCGGTGTTCCTGGATGTGATGGGGAACAGTGTGCATGTCCCGGTCATATCCGATGTCATGGCGATGTCGTTGATGGTGTGGTTACAGTTGCCGGTCGTTTGGTATGGCTGTTGTGGTGGTGACTGGCCAGTCCGTGCGGAAACTAAGCATGGGTGCGGGGTTGGACATCATAGGTCACTCGGGGAACCTGCGTTGTGGTCCGACGTATTTACAGGTTGTCAGGTATGCGATGCCGTCCAGCAGGGCTTCCATGTCATTGGTGGTGTACATGTTTGCCAGCCAATGAAGCGGATGGTGGCTGTCAAGGTGTTGTTCGTAAGTTGTCCCTTGGAGGACCATGATGGGGCATGCTGGGTGACATTCGATGTAGCTGTTCTCGATGATCCGTCGTGTGGAGGCACAGTGGTCCCATTTCAGTGCGGGTGCGATGTTGGCCACATACGCCATGCCCCCATAGGCAGAGCAGGCCCTGTCGTGTGCGTCCAGAGGGAGGAGTAGTGGTAGCAGGTCCGCCTTCAGACATGCCGGGTTGGAGAGGCATATCTCGACGGGATGCTGGTAGGGACACCTCCGACAGTAGAAGACGGGCATGACGCAGCTGAACAATGTGATGCGGTAAGTCAGTCGGTAACTTACGTTCAGCAGGGACAGGAGATCGCATCCCAATGTATGTAACAGGTTGGTTTTGTACAGCTTGAGCTGTTCGGCGTAGTTGGGTAGGTGTGTTGCGGTTGCCATTTCGCAGCGGTGCGTTGTGGTGGCGTGCTCCGGCTGTGTGTGCAGTCTGCAATGTGCACGCTCCGAGGTTGCTGTGAGCTCTGTGTAGTCGTAGGGAGACAGGACTTGTGTTCTGTTGGCTTGTTTGGAGGACACGGGCCCTCTTCCCACATGCTTCTCAGACAGTTCAAGGTCAGTGCTGTGTGACTCCTTCCAATTAACTTGCATGTGGCCGACATGGGGGAGTGTTTTCTTCTTTCTTCCCCGTCCGTTGTGTGCTTCTGTGATATGCGCTATCTGCCCTGTGGTCGGTCTCCTCGGCATGCCTGTGTTGGTCTATTCTTGGACAATGGCTGTATTCACCGGCTTCTGTCGTAGGGCTGTGGTTTCGGAGTTGGAATGGAAGGTCATTCAGTGCTGTCTGCTCTCCTTGTGTGGGCGGCAGGCTGCCTTTCCGCTCTGCGTTGGGCCTTGTGTGTGAATGTTATTCTTGGGCCACCTGTTGTCGGTCCCCGGGCTCTTTGGTGTTCCGTTTTATATGTCTTGTTCATATGTGCAGGGTGGTATGGGTGTTTCTGTGTGGTACTGGCGTTCCTCTTCCCGAAGGGGCCCTGCTTCTCCTAGTTGGTGTTGCCGCCGCTGTGTGCTACGCCATGTTTGTTACACTGGGGTGTGTCCTGCTGTTGCGTGTCTTCACTGACATGTGTGCGTCGGTTGTGTGGCGTTGGGTGTTGTCCGTGAATTGGGCGTTGAGGACATGTCTGTGGCCGGCCTGTCACGTGTCATGTGCGTTCGGGGTGGGGCTGATGTGTGTGCTGCTTGGTTGTGTCCCTGTGTCTGTGTGCGACGCATGCATGGCGCTGCGGTTGGCCTCTGCGTTGTGCGCATGTGTGGCGGCGTCATCGGCGCTTTGGGGCCGTGACGGGGTGGTTGGTTACTAGTCCCAGGTGGTGTGTACACATGTGTTCCGCGATGTTACGATTTGGCCTGTGTGTCATATGTGGATGCAATGGTGGATGTGTTGTGTACACGCGCTGGTGGGGGGTTGTCCGCTTTTTCCGCCCTTGCACTGTGTGCGCTGTTTGCGTGCACTTGCTGTGTGTGTGCCTACCTGCGTCTCCGCGGTACGTTGCGTCCTTGGTGGTGCATCAGCAGAAGCATGGGGAGTGCCTGCAGTGCTGGATTCATGCTCGGGGAGCCGCTTCTTCGTTGTCCGTGCTCGGCATCCGTGTTACCGCTTCGGTTTGTCGTACGGTATCTCTTGGCCGTGGGAGCCGTTTGTTTGCGGCATCGTAATTTATGCGCCGGGCGGGACGTGTTTTGTCGGACGGTGTGTGTCAGTTGGGCTGCGCCGCTACATGTACGGGCGCACTTTGATGGCGGACGGTGTTGCTGGCTTGCCGGCGGTGTTTGGCCTACTTTTCGCATCGTAATTGGACGGGCGTGTGGACTTCTGCGTGCCGGCGGTAACTGGTGGTTTTTGCATCCGCCAGCACGGCGGTGGTGCTTCCGCCCGCCATCGTAATGTGCCCCTAAGTTATAGGCTGAAAATTATAGTATGTCGATCGATAACAGCATTGTTAATGTATGGTAAGGCTAGAGGCTTAAAATCGATGCCATATACAAATCTACGCATATTCCTTGATTTTATTTTATTTTCAATTTCTCTTTCTATATATGGATATTGGGGCCTTGGTTTTTAGCTATCTAGATTCCTGGCTACCCAGCCAGTGTTATGACATTGTTCGATTTGAAGCGAGGCCCTGGATATACTTGGGGTGTTAATATATATTGGTCTTTTCAGTGAGTACCTTGATATCTATCGATACTCCGGGCTATCTGGCCCGTGTCATAACACCGTTTGATTGGAAGCGAGACCATGGACATATTTCGGGGTGTTAATATGAATTGTTTTTTTAGTGTTTGCCCAGATATTTTTCGATATTTGGATCCGTCCTTGGAGATTTATCTCTGTGTATAGTGCTCAGAGATGATAGTAGATCGGCTTTCTTTGGTTAAACCAGGCAGGATCTTTTCTCGGTTATTAGATATGTGCAGGTAGACCCCATGTCATCGGGTATTGCAAATCACATACCCTTGTATGGGTTAAACAAATCCAAATATGATGTTTACAGAATCAAAGGGCTCTTCGCTACATTTTCTTTCTTTTACATTTCTGCCCCTGATTGTTCATAGTAGGTAATTGCAAAAAAAATTTTTTTCTTTAATACACGAAATGTGTAATTTTCATTATAACACAAATAATTTATTATATTTTTATTCTGGGGGATTTGAATTAACATCTAGCAAGTTCTACTGCTTAGTAATTGCAACACATGAAATCTATCGCCAATTGGTGTATAGGACTTTTTAGTACTCGTCGAGGGTACCTCTTACGTGAATTGCCATTTTAAGATGGCCGCTGCGGTTACTTGAAATCTCTAACAAAGGAATTATTATTATTTTGTATTTAATTTGACATTTTGGATTAACCTTTTTGATTATGTCTATTAGAAACCGTGTTTGTAGGTAATTATATCGGCCAACTCTGAAAGGGGAATGTCTTTGTATATACGGGACATAGTTGTTTTGAATTACAGACCATCCACGCTGGACACCGTTCAAAGATGGCCGCCGCTCTCTATCCGATTCTTAGGTAATTTAGCCAGCACAGGTGCTGTTCATCAAGTCACCGGCAGTCAGTATATAATCGGCGAGTGAGAGTTTGTTCATTCTTGGCGACTAGGATTGTGACGTGGCTGCTTATCAAGGTATGTGGTATTTGGGTGGTATGGGTTTTGGGTAACTTGCGCAACTCTATTTTCAAAATTGCGTAAAGCGAGTCAGTTGTAATCGATATGGTGGCCTTGACTTTGGTTATTTGAAGTTTCCAAACGGGAAGGATTGAGTACTCTACATTTTCACAACAAAAGCCATATGTCTTAAATTCATAGCGTATGAGCTGTTTAACCCTACTCGGACTCGGGTTGATAGATCTAGCGGTACATTAGAACCAGGGTAGAAGATACCCATTGTACTAAGATTGACTGAGGTATCTGCCTAATGTTGGCCTAATATATATATAAAAACAATAGAGTATAATGTTGCCCTTGCCCCCCCCTTCCCTCCTTGTCTCTCTTCGTTTTCTCTCTCTTTCCTCTCCCCCCCCATTCTTTTAAATTTAACATTTTAAATGTTATTCTGGCTTGCATCGAACATTTGCTTTTTTCGCATTTTCGAGATTGCCTACGTACAAAACCGCATATCACCTACTTTATTTTAGGTGGCCTCCTATCTTAATTCGTTATTGCGAGTATCACATGGCTGAGTCATCCTCGCCGGATTTCAAACTTTGTGCGACGTAACGGTAAGGGGGATTTTGACTGTTTATTGACCCTTGAGTTATTTCGTAAATCATTACTTGTTCTAGAATTCTGATAGAAAAGTTTGTGGGTTGGCACACTCAACCATCGTTTGCTAGTATTGGTTTGAACAAACTTCTTATTAGGAATTTTTTAAAATAATATCTCTTATATGACGCGTTAGCAGTCAAACCAATGTTACATTCATAAATAAAATCCACATCGGTGAGGCGTGTTACGATTTGTTATGCGTTCTTGGCCTATTGGTCTCCTAGCTCTGTATATAGTGTAGGCTTTCCAAATTGGTAGTTAAGAGCTTATTTTGCCAAATAATATATTAAGGCTTTTCCATCTGCTGCTGTCCATCCTTTTGCCTTTCTAGTTTATTTGTTGCAACAAAATCGTTTAACTAATACATCCTTAACGATGCGTCCATTTCTTCTCATGGTAATAAATGTTATTAATCTTGACGCCTAATTTCAGATAACTATATCTATAACTAATACCCGAAGAAACTGATATTACAACAAAAGGATAATTTTGTCCAATTTTCGGGAGTGCTATGTGAAACTCTTAAAAACTTACGTCTCTGTGTGAATCATCAACAGAACAAATCTTTTAAATTATTTGGAAACATCAATTTGGAGGCATAAGGTGAGGCATCTTAATTACAGAACTATGCTTGTGATAAAGAATTTCTTTAAGTATGTTAAAGGTTTTTGCGCTGTACTATTTCTTGTTTAGATTTGAGTGTAATCCAACCGAACTGCTTTAACTATAAGCTTACAATCTAATTTGGTTGACTCTCTTGCATGACATTTTTATTTTTCATTTCATGCTTTGGAAATGACCTTTATGTTTATCCTTATCTCGGGATTTATACTCTCATCTTTTCTCATTTTTTCTTTTTAAAAATGTTTTTCTCTCTTTCTCTGTGTAAATAGGTATATAGTATATGATTTTGAGTTATTGTTTTTTATATTAATGAGGTGTCACTATGAAGGTATTTATTGATTGTATGTATGGGTATAATAGGCAACTTAGGTGGTGCTTCAATGTGGTAATATGGCTATAAATGTTTTATTATTATTTGGTCGGAGTTTAATATGTTGGAGTTAATCTTGATAGTTTGTGATGTTTATGTTTCTAGGGTTGATGGTGTTTTGATGTCTTTTAAACTCACATTATAAGTTTAGTGAGTCTTGTGTTTATTTTTATTATATATATGTTTTCATATATATACATTTATTGATTGACTGTATTGTATGTATTGAGTCCTGTGTTTGTTTTGATATGTACATATATCTTTTATGTTATTTGTTTACAGCCCTGATGAAGTTCCAAAAGGTTGTATCCTTGGGGAACGAAACGCGTTGGCTGTTTTTATGAACTAATTTGAAATAAAAAGAAGAATCTTGAGAAATAATCAACGGACTACCTGATTTGTGTTCGGTGCACCTCCTTTTGTTAAAAGTATTTGGAAAATCTGTTGTCAGTGGCACTAAAAGGTGACAGGTGCTGGAGAGTTGTGCACGAATCACCTGATATATAAGCAGGGATACAGTGATAGTGCCATCCGTAATGTCCGTCACCTTGTCCTTTTTTTCTTATTGAATTTATTGTGAACTGGACGGCACTCACTTCTGCTTTGTACAAAAGTAAATATGTCCCGTTTTAATGACGGACGTGAAGAGCTAGCACAGGATCTCTTTGGTCAAAATTTTACTGCCCCACCATCGATTCAAAATGCCCTGGGAACTTTGAGCCTACGGGCCCTTTTTTTAAAACTGGAGCGGCTAAAGAAACAAGAACTTGCCCGATGGTGGGATGGAGTTACGCTCCAGCAGTATATAGACAATAAAAAAAGACCAAGGGGGCTACGTATCTTAATATTTCCCACGTTTGAGGACCTTAGCCCAGACCTGTTAAAAGAATGGGAAGCTAATTTAGAAGGAGCATCATTAGTGATGATGCGGATTTTAATTAGACATGCAACTGAAAAAGGGGCTAAGTTATTGATAGAGATTCAAGCAGTGGAAAGTGAAATAGAGGCTTTAGAGGCTAAAGATCTAGTTGAGAAGAATTATGAAATTCTAAAAAAGTTATCATTAGCCATCAACAATATCTAAAAGATAAAAAAATGAGAAAGATTAGACGTGACGATAGGGATTACAAGGATGGACGCATATACACATTTGCTAAAAAGTATGACTCAGTGCAGGCTACAGAAGAGAGAAAGAGGGGGAGAGAAGAAGTGGATGACACCCGCTCGAGTAGCAGTGTGTCAGTCTCCTCACAGAGCAGCATGACATCTAGCAGTAATCAGACTGAGATCCCTTTAGGGGAAGGGGCCTCATCTTTTCAAAAGGAGCTAGAAAGGCTGAGGATCAGCAACGATCAACAGAAAAGGCAAAATCGAAAACAAGGAGGGGTGGGGCAGGACGTAAAAAGAAATGCAAAAGGTCAGACAGATTCAGAAAGGATGACCACAAGATCCAAGAAAACTTAGATCCTAAAGATAAGCCAGAAGGGGTTATTGAAGATTTGTCAAACACGGGGGTACAGAGTAATGATTTAGAGATTACAAATCAATCGCAATGTAATGATTTGGAGATTGTTAATCTATCAAATAGACTACTGGATAAAGATGAGATTTGTTTGTTAAAAAAAGGCTTGGGATTTTGTCCAACACAGTGTGGCGATTTTGCTGATGTACATGTCGATCTGTTTAAATTTACGAGAACCTTGAAATTAAAGGATTACTTTCATGATAAACAGTTTGCTGCCTCTTCATCAATGGAGAGTAATTCAACCATAACACACAGTATTGCGGATATTCGTAACATTCAATGCTTATTGTCAATTGAGGAAGATGTGGAAATTGAGATGGGAACGGTGTTAAAAGACCTTAGTAACACAGAAAACCTTCATGTTAATAGTGGGTTGCGTCCTAAATCGAAATTCACGCCTAACAATTGTTACCATCCTAGTATTGATAAGTTCTATGATATTGTCACAGAAGATTTGTATAAATTGGAATGTTCAGATAATACATTTTCTAAGAAAGTAAGCATGAATCTATCACATGGTGAAAGAAAGGCTCTGTGTAGATTGGAGAAAGATGAGAATATTGTTATAAGAATGGCAGATAAAGGCAGTAATATAGTCGTAATGAATAAATCTGACTACATGGGAGAAATAGAGCGACAACTGTGTGACATAAGTTGCTATGAGGTTGTGACTGGTAATCCTATTTACGAGCTGACAGCCTTAATCAATCTGAAGCTTACAGAATGGAAAGATATAGGTCTTCTAAGTGAATCAGAATACAAGTTTCTTAGAGTCGATCAACCAAGGTATCTGTGTATATACGTATTACCTAAGGTGCATAAGAAAACACCATTTCCCCAGGTCGTCCAATCATTTCAGGGGTGGGTTCACCCACCGAAAAAATGTCTGAATTTGTGGATAAGAAATTGCAGAGACACATGGTAAACTTGCCATCTTTTATAAAAGACACCAAAGATGTTTTGGTTAAGTTTAAGGACCTTGTATGGTCGGACGACCTGTGGTTTGTCACCTGGGATGTGGTTAGTCTTTATACGTGTATTGAGAACAGATTTGGATTGATGGCAACTAGGTCGTATCTTGACAAAGAAAGTGCGGATTTGTATGAACACAATCTCATGATAATGGAGATGATGGAACTAATCTTGACAAAGAATTTTTTTCTGCATGACGGACAATGGTACCATCAGGTCCGTGGGACAGCCATGGGTACCAGGTTTGCTCCCTCTTATGCCTGCCTCTTTATGGGGTGGTATGAGAGGGAGCATGCCTGGGGAGGTGTGCCTCCCCTGGACGCAGCATATTGTGTTCTGTGGGAGGTACATCGATGATGTCATCTGCCTGTGGTCCGGTTCCATCGAGAGTCTTCAGGAGTACTATGGTTATCTTAATGATAACCCTTATAATGTGAAATTGACCATGAATTACCATAAGGAAGAGATCGACTTTTTGGATCTCCACTTCTATGTAAGTAATGGAATAGTCCAAAGCACGTTATACAGAAAGGAAACAGCATGTAATGGAGTTTTACACGCCACGAGCGCACATGCACGATCTGTGATAAAAAACATCCCTTACGGTGAAATGGTAAGAGTTAGGAGAAATTGTTCTGAAGAGACAACATTCAGAACAAACATTGCGGATACGAAGCTTAGATTCTTGAATAAAGGCTATAAAAAACAAGATGTGGATCAGGCAGAAGCACGTACACAGAATCTAAATAGGATTGCGACACTAGAATCAAATGAGAGAAGAAGAACTGAATTTGATGATAGACCTAGGTTTATTACCAAATACACAACCTATAGTGACAGAATATTTAGAATGCTTAAGAAAAATTGGCACATTTTGTTGGAAATCCCAACTCTTTCTAACGTTATAACTAAGAATCCTTCAGTTACATACAGAAAAGGACAAACTTTGAAAGACAAACTGTGCCCAAGCTATGTGACGACAACCAGAACCACTACTACGTGGTTACCTGAAAAACCTAAGGGCTTTTTTACTTGTGACTTCTGCCACATATGTAAATTTGGAAAAAATAAAACAAAAGTTTTCTCTTATAACAATCCAAAGCAGTACACAATCGATGAATTCATAAATTGTAATACAGTTTATGTAATCTATGTACTAGGCTGCTCTTGTGGGTTAATTTATGTTGGCAGCACAGTAAGAAGCCTTAAACTTAGAATTCAAGAGCACCGTAGAGCGATCTTGGGAGGTGATATAAAATATCCAATGGCAGAACACTATAAACAAGTCCATCCAACTGATCCATCATTCTGGTTTCATGGACTAGAACATATAATGATAAACCGAAGAGGTGGCGATAGAGAGTTGATCTTAAGGCAGAAAGAGGCAAAATGGATTTGTAGGCTTCAGGCTATAAACTGTGGTCATAATACCGACAATGAATTTCACTATTTCTTGAACTAAGTCCTAGGTTGAAAATTATACCATGTTGATCAATGGGGTTGTGCTTTACCTTAGTTAAAACCGCTAAGGTTGTGCGGTGTCATTGTCTAGAACTAATGGGAACAACCACATTGTTATTGTTTGGCAAGGCTAGAAGTTTGAAATCTGGTGTATATATAAAATCGCTAAGGTTGTGCAGTGTCATTGTCTATAACTAATAGGAACAACTGCATTGTTTATGTCTGATAAAACTTGAGGCTTAAAATCTGTGCTATATACAAATTTATGCATATTTCTTATTTCTATATTTTACCATTTTAGGAACTAAGTTATAGGCTGAAAATTATAGTATGTCGATCGATAATAGCATTGTTAATGTATGGTAAGGCTAGAGGCTTAAAATCGATGCCATATACAAATTTACGCATATTCCTTGATTTTATTTTATTTTCAATTTCTCTTTCTATATATGGATAGTGGGGCTTTGGTTTTTAGCTATCTAGATTCCTGGCTACCCAGCCAGTGTTATGACATTGTTCGATTTGAAGCGAGGCCCTGGATATACTTCGGGGTGTTAATATATATTGGTCTTTTCAGTGAGTACCTTGATATCTATCGATACTCCGGGCTATCTGGCCCGTGTCATAACACCGTTTGATTGGAAGCGAGACCATGGACATATTTCGGGGTGTTAATATGAATTGTTTTTTTAGTGTTTGCCCAGATAATTTTCGATATTTGGATCCGTCCTTGGAGATTTATCTCTGTGTATAGTGCTCAGAGATGATAGTAGATCGGCTTTCTTTGGTTAAACCAGGCAGGATCTTTTCTCGGTTATTAGATATGTGCAGGTAGACCCCATGACATCGGGTATTTCAAATCACATACCCTTGTATGGGTTAAACAAATCCAAATATGATGTTTACAGAATCAAAGGGCTCTTCGCTACATTTTCTTTCTTTTACATTTCTGCCCCTGATTATTCATAGTAGGTAATTGCAAAAAAAAAAATTTCTTTAATACACGAAATGTGTAATTTTCATTATAACACAAATAATTTATTATATTTTTATTCTGGGGGATTTGAATTAACATCTAGCAAGTTCTACTGCTTAGTAATTGCAACACATGAAATCTATCGCCAATTGGTGTATAGGACTTTTTAGTACTCGTCGAGGGTACCTCTTACGTGAATTGCCATTTTAAGATGGCCGCTGCGTGTTACTTGAAATCTCTAACAAAGGAATTATTATTATTTTGTATTTAATTTGACATTTTGGATTAACCTTTTTGATTATGTCTATTAGAAACCGTGTTTGTAGGTAATTATATCGGCCAACTCTGAAAGGGGAATGTCTTTGTATATACGGGACATAGTTGTTTTGAATTACAGACCATCCACGCTGGACACCGTTCAAAGATGGCCGCCGCTCTCTATCCGATTCTTAGGTAATTTAGCCAGCACAGGTGCTGTTCATCAAGTCACCGGCAGTCAGTATATAATCGGCGAGTGAGAGTTTGTTCATTCTTGGCGACTAGGATTGTGACGTGGCTGCTTATCAAGGTATGTGGTATTTGGGTGGTATGGGTTTTGGGTAACTTGCGCAACTCTATTTTCAAAATTGCGTAAAGCGAGTCAGTTGTAATCGATATGGTGGCCTTGACTTTGGTTATTTGAAGTTTCCAAACGGGAAGGATTGAGTACTCTACATTTTCACAACAAAAGCCATATGTCTTAAATTCATAGCGTATGAGCTGTTTAACCCTACTCGGACTCGGGTTGATAGATCTAGCGGTACATTAGAACCAGGGTAGAATATACCCATTGTACTAAGATTGACTGAGGTATCTGCCTAATGTTGGCCTAATATATATATAAAAACAATAGAGTATAATGTTGCCCTTGCCCCCCTTCCCTCCTTGTCTCTCTTCCTTTTCTCTCTCTTTCCTCTTCCCCCCATTCTTTTAAATTTTAAATTTTAAATGTTATTCTGGCTTGCATCGAACATTTGCTTTTTTCGCATTTTCGAGATTGCCTACGTACAAAACCGCATATCACCTACTTTATTTTAGGTGGCCTCCTATCTTAATTCGTTATTGCGAGTATCACATGGCTGAGTCATCCTCGCCGGATTTCAAACTTTGTGCGACGTAACGGTAAGGGGGATTTTGACTGTTTATTGACCCTTGAGTTATTTCGTAAATCATTACTTGTTCTAGAATTCTGATAGAAAAGTTTGTGGGTTGGCACACTCAACCATCGTTTGCTAGTATTGGTTTGAACAAACTTCTTATTCGGAATTTTTTTAAATAATATCTCTTATATGACGCGTTAGCAGTCAAACCAATGTTACATTCATAAATAAAATCCACATCGGTGAGGCGTGTTACGATTTGTTATGCGTTCTTGGCCTATTGGTCTCCTAGCTCTGTATATAGTGTAGGCTTTCCAAATTGGTAGTTAAGAGCTTATTTTGCCAAATAATATATTAAGGCTTTTCCATCTGCTGCTGTCCATCCTTTTGCCTTTCTAGTTTATTTGTTGCAACAAAATCGTTTAACTAATACATCCTTAACGATGCGTCCATTTCTTCTCATGGTAATAAATGTTATTAATCTTGACGCCTATTTTCAGATAACTATATCTATAACTAATACCCGAAGAAACTGATATTACAACAAAAGGATCATTTTGTCCAATTTTCGGGAGTGCTAGGTGAAACTCTTAAAACTTACGTCTCTGTGTGAATCATCAACAGAACAAATCTTTTAAATTATTTGGAAACATCAATTTGGAGGCATAAGGTGAGGCATCTTAATTACAGAACTATGCTTGTGATAAAGAATTTCTTTAAGTATGTTAAAGGTTTTTGCGCTGTACTATTTCTTGTTTAGATTTGAGTGTAATCCAACCGAACTGCTTTAACTATAAGCTTACAATCTAATTTGGTTGACTCTCTTGCATGACATTTTTATTTTTCATTTCATGCTTTGGAAATGACCTTTATGTTTATCCTTATCTCGGGATTTATACTCTCATCTTTTCTCATTTTTTCTTTTTAAAAATGTTTTTCTCTCTTTCTCTGTGTAAATAGGTATATAGTATATGATTTTGAGTTATTGTTTTTTATATTAATGAGGTGTCACTATGAAGGTATTTATTGATTGTATGTATGGGTATAATAGGCAACTTAGGTGGTGCTTCAATGTGGTAATATGGCTATAAATGTTTTATTATTATTTGGTCGGAGTTTAATATGTTGGAGTTAATCTTGATAGTTTGTGATGTTTATGTTTCTAGGGTTGATGGTGTTTTGATGTCTTTTAAAGTCACATTATAAGTTTAGTGAGTCTTGTGTTTATTTTTATTATATATATGTTTTCATATATATACATTTATTGATTGACTGTATTGTATGTATTGAGTCCTGTGTTTGTTTTGATATGTACATATATCTTTTATGTTATTTGTTTACAGCCCTGATGAAGTTCCAAAAGGTTGTATCCTTGGGGAACGAAACGCGTTGGCTGTTTTTATGAACTAATTTGAAATAAAAGAAGAATCTTGAGAAATAATCAACGGACTACCTGATTTGTGTTCGGTGCACCTCCTTTTGTTAAAAGTATTTGGAAAATCTGTTGTCAGTGGCACTAAAAGGTGACAGGTACTGGAGAGTTGTGCACGAATCACCTGATATATAAGCAGGGATACAGTGATAGTGCCATCCGTAATGTCCGTCACCTTGTCCTTTTTTTCTTATTGAATGTCTGATACACTGATCACAATAACATTTAACTTAGCACACAGGTCTAAGAATCAAAAAGATCTTGGGTGTAGTTACTGATAACAGGTGGGGGACTGGATTAGGACTAGCTTTGTTGCCCACCCCTCTCCTCCTCAAGGAAAACCACCCCATACTTTCATTGTTTCCACCCATTACAAAGGAACCAAGACACCAAGCCGATCTTGCCTTAGAGAATTCATACATTCTCAGGCCGTATTTATTAACCATCATATACACGACACAATGGGATAGAGCAGAGGAATACAATTGGGGGGGGGGAAGAATATTCACACTTGTTAAAAAGAACAGTATTGCAAGCAACCAATACAGTCAAAGAATATATTGAAATAATGAATTGAATACATTAAAATAATCAATTGGCAGAGTTACTTTTGACCACCTTTTTAGGTTCCTTTCCCTAAGGCATCACCAGATTTGTATGACCTTTCAAGGTGAACCCACCTGTTCCCTCAGGATAGAGGAAACTTGGGCCAGCAACAAGCTGGTCCCCCAGCATAATAGATCACCATGCCAGAGTCACCCAATAGGGTATGTCCCAGCCGCCATTTGGGATGGGCCATACCTGGACCTCCCAATCCCCGAAATATCCCCCACAGCAGCGTAATGTGAGACTGGGGCATTTGCTGGGCCAGACACCACTAGCCCTTCCCTGGAGTTGCATATCCCTGCCTCAAGTGGGATCGGCTTAAGGCCAATTCCCTAATGGGTTTGCCTGTACTGATACATGACACCAAGGTTGTCCACCTGTTTTGTAGCCAAACATAACTCCTCCTCCACCACAGACCTGGGTGGTTTACATGCAAAATAGGCCTCCACCCATGCTTCATGACCTAGAGGCACCCAAAAACCTGTACAGCAAAGGCAACCAGGTTGTCAACAAAGACTGGATTGCCCCAAGCCGACAGGTGGACCCTATCCCCATGGAACAGAGAGTCCTCCTGAAGGGAATCATGGGGGAATGCCTTTAAGAAAGCAGTGTTCAATATTTGCCTCATCCTGCTAGTCAACCACCGTGCCAACTTGTTGAGGCTTTTGGAAGACTGACTGAACCTCCATACTCTCCTGGGGATGATGTGGGACCATACAATGACTGTTCCCGGGGACTGTATGGCCAGCCACGAGACTTCAACCAATAGGTTCTCAAATAGAGTCCTCCTGCCTATGTTTGCCAAGTTGTTGCCACCGGTATGGAGGATGATGAGTGCTGGCGGCGGAAGCCTCCGGGACCCTGATTCTTCTTCCACCAGTTGCCGTAGACCATCCAGGTGGAGACTGCCTCTGCCAGCCCAATGGAAACGTAGACCAGCATCTGCTGAGCACCAACAGAGATGACCTGCAAGATTATTGCCTGCACCCGACATACAAAGGAATGAGCAATAATCCACACACTGGAGGGAGCCATGTGTCCTAATCCACAAACCGACA
Organism: Calotriton arnoldi; assembly: GCA_963921515.1. NCBI lineage: Eukaryota > Metazoa > Chordata > Amphibia > Caudata > Salamandridae > Calotriton > Calotriton arnoldi. The sequence continues at coordinate 321,612 of CAWUFW010001738.1, read as the reverse complement.
TGAGAAAAGGAATAACATTACTTTACAGGGGAATACAAAATAATTGATTCCTACACCAGGTTGAGCTGGATATAGCGCTTGTAACAGTCGGTTTTCCCCCTGCCAACCCACATAACAAATTGTGGGCTAAGCCCTGCTCCTACTGCAATGTCGCTGTCCCTTTTCTAGAGGAATGCGTGCTGAACTGTGGGCTGGATCCCCGCTGCTTGGAGGCCCTTGCGCATGACTTGAGTGAAAAAGCTGGGCAGGCCCCATGTATTTTCGTGGGAAAGGAAGAGCTGAACCTGCTCTCAAACTACTGGTGCCATCCAATTGGTCCAGAGAGCAAGAAGCCTGCTACAATGTCTGCAACATGTATTCATGTATTTTATATTAGTGCGTGCTCCTAGTAGTTTCAATGCTTTTTGGCTTTTATTTCCACTCCTTAACTACCTTCTTTGTCCTAGACTGATGGTTGTAGCTACTGCTGCTTCTGTTCATCCTTACTTCATTTTGATTATTCATTTTTACAGATTGCTACTGCAACTGTATGATCATTTGCTTGCATAAATAAGATTTGGCTGAGTTTCATGAACCACTCTTTATGGGAAGTTCTGTGCTTTAACTTGACTTAGAGCTTTATGCTCCTTTTGATCTCACTCTTTTCCTTTGAACCTGAAAGTTTCATGAGTTTCACTAACTTTGAAATAATGGGGAGGGTGGGGGCACCAGGCTCTGGTCAGAAAAAGCATTATGCTGATAACAGTGCTTTGTTTTCAGGAGGGAGGGGGACATTTTTTGTAATTTATATCCTGGCAGGAAGAAGGTGTAAAAAGGGAAGTGACTCCAAATATTCTTCAATCCTCCAACCACCATTTCTAATAATCACAATGTGGCTTTCAGACCCTCCAGGATTTTGCGACTTCGCGATTTGCAAAAAAAATGGCAAAATCTGCACTTTTTGTAAAAAGGCTATGCTTTTTACAAACGTGCCTGTGAAATCTGGCAACACTTTCAGCAAGCCCGGCCCTCTCTGCAGCTCCCCCTTCGAAGCCATGCAGTGGTGCCCTCCGGGGATGGGAGGGAGATGTCATCATGTGAGCTGTCATTGTTATTTTCCAGCCGCGGATGCTGAGGAGGTGAAGGAGCTGCCGGCCGTGGGGGGCAAAGAGGATATGGGATGTGCCCCTCACCAGGAGGAAGACTAGGGCAGTGCGAGGAAGAGAGGAGCTGGAGACCGACGGGGGTGCTGGAGGAAGGAGCACCATCATCACTGGACCCTCCCATAGACACCTGCGACCCACACCATGGTGGTTGTGGGGCAGGAGAGTGGTAAGCAGTGAGGTGTCTTTTGTCATAGGCAATGAGGCAGTGGTGGGTGGGATCAAGCACCCTTTTATTACAAGTGAATGAATGAATGAAATTGGATTTCTATAGCGCGTTACTACCCTAAGGCCTCGTAGCGCTTAAAACCAGACAGACATATACGTGGCAGATTAGAGTGTAGTGCTGAAAAGATACGTTTTAAGAAGTTTACGAAAAATCTGTAAGTTAGGTTCCATACGAAGAGTAGAGGGAAGGGAATTCCATAGATTGGTAGCATTCAAAGAAAAAGAACGACCGCCCCATCTAGATCTACGTACTTTCCTCGTGGTAGCCAGGAAAGCGGAGCTGGAACGAAGACTCCTTGATGGTTGGTAAAGAGTAACCAGGGGGTGAATAATGGCAGGGCCAGTTTTCCAGAAGGCTCTATGGGCCAGGCACATAGCCTTAAATCGTATTCGGGACCTAATTGGGAGCCAGTGAAGTGTTCTAATTGCGTGGTTTTGCCGATTGTCTCCGAGGAACTTGGAGGAGTAGACGAGCCGCACAATTCTGGATCACTTGTAATTTCCGTGTAGTGGCCTGAGGGGCGCCCAAATACAAGGCATTCCCATAATCCAAGCGGGATAAAATAAGGGCTTGCACCATGATCCTTCGTGCCTGGAAGGGGAGTAAATGGAGAATTTTCCTTAACATCCTCATCAGGCCAAAACATGTAGCTGAGAGCTTGGTGGCTTGATGATTGAAGCTTAAAGAGCTATCAAGCCACATGCCTAGGCTCTTAATCTGGTGCTTTGGGGCAGGCATAGTGCCAAGACACTTCGGCCATAGAAATGCCGAGGAAGGTGATGGAGCTTTGCCCAGGAACATCAATTCAGTCTTGTCCCCATTTAGCTTAAGGTGAGACAGTTCCATCCATTCGGCTATTGCCTCTAGGCAGTTGCTCAGAGCGCATGATGAACCCTCCGGGTGGTTTAGTGCCACAACCAGTTGGGTATCATCAGCGTAGGTGATAATTTTTATGCCAAATGGATGTACTATCTCTGCCAGATTCGCCATATAGATGTTAAAAAGCGTGGGGCTCAAGGAGGAACCCTGGGGAACCCCACAGCTGAGAGGCCATCGGTTGGATGTAAAAGTACCCTCAAAGACCTGAAAGACTCGGTCCTTTAAAAAGGACCGAATCCATGTTAGAGCCTGGTGAGTTACTCCAAGATTTTTTAGTCGCTCCAGCAGGATGTTATGATCTACAGTGTCGAAAGCGGCACTGAGATCTAATAAGATAATTGCTGCAGAGCCTCCCTGATCCAGAAGTCTCCTTGCTTCCTCTGTCACTGCCAGCAGGGCCATCTCTGTCCCACGCCTGGGACGAAATCCTGTCTGGGAGTCGTGAAGCAAGTTGTTAGACTCCAGATAATGAGCTAACGTAGAGTTTATATGTCTCTCAATTAGCTTACTCAACCAGGGAAGGAGAGAGATAGGTCGATAGTTGGCCATGTTGGAGTTGTCTAGATTTGTTTTTTTAAAAGGGCTCTAACCTGAGCGCATTTCCAATCTAGGGGTACCATGCTCGAAGTAATGGAGGCATTTAGGGTGTTCAGAATTACTGGGCGAATGACATTGGCAACTAAAGTAAGATACCGCGGAGGGGCGGGGTCTAAGGGAGAGCCCGTGGTCACCGTGGAGATAAGTGTATCCAAGGTGACCTCGTCTATCAGGGGGAACTCCGCTAAAGAACACTGTAATTCAGGAAGGGGACTTTTAGTGCTGGACACTGTTGACTCACTTTGGTGGAAAGGAAAGGATTGGCATATTAAATACATTTTTTGTGAAAGTATTCTGCTAAGTTGTTACAGCGAGCTAGTGCATCCTCTGTGTTATGGGATTTTTGCGGTATGGTGGTAAGAGATTTGGCAATACGAAAGATCTCTTTGGGAGAATTAGCCGCTGCATTAATCCTCTCCTCATAGAATGAAGATTGGGCAGTTTTGATTTCTGCCTTATAACTTCTGATTGCCTCTCTATAGATATTTTTCCTCTCTTCTGCTAGATTCTGTCTCCATCTCCTTTCCAGTTTTCTGCAGATTTGTTTGAGTTCCCTTAATTTGGGGGAAAACCATGGAGCCGCTTTACGTTTGGGTCTCTTGTAGGAGGGGTTTAATGGAAGTAAGGTGTCCAGCGAGTTTTGGATCCACCTCCAAATGCATCTCTTCCTGTTCAGCAAAAGCTTTCCATAAATCAGACACACACAGTTAGTTGCCTGAAACCCTCTAACACCTTGCAATGTAATAATCAAATTATGACCATGAATGCCTAGCGTTGGGGGATGGGGAACCTGTGGCTCAGGCAGATTGTGATTTTTGCAAAAATCACAAACATTATCTACACAGCTAAGCTAAGATTACACTTGGGTTTACTAGTTCACGAGTATCTTGTTTTGCCAATGGGCCACATCTGTGACACTGACCACTTTTACTACAGTAGAAAACAGCTTCTAAAGTCTTCCACTAGGCCACATCTCCTTGAACAGATCACACTCCGGTAGATCGTATATTATTCTTGATGCCTCATTCGAAAGGGTGACTGCGCACAGCGCCAGATCAAACATTCTGGAGACTTCAGTGCCCGAGCCCTGTCTTCCCAGACGTTATTTAAACCTTCGCTTCTCCTGCCCGCCCCTGTTTCTACCCCTCGGTAGACAGAGGTCTTCAGAATAAAGGTCTGTTAATTACCAAACTGCTGATCAGACTACTCATTTACGTTTGATGGCAACTTTTCAAACAATCTGGGACCCGAAATCTGGTCCGTGATAGGTAATACTGTGGCAATGCCAAATGAAAACATAATAAACACTCTCAGACACTTTAAACATGTCTATTTCAAAGGGGAATAATCTGCTAAAACAGTTACCATTGATTTAAGGCTGAAAAGGAATGATTGCAAGTAAAATAAACTGCCATAATAATGCCGTAAAATTTCCATTTTTGTGCCACAAAATTTGCAAATCTATGCTGCAATATCCTAGGTTGGTCTGCTTAAAGAGAATAAAGCTTTTAAAACTTAGTGAAACTCTCATCTTTGACTAACTTGGAGTTGTATTTGAAATTTAGCTTGTGATGCTGAAATAGCTCTTTGAATCAAAATATGGTGGCAAAGATCCGTCACCAGAGGTGTGAAGAAACCAGCACGGGAACGGGGCAGGACCATGTAAGTGCTTGTAATTGAAAGGTTGAATCATAATATTTTACTTTTGGCCCCAATCCATGCTATTACTGCCAAAAGATGCAGCCAGTGGAACGAGTCATCAAAAAAGGAGTGCATGGAGACAAAACAACAGCAAAAACAACCACAGGGAGCCCTGGCTGGTGAGGTGGGCAGCATTGGCATCCGTCGAGGGTGACCAAGAAAGCAAGATGATTTTAAGCAGGGATGCTCCTACCTGTATCCTTCCCCAATCGCCCCTGCCGGGTGCCCAGTAGATCCTTTTAGCCTGTGGGCAACCAATGGCAATCGTGGGTCAAGCCTGTGGAAATTCAAAGATGCGGCCACTAGTGGCTGCAGAGTCGGACAGGTCTAACCTGGCCCACATCTGTCCCGGGGGCCTGACAGCCTGTGTGTGAATAATTGAGAACATATTATAGAAAAAAGTGTATTTGAAGAATCCCAGCATCCATAACATTGTCTCTACCTTGATGCACAACCTTAGTAAAAATGTAACTGTCATTGATTTGTATACGGTACTCCTTCAATAGAGTAAATCCGCCATTAAAGTGCCATTTTTACTCATGGCAAAATGGCACAGGAAAACCTTCCATTTTTATACTGTCTCTCTGACCATTGGAACCTTCTTCACCAAAATGGGTGCATCAGGCATTGAAGAAAACCTCTGACAGAAAATCCATTGACTGTCAATGCTGGCTCAGTTTCTACCATCAAATATGTGTGCTGCAAATGTGCTGCCCACTTGAGGGTAAGTTTTTTAGGCCTGCAAAAAAGTGGCCTGTTTAACAATTGTTTTGACATTCAGTAATCAGTAGCAAACTGGTTACCAATTGCAAATTATTCTAGTTGTGAAGTAAAAAAAAGCCATGCATTTGGTAATTTAAAACACCAAACTCAATTCATATTGATTTGGTAAATAAATAGTGAATCATAAATACTGCTTACCAAATAGCAATTCACCAATGATATGTACAAAGTATTTAAAATCATAGAACAGATGATTCACACATGCAGTTTACCACCAAGTGGAAGCAAGTGGTAACCAGGTGCAAAGTATAAAATTACACTCAGAATGCAAACCACCATTTCAAATTTGCAGCCCTGCATGCTGTATGGTGGAGTAAGTGTTCTTTTGGAGTCCAACAAAAGAAGAGGAGTTGGACATAGAAAGTAGAAAGTCAGCATGTCATGCTTTTTGAGCAAAGTGAGAAGGAAATCTATGGTTACTAAAGTACGAACAATTAGGTCAAATTAGAACTAATAAAATCACCTGAACTCAACACAGTCACCTAACACAGTCATGCAATGCCTACCCATGTCCAGGTCATGTGTTCCCTACACCTGCTGACATCAAGGAGTTGCAAGGCATTGTTGCAGTGGTACATAGAATATGTCAAAGCCCTCTTTCACATGAATTTCATGCATTTATAGATGCTCTGTTAAGTTTGAAACATCTACATATATCCTTCCAAACACCCAGCAGGAGTTGCAGGACACAATGGGGGAATTTTATTGTGTAGCACAATCCGCAAGTCATTTGCTGTGTTGGTCGTACACACATACTGATATGTCTCCCATAAACCACAGAGTACCTATACTGCAACACAAAAAGCCATAATTTTCTGAACATACAGGTGACATGCAATTCAGAATGCCTTGTTGCATGATAACCTTGGACTACCCATGATTCATTTTTTGTTCTGTCATCGTAGCCTTATGAGCATTTGGAAAGAAGAGAACTTGGAACTTGGCTCCTCTTAGGTACGTTTAAGAGCATTACCCACTGACTGTATTGGCTCACCATACCTCACACAAGACTAATTGCATGACCTTTTTGTAGGTGACAGTGCATACAACATCAGGCCATTGACCATGACACCATACCACCACCCATGAACTCCGAGGTAAAAGAGGTACAGTGTCACTCACAAGAGAACATGCTCACTGGTGGAGCATACATTTGGACTACTGAAAGGCAGATTTAAGTGCTTACACAAAATTGAGGAGACTTGTAGTGTGGGCCAGAGACCTGCTGAAAGATCATTGCATATTGTACTTTCTTGCACAACATAGCAATATGGAGATGCCTCCCCATGCACCCAAACAATTACAATTCTGAAGACAAGACCTAGCTCCTTTGACAAGCATGATGAAAGCAGGATGCTATGGGAGCTCCAAACTGAAGAGCTAAAGGCAGGGAACTGGAGCAGCCTAATTTTAAGCTCCACCCTCTGAATATTATTTATATTCATTTACATGTACCATATGTATTCAACGTGTGCCTTAATTCATTATGTGTATTTCATTTTGATAATAATTGTTGTAGGAAGCCACCACTTCTGAGTATGTTAAGAAATCATATGTAGATGCAATGAGTTGGATAATGGCCAATGTAACCGCATTTACTGAAAATATGCACTTTTTGGCAATAATCGTTCAATTGCTAATGACTTGTAATACTGTAATGTGCCTCCATTTTGTTTCTTGAGTTAACTTAGCTTGACGTTAGGCCTTAGGTGAGTATTGCACACTTAAAGTTTGCCAGCATGCCGTTTTCTCTCCTTTGCAGGTGCCTTATTGGATTCCTCGTTAGCTACAGAAAGTTTTACTGTTATGTATTAGGCTGATAGTGAGGCATGAGAAAGGAAAGCTGGCAGCAGATGCAGAGGTTTGACAGTGAAAGGATCCTCCTGTAATAGTTGTACTAGGAAGATGCAACTCTCAAGGACAATCAGATATATACGCCATTCTATGAGGATGGGAATTTAGGGGTTTACCAACTCCCTGTAAATGCTTCCATGGGATTGGCTTCAGACTGTGGGAGCGAGTTATGGATGTTCTGGAACCTACAATTGCACTTTTAATTGGTATTTGCTAGCTAGTTAGAGTCGACTTATATCCTGACTCTGAAGAGAACAGATCTGTCTACTGGGTTTCCCCAAGTAAAAGGCTTCATGCTAGGCCAGTGATACTCAAAGTACAGCTCAGGGGACACATGCGGCCGTCCTGACCTTTAGATGTGGCCCCCTGATCAATATCAGCATTGGGCTGCTGTTTACTCGACTGAGCACTACCATTAAAAAAATGCGAAATAAAGCATTTATTTAAAAGTCAATTGACTTTAAAAAAGGAAGTAACCTGACTGTCCTGCAATGCTTAACATTTGGAACACCTTCATTTTTAAAGACATCTTGCAATAAATGTGTAAAAATATGATAAACTCATATATTTTACTAACATGCTGAACTTTTTCTCGTTAGCACATCAGATTATGTCAGTACATTGAGAATTATATTTTTTAAAGTGATAGTTTCAAAACATGAATTTAGAAATATTCATGCCTCTCCCAACCCTGACAACAATGTCAATAGTGAACTAAGAGGCAAGTCAGTTGTTATGCGCACCCTTTGGGTGGCCGGGGTTGCCATTATAAATTAACAACATTATATTTTATTAAATAAGACACGTGTGAAGTCACGTATTTCGAGGTCCTCTTTTATGTGCTAATGAATAAAAAGGAGGGAAAGTGACATAAAACAATTGCCCAGGATCACACAATTTGGCCAAGTGGGGCAGCCAAAACTGATCCCAGGTTATCTAGTTTCACATCGTGCAATTCATCCACTAGTTGTACATGCTTCACTCCCCCTACACACCCTTATGCCCCCTTAACTGTCCCTCCGCGACCTTCACCCTGCTTGCTTGCTTGAGTCAATGCTGCCCTCGGTCCCACCGCAGATCAAACTTTTTGGCTCCTGGGAAAATGTTTGAGAGTACCCATGTTCTAGCCACTCTTTAATTTCCTTTAAACGTCTACTGAGGTTCGCATTATGCTGGCACCGTCTTCTCTTCCCCTTTGAAAATCCCCAACTCTCTTTCATTGCTTAATCTATTGAGCAAGCTTCTCTATGGAACCCTTAATTTGGATAATTTGCATTCTTTACTTTTTGGTTGTTACCATTCTGTATTTCATAATACTGAAATTTAGAATACTTGAGCAATCTATATTTTGACTGTAATATTATACTTTCTTAACCATTGTCAATTTCATTGATTTATGATTTGACTAATACTTGGAAAATAAACTTTTATAGTTGAAAACCATCCTATCTGTGGTTATTGTGGACCCAAATTAGTTTCACTGAAATTAAAATGTATCGACGATTAAAGGTCCATATGACCAGTGGGGGATACTGTTTGAGGATTTTACCAAGAGATTGAGATTTAAATATCCACACTCCATCAGAACGTAGAACAGTCATAACTAAGAACCATTTCTTAGGAAAATTGCTGAAAGATAACCCACACATAAAAAATACAAATTACTGTATTATCTGCTAACATAAACATCTGTTTATTTATAGGGTGCAATAAAATCAGAAAATTTAGCATCTGCCGGCCTTGGCTTGTACTTAATAATTCTTCTGGAATTGCACGTTATACACACAGAAATATATACCATAAGTGTGAGGTATAATATGAAATTATTCCCAATGTTGCCACTTCGCTCTGGCCCTTTCAGACCTACTAGTTTCACCTTAACCTTCTCCCTCCATTATACTGCTGAGTGTGTGGAGACCTCTACCAATTTCCCCAAAGTGGCCTTCTAGGCCAGCCCCCTTGACACAATTGTTCAACCTGCCCTTTTAAATTTTGCTGCAGACTCTCCTGATCCTGATCTGCAGTCTGCACATACCTCCCCAATACCCATTCAAGTTTATGCTGGCCCTGAGCAAGATAATGCTTCACCTACTGCCTTCATTCTATCAGGAGTATCAACTGTATCCTACTTCTGAGAACACCTGTTAAATGGGTCAACATATTTATACAGAATCCCGTGGTGCAGTGGTACAATATTCAGGTTTTATTGAGAGAAAGCCAAACAAATTGACAACACATTTATTCTGCAGGGCAATCATAAATTGGGTTGAAATTGGAATGATGGCTGCTTTTCTTCTCTTTTTTAGGTGTCTGGCTGGGTAGGGTTCAGCCCAGGATTCACCTGCCATCAGTGAACCTCAAAAGGAAGGATACGGAGTATGCATTTATTCAACTAAATGTTGTCATGTCATCCAAGTTAAAGAAAGGTACTGTGCATTTCAACATTTCCTTGGATACTCTTTCTCTATGAGAAGGACATTTAAAAAAAAAAAACGAAGAGTGCCTTAATTATGGAACAATAACCACAGCGTCCATAAGGGTTCAATTGCTGTCAGGGCCAGGAATAGTAAGCACCCCCCTCTGTTCTTGCTCTCCTCTCTGCCCTGCAACGACTTTGGCTGTCAGGAAAGAAGCGCTCTCTCTTCTCTTGTCTGGAACAGTTGAGCCCAGAAGGTAAGTAAGCATGAAGTCCCACAAAAACAAAAAAAAAGAAAATCAGTACAGGCCCTCATTTTTTAAAAAGATGAACAGGCGCAGAGCAACAACCCATAGGTCTGTTTTCACCCTCCTGTGGATTTAGGAACTGTCTCCTTACCCAGCCATGGTACTCCCCTGTTGCTGTCCTATGGGACTTTCTCTCTGGAATTGGGCCCTGGACTTTGGGCACCTCTCTGGTGTGAATGGGCTTCAGGGTGTGGCTACCTCAGGATACGCACCTGGCAAGCCACGTTCCATCCAGGGACCATTACAAATCTTGTTTGAGTAGAGGCAAATCCCTGAAGCCTTGTTCAATGTTTTGACTGTGGGTATATTGTGTATTTTGGCCCAGGTAGAAGAAGAGAAACCTATGGACATTAGTTTTGGCAGCCAGAGGATATGTTACGGAGAACATCCTGATCTACAATACTATTTACTGGTTCAAAATAATGGACACTCAATATAAGTCTTGCTAGATACTGGCTGTCATTATTCAGTTATTCGGGACTCTTATGTGTCTCACCAGCAAATTGTCACACAAGATACTGTAAAAATTAAGTGTGTCCATGGAAATATAAAGAAATACTCTTTAGCTAAAGTAGAGGTCATAAAACCTCCCAGCCATTGCACTATTCTGATGCAAATGGGAATAGTCCGGATTTGCCTGAAGAGATGATTTAGGGACTTATACCCCTCAATTTAATTCCTTCTGAGTCAGCTTGTGCTATGCCGAACCCTCTGATTGGGATCCACCTTTTTCCCAGCAGGATTTGGAAGTTATAGTGCGTAAACCTCCTAAATCCCATAGAGATAGGAGGAAAGAGATTAAAAAAGGGTCCTCTGCTGCAATGGTAGAATTGTCCTTGGAATCTTGAAAAGACAATACTAACTTCAGAGTCACCGAAAGAAATCCAATCCAATCCAATCCAACAGGCTTTATTCGACATGTAGTCATAAAAGCACATTACAAAAAAGTTTTGAATATGGATACATAAAAATGTCGTACATAGGTTGGAAGACAATTAAATTAATAGAAAATTTATAAAACTTCACATCTGCAATTATTAAAACTAGTACAAAATTCAGAATCATAAATACTCAATACGGCCCACTTCAGTCTCTGATAATGGTTTTACCTAATCTAGGCAAAACAGAATAAATTTATCTAACAGGGAGACATATACAATACTGGTTCAATACGCTAGTTAGTCATAGTACACAGAGATGTTTCATACAGACATCAATTTTAGCCTTATTACCCACATCCACCCTAGGTATTTTGCAACTGCTAGTGTAATTGCTGGTAAGGTACTAGTACGTATAATCCTTTCGGCTTCTACGCTCCTTCTAGTGCCTAATAATTTGCATACAGGGCTCAGCCAGACCCGCCGTGGGATTGTATAAGCAGGGCAGGCAAAAAGCATGTGGGCAACTGTTTCTTTATGTACTGCACAAGCGGGACACTTGTCATCACCAAAAAGGGACCACCTAGCAGTAAAGGATCTTATGGGCAGTGAACCTACCCTCAATTGAAAATACAATTTCCTGTCCAATGGTTTGGTAATGGTGTCCCAGTATGTTTCTAAACTTGGAATATGTTTGATTTCTATGAAAGTTCCTGTCAAGTTAGCTGAATCAGTATCTCTCAAAACATTGTATGTAACCATCTCCCAATACTTTTCGTTTAAGATTTTTTTAGAGGGGAAACGGGCCTCAGTTGGGTTCTCCCACAATACATTCATACCAATACTCGCTAGAACATTTCTAACTCCCCGTAGCCAGCCAATCTTGTGGAAGCTGTCGGATTTTATTACGTCTAAAAAGCCCGCAGCATACGATGATAATTCAGGTGTTGTCCACAACCTGCGCCAGTATAACACTGGTCGCAGTTTGGCAACATCGGATATAGATTTTCTTCCAAGATCATATCGTAACGGGCATATTGGGGTACTTTGGGGGAGATTAGTAATACTACGCAGGAACTTATTTTCTGAAATACTTAAATCAGCCATGTTCTCAAACCCCCATAGTTCTACACCATAGAGGGCTGAGCTGACAACTTTCATGTCATACACTTGGAGCCCGGGTCTAATTGGTTTTGTAAATGACTTTTTATGCTCAATGTTTAGTGCTCCCGAGAGTTGTCGGTGCTTCAATGTGGCCATATCGATTTGATAGTTCCACTTTAGATCGCTCTGTATATTCACCCCCAAGTAAGTAAATGCTCTAACTTGTTCTAATGGACGATTATTCATTAAAATGTTACCTTTAAAAGTTCTGTGAGAGTTAAAAACCATAAATTTCGTTTTGACACATTGACTTCAAGGCCGCGAGCAGAGCAAAAATCTTCAAAAATTAACAAAGCTCGCTGGAGGCCACTTGGAGGCTTTGAAATTATTAATGTGTCATCGGCGAACATTAAAATCGGGATTTTTACACCTGCTAAAGAGGGGGCATCCGTATTCACTGGCGACATACAGTCAACTATACCATTGATATACAAAGAAAATAACGTAGGTGCCATAGCACAACCTTGGCGCACCCCTCTTTCCACTGGAAACGGGCTGGTGACCATACCCTGCATGCCCCACCGAATTTTAGCATAATTGCCCTCATGTAGCCTCATTATAAGTGTTAGTAGCTCTTTGGGAATACCTAGTTCATTCAGCGTCACCCATAAACTGGAGCGGGGAACAAGGTCGAACGCTGCTCTTAAATCGACAAAGGCAGCATACAAACTACCTTTACCCAAAATCACTATCTTCCAATATAGAAGAATAAAACGGAACACCTGGTCGATTGTACTAATATATGCTCAGAAGCCTGCTTGCAAGGGTGACAATATGTTGCTGTCTTCGATCCAGACTTGGATTTTATTCAGGATCAACCTACCCACTATCTTTTGTATCGTATCTATCAGGCTAATGGGCCGATAATTCCCCGGAAGAGATTTGTCCCCTTTTTTATATACGGGGATTATCTCTGCTCCTTTCCAGGAGTCCGGTATGGGGGCGCCCTGGGCCACAGCATTGGCCACCAGCAAAATATATCTACCCCATCTTTGTTTATCATAAAGGAACACGTCGGCGGGAACACCGTCTGGTCCCGGCGCTCTACCTCCAACCACTGCTCCTAGAGCTGAAACAACATCATTAATATTAAAAGCCTCATCTGCATAAAGCACATGGCTAGGGTCATCCCTATGTTTCTCAGTTGGACTATGAGCATATTGTGGTTTAAAATAATTGACCCAATCTTCCTGTTAAACATGGTTTTGTGGTTGCTCGGGTTGGCCCCCTCTACCCCATTTTATAATGCTCCAGAATTGTTTACTATTGTTCTGCGAGCTGGCTACTTTAAGATCCTGCCATCTTTGTTCATCCCATGAGCGTTTAGCCTCATATATAGATCTTTTGTATTCTTGCCTAGCTATTCGTACGTTTACCGGTACACCATCCTTAATAGCATTCCCAAGAGAGATTCTTGCCTGCCTGCATTCTTTGTTATACCAGCAACATGATTTCAAATCTGCTTGTTTCTTTGGTCTACAACGCTTAACTAAGTGGGATCTCATACGTATAAAAAATCTCTCATGTGACTGTATGAGAAACTCCAATTTCCCATTAGAAGATAGGATATGCTCTAGTTCTAATATAGTACTATCAACATCTTTATTGATATTATCCAGGGACTCAGGGTTTTCAATTATACGTGACCATTTCAACCGCCTTGTGTCATTAGTAGGGACTAAATCCCGAGAGTACAATTCAGTCTCCCCACAAGGCGATACCTCAGGCTTCCACCATCCATGTGTTACACACAAGGGATTGTGGTCACTTTCGGGACGATCCCTTACCGCCATGTCATCAATTGTATGCCAAAATTTCACACTCAGAAGGATATAGTCTATCCTACTCTTACTATACCCATTATTAAATGTACAAGCCCCCTGTCTATCTTGGGGCATCTTACCATTTAGTGCCCTTAGCCCCTTTTCTAAGCAAATGGAATTGATCTGAATGACCACATCTGTCCATTTTTTTACTGGGTCAAGTTCTAACATTGGAATTCCCCATTGGGCATCTTCATCATCAGTAAGATTCCAATCTAAGGTGGTGAGAGGTTCAAAAGTTGTATTAAAATCGCCCGCAATGACAACATTAGTGTCCGTTGAATGAAGCCCGAGGAGACTGTCCAAAGTCGCTAAAACTTCGGACTTGCCCCCACGTGTTCCCCTCACATAGACATTATATATGTCAACTTTCCCTAAGGGGCCTAGGTTTACCCTTATCGCCTGAATGTCATTGCTCTTGGATGGTAATTCCTTAACACTGACACCTAATTCTTGTCGGATCCAAATAGTTAGGCCACCTGCAGGACGACCTTTTACTCCTTTGGTCGCTGGAATATGAAAATTTAAAAAACCAGGACAAAAGTGCGGTGCCAGAAGCCATGTCTCTTGAAAGAGACAGACATCAAACCTATTGACAAAAGTAAGCCATTCGGGTAATATAGATTTTGAACTCAAGCCGGCAATATTCCATGACATTAGTGAACCCCTTGCAGGGACATCACATATGTGCAGTATATCGTTGGTAGGACCCAGGGAATTATAGCTAAGCTGATGCCGGTACACTGGACAAGGGGTATGCAAGGATCGCGTTTCAGTGGGTTTAACAAGTCTGTTTATACTATTAAAATTAAAATTAATAGGTGGGTTGCTATCCCTCGGGGAACTAAATCATCGACCCTAGCAGTGCATGGCCCTTGCTCATGCACTACCGTCAGTCAGTCAATGCATTCTAACGTGGAGCTTCCCACCCTACCTGCCACATGCGGGCCAAGATGTTGGTTGATCTGTCTGCCTGGCAAAAACCTCCTTAGCTGAATAGAAGAATGGGCAGGGGGGCATGTTCTAAACTCAAGGGCAAACAGGTTCTCAGCCAACTCCTCCCTCTAAAGAATCAATTCAATACAATCTAATGGTTCAGTGGTATAGGTGAGCCTACGCGCCTTTATGATGTCTTCCCTAATCACAGATCGACATCCCCTAACTTGGCGTATCCAATGGATTGCCTTGTTGGTCAAAGAATCTACACTTTCATAGCTACTACTTGGGGCTAGTTTAGGGACATTCGTCATGAATATTTTATTGTTGTTAAGTGTTTTATCTGCAATCGGGCCCCCCCTTCCTACCCCACCATTATCCCTGTGGTTTGCAGGTGAGCAAATGTTCCTTCTCCTGTTGGGTGGTGGGTGCTCCCTCAGTGCTTCAGCAGTTAAGAGCCTATGATTGTTTGGTGTAGCGGGTGATGTTTCACTTATAATAGTAGATGGTACAATGGGTTTTATATGCTTAGTCACCTCACTATACAAAACAGTATGATTGTTCAACCCACCAGTATTTGGGCCACCTATTAATTTTGCCTGAGCAGCGCTTTGAATTGATGGAGCAGGATTGTTAACTCTCAACATTGCGCTATCTTTGTTACGGGCCCCGCTGTCTATCATAAGCCTAACCATGGATGTTAGATTTTAAATCGATAATCTCAGGGTTCCTAATTCGTCCCGAAGTGAGTAAACCACCTGAACTAAGTCCTGGAAGGCTAGTGTGTGATTTATGGCTGGCTTTACAATTTCTTCTGATGGTAAATCAGATAATTGTATATTGCTCTCTCCCTGGGTGTCTGACAGTGAAGCGAACCTATTTGAACAGGGTATTATGGGTTCATAAGTGCAGGAATAGCTATCATCATTTGGTAGAGGACTCCCAGAGCTCCCAATACTGTCAGCCGGAATGCTCGCCTTCACTGGATTCACTCCTTTCTCACCCCCTAAGACTTTCAGACCTTTCCTATGCGTAAGGAACATTGCGGGAATAGCGGGACCCTTACATGGGCTTTCTTTCTCTATTTGGGCTGTACTAGGGGGGGCCAGATTCCCATCTAGACGCAAACTTGGACCTGATACTAAAATATCCTCACATTCCTCAATTAGTATATCAATTCGGTCGAGTACACAATTGCTGCCAGCATGCTTAGTTATCCTTCTAGCCTTTTTCCCTTTGCGAGATCTGCTAGCATTGCCCACGTCTACCCCCCCTCCACCACCTTCCATGCCCTTTCTTTTTCCCATAACTATGCAAAACGCCCTACTATAAAAAAAATAAAAAAAAGAGCTTTACAAATTTACTGGACTGGATCACATAAGTAGTCCAAAGTTCCTCCACATATGAATGCAAGTGTAAGGAGCCAGCAAAGAGTACCTCTTATGTTCTTAGTTAGCCCACGCCTTGCTCCAGCTCCGATGATAGATGAAAAAGGGGATGGCCCTGCCCTGCCTCCTCCTGGCTCTGACGGGCAAGGACGGGCCCGCCCTTGGCCCGGGCTTCGCCCGGGCGCCGCCTGCGCGCGTCCCGCGCTGCATGAGGCTAGCAGCGGTCTTATCGCGCCTCCGGGCGCGCTGCAGAGCGTCAAGGCAGGCGACAGCGCAAGGGATGCTGGAGGATGTGGTCCAAGGAAGCCGTTCCCCTCACGGCAGGTGAGGAAGTTTTCAGCAGCGTTGGCCGTTCCCTTCACGGCAGCGTTATGGCGGCGTTGTCTCCCCTGCTACAGCCCAGGAAAAGAAATCCGCTGGTCTTAGCGTCCCGCGCTGCGTGAGGCTAGCAGCGGTCTTATCGCGCCTCCGGGCGCGCTGCAGAGCGTCAAGGCAGGCGACAGCGCAAGGGATGCTGGAGGATGTGGTCCAAGAAAGCTGTTCCCCTCACGGCAGGTGAGGAAGTTTTCAGCAGCGTTGGCTGTTCCCTTCACGGCAGCGTTATGGTAACGTTGTCTCCCCTGCTACAGCCCAGGAAAAGAAATCCGCTGGTCTTAGCGTCCGAAAGAAATTACCCAACCCTTCAGCATGCCCGGAACAACATCAAGATGGTCAAGAGGTAGGCTTATATTTCTTGATAAAAGGTGGTTTGCTTTACTGAAAATTGCATAGCACTGCTATTTTACAGTTGTTAGTTACTAAGAGTTTTCGAAAACAGGTCTTTTTTGCCCACTCCAACCTACTTGGTGGACATTTCAGTCCAGAAGACTTAAAAAACAGTATCAGAACATTTGTATTGGTCTGGGGTTGTTTGCCCATGTAAAGAAACTTTGTGGTGAGTGTCCTTCTTGCCAGGTAACTAAACCCTATCAATCCACTTAGGCTCCTCTGCAAAGAATGCCCCTGATAGAGATGCCCTTCCAGCAATCTTGTTGCTCATTTAGTTCCCTCTAAATAGGGTCATGGGCATATCCTAGTTATTGTATATTATGCTACCCATTATCCTGAAGCCGTTCCCATCAGACAAACACTACTAATCAAATAACCACCTTTATCAAAGAGATTTCCGAAGGAGATGCTCACCAACCACGGTATTCTGTTTGTCTCCAAATTGATGAGGGAAGTCTGTCAGGAATTGGCCATTAAACAACTGAGAACGTCTGTGTATCATCCGTAGACAGGCGATCTCATCGAACTCTGTAATGCTACTCTGAAGCTAACTTTAAAAAATATCTGTAAAAAAGAGAGTCAAGAGTGGGATAAAAAGCTTTCTATGGCTCTTTTTGCTATAAGGTACCAACCTCAGTCTAGACTAAGGTTTTCATCAGTTGAACTACTGTTCAGCTGGGAACAACAGACACTTAAAAAAATGCCTAAAGAAGCCTTGGAGATAAAAGACAAAGAAGAAAAGACTTTAAAAGAATTTGCTGCTCAACTAAGAAGGAGACTGGGTAAGCTTGGAAAGTTAGTAGCCCTCAATTTAGGGAGAACGCAAAATGTTTGACAACACTATTATAATTGCAACACTAAACTCAGAGAATTTAAAGCAGGAGTCTGGGTGCTACTTCTCTTTCCGTCCAGTGGCCAAAAGTTGTTGGCACATTAGCAGGGCCCAGGTAAAATACAAAAGAAAGTTAATAAAGCAACCTGTCAACTAGAAATTACCAGTAAAAGAAATGAAAATCAGATTTTTCATGTTAATCTTTTAAAACAATTGGAAGGCCCTCTACCACGAGAAGGTGCAACAGCATTAATTCAGTCATCCGCAGATGGTCTAAAGGAATTTGAGATCAACCCTAATTTACTGAAAGAGAAAGGTTGGCTTTAAAAAACATCCTACAACTTTGTTTGTAAAAATAATTTGAAAATACCCAAGAGAACTCTGATAAACCATAATTTCATCTACGTCGAGCTATCAAATTAAACCCTTATCACATCCCCAAGACTAGATGAAAAGCCATTGCGGAAGAATTCGGGAAAATGGCAAAACTAAAAGTAATTGAGCCATCCAAAAGTAATTTGAGTTCCCCTATTATCCTAGTACCAGAAACAGGTGGGACAGTCAGATTTGTATGTTTGTTTTTCTAAATCAATCAAATCTCAAAATTTAACGCCCTCCCTCTCCCAAGAATTGACACAGAGATCGAGCAGTTGCGGAAGGCCAAATACATCACCAACCTTGATTTGACAAAGGCTATTGGAAATTCCCCAAAAGACTATACCAGTTCACTGTCTTACGCTTCCAGTGGCAAAGACTGATGAATCGGTTGCTTAACAATCACCAAAACTACACCTCAGTATATCTTGAGGATATTGTTATTTATAGTAAGACCTGGACCATAAATCTAAAACATCAACAAGTGATCCTTACAGAATTAAAAATTGCAGGGGTCAATATTATATATCTGGGTTATCTCTTAGGGAACAGAAAGATAAGAAAAGGTGGCTAGGTGGCTCCTCTGCAAGCCATACCACTACCAAGAACCAAAAGAGAGCGATGCGCCTTATATGGGATTGTGGGATTCTATAGGCACTTCATACCACAATTTTTAAAGCTAGAGGATCCCCTTACAGACTTATTAAAAAAAGGGGCTCCTCCTGCAAGTAAAACTTCTGTGGTGCATGTCAAACTGTGCAGCAGCTAGAATGATGATGGGTGTGGTGTGTTCGAAGATGGAGTAATTCAATATGAAGGCGAAATTTCTGATAGTGTTGTAGGTGACAAGACTTCAACTAAAGATACCCATACCAGAGTGAAAGCAACACCTGGGTACGGGTTAAGGATTAAGTTATGGGTTAACGGTTTTCTCCTTACGTATGATATTTTGTGTGTACCTTGAAAGTGATATGTTGTATATATGCTTATTCTATTATACTAGAACAGTGTTTCCCAAACTGTGGTCCGCGGACCCCAGGGGTCCGTGACACATTCCCAGGGGGTCCGCAGGCAGCAGTTTTAAAAGCACTGCAAAGTTCTTTCTATAATTAGTCGTTTTCGAGCAACAGTAAACCTGTCAAGATAATACCAGTGATTAATGTACCTGCTGGAGTGAGATGAGTGTTTTGTCCAGTGGCAGCTTTGAGTTGTCTAATGTAGCACAGAGGGTTGATATGCCTACTGCAAAGAACGTGTACCATGCATTTTAAACAAGCATTGGCAAAGCCAATAGGTCTCGCCTATGCAAGAGCTCTTGGCTTTGCCAATGTCTTTTAGCCCTGTTGTAAAGCAGCGCAGCTGCTGTTCAGCCCTCTCTTAATTGAGACCTAGCAATCAGGGCTACCTGGTGACAGCCACATAAATGTAAGTTTTAATAATAAGTATATAAATAAATAGCCCTTCTGCCTCTACTAAACACCGTGACTAACCAATATCATCGTCAGTCAATTTAATAGTACTCACTTTACTGACTTCGGAAGAAGGAGTTTTGTCTTTGAACTTGTAAAATTCAGAACACTACATGTTTTTGCTGCATTTTTGCTTACTTATGAATGCTATTGGAGAGTTACTTTAGTAAAAACATTTTACCTAATTGTGGTTACAATGCAGTTTAAATTAAGTTTGATTAAATTAACAACTGCTAAAGAAACTGATCAAGGACTTGAAGGACGAGGTTTTATTACATTTATGTTTATGTATTTTTATTCATGCTGCCTTTTGGCACCTGGATTCAGCTCGCCGGGGAGGCTGAGTTGGAGTGAGAATTTCGAGGGTGAGCTAGGGGCACAAACACACAGACACTTTGACAATGGCGGCTGCTACAAACCTTCTCCGGAAGTTCTGAGAATGGTCTGTGCCAGTAAGAACCATCTCTCATCACCCCTGACTGGGACCGAGGTAAGGGGCAACAGCTGCGACTAAAGATGGGAAGAGAGCTTTCCAAAGAGCGACGGGACTTGGAAGGATGGAAATTACCTCAGAAGCATTTACTTTAGGAAGAGTGCATTGCACACTCAGGAGGGGTAGAAGGAAAGCAAACAGCAGAACACTGTAAATGGCCTAATTTAATGTAATCGAACAATATCAGGTGAAAGCACTACGTATTCACAGCTCAGGGAGTGCTTCTTCTTATGACAAATCTCCTAATATCACACCCGTTGCGGCTAGGGCTGCGGATGTTAGAACTGGGTAACTAGGTTACAATCTCGGCTCAGGCGCAGTATCTTGTGATTCCGTGCAAATCGCTTAACTACACTGTGCTTAAAAACAGTTTTGTAAGGGGAGCTGATTTCCGTGTGAAGCGCTATAATGCTCTTGGTTCAAGTTTGCGCTATAATTGTGCGGGACAGGCAAGCAGATGCGGGGAGGAGGTAGTGGTACAGGCAGCAATGACGACTGGAGTAAGGGGGCAGCAGCACTGTCTCTTGTGATTCCGTGCAAATCGCTTAACTACACTGTGCTTAAAAACAGTTGGAGGGTGATAATAAGGGAACCATTGAAGAACCCCAACAAAGATTGTCGTATCCTGGTGCATAGTAAGGTCTTCATTTACTATTCGTTAAAAGCTAATACAATTCAATATATAATGATAAATGTGTTTTAGACTGCACCATTGTTTCCTAAATTTTTGGGGGAGCCTCCCAAAGCCCCCTTTGTAGTAGTCAGGCTCACTCACTGCACTTGGTGTGCACTGTATGGGGACTGGCCTGAAAACATTTGCCAGGGCTGCTTTGGGTTTCCAGTCTGGCCCTGGCAGGAGCAGGAGCCTTGTACTGCAAAATAAAACCAACCATTTAAAAGTTAGTCACAGAGATGCAGCACCAACCTTCCCATTACATTTTTTTGTTTTTTGCAAATTCTTTCAATATAAAATACTAAGGGGGATATTTAAAACAGAAGTGGGGAGCGTGTCGTTAGCCTCCCTGGCTTAACGACACGCTCTGCCACTCAGAAACGCAGGCCTGCACCATACTTACAAGAATATGGTGCAGCCCTGCGTTTCCTCCCGTGCTGGCGCTACACTTAGCAGTGTAGCGGCAACGCAGGCACCCTTGCCCCATAGTGCAAGGGTGTTTGCGTGCAGGGGAAGATTGTTTATGTAAAGAAAGGTCCCCCTTCCTGCACATAAACAATATTGCAATGTAGTTTTGTCACTTCTATGTGTGCTGCTTAATGCAACACACATGGAAGTTACAAAATGCCATTTTTAAAAAAAGATTGTTAATGTGCAGGAAGGGTCACCTTCCTGAACATAAACAATCCAACGCGTTTTGCTTTTTCCATGTGTGCTGCACAAGACAGAACACATGGAAAAAGCAAAAACGAGGAGAAGTAAAGCATTTCTCCTTGTTTAGCCAAGTTAAGACCTGGTTTTCCCTGGTCTTAATTTTGGCACTGCATCCTATTTACGCTGCCCTTGTAAATAGGGGGCAGCGTCAAAATCAATGGGTGTTTTGGTGGATCGCCCACCGCAACACTCCACTGCCCACCCCTTTCACGCTAAGCATTGCGTGAAAGGGGGCCTTATTTACGAAGCAGTGTTAAGCCATGTTAAGTGGCTTAACACTGCCTTGTAATAAGGCGAAGCACCTATCGCCACGGGATCGCCACAAAAAGTGACGTTCCCATGGCGATAAGGGCTTGTAAATATGCCCCTAAAATCCTTAGTAATTTGAGTATTTTTTTTGTGTGCACGCGTGTTTATTTTTTTTCGAATTACTGTTTTAATGTTTGAAATTTAAATCATACAAATTGCTTGGGGGTCCCTGGCTTCCAGTGGTGACTCAATGGGGGTCCTCAGGAGTAAAAAGTTTGGGAACCACTGTACTAGAATGTGGAATGTAAACACTGTATTATATTGCACATTCCTTTATTTATTGATATGTTATATTATTGCATTTCTTTAATGTTACACTATGTTTAGATTTTGTAGGTATGGTCTTGTTTCATTTAATGCTCACATTGTGCCGATGTGTGTGGAGCTCTGTTGTGATGATGTAGATTGGAATGTTGAATGTGGGTTTGAGCTGAGGTTTCAGAGTGCAGCAGTTGATGCCGGGGACTGGGACCTGGCGGTGTTAATAAAGAAGTGACAGCAGCATGCTCAAAGTGGTCAACATCTTGATCATATTGGGTACTGATTGGCAATCTCCACAAATATCACGATTAAGATTGTGAAGAGCCACACATTCATGAAAGGATTTATCTGCCTTGTGTGCCAAAACAATAGGTGACAACCATTCGGACCCTTCAATGGGTTCGATAATAGACATAGAACACAATGTGATGCTTAAATCCTTGCAGTTTTCCCAAATGATCACAAAAAACATAATCATATTCGTTAATCCATCTTTCCTTTTCAATACCCTGTTCCCATGCAACAACATTAAAACATGAAGCCAATAACTTATCCTTGGTTATTACCAATTCAGGGTGATTGGGATCCAACATCATATTAAGTTCCCCTTGACCATCCCAACCCAACAAATTTAGACCCATTTTTTTATAACAAACACATCAGCTTGGGCACTATTGTTATTAAACTCCAGTTTGGCTTCAGATTTACCCACAACTTCATATTTTTTGCCCCCATATGCAAACAGCTTAATAGAGGATTCTTCTAGCACCTCACTATGAAACTTATAGAATTCCTCTTCCCCCAAAAATGTAAAGGGCAAACCAGAATCCACCATAATATTACCACTTTGCCCATTAACTGAAAGATCGCAATACAGTGGTTTCCTCTTCCCTACTTGTTTGATTACCACACAGTTATCCAGAGCGGCTTGTGCTCAGCTTCTTTGATCATTAAAATATACCCGTCATTATCATTGAATTTCACTCCTTCTTCAAACACAGCTCCTACGGTTTGTTTCCTGAAATTATTTGCCCTATATACATGAGCAAAATGCCCTTTTCTGTTGCACTTAAAACATGTCTGATTCAAAGCTGGGCACTGTTTATATTTGCCCAAATTTATTTTAATGGCACACTGGAAACAACTAAACTTGTTTTCCATGCCAGACAATGACCCCCAGGCTTCTGAAAATGTTTAAGATTTTGACTTTTACATTTGTCACCATTATTCTTTTGTATAATTTTTACTTGCTTACACTCCACTCCTGGCCGACCCACTGCTAGTTCCTTTATGCATATGTCAGATTGTTCAATGATTCTTGCTATTTTTAATGATAACTCCAAACTGGGATCGTCACTGGGCAAACGACATTCCTAAATTCTCTTATTGTTTGTTTTTTCTATGAATTGGTCATAAATTATTTCATCTTTCAAATCTCGATAATTACAATTTAAAGATAATGTGCATAAAGGAGAAATGAAACCATCAATGGACTCCCCGGGAAGCTGTGCTCACTGCGAAAAACTATGGCTTTCCAATACAACATTAGATTTAGGTGAACATTTTTTGCTCATTGTTTGAATCATTGATGCATCTTCATCAATTATCGGTTCAGCATCACCATTGCCACCAGCAGGTATGTGTACAACTTCTGACTGTAAAGTTTTTAATATTGACCTTCCTTCAGGCCCCAAATTATGAAAATTATGAATTAAAAGTGCCTTCTTTTCTTGCATGTATATGTATCGCCATTAATGGCATCAAGGTAAGCTTCATGCCTCTGTACCCAATTTAATGGTGATGAACCAGGAGTTGTTAAAAACAGAGGCGGCGGATATATTCCCTCCATAATTTAATTATGGACGCAATGGGTACGTTGCTGCCCAATGGAATAATACATATATATATAATCCTTTGTACAGTCATTTTATTCTTTGCACAAAAATCATCAATGCAAAACAGCTTCCAACTTTCAACAGGGTACAATGATAGCAGTTTCCAAACCAAAATGGTGCTTGCTGGGCACAATGATGATTTTTTTTATACTGTTTTGAGCCCCAATCCAAAATGGCACCTGCCTGATGCCTGCCAGTACCGTTGCCACATGACAAAAAGGGTGTTCAGCTCACCGCTTAACATGCCTGTAAAAACTGGCGGACACGCGTGCTTGACGTGCCCGGACTTGCAGGGTTTCTCAACAGTGCTGATAAAAGAAATAAAACACTGGAAGTCCGGAACCCACACCTGACACTCTGTGGGGAATTGCTCCAGAGGTAGAATGGCAGGTCAGAAGTCGTTCCAACTTATGCAGCTTTCCATTGGTGAACACGTCAGACGATGCTGCTCTCTGATGCTAAACTTCACCTCAGGCTTTCCGGATGCCTCCCCAGAACTTCACAGGGATCAGAAACGCTGACGGCGCTCGTCACCACTAAAAGGATGTCCACAACATGCCAGTTTGGGTAAGACAATTCCTTATTAACACCGTCAGGTACCCGTTCCCCAGTAGCAACTGCCGCACTCCAAACCCTCAGCTCCAACCCACATTTCACATTCCAATTTACATCATCACAACAGACCCCCACAATCAATCAATCAATCAATCATGTCACTTATAAAGCGCACTACATACCCGCGAGGGTCTCAAGGCGCTGGGGGAAGAGGGGGGTGGTGCTGCTACTGATCGAAGAGCCAGGTCTTGAGGAGTCTTCTGAAGGCCAGTAGGTCTTGGGTCTGTCAGAGGTTGGTGGGGAGGGTGTTCCAGGTCTTGGCGGCGAGGTGGGAGAAGGATCTGCCGCCGGCGGTCGTTTTCCGGATGCGGGGTACTGTGGCGAGGGCGAGGCTGGTCTTCTGGCAGAGCAATGAAGATCCTTTGGGGATGGCTGGCCTTGTCACCTCTGAAATGCCAGAAACCGGTCCTAGGTTTCTTGTTTCCGGTCCAGGGAAGACATGGCTTGGCAGTTCGGGCTGGACTGTTCCCATGAGGCACAGGGTCAGACTGATTTGCATATGGCCATGTCTGAACTGGGGTGGTGGAGTGAGCTAAAGAATGATGATGGATTAAACCCAGATCAGTTGACTGGGGGTGAGTGTTTGATTGGCTCAAACGTTCCGGTCCATCATCCCCTTTTGTATCGCTTTGGTCACCCTAAGTTGGCGGGGGTATGCCCAGACGTGGGTCCCTTGCTCACTTTGCCACTGGATTCAAGCAAGCCTGGCTGATGACGGCTGAAATGCCAGAAACCGGTCCTAGGTTTCTTGTTTCCGGTCCAGGGAAGACATGGCTTGGCAGTTCGGGCTGGACTGTTCCCATGAGGCACAGGGTCAGACTGATTTGCATATGGCCATGTCTGAACTGGGGTGGTGGAGTGAGCTAAAGAATGATGATGGATTAAACCCAGATCAGTTGACTGGGGGTGAGTGTTTGATTGGCTCAAACGTTCCGTCCATCATCCCCTTTTGTATCGCTTTGGTCACCCTAAGTTGGCGGGGGTATGCCCAGACGTGGGTCCCTTGCTCACTTTGCCACTGGATTCAAGCAAGCCTGGCTGATGACGGCTGAAATGCCAGAAACCGGTCCTAGGTTTCTTGTTTCCGGTCCAGGGAAGACATGGCTTGGCAGTTCGGGCTGGACTGTTCCCATGAGGCACAGGGTCAGACTGATTTGCATATGGCCATGTCTGAACTGGGGTGGTGGAGTGAGCTAAAGAATGATGATGGATTAAACCCAGATCAGTTGACTGGGGGTGAGTGTTTGATTGGCTCAAACGTTCCGTCCATCATCCCCTTTTGTATCGCTTTGGTCACCCTAAGTTGGCGGGGGTATGCCCAGACGTGGGTCCCTTGCTCACTTTGCCACTGGATTCAAGCAAGCCTGGCTGATGACGGCTGAAATGCCAGAAACCGGTCCTAGGTTTCTTGTTTCCGGTCCAGGGAAGACATGGCTTGGCAGTTCGGGCTGGACTGTTCCCATGAGGCACAGGGTCAGACTGATTTGCATATGGCCATGTCTGAACTGGGGTGGTGGAGTGAGCTAAAGAATGATGATGGATTAAACCCAGATCAGTTGACTGAGGGTGAGTGTTTGATTGGCTCAAACGTTCCGTCCATCATCCCCTTTTGTATCGCTTTGGTCACCCTAAGTTGGCGGGGGTATGCCCAGACGTGGGTCCCTTGCTCACTTTGCCACTGGATTCAAGCAAGCCTGGCTGATGACGGCTGAAATGCCAGAAACCGGTCCTAGGTTTCTTGTTTCCGGTCCAGGGAAGACATGGCTTGGCAGTTCGGGCTGGACTGTTCCCATGAGGCACAGGGTCAGACTGATTTGCATATGGCCATGTCTGAACTGGGGTGGTGGAGTGAGCTAAAGAATGATGATGGATTAAACCCAGATCAGTTGACTGGGGGTGAGTGTTTGATTGGCTCAAACGTTCCGTCCATCATCCCCTTTTGTATCGCTTTGGTCACCCTAAGTTGGCGGGGGTATGCCCAGACGTGGGTCCCTTGCTCACTTTGCCACTGGATTCAAGCAAGCCTGGCTGATGACGGCTGAAATGCCAGAAACCGGTCCTAGGTTTCTTGTTTCCGGTCCAGGGAAGACATGGCTTGGCAGTTCGGGCTGGACTGTTCCCATGAGGCACAGGGTCAGACTGATTTGCATATGGCCATGTCTGAACTGGGGTGGTGGAGTGAGCTAAAGAATGATGATGGATTAAACCCAGATCAGTTGACTGGGGGTGAGTGTTTGATTGGCTCAAACGTTCCGTCCATCATCCCCTTTGTATCGCTTTGGTCACCCTAAGTTGGCGGGGGTATGCCCAGACGTGGGTCCCTTGCTCACTTTGCCACTGGATTCAAGCAAGCCTGGCTGATGACGGCTGAAATGCCAGAAACCGGTCCTAGGTTTCTTGTTTCCGGTCCAGGGAAGACATGGCTTGGCAGTTCGGGCTGGACTGTTCCCATGAGGCACAGGGTCAGACTGATTTGCATATGGCCATGTCTGAACTGGGGTGGTGGAGTGAGCTAAAGAATGATGATGGATTAAACCCAGATCAGTTGACTGGGGGTGAGTGTTTGATTGGCTCAAACGTTCCGTCCATCATCCCCTTTGTATCGCTTTGGTCACCCTAAGTTGGCGGGGGTATGCCCAGACGTGGGTCCCTTGCTCACTTTGCCACTGGATTCAAGCAAGCCTGGCTGATGACGGCTGAAATGCCAGAAACCGGTCCTAGGTTTCTTGTTTCCGGTCCAGGGAAGACATGGCTTGGCAGTTCGGGCTGGACTGTTCCCATGAGGCACAGGGTCAGACTGATTTGCATATGGCCATGTCTGAACTGGGGTGGTGGAGTGAGCTAAAGAATGATGATGGATTAAACCCAGATCAGTTGACTGGGGGTGAGTGTTTGATTGGCTCAAACGTTCCGTCCATCATCCCCTTTTGTATCGCTTTGGCCTTGTCACCTCAGCTGCAACCTAGAAAAGAAAACAATAAGATGGCAATAGTAGTAAGGGAACAAAAGCACAAAACATAGAAAGAGGACTGGGAAGAGGATGCACAAGGGACACAGAAATCACATATTTATGCTATCTCCACAACAGGACAAGGAAGCCAGGAGGTGTGCCCCAGCAGGAGTGAAGGAAGCAGAGGAAACAAGATACCAGGCAGAAAAGGATGCCATCAAAGATGCCAGCCACAAATCAAAGAGGAACCAAATCAGAAGCAGTGAAGAGAGCGGGAGGTCTCCGAACCTGTAGCATATCATCGAGACAAGGAGGCAGGTCAGAAAGGCTCACTTCCTAGAGTTCTAGACCAGCCACAACCCATGGTAGGGTCGTAGCTTCCCATGTGGGTCTCTGGCTGGTGACGGAGTATAATTCGTTATTCACCCCTTATTGGTATAACTGCCATATTTCTTTTTCTTCTCCCAACCCCTCTCTCAATATCTTTATTAAGGCTTTAATAAAAAGAGGAGGGTGGTACAAAGTCAAAGCAGAGGGCATGATTTAAATTGGAAAAGAAGAGCCGGGGAGGCACAGAGATAAACATTAGAGCACACAGTGAGCCCACCCATGTCACGAGCCATTACTGCACAATATTATTGTAACAGGTGACAATAACCCATATGCTCCACCCAATATATTCTATTGATGTTTTATATTTTGTTGGAGAGTAGAAAATAAATGTCTTATAAAAAGAATAGAAGTATAAGTGACACTACCATACAGTTGGGAAAGAAATTATAATGCAAAAGAGACAGAAAAGTGTAACTAAATACAAAACCAGAATACTACAGAGAAAGGTAGTACAAAAGCCTAAGAGAAAATTAGGAAATGAAGAAAAAGATAGAACCATAGTAAGGTAAACCTAGAAGAGTATAAACAAAGGGAATATTTGAAAGAGTATGTTTGACTTTTTTATTCTAATTTTTATGTTCTTTTTCCAACCCCAACACTGATGCATACGATTTCTTCTCCTGAGGGTCTGAGAAGAGGAGGCCCCTGCTGCTCCAAAAATGACACCTAGAAGAGAAAGGAAGAGCCGTCAGAATCCTGCAGAAACAAAGAGCCTAAAATAAGCCTACGACTAATAAGCACTCACAACAAAAATCACCCTTACACACACAAATTTGGTGTGTCCGAAGAGACTTCTAAATAAAGCCTGTGACTAGACGATCTATACACATCTCTGGCTATAACATAATATGTGTATTTGTAAAGCGCACGTTCACCCCAGCAACAGGGCATCTTGGCGCTGAATAACAGATGTTTATTGTTATCCAACTCAATGGTACTCATTTTATCGACCTCAAATGGATGAAAGGCTGAGTGGACCCGCCGGGATTTGAACCTGTGACCATGAGGTCGAACACAGCCCCCTGGAGTGGATGCATTAGTCCACTGAGCCATCAGACCCTACATGATTTCTGTCAGTTGGTCTCTACCTAAGTCTCATACTACAACGGGGTGTTTAATGTCAAGTAGGTTTGAGGAGTCTAACCATGTTTTTACAGATGAGTTGTGCAGCAGAGTGTGTGGAAGGGACTCCGTTTTCTGTATGTTCAGTTTGAGGAGTTTGAGCAACATCACTAAGCTGAATGTTAATTGCATAAAGATAAAAATACTTTTTTTGAACTTTTTAGGAGAGAGGTAAAGGCTTCCATGTGGAAGCTGAATAAATAGTGTATGGGATTGGATGGTGCCTTGGGTTACTCCTTGACGCAGAGTTAAGGCGTTGAAAAGATAGTAAGCTTATCCTGTTGGGAGCGATTTGAGAGGTAGGACTTGAATCAGTTCAGCACGCTACTTTTGATTCCCATCCGATCTTCCAAGATTGTTATGAGGGATGAGTGATTGACTGTGTCGATTGCTGCAGAGAGTTCCAGGAGAATGAGAAGATAGGAATCTTACTGTCCATGCACAGTACGTCATCGACTATTTGTAGTATTGTGGTATCTATGCTGCAGCCAGATCCAAAACCTGGCTGGTGGCTATCAAAAAGATTGTTTGTCTCTATGTATTTGTTAAGCTAATTTGCCGGTTTTATTGTTATGAGTTTTTTTTATACTTAGCTATATTGGTAACTTTGAGATCAATTGTGTATTCACAACAGCACAAAGAAATGTACATTACGTGAGTATGTTTATGATTAAAACTAATAAAGCTATGCAAAAAAAAATCTGAATCTGAGGTAGTTGCTGGTTGTTGATTATGAACTGTTTTCGCACAGTGTAATCTTCAGTGTAACCCATGGTGCTTGTCTTCATAGAAATAGCTGCGTGTGCTCGGTTATGGTGTCATATGTGCTTTTATGTGTTTTGCAGTTCTATACATGCAGGTAGGCATGAGCCGCTGCCTGCCTTTACCAATAGTTGTTTTATTTAATGTATTTCCATTAACTGTAGGAGGCTCCTTTGCTTAATGCACTCACTTATTTGCAACTTGCAATGCTCATTAATACCATTAATTGCTTCTCCTTTGATTTGTGCTTAACGTGAACTCTGATAATCGCATGTTTCTTTGCTCTCCGTTTTCCAGTGTGAATAATTGAAATAACTTTTGCTTCGGATGTAGATAAGACATACATTTATCACATTTCTAATATTTCATTTATTCCTTTTCTAGACCCTGATTCCAATTATCTAAGAATAGAGGGCAAATACTGATATCCCATTTTGAGGTATTTTGGTAAATAATTCCTATTGTGAGTTTTGGCCCCTGAAATGAGGAACAAAATGTGGATTATGCATTTATCGCACCAAAATAAACACACTGCCTTTTTGCCTGGCCTTCTACCTGCCAAAATCTGTCCAGGGAAAACCGTGTTGATTATCAATCAACTTGGAATTCCGATCCCTTCACAGATTTATATTTGTGAATGGTTCAGAAGTTAGTGGTTCTTATGAAAATGATGGCACCTGTTATAATTTGATACCCTGGGATTAGAATTTAACAATTTAACAGGTGTGATAGTTATTACCTAGTCTAGGTTCAGACCTGCAAAATAGGGCTTAACACATGGATTTTGGAGCTTAACTCAGAGGATTCAAGGTTACCATTTAAATAGGCCCTATGTTCTTGTGGGTGAATCTGTCATCGCATTTTCCACAGTTAAAGCATTTCTGCCCAAGTGTACTATACAAACACAATGAGCCCAATTCACAAAGGTAAATTTAGACTTTTGGTCTAAATGTAGACCAAACATCTAAGTTTACGACTGGAAATTCACAAAGAGCATTTACTAGTACTATCTTTAAATCCGCACTCGGGGCGCATCTCCGCCCCGAGTGCGGTCCTAAAGATAGCACTTGTAAATGCCCTTTGTGAATTCCCAAAGTCATAAACTTAGATGGTTGGTCTAAGTCTAGACCAAATGTTTACGTTTAGCTTTGTGAATCAGGCCAAATTAGTTATTTTAAGAGTTATGGGACGCTGCGTATAGAAAGCTGCCACTAACTTTAATGTCTAAAGTGATTTGTGATAGCGCCTCTGTTTGCCTTGTATCCTAGAAACACTTTTAAAAACAAAACCAGCAAAACCAAGGATTGGTAACCATTTTTATTTTTTATTTTAGAGTTGTCAAATCACAGAATGTCGGCTGGACACGTTTCCAATCCTTGACTTTCCAAATCATGACCACAGGTTGAATTAATCCTATTGAAGCTCGAAACAAAAAGGACAAATCACGGAATGCAGTGGGCCTGATTCACAAAGGTAAACTTGCACTTTAATGTAAGTTTACAATTGTTTGCTTTTTACAAAGGGATTTACAAGTAGTATCTTTACGAGTGCGGAGTCTCCGCACATAAAAAAGACATATCTTGGCTGATTCACAAAGGTAAATGTACACTTCTGTGCAAGTTTATGATTGTTTTCTATTCACTAAGAGATTTACGAGTAGTATCTTTACGAGTGCGGAGACTCTGAACATAAAAAGATAGATCTTTTTATGTGCGGAGACTCCACACTCGTAAAGATACTACTCGCAAATCCTTTGTGAATAGCAAAAATTGTAAACTTACACGTTTGTGAATCAGACCCAATGACTTTAAGTGAAAGCATGACGTCCTACATAACTGCACCACACTAATACATTTTCTCCAGCCTCATTCAAACCTAAAATGTACTGGCAACACTAACTCTTGCAGAGGCCGCCTCCGAAGGGGGCCTCAAGGGTCGGCGCCATAACGGACGCAAGAGCCCTGCAAGGAGCCGTTTTTTTTCGCCTGGAAGCACCCTGAGGCAGAGGGGGCGCTTTCCACGTGGCGAACTTGCGCCAGAGAGGTGCCGGGTCACCTGGCCAATGGGGGGGCCAGGTGATGTTTTGAATCCCCCAATCAGGGTGCACCCCCCAAGATCCGCGGGTAGATGGAAAGGGGGGATATAAGGCTCTGCCCCCCACACTACAGCTCACTTCTGCATCGTGGAGCTGGGGAGGCGGCGCCAAAGGTTTTGTGAGAAATTTTTATGGTAGACGAAATCTGCGGCGGCAAGGAAGGAGCGTTGCCAGGGCCCTGCCAATTTTAGAAAGGAGAGAGGTTCCCCTTACCGGATCATCGCCTGCAGCGGCCGTCCCTCCCTGAGCTTCTAGTGGATTTTAACGGCTGGTTAATCTGGAGAGAGGGTTAGGTGTTGGGCCAGGCAGATCGCCCTGTTTACAGACGCTTTGGGCAGCACTGGTTTTGAGGCGATTCTAGGGGACAAGTGGTGTGCAGGGCTATTGCCAGACAGATGGAGTAATCAGGGTGACACCAGCAACATCACATTTCTAGAACTGTTCCCCATCATAGTTGCCCTGACGGTCTGGGGGAAAAAATTGAGGGACATGAAGCTGACGCTCTGGTCTGATAACAAAGGAGTAGTGCAGGCAATCAACAGAGGGACAGCCAGGTTCCCTGACACATTAAGGCTAATGCGTCGCTTGGTTCAATTACAGCTGGAAGGGAAAATAGAGCTGAAAGCACGCCATGTACCGGGGGTGGAGAACGAGGTGGCAGATGCCCTCTCCCGCGCACAAATGAGCAGATTCAGGGAGCTGGCTCCAGGGGCGTAGAGGGACATGACCCCCTTCCTGGAGGACCTATGGTCTCTGGCGAAACTGACTTGTCGATACTAGTGGACCAAGCCCTTTCCCGCGATGCGGCCAGATGCTTCAAGAAGTTTGCAGGGACAGTGAGGCAAATAGGAAATATCCAGACACTGGGCGATGCGGGCGAGACAAGGAGGGCTGTGGAGCAATTCATTCAATGGGCATTTAAGAACAGAAGGACCAGGTCCTGGGCACAGGCCCACCTGTCAGCGGTGGCACACTTCTCCAAGTTAATCATGGGACAGGACCCCACTGCCTCCTTTTACATCAAAGAATGATGGGTTGGAAGCACTTGGAAGGGGCAAAAGTGGACAGCAGTAGGCCCATAGATTTCAATAGATTGATTTTACTCATGGATGCACTGGGGGAAATAGCAAAAGACACATATGAACTGAACCTTTTCAAAGCCTTTACAACCTCATTCTTTGGGGCATTTAGGCTTAGCGAGCTAGTGGCCCTGGCTAGGACAGGCCCCGCAGAGCATTGCCTACAGGCAGCCGACGTCAGGCACAGAGCGGCCGAGGTGGAACTATGGCTGAGAAGGTCAAAAACAGACCAGGCCGGCAAAGGAGAGGTAATATGGCTGGAGTGCATCAGGGACCCCAAATACTGTGCTGTATGCTGCCTACTAACCTACATGGCATCACGGCCAGCTGGGGAGGGCCCCCTGTTCAAGCAGAAAGATGGCAACCTCTTAAGTAAATTCCAATTATCAGCAGTGATGCGCAAAGCCCTGGGCAGGGCGGGCCTCCCACCAGCGTCCTTTGGTTCTCATTCATTTAGAATTGGGGCGGCGACAACAGCAGCTCAGCATGGGATGTCCGAGACAGGGATCAAGTCCATCAGCAGATGGCGGTCCAAGGCATACAGGACCTACGTGAGACCCCAGCTGCTGTAAACAAGCACGGCAACGCACGTGAGTATGTGGCCGCCTGACATTCTCCTGACACTCTGATCATTGCCTCAGCAGGACAGCGGCGCCCTCAGCTGGTATGGGTGGTGGGTCACTCTTTTGTTTCCGGGATGAATTCGTGGTGGCAGTGGGGAGGCCACAACCAGATAGGTGGTCCGGTCAGCACATGCGTCCGATGGTGGGGCCGCCTGGGTATGAGAAGGGACCAACTGCCAGCAGTGCTCGAGGAACTGCGGACGGACACAGCCTGGCACCCAGACGTGTTGATAATTCATCTGGGCAAGAACGATTTAGCCCGGCGGGGGAGAAGAGAGCTACTCCTCGCCATTCAGGCGGACCTAACAGAGACAGCGTGGTACTTCGGGAGCACTGTCATCATTTGGTCCGAATTGATAAGCAGGCTGGCATGGGGCTGAGTCGCATAAGACAGTGGAGAACTCTAAAAGGAAACTGAATATCGCGGTAAGCAAATTTTGCAAAACCAATGGCCTGGAGAGTGTTAGACATGGCCTCATCCACTCGGGTTGCCTGGAGTTCTATGGGCGGGATGGGGTTCACCTATCGTAGGAAGGGATGTGCATATTCTGGAGCAACCCATGGGGGGTGATGTTTTTAGCAGGTTGCACCTAAACAAAAGACAAAAATGAAAGCAGACTGCACATGGGCGGGGGAGCCGCAGGAAGACGTGAGCCTCCCTGGCGGCATGACGGATATGAAGGGGCATTTGGTTGGTTATGAAAGCACACCGACAGGGCGGTGTGTAGAAGGAGGGTCGCTCACTTTGGGATGCCTCACTACAGGGTGAGTAGGCCTGACAAAAAGGGGGTAGCAATTGGAGACGGCACTCGCAGCCTAGATCCCGCTAGACGGCAGGGCACTAAAGAGACTAGCAAGGTAGCAAGTTGGGGCCTAACTCCGGGGAGAGGCTACCCCCCACACGCAAATGGGCGTGGAAACCAACAGAACAATGTACGAACTGTCAGGATGATTTACGACTCTATGATATGCAAATGAGTTATGACAAACAAGTGATTTCTGACCAACAAATGATTTATGGCTGATGATTTATGAGAGCAAATTTATAACTGCTTGTAACACAATGATTTACGATACACCAATGATTTATGACATGCAATTTATGATGAGCAGCCAAATAATATATGACACCCTATTTTATGATGGTTCCTGATGATGATTTATGACCCTGGCCATAAAAATATGTCCAGGGGAAGTACAGAATGTGTAGAGAGATATGTAAAGGTAATTAACTGCGGCCAACAACGACCACAAAACTACAATGACTGTTGGCTGTCTTTGGTAGACATATATAAGAATTGCATACCATCCTGGAATGGGCACAGTGCGGGGGTTATGGTTAGCATAGTTTTCACCATTTCAGGGAACCGGCCATACAGTGTCTCTGAGGGCTCCTTTATTGACTTATTTAATTATTTTCTTTTTTTAGTTCCACATTAAACTCAACAGTCCTCTGCCTTCCCCAAGGACACAGGCTTGCCCTAATTTTTCATTCATGTCAGTTTCTTTGAGCTCATAGCTTCACAAAATGCATTGTTTTGTTTTCAATAAATTCAATTTGCAAATGGAGCCAAGTGACATTTCACCAGTGTTCTTTTTGCTGCTGTTTCTTTTCTGTTTAAGTCAGAGAAGTGATGGCTGTCTCAACGACCTTGCATCATTTTACTCATTTGGATGAAAGCCCCGCACTGATGTTTGTTCTGTCTCAATATGCGACTCACAGACAAAAGATGGGACACGTCTTATATGAGAGTTTCTCTAGTCTAAGAAGAACTGTGACAGTATTTTGCATGTTAAACTATTGCAGTGTTAGAAAGTAACAGAACAATAATGCTAACTATATTGATCACACAGTGAAAAATGCAACCACAAAATAAATCAGGTTATTGTGTAAAAATACTTTGTTTAAGTTTGGCTGGAGAGATCTTTGGCTCTCTCTGCCAATGTGTGTGCATAAATACGAGCTGTATGGAAATAGAGAGAGGTGTTTTGGGTATTTGTTAGGAATTTATTCCTGACATGAAAAAAATCACAGGTAATGCAGAGAGATTGAATGCTGCACCGTCTGATTACACCTTCTCAGCACGTCGTTGATGTTTAATTTTTAAAAGTACTTTGCTGTAGAAATATCTCTGGGCACTAGTATCTGACAAGATTTCCCTGCATCTGGAGGCACCAACCTGTCACACTGTACTGCATCTCAGTGACACTAATCCACTCCCTGGACTGTATCCTGGAGAAGTTTACCTACTGCACTAGCCCTCTGTACTGCATACTAAATGTACCTATAATGCGATTAAGAGTGAGATAAAGTAGCAGAATGTCTGGTGGTGGATTAAAGATGTCTGAGGAAAAATCATGACTATACAACCATAGTTATCAGCAAACTGACCTTCGATAGAGCCGTCCGCTGGCTACTGTGCAAAATGTGGGCCCAGCACCTATTCTTCTAAAAATGAAGCACTGCCCCCCTCCCACCTGTTACAGGACAAACCACAAGGAGATGCAGTGAGTATTTAGTCAAAGTAGGCTTTATTAACTGCCCGCCAAGAGCCACCGGGTATCCTGGTAGATATGTCCCTGAAGTTCGATGCGTGTCTTTTCCTCTCTTTGGCTCACTCCTCGCCTCTTCGTTTGATGCCGCCAGTCCACCCTTGGGTCGGTTCTCCCTCGGGGAAAAAGAGAAAAGGAGAGGCAATCAGTTCTCGGGCCACCCCTTTTTGTATCAGTTTCTTCACTAACACTCCCCAGGTAGTTGGGTCGCGGGATAGGCGGAGGTGTTCTCAAATTCACTGGACTGCCTTTTAAGATAATGGGGGGATAAAGTAGGATAAAGTAGGATACTACAAGAAAGCGTAGGGCACAAGACCGGGTGACGTTTTCTTTCACGTGACCTCTGTTCCACCCTCCTTTCCCAGCTCTGGGTTCTTCTCACCACCTAGGCTAGTGAAATACACAAAGTAACACAACCGGGGACAGCCCTCCCCAAAACAAAGGGAATCTATGTCCTCCCTTCAAAGCCCCGTACGGGCCCTTTACAGCCCCGTAAGATATGCGTGGGTGAAGAACCACCCTCCCACTAAACGGCCGGTTGTTCGGGCCACTTGCCTGAGGCCATGGCTCGATGACAGCTGCCTCGTCCGGAGCACCTTCCCCTGGGATAACCGACACGACTGGTCCGCTCCACGCCTCCTCGTCTCCAGTCTGGTTCTCGTACTCCGCAATCATCTCTGCCGGGTCTCGCTGTTCCAGTGTTGGTCTCACTTCTTCCTCTCGACCGCTAGTTGCCCCCTTCTCTGCGCCTGGTGAACTCTTACGTACTTCTGGGGTCGGCCGAGGCCACAGGTTCCGCCCCTCTACGGACGTTGAACACACCTCCGCGGTACCCACGGGGCACCTGTAGTCCTCCTCCAAGGGCACCCTGTCACACCACCTTATA
The DNA here is from genome assembly GCA_963921515.1 of Calotriton arnoldi. Lineage (NCBI taxonomy): Eukaryota > Metazoa > Chordata > Amphibia > Caudata > Salamandridae > Calotriton > Calotriton arnoldi. The sequence continues at coordinate 284,647 of CAWUFW010001738.1, read as the reverse complement.
CATCATTGCTACGCAGCTCCCATATCATGTCCAGTACCTTCAGTCAAACCTTCATATGTAGTCAGCATGATTAGCGCTGCACAGTTAAATGTAAGAGAATAGTAAATGATTGATTTGCAGGGGAGCACTGTACAGAGTCAAATGTAAGGGAATGGTAAATGATTTATTTGCAGGGGAGCACTGTATAGAGTCAAATGTAAGTAAATGGCAAATGATTGATTTGCAGGGAAGCGCTATAGAGTCAAATGTAAGGGAAAGGTAAAAAATCGATTTGCAGGGAAGAGCTGTACAGAGTTCAATGTGAGGAGATGGTAAATGATTGATTTGCAGGGAAGCGCTACAGAGTAAAATGTAAGGGAATGGTAAATGATTGATTTTCAGGGGAGCTCTGTACAGAGTCAAATGTAAGGGGATGGCAAATGACTGATTTGCAGGGAAGTGCTATAAGTCAAATGTAAGGGAATGGTAAAAAATAGATTTGCAGGGAAGCGCCGTACAGAGTCAAATGTAAGGGAGTGGTATATGAGTGATTTGCAGGGAAGATCTGTACAGAGTTAAATGTGAGGAGATGGTAAATGATTGATTTGCAGGGGGGCGCTGTACAGAGTCAAATGTAAGGAGATCGTAAATGATTGATTTGCAGAGGAGCGCTGTAGAAAGTCAAATGTAAGGGAATGGAAATGACTGATTTGCAGGGAAACGTTGTACAGAGTCAAATGTAAGGGGATGGTAAAAGATTGACTTGCAGGGAAGAGCTGTAGTGTCAAATGTAAGGCAATGGTAAATGATTTATTTGCAGGGGAGCGCCGTAGGGAGTCAAATGTAAGGGAATGGAAATGACTGATTTGCAGGGAAGCATTGTAGAGAGTCAAATGTAAAGAAATGGAAAATTATTGATTTCCAAGGGAGGGCTGTACAGAGTCAAATGTAAGGGGATGATAAATGATTGATTTGCAGGGAAGCGCTGTACAGAGTCAAATGTAAGGGAGTGGAAATGCTGATTTGCATGGAAGCATAGTACAGAGTCAAATGTAAGGGAATGGTAAATGATTGATTTGCAGGGGAGCGCTGTACAGAATCAAATGTAAGGGATAGTAAACGATTGATTTGCAGGGAAGCGCTGTAGAGTCAAATGTAAAAGAATGGTAAATGATTGATAGGCAGGGAAGCGCTGTACAGAGTCAAATGTAAGGAGATGGTAAATTATTGATTTGCAGTGGAGTGTTGTACAGAGTCAAATGTAAGGGAATGATAAAAGATTGTTTTGCAAGGAAGAGCTATGCAGAGTCAAATGTAAGGCGAAGGTAAATGATTTGCAGGAAAGCGCTGTAGAGTCAAATGTAAGGAAATGGTAAATTAATGATTTTCAGGGGATCACTGTACAGAGTCAAATGTAAGAGAATGTTAAATGATTGATTAGCAGGGAAGCGTGGTAGAGAGTCAAATGTAAGGGGATGGTAAATGATTGATTTGCAGGGGAGGGCTGTACAGAGTCAAATGTAAGGGAATGGTAAATGATTGATTTGCAGGAAGCGCTGTACAGAGTCAGATGTAAGGGGATGGTAAATGATTGATTTGCAGGGAAGCACTGTACAGAGTAAAATGTAAGGACATGGTAAATGATTGATTTGCAGGGGAGGGCTGTACTGAGTCAAATGTAAGGGGATGGTAAATGATTGATTTGCAGAGAAGCGCTGCACAGAGTCATAAGTAAGGGGATGGTAAATGATTGATTTGCAGGGAAGCGCTGTACAGAGTCTAATGTAAGGAAATGGTAAATTATTGATTTGAAGATAAGCGCTGTACAGAGTCAAATGTAAGGGAATGATACATGATTGATTTGCAGGGAAGTGCTGTACACAGTCAAATTTAAGAGAATGTTAAATGATTGATTTGCAGGGAAGCGCTTTATGGAGTTAAATGTAAGGAGATGGTAAATGATTCATTTGCAGGGGAGCGCCGTACCGAGTCAAATGTAAGGACCCTGATAAAAGATTGATTTGCAGGGGAAGGGCTACGCAGAGTCAAATGTAAGTGGATGGTAAATTATTGATTTGCAGGCAAGTGATGTACAGAGTCGAATGAAAGGGAATGGTAAATTATTGATTTGTAGGGAAATGTTGTACACAGTCAAATGTAAGGAAATGGTAAATGAATGATTTGCAGGGGAACGCTGTACTGTGTCAAATGTAAGGGAATGATAAATGATTGATTTGCAGGGAAGCGCTGTACAGAGTCTAAAGTAACGGACTGTTAAATTATTGATTTGCAGGGAAGCTCGGTACAGAGTCAAATGGAATGGAATGGTACATGATTGTTTTGCAGGGGAGTGCTGTACAGAGTCAAATGTAAGGGACTGTTAAATGATTGTTTCAGAAAAGCGCTGTACAGAGTAAAATATAATGGAACTGTAAATGTTTGATTTGCAGGGAAGCACTGTAGAGTCAAATGTAAGGAAATGGTACATGATGGATTTGCAGAGAACCTGCCTTCTGAGAGTAGAGGTGGACTCTTACTTTGTTGTGATGAGAATGTTGTAGTTAAAAGACTAATGGCACTAGACAGAGTGAGTAGTGGTAGAGAATATTGTGAAGCAATAAAATCTGATTTCTGGAATCCACTTTATTTGTTCACTGTTAACAGCAAAATGTGAGCAAATTTATGTCTGGAGAACATAGAAAGTGAGGAAATATCACATCAGCAATAACCTTTAATTACATGTTCAGTAACGCATAGAATAACACACTTTCAACTGTAAATATCAGACCACGAATGTGAGGATATTTAAAAACAGAATTATACTCATTGCTTGATAATAGAAAACTGGTCACATCATGCGTGACACAAAAATATGCTAGAAGGTTCACTGATACAACATTGACTCTGATAACATCGAACTACAAAATTATCAAATCCACAGTATCGTAAACAAAAATATCGATACACAATACCCAAAATAGAAATGACACTAACATCGATAAATAAATATCGTCTAAAAAAAATCTCAATTACAAAAATATCAACGACAAAAATATAGAACACAAAAATATCGATAAAATTAAAGTAAAATGAAACACAACAAAAATATCGATATAAACAATATCGACAACACAAACATCGATAAAATACATATAAACTATATTGAAAATAACATTTAAACATAAAATAATACTATTTACAATAATATAATAAAATAACATATACCAAATATTTTAAAGAAACAAAAATAATTACAATTTAATCACATTAATTAAAACTAATAAATTAAAAATACAAAAACAAATAAATAAACAAACAATACAACATTAAAAATATATCACAAATAACAAAATAAAAAAACATAAATATATATATTATATAAAAATATATAACACATTTATCTACATATAACATTAAATAAGAACAATAAACAAAATAAAAACAAACAATAAATAAACATAATAATTATTAAACAAATTAAATTGTAACAGCTAAAATATTCAAAAAGCTATCTCGACCAATAAATGTAAAACACACAAACACAAACCAATAGAAAACTCTAATTAAACAAACACTATAAAAACAATCTAATAATTAACATAAAATTTACCATATAACGGACAATGATGGAGGAAGAGCGAACCATTCAGAGAGAAAAGAGAACGAAAAACAACTACACCAAAAAACTATTCCAAACATCCCGCATTAAAGGTAAGCACAAAACTTTGTAACTAAATAAATGACATAAGCTTTTACAAACATTATAACATGTTTTCCTTTATATATAACAGATTCAACTTCACTAAAATTGCACCTAGAAAATTCAACACAAAGATTTACGTCCACAACAACAATAAAATATGAAACAAAGTAAGCATATGATTTAAATGCTTACAATTATTTAAAAGTAACAAATTTAATAAAATAACAAAACATAGCTAACAAACTTTTTTTTTAACAGCTTCTACAAAATTCAACAAAACCACAACATCTACCAACGACACTACATCAACTAAAAAAAGTAGTTATATTTATTTAATTACAAATAAATAAAAATAAACACTAAATAATATATTTTAACTAAAATTACAACATATACTTTTATGTTTCACAGATTATACATAACAATAACTCCACCCAAAAACCCCAAAACAAACATTACATTTGAAAACAAATGTGCGGGACCCTCGTCTACAGACCCCCCAGGCCTCGCACCTCTTCCTCCACCACCATCGCCGACCTCGTCGCACCCCACGCCATCGCCTCCACGGACTACATTCTCATCGAAGACCTGAACTTCCACCTCGACAACCGCAGCGACCCCGACTCCGCCACCCTCCTGGACAACCTCGCCAACCTCGGACTGAAGCAGCTCGTCACCACCCCCACCCACAGAGCCGGACACACCCTCTGCCCCATCTTCGAAGGAGGGACAAACATCCACTTCAGCCACACCACACAGCCCCTCTGGACAGACCACCACTGCGTACACTTCACCTTCGACACCACCACCGCACCCAAACCTGCCCCGCACATCCTACGAAGGAACTGGAGCAAGATAACAGAGGAACACCTCAACACCACCCTCCTCCACGACCCCCCGTCCCCCACAAACGACGCCAACTCCGCAGCCAAAGAACTACACCTCTGGATCTCCAGCTGCGCTGACAAGCTCGCACCCCTCCGCCACCCCATCAATCAACGCCCCCTGAAGGCCGCCTGGTTCACCTCCGACCTCCAAGAAGCCAGGCGCTCCTGCAGACACCTCAAGAAACTCTGGCGGAACAGGAAAACCACTGAAGACCAGAACAACTACAGGAACGCCATGAATGAATACCACCAGCACATAAGAGCCACCAAGAGGACCTTTATCAAGAACAAAATCCACTCCAACGCAAGTAATGCAAAATAACTCTTCAACGTCATACAGCAGTTCACCAAACCCCCCAGCGAAGCCACGGATGTCACTCCATCCCAGGACCTCTGCAACAAGCTCAGCTCCTACTTCCACTTGAAAATCAAGGCCCTCTACGACACCTTCAGCGAACAGACTCCTGACACCACCCCCCCTCTCCACCGCCGACAAACAGCCGACCATCACCACCTGGAAACCAGCTACCACTGATGTTATATCCCGCATGAAGGCCCTAATGTAGACCCGTTCGTACATGCCCTAAAATGGACGTATTCTTATTTACCCTAATATGGTCATGTTCGTACTTGCCCTATTATGGTCATAACCGCATATGCCCAATTATGGTCATAACTGTACATGTCCTATTATAGTCATGATTCCTTATATAGGCATGATCTTTCACCTACATTGGTCCCAGCTAGTACACAACGAGCTCTGAGGGATGAACGTTATCTATCCTGTGTTTTTGAATACAGCAGGGTTTTTCCCAAACACAGGCCCACACTGTACTCATTAATTATGCATGGCTTTCTAGGAATACACCACGTGCATAATATGTATGTACAAAGTCTTCCTCATGTCCAATACAAACCATACTGAGGACTGAGACTCTTTAGGGTATAAATACACCACATCTTGCCCCGGTAAGACAGAGGGAACCGAGACTTCCATGCTGACACACTGACCAGAGACGCTGAGGCTCCTGCATGCAGTCGCTCCAGCTGACAGTGGTCTGACACAGCCCTGACAGGGTGTCCAACTCGAGACCAGGATGGGGTCCCACACTCTCTCTATTCAGGTATGGGGGTTCGACTAAATCCTAGAAGGATTCTTGGCTCTTAGGCTTTTAGACCTACACACATATGCTAGGTACACTCAGGTACATCTAGTTAGGCATCGTAGGAGTACGCGCACTTGCATAATGCTTTTATATTCATGTATGTATTCATGGTTATCGCAATATGGTAGAACAGTTCTATCCCTTTGCTTTTATCATACTGCTGATCATATATCTCTGCTATTGTCTGCTGGTTACCGCAGCACATATATTTTACACTAGAATAACAACTGTTCAATAAATACTTATTGAAACGCCCGAATGTTTATTCTGTGTAACTCTCTGAGACAAACCGAATAAGTGAGCACGAGTGACTGAGCAAAAGGTAGTACATTGTTTCCACGATTCTGAGGGAATCAGGGTTGTCATGATCTAAGGTTGCCAGAAACTAATCTCTCCCCGATAAGAGGAGACACTAGTGGCACTGCGAGCTAGCTAATGCAAAACTAGGCTAACATATACGGTGAGGGTGCACGGAGTCAGTCTGCCACCAAGCCCGCAGTATATGTTATCCAAACGCGCAGGTCCTGCAGGGGTACTATAGGAGCTACACGACATGGCGCCACCAACGTTGGTTTGGTACTTATTTAACAGTAGAATCTGAGTAGTTCAGTCATGCTATTCTCAGAGAACCTACTCACAAAACCCCAGAGACGTCTGGAGTGGGTGGGCACAAAATCCGCCGCAGCTGAGTAGTACGAGAATACTATTTATTGGCTGTTGGTTATTCAAGCTTGAAGGACATATAGTTCCTACAATTGTGCATTTACACCTTATCTTAAAAATTCTTTAACCTCCCTTCTTCCACTTAAAAATGGTTGAACAAGCAGAAGAAACAAGGAGAGTTGAAACAGACCTCTTCGGTTTAGGAGAAGAGGACCCTGAAGATGCAATACAATTTGCACCAAATTTCAGAAGGGCAGTCACCATAAAACTTCTAGAACATGGCTTAAGAGCCAGGGGTGGTAATGTAATTTTCATGATTGAGGCACACGAATCCAATAAAAACAGAGGTGTTCTATTCATGGGTTACATTTCCAGCAGCGAATGCAGTTACAAATGTATTTCACTACTACCTAGAAGGTGAAACACCAGCGGACTATACTCCTTTTGAGGAATTAGAGGTTCCACTCACTTACCAGGAGCATAATTACTGGTTTAAAGGCGCCCTACCCCACGTACATGGAAGAGCAAGATTAGGCCCGCTCGGAGGAGCAGGAGCAACATGGCCCATATTAGTGGCATACACACCGCATCCTGATATTGGCACAATGCCATAGCCAGACTTACTTGTACAACACAGAGATTTAATTAAAATCTACAGAAACCTGACACAATTCGTCATGAGGACTTTAACAATCCAACCTGCACCAGCAGGTGCAGCAAACAGTACTCCAGTTCAGGGTACAGGAAATAAAATTACTCCACAAACATTACACGCGGTAATGGGCAAAATGCCAGCAAAACACGAACAAATCCCATTCTGGCTAGCTCAGAAAATAACTCAGCTTGAAGCTACCCGAATACTACCACCAGTGATAAACACAGAATTCTAACAATCTGCTTGCCCAGGGGGATCACACCACAAGTAGAGGACTGCACCTCTTGGAGTTCAGTCTTTGCTGCCATATATACCAGAACACATGGTATCCCGTCCTTAGCAGTAATACCTGACGTATTGAGACAGATACAAAATGAGTACGGAGCAGAGCCTGCCCTTAACTTAGGGATGAAGTTACTAAATAACTTTGACCAGGTATCAGCCATAATACTAGCTAACATTAAGGGGGAAGCAGCTTCAGTGGCGATCCGCCAACGCCTAAGGGAGTTCAGTCCAGTAGATCAACAACACGAACTACCCAAAATAATTGAAACTGCATACGCAGAATAAGGCAGAGACAGTCTAGGTGGGAAAGCATTAAAACCACAACTGGTGGGCAGTCCTGAAAAGGACACTACAAAGCAGATGCCTACTTCTTCTAAAAAGAAGTGGGAAAATAAAAAACAACAAAAGTCCAAAGACAGTAGATTTCAGTCCAGAGGTAGGTCTCCTCAACAGGAGCCCTCTGAAAGGAGGTATAACCTCAGGAATAGGGATAATATTAAAAAACCTGACAGGTATCAGGATACTGATACTTGTTCCTCTCGTTCCTTTCAGGGTTCATCAAGAAACTCCGAGAGGGAAGGACGGTCAGAACACAGACAAGAGGAGCATACAAAGTCCAGAGACACGCAACGCGCTGCGGACTACGCACCTAAAAAGGAAGATAAACAAAAATCAAAACCTCAGTTCAAAAAGAAGAAGGTAGCAGGTCTCAAGATCAGACATGCCCAAAATTCTGAGGACACAGCTTCTGAATGGGGAATGGGCTCTGACGATGCTAGACAGCGCGGCAGAAGTAACGATAGCTCGCCAGAACCTGAAGGAATTTCTGATGACAGCGGAGTTGAGTGAGTATATCACGGTGGAAACACCTGATACTCGGGTAAGTGTCCCACATAAGTTACATGAGATAACACTCCGGATGGAGGGGGACAAGCCCAGAAAAGTAAAGGTCTCTTTTGGAAAAATCTGTCATCTGGTTAGGACATTCTATTAGCAGAACAAGACTGGCCGCCAGCATTCGTCATGGAGTGCCCTAGGGGAGAAACTGTAATTTTTCCAGCCTTTTCCGACCTCGTTCCCATACATTTAAAACATGCATATGTGCAGGAGTGGGCGGTTGCCCTAGCTCCAGCATTGTACAAAAATCATGCTGATTGGGATGAGGATTCAACCCACCACGTGATCTCGTTAAAAGTTTCCCCAAATGCTCAAAGGCAATACCCTATAAAGCAGGAAGCTAAAAAACAAGTCAGGGAGATTCTAGATCAACTTGAATATCAGGGGGTGATAGAAAATTGCACTTCACCTATGATCAATCCTTTGTTCCCCGTAGCCAAACCTGACAATACATATCGTCTAGTTTTAGATTACAGACATTTAAACACTTGCACAAAGACATTTGCAGTTCAAAATGCACACAGTGCTGCATTAATGAATAACATTGTGCGGAAAAAATATAAAACAACAATTGATATCTCAAATTGATTTTCTGCCAAAATATAGCGCCTGAAAGCAGGTATCTAACCGGATTCAGTGCGTTAGGGTCCCAACGGCAATTTTGCCGACTCCCCCAAGGGTATAAGAATATCCCAGGGTTGTTTTCAGCAAGGGTAACAGAGTTACTCCAAAATTTGGATGAAGAAGCATTGTCCTATGTGGATGATATTTATCTGACAGACGATGACTTAAAGAGGCACTTGACCAGGGTGAGCACCATTATTATGGGATTCGCCTCTGAGGGCTATACATTTAATTTAAAAAAATCAAAAATTGCCCACCTCAATGTCCTGTTTTTAGGATACGAGCTGTCAAGTGAGGGAAAAAGCATAGCAGCTAACTTTTTAGAAAAGTGTGCGCTGCTCCAACCTCCAAAATCATTGAAGAATTTGCAATCAATTCTGGGATTCCTAAATTTTGGTCGAACATACATTTTGGATTACGCAGAAAGAGTAAAACCTTTCTACGACTTAATAAAACCTGATTTTTCAGTCAGACAATGGACACAGGAACATACAAATATCCTCCGTTCCCTACAGGAAGACATGATAGCTTCTAAACATTTACAGACACACATAAACGTATGCAACTTGGTGATCCGAGTAATAGCGGTTCAATGCGGGTACACATATTTGACTTTTAATGAAGGCGAAACAGTACCAATCGCATACAAATCACACCTGTACACAAACGCAGAGATTCGTTTCACTTCAACAGAAAAAATTCTGACAGCAGTGCAGACCGCTATAGCAAGAGAAAGAGCTCTGGCTCAGGGAAAACAAATAATTTTTGTGACCCCAGTACCAGCTTTAGAAGCTGTTACAAAAGCTAGCATTCCAAATGCGAAAGCCTTACATCCAAGATGGATACAACGGACTAATTCTCTTACTGCAACGGATGTTGAATACAGATTTGATCCAAGTTTAAAAACACAGGCATTCCTGCAATACGAACAAGAATATCCTCTACCAAATGAAATTTTGCCTCTACATCAGTATGAATACATTATTTACACTGACGGTTCTGCTCAACCAGCCATAGGGAGTAAGCAAGCTTACAGCGCGGCGTGTGCGATTGTTAAAGGTCGCATGCACGATGGAAAGTTCCATCCGAGTTGCACTAAAACGCAATCTCTAGGAGACTGCACGGCTCAGTTGGTAGAACTCAAAGCACTTATACTGGCACTTATAAATACGGATCACGAATTCCCCACACTTATTGTGTGTGATTCCTTTTACTGTGTACAGTCGTACAATGAATATCTACATCATTGGGAACAAAACGGGTTCAAAGATACAAAAGGTGGCACAATTAAGCATAAAATGCTATGGGAACAGGTAGTGGAGTTTGAAACGAACTACCAAGGGCTCACGTGATACATACACTGAGTCATCAGCGTGACGGCGTTCACGTTGAAGGGAATTCATTGGTTGATGAAGCCGCAAAGGGGGCTGTTCGCACAGCCGCCGTAGCTGCAGTTACTCGTTCAAAGACGAGGGTAGACGGCGAGATTATGGTAGCTGTCAATGCTTCACGCAAAGGCAGCACAGCAGTACCTAAAAAATTCCCACTCAAGTACTCCTACAAGTTAGATGCACAAAACATTCCATATGCTCAGATTCCTGGAGTGGGGGATAGAGTAATACCAAATATGGATCGTAGGCTAGGCTTAATTGTGGCAGCACACAAAGGAATAGATTCTGTACATAACGGACTTAGGGAGACTGTTGCTTTGTTAAAAGAATGCTACTGGTGGCCCGTGATGAGAAGGCTGATTAGAGACTATGGGGCCGATTCCGATCTCGGTCGGAGGCGGACCCAATACCATTCGGTCGGGAAAAAAGCCATGCGAAAGCCTGTTTCCCGACCGAACCGTACGCTGAGTCCGGCCGAGCGAGTACGATGCGACGTCGCCGACCGACTCGTCCGGGCGTCCCGACAACTCCGACCGACTCGCTCGGACTCGAACCGCTCCGACCGACTCGCTCGGACCCGATTCGCACCGCGCAATGGAGACGTTTTCCGGCCGGGTAAGTACGATGCGCACCTCGACCGCTCCGACCGACTCGCGCCGTCCGACTCGAACTCGCTGTCGGAGCCGTACTTTGGGGGTCCGTGTCGGACCCTCTGTACGCCGTACCCGTGCGAGGCGCACACAGGGGGACCCAAGGGTCCCCCTACCTGTGCGTGTGCGCCGCGAAGCGCTCGCGGCGTACTCGCTGTAGGGGCGCCCTTGTCCGCCTCGCACCCATTGAGGCAATGGGAGCCCGCGTACGCGTTGTACGACCGGCTCCCATTGAGTCCAATGGGAGTCCGACCGACTCGTGTCCGATAACATACGGACGCATCGTACTCGTTCGGTCGGACTGCACGGGTCCGATTCGGTCGGAAATCCCTCCGGGTCCGGCTCGGTCGGAGAGATTTCCGGCCCGAATCGGAATCGACCCCTATGTCTGGAACTGCGACATCTGCAAGCAGATGGAAGGGTCCACCGCAACACGTCCAGTACAGATACCATTGTTAGACAGCATTAGGTTGTCCGTTCGTGCGCGTCCAGCTCAAGTTTCCTCAAGGTTTGGCCTCAGCGCTCGGCTGACGCTCGAACTGTTATAAAAGATTTTATCGGCACATACGCAGTTGGCACGTTACATTCTGACCGTGGTCCGGCGTTTAGCTCTCGGGCTTACAAAGAGGCCATGGAAGGAATGGGCGTAACATTGTGGTACTCCTCTCCGTACCATCCCAAAATTCTGTTGTGGAGAGGGAAAACCGAGACTTAAAGCAATCTTTAACAGCTAGGGTATTAGGCAAGAGCGGTAGATGGGTCGATCACCTTTATGGGGTACAGCGCGCGATCAATAATCAGCCAAGAAGCTCTCTAGGGGGTGTCACTCCTTACGAGGTCCTATTTGGGACGAGAATGTGGGTACCTGATCTTGATTGTGAAGGCACAGTGGCGGATGAAAAACCATTTGATTTCAATGATCGTTTGGCTGTTTTACAGGATCTAAATGAATCCAGGACACAACAAAGTAACGTGGTCCAGAAACAGGCCGCCACTGAGGAAGTCAAGGCAGTAACGGCAAGACCTGTCTGGATCCCAAAAATCGGGGATCTGGTCAGAGAGAAGATTGCTGACAAGAAAGAATTTGGGCCATCTTACAGAAAGCCTGTACCAGTCCTTGCAATCCACGGCACAAGAACTGTACTTCTGCCGCCTCTTGCCGGGAAAAAGGAGAAAAGATTTGTCTCAATCGACTTAATCAAACCACACTATGTGGCCGATTCTAAACAGTAGGCCTCATGGACTCCACAGTAGCAGACGCCCTCCTCTCGCTACAATCCAAGAAGTCCAAACAGAAAGACTCATCACTTTTGAAGAGCCACCTGTACGGAATGAAGGACTAAGCAACAATGCTATGGAACTCGTTCCACTTCAACAAGAAATTCATCTTCAAAATGAAAACCAATTTAACAACTAAGTTGCAATAAGACTGACTACAGACATCTACGTCAGCATGCCTCGTCAAGAGCAAAATCCGATTTCAACAAATCCCGATGCAATTCCAACAATTGATCGAACTGCTTCTGGCTATTTCATGAACTTTGATACGTTTTCACTGGATCCAAGCGAGCCGGAAACGACGCCAGCCAAAAAATCACTCCAACGGAAACTCAATGACTTTTTGAACTTTTTTAGAAAGACTTACCTGGTGTCACCTTGGATAGAACTATGGTATATCACTGGGATTTTGGGGCATATTAGCAAGACCGGCGATAAAATTATCGCCGTTTTAGCGGCAGGAAACTGCCGCTAAAGCGGTGATAATGGGCTTGATAATATGCGTTATAGAATTCCAATAGATGCCCAGGTTAGATGTGCAGGACATCTAACCTGGGCTTCTATTGGAATTCTATAACGCATATTAGCAAGCCCATTATCGCCGCTATAGCGGCAGTTTCCGGCCGCTAAAACGGCGATAATTTTATCGCCGGTCTTGCTAATATGCCCCTTTATTTTTTATTTTCTGGCTAGGTTTAATAATAACTTTTAGTATGCTTATTAATGGACGATGTCTCCAGCAAAGCTCTACAGCCCAAAGAGTCAATGTGATTTTAAAACCACACCAGTCTTCACATCGTGAACCAAGAGACTTGTCTTCAGTGAACATTACAGCAGTTCCTATACCGGACGGTATAGTATGGGACAAGATTGATTATGATGTATTCGGTCCGACTGAACTTTTAAAGCTAAAACATGTATTTAAAATTTCTTTAAGTGATATCGTTACCTCCAGTACATATTCTGATGATTGGGACACTGAAACTGTAAATGCTATGATGTCTGATTTAGAAAAAACTGCAGCATTTCCGAACAATGAAATGTTAGAAGGTACTTCAGACTATGATACATTGTACTGTTACCAACATTTTGGTCATCATTTCTTACACAAATCTATAACACCTAGAAATGTATTTGAGTACCACCAGTGGGAACACTGCCCAACACCTCCAAAAGGTAGTTCGCAAGCATTTGCACAGAAATTCACATACTTCTCAGGGTTTAACACATCCGATCCGAAGTCATTTTGTTATAAAGTGGAGAAAATTTCAGCTCAGAAAATTATGTTAACAAACACCAAACATATTTACTCTGCATCCTTTTTGAACCAGTTGTCTAAACAGGGTTTCGATCTATGGAAAGACACAATAGATTCCAAATCGATCTGGGGTTCTAGGGACTGGCAAGTCCAGGGAATAGAAGCACTTTTTAGAGCATGCATCATTCCGCAGCAGATTTTATTTCTGAATGAAACTGTGCAACAAACATCCTGTCTTGGATTAGCCAAAGGCAAAGAAATGAACACACCGGAGTTTCAACACCATCGCAGATGGGTGGGGGGAAGAATTCTACTACACATGTGGTGAAATTAGATGACATTCTCCAGTACAACAGGTCAAATCCTGATTGGACAGAATGGCTGGTTTGGCCCATTGACACAAACACCTGTCAACAGAGATTTATGAATACATTCAAAGGGTTTAGTATCCATAGGCCAGATCCACGCTATGTACAAAGACAACACCCAGGGGTAGTGACATCATATAGTGTTGGGAAGTTGTGCCTTGATTGGCTAGAGACCCCAACACTGACAGAAGTAAAGCACCACTTGACCTTACTCACACCTGACATGGATCTTAGAGATTTTCTACTAGGTCCCAGGAAACAATGTCAGAAACGTTTCATATATGCACGCCTTTATGCCTACTATAATGAAAACTGGAAAATATCCCAAAAAGAGGCCGCAGAAAGGATACGGGAGATAGACCATATTAATTTAGAAAAGGCATTAGCAGTAGTGGATAATGGGTTAACTACTTTGACCTCCAGGTTTTACTCCTTAGGCAACATTGTTTCCTCGGCAATCGACATATTAGAACAAGATCTGGCCTTGTTACAACACGGGCAATCTCAACTATGTTCTATTATGATGTTAAGCTGGACGCTACAATCTTTGCGTGCAGGCTATGTGCCATGGCATTTTATAAACACCATGTCTCTGTTTTCAGAATACAATCTGACTGATAAACAGACAGAAATGGCACAAAGGGGAGCCAAATATACAATGCTGCGTATTGAGAAACTGGAAAGGTTACCATTCACTGTAGCCGAATCACCATCAACAGAATGGCTAATTCATGGCCAAATCACTCTGCCGGTCACTACGTTTCAGTTTCAATATTGCCTTGAGCAAAGGCAGGCAGGCAAATATGTGAAAATGGGTAAGGGATACATCAAGGAAACTTGGGAGTTACCATATAGATACCGATGCCGGAATGTAGATCGATAAGTGTATCTGAGTGGTACAAAATGCAAGAACGCTTTAAGCGGTTCTCTCCTGTGTCAGGATATTTCTCTACATGGAGCCTGCAGTGGTTCAGTGGCGAACTTATCTTGTCACATGTCAGGGACCACAGCGGCCATGATCACGCCAGTTTTCCAGCTGCTATCGAATGGGAGTTACTTAATGTTAAATGTTCAAGGTTGCTGTGGGATGCTTCCGGGCGTCGCATATCTAGTCACTGTTAACTTCAGGGTTACTTGCTGTATGCAAGTATTGTTTCCGCCACTGAACACAGTCGGGGAGGCGACGCCATGGCCTTCGCTGAATGTTTCTTTTATACAGTTTGATACTCTGCGCAGATTGAAAGCCATGCTTTTACAGCAACCCGTGCCCTTAACCTCCGCTCGAGAAACCTTTGAACTTCAAGTTGCAAGGACCTCGACCGAGATACAGGCACTCATACGTACAAACTGCCCCATTCATTTAGCAGAAATGGTGGGACGTATCTTCAATATGTCTGATACAAGCGTTATCGTACACCTATTTAAGACCATAGGGTCCGGACTGTTAAGCACCTTTCAGACAGTCCTCGGAGTAATCCCAAATTTTATACACTCCCTATTGGGAAGCGTATTTGGAGGATTCCCGCTCATCCTGTTCCTAATCGCAGGAATCCTGATTGTACTATTGCTGCTACGCAATGGACGGCCCACTTCCTGAGAGAATGGTGAACACGCTCCTGGAGCGGAAATACCGTGAACGCATGGTACAACTTCTGGGCATTTCTTGCCTGCGAGAACTCAATGCCTCCTGGTTTCTATCATTTAGACCAGTCTGGGTAGACTGCATCTTACCTGTTCTTCGATGCCTGTTCTGCGGAGAAGAATGCACGTTGGATCTCTGTCTAACGTTTCCATCGGATGCGCCTCCGGACACGGATGCAATGCTGGACCCCATAAAGGCCCACGCTCTGCGTTGTCCTCAGCGGCTTCCAATTCTGATGAACGCATTCCTGGAGAATCCACAGGTGCCGTTTGCTCCTGCTGGGTTAGGTGACTCCTCCACAGGCACCCAGGTAACAACTGCCGCCCAAGCTGCCGTAGCTCCGACTGTTGGCAGTGCTACATTCCATCTATGTGCTATTGACGTTCTCTGTGAGGCGTTGGATTTGTCGTCTGCAGCAGCTAACACCGATAATACTGAACTTCCCAGCCAGGACGTTTAATCTCGAATTGGCTCATCGCGTCCTGGGAAAGAATTCGGCTTCTTTGCTCGTTTCAAAACAAACGATCTAAATTTGGAACATTTTCTTACATTGACACTTTTGCTTGAGAAAAGCATGGCCTTCTCCTGCTTATGGTAATGCAACTTTTATAGAGAGACAATATTGATTTTTCAAAGTGGCAACTAGAAATAGCTGAATTTTAACATTTTTTTTTTTAACACCTCATTTTTAACGATTTTTTAGAACCATGTTTTTACTTGCTTTTAGAAAACAAAAAATATTTTTAAATTGTCCAGATTTTAAGTATGGTCATTTTTATCCAATTCGGAAGAGGAGTGGGTGTTATATCCCACATGAAGGCCCTAATGTAGACCCGTTCATACATGCCCTAAAATGGACGTATTCTTATTTACCCTAATATGGTCATGTTCGTACTTGCCTATTATGGTCATAACCGCATATGCCCAATTATGGTCATAACTGTACATGTCCTATTATAGTCATGATTCCTTATATAGGCATGATCTTTCACCTACATTGGTCCCAGCTAGTACACAACGAGCTCTGAGGGATGAACGTTATCTATCCTGTGGTTTTGAATACAGCAGGGTTTTTCCCAAACACAGGCCCACACTGTACTCATTAATTATGCATGGCTTTCTAGGAATACACCACAAGGCATAATATGTATGTACAAAGTTCACCCCTGACGTCTTCCTCATGTCCAATACAAACCATACTGAGGACCGAGACTCTTTAGGGTATAAATACACCACATCTTGCCCCGGTAAGACAGAGGGAACCGAGACTTCCATGCTGACACACTGACCAGAGACGCTGAGGCTCCTGCATGCAGTCGCTCCAGCTGATAGTGGTCTGACACAGCCCTGACGGGGTGTCCAACTCGAGACCAGGACGGGGTCCCACACTCTCTCTATTCAGGTATGGGGGTTCGACTAAATCCTAGAAGAATTCTTGGCTCTTAGGCTTTTAGACCTACACACATATGCTAGGTACACTCAGATACATCTAGTTAGGCATCGTAGGAGTACGCGCACTTGCATAATGCTTTTATATTCATGTATGTATTCATGGTTATCGCAATATGGTAGAACTGTTCTATCCCTTTGCTTTTATCGTACTGATGGTCATATATCTCTGCTATTGTCTGCTGGTTACCGCAGCACATATATTTTACACTAGAATAACAACTGTTCAATAAATACTTATTGAAACGCCCGACTGTTTATTCTGTGTAACTCTCTGAGACAAACCGAATAAGTGAGCATGAGTGACTGAGCGAAAGGTAGTACATTGTTTCCACGATTCTGAGGGAATCAGGGTTGTCATGATCTAAGGTTGCCAGAAACTAATCTCTCCCCGATAAGAGGAGACACTAGTGGCACTGCGAGCTAGCTAATGTAAAACTAGGCCTACATATACGGTGGGGGTGCACGGAGTCAGTCTGCCACCAAGCCCGGTATATGTTATCCAAATGCACAGGTCCTGCAGGGGTACTATATGAGCTACACTACACTGAAGACACCACCACAACCATGAAGAACACCCACTCAGGAGCCCACACGGACCCCTGCCCACCGCACATCTACCACAGTGCCGCCGTCGCCATAGTACCCGAACTAGGCTGGACCATCAACGCCTCCCTCGAATCTTCCCTGATGACTGGAAGAGGACAGAAGTCAAGCCCCTTCTCAAGAAACCCTCGGCTGACCCGACGGACCTGAAAAACTACCGGCCCATCTCTCTCCTTCCCTTCGCAGCCAAAGTCACCGAGAGATTCATCAAAGCCCAGCTGACCACCTTCATCGAAGAGAACGCCATCCTCGACTCCACCCAGTCTGTATTTCGCAGCAACCACAGCACCGAGACCGCCCTCCTCGCCGCCACTGATGACATCCGCATGCTACTCGACCAGGGCCACACTGCGGCCCTCACCCTACTAGACCTCTCCGCAGTCTTCAACACCGTCTCATACCGCACTCTCGCAGCCAGACTCCACGACGCCGGTATACGAGGAACCGCCCTCGACTGGATCCGCTCCTTTCTCTCTGGCAGAACCCAAAGGTTCAGACTCCCTCCCTTCCTCTCCAAACCTACAGAAATCAACTGTGGAGTACCCCAAGGATCCTCGCTCAGCCCCATGCTTTTTAACATCTACATGGCCCCCCTCGCCACTATCGTCAGACAGCATGGGCTCAGCATAGTATCCTACGTCGACGACACCCAGCTCATCCTTTCTCTCGCAAAGAACCCCGAAGACACCAGACTCAGCTTCCAAGAAGGAATGAAAGACGTCGCAGCCTCAATGAGCGACAGCTGCCTAAAACGGAACTCGGAGAAGACCGAGGTCCTCGTCCTTGGACCCTCCCCCACGGTGTGGGACAGCTCCTGGTGGCCCCCTGCCCTCATAAACCCACCCACCCCGACGGACCACGCCGGGAACCTCGGCATCATTCTAGACTCCTCCCTCACCATGATCCGCCAGATCAACGCCGTCGCCTCGACCTGCTTCAACTCCCTCCACATCCTCCGCAAGACCTTCAAGTGGATCCCCCACGAATGCAGAAAGACCGTCACCCACGCACTCGTAACCAGCAGACTGGACTACGGTAATGCCCTCTACGCCGGAATCAACAAAACCCTGCTACACTAGCTCCAAACCATCCAGAACACCGCAGCCAGACTCGTCCTCGGAACCCCACGACACAAGCATATGACCCGCACCTATGAGACCTCCACTGGCTCCCCATTGAGAAGAGAGTAACCTTCAAGCTACTCACCCACGCCTACAAATCCCTCCACAACATCAGACCCAAATACCTCAACGAAAGGGTCTCCTTCCACATACCCAAAAGGAACCTCCGCTCAGCTGACCTTGCCCTGGCAGAGACCCCACGCATCCTCAGAACCAAAGCAGGCAGAAGAGCCTTCTCCACCGTCGCAGAAAATACCTCGAACGAGCTCCCAGTCAACATCAGATGCTCCCCCACTGTGAACACCTTCAGGAAGAGTCTCAAGACCTGGCTCTTCGACTGATCCAGAGCTGCACCCCCCCCCCCCCAGCGCCTTGAGACCCTCACGGGTGAGTAGCACGCTTTATAAACCCCTGATTTATTGATTGATTGATACAAAATCAACCTAAGAGAAAAGTATAATACAAAGTAGGTAAATAAATTAACCAGCAAATAAACCTAACTATGAAAAAATGATAAATTTAATAAAAAACAAATTATTACTAACAAATACTTTTCTCTTAACAGCTTCTACAAACTTCAACAAAAACCAACATCAATGAAAGAAACTTCACCAACTACATTCAGTAAGTATTTTTTTCCAATTAAATAAAGAGACTAAAAAAGCTAAATAAATAAATATACTCATATTATAACCTTTTATTTTATATTTCACAGATTACACCTCAATAAAACACCACCTAAAAAAGTCAAAACAAGGATTAACTTTGAAAACAAAGACAAAAGCAACTACAGAAAAATATAAAATTAAGTAAGTATATAAATTAACCAACAAATACAACAAACTAATTTTAAAAAATTAAATAAATTAAAAAGCAAATATAACTAACAAATATGTTTCTCTTGCCAGCTTCTACAAACTGCAACCTACTACAAAATCATCTAAATAAACATCATCAACGAAAAATAGTAAGTATTTTTTCCCTCAACGAAATAAAAATAGAAACTAAGGGGCCCATTACGATGTCGGGCGGAAGCACAACCGCCGTGCTGTCGGAGGCAAAAACTGCTAGTTACCGTCCGCCAGCAACGGCCCACACGCCCGCAAAATTAGGATGTGAAAAGTCAGGCAAACATCGCCTGTAAGCCTGCGACGCCGCCTGCTATCAAAGTGCGCCCGTCTACGTAGCGGCGCGAGCCAATGGAGACACTCCGTCCGACGAAATGACGTACCGCCCGGCGAACAAATTACGATGCCACAACCAAACAGCCTCACCGGCAAAGAGACACCGCACGAGATACCAAGGCGGAAACCCGACTGTTCAGTACGGAGACTAAAAAGGCGGCCCACCCAGAGATGAATCCTGCACTCCAGGCCATCCCCATGCTCTACCTGATGCACCACCTAGGAGTGAACGCGCCACGACGACGCAGGTAGGCAGACACACAACAAGGGCACGCAAACACTGCACACAATGCAAGGGCGGAAAAACTGTACATGGCCCCCCCCAGACACCCCTGTGTGGACAGGACACATCCACCACTGTACCCACACATGTCCCACCTGTCAAAATAAAACAACTCGCAACATTCTGGGCACCCACTACCCGGGACCAGGAAGTGACGTCCCCGTCACGGCAAAGCAGCGCAGCGGCGATGACGCAGGTACACATGCGCACAACGCAGAGGCCAACGAACAGCGCCACGCATGGGCTGCACACAAACACCACAGGGTCACAACTACACACCCCATACACCAGCCCCACCCTGAAGGCACATGTCACGTGGCCTTCCTGCATCAATCATATCCCCAACCGACAACTCACAGTTGTCAACTTGATGTCACACAAATGTCCCGAACAGGGGAGCAATGTGATGGCAAAATTGGACACACCCTTGTGTGCAAAAAATGGAGAAGCACACGGCGGCTGCTACATAACAGCGCAGAATATGGACATTGTCCGTAAAAGGCACAGTCTCATCCAAAAATACCTATACCATCCTGCTCGCAATATCAAGCCATGCAATGTACAAATTTGAAAAACCCTGCTGCCTGAGAACAGGTGTTTCCAATTACTACACCCACACAGAAGCCCCAATGTATAGCGGAAACGCAGTGTCCCGCCCACACACGGGAGAGCAGATAGCACTGAATGGCCTTCCATTCATACTCTGAAATCACATTGCAACAATTTATGCAGGAGAATGGAGCCATTGTACCAACAAGAAGCCAAACAGAGCCATGCAGAGTAAACCGTCCACTGGCAGATAGCGCCCAACATGAAAGAAAGATAATAACACACAAAAAAATTATACCACTCCTCCATGTGGGTCAAATGCAAGTAATCGGGAAAGAGTCAGACACCACTGGCCTTGACCATTCATTGAAGCATGTGGGATGAGGGCCTGTGTCCTCCGCCCAAGCTATAACCCAAGTCCTGCCACCGTACATCCATTCCAGAATTCCCAGCATCGTCGGAGGTTGCACTCTGCTGACTGCACAGGCAGCCGGAGCATGCCATCACATCACCCTGTAGCAAAATGGCTGTTGCACCACTGCTTCCCAACTACGCCAGACAGATGCAGCTGTACATTGAGAGCTTGCTACAGATAGTGGGCTGTGAAAATCTGGCTATGCTGAACGTAAGTTACCGAGTAACTTACCGCATTGCAATGTTCAGCTGCGTCATCCCCGTTTTCTACTGTCGGAGGTGTCCGTTCCACTGTCCTGTGGATTTATGTCTCTCCAACCCGGCATGTCCAAAGGCGGACTTGGTACACTTGTTTGCACCCCTGGTTGCCCACGACAGGATCTGTTCAGTGTATGGGGGCATGGCGTATGTGGCTGCAATCGGACACACACTGCAATGGGACCAGTGTGCCTCCACACAACGTATTCTGGATCACAATTTCATCGAATGTCATCCAACATGTCCCATCAGGCTTCTACAAGGGACAACTTACAATGAACACGTTGCTAGCCACCATCCGCTTCATTGGATGGCATCCATGTTCACCACCAATGCCATGGATGCCCTGCTGGAAGGTATCGCATACCTGACAACTTGTCAATTCATCGGTCCCCGACTCAATACCCCCAATTGAACATTGATGTCCAACACCGTACCTATGCTTGGCTTTCGCACGGAGTGGGAAGTTAGCTGTACAACAACTATACTAGACAATCTGCAACAAACACCTTACCATCAACTCCACTGCCATGACATCGGACATTTCCGGGACATGCACTCTGTTCCTCACCATATCCCGTGTCTCTGCATGAACAGGGGGAGGCAGAGGTATGGGACTTGTGTACAGTAACCACATGGCCAATACTGCATGAACAACTATGCTATAATATGTATTCTACGCACCCGAACACATACACCTGTCAGTGCACACTTATCTGTCTGCTGTATTACGTGAGAACTGTCACCTCACCATCGTCTGTACTTCGGTGCCAGGACTTTTGCATGGACAACAAATGCAACCCCCTACAACATGGCCCTAGTTATTGTGTCATGTTCAGTAGCCACCACATAGCAACAACCTGTGAGACGCTGCTGAATGCATGTAGGCTCATGCTCTGATGTCACCTCTGACGCAGGTGTGTCGGAGTCACTATTGTAGTAATCCCGTACCATGGAACTGAGATGTACTGGGCCTATGATGTCAAGCTGTCTAGTAGGCAAAATGAATACTGTCTGTGTCAAAGTCTAGAGCTCTTCAGTAATGAGCAAATGTACTTTAGCATAGCAAGGGCAAAGCAGTTGTAACTCTGAAGCCTTTATTCCACAGTCAACAACCAATCACATCTACCTGTACCCCCTTTTGTATGTGTAATCATGCTAAGTATATCCTCCACATGCATTTTGCTGCCAGTAGTGTCCACTATACTGCATCACAGAGGAAGTAAGTTCAAATACATGCCTTGAAGCAAATATGTGACTATGTAGAATTATTTATCGAAGACAAGTACGAATGAGAGAGGATGAGAGTGTGTGAAGTACACGAGATTCGTGAGATGACCATGTAGTCTAGTGTCATTGGATGTCAATGCATATGAGTTGCCGCCACAGTGGACCTAGTGAAATACCAGAGGTCGTGGGCCTTGGCTTGTCAGACTGTGACGTGGCCCAACAGATCATCACATTAACACTGATGGACTGGTCACTACAAAGCACAGTCCTACATATGTGTACAATTACCTTCACAGTCTGACATCACAGTCATCAAGCAAAATTAGGAGGCACGCAAGAAGCATGCTACAGCAATGCATGACAAAACACACACACGATATCAGTGTGGGTGGGCAGGTCTGCACAGTGAGTACGAACTGCAGAAATTCACATACATGCTCAATTAAACAAGGCACAATCTTGACAGTCACACACCCTGCAGACCCACAATGTCCATAACATATCAAGTAGGAGTCATCCTGACTTGCAAGGACATACCCACACACTGCACACTGTGCAACATACAATACACACATGTGCTCACATTCACAGATCTGAACACGGATACAAACACCCACCATGGCCCTGGGTAACACATGTGTGTAGTCGACATTGCCAGAGCGCGCACACACACACTAACACTACCCTAAAGTCACACCCTTCACACCACACATACCTACACCTCCCAAATGCACACATTGAAAGTAAGCCGTGTGCCCAGGCTCAATGTTCATCACAAGATTAACATACACCTACACTGCTGGCCACACAGAAAGTAAGCTCACACATACACGCACACTCTGCACATGCTACCTGTCATCCTGTGGCAAGACTCACACCCTGTGCTTTGCTTGCCCGCAAACATGACACGTATACATTTTCGCAGAAATACCACCAAATACATGCAGACAATCCATGTCACAAAAATACTTCTTCATCACACACACAAGTAGCAGAGTCTGAAAGAAGTGAAGTCCCTGCCACGTGTAAAATACATTGGAATGTGAGACCAGACCTTGCAATTGTTGAGGTACCATACACGGCATGTGCCTCACTTAACTATGCACACACAGTAACAACTGCAATCAGCAACTACACAGACACAATCGACTACAGGAGCAACAGCATCCAGTCACAGATAACATAGACAGGCGTCAATATTGTTCAACACCAGGGACAGTGGCCAGTCCGATGTGCAGAGTAGTGATACGAAAAGCTGCGTATGCAATGTGTGTGAGTGTACCCTGAGATGGCCACCAACACTGCCATGGCAGTCACAATAGCCATCACAGCCACCACTGTGTCACAGGTAGATGTGTGAGGGTGCCTACCATTCAAACAGGATGCCAGTCCGACTCGGTGCTGTCTGTGTGCTACGGGACAGCTGGAGGTCCGCCCCTGAGAGAGAAGCACAACTGTGGAAGACACACATGTGGCATGCGAAGCGGGAGGGCTGCTTGGCCCAGGTGGGTGGGTGGCACGGGTAGGTGCACTCATGCAGTGTTGTAACAGACTGTGTGGTGAGGATTCCGGAGGGGTAGATTTCCACTGTGTTGGGTATTTGGAAAGCCTACCTGTCTGGGGATGAATGTGAACTCGTGTGGGCACAACAGGCGGGCACACGATCAATGCTGCATCAGGTGTAGACGTTAGCCCTCCCTCTGGGGACATGCTGGATACTGCTGTGCATCTGCCAGGCCCTTGCCAAGGCACTTACATCCCCTGTCCTCCAGGTGTACCCCCTACATTGTCCACCTGCACAGGCTACCCAGGGCACGGGATGGCAGTGGAGCTTGGTGGGTGGGAGGTCATGGCGCCCTTCTCCTGGTCACATCTCGCAGGCAACACATTCTCAGTGTGCAGCAGGGCACAAGTCCTAAATAAGAAGTGGGGGATGCTGACGTCACGACAAGAAGTGACGTCACGAAAGGTGGCTTGCACCATCAGACTCATTGCCGCCCCTCGCTCACCCCTTAGATGCGATTGCATCAGAGAAGCCAGCGCGTGAGCAGCAGCTCCAATCTCGCCCCAGAGAGGCCAAAGAGTGAATGTGTGGCTCCCTTTGCTCCAGTCATCGAGCTCGCGGTAAAATAAGTGGGGGGACGCCGTCCACCCGCGTGGTACCCCGACTCGAGCTCTGGTGTGCAGGCAAAGTGTCCTATTGGCTTTGCGATATGTGTGAGTTGCATGACACTCGTTTGCGGGGGATGGCTCGGAGGCCCGTCACCCTGAGGACCATATCTCACTCTATGGGTCCCTTGTCAATGGCAGCGGATGTAATGACTATGCGCGCCGGGGTGGGTCTACCTTTCGTCTGGGATGGTGTTTGCGGCCTGGCCCACTAGGGCAGCTACAGCTTCTGTGTGTTGCATGTGGTGTATCCGGACTCCGGAGACTGTCATGCATTGTCACTGTTGTCCAGGGCTCGAGTCGGGGTACCACGCGGGTGGACGTCATCCCCCCACTTATTTTACCGCGATCTCGATAACTGGAGCAAATGGAGCCACACATTCACTCTTTGGCCTCTCTGGGGCGAGATCGGAGCTGCTTGTGCAAGCGCTGGCTTCTCCGATGCAATCACATATAAGGGGTGAGCGAGGGGAGGCAATGAGTCTGATGGTGCAAGCCACCTTTCGTGATGTCACTTCCTGTCGTGACGTCAGCGTCCCCCCACTTCTTTTTAGGACTCGTGCCCTGCTGTTGTCAGATGTGCCACTTTCCAGGGGGTGGAGAAAGGGTCAGGAATGTCAGCCTGAGATTGGCCCAGTTGAAGGCCCACCTTGACTGGGGAGGACAACCATTGGACAGTCTGGTGTAGCCCACCCACGCGTACATGTAGGCCCTACATGAACTATGTCACCTGTGGCAAGGTGATGTCATGGGCAATGAAGTAATTGAGGAGAGCTGTCTGCCCCACGCAGAGATGCCGCACAAGCTCAACAGACCCAGCACTGAGGGCAGCAGGGGTCACATGTGCAGGGGCAGCTGTGCCTGGTGTGAAGGACACTCTATCCTTCATCCTTGTGCCGACACGTGTTGCACCAGTGGAAGTAGATGGGAGGGCGGGCATTGGCCTCCGCGTGGCTGAAGAGGAGCCAGAGTCCACGTCCCCTGTGCTAGCAAACATGGATGCATCACCTCTGTCCTCAGATGACGCCGAAATTGCCGTCTTGGCCTGTGATTCATCCAGCACACGTCTGGCCCCTCCGAGGCGCTGGTCACATCTGTCTCACTCAGCTCCTGTGCAGCTGCTTCATCCAATGCCTCACCACTGTTGACCGTCCCCTGTCCCTCAGCACCCACGGGAGATGCCACATGAGAGAGAGCGAGGTGGCCTCACTCATTTGGCATCAATTCAACAGACATGTGCAAGGGAAGCAGCACAGAACATTCCCAAATCCACATGTTGCACGATACCTGTGCAATTGTATACAGCCACCACAATCAACACGTAATGGCTGGCATACAGAAAATGAAGCCGCTAATAAGTGGCACATGTGTTGTGCACATAGCACAACACCCGGCCTGTGTCAGCCTGCGACCATAGCCACAAATCGCTGTGTGCACACCCACTGTCCTGATGGTGGCAAGGATGACCACTACGTAATTAGGTCAAGGACATACCTGCATGGAGCAGAATGGGACACCACTCACACAGACTGCAACATGACAGTCAACAATGGTCATGAGCCCATGCCATCCACCTGTCGTTCGCACAAGCACAACTACTGTTGCACAGTGTGCCGGATGTGTAAGTACCAGGAATATGAGGTGAGGCATCGCACACATATGTCCGAACGAAATCAGAGTAGGCACAGTGCCTCAAACATACATGTGAATTGCCACTCCAGCCTACTACAGGTTGTTCCTGAGGGCTACGACTCTGAATGCATTGACAATGCAGAGTGCTCAAATTACATCTTGACCCTCAGGAATCGCATATGCATGTCAGATGCACCCAGCACAGAGTACACTTACAACCCACTGCATCACACAACAAACATCACATTACCCAGATTATGGATAGACTGTGGACACATGCTGCCTCTCACAGCAAAAGACACCATCCCACAATACTGTACACTTGCTTGCTGCTGATGCCCCTACAAACGTGCATCCGGCACAGGCTGTGTGACTGTCAAGATGCAGACCATTAGTGGTGAAATGCAGCGCCCTGCTAACCTGACAATACGAGGGGGCATCCCCCGATTCGTTTTCGCCACGTAGTCGCTCATCCGGCAGATGACGTCACACCCTTTGTGTAATTGGCTGCACTGTCGGTTGCACATACACAGAGGCATCAACTTGAATGCAATGGCTCATCACAAGGCCTTGGGCTGGAGGACTTCCAACTGCAGGGATGGTACACAAGAGGGTTGGAATATCACTCATACACTTCTCATCATCACCCACATCCACCAATCACAATGGCATGATGCTGACCCATCCAAAATACTCAGAGATGTGTAACAGAGCCAAGAAGTAATCGGACATGGCCTAACAGCATGTGTACACCACACGTGAATGCATGCTGGTGGGAGTGTGTACACAGTACCTGTCCATCCCATTCACATGCAGGATGCCAGCACATTGAGCAATGTGTAGTCTGCCCACATCTACTGTCCATTGTCAGGTGGACCAACACATAGATCACAAGGCAACACATCTTTGTGGGTGGACTCACTGTGTCCAACACTGCGCAGCACTCAATGTACTCACCCTGTGAATGGCTCACCCCGCAATGGAGGTCACATTCAGTGCCACTATCTCTCACACACATCCCTATCACAAGGCCTGGAGTGTTCAATCGCCAGGGCTGAGTTTGCGTGTTTCCGGAGAGTTGTGAACAAAAGACACATGTAACCCACTGTACAGTCAGTGTTGTGTCCTTCTAGGATTGGGCGGTCAATGTGCAGCCCAGGTCTGCTGAGACTGAGAAGGCCAGCAGGGACCCAGCCAGCCATTCACACAAGCAATAACTGCCCTGAGTCCTGCATTGCCAAGTGGCTGCGTCACTGGATGTCTGACATGAAAATGCCATGTACCACCACTTGGGAGGGACATGCATGGGAAAGCGCCAGAGAGCCTACATACCCCTTCCACCTGTAGTAAGCATGGTAAGCAGTGCATGTTGGAACCCCACAGGCTTAGACTCATAGTGCTGCGGATCAACGACATGTGTGTCCCCCACATGCACTCCCACACACACTGTAGTTGTCTTACACACACAACTTTTGCAAGAAATAGCCTTGGGCAGTGTGCGTGGAGCTCGGGATCCAGGATCTCCAACTCCTCGCTGGTGAGTGGACCTGGACATATCTTCAGAGTCGTCGACATGAAGGTGGACATGTGGCAGCAGCAGCAGGTGTTGTTGAGGGATGCCAGGCAGCAGTCCCTGGAAGCTGTGGTAATGACGGTCTCCCTCCCACACTCATAAAGCACCCTGGGGCTGTTTCAGTGGGTCCAAGCTGCTGCAAGTGGTGTACCATGTCTGCCTACTTCAAATGCACACAATGGCCTGCTCCGAGCTGTCCCGGTACGCTTACCTCTATAGTCGAACACGCAGAATGCAACCGCGAGGGCCATTAGAGTTGGCCTCAAGGGCCTGGTCCATGGCGGGTACAGTCCGCTGGTGCCATGTGGAATCCACAGTTTAATGTGCGCCATGCATTTGCAGGTGTGGCCATGATTTGTGTGTTGGAGCATGTCCACACCAGACAGGGCCACTTCATGCTGTGTGCATAGGCATTGACGGCCAGTGCTCAGCCCCCACATGTCTGTTGGCACATCATCATGTACACATTAGCATGGGAGCATGGGATGTGCATATGCACACACATGCCATATTTCTCAATGTACATCTCCCACTTGGCACGTGCAACGTTACGTGTCACTTGTGATGTGTATTTGCATTCACACAGCTGTGTTGTCATGGAGTTGTCAATGTGGACACCTGTCAATGTGTGTTGGAGGTGTGATGCGTTCAGTGCTGTACATTGGGTGAACTAGGGACATCATTGACTGTCTCATATCCCGTTGTGCAACAGGACCCACTTGTTTGGGCCGCTCAGCCTGTGTACATTGTGTTGTTGGTGTGTGCCATACTCACCTAGCCTCGGAAGCTGTGTCAGGCACAGCAGCTAGGTATATTGCCGTGGTGTTGCCGCTTCCCACATATGCAGTCTGAAATCATCATCATGCCTTTCAAGCTGTTAAGGCCTAAATCCCCATGTGCATGCTCATAGCAATGGTTTGTGTCAGTGGTCATTGCTATTGGTATGGGGACCTGTGTAAGAGTATTGTAGCTGTGCTGTCCCTACTTGTCAGCTGTTCTGTGATTCTATTGCTTTGTCAGTAATTTTAGTTTTGTGTATGTGAAAATGCCATGTGGTGTGTTCCATTGACATGTGTCCACTTCCATCTGTCCTAGGAGGAGACCAAACATACATCGCCCCTACCAATTGCTGGCAGACATGGAGGATGTGGAGGTAATACGGAAATTCCGTCTGGACCGACCCACCCTGCATCACCTATGTGCAATGTTGGAAGCCCACCTTCGTCCTCGCAGGGTGTATCCTACAGCATTCACCCCCACGGCTAAGGTGATGGCTGCACTGCATTTTTTCACAACCGGATCTTTCCAACACACGGTGGGCAGTGGAGGTGGGATGTCCCAGCCCATGTTCAGCATGGTGCTACGGGATGTCCTGTCAGCTATGATGCTCTACAGGAACCGGTACATCCGATTCCCCAGGGCTCGTGATTTGGCAGCAGTGAAGGGTGCTTTCTATGCCCTTGGACGCATCCCCCACGTTGTTGGTGCAATTGATTGCACCCATGTTGGCCTTGTTGCACCACAGGTCATGGAGCACATCTATAGGAACCGGAAACATTTCCACTCCCTGAATGTGCAAGTGGTGTGCCTGGCGGACATGATTATCACACACGTGTGTGCGAAGTTTCCCGGATCCGCCCATGACTCGCACATCATGCGCCACAGCATCCTCCCACGAATGATGACCAATCTTCAACCGGACCGTACATGGATTGTTGGTGAGTATGCATACTCGTGTAGCGTGCTGGGTGTGACATGCTGTCTTGTATCCTGTTGGAATTGCAATGATTCTCTGTGTTTCTCACACCCAGGTGACTCTGCATATCCTAACGGGCCTTGGCTGCTGAGCCCACTACGGAATCCTAGGACACCAGCTGATGTCAGATACAATGAGGCACATGGGAGGACCAGACGTGTGGTGGAGTGGACTTTTGGACTCCTGAAGTCCAGATTCAGATGCCTGGACCGCACCGGGGGTGCACTGGCATACTCCCCACAGAAGGTGTGCCAAATAGTGGTGGCATGCTGCATGTTGCACAATCTCGCGATTCGCAGGCAGATCCCCCTGATAGTGGATGACAGTGACCAGCCAGGGCCCCCGCCTGCAGACCAAGCCGTGTCCAGTGATGAGGACAGTGGAGAGGAGGAAGCAGTGAATGAGTGTCAGCAGCTCATCGCCCACTACTTCACTTGACGGTGAGTGACCATGTACGACGGCTGATGTTGTTGTAGTTTTTGTAGGTGTATGTGTGCATTGTCACGGCAGCCTATTGTTCACTGAGTGCTGTGTGGCAATGGTCCATGTCCAGGGTTGTATGCCACTGACAGTGGCTGTAGCATTGTACCCTGTTGCTCTGTGAGATGTGTGTACATTGCTTAAACTTGATGACAAGTACTGTGTGATGAGTGTGTGACACACACATTCAATGGACTCTTGTTCTGTTTTTCACCCCTAGGTCCCTACAGCCTCTCCTGGCCTATCGACATACTACACTCCAGATGCATTTCTGATCATGGTGACGGTTGCACATCCTTGCAGATAAAACAGAATGTGATCCAGGTGTATTTATTTTAAGCGGTGACATGTGATTGTGGGCAAGGTGATCACAAAAGTGGTGCATGCTGAAACAATGAGTTGACGGACATGTCCGTGTGATGGTCAAGGTGTACCCATGTTGTTCTGGGTCCACAGTCCAACAGACACATGCCATTCACATGGCAGTGTGGGGTAGGATAGTAGTCCAAGTGAATGCAGTAGATGGCCACCGTGGCTGGCTGACTCACTGGCGTTTGGAGCGTGCGAAGTCATCTCTGGACACCTGTTTCCTCTTCGGACAACCCCTTCCACGTTTGAGAGGGGGGGTTGTGTTTGTGGGCTGCTGGTGGTGGCTGAGGATTGCCCACTCGCTGTGGACGCAGGGGAACTGGATGTTGCACGACCCTGCGCCCCAGCAGGTGGTGGCGGAGGTGGTGTAGTTGGCCTTGATTGGGCCCTCACCGCCACCACTAGCAGGCCCATGAGGTCAACAAGTTTGCCCATACGGGTCACGAATTGGCCCATATGGGCGTCCATGGACCTCAACACCCCAAGGACTTCCCGCGTATCGGCAGCTGACCGGGCCCATTGTCCCTGGGCCTCTTCATAGGCCCCAAGGACTCTGGCGATTTGCGGCATGGCTTGGCTCCCAGGCTCTGATGGCGTTGGCCTGACCCTGCTCCTCCCACCTGAACTGCTGCCACCGACCTGCCCACTCGCCACATTGGTCACCCGGGGCCTTGTTGTGGCTCCCAGGGTCGATGTCGACGTGCGTACCACCCCTTGCGCAGGGTGAGTGGTCAGGGAGGCCCTGGTGGTGGTGGTGGTGGTTGCGGCGGTGGTGGTGGTCGCAATGAGCATGGCAGCAGGGGCCTGGGACTGGTCACCAGCCCTGGGAGATGGGTTGGTGGGTAGGAGGGGTCCTGGGGAGCGGTTGCGCCCTGCCACACCAGATGTGCCTGGTCGGGAGTCCTCGTCCGAAGAGGTGTCCAGGTCTTCAACATCCGTGAGTCCGGGTGGAGGGCTTGTGGACTGGCTGTGATGGCTGCTGTCTCCCTCTCCAGCATCATGCTGTTCGTCACCTGTGGGGCGGAGACGAAAGGTTATTGTGTTGCACCTTGCAAGGTTTGTGTTAGATGTCTGACATTCACAGTTGGTGCACAGTTGTGCACTGATTTCCCAGATGCGTGTGTATGGCTCTACAATGTGTGTGCGTGATCAAGGCAATGGAATAGTGTGATGGGTGCATATGGCATGGGACGGATTTGGATAGCCAATCGGTGTGTGTTGCAGTACCCCTACATTATGTGGCTTTGGTGGAAACGGGGTACAGCCCCATGAACGCTTTGGAGATGAAATATGTTTTTGGGGTTCAAATGAAACGCTTAGAAACGCAGATGGCAAAAGGGGTACAGCCCCATCAACGCTTTTGAGGTGAAATATGGTTTTGGGGTTCAAATGAAACGCTTAGAAACGCAGATGGCAAAAGGGGTACAGCCCCATCAACGCTTTTGAGGTGAAATATGGTTTTGTGGTACATACTGTGACATATGGGTGCAGAAGGGGACATGTGTTTTGGCCACACGACACTGCAGAGACAAAGGTGTGTGTATGTCTGACATACCCAGCATATCTGCTCACTGTTATCATTTAGGGACATTACACTGCAAGCATTGTAGTGAGTGAGTAATGGTTGTGTGCCACACAACGTATTGCAGATGGGACAATTCCTTGGTGTGCGTGGTACCCTCAGCCATGTGCAGCAATGCAGTGCTCTTGGGGTGTTGACTATATTAGGTATGTTGTAAATCACTGTGTGACGTGCGCTTCAGACACTGCAGACACATTATTGGTCATCGGCAGGAATCTTTGCTGAACTACTGTATATGGGACAACTGTTTAGATGATATACCTTTCATGACAGTGGGGCTGAAAGATGAGATGGATGAGATATTGAATGTGCATTGTGTAGCTGTGTGGTTCATGGGTCCAGTGGTGTATGTGACATTACTGGGGTTCCACTCTGTTACATTGAGACAAGATAGACTTACATGGGTGATGTTGTACGATGTCAACGGAACAAGCAGACACGACTACATGGACAAGATTTCGATGGTGTTGCTGATGTGTGTGATGACTGGCACAGTGCACGCCATGTGGGTCAGTACTCCAGTGAGACTTGTGCATGCAGACGTGACTCCTTACGTGTTACTGTATTTGAGATGGCTCATGTGGGTTATGACTCTGTAATACATGTCCGTGTGCACATTAGTCACATGATTATGACAGGGAGCAGTGCTACCTGTTCCTCTGCTACGTGACATGTCCCAAATGTTAGTCGTAGTACAGTCCTCATGCCTACAGACACCACGCCCTGTACAGTAGTCTACCTACTTGTTGGTTTGGAGGGAGCAATGCAATGGCTACCACATGGTTATGAGAGGGAGGGGTGCTCCATCTTGCTGGTCTGTGGCAGTGGGGGCCGTGTTGTGAGTTGTGGTGAAGGCTTACCACCCACAGACACCCCTCCATGTAGGGAAACATATCTACCTGTCGGGTGAAGGTGTGCACTGCAATGGCTGACACATGGGAGTGCTCCATCTTGCTGCGCTGTAGGACTAGGGGCCTGGTGGGGGTTGTACTTCTGCAGTCCCCCCTCCAATACTCGGACTTTGTGGTAAGGCTACTTACCTGTTACTTGTTGGTTAGTGCAGCTATGGCTGACACGTGAGTGTGGGTGTGGGGAGTGCTCCTTCCGGCGCATCTGGGGTACAAGGGGACCTGGTGGGAGTTGTGGTGCTGGCTGCCTGTACACATGCCCCCATGGTTTTGTTTGTTGGTACCTTTGGGCTGAGTGTGTGGGAGTGTCTGTTGCATGTGTGAGAGATGTCTTGTCGATTGTGTACTGGACATGGGGGTGTTTGGCCCTCGGAGCTATGGCATTCTGGTAGTGCATGACAGTACATAGCGGTGTGCTGGTATACATTTGTTTGTACTTACCAGCCTCCACTCCCCCTGGTATTCCGGTGAGACTCTCCGGATGTAGGATGCCTCGCACCTTCTCCTCCTACGCCTTGAAGGTCTTGAATAGCGCGGGATTTCCGCCGCCAGTCCTGTCAGCCAGCTCATGATTCTTGGCCTCCTTCTTCCTGACCACGCTTTTCAGGTCGTGCCACCTCTTTGTGATTTCACCCCGGTTGCGTGGCATGTTCCCAACTGCATTCCCCTGGTCTACGATCCTGCTCCACATTCTGTTTCTGGTGGCTACTGGTGTCTGTTGGACCTGGTTCCCATAGATTTGTGGGTGCACCTTGATGATCTCGTCGACCATGACCGTCAACTCAGTGGCAGTGTACTTAGGCATTCTTTGTGTTGCCATGGTGTGTGGTTTGCTATTTGTGGTGCTGGTGTGGTGGGTGTGTGGTGTGTGGTGTGTGATGTGCAGGGCGTTCGTGGTGCCGTTGTTTCAGTGGTGATGGTGGTGGTGTTGGTGATGAGTGTGATGTGTGTGTGCGTGGTGTGTGCTGCTTTCCTTTGTGGCTCTCTGGGTTCTCTGATGGCGTCTTCGCTTTGTAGTAGTGCAAGGGATTGTGGTCTGTGAAGGGGCTGCTTTTGTACTTACCTATGTGGGTGTGTCATGATGGGCTGTCGTTTTCAGGTGTGTTGTGTCTGGTGTCCTGGGATTTGTAGTTTTTTAGTTTTGCCAGGGGGATGTGTCTTTGGGATGTGTTCTGTGTTTGGGTATTTTGGCGTAGTTTGTTGTGTGGACTTGTTGGCCATGTTGTGTGTACTTCTTTGTTCAGCAAAAGATTTCCGTGCACGGACGTGGCCACCAGGCCTTCCGCCGTGTCAGTTATTCATCACTGTTGTTAACCGTGGCGGGCGGGGAATATGTGGATTTTCCGCGCTCATGTCGGGGAGATCATAATTTCACGGTCGTTGTCTCGGTCGTCAGAGCGGGCGGATTTGGGTTTTCGGGCGGGATTGCGTCCGTGGCGGATGGATAATCTTCTACTCGGACATGGAAGGGCGGAATTTTGTGTGTTTTTACTGCTGCGGGCGGAGGTTGCTTCGCGACTTCATAATTGCTCGGTCGGTATTCCCATGGTGCAGGCGGGCGGTTTTCTCAGGCTATAGTAGATGGCGGATTTTTTAACACCGGTTATCATAATGGGCCCCTAAATAATTAAAATAACACAATAAAATGTAAGACTTAAATAAAAATAACATTTTGCTTTTAAACCAACAGAAAAAAGCACCAGTGGATAAACATCAACAATCGGGAAAAAATCCATCAAGAAAATCAAATCAAAATATATGTTAGTTTATTTTCAAATATATTAATTATCCAAAATTTTTACTATTCTAAATCATATAATTAATAAATATATATATACATATATTCACAGATACACCAAAAAATGGCAGAAGGAGCAAAATTCATTACTTCACAAAAGGGAAAACTACTTCTGTGCTACATGGGCTACACTTACACACAAGAGAAAATGACTGGAAACAAACACATTGGAAATGCAGTACATATTACTCTAACTCTTGCTATGGGAGAGCAACTACAATAGAAACCAATGTAGTAAATGTCAAAGAACACAACCAGTCCCCCAATGTAAGTGAAATTGAGGTTAGAGATGCTCTTGAGACAATCAGAGAAGCAAGTACCAGCTCCCAACAGTCAAGTACCCAAATACTTAAAAACGCGTTAACTATGGTACCTGAACATGTCACAGGACAGCTACCATCTATCCCCACTCTTATAAAGAGGTTAATTGCCCAAACTAAAAGAGCTACAGCTCAAACACCCCCCAGCCCCCAAACTTTTGCAAAAATACAAATGCTACCAGAATACACCATCACCCACAAAGATGAAAAATGTCTTCTACATGACAACAACAGTCATGAAAAACAAATTATCATCTTTGCAATAAACAACAACTTACAAAAACGTAAAAACTGCAAAACGTGGATGATGGATGGCACATTCAAAGTTTGCCCCAAGCCTTTTTATCAACTATATACAACCCAAGGCGAATATGAAGATACTAACATCCCCTTCATATACGCACTACTCCCTA
The DNA here is from genome assembly GCA_963921515.1 of Calotriton arnoldi. Classification (NCBI taxonomy): domain Eukaryota; kingdom Metazoa; phylum Chordata; class Amphibia; order Caudata; family Salamandridae; genus Calotriton; species Calotriton arnoldi. Next base: position 249,107 of record CAWUFW010001738.1, on the reverse strand, counting down.
ATAAACAAAACACCACATACATAGAGCTCCTAACAATATTAAAACAATACACCAACAACTACTTTCCGCAAAAAATCATAATTGATTTTGAACAAGCAATGATTTAATCAATTTAAAAAATATACTCACACACTGCAATACAAGGTTGCTATTACCACTTTAACCAAAGTATCTGGAGACACCTACAAAAATCTACTTTAAGTATCGATTACACCACCAAGAGAAACTTTGCCTACCAAATAAAAAAATTAATAGCCTTGGACTATGTACCAACAACTGAAGTAGCAAACCATTTTAATCTACTTCTTGAAACCCCTTCTATCAAGCAAATGAAACAAAATTAACTCCCTTCCTAGACCAATTTGAAGACACTTGGGTGGGAAGGCTACATAGATAAGGGCACCGTAGACAACCCAAGTTCCAAATACCTTGGTGGAACATCTACCACAGTACTCTAGCTCAAAAAGCTAAAACCAACAACGCAGTGGAAGGATGGCACAATGCCTTCCAAGCCACAATAGGAAGAGGACAACCAACCCTACATAAACTTATAGAAGCTATCAAAAAAGAACAAAGGGGCCCATTACGATGGCGGGCGAAAGCACCACCGCCGTGCTGGCGGATGCAAAAAGCACCAGTTACCGCCGGCACGCAGCAGTCCACACGCCCGTCCAATTACGATGCGAAAAGTAGGCCAAACACCGCCGGCAAGCCAGCAGCACCGTCCGCCATCAAAGTGCGCCCGTACATGTAGCGGCGCAGCCCAACTGACACACACCGTCCGACGAAACACGTCCCGCCCGGCGCATAAATTACGATGCCGCAAACAAACGGCTCCCATGGCCAAGAGATACCGTACGAGAAACCGAAGCGGTAACACGGATGCCGAGCACGGACAACGAAGAAGCGGCTCCCCGAGCATGAATCCAGCACTGCAGGCACTCCCCATGCTTCTGCTGATGCACCACCAAGGACGCAATGTACCGCGGAGACGCAGGTAGGCACACACAGAACAAGTGCACGCAAACAGCGCACACAGTGCAAGGGCGGAAAAAGCGGACAACCCCCACCAGCGCGTGTACACTACACATCTACCATCGCATCCACATATGACACACAGGCCAAATCGTAACATCGCAGAACACATGTGTACACACCACCTGGGACTAGGAACCAACCACCCCGTCACGGCCCCAAAGCGCCGATGACGCCGCCACACATGCGCACAACGCAGAGGCCAACCGCAGCGCCATGCATGCGTCGCACACAGACACAGGGACACAACCAAGCAGCACACACATCAGCCCCACCCCGAACGCACATGACACGTGACAGGCCGGCCACAGACATGTCCCCAACGCCCAATTCACGGACAACACCCAACGCCACACAACCGACGCACACATGTCAGTGAAGACACGCAACAGCAGGACACACCCCAGTGTAACAAACATGGCGTAGCACACAGCGGCGGCAACACCAACTAGGAGAAGCAGGGCCCCTTCGGGAAGAGGAACGCCAGTACCACACAGAAACACCCATACCACCCTGCACATATGAACAAGATATATAAAACGGAACACCAAAGAGCCCGGGGACCGACAACAGGTGGCCCAAGAATAACATTCACACACAAGGCCCAACGCAGAGCGGAAAGGCAGCCTGCCGCCCACACAAGGGAGAGCACACAGCACTGAATGACCTTCCATTCCAACTCCGAAACCACAGCCCTACGACAGAAGCCGGTGAATACAGCCATTGTCCAAGAATAGACCAACACAGGCATGCCGAGGAGACCGACCACAGGGCAGATAGCGCATATCACAGAAGCACACAACAGACGGGGAAGAAACAAGAAAACACTCCCCCATGTCGGCCACATGCAAGTTAATTGGAAGGAGTCACACATCACTGACCTTGAACTGTCTGAGAAGCATGTGGGAAGAGGGCCCGTGTCCTCCAAACAAGCCAACAGAACACAAGTCCTGTCTCCCTACGACTACACAGAGCTCACAGCAACCTCGGAGCGTGCACATTGCAGACTGCACACACAGCCGGAGCACGCCACCACAACGCACCGCTGCGAAATGGCAACCGCAACACACCTACCCAACTACGCCGAACAGCTCAAGCTGTACAAAACCAACCTGTTACATACATTGGGATGCGATCTCCTGTCCCTGCTGAACGTAAGTTACCGACTGACTTACCGCATCACATTGTTCAGCTGCGTCATGCCCGTCTTCTACTGTCGGAGGTGTCCCTACCAGCATCCCGTCGAGATATGCCTCTCCAACCCGTCATGTCTGAAGGCGGACCTGCTACCACTACTCCTCCCTCTGGACGCACACGACAGGGCCTGCTCTGCCTATGGGGGCATGGCGTATGTGGCCAACATCGCACCCGCACTGAAATGGGACCACTGTGCCTCCACACGACGGATCATCGAGAACAGCTACATCGAATGTCACCCAGCATGCCCCATCATGGTCCTCCAAGGGACAACTTACGAACAACACCTTGACAGCCACCATCCGCTACATTGGCTGGCAAACATGTACACCACCAATGACATGGAAGCCCTGCTGGACGGCTTCGCATACCTGACAACCTGTAAATTCGTCGGACCACAACGCAGGTTCCCCGAGTGACCTATGATGTCCAACCCCGCACCCATGCTTAGCTTCCGCACGGACTGGCCAGTCACCACCACAACAGCCATACCAAACGACCGGCAACTGTAACCACACCATCAACGACATCGCCATGACATCGGATATGACCGGGACATGCACACTGTTCCCCATCTCATCCAGGAACACCGCATGCATCGTGGGAGGCAGTGGCATGGGCTCTGTGTATCGCACCCACATGGACGGAACTGCACGAACAACCAGGACACGACATGGATCCAGCGCCCATGGACACACACACCGCTCAGTGGACATGAATCGGTCGCCTGGAGTCTGTGGGTGCTGCACCCCTCCCACCCCCGCCCCGGGAATCCCATACCAGGACCTTTGCATGGACGACAAGTGCATACAACAACAACACGACCCCAGTGACTGTGACATGTCCAGTAACCACCACAGTGCAACAACAAGTGGCACGCCGCTGCATGCACGCAAGCACATGCCCTGATGTCATCTCACATGCACGCGTGCATGAGGAACAACCGCAGCAAACCTGTCACATGGAACTGAGATGGACTGTGCCCATGATGCCAAGCGGTCTGGTAGGCTACATGTATACCGTCTGTGTCAAAGTCCGCAGCTCCGCAGCTATACGTAAATGTACATTAGCACAGCCTTGGCCAAGCAGATGTCACTCTGAAGCCCACATCCCACATGCAACAGCCAATCACATGTAACCCCACACCCTATCCCATTTGCAATCATGCTCAGTATATCCTCAACATGTATTCCGCTGCCAGTAGTGTCCACTATACTGCATCACAGAGGACAGAAGACTCAATATAATGTTTGAAACCAAAACTGTCTCCGCTGACTCATTTCACAAGTACGAATGAGAGAGGATGAGAGTATGTGAAGTACACGGCAGTCGTGACATGACCATGTAGTCCACTGGTATTGGATGTCAACGCAAATGAGTAGCACTACTGTGGAAGACACACATGTGTCGTGTGAAGTCGTATGGACGCAGTGCTCAGGTGGGTGGGTGCGACGGGTAGATGCGCACATGCCAAGTTGGAGCACGCCGTGTTGGGAGGGGTCATGAACAGTACACCACCGCTTCCCTGGGCATTGTGAGAGGACACCTGTCGGGGGGAGTGAACACGTGTGTGCACAGCAGCCGGGCACACGTACAAAGCGGTACCAGGCGCACCTCAGCCCACCCTCTGTGGACAAGCTGGATCCTGTTGTGCGCCCGCCATGCCCCTTGACAAGGCACACACAGCCCCAGTCGACCAGGTGTAACCCCAACATAGTCAATCCGCACAGGCGATACAGGGCACGGGATGGCAGTGGAGCATGGTGTGTGAGAGGTCTCCTCGCGCTCCTCCTGGTCATATCACGCAGGCAATAGAACCTCAACGTCTAGCATGGCACAAGTCACAGGGAAGTGTAGGGGGACGCACCACAGCACGAGCAGCACTGACGTCACGGGAGGTGGCTCGCACCATCCCATCCATTGCCCATCATACCAACCACGCCACATGCCATTGCGACTAAGTGCAAGCGCGTGCGCCACCACCCCGAGCCCTCCCCAGAGAGGCCAAAGAGTGAATGTGTGGGCCATCAGCCACAGACGGACGCGGCCTGGCCGCAAGGGCAGCCACAGCCACTGGGTGTTGCAGGTGGCGGATCCGGAAGGCGAAGACTGTGATGCATAGTCCATGCAGGCCGGGTCTCCATTTGGGGCACCACGCAGGTGGACGGCGTCCCGCCACACATCATACCCTGAGACAGCCCACTCATGCAACTGGACCCACACATACACTCCTTGCCCTCTCTGGTGCGAGCTTGGGGCTGCCTGTGCAAGCGCTAGCCTCGCAGGTGAGCATGCATATTGGGGGAGCGAGGGGAGGACATGAGGGCTGGGGCGAAGATGACTGTATCACTGTCAGTCAGTACAAGGGATGACCCAGATGTGGAAAGGAAGAGACGTGTCCCGTGTGTACTGCAACTAGTCGCCAATCCAACTACCCCCCATGTCCGGAATGTAAGCCCGCACCTAGGCCCGCCCATCCGCCACATCGAACATACCACCAGCACGACAACCTTCCCATTCGAAACACTGACTGGGGGTGGCGACCAGTGTACAATCATGTGTAGCCTAACCACGCGTACATGTGGGCCCTCCATGATCCATGTCACCTGCGGCAAAGTCATGACATGCGCAATGAGGGAAGTGAGGAGAGCTGTCCGCCCCACGCGCAGAAGGTGCATCAGCTCCACAGACCCAGCAGCGAGTCCAGCAGGGGTCACATGTGCAGGGGCAGCTGTGCCTGGTGTGAAGGCACATGCATATAGACAGCACATCGACCAATGTGTAGTCTGCCCACATCTACAGTCCATCATCATGCGGACATAGGAATTGAACACAGGGCAACACATCTTAGTTGGTGCACCCACCGTGACCAACAATGCGCAATCATCGACGTACCCGCCCTGTGCATGGCCCCCCACCCAACGGAGGCACATCCAGTGCCACCATCCCACACACACAAGCCTACCACGGAACATGCTGTGTCCAATGGTCAGTACAGAGTCAGCGCCCATCTGGTGGAACCTGAACAGGAGACACATGCACACACATGCCAGCTCCCACTATGTACGTCTGCCACCTGGCACGTGCAATGTAACCTCTCACCTGTGACGTGTGACTGCAAGCACACAGCCGTCTTGGCATGGGGCTGTCAATGTGGACACCTGTCAATGTTTCGGGAGGTGTGATCCGTACAGTGCTGTACATAGGGTGCAGTGCTGACACCTACTACTGTCTCATATCCCCTCGTGCCACAGGTCCCACTTGTTTTGGCCGCTCAGCCTGTGCCCACATCGTTGTCGTTGTGTGCCATACTCATCCAGCCGCGGAAGCAGTTCCATGCTCAGCAGACATTCATGTTGCCGTGGCGTTGCCGCTTGACGGATATGCAGTCAGTCCCCATCAGCACGCCCCGCAAGTCATTGGGGCCTAGATCCCCATGTGCATGCACATGGCAGTGGTTTGTATCACTAGCCATTGCCATTGTTGGGAGACCTGTGTAAGTGTATTGTGGCCGTGCCGTCCCAGCTTGACAGCTGGGCTGTGGCTCATGTGCTTGCTCAGTCATGTCAGTGATGTGTATGCGAAATTGCTATGTGTCGTGTTGCATTGACATGTGTCCTCTGCCATTGTCCCTAGGCGGAGACCGAACATTGACCGCCCATACCAATTGCTGGCGGACATGGACGATACAGAGGTTATTAGGAAGTTTCGGCTGGACAGGCCAACCCTGCATCGACTGTGTGCCATGTTAGAACCCCATCTCCGTCCCCGCAGGGTGTATCCGACTGCTGTCACCCCCACGGCTAAGGTGATGGCCGCCATGCATTTCTTCGCCACTGGGTCATTCCAGCACACAGTGGGCATTGGAGGAGGGATGTCCCAGCCCATGTTCAGCAAGGTGCTGAGGGATGTACTGGCAGCCATGATGCTGTACCGGAACAGGTACATCCGCTTCCCCAGGGCTCGTGAATTGGCGGCAGTGAAGGGTGCATTCTATGCCCTTGGCAGAATCCCACACGTCGTTGGAGCCATTGACTGCACACATGTCGGCCTTGTTCCACCACAGGCCACTGAGCACCTGTACCGCAACAGGAAGCACACGCACTCCCTGAATGTGCAAGTGGTGTGCCTTGCGGACATGGTGATCACCCACGTGTGTGCAAAGTTCCCAGGCTCGGCCCATGACGCACACATAATGCGCAACAGCATCTTGCCACGACTGATGTCCAATATGCAACAGGATCGTGCCTGTATTGTCGGTGAGTATGTGGAGTGGTGTAGCGTGCTGGCTGTGCGATGCTGTCCCCTGTCCAGTTGGATTAGCAACGGTTCTCTGTGTCCCTCACACCCAGGTGACTCTGCGTATCCGAATGGGGCATGGCTGCTCAGTCCATTGAGGAATCCTCGCACCCCAGCAGACGATCGCTACAATGAGGCACATGGGAGGACCAGACGTGTGGTCGAGCGTACCTTTGGCCTCCTCAAGTCCAGGTTCAGGTGCCTGGACCGCACCGGGGGTGCGCTGGCGTACTCCCCACAGAAGGTGTGCCGGATAGTGGTGGCGTGCTGCATGCTGCACAATCTGGCCATTCGGAAGCAGATCCCCCTCATCGTGGATGACGGAGATCAACCAGGGCCCCAGCCCGCAGACCAGGACAGCTCGAGTGAGGAGGACAGCGGAGAGGAGGAAGCTGGTAATGTGCGGCAGCAGCTCATCGCCCGCTACTTCACTTGATGGTGAGTGTCCATGTACGACGGCTGATGTGGCTGTATCTGTGCAGGTGTGTGTGTGCTGTGTCAGGGTGGCCGTTTGTTCACTGCGTGCTGTGTGTCAACGCTCCATGGCCAGGGTAGTATGCCACTGTTGGTGGCTGTGGCATTGTGCCCTATTGCTCTGTGCGATGTGTGTACATTGCTTGTAGTTGTTGACATGTACTGTGTGATGGGTGTGTGACACACTCATTGAATGTGCTCCTGTTCTGTCTCCCACCCCTAGGTCCCTACAGGCCCTCCGGATTCAATTGCCATGCCACGCATCAGGTGCCTTTCCGCCCAAGGTGGCCGCTGTATTCCGTACAAATAAGACACAGGGCACAAACAGCAGTTAGTGAAAAAGGTGCATTTATTACAAACTGTGACATGTGATTGTGTGTAAGGTGATGACAAAAGTGGTGCGTGCAGTGACAATGAGCTGTCGGTCATGGCTGCGTGATGATCAGGGTGTACCCACTGGTTCTATGTCCATAGTCCAACACACACATGCCATCCAGATGGCTGTGTGGAGTGGGATCGTAGTCCAAGTCAATGCAGTGGCTGGTCAAGGAAGGCTGGCGGAAGGCTGGCTGGCTGCCTCACTTGCGTTTGGAGCGTGCGAAGTCCTCCCGGGAGATCTGTTTCCACTTCGGACGGCCCCTTCCACGTTTGCGAGGGGGTGCCTGCTTGCGACATGCTGGTGGTTGAGGTGTGATCACTGGCTGTGGACGCAGGGGAACTGGACACTGCTGCTCCACCCTGCGCCCCGGCAGGTGGTGGCGGAGGGGAGCTGCTGTCCCTGGCTGTGACCTCACCGCCACCACCAGCTGTCCCATGAGGTCCACGATTTGGCCCATACGGGCGTCCATGGACCTCAGCACCCCCAGCACCTCACGCGTGTCTGAAGCAGACCGGACCCATTGTCCTTGGGCCTCTTCATAGGCCCCAAGGACTCTGGCCATGTGAGGCAGGGCATGGCTCCCAGGGGAGGCTGGCGTTTCCCTGACCCTGCTCCTCCTACCAGTCCTGCTGCCACCGGCCTGCCCACTAGCCACATTGCTCACCACGGTCCTCGCTGTGGCTCCCAGGGTGGATCCAGTCGTCCGGGCCACCACCTGCGCTGGGGGTGGTGGCGGCGGTGGTGGTCGGTGCGGCGATGGTGGCGGTTGCGGCAGTGGTAGTGGCCACAATGACCGTGGGTGTGGCCGCAACGACAGTGGCAGCAGGGGGCTGGGAATGTTCAGCAGCCCTGGATGATGGGTTGGTGGGTAGGAGGGGTCCTGGGGAGCGGCTGGGCCCTGCCACACCAGATGGGCCTGCTTGGTGGTCCGTGTCCGAAGAGGAGGACAGATCCTCCAGATCCGTGTGTCCTCGTTGGGGGCTTGTAGGCTGGCTGTGCTGGCTGCTGGCTCCATCCCCAGCATCCAGCAGTTCGTCACCTGTGGAGAGAATGAGATTTGTTATTGTGTTGCACCTGGCGAAGTATGTATTTGTCGTCTGACATTGACAGTTCGTGCAATCTCGTACATGGGTTTCCCGGAGGCGTGTGTGTGGCTGTAGCATCTGTAGTTGTGTGTGCTTGGCAATGGGACTGTGTGCTGTGCACATGTGGCATGGGACGGATTGGCCATGCCGATGGGTGTGTTGCTGTGCCCCTACTTATTGTGACTCTGGTGTATGCGGGCTCCTGGCCCATCCTGGGTCTGGTTTGTACTTTGCTTTTGGTGTTCAGATGGGACGCTTAGGAACGCATATGGCAACATGGGGGCCATGCCCCAGATTCGCATTTGGGAGGGAATATGCTTTTGGGGTTCAAATGGAACGCTTAGGAACGCATATGGCAACATGGGGGCCATGCCCCAGATTCGCATTTGGGAGGGGATATGCTTTTGGGGTTCAAATGGAACGCTTAGGAACGCATATGGCAACATGGGGACCATGCCCCAGATTCGCATTTGGGAGGGGATATGCTTTTGGGGTTCAAATGGAACGCTTAGGAACGCATATGGCAACATGGGGGCCATGCCCCAGATTCGCATTTGGGAGGGGATATGCTTTTGGGGTTCAAATGGAACGCTTAGGAACACATATGGCAACATGGGGGCCATGCCCCAGATTCGCATTTGGGAGGGGATATGCTTTTGGGGTTCAAATGGAACGCTTAGGAACGCATATGGCAACATGGGGGCCATGCCCCAGATTCGCATTTGGGAGGGGATATGCTTTTGGGGTTCAAATGGAACGCTTAGGAACGCATATGGCAACATGGGGGCCATTCCCCAGATTCGCATTTGGGAGGGGATATGCTTTTGGGGTTCAAATGGAACGCTTAGGAACGCATATGGCAACATGGGGGCCATGCCCCAGATTCGTATTTGGGAGGGGATATGCTTTTGGGGTTCAAATGGAACGCTTAGGAACGCATATGGCAACATGGGGGCCATGCCCCAGATTCGCATTTGGGAGGGGATATGCTTTTGGGGTTCAAATGGAACGCTTAGGAACGCATATGGCAACATGGGGGCCATTCCCCAGATTCGCATTTGGGAGGGGATATGCTTTTGGGGTACATGCTGTGAGCCATGGGTGCCGAACGTGACATGTGTTGTGGCAGCATGACAGTGCATGGTTTGAGGTGTGTGCATGCTTGACATGGCCTGCATATTTGCTGTCTGTTGTGATTACTGGACATGGCATTGGACGCATCGTTATGAGTGAGTGATAGTTGTGTGCCAGCCAACGTATTGCAGTTGTCCCATCTCCTTGGTGTGCGTGCTGCCCTGTGCCATGTGCATCACTGCAGTGCTCGGGGGGGTGTGGCCCATGTTGTGTGTTGTTGCTCACAGTGTGTCGTGCGCTTAATTGACTTATGGCACATGGTTGGTCATGGGCATGTGTCTTAGCGTGACTGCTGTATGTGTGGCAGCTGTGCGGATGACATGCCTTTCATGAGACTGGGGCTGACGGATGGGATGGATGGTATGTTGTATGTGCATGGTGTGTCTGTGAGTTTGATGGGTTCAGTGGTGTTCGTGTGCATTTATGTAGTTCCGCTCTGTTGCGTCTAGTGTTGTTTGTCTTACATAGGCGTAGTTGTGGGGTGTGTGGTTGACAGGCAGTAGGGGCTACATGGACAGGACTTCAATGGTGTTTCGGTTGTGTGTGATGAGTTGCACAGTGGCTGCTGTGTGGGACTAAATTCAGTGTGGCTTGTGCATGCAGACGTGGCTCCTTGGGTGTTGCTATGTCTGTGATGGGTCATGTGGGGTGTGAGTCTGTTGTTCATCTCCGTGTGCACATTGTTCACTTGTTCGTGACGGTGGGCGGTGCTGCGTGTTCGTCTGCTACGTGACATGTCCCATGTGTTGGTCGTGTTATGGTCCTCATGCCTCCAGTAATCCAGCCCTGTCCAGTTTCCCACCTGCAAGTTGTTCGTGCGTGCACTGTACTGGATGCCACATGGCTCTAAGCGGGGGTGCTCCATGTTGCAGGTCTGTGGGGGTGGGGGGGTGTTGTGGGTCGTGGGGGTGGCTGGACACCCACTGACACCGATTGCTGTGGACCGTGATGTCTGCCTTTCGGCTGTCGTTGTGCACTGCGGTGGCTGACACGTGGCTGTGGGGTGTGGGGGATGCTCCTCCTTGCTGTGCTGTGGGACTGGGGCCTGGTGTGTGTTGTACTTGGGCTGTCCACCGTACCACCCACTGCACTTTGTGTTCCTGCCACTTACCTGTTACTTGTCGGTTAGTGCAGCTGTGGCGGACACATGGGTGTGGTGGGTGCTCGTTGTGGCGCTTCTGGCATATTTGGGGACCTGTTGGTGGTTACGTGGCTGGCTTAGTGTACACATGTCCCCACGCATCTTACAGTTGTTCGGTTTGGGCTGTGTGTGGTAGTGTCTGTTGCATGTGTGTGTGATGTGTTGTGTATTGTGTGCTGGACATGGGGGTGTTTGTCCCTGGGAGCTGTGGCATGGTAGTTGCACATGTGAGTACATAGCGGTGTGCTGGTATACATTAGTTTGTACTTACCAGCCTCCACTCCCCTGCTAATCCGGCGAGGATCTCCGGATGTATTACGACTCGCACCTTCTCCTCCCACGCTTTGAAGGTCTTAAAGAGCGCGGGATTCCCTCCGCCAGTGACGGCAGCCAGCTCTCTGTTTTTGCCCTCCTTCTTCTTGACCAGGCTCTTTACGTCATTCCAACGTTTGTTAATTTCGACTCTGTTCCTGGGCAGGGTCCCGACTGCATTGACCTGGTCTACGATCCGGTTCCACATTCTGTTTCTGGTGGCTAGTGGTGTGTGCTGGACCATGTTCCCATAGATTTGTGGGTACACCTTGATGATCTCGTCGACCATGACCGTCAGCTCCATGGGCGTGAACTTGGGCATTCTTTGTGGTGCCATGGTGTTTGTGGTGCTGGTGCGGTGTGTGTTGTGTAATGTGCAGGGGGTTTGTGGTGCCGGTGTTTGGTGGTGGTGGTGGTGGTGGTGGTGGTGGTTGTGATGTGTGCGTTTCTGTGGTGTGCTGCTGTCCTTGCTGTGTCACTGTGTCCTCTCCTCTCCTCTCTGGTTTGCAATGTAGCAAGGGGTTGTGGTCTGTGGGAGTGCTGCTTTTGTACTCACCTATGTGGGTGTGTCCTCATGGTCTGTTGTTTTCAGGTGTGTTGTGTCTGGGGTTCTGGCCTTTGTATTTTTTGTTTGTCCGGGGGGTGTTTTCGGGATGTGTACTGTGCTTGTGTATTTGTGCGTGCCTTGCTGTGTGGACTTGTTGGCCATGTTGTGTGCTATTGGTTTTGTGTGCGGATGGTTTCTGTGCAGGTACGTTGGCGCCATGGCTTCTGCCGTGTCGATTCTCATCGGCGTTGTTTGCGCTGGCGGGCGGTATATTTGTGGTTTTTCCGCGCTCATGGCGGTGCGATCGTAATTTCACGTGCGGTGTGTCGGCCGTGAGGGCGGGCGGTTTTGTGTTGTCGTGCGTGTTTCCGTCCGTGGCGGGCGGTTTGACTCCGACTCGGACGTTGGCGGGCGGTATTTTGTGTGCTTTTTCCGCCGATGGCGGTTTTCGGTTTGTGTAATCGTAATGGCGTGGTCGGTGTTCAGGCGGTGTGTGCGGGCGGATTTTTGCCGCTTCCATGCCTGGCGGATTTATTTACGCCGGGTATCGTAATGGGCCCCAAAGTTATCAAGAGCTAAGCCTAGAACAATCCCTAACTAAAATCGGCCCTAAACTAAGTAAACAAACTAAAACGATGTATGAATACCTACAACACAAAACTACACTATTTGGAAACACCAAAGGTCTCGAATACCTAGACATGATAGCCAAATCTATACTGGTAAGAAAAACCATTGCTAAACACCATAAGCAATTTAAAATTTAAAATTTCCATTGCTAAACACCATAAGCCAGTGTTTCCCAAACTGTGGTCCGCGGACCCCCAGGGGTCCGTGACACATTCCCAGGGGGTCCGCAGGCAGCAGTTTTAAAAGCACTGCAAAGTTCTTTCTATAATTAGTAGTTTTCGAGCAACAGTAAACCTGTCAAGATAATACCAGTGATTAATGTACCTGCTGGAGTGAGATGAGTGTTTTGTCCAGTGGCAGCTTTGAGTTGTCTAATGTAGCACAGAGGGTTGATATGCCTACTGCAAAGAACGTGTACCATGCATTTTAAACAAGCATTGGCAAAGCCAATAGGTCTCGCCTATGCAAGAGCTCTTGGCTTTGCCAATGTCTTTTAGCCCTGTTGTAAAGCAGCGCAGCGCAGCTGCTGTTCAGCCCTCTCTTAATTGAGACCTAGCAATCAGGGCTACCTGGTGACAGCCACATAAATGTAAGTTTTAATAATAAGTATATGAATAAATAGCACTTCTGCCTCTACTAAACACCGTGACTAACCAATATCATCGTCAGTCAATTTAATAGTACTCACTTTACTGACTTCGGAAGAAGGAGTTTTGTCTTTGAACTTGTAAAATTCAGAACACTACATGTTTTTGCTGCATTTTTGCTTACTTATAAATGCTATTGGAGAGTTACTTTAGTAAAAACATTTTACCTAATTGTGGTTACAATGCAGTTTAAATTAAGTTTGATTAAATTAACAACTGCTAAAGAAACTGATCAAGGACTTGAAGGACGAGGTTTTATTACATTTATGTTTATGTATTTTTATTCATGCTGCCTTTTGGCACCTGGATTCAGCTCGCCGGGGAGGCTGAGTTGGAGTGAGAATGTCGAGGGTGAGCTAGGGGCACAAACACACAGACACTTTGACAATGGCGGCTGCTACAAACCTTCTCCGGAAGTTCTGAGAATGGTCTGTGCCAGTAAGAACCATCTCTCATCACCCCTGACTGGGACCGAGGTAAGGGGCAACAGCTGCGACTAAAGATGGGAAGAGAGCTTTCCAAAGAGCGACGGGACTTGGAAGGATGGAAATTACCTCAGAAGCATTTACTTTAGGAAGAGTGCATTGCACACTCAGGAGGGGGTAGAAGGAAAGCAAACAGCAGAACACTGTAAATGGCCTAATTTAATGTAATCGAACAATATCAGGTGAAAGCACTACGTATTCACAGCTCAGGGAGTGCTTCTTCTTATGACAAATCTCCTAATATCACACCCGTTGCGGCTAGGGCTGCGGATGTTAGAACTGGGTAACTAGGTTACAATCTCGGCTCAGGCGCAGTATCTTGTGATTCCGTGCAAATCGCTTAACTACACTGTGCTTAAAAACAGTTTTGTAAGGGGAGCTGATTTCCGTGTGAAGCGCTATAATGCTCTTGGTTCAAGTTTGCGCTATAATTGTGCGGGACAGGCAAGCAGATGCGGGGAGGAGGTAGTGGTACAGGCAGCAATGACGACTGGAGTAAGGGGGCAGCAGCACTGTCTCTTGTGATTCCGTGCAAATCGCTTAACTACACTGTGCTTAAAAACAGTTGGAGGGTGATAATAAGGGAACCATTGAAGAACCCCAACAAAGATTGTCGTATCCTGGTGCATAGTAAGGTCTTCATTTACTATTCGTTAAAAGCTAATACAATTCAATATATAATGATAAATGTGTTTTAGACTGCACCATTGTTTCCTAAATTTTTGGGGGGGGAGCCTCCCAAAGCCCCCTTTGTAGTAGTCAGGCTCACTCACTGCACTTGGTGTGCACTGTATGGGGACTGGCCTGAAAACATTTGCCAGGGCTGCTTTGGGTTTCCAGTCTGGCCCTGGCAGGAGCAGGAGCCTTGTACTGCGAAATAAAACCAACCATTTAAAAGTTAGTCACAGAGATGCAGCACCAACCTTCCCATTACATTTTTTTGTTTTTTGCAAATTCTTTCAATATAAAATACTAAGGGGGATATTTAAAACAGAAGTGGGGGAGCGTGTCGTTAGCCTCCCTGGCTTAACGACACGCTCTGCCACTTCAGAAACGCAGGCCTGCACCATACTTACAAGAATATGGTGCAGCCCTGCGTTTCCTCCCGTGCTGGCGCTACACTTAGCAGTGTAGCGGCAACGCAGGCACCCTTGCCCCATAGTGCAAGGGTGTTTGCGTGCAGGGGAAGATTGTTTATGTACAGAAAGGTCCCCTTTCCTGCACATAAACAATATTGCAATGTAGTTTTGTCACTTCTATGTGTGCTGCTTAATGCAGCACACATGGAAGTTACAAAATGCCATTTTTAAAAGATTGTTAATGTGCAGGAAGGGTCACCTTCCTGAACATAAACAATCCAACGCGTTTTGCTTTTTCCATGTGTGCTGCACAAGACAGAACACATGGAAAAAGCAAAACGAGGAGAAATAAAGCATTTCTCCTTGTTTAGCCAAGTTAAGACCTGGTTTTCCCTGGTCTTAATTTTGGCACTGCATCCTATTTACGCTGCCCTTGTAAATAGGGGGCAGCGTCAAAATCAATGGGTGTTTTGGTGGAACGCCCACCGCAACACCCACTGCCCACCCCTTTCACGCTAAGCATTGCGTGAAAGGGGGCCTTATTTACGAAGCAGTGTTAAGCCATGTTAAGTGGCTTAACACTGCCTTGTAAATAAGGCAAAGCACCTATCGCCACGGGATCGCCACAAAAAGTGACGTTCCCATGGCGATAAGGGCTTGTAAATATGTCCCTAAAATCCTTAGTAATTTGAGTATTTTTTTTGTGTGCATGCGTGTTTATTTTTTTTCGAATTACTGTTTTAATGTTTGAAATTTAAATCATACAAATTGCTTGGGGGTCCCTGGCTTCCAGTGGTGACTCAATGGGGGTCCTCAGGAGTAAAAAGTTTGGGAACCACTGCCATAAGCAATTTAAAATTTAAAATTTCCAAACATTTAAACAACATAATTCTACTATTTTTTTAATTAATAATTATAAGTATGTCATGTAAAATTTAAAACATAACACAAATGTATATGACATAATATAATTATTAAAATAAAAAATAAACAAACAAATCAATGCAACTAAAAACATTTCCCACCCATAATAATAAAAAATAACTTACAGTTATGTAGCAGTAGACAATCCTGGAAATCCAATAAATCCATAGAAGATAAATCGAAACACAAATCCATTCGTAAAGAGAACCCAAAAACAAGGCTACAACGACGCAATCCTCATAAAAAACAAAACTCTCAAAAACCCAAAAATTAGTTTTAAAAAACCCCCAAAAAATTAAACTGTAGAACAAAGGCTCCAACGATGCAATCCTCTCAATAATAAAACCCTCAAAAACCCGAAAAATACCTCTAAAAAAAAAAGGCTTCAACAAACCCGAAAAATAAAAGGAAATGTAAAACAACTTGTTTTAAATAAACAAGATACATTTTCCTTTTTTTATAAAAAAAAACACGTCGACACCACCATCCGTTCACGATCCTGAAAACCTGTAAAGAAAATAAAAGAACACCCACCCACAAAAACACGTACAAACCCACAAACATTAACAATAAACACAAGATAACAGAATTAAGCAACACATAACTAACACTACATAACACTCTACTCCTATCCAACACTACTTCAAACACATAAAACACTAAACTACCAAAACAACACCTAACTACACCAAAAATGAACAAATAACGTTCTAACAAACCTAATTATACTACTACTACCTCGCCCCTACCCTAAAACTACCTTAAAAGTAAATTAAATCAAACATACCTTAAGCGACGAGACGCAGCTCCCAACCACGAGGTTCCGTCTTCGAAAATGACCTAAAAACAAAACAGATAGAAAAGTGAGGAAATGAGAAAAAAATGGCCCGTACTAAAAATGAAAAAAAGACTTACTCCCCATAGAAAAGAATGGAGAAATATTTCTAAAATGCAAAAAACCAATTTTTATTTAGTCAAAAAAATTACAAATGTTACAAAAATATTCACAGAATTGTAAAATATATTTTAAATATTATATTATCAAAAAACTAAAAATATAATATTTTACATATATTAAAATGTATGTTTATTTCATGTACTGTAAATGTACCAAAAATATAAAAATGTATAAATAAAAAATATATGTGAAAATACATATTTGTCATACAATTTGTAAATTGCCTAATATATTAAATATTATTTAAATAATAATATTCAACATACAAAATAATAAAATATACAAAAAAATGTGTATAATAGATAATATATAATTATATTATTTTTTATATAAAATGTATTTTACAAATTGTTTAAAAAATTAATACAAATATTTACTTTTTGTCATAAAAAACTAATAAACAATCAAAGTCAAACTGTTTATAATAAATAAACTAAAAATATATTTACTTTACTATTACATGACTAGACTTCAAAAATGTACCAAAATATGTACAACATCAAAATACCTGAATCGTCTTTCTAACATTGTGAAAAACTTTATAACAAAACCAAATAATAAAAAATAAAGTGTAAAATAAAAAAAACATGAATTAACCAATAAAAACATTTACAATATTAACTAACATACATCTCTTTTCTTATTTAAATGTACATACAAAGTATAAAAATAAAATAACTAATTAACAATAAAAATTTACTGTTCCTAACTCCCAAACCAACTATACTCAGTAAAAAATGCTGAATAATAAACCATAATAAATTACTATTCCAACTCCGAAACCAAACTAAACTCAGGGAAAGTGCTGGATAATAAAACAAATTAAATACTATTCCAACTCCAAAACAAAATAAACTCAGGGAAAGTGCTGGATAGTAAACCAATTTAAATTACTATTTTAACTCCAAAACCAAAAAAACTCATGGAAAGTGCTGGATAATAAAACTTAATAAATTACTATTCCAACTCCAAAACCAACTAAAGTCAGGAAAAATGCTGGATAATAAACAAAATTAAATTACTATTCCAAATCCAAAACTAACTAAACTCAGGGAAAGTGATGGATAATAAACCATAATAAATTACTATTCCAAATCCAAAACCAAAAAAACTCAGGGAAAATGCTGGATAATGGACCATAACAAATAATTATTCTAACTCCAAATGCAAAAAAACTCAGGGAAAGTGCTGGATAATAAAACATAATAAATTACTATTCCCACTCCAATACCAACTAAACTCAGGGAAAGGGCTGGTCAATAAAACAAATTAAAATACTATTTCAACTCCAAAACTAACTAAACTGAGAGAAAGTGCTGGATAAAAAAACATAATAAATTACTATTCTAACTCCAAAACCAACTAAACTCAGGGAAAGTGCTGGATCATAAAACAAATTAAATTACTATTCCAACTCCAAAACCAAATAAACTCAGGGAAAGTGCTGGATAATAAAACAAATTAAATTACTATTCGAACTCCAAAACCAAATAAACTCAGGGAAAGTGCTGGATAATAAACAATAAGAAATTACTATTCCAACTCCAAATTTATAAATTAAAAAAAATTTTTTACCAACACAATTTTTATAATAAAATTATAAATTAACAAACTATTAATATTTCTCTTTAAATTTAATTTTTTTTAAATAAATTTGAAAATATATGAAAATATTTACCCAAAAATAAATTTAACCTCAAAATGTTTACATTTTGTTAAACATGTTACAATTTAAAATTTTTAAAAAAATAATTTAAAACTTCAAAAAGTAGTTTAATAAAAATGTATTTTTAAATAACATTCAAAAATTACTCCCTATCCTTATCCCCAACAAACCCAACATAACACTACTACATTTTCTCAAAAAATTCTAAAAAATATTTTAAATTTATAAACATTTTTAAATTACTCCCCAACCTTATCCCCCATAAACCCCACTCCTAATATTTTTTTAAAATTTAAAAAGTTAAATAATTTTACAATTTCTTTTTAAATTACTCCCCACCCTTATCTACTATTAATCCAACATCCCACTGCTAAATTTTATCAAAAATGATTTTTACATTGAATTTTCTTTTTTTTTTTTACATTTTTTGTTTAAATTACTCCCCACCCTTATCCCCTATAAACCCAACATTCCACTCCTAAAACTTTACAAAAAATTAAAAAATATTTAAATATTAATACAAACCTTTTAAATTACTCCCCACCCTTATCCCCTATAAACCGAAAATCCCGCTACTAAGGGGCCGATTCCGATCTCGGCCGGTAGGGCACCGAATCGGATTCGGCTTTACCGGATCCGATTCGGAGCCCTCTTTCCCGATCGATTCGTACGTGCGTCCGGGCGAGCGAGTACGATGCGAGCGTACGCGAAATCGCCGACCGACTCGTTCGCGCGTCCCAACCGCTCTGACCGACTCGCACGGACACGACTCGCACCGCGCAATGGAGACGTTCCCCAGCCGGGCAAGTACGATGTGCGCCTCGAGCAGTCCGACCGACTCGCGCAGTCCGGCTCCAAAGAGCAGTCAGAGCCGCACTTTGGGGGTCTGTGTCGGACCCCCCTGTACGCGTAGCCGCGCGAGTCGCACACAGGGGGGACCCATGGGTCCCCCCTACCTGTGCATGTACGGCCCGATTCGCTTCGACGCATACCTGCTGTAGGGGGCGCCCTTGTTCGCCTCGCACCCATCGAGTCAATGCGAGCCCACGTACGCGTTGTACGACCGGCTCACATTGACTTCAATGGGAGTCCGACCGAATCGAGTCCAATAGCATACGGACGCATCGTACTCGTTCGGTTGGGCTGCTAGGGTCCGATTCGGTCGGAAATCTCTTCGGGTCCGGCTCGGTCGGAGAGATTTCCTGCCCGAATCGGAATCGGCCCCTAAATGTTTAAAAATTAAAAAAATATTCAAAAATGTTTTTTTTTTTTTTATATTACTCCCCACCCATATCCCATATAAAGCCAACATCCCGCTCCTAAAACTTAAAAAAAAAATATATATTTTTTAATTTTAATCCAATTTTTTTTAATTACTCCCCATCCTTATCCCCTATAAACCCAACATCCCGCTCCTAAAACTTAATAAAAAAATAAATACAAACATTTTAACACAATTTCTTTATATAAAAAATGTAATAACTAATACTAACTTAGTGGGTCATTAGGATGGCGGGCGGAAAAGCACTCCGACCGCCGTGCTAGTGGGAAATTGACGCCCGCAGGTACCGTGGCAAAACCGCCGGCCAGATTAGGATGCACAGCCAGAAACTCCCTACCACGGCGGTCGGATTCCAGGATTCAGCGGCGGAAAAGCTGAAAATCCGTCCGCGGCGGTCGGATTTGCTGCGGAAAGGCCAAAGACCGCCGTTTCATCAGTGGCCAGGAACACATGGAGCTATCCGCAGTTTTGCCACCGCCATCCTCGATTGGCCGGATTCTCCGCAGTGGTGTGGTGGGCTGTTTGTGGCATCGTAATACAGCCGGCGGTCGTAACCACATTCCGCACGGCGGTCCCTCCCTTTTGGCTCTGTCCGCCACCGCTGCAGAGGGGATTTCTGGCAGTTCCTGGATCACCGCAGCGGACGGGAAATGGGCTATCTTTGCCCATCGTAATACGGCGGACGCAAGGACCGCCGATGGAGTGCGGAGAAGGGCATTTTCCGCCAGCACTGCGGTTGTGCTACCGCCCGCCATCGTAATGAGCCCCTTAATGATAGAAAATACCAACATTAAACAACCAACAAAAAAAAAAATCTATATTTTTAACAACGAAATTTACAAAATCGATATTTCTGCATTACATTAAAATCGATATTTTTAACAATGAAAAAAATTACCTCGATATTTTGATCTATCGATATTCTTGACTTGATATTAAGGCAAGTCGATATTTCTACATCGATATTCTGTCTCTGCACCATGCTAGAAGCTGCAATTTGGGGTATTACAACTAATATATTTATTACCTTACATACCAATCTTATATACACTTATTGTTAAGTAGACTGATTATTATCGGCATGGGGATTGAAAGGCAGCCATCTGTCAACATATGGAAATTGATTCCAAAGAAGAAGAGGGCCCACTTGATTTATGAAAATTAATAAAGAATGATGTGCAACACCAAGACAGTTTTGTAAGGGTGATGTTATCAACTCCATGATGCTGAAATCCGTTACACAGTCACTTGAAGTCACTTGCAGTGTGTTTATTTCCCTCAGAACAGCTTGCCATTGTTCTGGAACCTCAGTCTCTCCGTTGTTGAGAGTGTCGCGGGAAACTTCTGATATGAGTTTATAATTAAAAGACAATTTCATGTGCAGGTTTTGAAATTTCACCTCACCTTCATGCCATGGGCTCTCAATGTTGTTTGGTTATGTGTGTAGATTAATAACCTCTATCACTGATGTAAGTGTCATTGTGGAGTGTGTAAGTCGTGTTAAACTTAGAAAAGAAGTGGGGGGCAAGACCCTGGGGTGGGAAGCCAGCTGTAGGGGGGCAGTACAAAAACAAACGTATTTGATAGTTAACCTTAATGTGACTGGCTTAGATTTTGTCCTAACTGTAGAATGTGCTGAGTTAATAATAGGAAGTACAAAAACATACTTGTTAATGTAAATTTTGAATATGCTTTAGACATCTTGCTAAAATAATGGTTTGAATAAAAAGTGCAAGGACGTGTATGATTGAAAAGCTCATCTCAGCTTAGCCTTCAGTTAACACAGAAAGGAATTTTGCCTTTTATTTTGTGAGAAAATGAAGACTTTTCACATAAATGATAGCACATAACCCTGAACTTTCCTTACTGGGATCGCATTATGTATTGCTGTTAAATGTTATCGTTCAGATAGAAAACCATTTACAGTTGACTAAAGCTTCGTTCTACTTGCTGAAGGAAGTAGAAAATACACATATTACAAAATCAACATGATCTTTTTCTTTTAACAATTTTACATTTTCTAATGAATGAATTTCCTGCTAATAGTCTTTTTCTTGCAGCTAGTGTAATGTTTTTACACAGATTATTTGTTTAGTTAAAATATATTTTGATTTATTAAAAGGTTAGGGAAGTGAAGTCATGGAAAATAAAGGCTCGAGCTAAAAGATGTGCCATGTGAAGTTTCAGATGTGAAGATAAGCCTGCGTGCCTGACTGAAGAAGTATGAGAACCAAAGAGAGAAATGTGCCCTTTGTAACATATTGAATTCTTATTGGCTGAAGATTAGCAAACAAGGCAACATGTCTTGCAGCATTATTATGCTGTCTTTTTAAAATGTGTGTTCCTTGTTCAGAAAAGCAGGGTTTTTTTGCAAGGCAGAGAAAGGAGGCAGAAAAGCAGAGACAGAGGGTCGATTCCGATTCGGGCCGGAAAAGCACCGACCGACTCGGATCCGGAAATAATACCGACCGACACGTACCCGTGGCGCCCGACACGCCAAGTACGATGCAAGGCGTGAAAAATCCGACCGACACGTACCGAAACCAAGTCGACCGACCGAACCGCACGGAAAACAGCAATCCGGCCAGAAAAACAGGCGAATCCAACCGACCGACACGCACCCGGAACAAATCCGACCGAAACGTACACGCGAACTCCAAACCGCAAAGTACGATGCAAGGCGCGAAAACCACGAGCGAGTCGGACGGAGGCCAAGCCGTACGACCGACACGCATACAAAACCGAGCCGAAGCAACACAAAACACCGCGACCGACGCGTACGCAGCATAGAAAACTGCACAAACACAGCGCGAACGAAACAGAGAACACCGTACGAGACAAATGCAGGGTCCGACTCGGTCACAAGAACGTTTCCAACATACACAAACAGCACAAAGGAAAAAACACCCAAAAAAAGGCCAAACAAGCAATTACCAAGCCAATAAATACTGGGGGGTGGGGACAGAGAACAAAGACACACCCACAACTCCACCTATATAAAGGACACAAATCACAACCATGAGCCTTTGCAAATGCCATTCCACTGCCAGCACCCAAGAGAAAGCAACCACACACCCACAGCTCATCCCTCACACAAGCCACACACCATCAGCACGCCAACAAATACCTACCTCACATACACCCAGCAAAACACACACTCACGCACCCTCACCTGCACACCAACACACACATCACTCACCATCACCACCCATCACCATGCCCCCCAAGAAGAATCCCAAGTTCCTAGATAGTGAATTGGAAGTCATGGTAGACGAGATCCTCAGGGTAGAGCCACAGCTGTTTGGCACACTGGTCCAACAGACCCCCATCTCCCAGAAAACCAAGATGTGGGAGAGGATCATCAACAGGGTGAACGCACAATCACCATGTCGGCGCACAAAGAGCGACATCCAGAACAGGTGGTATGACGTGCGCAGGAGGGTACGGGACCTGCTCAAGAAAGACTACATCAACAGCCAACACACCGGCAGTGGCCCTCCTGCCAAGCCAATATACCTCAGGCCCTGGGAGGAGAAGGTGCGGGCCATCCTTCCGCCAGTGAGCGTATATGGACTAGAGGACATCCCAGAGCCTGGTGAGTACACAACAAATGTACACAATATACTGCCACAAAACACACACATCACTGTCAAGGGGAGAGTCAAATCATGCACTCATAGCAATTACACAGCAACCAGAACAGAATCATCCCAAAATGTGTATGTCAGTCAGATAAACACAACACATGCCATCAAAAAAGTCACATCCAACTGTGCCAACACATGTACAAACACAACTACAACTACAGCTAGGCAGTGGCACAAATAGAACTAACAAACACATCCACACATGTAGCCACCACAACAACACCAACACACAGTGAAGACCACTTAAAGGAAGGAATTCTGTGTATGCTGGCCAAGTCAGTGTAGCCAATAGCATCATGGGAGTCGCAGTCACACATATTGCCCCCCCACAACTGTCCCATCAACACCACCCTGAACCATGCTCACATCACAGGGAGTGGAGAAGGACTCACAAGATGGCTGACACTGGCTACTGCTGTGGGGAGCACAAGGCCCTGCTGGCAACTGTGCACCAACAAACAGCAGGACACCACTGACTGACATCCTGAGAGACAACTTACACTCCCTGCAATGCAAGCACGTTCCATGGTGGGATATCTGGCTAGCTGGGTGGGAAGGGGGACTTGCAGCACTGACCATAGTCACAAGCACCTCCCCTCACACCCCCCCAACACAAACTCCACAGAACCCACCTGGTAGAATGCAATGCCCCCCATCCTAACACAAGATCCCACAAAGAACCACCACCCTGGGTTATGTTGTGTGAAGCACAGGGACACTCTTGGGACTTTTAGCCAAACAACTGCCAGGACAACACTCCCAGCCATCCTGTCAGCACAGCCAGCCCACCCCACAGGGAAGCAGAGTCAAAAGGAAGGAAGCATGGGCATGCTGGGAAGGGGGTGGAGGCAATAGCATGATGGGAGTCGTAGTCACTGATATTGGTCACCCCCACAACTCTCCCATCAACACCACCCTGAACCATGCTCACATCACAGGAAGTGGAGAAGGACTCACAAGATGGCTGACACTGGCTACTGCTGTGGGGAGCACAAGGCCCTGCTGGCAACTGTGCACCAACAAACTGCAGGACACCACTGACTGACATCCTGAGAAACAACTTACACTCCCTGCAATGCAAGCACGTTCCATGGTGGGATATCTGGCTAGCTGGGTGGGAAGGAGGACTTGCAGCACTGTCCATAGTCACAAGCACCTCCCCTCACACACACCCCAACACAAACTCCACAGAACCCACCTGGTAGAATGCAATGCCCCCCATCTTAACACAAGAGCCCACAAAGAACCACCACCCTGGGTCATGTTGTGTGAAGCACAGGGCCACTGTTGGGAGCTCTAGCCAAACAACTGCCAGGACAACACTCCCAGCCATCCTGTCAGCACAGCCAGCCCACCCCACAGGGAAGCAGAGTCAAAAGGAAGGAAGCATGGGCATGCTGGGAAGGGGGGTGGAGGCAATAGCATGATGGGAGTTGTAGTCACTGATATTGGTCACCCCCACAACTGTCCCATCAACACCACCCTGAACCATGCTCACATCACAGGAAGTGGAGAAGGATTCACAAGATGGCTCACACTGGCTACTGCTGTGGGGAGCACAAGGCCCTGCTGGCAACTGTGCACCAACAAACAGCAGGACACCACTGACTGACATCCTGAGAAACAACTTACACTCCCTGCAATGCAAGCACGTTCCATGGTGGGATATCTGGCTAGCTGGGTGGGAAGGAGGACTTGCAGCACTGTCCATAGTCACAAGCACCTCCCCTCACACACACCCCAACACAAACTCCACAGAACCCACCTGGTAGAATGCAATGCCCCCATCCTAACACAAGATCCCACAAAGAACCACCACCCTGGGTTATGTTGTGTGAAGCACAGGGACACTCTTGGGACTTTTAGCCAAACAACTGCCAGGACAACACTCCCAGCCATCCTGTCAGCACAGCCAGCCCACCCCACAGGGAAGCAGAGTCAAAAGGAAGGAAGCATGGGCATGCTGGGAAGGGGGTGGAGGCAATAGCATGATGGGAGTCGTAGTCACTGATGTTGGTCACCCCCACAACTGTCCCATCAACACCACCCTGAACCATGCTCACATCACAGGAAGTGTAGAAGGACTCACAAGATGGCTGACACTGGCTACTGCTGTGGGGAGCACAAGGCCCTGCTGGCAAATGTGCACCAACAAACAGCAGGACACCACTGAGTGACATCCTGAGAGACAACTTACACTCCCTGCAACGCAAGCACGTTCCATGGTGGGATAACTGACTGGCTGGGTGGGTGGGAAGGAGGGCCGGCTGTCAACCAAACACAACCAATGCAGACCATGTTCACACCCCAGAAAATACATAGAAATGCCCAAATAATGCAGGACAATGTGCCACACCAATATCAACCCCTGACTGTGACGACTTAGTACAATGCAATGTACAGGCCCGCACCCAGAGGCACAGTCACAACTGTCATGTGTGTCAACCATTGATGCCTGCAGAAACATAACATACATTGTTTGTGTCTCCCAAAAACAGGTGATGATGGGGACACAGCAGCAGACGCTGAGGAGTCCCAGTCCCAGGCTCAAGAGGATGCGGAGCTCACTGGCGTCGTACAGCCTCTGTCCTCCTCGGACGATGAAGACCAACCTGGCACATCCGGTGCAAGTCAACATGCAGCACCAGCAGGACCACCAGCTGCAGCATCAGCAGGACCACCAGCTGCACCCCCTGCACCCACCCCTCCAACGACTGTCACCACGAATACCATCCCTGCCGACATGGACAGAACAAGGAGCAACACCAGCACAGGGACCCTGGACCAACCTGGGGCCATGGACACCACCACCACCACCAACCCCCAAGGTGGACCAGGGTTATCTGTGCGTGCCACTGCACACACTGCACATGTCAGCAGGGGGTGGGAGACAGAGGTCGCTGCTTGCAGACGTTGCTGGTGTGCATGATGACCCACAACTGGTACGCATAGCTGATGCGTACCAGTCCAGCACCGGAGAGCTCAGCCAGGTAGTGGGGCTCCTCAGAGACATGAAACAGCAGCAGGCTGCCCATCATGCCCGCTTGGACTCCCACATGTCCCACGTGGAGTCACACATGTCCCGCGTGGACTCACACATGTCCCGCATGGAGTCCAAGTGGGATGCACTGCATGAGATGACGGCGGTGCACAGGGACATTTTACAATGCCTCCGCCAGATGAACAGCAACCAGTCCACACCTCCCTGTGTGCCAACAACATCTGGTGCCGAACAAACTGCAACTGCCACAGGGAGGGAGGAGGACTCTGGCGGAGAGTCCCCTGCACCGCAGCAGCCTGTACTTGAGGGCCCCCCCCAAGAAGAGGGGTCGTCCGAGGAGGGAAAAGTGAGAGGCCGATGGCCAAGCGCAACTCCCAGGAAGCCTGAACCTGTTCTGGATGTTCGCCTTTGTGCACAGACTGTTCACCCTGTTGACGGCAACACTACTCCCACACATTGCATGGGGAGTACAAGTTGGACCAATGTGTCAGACAACTGTGGCCCCGATACTGGGGATCCTGTCTACCAGGACTTTCAATTCACCTAGGAACTTGGGATTGCAAGATTTATGTACAGCACTACCCATCCTATGCACTATTAACACAAATGTATCACAATAAACACACTAATACACCATACTTGCCTCTGTCGTGATTCCAACGTGGGTGCTGTTATGGGGATGATGAACTGCAAAATTACACTGTGTATGCGAACTGCAACAGCAAGGACAACACAGGCATGTGAGTACAGGCAACGTGACACACATGAGGGAGACACACCACCAGGGCTACACAACACATACACACCTAGGCCATCTGACTCATTGCCTACACTGATGTTGCCAGGGAAGACGGTGCAATGTACAGACACCACACCCATTCCCAGTTGTAGTCAAGTAGCCCACAGGTGCAGTAAGCAAATGGCAGTCAAATGTGTGACCACAGACAACGCACATCACAAAGTGAAGCACAGGTTTATTACACAGTTGCAACATGTCGTAACCACTACAGATGCAAGGTAATCCCACCTGGCAGCGGGCACACAGTCAACAACTGTAGACGGAAGGAAGTCCATGGGTGTGGCGCACATCACCTGTAGGGACACAACAGCTACCAGCCTGGATGTGCAATCACGTCGTCGGTGGACACAGTTGACCAAACGAATCTGAAAGTACCCTGTGAAGGACAGAAATGACACACAGTCAAAAGCAATGGAGTACAGGACAGAACAGCAAAACTCATGCACAATACATGTTACAAGATACCCACCCAGAACCAAGTTAGCATGTCAACACTGTTGGGGAGTACAGCCCACCTGTTAGCACACATCGCAACACACATCCAGTCAAGTAGCCCATGGACACACTCCAACAGCACCAGAGCACCACCCACATATCATGCCAGCTCACATCATTGACATGACACCTCAGGATACTCACATTCAGCTAAAGAAGTTGGTGATGAGCTGTGTGCGGACATCACCATCATCATCATCATCGTCACTGGCATCGTGGTCCAGGCCAGGATCCTCCACAGGTGGCGGATATTGGTCATTGTCATCCTGGATGAGAGGCAACTCCTTCTGCACTGCCAGGTTGTGGAGCATGCAGCAGACGATGATAATCTTGCACACTTTCGCAGGGGCATATGGGAGGGACCCTCTGGTCTTGTCCAGGCAGCGGAAGCGGCTCTTCAGGAGACCAAATGTCCGCTCAATCACTCTCCTGGTCCGACCATGTGCCTCATTGTAGCGCATCTGGGCTGGTGTCACAGGGTTCCTGAGGGGTGTCAGCAACCACGGCATGTTGGGGTATCCCGAGTCACCTACGGACAGACAAGTGCACATTAGCTGACTTGGAAAAGTGGGCGGAATACTACAGATCAGATCACACACAATGGCACAAAGTCAGTACACACCGACAAGCCAGGCACGCTGGTTCTGCATCTGTGCCATCATCCTGGGGATGCGACTACTCCTCATCACAAAGGCATCGTGTGCTGAACCAGGGAAACGGGCACACACGTGTGTGATGGTCATGTCTGCAAGACACACCACCAGTGCATTGACCGAGTGGTAGTGCTTGCGGTTCCTGTAGGCCTGCTCCTGGGCCTGTGGTGGTACCAAAGCCACATGTGTCCCATCAATGGAGCCAATGACATGCGGCATCCTCCCAAGGGCATAAAAGTCACTCTTCACGTCAGTGAGTCGTCGCAGTCTAGGGAAATAGATGTACCGGTTCAGGAAGAGCAACATTGCCGCCAAAACATCGCGGAGCACACAGCTCAACATGGTCTGTGACATCCCACCAGCAGTCGCCACAGTATGTTGGAAGGTACCGGTGGCAAAGAAGTGTAGGGCTGCCATCACCTTCACCTTGGGGGTCAGCGCTGTAGGATACGGCCGGCCAGGCTGCAAATGTGGGGACAACTGCACTGCCAAATCCTCAATCAGCTGCCTGCTGAAGCGGTACCGTCGGATGCTGTCCCGTTCCACCATCGTTGCCAGGTCTGGGAATGGTCGATGGACAGCAGGAGCCCTGCAGTGCAGAGGAGAAGTAAGCAAGATTGTCAGTCACCCCACATATGCGGCATTGAACACACTCAAGATCCCAACATACATCATTATGAGGCACAACTACATGAAGTGTGCAGTTCCGGAAGGACATGTATGGTACATACATGGCCAACATCTGTCAACACGGTCCAACAGGTGGCATCAATTAGTCCCAGGTTGGCCCATTGGATATCATGAGGCCGTGTCACAGTTCCCATCTCCTGCTGCCGTGTCACAATAACCCCCCACAGTGACATGTAAAGACAGATGTGCCCCAGGCACCACAGCTCAATGACAGGTACATTCTCAGGGACCCTGTAATGCCACATGGACACTGGCATTACATGGAGTATCATGTATATACCACAGCAAAACAACCATGACCCCCACAGGTAGTGGCCCCACTTGCCACGGCAGGACAGACATGGACGTCTGTGACACACACACGCACAACATCAAAGTCCATGCACACACAACGTGGATGTGGAGACTGTCTCCCATTGTGCACATGAAATCAGAGACATTGTAAACACTACATGCACAAAGACTGTGGAGGACCATCACTATTGTGCCACTGGGACACCCTGGCTCAAACATACCGTCCCACATGGGACTCACGGGGTATGTGACATGACATACACATACACCACCGTGAAATGTGACCATGGCACATGCACAGATATGAACAGTTGCACATCACAGTGGTCATGTACACGTAACACCCAGGATCCTGTCCCCATGAACACGTGCACAGCCTGGGGGTGGCTGCCCACAGGTGACACCCACATGACAACATGTACACCAACATACACACAATAGGAAATGCAGCCTTAAATGCCTTATGATAAAGTTTGGACAGGCTGTCGTGATGTAGGTGTGCCCCTCACTCCCTGGGAGCTATCTGTGGCTGGCATATGTCCATCTGAGACAGGCATGCTGACATATGCCAGTCACATGTACAGTGATGCGTTGTACTGCAATGGACCGATCGGTGCCTCCGGCCGGCCCATTGCATTCAATGTGTGCGGGTACGCGTTGTACCCCTGTGCGCGTTGTACTGCAATGGACCGATCGGTGCCTCCGGCCGGCCCATTGCATTCAATGTGTGCGGGTACGCGTTGTACCCCTGTGCGCGTTGTACTGCAATGGACCGATCGGTGCCTCCGGCCGGCCCATTGCATTCAATGTGTGCGGGTATGCGTTGTACCCCTGTGCGCGTTGTACTGCAATGGACCGATCGGTGCCTCCGGCCGGCCCATTGCATTCAATGTGTGTGGGTACGCGTTGTACCCCTGTGCGCGTTGTACTGCAATGGACCGATCGGTGCCTCCGGCCGGCCCATTGCATTCAATGTGTGCGGGTACGCGTTGTACCCCTGTACGCGTTGAACTGCAATGGACCGATCGGTGCCTCCGGCCGGCCCATTGCATTCAATGTGTGCGGGTACGCGTTGTACCCCTGTGCGCGTTGTACTGCAATGGACCGATAAGGTGCCTCCGGACGGCCCATTGCATTCAATGTGTGCGGGTACGCGTTGTACCCCTGTGCGCGTTGTACTGCAATGGACCGATCGGTGCCTCCGGCCGGCCCATTGCATTCAATGTGTGCGTGTACGCGTTGTACCCCTGTACGCGTTGAACTTCAATGGACCGATCGGTGCCTCCGCCCGGCCCATTGCATTTAAGGTGTGCGGGTACGCGTTGTACCACTGTACGCATTGTACCGCAATGGACCGATCGGTGCGCACCCATTGACAATGGGCTTGCCTGGCAACGGACGCGTTTTCGAATTTCGAACGAGTCGGTTGCTGTAAATTCAGTTGGTCACCCACAACAATGTTGCAAAATCATGTATGTCATGAAGTTGAAGATTTGAAGGATGCTGTGGGCGTGTTTTGGTGCTGCTATTCCATGGATTGGCCAGATTCAGAAGATGCAAACGACTTGGACCTATCACTTTGGACACAAGGGACAGTATCTGCCTCTCCAGCACATATATATTGCTGGCTGTTCCCCTGAGAGCTCACTTGCCTGCACTACATGCTCCAGGACGACATCTGCCACTGCACTGCTGCTGTCTCTGCCCCTCTGGACCCTGCAATGGCACGTACTGTGGAGAGAGCCCCAGCCTTCAGCCTCGAAGAGAACCAGGCCCTGCTGGACAGCCTACTTCCACAGTACAGCAAGCTGTATGGGACACCAGGGGAGCAGGTGAGTGTTCTGTGCACTGCCTTTCTGAATGTGCATTTTGTGTGACTAGCAAGGCTGAAAGTCTGCACGCCACTGGCTAGCAGGCTCACTGAGTAGTTGTCACCCCCCATAGTGTGTAGTGACTTGCACTGGACAGGTATGGTGCAGTGACAGTGCATTTGAACATGGTTTTACTTCCCATGCAATGATACCATGTAGTGACGTCTGGCAAACTGTCCATGGGCAGCTTTGCCCTGCCTGTGTACATCATGTGCCCCTGTGATTGAGACATGTATATACAACTGTGTCATGCACGGATATGTTGCATGTGTGGTAATGGCCTTTTTACTTTGTCATCCTGACAGGTTAATGCCCATTGGAAGCAGGAAATCTGGAAGGACATCGTCCGGGCCATCCGGTCCGTGGGGGTCTACAAGCGCCGGATCCGCAACTGCCAGAAGAGGTGGCAGGACCTTCGGGGTTGGACCCGGAGGATTGCACGGGTCCAGCTGAAGCTGTCGCCTCCTCGCAGGAGGGGTGGAACACGGACCCTGACCCCCCACATGCTCCAGATCCTGGCGGTGGTGTTTCCAGACCTGGATGGGCAGCTGAAGGCCAGACAGCAGCAAGGAGGGGGTGAGTCAAAGACTGCACTGTGAACTCTGTATTACATGCTTAGTGCCCTCCTCTGGCCTGGTTCAACTGCCACAGTGCAGCAGTCATGTTGTCCAGGAGCCATGTCCCTCTATTGTGCACTGCCCACTGCTCATCTGATACCCAGGTGTGGCCCTTACATTCAGGGAATTGTGTCACTTGGGACTGTGTCCTTGCAGTTTGCTTCACTAAAGGTGGGGGACAGCATCTGTTTCCCTAACTCTGTTGTGGGCATCATGGGTGGGTCCATTGTTCACACAATGCCTGTGTTTGGACATGTGATCTGCGTGTTGCTTTGATATGCGGTCCACTTGCTGAGCTGAGCCACCACATGTGCCTGGGGTATGTGGCACACGCCCATGCAGCGGGTGGGAACAATGTTTGGGCCCCAGGAGTGTGCAGATTACGTGTGTCACACATACATAGCCAGCTATCCACTGTCCAGGGCACATCCCTCATTCATGTGGAGCAGGACAGTCATGCCTACTCCAGGCCATGCAATGCATTCTGTGCTCCCACTCCCGTGTATCAGCTGACACATTGTGCACAGTGATTTGACCCCTCAGGTGTCTGCCTCTGTGTCAGTGTGCTGTGGATTAGTTGCCAGGACTGCTGGGGTGTTTCTTGGTAGGGGCTCAGCATGCCCCTGGAGATGTGACCATAGGAGACGATACTTGTGTGTCACATAGGTGTTTGATCAGCTGCGCGTGCAGACTGGGGTATGCGAATGTGAAGTTCAGGCAGCTGTTCCCCATTCACAGCAAATTGTGAGGGGCTCAGGTTCAGAGGGTAGTGTCACAGGTCTCCCATATGTCCAATAGGTATGACCTGGACAGATGAGGGTTAAGATGATGTGTTGTGTGGGGGATGTACATGTGCACTTGTGCAGCTCCAGGACTTGCATTCCCCATGACCTACTATTGTGACACAGTGCATAGTGTTGTTGTCTGGCTGCCAAGTCATACATCACTGAGACAGTGATGTATGACTTAGCAGTCATGCCTCTGCCATGGCATGTGTCAACTTATTGGTGGTCCTGCAGGGGAGTGACATGTGCTACATGCACACCATTGTGGCGATGGCTATCAGGACATGGGTGCATCATGGTGTCTGTCGCTGGTATGCATCACATGCATTTCCTATTTGACTCTGGGCATCCCTTTCATCCGGAAACCTGTACTGACTCAGTGGCAAGAGCTGTGATGTGTGCATGTCCACATGCCACACCGTGTCCTCTGCACTGTCCAACTACTGTGTACTTGGTGCATGTGTCCACACTGGGGTGTTGCAATCCAACAGACACCAGACAGATGGGTGCAAGGCCATGTGGGATGTGAGTGCCATGCTTGGCTTCAGACTGACAATTGGCTTCTCCTGTTCAGTTAGGGCACTTTTAGCAATGTATAACTAATGATGCCAGGGCTTGCTCTGTAATGTGCTGTGCTCACAGTGGTGTGTGCGTTTGGTGCAGGTGACTGATGTCTGTCTGTTTCCCCATTGTTTGCAGATACATCCACGGCCACGGAAGGGGACAGCTCCACGGACCAGGAGGAGCCAGAGAGCCAGACTGGGTCAGCAGCCGAGGAGTGGTCGGAGGGACCCAGTGGCACGGAGGGCGAGGGGAGCCACACCGAGGAGTCCTCAGCACCATCCACCTCAGCTGAGGACCAGAGCAACTCGGAGGATGACTCCCTTGTGGAGGCGGGTGTCAGCAGCCACCACACCCCAGCTAGTGTTGCTGTCCCCGCCACCACCAGCACCACCACCGCCCTCCCATCGGCTCCCATTCCCCAGGTCCGTGGAGGCTCCCATATTCGGGAGCATGTCTCCTTTGGGCCAGGCACCGCACCCCCTGCCCCTGTGTCCCCAGCTGCCCTGAGTGAGGAGTCTGTGTACCTCCTTCGCCAGCTCCATGTAGGGCAGACAGCCATGCTGAGTGTCCTCCATGCGCACACCGCACTGTTGACTCAGCTGGTGTCGTTCATGGAGGGCATCTCATCGGGCATGTCTGACCTACAGAGGGGCAACAGGTCCATGGACTCCTCCCTGACGGCAGCAGTGTCCCTCCTCAGACAGTCCCTCACCCCTCCTGCCTCTGCTCCATCCACACTCCCCAGCACCTTACCCGTCCCAAGCACACACACACCGGCACAGGCACACACCAGCACACACACGTCCAGCACACAGACACACACGCCACAAACTAAACGCACACGCACGCACAGTCAGGGGACTGAAACCAGACTCACAGGGGATGGGGCCCTGGTACACACACACGCATCCACGGGCACTGCGCAGTCCTCAGTTGCCTCTCCCTCCAAAGCACCCTCCCTTGCCTCACCTGCAACCCCAAAGACCCAGCACCTCTTCCTCAGTGACCTCGGCCTCTTCCCCTCCGATCCAGCTGCCCCAGCATCCAGGGGGAAGAGGAAGCCCCCCACACGGAGCAGAGTGCCCCTCGCCCCCGGACACCCTCCCCCAGGCGCAGACAGACTGAGGCCCCCACCCGCAAGTCCCCCCGGAGTGCTAAGAGCAAGACCCCGCCACCGCCCTGCAGCTCAAGCACCAGGTCTCCTTCCTCCATCCCTCAGGCCCCCACTCCACAGGTGCCCCCACCACACCCTGCCCCAGGTTCCCCCACCCACAGATATACCATCCCCAAGAGGCTCCGGCCTTCTCCCCCTGCCACTTGCTCTCCCGGAACCACACCCCCGCTGCGCTTGTCTGTGCCACTGATGTGGTGAGGGTGTCCTCCCCCTCTGTCCATCCCACCTTGCCTGTTCCCCATTCTCCTCCCCTGGTGGTAGGCACTGCAGTGGAGTCCACTACCACCCTGTCTGACTTGGGCACTGCAGTGGCGGACCTGTCCACTCCATCTGCAGGGTCCACTGCAGTCGTGCCGGCACCCACAACATCTGAGCCATGCCCCCCAGTTGTGCTGGCACACACCATGTCAGACACCTCCACTGCAGTTGTCAGTGGCTCTCCAGCACCCACCACCCCTTCCCTGCTTCCTCCTGGTGAGCCCTGATCCTGTCCCTGCGGTGCCTGGCCTACCCCCCGGTTGCCCCTCCTAGTGGATTGTCCCTGGTTTTGTGCAGGCATGTGTAGGGTGGCATCTGCCACTGTCACCCACTTGTGACTTTGTTGATGGACTGGCCATTGGCCTTTGTTTATGTTCTACCGGACTTCTACTTTTAATGCCACATATGCTGAATAAAGCAACTTTCTGTTCTCTAGTGCTTTTGCTTCTGATGTACATGATGTTGATGATGCTAACCCTGCCCTTGCTGCAGTGATGGTGATATTTGGTCTCATGATAATGAAGTGTTACTGTGCAGGAACCCATGTGGTCCAGGGGGAATGTGTCCTATCCTGTGGTGTATCCATGTCATCCATAGCAGCATCTGAGGGTATCATGTGTTCAGTATTTGGCAATGGGATTTCCTACTTAGATTGGCAATTTCACATCTGTGGCTTCCACCCCTGCACATCTGTTGAGCCTGCCATTGTTCAATTCGTCTACTTCCCTGACCGTGTGGCCATCTCCACTGGACATGCAGGTTTGGGCATCAATGGGGAAGGACTCATCTGTGTTGTCAGTGCAACATTGCTATACAAGTGTGTTGGATCTGTGCTGATTATTCCGTTGGCACTACCATGACCAGGCTGATGTGACGGGAGCCCTCATTTGGTGCTAATTGTTGATTGTGTGACCAAGTGCTCAGCTGACATGGTGGGGCCCTACTGAGGCAACATATGGCACAGCTTTCCTCACACAGGAGTGGAGTCCCCTCATTGCAGTGTGTACTCCTGTGACATTGCCTGCGCCCAAGGTGTGTGTTGTATGTGCATGTCTGTGTGTTCACTTCCGTTTAGCTGTGCATGCTGTGATCCCTAGTGTTGTACCTGTTTGTGATGCTAGCTGAGTTGAGCTATGTTCCCCCAAAGTCTTCTCCCTGGGTTCTCTGTGATGTGGGTGCATGGCACATTACTGGTCATCAGGGTGTCACCCATAGGTGTGCTTGCTGTCAGGGCTGAGTTTGTGTGCAGACGCAGATGGGTCACAGTCAGGTTTCCCCTTGGCACTTGTTGTTTGCCCCTGTCATGTGATTTCCAGTTTGTGTTATCTTTCAGTGATTGTGACACGTTGTGTGTGTGACTGCTGGCACTCCTCAGGGTCCGGGCTGCAATGTTGGTTGTTGTCTATGTGTGTTCTTTGTGGGTGACCTTGGCTTCTTCATTGGTGTGTGACTGTGGCTGTGATCCCATTGGTTGGTGTGGTATTGCCGTCATGTCCATGTACGGCGTAGTGTGCAGTGTGTCAGACATTCAGGAGTCTTGTTGAGTGTCCATGTGTGATGTGTTTCTGCACCTTGGTTCCCACCCACCACCCTGGAATAGTCATGGGTGCATGTGCAATGTCACCAGTGCATGTGTGCTTCACTGCTGCACATTGTTGGAGGTCGAGGGGTGTGGTGTTGAGTGTGTGCAGATGAGAGTTGTTGCCCGGCTAGGCCCCTGCCTCCATGTTGGCCTTGGCTTACTGGCCATGCTGTTTGATTTGTGCTTGTGTAGGTGTGATGGTATTTAGTTGCTCAGTACACATGACTGTGGTTCACAGTGTGAACAACATTTAGCTTTGTCATCACAGTGGGATTGTAATGCAGCCTAGGGTCACCACATTGTGGGGGCCCTGGGGGTGGTGCTGTGGTGTGTCTGTGTCTTGCTGTGTCAGTTGCTGTCCCTACGTGCCTGTGTGACATGTGTGATTTGTGCTCCCTCTCATCTGACAATGCCTGCTTGCCCACATAGGGAATTTGGATCCATGAGTTACCTTTGTGTGGCACTGTATGCACATCTGTATGATTGGTATTCAGGTCTCCTCATGTGTTGTGTGGTTGCCTGGGGACACTGGCACCCCCACCCTCACCTGTTGTGTATGATGTGCAGGGTGGGTCTGCCTGTTTGTGTTTGTGCATCTGCACCACTGCATTGGCATATCTTGGGTGTGCCATTGGCTGTATGTAGTTTGGTGGGTTTCCCCTGCTGTCCCTGGGACTCCTAGGTCATCGGTCAGCACAATGATCATGGTTTGTGTGTCCCATTGCTGCCATGGTATGGTATCTGTTCACCTCACATCTGCAGTCTCCACAGGGTATCTGCATGTGTGTGCCCATTGGTGCAAATATGTGGGTCTGCATTCTGATGGTCACTTCTGTCATTGTGTCATTGATGATTGTTGACGGTGTCAGCCCCCATGGGTGTTGTTTGTCTGCACATGGCCAAAGTTATGTCTTATTTGCACTGCAGGATTTGGCTCCCCCAATTTATGTTGCAATGGGACACATACACTACTTTGCCACTGATGTGTTTGTTGTTCTGTGACCAGGAATGATCCATGCAGTTTGGCAGTTGCACCTCTTTCTTTGTCAACACTTACCTTTTGGTCACTGTGATGATGGGGGTTTGGACCCCATTGCCACAATGTTCGAAATGTGCTTCAGCTATGGACCCCACACTTACATTTTGGTCACTGTGATGATGGGGGTTAGGACCCCATTGCCACAATGTTCAAAATGTGCTTCAGCTATGGACCCCACACTTACATTTTGGTCACTGTGATGATGGGGGTTTGGACCCCATTGCCACAATGTTCAAAATGTGCTTCAGCTATGGACCTCACACTTACCTTTTGGTCACTG
The DNA here is from genome assembly GCA_963921515.1 of Calotriton arnoldi. Classification (NCBI taxonomy): domain Eukaryota; kingdom Metazoa; phylum Chordata; class Amphibia; order Caudata; family Salamandridae; genus Calotriton; species Calotriton arnoldi. Next base: position 212,084 of record CAWUFW010001738.1, on the reverse strand, counting down.
TGATGATGGGGGTTTGGACCCCATTGCCACAATGTTCAAAATGTGCTTCAGCTATGGACCCCACACTTACCTTTTGGTCACTGTGATGATGGGGGTTTGGACCCCATTGCCACAATGTTCAAAATGTGCTGCAGCTATGGACCCCACACTTACCTTTTGGTCACTGTGATGATGGGGGTTTGGACCCCATTGCCACATTGTTCAAAGTGTGCTTCAGCTATGGACCCCACACTTACATTTTGGTCACAGTGATGATGGGGGTTTGGACTCCATTGCCACATTGTTCAAAGTGTGCTTCAGCTATGGAGCCCGCACTTACATTTTGGTCACTGTGATGATGGGGGTTTGGACCCCATTGCCACAATGGTCATGGCCTGCTTGCATTGTGGGTGCCACACACATATATGTGTGGCACATGTGCTAGGGGGTCACATTGTATGTTCAAAGTCATGTTCGGTGTTGTAGGCATTTGACACAGTCTACACACGCTTGTCATGGTGTTGGGGGGATGTCTTCTTCTTGCATTCCCTAGGTTGTGGTGTGCTGGTTGTGTCATGCATTGTCCATCCTATGAGTGGGGGTGGTAGTAGTGGTAGGCATCCTGCCCCCCTGGGTGAGGGTGGTAGTAGTGGTAGGCATCCAGCCCCCCTGGGTGAGGGTGGTAGTAGTGGTAGGCATCCAGCCCCCCTGGCTAAGGGTGGTAGTAGTGGTAGGCATCCAGCCCCCCTGGCTGAGGGTGGTAGTAGTGGTAGGCATCCAGCCCCCTGGGTGAAGGTGGTAGTAGTGGTAGGCATCTTGCCCCCCTGGGTGAGGGTGGTAGTGGTGGTAGGCATCCTGCCCCCCTGGCTAAGGGTGGTAGTAGTGGTAGGCATCCAGCCCCCCTGGGTGAGGGTGGTAGTAGTGGTAGGCATCCAGCCCCCTGGCTAAGGGTGGTAGTAGTGGTAGGCATCCAGCCCCCCTGGGTGAGGGTGGTAGTAGTGGTAGGCATCCAGCCCCCTGGGTAAGTGTGGTAGTAGTGGTAGGCATCCAGCCCCCTGGCTAAGGGTTGTAGTAGTGGTAGGCATCCTGCCCCCCTGGGTGAGGGTGGTAGTAGTGGTAGGCATCCAGCCCCCCTGGGTGAGGGTGGTAGTAGTGGTAGGCATCCTGCCCCCCTGGGTGAGGGTGGTAGTAGTGGTAGGCATCCTGCCCCCCTGGGTGAGGGTGGTAGTGGTGGTAGGCATCCTGCCCCCCTGGCTAAGGGTGGTAGGAGTGGTAGGCATCCAGCCCCCCTGGGTGAGGGTGGTAGTAGTGGTAGGCATCCAGCCCCCCTGGGTGAGGGTGGTAGTAGTGGTAGGCATCCAGCCCCCTGGCTAAGGGTGGTAGTAGTGGTAGGCATCCAGCCCCCCGGCTAAGGGTGGTAGTAGTGGTAGGCATCCAGCCCCCTGGGTGAGGGTGGTAGTAGTGGTAGGCATCCTGTCCCCCTGGGTGAGGGTGGTAGTGGTGGTAGGCATCCTGCCCCCCTGGCTAAGGGTGGTAGTAGTGGTAGGCATCCAGCCCCCCTGGGTGAGGGTGGTAGTAGTGGTAGGCATCCAGCCCCCTGGCTAAGGGTGGTAGTAGTGGTAGGCATCCAGCCCCCTGGGTGAGGGTGGTAGTAGTGGTAGGCATCCAGCCCCCTGGGTAAGGGTGGTAGTAGTGGTAGGCATCCAGCCCCCTGGCTGAGGGTGGTAGTAGTGGTAGGCATCCTGCCCCCCTGGGTGAGGGTGGTAGTAGTGGTAGGCATCCAGCCCCCCTGGGTGAGGGTGGTAGTAGTGGTAGGCATCCTGCCCCCCTGGGTGAGGGTGGTAGTGGTGGTAGTCATCCTGCCCCCCTGGCTAAGGGTGGTAGTAGTGGTAGGCATCCAGCCCCCCTGGGTGAGGGTGGTAGTAGTGGTAGGCATCCAGCCCCCCTGGGTGAGGGTGGTAGTAGTGGTAGGCATCCTGCCCCCTGGGTGAGGGTGGTAGTAGTGGTAGGCATCCTGCCCCCCTGGGTGAGGGTGGTAGTGGTGGTAGGCATCCTGTCCCCCTGGCTAAGGGTGGTAGTAGTGGTAGGCATCCAGCCCCCCTGGGTGAGGGTGGTAGTAGTGGTAGGCATCCAGCCCCCCTGGCTGAGGGTGGTAGTAGTGGTAGGCATCCAGCCCCCTGGGTGAGGGTGGTAGTAGTGGTAGGCATCCTGCCCCCCTGGGTGAGGGTGGTAGTAGTGGTAGGCATCCTGCCCCCTGGGTGAGGGTGGTAGTGGTGGTAGGCATCCTGTCCCCCTGGCTAAGGGTGGTAGTAGTGGTAGGCATCCAGCCCCCTGGGTGAGGGTGGTAGTAGTGGTAGGCATCCAGCCCCCCTGGGTGAGGGTGGTAGTAGTGGTAGGCATCCAGCCCCCCTGGGTAAGGGTGGTAGTAGTGGTAGGCATCCAGCCCCCTGGCTGAGGGTGGTAGTAGTGGTAGGCATCCTGCCCCCCTGGGTGAGGGTGGTAGTAGTGGTAGGCATCCAGCCCCCCTGGGTGAGGGTGGTAGTAGTGGTAGGCATCCTGCCCCCTGGGTGAGGGTGGTAGTGGTGGTAGGCATCCTGCCCCCCTGGCTAAGGGTGGTAGTAGTGGTAGGCATCCAGCCCCCCTGGGTGAGGGTGGTAGTAGTGGTAGGCATCCAGCCCCCCTGGGTGAGGGTGGTAGTAGTGGTAGGCATCCAGCCCCCCTGGGTGAGGGTGGTAGTAGTGGTAGGCATCCTGCCCCCTGGGTGAGGGTGGTAGTAGTGGTAGGCATCCTGCCCCCCTGGGTGAGGGTGGTAGTAGTGGTAGGCATCCTGTCCCCCCTGGCTAAGGGTGGCAGTAGTGGTAGGCATCCAGCCCCCTGGGTGAGGGTGGTAGTAGTGGTAGGCATCCAGCCCCCCTGGGTGAGGGTGGTAGTAGTGGTAGGCATCCAGCCCCCTGGCTGAGGGTGGTAGTAGTGGTAGGCATCCAGCCCCCCGGCTAAGGGTGGTAGTAGTGGTAGGCATCCAGCCCCCTGGGTGAGGGTGGTAGTAGTGGTAGGCATCCTGCCCCCCTGGGTGAGGGTGGTAGTGGTGGTAGGCATCCTGCCCCCCTGGCTAAGGGTGGTAGTAGTGGTAGGCATCCAGCCCCCCTGGGTGAGGGTGGTAGTAGTGGTAGGCATCCAGCCCCCCTGGCTAAGGGTGGTAGTAGTGGTAGGCATCCAGCCCCCTGGGTGAGGGTGGTAGTAGTGGTAGGCATCCAGCCCCCCTGGGTAAGGGTGGTAGTAGTGGTAGGCATCCAGCCCCCCTGGCTAAGGGTGGTAGTAGTGGTAGGCATCCTGCCCCCTGGGTGAGGGTGGTAGTAGTGGTAGGCATCCTGCCCCCCTGGGTGAGGGTGGTAGTAGTGGTAGGCATCCTGCCCCCTGGGTGAGGGGGTAGTGGTGGTAGGCATCCTGCCCCCCTGGGTGAGGGTGGTAGTAGTGGTAGGCATCCAGCCCCCTGGCTAAGGGTGGTAGTAGTGGTAGGCACCCAGCCCCCCTGGCTAAGGGTGGTAGTAGTGGTAGGCATCCAGCCCCCCTGGGTGAGGGTGGTAGTAGTGGTAGGCATCCAGCCCCCCTGGGTAAGGGTGGTAGTAGTGGTAGGCATCCAGCCCCCTGGCTAAGGGTGGTAGTAGTGGTAGGCATCCTGCCCACCCTGGGTGAGGGTGGTAGTAGTGGTAGGCATCCAGCCCCCCCTGGGTGAGGGTGGTAGTAGTGGTAGGCATCCAGCCCCCCTGGGTGAGGGTGGTAGTAGTGGTAGGCATCCTGCCCCCCCAGTGTGAGGGTGGTAGTAGTGGTAGGCATCCTGCCCCCCCTGGCTAAGGGTGGTAGTAGTGGTAGGCATCCAGCCCCCCCTGGGTGAGGGTGGTAGTAGTGGTAGGCATCCAGGACCCCCTGGGTGAGGGTGGTAGTAGTGGTAGGCATCCAGCCCCCTGGCTGAGGGTGGTAGTAGTGGTAGGCATCCAGCCCCCCTGGCTAAGGGTGGTAGTAGTGGTAGGCATCCAGCCCCCCTGGGTGAGGGTGGTAGTAGTGGTAGGCATCCTGCCCCCCTGGGTGAGGGTGGTAGTGGTGGTAGGCATCCTGCCCCCCTGGCTAAGGGTGGTAGTAGTGGTAGGCATCCAGCCCCCCTGGGTGAGGGTGGTAGTAGTGGTAGGCATCCAGCCCCCCTGGCTAAGGGTGGTAGTAGTGGTAGGCATCCAGCCCCCCTGGGTGAGGGTGGTAGTAGTGGTAGGCATCCAGCCCCCCTGGGTAAGGGTGGTAGTAGTGGTAGGCATCCAGCCCCCCTGGCTAAGGGTGGTAGTAGTGGTAGGCATCCTGCCCCCCTGGGTGAGGGTGGTAGTAGTGGTAGGCATCCAGCCCCCCTGGGTGAGGGTGGTAGTAGTGGTAGGCATCCTGCCCCCTGGGTGAGGGTGGTAGTAGTGGTAGGCATCCTGCCCCCCTGGGTGAGGGTGGTAGTGGTGGTAGGCATCCTGCCCCCCTGGCTAAGGGTGGTAGTAGTGGTAGGCATCCAGCCCCCCTGGGTGAGGGTGGTAGTAGTGGTAGGCATCCAGCCCCCCTGGGTGAGGGTGGTAGTAGTGGTAGGCATCCAGCCCCCTGGGTGAGGGTGGTAGTAGTGGTAGGCATCCAGCCCCCCTGGGTGAGGGTGGTAGTAGTGGTAGGCATCCAGCCCCCTGGCTAAGGGTGGTAGTAGTGGTAGGCATCCAGCCCCCTGGGTGAGGGTGGTAGTAGTGGTAGGCATCCAGTCCCCCTGGGTAAGGGTGGTAGTAGTGGTAGGCATCCAGCCCCCTGGCTAAGGGTGGTAGTAGTGGTAGGCATCCTGCCCCCCTGGGTGAGGGTGGTAGTAGTGGTAGGCATCCAGCCCCCCCTGGGTGAGGGTGGTAGTAGTGGTAGGCATCCTGCCCCCCTGGGTGAGGGTGGTAGTGGGGGTAGGCATCCTGCCCCCTGGCTAAGGGTGGTAGTAGTGGTAGGCATCCAGCCCCCTGGGTGAGGGTGGTAGTAGTGGTAGGCATCCAGCCCCCCTGGCTAAGGGTGGTAGTAGTGGTAGGCATCCAGCCCCCTGGGTGAAGGTGGTAGTAGTGGTAGGCATCCAGCCCCCTGGCTGAGGGTGGTAGTAGTGGTAGGCATCCAGCCCCCCTGGGTGAGGGTGGTAGTAGTGGTAGGCATCCAGCCCCCCTGGGTGAGGGTGGTAGTGGTGGTAGGCATCCTGCCCCCCTGGGTGAGGGTGGTAGTAGTGGTAGGCATCCTGCCCCCCTGGGTGAGGGTGGTAGTGGTGGTGAGCATCCTGCCCCCTGGCTAAGGGTGGTAGTAGTGGTAGGCATCCAGCCCCCCTGGGTGAGGGTGGTAGTAGTGGTAGGCATCCAGCCCCCTGGGTAAGGGTGGTAGTAGTGGTAGGCATCCAGCCCCCTTGGGTGAGGGTGGTAGTAGTGGTAGGCATCCAGCCCCCCCTGGGTGAGGGTGGTAGTAGTGGTAGGCATCCAGCCCCCCCTGGGTGAGGGTGGTAGTAGTGGTAGGCATCCAGCCCCCCCTGGCTAAGGGTGGTAGTAGTGGTAGGCATCCAGCCCCCCCTGGGTGAGGGTGGTAGTAGTGGTAGGCATCCTGCCCCCCCTGGGTGAGGGTGGTAGTGGTGGTAGGCATCCTGCCCCCCCTGGCTAAGGGTGGTAGTAGTGGTAGGCATCCAGCCCCCCCTGGGTGAGGGTGGTAGTAGTGGTAGGCATCCAGCCCCCCCTGGGTAAGGGTGGTAGTAGTGGTAGGCATCCAGCCCCCCCTGGGTGAGGGTGGTAGTAGTGGTAGGCATCCAGCCCCCCTGGGTGAGGGTGGTAGTAGTGGTAGGCATCCAGCCCCCTGGCTAAGGGTGGTAGTAGTGGTAGGCATCCAGCCCCCTGGCTAAGGGTGGTAGTAGTGGTAGGCATCCATCCCCCCTGGGTGAGGGTGGTAGTAGTGGTAGGCATCCTGCCCCCTGGGTGAGGGTGGTGGTGCGCATTCAGGCCCCTGTGTGCATATGTGGCATTGGTGATGGGCATCCCGCCCCTATGGTGCTGCTGTTGCTGGTGTAAGTATATTCTGCATCCCTCTGTGTGTGTGTGATGTGTCATGTACGTGTTGTATGTGTTTTGTGGTTGGTGTCTGGCTTACCTTCTGCGCCGTACGCGTCCGTGCCTGTTCCGGTAGTAAATGTAGAATATTGGTATGATCGGGACGAAGGGATTCATGGTTGGTTCGTGTCGTCTCGTCCTTCTCGTTGCTTCGCGTCGTCCTCGTCGCTTCGCCTCATCCTCGTCGCTCCGCGCCGTCCTCGTCGCTGCCGTGTTCGTCTCGGAGCCGTGGATCGTGTTGTGGCGCGAATCGGAGCTTATGTGCGCCTCTCCCGGATGCTTTGACGTGCCGTGCGTAGCGACGGGTTCGGCGCGTACGGAAAGCGCTTCGTACTCGTTCGGCCGGACGGAGCTGCATTTTCCCTTCCGTGCGACTCGATTCAGCGTTTCCGGATTCGCCTCGGTCGGGGAACAGGACCTGGTTTGGGTGAGTACGGCTCGGCCGGATTCTTTGCTGTTGTGCTCATCGTACTTACTCGTTCGGTGTGCTGTACGGATCGGTCGGGAAACCGGCTTTCGCATGGCTTTTTTCCCGACCGAATGGTGTTGGGTACGCCTCCGACCGAGATCGGAATCGGCCCCAGAGTAGGACTGAGAATGGACAGGAGAGCAGAGACAGCAGACAGGAGACAGGCTGAGCCCTTTTGACATTCTATTCAGGCCCAAGCTTTATGCTTTACTTCTTACTGACCAGCTTTTTCCAAGACGTATTTACTCTATGCTTTATTTCTCATTATGGGAAATTCTGCAATTATTAATTATTGATTTTAAGCTTTATGCTCTAGTGCCACTCTTGCCTTTCACTTTTGAACTCTTCGTGGGTTCTGACTGACACTATCTTGCCCCATTCTTAGAATAGTGATCATTCTTTCCTTTGTGGAACATGCTGAATGCATTATTTTAATATGATCTGCTCTAATCATATATTTTCATTATCAATTCTGTAATCTGATTGATATCTGACTAATGAACAAAGAATCAGAAATAACTTACCTTTTAATTAGAAAATATAACCCTTAGAAACAACTTACAACTCTTATTATTGACTAAAATTTGAAATTGCATTTGAGATTTGTTTGTGATGAGAAAATAGGTCTTTTAATCAAGATACCGTGGCAAAGATCCATTCGCCTGAAGAAGAACATAGCGCGGAGTTGGGGTCCACTTTGTAAGTTACGGGTTGAACTGAGCACATTAATTTAATTTCCACGCTCAGAGTTTTCCCGACATCACAAACCCAGATTGTTGTGTGGAGACCCCCACAGACAGTACAAGCACAAATAGATGGAGGAACATTCGTCTTCACAGCCCCTATTACTCCTAGTGACATAAATGCTACAGAAGAGGGTTATATGCCAGCTTGGTAAGAAAATGCAGCGGGAATTAGGTAGACAGAAAGCACAGAGATACAGGAGAGGCCAGACACGGAGAGGTAATAGCCTTTAGATGTTACTCAGTTGAAGGTGGAATTAGAAAAAATAATAATAAGGGGATGCTTAGATTTTGAACATATAGAGCAATACCAAAGAAAGGAATTAATTTACCTGTGAAAGGAGATTACATGAAGAGCAGCTTTAGTGCATGACAAATTGACAGAATTGGGTTAGAAATATGGGATTGATATTGCTAAAAATGTTCACTTGCAGAGATGATCCATCATTAGAAAACATGAGAGTTTCAGGAATGCATTTACACATTATGGAATTAGTCAAATGCATTCACAAATGGAGAGAGACTGAGAAACTAGAAATGAAATGGGCAAACAAGCATTAAAAAAGAAAAAGAGAGAAACAGAATTGGGTTAGAAATATGGGATTGATATTGCTAAAAAATTTCACTTGCAGAGATGATCCATCATTAGAAAACATGAGAGTTTCAGGAATGCCTTTACACATTATGGAATTAGTCAAATGCATTCACAAATGGAGAGAGACTGAGAAACTAGAAATTAAATGGGCAAACAAGCATTAAAAGAAAAAGAGAGAAACAGCTATAGCAGGGAAGCAAGACGAAGGAAGTGATGGAGAAACAACAGCATACCCACTCAGAGAAATAGCAGGAGGAATGTATGTACATGTTCTGAAGAGTCTCCTCAACATCAACTAAATTAAGCAAAATGTCTGCTGATGTCAAAATTGTATTTAGCCTGCTGAAAGTAGAACAATATTTGGCATCCTGAGAAGCTTGAGCTTGACTGCAAGCAATGTTTGTGAAGGGCTGGATATAACTCCCACATTGAACAGATTCCCCTTTTGGTAAAGCAATCTACCAAATTGAAAATACTCAACTAGTTTTCAACATTGCAGTTTCCAACTCTTTTGCGCATTTGAAAAGTTCTCGCAGTTTTTTGAGATACCCATGGTACATGGCATATACTTTTTTAACAAAATGAGATGAGGTGTTTACTATCTGCCACAGTATCAACTGTGTCAGATATACTGAGTTCAATCTGGTGGCATAGACAGTATGCTTCCCCAGCCGTACACATCACTTAATGTGCTTGTGACAGGAACATGCACTATTTTAGGGGTTTTGGTCTCATTTTTCATCAACAGACCCTGACCAAGAGCAAGAAAGAAGGGCAGAAAGGGAAGAAAGAAGGAGGGAGAGAGATAGGAAACAGTGAAGAAAACAGCAACTGGGATGAAAAAGAACATGCAAGCATGAGATAGAGCCACAGGAAGTGTAGGGTAGTGTGATAAAAAGTGATGGCGTTCCTGGTATATAGCAACAAGACCATAAGAAAATGTTTACAGCTTTGCATTTATGTTTTTGCAAATTATACACTGCCCACAGAAGGTTGTCTACTTCACATTTAGCTGCAGTCATCTCCAATGTTATTATTACTGGCATAAATATATATAAACCACCATCATTTACCGGTGCAACCGAAGGGCAACTCACTCAGGAATGAGCACGAGCAGACTACCCACACAAAGAATGCACCATATATTTCACAGGAAGAGGTATCAGTTATACATCCAAAGTAGTTTAAGCCGCCCATTGTCCAAGGACAAGAAGGAAATGATGCTAAAGTTATCTCACAAGAAAAGGACATATGCATTTTCAGTCCTAACTAGCGCTTTCAAAAGAGTATTGGCTCTAACAAGGAAATATTGCTAGTAAGCATAGAAAAACGACCCTAGTGTGAAGATGTAGGAAAAGTGAGAGACACCAAACTATGGCCAATAATCAGAACTCCCAATAGGCAATGCTCGCTAATAAGACCTTTGCACACCCTGGACTTGTTACATTGACAAGATGCACTGGAGAAGAACTGCATATTTAAAGTAACACTGACCCATGGACTTGCCTATTTACTGTGACCACATCCTGAAGGTGCCATCCCTATTTAAGCATATATGTGATCTTTCATCTCAGAAATAACATAACTTCGATTTACATCAACATGCCAGGCCTAGAGCATTGTAACAGCAAAGTTACCTTGTGTTATTGTGTCATGAAAGAGTGCTTCACAAACTCTGCAGCATCACTGTAGTAGGTAGGGGTGAGAAGGGCAAAGGCCAATGCCAGCCATTCCCACATAGAATAACAACTTGGCAGACTTCAAAGCGGCCATTTCCAGCACTCCAGACTTTCCAGTGGTATAAAAGAGCAACTAGTCTTTCTTTCAAGGAAAACAACAACTCATCATTTTGTGAATGGTAGCTGATAAATATAGCACCTACTTTCAAATGTTTGGCAACCATTTTTTGTTGTGGTCTGACATATTTCGATACTATTGCAAAAAACTCAAATATTTGGATCATGGAGGAACAAGAAGGATTATGGAAGACAGCTCTTCTTTGTGGGAAAATGCACAGTTGGTGCATGGATGAGAGAAGAAATGAGCACACGATTTCTGCAAGTTGGCAAGTAAGTGTGCATCAATCTGTGAAACTGACCAAGTGAGAAACAATCGGTTGAAGTCGACAAGAGAACAAATAAATAAACATTTGTCAGTGCACGTTTACGAACATGCAGCAATAAGTGCAAGTGGACATGGGGCTTAACTATGAATGGTGATCTCAGGCAAATATTTATTTTGTGTTTGATTTAATATAGTATACTTTTTGCTCCATGTATAATAAGTCTAGGGCACATATAGGGTGCACATGACAATTGACTTTCATGTGGCTTCTGCCTGCAACCTACGCATTAGCCTTTGATGTAGAACAAAACAGATAAAGAGATTTAGTGGCTGATTTGCACAATGTGAAACCAGAAAGTCTGAGATCAATCTCGGCTTCACTGCTTGACCAAATTGTGTGATCCTGGGCAAATATCTATCTTGTATTTGATTTAATAAACTATAATGCTGCTCTGTGTATAATAAGAATCCAGGTCACATACAGCGTGCACATGTCAATTGAATTTCATGTGGCTTTTCCCTGCCATCCACACTTTAACCTCATGTGCCAAGAATTAAAGCTAAAGCATTAACCATGATGTAAAACTGAAGAAGTAAAGAGATTCCCATCTATTGGCTTAATTGCACAATTTGAAATCAGGAAACCTGGGATCAATCTCAGCCTCCCCCAAATTGTGTGATCCTAGGCAAGAATCTCTCTTGTGTTTGATTTAGTAGACTATAACGTTGCTCCATATATAATAAGAATCTAGACCACGTATGTGGTGCTCATGACAATCGACTTGCCTTTTAGGTCACTAAAGGCTTTAGTTTTGGGCAGCGGCCATGAGTGTTTCTAAATTCAAACTGAATTCAAGCTATCACTTTTATTGCATGCCAGTCAATGCAGTGATATGGCCTGATGTACTGTAGTGAAATGTTTCTGCATGTTAACGAAATACACTATTTTGAATTGCAATGAGACTTTCCATATTTTGCTACATATATCACCTGCCAAATATTTTCATGGTCCGGCTTGCCCTGTCAATTTGTTGGCTCACTCACCTCTAAAGAAATACAATGCAAGGCAAGGAATGGGTGAATATGAGAAATCTGGGGTTTGAAAGAAAGACTGTGATCTATCAGATTGTAATGGTAGCCTTGGACCAAGCCTTTGGTGTCAGAAAATGTACCTTGGAAACCAGGCTACATGCTGAGCAGATGCACATTACAGGACAGAACCTTTTTGTTTTTGCAGTGGAATTGGGTGCAGTGGGGCTGGGGTACTATCAAAGAGCTCAAATGAAGACCATGATACAGCCAACTGCTCTCCCCCAGCAACCTCTGTCGTGCTTCTCTCTTCCACCTTCTGTTCAAGTGCAGCATGTGCTTTAACTCCAATGACAGGGAAGGGGCAGGAGGACTAAGGCAGGGACGTTCCTCCTACTGGTTTCTACTGGGCTGCTGGTAAAGAGCATGGCTAGAAAAATCAGGGGGTCGATGTGAGGCAGGATTGAAAAGATTTTTTTACCTTGATACTGCCATGTGCGCATTCCTTATAGTAGACCAACTTCTTGGTGAGGGGACAGCATCCACCCTGTGAAAATGGTGTGTGTACGTGTAACCCCAACATGTGCCCTGCTTCAAGCCCACCATTCACCCTAGCTTTTGCTCGACATGAGAAACAATGAGTAATACTGTGCCCTTCTGTCTGTGGTGAAGACAAATTCAGGATCCGCACGGTGCACTCGCTCCACAGGAGAGCTTGGGTTGGGTTAGTAATTGGAAATCCTGCAAGCTATCATATATGGTTCTGACTCAATGCATCTTCAATGAGGAGTAAACAATGCTGATTCATGTAAGCACACTGCTTCCTTCTGGAATCTGTAGTATAGTGCTATGGGCCAGGACCCATTTTAAAAGGGCCCAAGTAGAGGCAATAACAGTGAGCTGGTGTTTTATTAAAAGCTGCCAGCATATCAACTTTAGGGCCAGAACCCCTCAAATACCTACACACATGCAACACCTTCATCTGTAAGATAAGAAAGCTACTTCTGCCTGATCGTAGCAGTTGAGAAGTTGAAGAGATGACAACTTTTTCATTGGTTCTTCTAACTGTCACTTGTGTTGTCATCATCCACTATTCCTCTACTATTGAGGCACCAATACCAGAATACTGGTCGGACAACAACCTTGTATCTCAATTCCTCCAAACCAACATTCTGAGGCAATGTTAAAGACGTAAGATGTTGGTGAGAGACTACAAGGACATCAACCTGCCAAACTAAAAAACATCTCATCAACCCTCGAGGACACACCAGATTAACAGGGAGTAAATGCATTCACAGAGCAACACATTCGTGACAGAGATTGGGATGCCCATGCCCCTCTAAAAATCCACTTAAAAATAAAAATTTGCAATAATGGTTCTTAAGAGAATTTCCAAAGACTGGAAAGATCTTAGAACAGCAGAACGCATTGAGCATTGTTGCAGTGAATTTTATTCACAGACCAAATGCTTTTATTAATAATGTGCAAAAGCTTACATTAAATAAGCACATGTTAAATGCCGAATTTGCAGTAGGTAATTGTACTTAAATGTTGTAGAACTGCAAATGATTAAAAGGGCTGATTCAAGTTAGCCGAACTGCTGTTGCCATGTTAAGTAAAAAAAAAAATTACAACTGAAAGGCCTGTTCTTTCACATTGAATAGTTGTTTGCGTACAATGTTTTTCTTTTGTTATAAATGTCTTTTTCGAGGATCCTCTGTTTCCTAGTGAGAGATGACTAGAAGAACAAGTCATGGGAAAAACTGTCTGGATCGCATAAGATCAACCCTGTAACTTTTCAAGGTTCAATGTCTGAAAACATGTTGCACTCCTCTGAGATAATGGGGACTTTATTCTCGGAGTTTGCTGATATTCTATTGGAGGATGAAGAAGATGAAAGAAAATAATGTTGCAAAATAGATTCCAGATTCCTTTCCTGACTTTCTGACTGGAGCCTCGCCTTTGAGTTTCTGATACCTTCTCTTCATGAGAGGCTGAATTACTTAGATCTTACTGAACTGTCTGCTGACATCTTTGAGCTGAGAATACTTTCCAGCTTGCAATACAAAGGCTTTATGCTTGCACATTGATTCTCTCATCCGAACTCTTTATTGGGTATGTGAACTGACACTTTTTCCCTCTTTATTCCAAATTTATTTAGATTGGAGAATTTCCTTTCAGGAAAATGCTTGTTGTATTATTATTATTTTGACTAAGATGCTAGCAAAACTTTTGTTCTATTTTATAATCAAATATCGATTAGAGGAATATATTCACTTTTAATGCTGAAATCCAAAGATTAATGCCTAATGAATAAATAGATGAAAGACTAAAAGTTTTGGAAATAAAACCCTTTAACTCACACTAACTCTCTTTACTGACTGAATTTAAAATATTTAATGATTTATTGTTATGTAGATGTTTGCTTCTTATGTCTCTTTGTCGACGAACAAAGATCCATACAACCAGTGGTGGGGGGGTATTTAATGATTATACCTGAAGATTGGAAAATAAAAAACCCCGCTCCCTCGAGTCGGAGCGAGAGGACGGTTTGTGTCACAAGAGAGAGGAGATGAAATAAGTTGCCCCAACTCACAATTGCCCATGTCCTTTAAGCCCAAAGTCTGAACTTGAAGACTAAAGGAGTTGCAGTTTCAATGATGGTTGCAGTGGTGGAGGTGTGCATATCTATAGGGTTGTGCATCGCAGTTGTGTTTTTGAGATTACATTCTTGCGCTGTGCTTTGTGAAATAGTGTTTTTTATGCTTAGATGTTGAGCAGTTGAAGCTACTATCGGACTTAAAGTAGTCCACACCCCGGAATAAATGGATAAAAAGTGAGTTGACAGTTGAAATTGTTGTGTTAATTGTCTGCTAAGGTTTGTGGTGCACATTCGTGAGATATCATCAGCTGCCCAATTCAGATAGGAACTATAACAATTTATTGTGAGAGTACTAATATTGATTGATGTTAGCGGAACCTGTTGCACAAAGGGGAAGCAATATCAGTCACGGTGATCTCCCACTGGACGAAATTTCATTAATGTGTATGTGTGTGTACAGAGTCAGACGGTGTTGAAACCTTATTTCCGATTGTTCCTTGTATGAATGGTCTATTTTGAATTCTTTATTGGAGCAGCCAAAAGTTATTTGTTTATTGTGCTTGCTTAGATTTGTAGAATTTTGTGTACGAGAAATTGTAAAGGAGGGTGAACCGTTGCAAGCATTGAAGAATTATGTCAAAGAGTACTGCTCTTGGATAGGCCAGTTGGTGTGAAGTGGCGTGCTGAGATTGGTTGAGGAATCACCAAGTATTAAGTTGTGATAGGTTTGCGAAAAGGACTGTGACAGAATTAGAGGAATGTACTGACACACGGAATTGTAAACTAAAGAAAACATTGAAGTCTTTGAATTTTGCTACTGTTCATTTGCCGTTGAATATTTGTAGACATGGAATGTTGTAAAGCTCTTAGAGATTTGTTGAGGTGAGATGGGTGAGTCCCAGTTCGTGAGGGTGAAGAGGCACCATCAGAAGGTATGCTAGCACATTATATGACAACAAATATAGGGCTTCATACATGTTTATGACTTCGTCAGTGGTGCAAGATCATTGAAAACTTACAAGAGAAGTTATATTAAATGAAGCTACCTCCTAGACCTACACAGTATGAAGCATTAAATGCTTGGAAGCGAGCAGCCCATTCCAAGGAGAAAGAAAAGCACCAGAACATAGCAAGGAGAGCAGTGTGAAATTACGCTGATGCTCAATGGGAGGAAGGGCATCAAAGGTGGAGGAAATGCATAGTCCTGAGAGCTAGGATGTACCCAGTTATAGCTACTGAAAAGTCTAAAAAGAATTGGAAACAGTGTAATGATGATTAGGAATTTGCAAGAAAATAAGACACTGATAGCGATTCAGGGATGACATTTTAGAAACGTTGTTGTCCTCCCATCCACCTCCATATGTGTACCCCACAACAAATACAGAGGGTGTAGCAACCACTAATACTACAGTGGCTAAAGCCCCTGTTGATGCAGGTACAATTCAGATTGAAAGACCACTTACAACACTTCCAATAGCACCCGCACTTGTTGAAGCAGACCTAAATGTAATTGCAACAGGTGTTACTGCTTCAATTATAACTGTTCCTGTCCCAGTGTCATTATTTGTATCAGCACAGATATTGGCAGTGCTTATTGCCACTGCACCAATAAATATTGTTCATAAAACTGTTGTTCAAGGTGCTGTAGGAGGAGTATCTGTGACAGGGTTCATCACGACATTGCAAAATTCACAAATTGTTGCCTGGACACAACCACAAAATGCTCAAACATTGAGAGAAGGGAGGAGAATTGTCTTTACGACACAAATTGCACAAGGAGAGACAAGACAATTTGATGATGGGATTTTTCCCCCAGAAAATAAAAGGGTGGGAGAAACAGAGAGACCATCTACTAGCCAGGAAAAAACGAGACCTATAGATGTCTCCAAAATTAAAGGTATAGTTAAAAGAGATTATTAGAGGTTGCCTAGACATTTCACATTTTAATCAATACCAGGAGAATTAATTGGTAAAGAGATCACAAAATGTGCCGCTAATACCCATGACAAATGAACTGAATTGGCAGGAAAATATGAGGTAGACTTTTCTAAGAGTATTTCTTTACAAAAAGGTTTCAGGGCACTTTTAGGTGATGAAGCTATTGTGACAATGAGGTCTTCGAGGATGGAATTACACAATGCAGAATTGGTAAAGTGTACCTGCAAATGTAGTGAATTTGAAAGAGTAGAGAGAAAATTGACTAATAAACAGGGATAGACAAAGAAACAAACACATACCACAAAAACGAATGGTAAGTCACCCGCACCCCCAGATGACGATGATGATCTAGCTTTTCCGATGAGGGAAATATCAGGTGGAGGATATGTTCTTGTACCATAGAGTAGAGGTAATTTCACAACATTTACGAACAATTTTCCAAAGTTGAGAGAGAATCCCACAGAGTAGTATAGACAAGTTGACAGATTTGTAAAGATTTCAAATGCTTTGTGGACAAGCTTGAATATGCTCTTCAATATTGTGGTACAGAGTGTTCTTTGGGATGAATGCAAGATAGCTGTGCAATGGCCATGTTCTGAACCTCCAAGGGATGTGCATACGATGAGGGGATTACCCTTTTGAAAGGAAAATTTCCAGGGAGAGACATTGATTGGTTAAAGATCAATAGAACTACACAAGAAGCTAAAGAATCAGTGAATGCTAATTGTGAACGGTTGTTTCAGATATTTAAACAGCCTAATGGGCAATAAAATCACGAAAATTGAGATATGAGGAGTTTTGTGTCACTGTTTGTTCTTGGGTTGTCACCAGAGATTAGTATGCATATACAACAGAATGTGATTTACTGTCAGACAAAGCCTTTAGATGAGAACCTGAGGTATGCAAAATACTGTCATGATGAGCAAGAAATGAAACAGAAGAGACCAAAAGAGAAGTTGATTCTTTCACAAACAAATCTGGCTCAAAAGGGGTTTCAGAATCAATTGCATGGAGGAAATGTTGGTGGAATGCAAGGTGTTGGTTTTCAGGTTTGAGGTCAAATTGCACTGGACAAAGTTGGTGTTTCACAATGTAGAGGTCAAGGTGTTTCAGTTGATCCAAGTTCGGGAATAGCTTTTGCAACGTTTAGGAAATCGACTCCTTGTCACTATTGTAACAGGCTCAGGCATTTGAAGAGAGAGTGTAGGGTAAACCCAAATCAAGTGAGAGGTGATGGACAATTGCAAGGGGTAAATCAAATGCAATTGTAAAATGTTCTAGTTTGGGTTTCAACACGATGAATGCAGATGCCAAATCAATCACCATTTCCTATGATGCTAGTCCAACAAGCTCAGATGACCCCACAGAAAATGGGTAATCCCAGATTCAGCATGAATCAGGTATCTAGAGTAATTTTGAATCCATTTCAAAATCAGAACCCATTTCAACAGTTCCCCAAGTTGGAGGATGAGAGTTGTGATTCTGACAATTTCCATTGTTGGTGCCTGAGGGGAAGGAAGATTGCGTACTTGGTGAAGTCATAGAGGTAGACTAAAGTTGACCAATTGTAGATGGAGAGATTGATGGCCACCAAGTGTCATTTCTTATTGACACAGAAGCTACCCATTCCACTCTTAGAACAGCGGAAGACCCAGACCTACCCCTCTTGGGAAAGAAGATCCAAGTTGTAGGTGTTACAAATAAACAAATATCTAATCCTATGTCAAAGAAAGTGCCTGTAACAATAGGTTCCTTTAAGGAGGATCACCAGTTGTGGTATGCAATTTATGTCCTGTAAATATGTTAGGGAGAGATCTTTTGTGCAAGCTAAATTGTACTACCTACTGTACACCGGATGATGTTAAATTTTTTATTGCATGATGAAGATGTTGAATTTAAATGGCCAGGCAAGGAACAGCTTTAGGATTATAACCTGTGAGAATGGTAGAGGATTTACTTCCTGATATGAGAGATACTGTAAAACAAGAAGTGTGGGATTTTTCGGGGAAAGACATCAGACTAATCAAAGGTGTAGATCCAGTCCAAATAACACTAAAACCAGATACCGTTTTCCAAGAACACCACGTTATAATCTAATACCAAAGATAATGGCTAGAATAATGGCATAGATTGAAATATGTTAAAACAAGGGATTTCGAAATAAATTGTCAGACGTCCTTGTAATTTGCCTATCATGGGTCCACAGAAGCCCAATGGGAAATATAGGATTGTACAGGATCTTCGAAAAATTAACAACATAGTTGTCCCATGGTACCGAATGCACCAACAATACTATTTCAGATTCCCTGCACTGAAGAGTGGTTTACCGTTATGAATTTCTGTTAGGTCTTCTTCTGTATTCCATTTCATGAGGATAGTCAATTAATTTTCTCATTTTTGTTTAGAGATAGAGTTTCGTCATGGTGCCAGGTTTCATAAGGGTATACAGATAGTCCTTCAATCTTTAATCAGATCTTGAAAAAGAATCTTGAGACTCTGCGGATGCCTTGCAATTCAGTGCATTGTACAGTACATTGATGACCTGCTTGTGGCATCACGTACACAAGAAGCCTGTAAAGAGGACACAATTGCTCTTTTAAACCATCTAGCTGAGAATAGCCACAAGGTGTCCCCAAGCAAATTGCAATACTGTCAAAAGAAGTCCTAAATTTGGGACAACTCATTGAGAAGATAATGAGAAAGGTGTCACAGGAGAGAATGGAGAAAAGTTTGAAGATGAGTCCACCCAGAACTCAGAGAGAGATCAGAATGTTCCTGGGAATGGTTGGCTACTGTAGACAGTGGATACCCAACTTTTCCCTAGTGGCCAAGCCTTTACTGAGGCTGATGCACAAAGATGTGCCTGATTTGCTTCCATGGGATAATGATTGCCTGAAAGCTTTCTTAGAGCTGAGAGAAAGTCTCTGCCGTGCCTTGGCACTAGGAATACAGTAAAATGTTAACATTGTTTTGCAGTGAGAGAGAGGGTTACTCTCTCTCAGTGCTTTCTCTCATGCATGGAGACTCTCAAAGACCTGTGGCATATTTTTCAACAACACTTGACCCTGTTGCCACAGGATTGCCTGACTGCCTTAAAGTGGTTGCGGCAGTTGGTGTCAGTATTGAGAGATGTGAAAGCATAGTAATGGGACATCCTCTTACAGTCATGGCCCCTCACTCTATTGAGCTTTTGCTCACCTGTACAAAAACGCAATATTCGACAAACAGCAGACTTACAAAGTATGAACAACATATTCTCGCTGCAAAAAGATTTCAGACACTCAAGCCTTCTACATTATTACCATTGCCTGAGAATAAAATTGATTGGAATAAAATTGAACATGACTGCCTAGATGTTATGGATTTATGCGCCAAGGCCAGACATTAAAGATGAACCTCTTGTTGAGCCTGACTATGTAATCTTTGTGGACGGCTCATGCTTCAGAGACAATGAAGGAACTCTGAGAGCAGCTGACGCAGTCTCCACAATTCAAGAAGTGGTGGAAACCTACTGGCTTTGAGGTGTTACCTCCGCAGAAATGGCAGAAGTACTTGCTCTTGCAAGAGCTTGTTGTCTTTCATTTCAATTGATAGTGACTATATTTACAGATAGTCAATATGGCTTTGGTGTGGTCCATGATTTTGAGCAGTTATGGTCACAAAGAGGATTTGCATCGTCATCATCAGGTTCCCCTATTAGAAACGGGTAATGTGGCATGAGATTATTGGAAGCTTTGCAGTTATCCCAATAGATTTCAGTAGTTAAATGTGCAGCTCATAGAAGTGGCAAATATTATGTCACTGTTGGAATTCGATACACTGATGAAGTTGCACAGTATTGTGCACTTGTGACATGCAAAAACAGAGACTATGCAAATGAATCTGAGGAGGACCCTACCTTTTTGATGCTGTTGTCAGTAGCTGATAATTGGGTAGAAATCAAAATACTATAGGAAGACGTTTCAGAGGCAGAACAGGAAGGGTGGTTCACAGCAGGATGTGTTAAAAATGCAAATGACATTTGAGTTTCAGCAGATGGAAGACCAGGGTTACCAGACAGTTTGTTGTTCTCCAAAAACACTGCATTTCAATGGTCCTGCACTCATTGGAAGGGATGCAGAATTGGTTCAATCCCATATTCGGAGTTTTAGCTGAAGAGCTATGCCATAGGTGTGGTACATGTCAGCAGATGAATGTAGGAAGGAGAACCCCTGTACCACTTAGCCAAATTGGAAGATCATGAGGATCCTTTAACAGAATGCAGCTGGATTTTATCTAAATGCCTGTTTGCAACGGGCTCAGATGTGTTCTGGTTATAGTGTGAATTTTCTCCCGATGGATGGAAGTTCAAATTCCCGGTTTCTCTGGAGTCAGACTGAGGGACCCATTTCAATAATGAGGCCCATGATGTATGTGGCTCTTCAAGTGGAACAGAGATTGCACTGTAGCTCTCGTCCTGATGTTGTATTCCGCTTTAGGGGTCCGTATATAGGTTTTCCTGAATCATGTCCTTATATAGGCACAATTCGCCTTGCCCTTATAAAGGCATAGAATCCCTGTCCTTATTTAGGCATTAACCGTGCACTCCAAATACAGGCATGGTCACCGACATCCGTCCACCTTAACGTCACAACGAGTTCTTAGAAACCAGACCCTTAAGCTTCAGGAGTTCCCCTAGCACAGGACTATTGATTTCTCCAAGAACTCATCTATTATGTATGAACCGTTATACCTTAAGGGTTCATTCCTGACGTCTTCCTATGTCCGACTTCATGTCAATGCTAACATTCCTCGACACCTACCAGGTATAAATATACCTTCCCTTGCCCAAGCAAGTTAGAGGAGACCTCAACTTCAGAGGAGCCCGTATCCCGGCCTGACGCACTGAGAAAACGCTGTCATTCCTGCACGCAGACAAATCCAGCTTCCAGTGTTCTGACTCCCTTCGCGGGGTGTTAGAGTTCCAAGATCCGGCAGGAGATTCCCACCTCTCTCATTCTCAAGGTATGGAGCTGACTAGATCCTAGAGGGACTCTTGGCATACTAGACTTAACATACTCTTAGTCTACCATACTAGAGAATACTCCACCTACTTCTACCTTTCCCTACACCTAGACTAGGTTAGGTACAGTGGGGTAGAACTAGCTTAGAGACGCATCGTTTGAGTACTCGCATTCTTAGCTCATGTTATTTATGTACGTGAATATATGCTAAAGATAATGCTAGCGCAGTATTATTTATTTCTACTGCTTACGCTGTACATTATTTATCTTGCATACTGTCTTGTGATCATAACAGCACATATCTCTTACACGAGAAACAAGACTGTTCAATAAAACCCTTTTATTGAAACGCCCGTCTTTCCTTTCTGTGTAACTCTGCAGAGACTAAGCATGCACGATTGAATGAGTGAAACTGTTATCTATTGTTTCCACGATTCTGAGACATGTTCCTCTTCTAAAGGGAAACAAAGTTGTCATGTTTTTCGGTTGCCAGAAACTACTCCCTTCTTGTTCTCAAGGAGTTTCTAGTGGCCTCTGAGCTAGCTGGCACAGGTAATTAAGTTTAATATAATCGATAGGGACATACCGACCTTAGTCCTATGTCAAACATATAGGTTATATTATTCCAATGCGCAGAGCCTATTAGGGAAATAGGAACTACACTACATGGCGCCCAACGGTTTGGTAAGGCAGTAATTTAACGCTAGATACTGAGTAACTCATTCGTGCTTTTCTCAGAGACCCCTACTCACATACTCCATAAGACGTCCGGAGTGGGTAGGGTTAAATATCCGCCATAACTAAATAAGGAAGCACCCTATATATTAGTTGTTTGGTTTGTTCAACGTTGAAGGATACAGTGTTCCAAAATATTGTGCACCTTATCTTTTTGTTTCCTTGAAACTTGTTCTACATTTTTCAAAAAACAAAATGACCGAAACCGGTGGAGTTGCGGCTGACCCAGCCATAGCAGTTTTTAACTTTACAGGTTTAAATGAACCTGAGGAGGGTGTCATAGACATCGCTCCAAACTTAAGAAGAGCCATCACTCTAAAACTTATAAAGCATGGCCTACCTCCGAGAGGCTGTAGAGCAGTTTTTGTGATAGAGGCACACGAATCCTTTCAGACAGAGGTATTCTATTCATGGGTCATATTTCCTGAATCAGATTCAGTAACAAAATTAATTCACTTCTACAAAGAAGATGATCCACCAGAGGAATACATTCCTTTCGAGGATATTGAAATTCCACTAATATACCAGGAGCATCAGCTCTGGTTTAAAGGTGCCCTAAAACATCACAGAAACATTACCAGGTTCGGTCCACTAGGTAGACCAGGAGCAACATGGCCGATTCTAGCCGGCTACACTCCTCATCCGGAACTGGATATAATGACGGATGAGGAATTACTTACTCAACTACAAGAGTTAATAAAAATCTACAGACAATTAGTCCGATATGTCATGCGGACTTTCACAGTCCAACCACCATTGACACTTCCAAATCAAACTCCTCAACAGGGGAATACACTAAAAATTACACCACAGACTTTATATGCAGTCATGGGAAAAATGCCCACAAAACGTGAGCAAATTCCGTTTTGGATAGGTCAAAAAATTACTCAAATCAAAGCAGTATTTCCAAATACTAGCCCGTATGAGAAACACAGAATCCTAACCATCTGTTTACCGATGGGGATCACACCACAACTGGAAGACTGCACCACTTGGGGCTCAGTCTTTGCTGCCATCTATACTAAGCGATACAAAAGGGGATGATGGACGGAACGTTTGAGCCAATCAAACACTCACCCCCAGTCAACTGATCTGGGTTTAATCCATCATCATTCTTTAGCTCACTCCACCACCCCAGTTCAGACATGGCCATATGCAAATCAGTCTGACCCTGTGCCTCATGGGAACAGTCCAGCCCGAACTGCCAAGCCATGTCTTCCCTGGACCGGAAACAAGCATCCTAGGACCGGTTTCTGGCATTCCAGCCGTCATCAGCCAGGCTTGCTTGAATCCAGTGGCAAAGTGAGCAAGGGACCCACGTCTGGGCATACCCCCGCCAACTTAGGGCGAACAAAGCGATACAAAAGGGGATGATGGACGGAACGCTTGAGCCAATCAAACACTCACCCCCAGTCATCTGATCTGGGTTTAATCCATCATCATTCTTTAGCTCACTCCACCACCCCAGTTCAGACATGGCCATATGCAAATCAGTCTGACCCTGTGCCTCATGGGAACAGTCCAGCCCGAACTGCCAAGCCATGTCTTCCCTGGACCGGAAACAAGCATCCTAGGACCGGTTTCTGGCATTCCAGCCGTCATCAGCCAGGCTTGCTTGAATCCAGTGGCAAAGTGAGCAAGGGACCCACGTCTGGGCATACCCCCGCCAACTTAGGGCGAACAAAGCGATACAAAGGGGATGATGGACGGAACGTTTGAGCCAATCAAACACTCACCCCCAGTCAACTGATCTGGGTTTAATCCATCATCATTCTTTAGCTCACTCCACCACCCCAGTTCAGACATGGCCATATGCAAATCAGTCTGACCCTGTGCCTCATGGGAACAGTCCAGCCCGAACTGCCAAGCCATGTCTTCCCTGGACCGGAAACAAGCATCCTAGGACCGGTTTCTGGCATTCCAGCCGTCATCAGCCAGGCTTGCTTGAATCCAGTGGCAAAGTGAGCAAGGGACCCACGTCTGGGCATACCCCCGCAAACACATGGTATTCCGTCTATTGCAGTAATACCTGATGTCCTGAAACAAATTCAAAATAAATACGGGGCAGAGCCTGCTCTAAATTTAGGTATGAAATTACTGAAAAATTTCGACCAGGTCTCAACAATAATATTATCTAATATTAAAGGAGAGGCAGCAGCAGTGGCGATCCGCCAACGATTAAGGGAATTCGATGTTACAGAACATCAAACTGAGCACAAAAGTTATATGAAATAACACTCTGGATGGAGGAAGACATACCTAGACAGGTGAAAGCACTTTTTTGGGAAAAACTTTCAAGGGGCTATGACATACTTCTAGCAGAAAAAGACTGGCCACCACAATTTGTCAGGGAGTGCCCACATGGCGAGGACATAATTATGCCTGCCTTCTCCAACCATATTCCAATTCACCTAAAATATACTTATGCCAGGAAATGGGCAGTTGCCCAGGCCCCAGCATTATACAAAAATCATGTAGGATGGGATGAGGATTCACCTCACCATAAAATACATCTGAAAAATGAACCTACTGCACAAAGGCAGTACCCAATAAAGCAAGAAGCTAAAAAACAGGTCAGGGAGATCTTAGATCAACTTGAATACCAAGGGGTGATTGAAACATGCACCTCCTCAATGAACAATCCTTTGTTTCCTGTCTCCAAACCAGACAATACATATCGTCTAGTTTTGGTTTACAGACATTTAAACACTTGTTCTAAAACATTTGCAGTGCAAAATGCACATAGTACAGCATTAATGAATAACATTGTGCGTAAAAAATATAAAACCACATTAGATATCTCAAATGGTTTCTTTTGTCAAAACATAGCACCAGGAAGCAGGTACTTAACAGCTTTCTCAATAATGGGGACCCAGCGTCAATTTTGTCGACTCCCACAAGGGTTCAAGAATAGCCCGGGGTTATTCTCAGCGAGAGTAACGGAGTTACTACAAATTTATGACAATGAGGCATTGTCCTATGTCGATGACATCTATCTGACAGACGATGACCTGGACAAACACTTGAACAGGGTGAGCACAATTTTACTGGGCTTCGCCTCTGAGGGCTACAAATTCAACTTCAAAAAGTCCAGAATTGCCCATCTCAATGTCCTGTTTCTAGGATATGAGCTTTCAAGTGAAGGCAAGAGCTTGGCAGCTAACTTTTTAGAAAGGTGTGCGCTGCCCCAACCTCCTAAAACGCTGACAAATTTACAATCCATCCTGGGTTTCCTAAATTTTGGAAGAACTTACATTCTGAATTACGCAGAAAGGGTTAAACCTCTCTACGCATTAATCAAACCTGATTTTTCAATCAAAAACTGGACACAAGAACACACAGAAATCTTGCGTTCACTCCAAGCTAACATGTTAGCAACAAATCACTTACAAACACGCGTAAGTCAACGCAATTTAGTGATCCGAATAATTTCGGGTCAATGCGGATTCACCTACTTAACATTTAATGAGGGTGAAAAAGTACCAATTGCATACAAATCACACTTGTATACACAAGCAGAAATGCGCTTCGCTTTAACAGAAAAAATTCTGACAGCAGTTCAAACCGCTGTAGCAAAAGAAAGAGCTCTAGCCCAAGGGAAATGCATTATTGTCATAACCCCAGTTCCGGCCTTAGGGGCGGTAACAAAAGCGAGCATTCCAAATGCCAAAGCTTTACATCCGAGATGGATACAATGGGTTAATTCTCTTGCTGCAACAGATGTTGAATATGTTTTTGATCCCGATTTAAAAACACAAGCATTCCTGCAATATGAACATGAATGTCCTCTGCCCACTGAGATTCTGCCTCTCGATCAGTACGAATTTATAATTTACACTGACGGATCCGCACAACCCGCAATGGGGAATAAGCAAGCTTACAGTGCAGCGTGCGCAATCGTTAAAGGTCGCATGCGCAATGGCAACTTCAGACCTATGGTCACAAAAACTCAGTCTCTAGGAGACTGCACAGCTCAGCAAGCTGAACTACAAGCATTCAAACTGGCACTTGAAAGTACAGATCGAGAATTCACCACACTCATAGTGTGCGATTCTTTCTACTGTGTGCAGTCGTATAATGAATATATACAAACTTGGCTTGAAAACGGGTTCAAAGATGCAAAAGGTGGCACAATAAAGCATAAAATGCTTTGGGAACAAGTAGTTCAGTTAAAAAGCGAACTACCAAAGGCTCACGTGATCCATACACTGAGTCATCAACGTGATGGCGTTCACGT
Organism: Calotriton arnoldi; assembly: GCA_963921515.1. Classification (NCBI taxonomy): domain Eukaryota; kingdom Metazoa; phylum Chordata; class Amphibia; order Caudata; family Salamandridae; genus Calotriton; species Calotriton arnoldi. Next base: position 186,568 of record CAWUFW010001738.1, on the reverse strand, counting down.
TGCAGGGAATTCATTGGCTGACGAAGCCGCAAAGGGGGCTGTTCAGATGGCTTCTGTAGCTGCGATCACTCGTTCAAAAACGAAAATAGACGGTGAGATAATGTTGGCTGTCAATGCTACGAGCAAAGGCAGTGGTGCAGCGTTACCAAAAAAGTTTCCACTCAAGTACTCTTATGTAATTGATGCGAACAGCGTTCCTTTTGCTCGAATCCCTGGAGTGGGGGATAGGGTAATTCCAAACATGGAATGTAGAGCAACCTTGATTTATGAAACACATTTGGGGGAGGGTCTGTCACATCAAGGGATCTCTAAAACAATATTGACATTAAAAGAGATGTACTGGTGCCCTGGAATGAATACAGAAATACACATATTCATCAATAACTGCTTAGACTGTAAATTACAGCGAGAAAGCCACCAGAAACCATGCTACGAATGTAGCTGCCCGGGACAGACACCATTGTTAGACAGCATTAGACTATCTATGTGCAGGCGTCCCACTGGACAAATGCAATCCCACAAATACTGAATCAAGGTTCCTATGGATATGGCCTCAGCGCTCGGCTGACGCTCGAACTGTTATGAAAGATTTGCGAGTCTTTATCGGCACATACGCAATAGGCACGCTACATTCTGACCAGGGCCCTGCGTTTAGCTCTCGGGCTTACAAAGACGCCATGGCCAGTCTGGGCGTGGCATTGCGGTACTCCTCTCCGTTTCATCCTGAGGGAAATTCTGTTGTGGAAAGGAAAAACCGGGACATAAAGCAGTCTATAACAGCTAGGGTATTAGGCTCGGGTGATGGGTGGGTCAGACATCTTTATGGGGTCCAACGCTCATTAAACAACTTGCCAAGAAGTTCTCTAGGGGGGGGTCACTCCATATGAGGTCCTATTTGGGACAAGAATGTGGGTGCCTGATCTGGAAAGCAGTGGCACAGTGGTGGAAAATAAACCCTTTGATATCAAAGATCGTTTGGCTGTTTTACAGGACTTAAACGAATTAAGAACGAAACAAAGCAACGTATTTCTGCAGCCAACCACCACTGGGGAAAAACCGGCGGTCCCAGCAAGGCCTGTCTGGATTCCAAAAGTTGGGGATCTAGTCAGAGGGAAAATTGTGGACAAGAAGGTATTTGGACCTTATTACAGACAACCAGTACCTGTCCTGGCCATCCACGGAACAAGAACAGTACTTCTGCCGCCCCTTGCTGGAAAAAAGGAGAATATATTTGTGTCCATCGACCTCATCAAACCACAGTATGTGGCCAATACTAAATAGTAGGCCTCGTGGACTCCGACCTAGTAGCAGACACACTCCTCTCGCTACTATCCAAGAGGTTCAGACTGAGAGACTGATAACAATTGGGAATTCAGCAGTAACAGATGAAGGACTGAGCAACAATGCTATGGAACTCATCCCTCTTGAAACACAAGTAACAGTTCGTCCAAATACACCTGTCTACACCAACGTAGCAAGTGATCAACTGGTTCCAGCGATTTCTACAAATCCTGATGCAATTCCAACAATTGACAGAACTGTTTCTGGCTACCTCATCAACTTTGATACGTTTTCTGAGGATCCGAGTGAGCCCGAGACGCCGCCAGCAGCAAAAACTTTTAAACAGCAAGTACAAGACTTTTTGCATTTTTTGAAAAAGACTTATCTAGTTTCACCATGGATTGAACTTTGGGTTATTTCTGGAATATTTTTCTTCCTGCTTTGGCTAGCTTTGGTCATGACTATGAGCGTACTTATAAATGGGAGATACATCCATTTGGACATTGAAAGAAAAGAAGTGAACTTACTTTTGAAACCTCACAAATCATCCCATCGTGAAACAAGAGACTTGTCTGCAGTGAACATCACAGCCGTTCCTATACAGGATGGTATAGTGTGGGACAAAACTGATTTCGATATCTTTGGCCCGACGGAACATTTGAACATTCCACATTTATTTAAGATCTCACTAAGTGATTTTGTTTCATCCAGTACCTTTTCTGATGATTGGGACTTTGAAACTGTAAATAATATAATGTTTGACCTTGAAAAATCTGCTGCATTTTCTAATAATGAATATTTAGAGGGTTCATCAGACTATGAACAGCTGTATTGCTATAACCACTATGGTCATCATTTTTTGCATAAATCTGCAACACCTAGAAATGTGTTTATGTTTAACCAATGGGAGCATTGTCCTACACCACCAAAAGGTAGTTCAAAAACATTTGCTAAAAGTTTCCATATTTTTCAGGATACAATACATCTGATCCAGAAACATTTTACTATAGGAATGTAAACAAAACAGGACTGAAAATTATGTTAACAAATACAAAACAGATTTACTCTGCAGAATTTATTGCCCAACTGTCTAGACAGGGTTTCGACTTATGGAAAGACACAATAGACACAAAATCTGTCTGGGGTACTAAAGATTGGCAAGTGCAGGGGTAGAAGCTTTATTTAGAGCCTGTATCCTCCCTCAGCAAATAATGTTTTTGAATGACACTGTCCAACAAATGTCTTGCCTTGGATTAGCCAAGATTAAAGACATGAAAAATCCTTCTGTACCAACACCTGCAAGTGATAACAATACACAGGCAGCGGTTACAGTTGACACCATACTACAACTCAACAGAACAAATCCTGATTGGAGAAAATGGTTGATCTGGCCCACAGACACCAACAACTGTCAAGATAGATTCCTGAATAAAACACAGGGGTTTACTATTCATAGGCCAGACCCAAGATACGTCCAAAGACAGCATCCGGGGGTAGTAACAACATACAGTGCATACAGTGTAAGAAAATTATGCCTCGATTGGCTGCAAAAATCTACACTTAAGGATGTGAAACAACACTTATCTTTACTTAAAGAAGACGCAGACCTTAGGGAATTCTTGCTTGGACCAAGAAAACCGCGTCAAAAACGTTTCATATATGCCGGCATCTATGCTGCTTATAATGAAGCATGGAAGGTGTCACAGATGGAGGCCGCAGAACGAATACGTGAACTTGATCGTATTAATTTAGAGAAAACTCTCTCTGTGGTCGAAAATGGGTTAACAACTTTGTCCTCCAGAATTTATTCATTGGACAGTATTGTATCCTCTGCTATCGACATACTGGAACAAGATTTAGCCATGTTACAACAAGGCCAGTCTCAGTTACGTTCTATTATGTTATTAAGCTGGACGCTGCAATCTTTGCGTGCGGGCTATGTGCCTTGGCGTTTTATCAACACGTCGGCTCTGTTTGCAGAATACAATCTAACTGATAAACAGATCGAATTGGCACAAAGGAGAGCAAAGTATACAGTAATGAGCATTGAAAAACTTGACAAGTTACCATTCACAGTGGCAGAAAAACCAGCTACAGAATGGCTTATTCATGGCAAAATTAGTCTACCTGTGACTACTTTCCAGTTTCAGTATTGCCTTAAACAGATGCAAGCAGGCAAATATGAAAGGTTGGGTAAAGAATACATTAAGACATCCTGGAATTTTCCTTTTCACATATAGATGTTGGAGTGGGGATCGTGAAGTGTTTCTAAGCGGTACACACTGTGAAAATTCACTAAGCGGTTCACTGATTTGTCAGGACATTTCTTTACACGGGGCTTGTAATGGTTCTGTGGCAAACTTGTCCTGCCACCAGCAGAGTACACCAGCTGCTGTGATTAATCCAACGTTTGGACAACTTTCTAATGGGAGTTACCTCATGTTGAATGATCAGAGTTGCTGTGGCATGTTGCCAGGCATCCCATATCTAGTAACGGTCAACTCCAGGGTCACTTGCTGTATGCAAGTATTGTTTGCCCCAATAGACACAGTCAGGGAGTCGCCTCTATGGCCTTCGTTGAATGTCTCTTTTATTCGATTTGATACTTTAAGCAGAATGAAAGCCATGCTTATACAACAATCAGTGCCTTTGACCTCGGCCAAAGAAACCTATGATCTGCAAGTTGCAAGGACTTCGGCTGAGATACAAGCTTTAATTCGTACAATCTGCCCTATACATTTCGTAGAAATGATAGGACGTATCTTTAACATGTCAGATACAAGCGGAATTGTACATGTATTTAAGACCATCTGTTCCGGACTATTAGCATCTTTCCAGGCTGTCCTCGGAATCAGCCCAAACTTCGCACATTCGGTGTTTGGTGGTGTGCCGTTAATTCTAGCACTTGTTGCAGGAATTCTGTTTCTATTCCTCCTACTACGCTATGGCAAGCCTCTTCGCCAACATCACTCTGAGCGATGTGGAGAGAGCCCTCCTTGAACGGAAATGCAGTGAGCGAATAGTACAGCTTTTTGGCATGCCTCGTCTACGGGAACTTAATACAACGTGGTTCCTGTCATTCAGACCAATCTGGCAAGATTGCATCTTACCTGTTCTACGCTGCCTGTTTTGCGGTGAAGAATGCGTGCTAGACACCTGTCTAACACTCCCATCAGTCATGCCAATGGATATCGATACTCTGCTGGACCCGATAACGGCCCATGCTGTGTGTTGTCCCCAGCGGCTTCCAATCCTGATGGCGGCATTCATTGAGATCTCACAGACGCTTCCGGCTGCTGCTGAGGTACGAGATGGATCAACGGGCACACAGGTAACAACAGACGCGGACATTGCTGTGGCATCCAATGTTGACAGCGATGCTTCACATCTTTGTGCAGTTAATCTTCTACTCGAAGTGTTCCAACTGTCACCAACTTCGGTGGATGATATTTTGGCTACGGACATAGATGATCTAATGTTTACGCCAGACCCATACACTGACATTGATTCGGCTCACAGTGTACCAGGGCAACAATGAAATTTGGCCTTTATATTTTTCAAACTTGGAACTTTTCCCAGAAATTGAACTTTTTTCTCTTTTAAAGTTAATGAAATGACATGGCAAAAGAACAATCTGCTTACAGTAGAACTAGTCTTATAAAACGGACTTCTTTGAATACTTCCAGGGACACATTGTCACCTTATTTGTCTAAAAATGTCATTTACTCCCATGATATGCAATGGCTTTGATTGTAAGAACTTATCGACCATTTCATCATATGTATATATTACTGTTTCATTCTCGTTGCATTTTACTTCCGTTACATGCTTAGAATGAAATCGATGCTTAAAAATGTACAGTACCTATTGCATTTCAACAGTTTTGAGCTTCTTTTAAAATGCTTTTAGTAATGTTTTTAGCAATATGTGGTACTCAATTTTATGTTTATCATTTAAAATGTTTAGCATTTAGTATCATCGTTCACTCGAAGATGGAGTGGGTGTTGTATTCCGCTTTAGGGGTCCGTATATAGGTTTTCCTGAATCATGTCCTTATATAGGCACAATCCGCCTTGCCCTTATATAGGCATAGAATCCCTGTCCTTATTTAGGCATTAACCGTGCACTCCAAATACAGGCATGGTCACCGACATCCGTCCACCCTAACGTCACAACGAGTTCTTAGAAACCAGACCCTTAAGCTTCGGGAGTTCCCCTAGCACAGGACTATTGATTTCTCCAAGAACTCATCTATTATGTATGAACCGTTATACCTTAAGGGTTCATTCCTGACGTCTTCCTATGTCCGGCTTCATGTCAATGCTAACATTCCTCGACACCTACCAGGTATAAATATACCTTCCCTTGCCCAAGCAAGTTATAGGAGACCTCGACTTCAGAGGAGCCTGTATCCCGGCCTGACGCACTGAGAAGACGCTGTCATTCCTGCACGCAGACGAATCCAGCTTCCAGTGTTCTGACTCCCTTCGCGGGGTGTTAGAGTTCCAAGATCTGGCAGGAGATTCCCACCTCTCTCATTCTCAAGGTATGGAGCTGACTAGATCCTAGAGGGACTCTTGGCATACTAGACTTAACATACTCTTAGTCTACCATACTAGAGAATACTCCACCTACTTCTACCTTTCCCTACACCTAGACTAGGTTAGGTACAGTGGGGTAGAACTAGCTTAGAGACGCATCGTTTGAGTACTCGCATTCTTAGCTCATGTTATTTATGTATGTGAATATATGCTAAAGATAATGCTAGCGCAGTATTATTTATTTCTACTGCTTACGCTGTACATTATTTATCTTGCATACTGTCTTGTGATCATAACAGCACATATCTCTTACACGAGAAACAAGACTGTTCAATAAAACCCTTTTTATTGAAACGCCCGTCTTTCCTTTCTGTGTAACTCTGCAGAGACTAAGCATGCACGATTGAATGAGTGAAACTGTTATCTATTGTTTCCACGATTCTGAGACATGTTCCGCTTCTAAAGGGAAACAAAGTTGTCATGTTTTTTGGTTGCCAGAAACTACTCCCTTCTTGTTTTCAAGGAGTTTCTAGTGGCCTCTGAGCTAGCTGGCACAGGTAATTAAGTTTAATATAATCGATAGGGACATACCGACCTTAGTCCTATGTCAAACCTATAGGTTATATTATTCCAATGCGCAGAGCCTATTAGGGAAATAGGAACTACACTACACTGAGGCTTCAGGGGTAGTGGAGCAGGTAATTGGGACGTTGAAGTCTTGATTGGCCAAAGTCTGGCATTCACTTCATTGAAATGGCCAGATGCTTTACCACTTGTTTTTGATGAGTCTTCGAAGCACCCCTGACAGAAGAACAGGATTATCACCCCATGAAATCCTATGCGGTCATGCTATGAGACTGCCTGCTGTACCTGAAATTGCACTTGTAAACATAACAGATGACATGCTACACAATTACTGCAAAGGATTAGCTGATGTGGTGTGTTCTGTTTCTCACTAGGTTGGAGCTGTCACTGCCAGTCCACATCAGGAGCAGTGTCATTGACCTTAACCCAGGCGACTGGGTTTTTGGTGAAGAAACAGGTGCGAAAATCCTGCCTGGAGCCAAGGTGGAAAGGCCTCTACTAGGTCATCCTGATTACCAAAACTGCTGTCAAATGTGACGGGATACCAAATTGGGTTTGTGCTTCACACACTCAGAGACACAGTTGCCTATACGAATAATTAGTGTTCTTTGAACCAAGACTGAGATCTCCTGTACATGTACGTCCAGAAGGACCTGAGGGGGTGAAGTACAGCACAATCTTACACCAGTGCAAGTTCCAGAAATCTTGCAAAATGGTGTGGAAACACACAATGAAGAGGAAGAATCAATAGCGAGAATAAAGAACCTGTTGAAGCATCACAAGAGCAATCAAATGATCCAGCTTAAGGAACAAGTGTGAGAAGAGAAAGACCCCTGTGGAGATCGCTATGGCAAAATGGTCAGAGGCAATTGTGTTAGCTGAACGAATACCACACACCGTCATCGAGCAAACAGAATCTAGTGGTACAAGTGAAGATCAACAGACACCAAGGAGATCCAACAGAGCAAGAGTACCATGTCGTATTATTCTGCACCTGAATGGGCCTACTATGCAGAGAATGTGTCCGTTTTCGAGAGGAGGGGGCAGCAGCCAGCTTGCTTGCCAAGACCACAAGCCCCAGCAGTCTTTGCGGCCGTCGCTGCCTTCTTCCTGCACCCAGAGGCGCATAAGAGCAGTGGCCGGGCCCCGCAGTGCGGGAGCCCGTTTTCAAGAGGAGGGGGCAGCAGCCAGCTTGCTTGCCAGGACCACATGCCCCAGCAGCCTTTGCGGCCGCCGCCGCCTTCTTCCTGTGCCCGGAGGCGCATATGAGCAGTGGCCGTGCTCTGCAGCGCGGTAGCCCGTTTTCGAGAGGAGGGGGCAGCAGCCAGCTTGCTTGCCAGGACCACAAGCCCTAGCAGCCTTTGCGGCCGTTGCCGCCTTCTTCCTGCGCCTGGATGCGCATAAGAGCAGTGGCCGGGCCCCACAGCGCGGGAGCCCGTTTTTGAGAGGAGGGGGCAGCAGCCAGCTTGCTTGCCAGGATCACAAGCCCCAGCAGCCTTTGCGGCCGTTGCCGCCTTCTTCCTGCGCCTGGAGGTGCATAAGAGCAGTGGCCGGGAGCCGCAGCACGGGACGCACGCGGGGGCGTGCCTGGGCCAAGGGTGGGCCCATCTGCGCCCGGAGGAGCCCAGAGGAGGCCGGGCCTGGCTACCCCCCTAAACCTCTGCATTCTGGGGTTACACCATTGAAACTGCATTTTCTGCAAATTCATTGGTGGAGTCTCCTACTAAAGGCCAGGTGAAAAGGCAATGGGTAAGAGAAAGCAAACCATGCCCGGGCCGGGGGGAGGGGCGGCTGTAACAACTCTTGATTCATTCCTGGCCAGGGCAGCAAACGTCTTGTCTAATGAAATTGTCCTGACGGAAAGGAGACTTTCACTGGAACTAACCAATCTACCGCAGAGTTCACCATCCACAAATGGCCCTGCCCCAATGGAGGGGCACAACGACACAGTGCCTACTTCAACAGTTGTTACCACTTTGTCAGTAGAAACAGAGGGCATCCAAGGGGAAGGTGCTTCTATGCTGGAACCTCCAGTTAAAAAGATAAGAGGTGGTGGAAAAAATCTACACAGGCTCCTAAAAAACAAGTGGAATCAGACATTGTTGACATAGATCCTGTGGCTTCTAGCCAGATATTGACTAAAATTTTCCAAAAAATGGAAGACATTTTAAGGTCACAACAAGCACCTGTTATTGTCCAGTTAGAAAATATGGAAGCATTACTTTGTAAGTGGAAAGAGCCACATCACAGCCCTGTATCGGGTGACATGGTGACAGAAGCGGTGGGTTTGAGGGGAGGTTTGGGATCTATGCAGGGTAACTCTGATCCCATAGTCCCCACAATCAGTAAGGGTCAGCAGGCAAGTAGTGGTATGCACTTAGCATATAGGGAGAGACCTCAGTCATTCGCAGAATGTAACAAGCAACCCCTAGGCTATAGGGGCCCACAAGGTAGTGTAAGAGCCCCAAAAGATAACAGGGAGGAACGCGAAGGCCCAGGGGCGACCTCGTATAGACCTTTAGTGACTGATCCTATAGATTCTCGGGTAACCCAGGGGGCTGAATCACAGGGTCTTAGATCCACTAACAACCCTGGTCAACTAGAAGAGAGAACTGACACCTTAAATCTACCATTTGAGTCAGTTCCTACAATAGCCGTATTAGTGGGTGTGCCTCCAATTAAGCGGGGTGCTAAGGAGGCAACAATAGATCTGATACACAAGGTGACCCACTGGCTGGACAGAACATTGGTAAATGGCCGCACCATAGCAACCCACGTCATTATGGCCAGAAGAGCGGGGTGGGTGGGGGAAGCCACAAACAAAGACAGATGGGGTGATTGCATTGTGGTGAATCTGACACACCCGTCATATGCTAGAGCTATGACCTGTAGCCAGTATAAATCAGATTCCCATACAGGAATACAGGCCCTTCCCCTCTCTTTCTTTTATCCCTAAGGGGTTCAATGTTGGAGCACACAGGGGAAAACCTGTAGTCTGTCGCAGGGAAAGTTGATGCAAGGCCCAAAAGTGTGTCCAAATACGTCTAGGCCTATTCTCCTTGTAAATAGATGCGCCCCATTGAGGGACTTAGATAGTGTTGACTGACCATTAGCCCCAAGTGATGGTAAGTCAGGTATCAGTCACCCCTTACCAGTTAGTAGGGTCAATAAGATTAAGTCGAATTTATATCCTGCAGCGAATGGTTCATCCTTCAGCAAATTCTTGTCTTGGAACATCGCAGGGCTGAGGGCAAAAAAGATGATGAGCACTGGTTAGCCATAATAAAAACTGGCCACATTGTTGCATTGCAAGAAACTTGGGACACCTCAGACTCTTTTGTCTTGGATGGCTTTGCTTCTTTTATAAAGGCCGCTTCTCCTTTTGCTGCAGGACGAGCAAAAGGAGGTCTGCTTATTTTAATCTCGCTGAAACTATCATGCACTATTAGGAGTATGGGTAGCTCATCCCCACACCTGTTAGCAGTGGAATTAACTTTCCCAAGGAGTCCAACTTTGGTAGTTTTAATTTTTATAACTCCTTTCGCAGGAACCATGATAGTGAGCATTTAGCTTTCCTTGAAAGCTTCATAGAGCACGCTGCACAGGGTAGTCGTACCCCCCGCAAATTTATCATAATAGGGGACATTAATGTACATCGTTGCTCTTTAAACTACATTCTGGACAGGGGAACATCGGATAGTATGGCTCATTTTGAACACTCTCCCCAAGGCACCCTGTTAGAGAGTTTATTAGCCGACAACAATCTACATTGTCTAGAGCACATGAGCGAGTCAGTGGCAGTGCCCTCCTTCTATGGGAGGGGAAGTTGTTCAACCATAGATTACATTGCGGGGTCCGCCCCGTTGTCTCAAAACATTATGAAAGTGAGCTCATCTTGGACAGGTTATAGTAACCACAATCCAATCATTGTTGAATTTAAGGGTTTGATGGTCTTCCAGGGAACAGAGCCTACGGCTCTCATGAATAGAGAATTATATCCAACAGACCAGGTCCGTAAAATAAGGTGGGGGAAGATTATACTGGAGGATTTTTTAAACCAGCTGTACACTGAAGGTAGGGAAGACATTGAGCAGTGCCTTGATACTCAAACTGAACCCGACGCGGCATTAGAGGCATTCGATAACTTGGCTAAGCAGATTGCAATAAATTTAACTGATAAAGGAAGACCAGGTGACAACAAAGAGGTTAAATGGTTTAGCTCATATTGCTCCAAAACCCACAAAGCCCTAATTGTCGCATTAAGAAACAAGCCTAGGGATCACAAATTGATTAAAGTCCTTAGGAAAGCGTACAATATGGCCTTAAAAGCAAGAAAATATGTAATTAGGGAACAGGCTTGGGAGGATCTAAATCAGGCTAGTAGTATGACAAATAGTTCTAAATTCTGGAAGATTGTATATAGCCCTTTCTTTAGAAATAATGATCTGTCAAAAACAGAGTGCATCATTCCTGCCGATAGATGGGTCAGCCATTTTGAGCAGTCTTATACTGAGGTGGCCGTAGAACATACGGCCATCCCTTGGGAACCTAATACTGAACTGCTTTCTCTATGCTTTAAGATGGACAAAGTACAGAAAGCTATGGCGGCTGCCTCAGCGCGTAAAGCTCCAGGGCCCGATGGGATACCGGTGGATTTATAAATCCGACCCAGGCACTTGGGCAAATATTTTAACAAGGGTTTTTAATGCTACTACAGTGGCTGGCCCGCCTCACTCATGGTCCACGGCAGTGATCTTACCTATCTTTAAAAAGGGGGCCAGAGACGACCCAGCATGCTACTGCCCGATCTCGTTATTAGATTCAGCAGCAAAAATAATGGTAAGGTAATTTTAGATCGTTTAAGCAATTGGTTGGTAGAGAAGAACGTGCTATCGGATTTGCAATTTGGTTTTAAGAAAGGCATGGAAACAGTGGACCACTGCATGAATCTACTTATGTTGACTAGTAAATACACCCTTGCCAAGAAAGGTCGCATGTTCATGGCATTTATGGACTTAACGTCCGCCTTCGATAGAGTGAACAGATCAAAACTATGGCCTTTATTGCTGGAGATAGGCATGGATGTAGATTTGGTGTCCTTCTTGCACTGGTCTGATTTAAATTTAACTGCCTCAGCTAGATATAATGAAAATGGGTCCCTAACCAAACCATGGGCGGTCAGGAGGGGAGTGAGGCGGGGTTGTATCCTGGCTCCGGTTTTATTTACACTTTATTATCAATAATCTGGGGGCCAGATTATCCGATGCAAGCAAGGACACTCCGAGAGTTGGTTTAAAGTCTATCCCTGCTCTTTTATATGCTGACGATGTAGTGTTACTTGCCAGGACACCAATTGAGTTAAAACGACTTGTAAATACTTTTATCGATTTTATGGTCTCATTGGACCTTTCTACTAATTTTACAAAATCTCATATAATGTCATCGGGAAAGACCAGGAGTGAGAAGCAAGCACTTTTATGCAAAGGTGGGGAGTTGTCCAGCGTTGCTACATATCCATATTTGGGTGTACTATTTGAAGAAAAGGGATCCTGGGTGGCTCAGCGAGCATTGAAGAAAAACACTCTAGCAAGAGCCGCAGGGGCAACACTGGATTTAGCTAGAAGATTAGGGAGCTCAGCAAACCCTTATTGCCATTATTGAAAGTTTACAATGAGAAATGTATCCCTATGACAACATGTGGCAGTGAGGTTTGGGGCTATAAGGAGGTAAATGATCTGCAAGGGGCCGAAAATAAATTTTGAAGGAAACTTTTAGCTGCTCCCCCGAGTATACCTGCATTTATGGTGCACGAAGATATAAAGCAGGGTTATATCTCTGATTGTATTGCAGTGGCCCCGTTAATATGGTGGCTAAAAATCTGGTCTAGGCCTAAGCCCTGCTTAAATCAAACTATTTTAGAGGACTGCATGAAGTTAGATAGGTCCGCAGACATTCCCTGGCTAAGTTATGTTTTTCAACAGCTCACGGCATTGGGGCACCCGGAGCTTTTTAACCAACCAAGACAGCTGCACCTCGGGGAGGTGAAAGCCATTAAAAGCCAATTTTTAACCAAGAGAAGGCTGGAAAGGGAAACAACTGAACTCACCAAACCCACAGTCAGACATTACATGATAATAAGCCCTGGGATTTTAGACGAACCTTTTTGGTCTTTTATCAATAATTTGCATCATTGTTTTCTTTGATCAAGATTCACTTTCAAATGCATTCACTGGCTCCTTACAGTACCACAGGGTTTTGCCAAGGTAGGATCTCTAAAACCCTGTTATTGTGATGACTTTTCGGTCCAGGTTTGATGCACTTTATGTTTTTTTGTGGTTATTATAATGATCTACAGTCTAAGTACATTTTACCTCTTTTTAAAAACTGCCAATTTGCACAAGTAAGACCAGCTTGATATACTTGCAAATGCTTTCATACCCTCTGATATGTTATGGGGTTGCCAGCTTTTTAGCGGGCGCTGTACGTAGAAGGAAAAAAAATGGACCGCAAGTAGAAATGACCTGGGCTTTGCGGAGCTGAATGTTGAAATGTTCCCTAACCTATTTGATGACCTTTTAATTATGGTTGTGATATTATAATGCTTTTATTCTTAATATTGGATAGGTTGGCTGCACAGGTTGTATTACATTACGACATATGTGCTTAAGGATTAACTGACAGCTTTTTATGTTTACTGCGGATTTGTACTGGCTACTACTTGTGTACATCTACTTTTATGGTCATAATGTGGCCGAATAAAGTTTTATTGACCTTGACCGTGCTAAAAGCATCTGGTCAAAATCCTAATGAACTGAGATCAGAAACATTTGAACCTCCATAATATGCTACATTGAGAAACAGCATTGATTAAATAAGATTTCTGAAACAAAAATTACAATCAAAGAACTTGACAAGCACTATTTAGTGAACTTAAAAACTGAATCAATTGAGATGGCAAATGATGAACCGTGTTTAAAACCACAAAATAAAAGACTGAAATAAATGAATTTCACAATAAGCAATTAACGAAAATAAATACAAATAATTAAAAATAATTCCCTAGGGTCAACGTTACAATAGAAGAGTAGAGTAACACATTTAGAAGAAGATGGAGTAGGGCTAGGGATGTCTCATGAAGATTTTTGTGTATAAGCTGAATGACATACCTGCAACTGACCATTAGAGGTTTAGCACGTTTACACAAGTAGAAGAGGTCTGACTGTAGACAAACATGTGTATCCTTTTGAAAGCTAAGAGTAGAGTAGTGATTATTGTCATACTAACAATTGTTATATTAGCCATTATAATCCTTTTAGTTGGAATGAGTTTTGCACCAGAAATAGAAACGCTTAGGTCTACATCTGCATCTACACTACAATGCCTGCATACACAATAGATAAGACGAAAAAAGTCTTAATTTGTAGGTTATTTAAAAGAAGAGTTTTCAACTAATGTTTGTTCTATATTAGTTCAGGAATACACTCAAGCTTTAGATACTGAAGACTGCTACATATGCGCACATTTACCTTCTTCAGCTGCAGAAGAAAGGACATATCATCAAATCCCATTGATGTATGCAATTACATGTAGTATTTTGCTTAGTTTATTTTGTAGACAGGAACCTTTTGAGTATTACTTTTCCAATTATGGCATGATTCTTTCTAACGTTCCCCTACAGAAAAGAATGAAACCTCACCCACAAGCAAAAGATTTGGGGCCATATGTATCAAAATGTCCTTTTGCGATTCTCAAATAGCGATTTTTTGCGAATCGCTATTTGAGAATCGCAAAACGCTATGTATGTAGGATCTGCAATAAATTTTGTGAATCCTTCATATTCCTTAATTGCGAATCGCAAAGTGCGATTCGTAATTAAGGAATACCTCCCCATTCATTCCTATGGGCCTAGAGGCCCATAGGAATGAATGGGAAGACATTCTCAATTTGCGATTAGCAATTAGAGAATCGCAAATTGAGAATGCAATTTCAAGGGTGCCAGGGTGTCAAAAGGACACCCTGTTGCACCTCTGAAATGTGCATGTGTGCACATGTGGCACACATACGTGCCCTAAGGGCATGTATGTGCGCCACATGGCACTTTAAAAAATGCAAAATAGTGCATTTTTAAGTGAAACTGCAAGTTACCACCAACTTGAAGTTGGTGGTAATTTGCGATTCCTTAAGCCCAAATCGCACTTTCTTTTGTGCTTCTTACATTGCATTTAAGGAATAGCAATTAGCGATTCCTTAAATGCAATCGCAAAATAGAGAATCGCAAAATTTGCGATTCCTTATTTTGCAAGGGGGTTTCAGTGTGATACATTGCACACTGCTAATTTGCGATCGCAAATGCCGAAATTCTGCGAATTTCGGCGTTTGCGATCGCAAATTGGCTTCATACATATGGCCCTAAAGTATAAGAGAAAAAGCTAACCTGTCTAATGAGACCATTAGAAAATAAGTTCATTTTAACATTGTAGGAAAGAAGAGCTCACATTTTTAAGGAATGTTTGGAAGGAAGAAGATGAATAGAAAAAGAACATGGTTTACCCAAAATTAAAGTTAAATAGATGACTAAAAGGGAAATTATGTTTTTACAAAAGGAGAAACCAGGTCAGAAAAAGACACATTGGGATTAATAATTGCGAACACACATTCAAAGTTTTGGGAGGACCTGTTCAATTTTTGACATGGCAAGGGGCAGTTATTCCTAGAGTTTATTCTGTGTGTGGATAGGATGCCTATTTACAGTTGCTTGCTGATTGGGAGGGTGTTTGCTATTTAGCTTTGTTATTTCCTTAAATGTATCATGTACATAGCATAGATGCCTTAATGATGACACCACTCCATAGACAACCACGTAGTACAAATAACGGGACACAATTAGTGGGAGATATTTTTGGAGCAATCATACCATGTAGGAGTAGTCTTAAAACAATGCAAAAATTAGAAAGCTATCAACAGTAGTAGATAAACTAGCTACTAATACATCTGGTGCCCTACTAGCAGTTAACACATAATTAGTGGCTATTAGATTAATGGTTTTGAAAGATCAATTCGTTTTAGATATTTTGTTAGCAGAGAAAGGCGGAGTCTGCTAGATGCTGAAAGTTTAACATTGCTATACATATTTAACCAACGAGAGTAGAAAGATGGAAGAATTTGCAAAGAATATTTCTAACTTGAAACCTGAATTATAACCTTTAGAAAACACTTGTGTATTAGGGAGCTTAGGCAAAAAAGCTTCTGCCACTGGCATTTGGTTTGCAACAGTAGGTGGAGGAGTTTTTAGGGTCATACTTAGACCTATACTAACATTGATATTTGCTTGATATGCTTATACACTTCATACAGAGGATTTAGATGCTATATAACTAGGAAAAAGAATAAAAAGAGACAAATCAGAGGTGAGTTAGAAAGGGTACAATGAAAGACCAGAGAATATAAGAAGGAAATTGAAGTCCTGAAAAATAAAAAGGATGACACAGCAGAGAAATGAGAGTGTACGTTAAAGATTAATTTGTGAAGAAATTGTGATGGTTTTTCAACTGTCAGAGAGGAATAACTGTTGCAGCTAATTTTATTCGCGTTCAAAATGCTTTTATTATTAATGTGCTAAAGCTTATGTTAAATAAGACATATGTTACATGCCGAATTTATAGTAGGTACTTAAATGTTGTAGGCCTGCACATGAATAAAAGTGCTGGTTTAAGTTTGCCTAACTGCTGATGCTATGTTATCTGAAAAATAATGAATTAACACTGAAATGCCTGTCTTTTCACATTAAATAGTTTTTTGTGTACAATGTTTTTCTTTCATTATAAATGCTGTATTTTTCGAGTAGCCTTCTGTTAGCTAGTAAATAGGTTCTTATTATATATTAGACATAATAGTGAGTTCTCACCGAGAGAAGAGATGACCGGAAGAAGGATTGATGGGAAGCGCTGTCTGGATTGCAAAACATCAATGCTGTAAAGTTTCATGGTTCAATGTCTGAAAATCTATTGTGCTCCTCTGAGAAAATAGGGAGTTAGCTTATTTCCAGGAGCTTGCTGATGTTCTATTTGAGGAAGAAGAAGATGAAGAAAAAAATGTTGCAACATAAAATCTGTGTGTTCCTAGAATAATTAGCCAGAAGCCAGATGCAGATTCCAGATTCCTTTCCTGACTCTTTGACTGGAGACTTGCCTTTGAGTTTCTAATGCCTTCTCTTCATGAGACACTACCTTACTTAGCTTTTACTGAACTGTCTGCTGATATCTTTGAGCTGAGAAAGCTTTACAGCTTATAATGCAAAGGCTTTATGCTTGAGCATTGATTCTCTCATCAGAACTCTTCGTGGGGTATTTGAACCGACACCTTTTTCCCACTTTATACCAAATTTATTTAGATTAGGAAATTTCCTTTCTGGAACACGCTTGATGTATCATTACTATTTTGAGTGGGATTCTAACAAACATTTTGTTCTATTTTATAATCAAATATTGATTGATGGATTATATTAACTTTTAGGGCCCATTTACGAGTTTAGTGGTCCGAGGACCGTCAGTCTCGTGCTGGCGCGGCGGTGGCGGTCCAGCCACCACTGCACCGGAGGTCCGACCCCCCATTACAACTTGTGAGTGAGACCTCCATGGGACCGCCAATGCCTCCAGGGAGCCACCGGTCACTGGCTGTTGTGTGGCAGTCTTGAGGCTGCATATGCTTTGAGGGACCGCTGCCATCGTGCCAAGCATATTATGAGTTTCCTCTCCGCCACGGTTTTCATTTAGGTTCCATCGCCATGAAAACCATGGCGGAGAGGAAACAAAGGGGCCCTACAGGGCCACCTGGTGCCTCACAACATATGGATGCACACATGGGGCCACAACATGTGCCCCCCTGTGTGCATGCACTCCAGTTCCTGCACAACATGTACATTTCAGTCCATGCCATGCAAGAACCTTGTGTGGTGTTCCCATTGGGAAAGGCACCGCCGCCTTTGAAAAGAGGACCCGCTGTGGGACATCCAAGCTGCCTGCCCGCCAGACCACTTTTAAGTCGTAATCTGGTGGGCAGGCAGCAGTGAGTCTCGGTGGTGCGGTAGCGTGGCGGTTGCGACCCACCCGCTCCTGCACTGCCGAGACTCCTATTCAGGCCCTTAATGCTGAAATCAAAGATTAATGCCAAATGGATAAATAGATGAACGACTAAAAGATGTGGAAAAAAGCCTTAACGCACACTAACTCTCTTTATTGACTGAATTTAAAGTATTTAATGATTTATTGTTATGTAGATATTGGCTCCTCATTTCTCTTTGTCGACGAACAAAGGTCCATGCGTCCAGTGGCGTGGGTTATTTAATGATTATACATGAAGATTGAGCTAGAGAAATCCCTGCTCTCTCAGCATGAAAAACCTTCTAGAAAAACTTGGTATTTCTAGTAAACAAGAGAAAAAACTGTCAAACTAACACATTTTCTACGCCACAGCATCAATTTTAAGATTTGAGGCCTTTCATGCAAGAAATCGTCCACAGAAGCTTTGCAATGCTGTGAAAAAGGCCACTATTTCCCCGACCTGCCTGGAGGTAACAACTTCAAAGATAACTGAAAAGTCTCCCACTTCTCTGTCAACTAAATAAAGAAGATTGAGGTCTCTCACTGCCTACAGGCACAATGCACTATTCCAAACCCTGTTAATCTGCGGAAGACTGGCATCTTTCAAAGGAATACTGAAAGTGACCCACAAATCAATCCTACAGATCTAACACTATACTCACATTTGTTGCAAACAGCAAGTATTTTGAAAGTCTTAAGCACCTCCCTCTTTCCATACATGACTTAGGTGATCTACAACACTCTAGTGCAATCTGTAGTATCTGGTTGCCTGAAAATAGGGCAAGCATACCTTTCCTGGAAAAACGTAATGTAGATTCTGAACAACTATTCAATTTATTCCACATGGATCTTCTAATGTGACTTTGTAATGCAGACCACGTCATGCAGCGTAATGTTTTCTACAATGCCAACTGTCACTATTTTGTATGTTCCTCCTCTCCCATCCGACCTGTTTTAACGTTTTGGTACTGCCATCTTCCCAGTACAGACTTTAGAACGTTAGGTTTTCCTCATGAGAATTCTATTTCTGTCAGTCAAGGAGTGAGTGAACTGACATAGTTGTGACCATTCCATGGTGCTTTCAACCTTATTGTAAGTAACTCCCTGAACTGGTGTGAATTCCACATTTATAACAGTGTCTAAACTCATCTTCCTAGCGAAAGCTCTGTAGCCATTCAGTTAAAACAATTTATCGCAGAAATTCTCTCCTTGATGATGTGCAATTCAGCTTTAGATTTGATTGCTGCACAGAGGCCGCTATGTTATACAACTGGTTCATGCTTTACACATTTTGGACACACACATGTCATGTCTACTCATTTTCTGGGACCAGTGTTTAGCATTCGAGACAGTGAACTAGGCCTAGGTGAAATTTCCGTTATGCTGGCATAATCTTGCATAACCTCATGAATTTTGTATTATGCTTGTTACATAAAAGTTTGGCATTACTCCATTTGGCATAATTACACTGCAAACATTTAGTGTAGGAGCAGAGGAACAACGCGAATGACCTGAATGTGAGAGGCTGTTGTTTGTGACACTTGTGTTTTTTTGCGCAATTTGTTCACGTTTAATAACAGTTTCTGTGTTTTATGTACTTTTGCTGAATTTTGCATAAGTATTGCAAAATTTCACTTAATTACCGCAAAACAAATTACACAAATTTTGCACACCCCTACACGTACCCTATAGATCCTGAAATGACTGATGGAATCATTGGCATGGTTCTGAAATAGTTTATTTCTTATCTTGACAATCTGTCCCAGAAAATAAAACTGTCTAACATGGGACATTAACCCAAAGAGTCAACATTAAGCATGTAATGGAATGTAGAAATAGTAGATGACCAAGATACTTATACTAAACCAGTAAACGTAAATAAGAGCAAGAGGAAACACATTTTGGTTTTCAGGTTTACTTTGTAGGGGGAATCCATTTTAATAATGTTTTCTATCTCTTTTACCTTAATGATTTTAATTAATCGAACAGTCAATAAATTCATTGTCATTGTCCTTTATACCAGGTTTACTTTGTTTGAGTTGCAGAACCATAACATAGACATACCCCCAGGTACAATCACAACCACAGTTAGACAGACAACTAGAAGCAGGGTATGCAGGTTGTACAGTAAAGGCACACAAATTGAGCAAACATTCGTCAGTATATGAAATAATAGGAACAAGGGGGCATATTTACAACAGAATGGCAAATCATAGCTTTAAGCAAAAATGTCTAACGCCATGCTTCCCCATTCTGAAAATGCAGGGATGTGCTGTATTCACAAGAAAGCGAGGCACCCCTGCATTTCCGCTAGTGCTGGCACTAAATCTAGCTGCCTAGCGCCAACGCAGACACCCATGCACCATAGTGCAAGGGTGTCTGCGTTGGGGGGAATGATTGTGTATGTGCAGGAAGGTGTCCCTTCTTGCACATAAACAAATCAGAATGCCGATTTGATATTCCTATGTGTGCTGCATTGTGCAGCACACATAGAAGTTGCAAATCGCCATTTGTTTAATGATTGTGTATATGCAGTAAGGGACACCTAAGTGCAGGTGCCCCATCCTGCACATACACAATCATTCATGGCGATTTACTGATTCTATGTGTGCTGCACAATGCAGCACACATAGAAACAGCAAAAACGAGGACAAATTAACCATTTCTCCTTGTTTCGCCATATTAAGACCAGGTTTTCCCTGGTCTTAAATTTGGTGCTGCCTCCTATTTACGCCACCCTTGTAAATAGGGGGCAGCGTCAAAATCAATGGATGTTGCGGCGGAACGCTCACTGCAACACCCATTGCCCTCCGCTTTCACGCTATGTGTAGCTTAAGCCACTGCATTGTAATTAAGGGAAAGGGTTTATCGCCACAGAAACGTCGCAAAAAGTGACGTTCCTGTGGCAATGGGGGCTTGTAAATACGCCCCAAGGTGTTTAGTATGTTAGCAAAAGAGCATAAACATTGAAGTTATAGAACCACCACCTTTCTCAAGCAGTCACAACAGAACTGTTTAAAAGGGCCATGTGAAATGCTTTCAAAATATGCATGAATATTTGCCAATAAGACAATATGGGAAACAATAGGTGAAACTAGGATAATGAAGTGATTTTGGAACCCCTACCAAACTTGTTCAGATTATTTACAGAGCGAACAAAACTTCCAAAGGATTGAGTAAAGGGGCTGCCTTCATACTGTCTAAGGTAGCCAATTAATCCATCAATTTTCCTCATTACTGGACAAGTTGCTCATCAAACATACACACATAAGAATTAATATCCATAACATTTACAATACATTAAAAACTTTACAAATGTTAAATAGCAGTCCATGATTATAAAATACATAAAGCCTTATTTAGAGTTTGCCGGACAGAGTACTCTGCCACAGAAGTCTCTGCCTGCCAAATTGTAGGTTTGCTTTATGTACAATTGGAAAACCGCATGTTTCTGCTTTTGGAGCTGCTGCTGGCTCCACCAGCAGAGACCTTAGACATTCTGACATCATTTCTTTCCTGTGCGTGATCAACAGGAAAAGCCTTGTTTTCATAACATGAAAAAACTAAAAATGACCCCCACACCCTAGGTGATAACTGACATTGTCAAACACTGTTAATACAACACTGATGTACATGTGTATTCCATTTCAAAGGAGGATACTATATTGATCATAGAACCTGCAAATAAATAGAGGTGGACTGGAGGGTGACATTTTGATGATTCAAATGGGAATACATTGAGTATAAAGCTGTGAAGAACTTCTCAAAGAATGAAACGTGTCGGCTACAACAAATAGTTTACTTGTTCGAGTGGCAAACAAAGACTTGCGGAGCTGACCTTTAAATAAAGGGTTTTCTTTTACATCTACATCTGATCCCCATGCAATTTTTGGAATTTGAAAAAAATGGTGCTTACATATATATTTAATATATTATTGACCCATGGTACAGGACTCACTTGTTTAACTAATCTTGAGTACTGATTATTTTACTCAAAATTGATTTTTAGAACAATTTGATTATCTTGTTGCAAGGGATGGTGGTGGTAGATCCCTTTCTAACTTGTGCACCCCTGACTAATTGATGAACTAGTGTTTACTGTTGATGACAATAAAGTGATAAGTGTGGCTATGTTATACTATCTCAGTCACCAGACTGTACATTTTTTGTTGTGACAACTCACATGGTGTAAAGTCCATTAGTTTTTTTTTTGTTTCTCATTGTTTCTCTTTGGGAGTGTGTTTTTGAGAAACAAAAAACTTTGCTGAGCAGTCATATATGCCATCCATTCAGCAAAGGCACAAAGATCTCCACTATGCAGGTGGAAATCTCACTTGGATTCAACTCAGATCTGTGACTGGGGGTGAGTGTCTGAAAAGTTTCAGCACTCTGCCCATCACCTCCTTGTGTTTGCTTTGGAAATCTCTTAATGTCATCCACTATGGTGGTAGACGTCATCACTTCAACCATCCTGGTGGGATGGCATGCTGCCCACCAATTAATAAATAAGACCCATAGTCAGCAATCAATAAAACAATCAAACTATTGTACAAGAATGTTAAGCAAAATGTGTCTCTCACTCTGCAAACATTTGCTACCCTTTTAGTCACTTTTTCCTTGCTGAAAATACAATTCTTGTTGCTTGTGATAATTTGCCAAAATACAGAGCCTCACAGGCTACACTAACCTTGTATCATCGAGCAAAAGGCACAAAATAATCCATTCTAGAATTGGCCTATTTTTCAATGTCACACTCATGCAACCCACTGGTACAAGCACTTCCAGACCAAGTGGATCATTTAGAGTTTGTTGGAGTGGGAGAACCACCATAAATCAGTGAATTTCCTCTTGCACCAAACCCTCTGTTCCCCTTCCAAATTTAGAGGTGAAGGAAGGGTCAGGTTTACACCGGCGGATCTCTGCAAGGGCCAACATTTCAACTGGTGGCCTCTCTGCCAATGGGGTAGTATTTCAAAGTGAGGGTTGACCTGCTATATTCAGGGTGGTACAACCGCCAGTAAATTTCTCTGGTGGGACTACCATGCAAAGCATAGTGGTCATTGTGGTCTTGGGCAGAGAAATCAATTAATGTCTCTGATGCAGAGGTAGGAAGCTTCCTGTGCTTCAGGGCCACTAGTTTTTGTTTTCTGACTTCACTGCATTTGCCACAGCGGTGGTTGCAATAAAGGCTTTAGAGTTTCCCATCAGGAAGGCTGAGTTATTTAGCTATGGAGAGTGGTCCTGCCCATGGGAAACAGATGCCACAGCCTCTACTGTCTTGGAAGTCCACCAGGCTGCCCACCAAATGCTAGATCTTGCCCCAAATGTAAACTTACAGTAAATTAACCTAGATTCAGGTCATAACATTTTATCTAAATAGGATTCTTTCTCTTTTGAAATTTTGTACTGGAGCAGGGAACTTATCACTGCATTTAGTGAAATAATTTGAAGAGTAATTGCTTTAACCCATTCAAGTACAAGCTCTTTAGCTGTAAAGGAAAAATGCTTATTGGTGTACCTGCAACCACAACAGCCAGGTTTTCCATGTTCATGCCAACTGCATCCAAGCAGGAGTGCCCATCTATGATGATTTATAGCCTCTCTTTCACCTCTTGGCACTCGAGATGAGAAAATGGTAATTATCTCAGTCAAAAACGTATGTTTAGTTATGTTTCTGTTACAGTTGAAGGCCATATCTTCTTCTATCAGGAGCTCAGACTTCTGCAATGCTGCCATTGTTTTACAATATCATGCGTGATTCACTGAAAGCTTGTATTTGAAACTCTGTATACTTGTGTCTTCTTTTGCTTCAGTAGTACATTTTTTATGGTTCAAGGGGACCCTCTGTCCGACAGAATCTGTGATTAACAGATATTGATGTCTTCCTTTTTGTTAATGAACATCTAAAGACTTACAAGGCACTACCTGGCTCTGCCTGCACAACTTACCTATGCCAAGACCCCCGACCAGGCCTGACCATTGCGGACCCAGCTCTGACACTGTTCAAGGTTCCCCACCTCAATCCCTTGACTCACCCTCCTTCTGGCTTGTCTCTCTCTTAAAATCTCTGTGACCGCTTCCCTCTCACTCTTTGCTCTCTCACTCTCTGATTTTGTCTTGCTCAATAACCGATTTCCTCTCACTCTTTGATCTCACACTCTCTGCTTTTGTCTTGCTCTGTAACCACTTTCCTGTCACTATTTGCTTTGCTTTCTGTTTCTTCACGTGTTTGTTTCCTCTCATCCTTGCACACTCACTACTGCTCGCTTCGCTGCCACTCTTGCTTTCTCCCAGTTTTTTGCCTTTTTCCTCTGCTTTCCTTGCCTCCTTTTGCCTTTTTTCTATGGTTTGTGCCTTCTTTATTGCTCTCTACTTCAGCCTTTTTTGCTTTTCCCGCTCTCCGCTCCTCCTTCTGAGCCCTTCCCCCTGTGGCCTTCCCACCTTTTGTCCCCATGTAGTGCTCTCACCTACTTTTCCCACCACTCCTGTCACCCGCTCTAGCCCATCCCATTGCCACAGAACTCCTTACCCCTCCCGCTCCTACTTAATAACGACTGCAGCATGGATGTACACTGGATGTGTGCAGCAGGCACCCTGTTGATGTGCCAAAGAGCACCCAAAACATTAATCAATATGACCCAGCTCTCTGTCTTGTCACAATGGAGCATGACCCAATACAATGTATACAATGAATTGTAATGGCTAATTTTATATAGAATGGGTGTTTTTGCTGTCGCCTCGGGTAAATTCATATTAATGGGTACAGATACAGAATGAACATGATTATTTCTTTGATTACAGGCCCAGTGGCACAATTTGCACAGCATGATATGATATGGATGTAGCTTATGAAGGGATGCAATTCTGCTCATGATATGAAAATTAAAGATATTTAAACTAATTTCTCATTATGTGTTGGTTTGGGGAAGGCTGCTTTTGTAACAAACTATGGTGCTGACCTTAGTGTGTTAGGTACTGATTCACAAATATATTTATTCACGAATAATATTTTGGATGGATTATGTTATGAAATTTTTGTGGACCATCCTTGGCTCCGCTTGGTCCACATTTGATGTGATTATGATGCAAACATGATGATGGATGAAAATCTCACTTTTATGATATGTGTGGTGCTTTATGATGTGTATTATTTGTTTGGTGACATATGCCTTAAAGTTTTTAATTTTTGTTTACAGATGTTTTTAATTCTATATTGACAAAAGGTTTATATGAATTTCCTTGTAGCCTTGACAAAGTTCCCAGTGAACGAAACACGTTGGCTACAAGCAAAGCTATGTTTGGATAACACATTTTGTCATTAATGGATTATCAGTGTATCTAAATAGTGGGCCATTGTGACATCATTGGAGGCGAGGGTTTATTGAGGACAATACATTGACATTTGGATGGGATACACTCGTATATAACATTGAACATTACTAGTCATTGGATACCTTGTGTTTGGGTCATACTCAATTATGTCAAGACAGTGTGCTGGGTCGTTTTGATTAATGTTTTGAGAGTTTCTCATTTAAGAAGGAGTTGTAATGGCTGTTATCCTTTGATAGTGGCATGTGCAGCATGTCTTATCAGCCTTAGCCATTGTATGTAAATTCTTGAAAATGTTTGTGCCCCGCCTGTACCCAATGCTAGAACCCCTGGTCCTCCACCCACCCACCATACTCCCATGCGCCTCTCTGCCTTAGCCCTCCAAACCCTGAAACCTCTTTTCAGTGCTGCAGTCAGGCGTCCCTGCTCCACAACAAAGGTGTGTTTTCCTGCACCACCAACCACTTCACCTGTGCTCTTAACCACCACCCTTCAGCTGCTACCCTCACCACCTCCTGACTCATACGTCCATGCACCCACATCCCCAATACACAGCTGTCAACCCTCCCTGTCCTGCTTCTTCCTTAGCAACCCCTCAATCACCACACACACACCAGTGAAATCTTCAACCTCTTGCACAACCGCTCACCTGACCTGCTTTTCCTGACCAAAATCGGACTCACCCAGACACCGGCCCATAACATCATCACTGTAATTCTCCTCCAGATACAAGATTGTAAGGCAAGATAGAGCCTGCAGACCTGGAGGAGGACTAGCCATCATCTTCAAAGAAAAAATCCACTGCTCACCACAGCAGCAAACTCCAGTTATACATCATCAACAACTTCGCCCTGGGGGCATCCTGATCTATCATCCTCCTGCACCTCAAAAAACTTGAGAAACAGCATTGTGGACTGCATCGCCCCTCTGATGCTCGACTTCAGCTCCTTTATCCTGCTCAGCGACCTTAAATACTACCTGGAGGACCTCACAGACACCAACACCAATGACCTCCTGGAAGACCTAATCATAATCAAAGTCTCCCATCGAGTGTAAGGCCTTACACACGCTGCCAGACATATCCTCCTGGACCCCATCTTCAAGAACTTCAATGACATCTCAGTGGACAATCCTATCCCCTCAACTGGACTAACCATGCCATCATCCACTTAAACCAGCTCATTCCCCATGTCACAAAACAGCTCCTCTTGATCCATCTGATGAAACTGGTACAGAATCCCAGAAGAAACATGGACCACCAGGCTCCAAGAAAGTCAATAACTCCACCAAGGCGACCTCTCACGATCCATCACCTATTTCAAACCTACTGCTCCGGTGCCCTGGCCACACTCCAGACTACCACCACCATGACCAGGCCAGAAGCAAGCTGGTACACAGAAGAACTAAGGCTCACCGAATGCAACTGCAAACAACTTGAACGCAAATGGAGACAGACACATTAATTAACAGATAAATGCACCTACAAATCAGCCCTGAGGTTCTACCACCAGAAAATCAGACCCACAAAGTGATCAGCACTGACCAAACATATCAAAAACAGCACAAATGATGCAAGAGAAATCTTTGCCATCATAAAGGATTTCACCTCTCCTTGCACAATCTTCACAACCATCACCAAGTCCAAGGACCTCTGGTCCATGCTGCCCCACTATTTTAGCTTCACAATCAGCAACATCTACAACAAATTCGACCGACCACCAGACCATCCATTGGCAGCCCCCCTGCCCACCAAGACTAACCCCTAGGAGCCCACGTTGACCACCTGGCCCATCATCATCACACCAGAAACTGCAGTGACCATGCACTCCATCCACACAGGAACACAATTGGTCCCTTGGCCACACTAGATCTTTACCGAAGGACTTGAACCCATCAACTTGCCCCTTATCGTGATTATGAACAGCTTCTTCAACACAAACACCTTCCTGGATGTCTGGAGGCACACCACAATATCACCCCTCCTGAAGAAATCCTCTGCAGACCCAAAGACTCTGGCCAACTACCGACCGATCTCCTTGCTGTCCTACTCGGCTAACGTACTGGAAAAAATCATCAGCAAGCGACTAGCTAACCACCTAAACAATAACCATCTCCCCAACCACCCCACCGAGACAGACAGCATTCAACGTATCAAGGATAGAGGAGACACCACAGCGCTCTTCCTACTTCACCTATCCACTGCCTTCTACATTGTCTCCCACCCAATCCTCAGCCAATGCCAACATTCAAGGACCTACCCTCCAGTGGATTTGCACATTCCTCCCAGGTCGCACCCATTTGTTCACCCCAGCTCCCTACACCTCGACTGCCATCATCCTCATCTGCTGAGTACCCCAAGGATTTTCTCTCACTCCCATGCAGTTCAACACTTACATGGCACCTCTAGCTAAGATCATCTGGTCCCACAGATGCCAATGGCACCCATCTCTGACAAAACATCCAGCATCCACACCAACTTTACCTCCTGCATGTCCAAAGTTGCCAGTTGGATGAAGCTATACTGTTTGAAACTTAACACAGACGAAATAGCAGTGGTACTCTTCTGCCAGGACACCTCGCTATGGAAACCCACCTGTTGGCAAGGGGATATCAGGCCTAGACCCTGCCCAGCCACTCAAGCCAAGAACCTAGAAATACTGGTGGACAACCAACTTGTGATGACCATCCAAGCCAACACAGTCACCTCCTTCTGCTTCTACATACTCACAATCCTTTAAAAGTCTTTAAATGACTCCCCACCAACACCTGCAGAACCGTCACCCTGGCCTTCATCACCAGCAAATGGAATTCTACACAACACATTTTACATTGACATCACTGTGCAACTGTCCAGAAGACTTTAGACCTTGCAAAACTCACCAGCCAAACACATATGTTCATACCCCTTACACACATCACCCCACACCTCAGAGACCTCCACTGACTCCTGTTCACAAATGTGCACTCTTCAAACTCCTCACACACACAAAGCACTGCAAAATTAAGGCCCCATATACCTCGACAGCCTTTTCTATTTCCACACCCCAACCAGAAACCTTTGTTTGGCCGGCCTCTTACTCACACATGTCCTGAGCAGATGCAAAGCCAGAGTCAGCAGTCAAGAGTGGTCATACCTTACTCCTAAAGCCTCGGTCCTTGAATTTCAAATGAAACTGAAAACTTGGCTCTTTACCTATACCTCAGACACGGCCAGCGTAGCCCCTTATCAGTTGCAGGAGACCCTACTAGGTGAGTTGTTCTCTCTACAAGTAAACATAACATAGCATAACATAGCATAGCATAGCAGAGCATAACATGACATAACATAACAATATAGCATAACATAACATAAACATTGGAGTATGCACAGTTTTTCTTTAACATATGTTGTTCTTATTAGGGGTGTACATAATTTGTATTACGCAAGCTTATTCTTGCTTAGATCCAATTATTATAGAATGTGTGGCTTCCCATATGGCTAATGCCTATTACAATCAAATAACTTTCTCTTACATGACTTATTTTGGAGCAGAAATGTCTTGTGAGGTCTTAGGATCTCTGTGTGTTAGGAGTCTTTTTCTTTCACTGTAAGTCTACTTAGATAAGTTTGAAGAATTTTGTTTGTGAGTACATATCTTGACTGCCGTTTTCCTTGTAGCAGTTGAGATGTCGTGTACCATGCGTACTATCTGTAGTGTTTGCTGGAATTACAGGTTGTATGCAAGAAGAAAACCTATGCAGTTTCACACACCCCTAGTTTGTATGTCAGTCATATTTTGCCACAGTGCAGACAATTTCATTAAAGCTATGCTGGGACTGCACATTCAGGTAGTTATTGAACAGAGTGGAGTTTGAGGACTCAAGGCAAAGGCAAGGGCCTTATCCCCTAGAGCCAATAGCTACTTAAGAGTGCCCTCCCATTTAGATAATATTGTTATTGCAAATGAGACAATGACATTTGTGGTGTTTGTGTGTTTTATTACTACATGGGCGTAAGGTTACATGAAACATATATGTTGCATTATCTTTGGTATTTGGTGAGTATGATCCATTGTTTTTTTTCTGGCTCATCCCGAGCTTTCATTCGAACTTAATTGAAATTAATGCTGTTTTGAGGGATATAAAAAAGGAGCATATAAAAGTGGCATAACAGTATTTAGTCACCATTTAAATTAATTACTTATGGTATCACCACAGTTTCAGGAACTGGGGTCATTTTGAAGGTGATTTTATCTTGAAAGATGTTGATCTCTTCATAGGGTTTACGTCACCTTCCAAATGCATAAAATAGCTTAAATACAAGGTATCCTTACGAACAGTGTACCGAAAACGTTCAGTGAGTGCAATTTTGTAATGCATATGTAAGAGCTGAAAACATAGGAAGAATTTATACCCAGTGCTGCAGCACCAGATTAGATTTTGACAGCTACAACAGTCACCTAAATGTACTGTAGAAAGTGGTGATTGGTTATAACTTCTGTTTGTTCACTGTTGAATGTTTTCCTGAGTTCATGGGAGTGCTATTTGTGCTGCTATATATTTGAGCAAGAGAAGAGCGGAAGTTAACAGACCTCCGGTCTTGCCATCAAATGTTCATAATAAGCATACAATTCTATTTAGTGTTGGTACCACTTAAAACAAACACAGCTGCAACTTTCTTTTTCAGCCGGTGGGCGGGAAAATACCATTGAATCTAGTAGTGAATTTTGTCAAAACACGTCAAATCAGCTACCCTTCATTTTTAGTAATGCTGATTGACATCTGACTGTAGATTACCTCTGTAGAACCAAGGGACTGATCAGCAAAGGTCAATATACACTATGGGGGCTGATTACGATGTAAGGGGGGAAAGCCTACTCCCGACAGTCGGAATCTCCTCAACCGCATCGGAGCCCTTCCGTCCGACTCGGTCGGTTTTCATTCCGACCGCCCGATTAAGATGTTCGCGGTTAGAACCACATCGTACAACCCTATGGACAGCATTTCCGCCCTCTGGATTATGATTTCGATTTCCAACAGCCTTTCTGCTTTAGCTGTCCGACACAGAAAGGCTGTCGGAAAGAGACTTTGGGGGCCCCTGGCAGGGCTCCCTAGCCCCTGCGGCCCACGGTTGATGGCCGAAGGGGTACCTAAGAGACCCCCTGTAAAACCTTGCACTGTGTGGCAGGCACCATGGGGTGCCTGCGACAGGGTACAGGGTTTTCCACACACACTCCATTTCCCCACAGGAACTTGTGTTACAGACGGTTCTCGGGTGTAACACGAGCTCCCATAGCAAACAATGGGAACTCGACCGAACAGTGTTCGTTTGCGTCGTAATCCACGACCGCAAGTCGGTCGGTCCCGATTCCGAGTCGATGTCAGTCGGAGGCTTTCTGCCTGACATCATAATGAGCCCCCTATATAATATATTTACTCACTTGTATATTTACTCCTACACTGAGGAGTAACTCTCGACTTTTTTCCTATTCATCATTCCAAACTGCAGAGTTGCACCTCGGCATAGACTTACATTTCGCCACCCACTAAAGTGAGGGGGAGGAGCCTTCTAAAATAGAATTTATGAGTATAAAATTACTACTAGTAACTTTTAACATGTTGGTGGAGATCTCGAACACTTAGGTGGACATCTCCCTATGGGAAAGTATAGGAAAATATAGTAAAGTCCGGTATTTAAAAACAATAATAAAGACATTTAATTATGAAATAAGTGTAAATTAAGTTAAAATATATATTATTAATCTGGAAATAATAAAATAACATTTTACAGTACATTAAATCATCAAATTAAATGTTTATAAAATAATTAAATAATTGAAATATATTGATTTAATTTATTAACATTAATGTTTAAACAACAATTAAAAATACTCACCTTCGCTATCATTTTTATTTTTAATTAATATTTAGTAAACTTAGGTAAAAGTAGTATATTTAATTAATTTAAGAAAATGCCCTCTATTTTTTTTAAAGTTTACAGTTTGATTTATTTTTAAAACTTTTTAAATGTAATTTATTATTAAATGCAACAAAAATCATATAAATAATTGTAAATTTCAAACTAATTTTATTTATTTAACATGAATTCTTATGAGGTTTGTTTTAATTCCATGTCTCCATTGTTTTCTATGGGAAAGTGTTGTGTTAACAGTACCATGTGCGCTGCTTGACTCAATGGTCTAGCACATTTTAGCCTGTTTTTGGTACGTTTAGGGCTGTAGTAAGTATATATGCTATTTTGTAAATTGCAACTGTCTTAGGGCCTCATTACGAATCTGGCTGTCCACGGACTGCCAGACTGGCGGGAGTGCGGCTGTGGCAGTCTTCTGACCGCCCAATTAAGACTAGGGCAGTCGGACTGCCCTGGGACCACCGCAACCGCCAGGGAAGGGATCGGAGATCCCTGGCGGTGGCGCGGCGGTCTTGAGGCCGAAATATGCTTAGCGGGGCCGCTGCGGCCCACCAAGCATATTACAACTTTCTTCTCCGCCACACTTTTCATGGCG
Source organism: Calotriton arnoldi (assembly GCA_963921515.1). NCBI lineage: Eukaryota > Metazoa > Chordata > Amphibia > Caudata > Salamandridae > Calotriton > Calotriton arnoldi. Next base: position 155,227 of record CAWUFW010001738.1, on the reverse strand, counting down.
GTGTGACCACCATGAAAAGTGAGGCGGTGAGGAAACGGCCCCTTTGTGCCTTTGTGCCATGGGGTGCATGCAGGTTGGCACATTTTGTGCTCCCCTGTGTGCATGCACCCCAGTACCTGCACGGCATGGACTGCAGCAGTTCATGCCGTGCAGGTACTAATTTTGATGTTCCCATTGAAGTGCCTATTTCATAGGCACCGCCATGGGAACGTTGAAGAACCGCCCGCCAGACAAGAGAAAACTCCTATTCTGCCAGGCGGTTCAACCACAGGTTTACTGGTGAGAGAGCGGGGCGGTCCCACACCGGCAAACTTGTAATGAGGCCCTTACTCTTTTGTGGGTGAGTTTTTTGTATTTTCATACCCCTCCCAAACCCGCCATAAATGATCCTGAACCCCTCAGATGTGGTAGTAAATATTCCCAATTTTCCCACCACTACCCTTGGTCCCTTCCAATTTTACTATTAACTTGTATACCTATGTTGCAGAGAACTCTGCACAGAAAAAATAGGCGAGGAGGTGACCATAGAGTTTGTAGTATGTGAGTAGTACTACTGTAGCATTACTTTAAGTATTATAAAACACATTTTGTAACTCGGACCATAGCTGTTCTCTGTCTCCTCACGATCAGGTTTGCTAACAACAGAGCCACCTGGGGCTAAATTCATGCATATATTGCACCGTGTCATTTTGCACCAATGTTTACACTAAGCATCCAGTGCAAAAACAAAATGCGCACAAACCAAAACATAAACACTCCAAATTTGCACTGATTGGCAATTGCACAAATGCAAATTGGTACTGGTCATTGATGAGGATTTCATTTTTGCACTATTTAGTTGCAGCAACATCACATTGACCACGGTGCAATGCTGCACAATATGACCGCTATTGGTACCGGTTAGGTATGCTTTCTCAGAAAGCAATGACAGAAATTAACATTCTTCTTAACTGAGGCATTTTACTTTTATGTTATGTATCAATAATTCTTCATATTTAATGCAGGCACCCGTCTTTGTACCTGCAGATGGTTAAATTGTTGTTTTAACATAAGGAGCTGCAAATCGTTGCCTGTTAGGAAAAAAAGGGTTTAAATATTTGTGCTCTCCTCTGATTTGGAAGAAGAATATTCCTTGCCTATTTTATGGGTACTGAGTGGGAAGCGGTGTGGAAGCTGTTAAATGTTCTCTCAAAGACAGTAAGTAACAGAGCCAGATGGAAAGAGGTTTACGAGCTTGCAGTAAATATAAAATGGCAGGCCGGCTCGCTAACGAGCGCAGTATGTTCCCGTAGCACTGAAGAGCAGCACTCGCACAGCAGCATTATTCTTCAAGAGTAAATTAGTGAGACTTATTGGCCAGCAGCCTAACATCAATACAGGCAAAACTAATGAGGACAATCAATACCCCGAGAACGGCTCGGCGTCAAGCACCTCTGCCGCTGGTTCTTTCCAGGTAGAGTGCTTTCTCTGAGGACCTTTCTGCCTCTCAAACACCGCTCTCTTTTAAAAGACTTGTAGAGATGCTCTGGACATTCAAACTGCAGCTTCATCATCAGTGGCGCCCAGAAATCATGTAATAAAGTTCTTGCTTTCAGCTAACTTTTCAAACTTCAGAACCATGGTGAACTTATTACCCAATTCTCAAGGTCGCTAGGAGCTGAAACTGTCGTCATCATTAACCCCTATCAGTTTGTTTATGGATCTACAATTTTTAGTTCATTAATATAGTTTTTGGATTAAAAAAACATTTCTCACTAGGCGACACTATTAATTTACACACACTCCCATTACATTGCATGTTGTCTCACAATTCCATCAAATACAAAACCACCTGGAAAGCAAACATAACCGACTGCATCCTCGCTACCTTATTTTATGTGCACATGTTTGTTGGTTTTACAGACTGCAAAACCCCCAGGGTTTCAACGTAGTGTGACCTCTTGATGACTAGCAGATGCACTGAAACCATCAGCAGTTATGAGGAACCACTGGTGACCAATAAAAATGAATGGAATGTCCAGCTTTGTATAATGCAAACCTTAAGAGTGCACGGAGATGCGCATCCAAACAAAAGCACAACTAATGTTTGGAATCATAACCTACCTTTCATCAGCTAATCTTATGCATTTTACTGCACTGGCATATCATTGGCATATCCTAGATTCCAGAACTGTCAAAAGAAAATTTTCTTTAATGTAGCATAAAAATATAATGAAGAAAAAAATTGCCTCTGTTAATAAACTTGAAAAAGACAGCCATACCGATAAACTTTTCTCCGGACTGCATTTTCGTGAACACAAAATACAGCTGTGATCAATTATTTTTTTTGAAAAACTTTTCTTTTTAATTTTACCAGGAGGTGCATCGTCATATGTTTCATAAATCAATTGACACGTTCGCATTATACAGCATCCCTAATCCTTAATTTTTACACACAGTATACTTCACTTATACTTCAAAATCTTTACCCCCAACAGCTAATTACGCCTTCTCTGATCCCCCTCCCCAGCAAGACTTATACCATGTATCTCAGCGCTAGTGACCAGACAATAAAGACGTCATCCTTATCCCTAAGTAGGTGATGTGATAATCTTCCCAGTGCCATTGTTTCCCATTGTTTCCAAAACCACTTGTTTAAGAAAAGTGGTATTTTCTTTTTCCAGCTAGTCACTGATGTCATCTTGGGTGACACCAGCAGCTGGAGTACTAACTTCCAATCCCTGCCAAGGGTTGAATCCCAGCCATTTTCCCTTAGGTCAAGGATTACCATTTGGCTTAATGCTTAATGATCTATGGGCGCTCCCACAACTGGAATCACATCTTCTTTACCAAGTATGTCTTATCATACTTAATTAATGCTAAACCTAAATTATATTCCATGGATCGGTTAACAAAGAAAATGGTAGAAACTTCAATCTCTGCATGTGAAAATGTACACCTGCATCTGTTTGCTAATTTCCAAATTTAGGGGCTTAAAAAATAATAACTAAGGAATTATAAACAAGCCTATATTAACCCGCCTCATATCTGTTCTACCTTGGGTCATTCATGTACATTTACATTCATAAATGTCCACCATTGGAAACTGACGAAGGTAGGTTTAGGTTATTTGTGTAAATATATTGTCAGAAAACAAACCTACAAATAGTCTGACACATATTCATTTGTGTAAAAATGTCATGGCAAAAGGTGGTGTAGGACTACTTGCTGTGGAATGTTCACTGTGGAACATCCCCAAAAGACAATATGCTAGGTAATATTTTTTTACACACATCTAGGACCAATCACTCACAACTAGCAGAAAATAGCTAACTACATACATAGGAAATACTGCAATGCTTTGTCCTCTGTGCTGTAGTGTGCCAGACATCATCACTACTGAAAAAGAACAGAGAGTAAGGCAACATCTCAGTTTGCTGTGGTGTCAGCTTTTACAACTTTTACCGTCATCATTTTTGCTGCCCATATTAATGCCAAGCAGGCCATGTGAAAACTCCTCATAAGAGGTTGACAGCCAAACAAGCATTGGCAAAGCCAATCAGTCAAGTTTGTTTTATATTAGAAAGTGCTTCTGGGAGGCGTGGTTTCGGCGCCGGACAAGATGGCCGCCTGAAGGGGAAGCTCCGTGTCATCGGGACTTCTGAAGACCCGCCGGTGCGCTATTTTGCATCCTTTCCTCTCGGAAACATCTGTTTCAGCTATCGGACGATGTCGGGATTCCGGTGAGCTGTTTCATGCATAAAGCGCACTCCGCTTTCATTATTTACAAACGCGGACGATTTTCCACAAGGCATCCGCCATTTTAGGTGCTTGCCGGCTCCTCCGCATTCCTAAAATGAACTACCTGCGTTACTCTCTCTTTCTCTCAACGCTCGGTCCCTATCTCATTGCACTCATGCCTGCAGCCAGTTTCTGGTGAAAAAGTGCACTGCGTTTATTAAATCACAGCGTTGGTTGGCTTCTACTATGTTGCTTATTCACCTCAGCGTACCCTCCATTTTGTCCTCAATATTCTGTCAGCTGTCTCACTGAAGGATGTGCGGTGCTGTGTTTTTCCAGATATCTTTCATTTTCTTATGGACTCTATGACTTTTCTATGAATGTTCTGGTTGGAGGTTGCTATTTTATAATTCTGGACATCATTTTGCCTGCATAATTTTTGAACAGCCCTCAGTCGGGCTCTTTCCAGCTATAAGGTATACCGTGCCTTCCATCATATGACAAGTGGAGTCAGTATTTTGGATAATTCCAGGGGTTGTCCAACATCACTTCTCCTGCGAAAGTTTGAATATCACGACTCTTGCTGGTTCGTGCAACGTCCTCTGCATTACTTTGATGACTCTTACATATGAGTGCACTGCGCAAGCCGCAATTTGTTTTGTGATTAAAAAACGTACCTCATCAACGTCTTCTCTCTCTGCCTCCGCTCTGGACTTATCTTTTACCGAAGGAGAGATGGCCGGAGTGTCTTCCAACCGCAATTCCTCATCACAGTCTTCATCTAAATCATCTCCGTCGTCTTCAGCTTCTAAACGTCTGAAGCAGGGTCCTCCTTCTCCTGACAAAACATCCCCTCCTATCTCCATGGAGCTGTTGGCGTAGTCCTGGGCACACGCGGTGAGGGTGTTCGTAATATAATACGCAGTATTGGTACGTTACTCAAATGCAAATGCAAAGATCAACATCAGTGTTTATCCAAGTAGGTGTTTTTTATTTCAACAACAACTGTGTTGAATATAGTAAACCAGCCGACACGTGTTTCGTCACTGGGAAAGGTCCCGTGACTCATCAGGGCCGAAAACCGGATAAGAATAACGTAACCCGGTGTGGTTAAACGAAAATGGGAGTGTCAAGAGTTGGCGCAAAAGAGGCGCTATGCTGGCATCAAGGTGCAACAAGAAGGGAGCGAATGAGGAGCTCCCTAAACTGAAGTACGTGAAAGCACTAGGGCGGGTATGCCACGGCAATCGAGAAAGACTGGAGTCCTGACTCCACGGCTCCAGTGTGTCCTTGCAGCTCTCTGATTCGGACCCCAGACAGGCGTCTGCTTTATCCCTGCCTCATTCATCTCCTGATATTACTCCAGTTTCCCGCACCCGGGCCCACCGAACCTCGCCTGTTCCAATACTCAGCCTGACACTGGACAGCCTTCTCTTGAATACCCTTGACTCCAGTCTTTCTCGATTGCCGTGGCATACCCGCCCTAGTGCTTTCACGTACTTCAGTTTAGGGAGCTCCATTTTCGTTTAACCACACCGGGTTACGTTATTCTTATCCGGTTTTCGGCCCTGATGAGTCACGGGACCTTTCCCAGTGACGAAACACGTGTCGGCTGGTTTACTATATTCAACACAGTTGTTGTTGAAATAAAAAACACCTACTTGGATAAACACTGATGTTGATCTTTGCATTTGAGTAACGTACCAATACTGCGTATTATATTACGAACACCCTCACCGTGTGTGCCCAGGACTACGCCTACTTTATAAAATTGTGGATCCTGCGATTCATATATTCCCCAGGGGTTATCGGGTTATTCCCCTGACCTGGCAGCACCGCACTACCAAAGGTTCATTGATAGCACACGCAATAGCCTGAGCGCCATTTTCCTGACTAAACACAAAAACCCCCATTCTAATTTCCATTCCATGGAGCTGTTGTTGGAGGAGATTCGCGCCTTGCGGCCGTTTGTAGAAGAAACAAACAACAAGATGCAATTCCTGGAGGAGAAATGGTCTACAATGGAAACTAGAGTGTCTTCAATGGAACAGCAACTTTCGGTGGTCTAGGGTGACTCCCAGAGACTCTCTTCTTTGGAACAGGAAGTTCGTGGTTTGAAACAACATACTGAGGATTTGGAAAACCGAAATAGGAGGAATAATTTACGCATTTATGGTTTACCTGAAGCTTTGGAGGGGATGACCCTGTCTCCTTTTTACAACCTTCTTGCCGAAACTCTTGGACATGCCTTCTACCACATCTCTCAGCATTCAGAGAGCGCACAGGCTTGGCCCTCGTCCCTCGCTCTCTACGTCCTCGATCAGGCCAAGAGGAGTCATCATCCTCTTCTTAAAATTCACGGATCTGCTTTCAGTTCTTTCTGCAGCTAGAGCCAAACGACAAATTTCTTGGCTTGGTCAGAGGGTGTTTCTTTCTCAAGATGTCTCCAACGCTACGGCGGCTAGGAGGAAGGAGTTCGGAGTTCCTTAATCTTCGTCCGCCTCTTCGATTACTTGGAGCCAGATATGGTCTTTTCCATCCCTGCATATTTAAGGTGACTTTTCAAAATCAAACTTGGTCCTTTGAAGATCCTGCGGAACTCAAAAAATGTCTCCGCTCGCATTCTGCAAGTAACATGGACACTGCTGGGCCCTCTAATGGTTGATTAATTTAGATTTCTTTCACTGTAATGATACCTTTTTATTACATTTGAAATGTTTTAAGACACGGTTTACTCTGTTGGCTTAGTCATGCAATTTCTGGTTCTATGATGTACTGCGCTGACCCTCCTCAGGGTCTATTAGTTATCTCTTCGCTGCTCTTTTTGTCTTCTTGTATTTTTATGTATTTGTTGTAGTTCATTCAATATTGTCCAATTAAGGCTTTACATGTTACTTATGTTCATCTTCTTTGCCTATGTTAGATTCAATAGCCGCGTAATTTTTCTTGTATATATAATGCTTACCGTCTTTTCCTTTGTTACTCTCTATAGGTACGTCCGTTCGTGTTCCATATCATGGTTTTGTTTCCCTTCTCTTCTTTGTCCCGATGTGGTTCGGACTCCCGGTGTTCGGGCGTCTCATCTTTTCGTGTGTCGTTCTTGCCCCAGATTTCTTTCGTTTTTGTCCCCTCAGGTATGTCTCTTCAGTCGTCCTTTTTGGATATGTACTGTCTCTTCTTCTTGTTGTTCTCTCTTCTTTTTCCTTTCCCCTTTTCCTTACACTCTTCTCTTTTCTTCTCCTGCCTGACTCTCTCTTCTTTATGTCCTATCTTCTTCTTTCTTATTATTTTTTGTCTCTTCTTCTACAGACGCTGGAAGATTTTGCTATTCTCCTAACTCTCCTTTATTCTCCACTTTTCTCATCTCACTTCTTTATTCCTCATCATATCACCTTATTATTGTCACCTATTTCTTCCAAATTTCCAACTGCTCAATCTTCATTTCATGCTCATGTGCATTTTCTTTGCTTAAAAATATACTGTTGTTATACGATGTTAATCTTTTTCATTTAGAGTTATTACATGGAATGTAAAGGGTTTTAATAATCCTATAAAGAGGCAGAGAATTCTTTCACATTTGGCCTCATATAAACCTGATTTAGTTCTGTTACAAGAAACTCATCTATCTGAGGCTGAAGCTCTTAAACTTAAGCGTAATTGGGTTGGCTCAGTATTGATCTCTCCTACTAACACAAAAAAGAATGGGGTTGTTATCTTATGCCATAAAAAATTGAAATGCACTGTTGTTACACAAGATACCGATTCCGATGGTAGGTGGATTCTAGTTAAACTATTAATTAATAATATCCCTCTTACTGTGTTCAACCTCTATGGTCCGACTCAACCTGATCCCTCTTTTTGGCCTACTGTTACAGACAAGTTTTTCAGAATAATGATGAATTTTTTATACTTGGAGGCGACTGCAATCAAGTTGTAGACCCTTTTATTGATCACAAATCCCAGGTACGTTTTATTCCCCATAAAACTCACAAACAATTTCTTAACACTATCACACAGACTCAACTGGTAGATACCTGGAGGCTATGTAATCCAGACCAATCAGAATTTTCCTTTTATTCCCCTCCACATGGATCCCTATCCCGGATTGACTACATATTTCTTTCTAAATCCTTGGCCCAAAACCTCGTCTCCTCCTCGATTGAGCCCATTTTGATTTCAGATCATGCTCCAGTGGTCGCTGACTTTGACTTACTCCCTCCTCACTCTAAAATGTCTAGGTGGAGATTCAATAATTATCTTTTACAAGATCCAGTTTTTTCCTCTTCTTTTACCTCCTTTGCTGAAGAATTTTTCTCTATTAATGAAGACTCCTCTATATCTCCTGTTTCGGTGTGGGATAGTTTTAAGGCCACTGCTCGAGGTTTTATTATAGATTTTGTTTCTAAGAAAAAGAAAAAGTCCTTAAATAAACATAAAGCATTATTATCTTCCATTAAACACTTAGAGCATCGGTTTTATACCTCCTCATCGGACTCTACTCTGCAACAACTTATTCGTGCTAAGATGGAATTTAATAAAATTTCTACTGATAACGCTTCCTTCACTATGCTTCGTAGCAGTGCCAGATACTATGGTGGTCGAAATAAAGTTGGCTCACTTATTGCTAATTATTTAAAATCTAGAAGGGAGAAGACGTTGGTTGAGTCTATTCAATCTACTGATGGTAAACACCTCTTCAAAGATAAAGATATATTAGCAGAATTTACAAAATTTTATAGCGCTCTATACACTCCTGAGTCGCCTCCAACTGATACACTCATTAATGAATACCTCAGTACTATTCCTCCTCCTTCCTCTTCTGGTCTAGATTTCACTTCTCTAGACACGGATCTTTCATTACAGGAAATATCTTCCTCCTTAAATTCCTTAAAAAGAATAAATCCCCTGGTCCTGACGGTTTTTCTGTAGAATTTTATCTTCATTTTACCAATCTGTTATTACCAAAACTTTTTAACCTTTTCCAACATTTTTGCTCCACGGGTGCAGCAAGTGGTACTTTTCTAGAAGCCTCTATTTGTATTATTCATAAGGAAGGCAAAGATCCCAAATTTTGCAAAAACTATCGCCCCATCTCCTTGATAAATGTTGATTATAAGATCTTTGCTAAACTCTTAGCATTGCGCCTTGAATCCTTCCTCCCTCATTTAATAGGCCTCGAACAATGTGGATTTGTTAAAGGCAGACTAACTTCTGATAACTCGCGTCTATTTTTCAATGTTCTCAATAAAGCTCCTTCTTTATCTTTTCCTCTCGCGGCGATCTCCATCGATGCGGAAAAAGCTTTTGACAGGATGGATTGGTCCTTTTGTTTAAATCTCTTCGATGGCACGGTTTTGGTACTAAATTCATCTCTCTTATCTCTCTTCTTTACTCTACCCCCTCTGCTTCTACCATCGTGAATGGTCAAGTCTCGCAGCATTTTTCACTCCATCGAGGTGTTAGGCAGGGTTGTCCATTATCTCCCCTTCTGTTTGTTCTTTCTCTTGAACCTTTCCTTTCCCGCATTCGTCAAAATCCCTCTATTTCTGGATTTCCATATGGAGACCATCATCTGAAATTATCTGCTTATGCTGATGATATTTTGCTTTTCATCTCCAATCCAGATTCTTCTATTCCCTCGTTATTACAAGAAATCTCCGATTTTTCAGCGGTATCAGGCTATAAGATCAACTCTGAAAAAACGGAAGTTTTACCACTTACAAAGTTTTGCCTTAAACAACAATTTGAATCTACTGGCTTTCATTGGAATAGCTCTAAAATCAAGTATCTTGGTATTTGGTTTTCCAATTCTATTACTGATTCCGTTAAACTGAACATGAATGTAGCCCTAGATCGTATTTCCAAACTCTTCTCATCCTGGAATCCTCTTTTTCTCTCCTGGTGGGGTCGTCTTGACTCCATTAAGATGATGATTACTCCTATTTTATTATATTACTTTTCAATGATTCCTATCTGTATCCCCGTAACCTTTTTTAAAAAAATAGACTCTCTTCTTTCTAAATTTCTATGGAAGAACAAAAAATCCAGAATTTCTTTACTTCACCTCAGGAAACCGAGACTTGTAGGAGGGGTAAACTTTCCAGATTTTCGACTATATCATAAAGCTTTTAGCTTAAAACAAGCTTCTCATTGGCTTCTTACGGAGTACTCTCCTTTTACTCCTCTATGGGTCATTATTGAACGATGTATGTTTACTCCTTTCTCGCCCAAGGAAGTTCTTTCTTTTACTGTCAAAAATATTCTCACATCCCTTCCACTATTTAAACACACTTGCTCTTTGCTAAAACCCCATTTTCAACCACAATTAATATCCAGGAATATCTTTCTGCATTCTCCTTTGTGGCATAATCGTCTTATAACCATTAATAGTAGACCTTTGTATTGGGCCTCATGGAGGGTGAGGGGGATTGCCTGGGTTAACGATTTATTTGATGGCACCTCTCCTTGCTCTTTTCCTGATTTTCAGACTACATTCAATTGCCCTCGGTCTTTTTTGCATAAATTTTCCATACTTATGGAAGTACTCCTAGGCATCTTTTATTCCCTTCCTTCTGATGATGCTTCAATCACTCAGGACTCACTTCTTAAAATCTTAACATCAAATCCAAAGGCCTCTTCAATTTATAAATTCTTTTACGCCTCAAATCCAGAACGAGAAAAAACTAAGGTGGAACTTGCTTGGGAATCAGACTTAGGTTTTCAGTGGAGCAATGAAGTATGGAATGGAATTTGGGCCCGGTCGCTGAGGATCTCAAGATCCGCTTCCACCACTCAATCTATGTTTTTTCTATAGCACAGATTATATTTCACTCCCATTTCTATAGCTAACTTCACGCACATAGACAATAAGAAATGTTGGTCCTGTGACTTTCCATTGGCAGATCTCTCACATCTCCTTTTTTCATGCCCCCCTGTTCTTTCTTTTTGGACACAAATCTGGGATCGTTTGTCAAAAATCTTTAAATTCCACACACCTATATCCAATATTCTTCTCTTTATGGGAAGTTTATCAGAATCCATTCCTTTACCTGTCTATGAAAGAGGGTTGTTTGATCTTATGTTGGCTCTAGCGTTTCAACAAATTACGATGAATTGGAAATGTTTGACCAAACTTTCAATCAAGGCATGGTGGAACACTGTGGGGCCGATTCCGATCTCGGTCGGAGGCGCACCCAATACCATTCGGTCGGGAAAAAGCCATGCGAAAGCCTGTTTCCCGACCGAACCGTACTGCGGGTCCGGCCGAGCGAGTACGATGCGGGTCGCCGACCGACTCGTCCGGGCGTCCCGACCGCTCCGACCGACTCGCTCGGACTCGAACCGCTCCGACCGACTCGCTCGGACTCGACTCGCACCGCGCAATGGAGACGTTTCCCGGCCGGGTAAGTACGATGCGAGCAGTCCGACCGAGCCGCGCACTCCGGCTCGTAAGAGCTGTCGGAGCCGTACTTTGGGGGTCCGTGTCGGACCCCCTGTACGCGTAGCCGCGCGAAGTCGCACACAGGGGGACCCATGGGTCCCCCTACCTGTGCGTGTACGGCGCGAGTCGCTTCGCCACGTACCCGCTGTAGGGGCGCCCTTGTCCGACTTCGCACCCATTGAGTCAATGGGAGCCCGCGCACGCGTTGTGACGACCGGCTCCCATTGACATCAATGGGAGTCCGACCGACTCGAGTCCGATAACATACGGACGCATCGTACTCGTTCGGTCGGACTGCACGGGTCCGATTCGGTCGGAAATCTCTCCGGGTCCGGCTCGGTCGGAGAAACTTCCGGCCCGAATCGGAATCGACCCCTGTATGTCAATACCATAGGTTAGATGTGGCATATGCCTCCCAATGCAATATACATGTAAATAGAGATGTCTTTTGGTTGCCATTAACTACTTATTTAAATATGGTTTCAATTAATGTTTCTCATTATCGTTCTGAAAATTTCCAACCCCCTTGAATTCCTTCCTCTTTGTTTTATCTTTCATCTTCCTCTATTATCTTGCGAAGTTTTTACTCAACAGTTATTTGTTCCTTACATTTAATGATTCATATGAGCACAGCATTGGTATCTATTTAGTGTTTTATGATTATAAATATATTTCATACCCCGTCTTTCCCCTCTCCCCCTCTTTCCTTTACCTTATTTTCCCAAAATATAAATAGCTTTCTACTATGATTTGCTGCCTACTCTATTTTGCTTATAAGATATTCTGTGCATTGTTACTCTCTAGGCCTGTAATGTATGTTATTGATTTTTACGGTTCAATAAAGCTTATTAAACTTAAAAAAAAAAAAGAAAGTGCTTCTTCCATTAACTGGCAATATTGTTTGTGTGATTGTGTGGATGTGTGATTGCGAGAATGTGTGCATATGAGGATGAATCAATGAGTTCGTGAATGCCTGGGTGGACGAATTGGAGAGTGACTGAGCACACAAATAGATGTGAGAATAAGTGAGTAGCAGGGACTGCAGGGGATAGCAGGGTCCGCCCACTAGTAGGACAGCTGCAATCTCCAGTGTGCAGTCCACAGTACTCCAGTTATGAGTAAACTCACTCATTGCTCATACTTTCATCCATCAATGCACACACACTGATTCATCTATCCATTGATGTATTCACCTCTATTCATCTAATCAATCATCTATGCGTCTCTTCATGTATTTACCCAGTCGCTCACATGTTCACTCAACCATTCATCCAAACAAAGACCCTTTCACTGTCTCACATTCACCAATCCACAGAACCACACATTCAAAATTACTAATCTATGAAGAAGCACTTTCATAAAACAAAGCCGAACCTATTGGTTTTTACAGTGCTTCTTTCTTAAGCAATTCCTCACTATATGTTGTAATAATAGAGTATAACACCACTTATCAAAGTGAACATTCCTGTTTCTAATAACATCTCTGAAGTGATGAGGCAAACAGGAATTAAAGATGAATACTTTATTCTCGACTGCAGACACAGGATAACCTGTCCTTGCAGCGCAGCCAACGGATCACTCTGACCAACCCTCGTCCTAACCTACTAGAATCTCGAACCCATTACAAACCTAAACACTTCGTGCACAAGGCTGACATGGGACAAACATTAAGCGCGAGGCGAGCAGGCGCGAGCCACAACACATCCCCTTCTCTTAAAACAAAAATAAGGATAATAAACATAGCAAAAATGAGAATAATTAACATTGGAATAATAGGACACACATCTTCCCCCTAACCATTGAAAGAACAAAAATACAGTGCAATTATTATTTACAGCGTTCTACAATAAAATCCTTTAACCATGACGGTGGTTTACATTTGCTTTTTTTTAAACTTATTTTCATTTACACAAGACTGAGGACTTTCCATGTTTTGAGCTTGAAGTCCAGCCTCGCTTAAATGAGACCTTACAGAATTCTCTTTGTTAACATTTATATCTATTGAATTGTTTCTCTCATCGGGAGAGATGTTAAGGTCACTTCCAACATCCTGTGAAGAGACATTAGATTCAATATTGACATTCATATCTATATCAATTTCCATTGTATCATCCAACTCTACCCTTCTTCTTGCCTGATTTTCATCAATGCTCCAATTCATATGATCCTTGCATAGTGCAACTGGTTTGAGATTCCAAACTTTACCATTATCTAACCGAATTGCATTATGTAGGATCTCACTGACTTTTGCTGGTAGGAAAAACGTACTTTCCCCTTTTGGAATGAACCCCGGTTTAAGTATACGTACCCAATCTCCAACTTTAATGTTCACAGGTTTAGTACAATTTTTTTAAATCAAAATAACGTTTGTTTTTCTCTTGAATGTTGGAAATAGTATTTCTGACTGTCTCGAAGGACCATGACTCAACACTAGAATCAAATAACCAACTGAGATTATATTTTGCTCTTGGTCTACGTCCTCTCATTATTAAAAACGGAGAAACCCCGGTAATATCATTGTCAGTAATTCTTTAGGTACCAAACAGCTTTCAGTAATTCAATTTCCCAATTTTTGTTATTGACACAAGCAGATTGTATAACTCCCTTAATGACACAGTTGAACCTTTCAACCATGCCATTTCCGCTCGGGTTATAAAGAGACGTGGTCTTCAATGCAACTCCTACTCTACTACAATATTGTTTAAACGTATTTGATTGAAATTGTACACCATTGTCACTTAATAAAGACACAGGGATACCTTTTTGACTAAAAATCTCATCTAAAAATGATAACACAGCAATGGTGTAAAGTTTTTGTACAACTTTGACCACAGGCCATCTTGAAAAAAGGTCAATTAAAACAATAATGTACATATGTGATGGGCCGACAGGTACCATAATGTCTATTGCCACGGACTCCCATGGATTCTGAGGATGTTTCCCCACAACCATGTTTGTAAAGTTTTGTCAGCTCTCGAGCAATCAAAACATTCTCTTAGCAAACGCTCAATAGCTGAGTCTACTCCTGGCCACCAAAACTATTTTTTGACTACGGATTTAGTGCGTCCAATACCAAAGTGGCCCTCATGACATAACAGTAAAATGTTTTTGCGCAAACTTATAGGAGGAATTATCCTCTCACCCCTTAGTAGTAAGCAATTGTCTACAGTGAGTACAGATCTTACTTCCCAATAAGGTCTAACACTAACTGGCAAATTCATTTTTTAGGCCAACGGTTGCTTACACATTTAATGATCTCCTGCAATAATGTGTCTTTTTCATACTCATTCATCCAATCTTCTTTCTTAATGGTAGGAATTCCAGAATCATGAACTAAGGCAATCTGTCAACTGTTCCTTTTCTCATCTTCACATTCCTCTAATAAAGTAGGCATGCGTGACAAAAAATCAGCTACCACGTTGACTTTCCCAGGTTTATTCACAATTTTGTAAATTAATTCTTGCATTCGCACAGAAATACGAGCAATTCTGGACGAAGCATTAGCCGTACCTTCAGTGGTCAGTAACTTTACTAAAGGCTTATGTCAGTTTGTATTGTCACAGGCCTTCCCCAAATAAATACACAGAAATGTTCTAGAGCCCAAGCACATGCTAAGGTCTCTTTTTTGATCGTGGGATATTTTTCTTCGGTGGGAGATAATGATCTGGAAGCAAAAGCTATGACGTATTCCAAACCTTGTACATCCACCTGAGAAAGCATAGCTCCCAAACCTTTGTTACTTGCATCTGTGGAAATGACACAATCCAAAGTAGGATCAAAACTGTGGAGCTTGGTGACATTGGAAATAGACTCCTTGATGGTTTTAAAATCATTCTCACACTGTTATGACCATTCAAACTTGCACCCTAGTTTCAACAGTTGACGAATGTGATAGCATTTCTCTGAAAACCTTGGTATGAATTTAGCACAATATTCCGCTAAACCCAGGAAGGATCTCACATCATCCTTGGATTTAGGAGTAGCAGCATCTATAATTGTTTGGACTAAGGAAGGTTTGGGTTTAACTCCTGCTTCATCTATAATATGACCGAAATAAGTAATGCTTTTTTCAGCAAATTTGCACTTGTCATACTCCACAGTAAGCCTTTTACTTTCAAGAATAGAAAATGCTTTGATCAACTTTGAATCATGTTCTTCCTTGTCTTTTCCAAAGACTAATATGTCATCTTGGAAGAATAATACGTTTTTTTCTTTAGAAAATAAGTTGAACATCAGTCTCTGGAAAACGGCAGCAGCCGAAGAGAGCCCAAATGGCATCCGCTTGTATTGAAAACATTTATCAAGGGTAAAAAATGCAGTATAATTCCTGGAGTCAGGAGTCAAGGAAACTTGATGGTATGCTGAAGACAGATCGATGGTGGAGAACCACCGAGCTCCTTTCAGCAGGGTAACCATTTCATTAATCTTGGGGAGTGGAAATTTGTCGATCATGATATTATTATTCAAGTAGCGCAAGTCCACACATAATCTGATTTTTCCATTATTCCGTCTCGCGATCACAACTGGAGAAATCCACTCTGATACTTTTACGGGTTCAATTATGCCTTCATTTACTAATCTTTCTAACTCTTTAGATAGTTCTTCTCGCACAGCTATGGGTACATTTCTAACTTTATGGATCTTTGGACAGGCATCTTCTTTTAGGTGAATTCTATGTTCAAAATCTAACAAATTCCCAAGTGTTTTACTAAAAACTTTGGGAAATATTTTACGTACTTCATCTGCAACAGATGTTCCCTCATCGAGGATAAGGACTTGTTCCTTGCTGTTTGGGTCTAAAGTTATATGGATATCTTTTTGGTCTCGCCATCCTAAAATAGATGGTCCCTTCTTTGCCACATTCAATTTTCCCTGTGAACTTCTCTGCTTGAACATAAAGGTAAACCACTGAAAACCCAAAATCTTAATAGTTTCTCCCCCAAAACCTTCAGGGTTTATGTCAGCTTCCAACAAATATTCGCCAACCTTCTCTACAAATTTTTCCTCCCAAATATCTTCACTTATTATTGTATAGGGGGACCTAGAATCCGTATACATATTTAAACCTACACCCCCAATTAACATCCAACATTCGGGTTTGCCTTTGCAACAAACTTCACTTAAATTTAAAGTAAGTTTTTCTCTGACATCCATTACAAAGTTCGACATGTCATTCTCTTCTTCCAATTCTTCAACACAAATTTGATCTTCATGTACATACTTGACACGTTTCTTTTTTCTGCATACTTCTGCATAATGTGTCTTTATACAGCAATTTCCGCACTTTACATTGATAGCGGGGCATCTCTTGCTGTGAGCCAAATGTTCTTTTCTATCACACCTATAACACCTATTACCTTCTTGTTTGCTTCTGAACTTACCAACCTCTTTGTTTGGTAAACTGCTTCCTTTAGTGCTATAACTCTTAAACAGGCGCAACTGGTCCATTGGGGCTGAGGGGCCACACCCCTCCACCTTTTGCCCCTCACGAACAGTGTCTGTCAGGCTGCACAAAGATCAGCCTGACAGACACTGCTCACTTTCAGTTCAAGCAGCCAGGAGCCAGGCATGCACAAAATGCGCAGGCTCCTGGCTGCCTGAACTGAACTTTGCTGGGCTGAGGAAGTCACAGCTCCTGTGGGCGTGACCTCCTCAGCTTAGCAAAGGTCCCTGGGGCCCTCCCCTCAGTGACGAAGGGTAGCGTCACTGATTGCCTCACACCTGGGCACTTCAGTTTTAAGCCCTGACCTTAGGTCAGCCAATGAGGGAAGGCAGCAGTCCCAAGCCTCCTGGAACCTCCGAGGCAGAGCTGGCTGCAGGTAAGTGTGTTTTGTTTTCTTTTAAATTAATGTTTGGTGCATGTGTGCGTGTGTGTGTCCCGTCTGCCCCCTCCCTCCAAAACTTACCGGCCGCCACTGCTCTTAAACACCCTATTAACAGAGGAAGACTCTTTATCATTAGCTTGTAGAGCTACTGCACTTTTTTCAGACAAAACAGTGTCTAAAGGAGAATCACCATTGATCCATAGCCTTTCTTGAATCGCCGGATTGCTAGCATGCATTTCCACTTGGTCTCTAATAAAGTGATTAAGTAAGGCTCCAAACTTGCAGTCCGCTCCAAATTTTTGTAAGTCTGCTACATACTCATCTACTGTTTCAACTTTAGATGGCTCACGCTGGAAGAATTTGCATCTACTGATACCAATACATACTTTTGGAGAAAAATGCTTATCAAGATCGTTAAGAGCATCAGCAAATACATTACTGTCCCCCACAACAAGTGTCTTAGAAATGCAAGAGAACATTCTTAACCCAATTGGACCTAAAGAGTGTAATAAAATTCTTTTCTTCTGTTCTGTAGACATCTCTCCATCAATGTTAATTGCATCGATGTAGTTTATAAAATACTCCTTCCACTCAATCCATTTGAGTTGTGGTTCATTCCTGAAACCCAAAACGGCTGAGGAGGCCTGATAGTGAAGTTTGCAACACCCATGTTTAAATGGACTAGTTCAGTGTTAAACTACAGACAATTTACACTGTCCTTTCTTCACCATTAATGCTGAGACAATTTGAAATGCTTACTTGGAAGCACTGGAAGGCAAAACGAAGGTAGAAGCAGGTTCACTAAGCTGGCTTGTATATATAGTTTCACGAAATGCGAGAAAGAGAAAAAAATATATATTAACTGGTAAAGGAAATAGCACTGCAAGTAAACATTCATGAATATGCAGTGAGTAACTTCGCAATGTATATGGAGCTACTTTAAAAGCACTGCTTCCACTATTGCTCCCGAACGAACTTTAGAAATCTCTTTGCTGTAGCTAGGCAACGCGTACACGGCTCTCCATCATCTGTTGATATGCAGTGACGCCGTAGCTTAGTAACAAGAGAGCGGCTCCCCTCACGTGCATTGCTAAGGGAAGACGTCAACAGCAACAACATCACGAACTGCTGCGCGATAGTCAAAAGGACAAATTCTCTCACCACAAACTTGAAGAAGGCAAAGTGAGCAACTCCAAAGTAAGGTTATCACTGCGAGTGACCAGTTCCGCATGAATCCTGAAGAATGCGGAATGTAAGAAAATTGACGAAATATAAATTCTGTTCTGGGAAATATCCTTGTGTGTGAGTCCTGCAGCACTCGAGAACGCTTGTCGCCAAATTGAAGTGATGAGGCAAACAGGAATTAAAGATGAATACTTTATTCTCGAGTGTAGACACAGAATAACCCGTCCTTGCAGCGCAACCAACAGATCACTCTGACCAACCCTCGTCCTAACCTCCTAGAAACTCGAACCCATTACAAACCTAAACACTTCATGCACAAGGCTGGCACGGGACAAACATTAAGCACGAGGCAAGCAAGCGCGAGCCACAACACACTCTACATTCTCAGTCAAACCAAAGCACATGTGCATTTCATCTCCAGTTACATTTGAGTGTAGAGCCTCCTAACCACTTATTTAAACGTCTTGGTGGTTTGGTGAGTTTCCATTATCCCATTTTTAACTTCATATACTATGTTATGAACAGCTTATGAATTTGAAACGTGTTCTGCTGTCAGTTATGTTTTTATGTCTGCGTAAAAGCAACATGTTTTAAAGTACACCAGTTCTCTTCCTCATGCATTCTTTATTTTATTGACCGCCGTGTTAGTAAGTCTGTAGTGCACATTAAGGGGCCGATTCCGATCTCGGCCGGTAGCGCACCGAATCGGATTCGGCTTAACTGGATCCGATTCGGAGCCCTCTTTTCCGACCGATTCGAACGCGCGTCCGGCCGAGCGAGTACGATGCGAGCGCACGCGAAATCACCGACCGACTCGTTCATGGGTCCGAACCATACCGACCGACTCGCTCGGACTCGACTCGCACCGCGCGATGGAGACGTTCCCCGGCCGGGCAAGTACGATGTGCGCCGCGAGCAGTCCGACCGACCCGCACGGTCCGGCTCGAAACAGCTGTTGGAGCCGGACTTTGGGGGTCCGTGTCGGACCCCCCTGTACGCGTAGCCACGCGAGTCGCACACAGGGTGGACCCATGGGTCCCCCCTACCTGTGCGTATGCAGCACGAACCGCATTGACGCGAACCCGCTGTAGGGGGCGCCCTCGTTTGCCTCGCACCCATTGAGTCAATGGGAGCCCGCATACGCATTGTACGACCGGCTCCCATTGACTTCAATGGGAGTCCGACCGAATCGAGTCCGATAGCATGCGTGCGCATCGTACTCGTTCGGTCGGACTGCCAGAGTCCGATTCGGTCGGAAATCTCTCCGGGTCCGGCTAGGTCGGAGAGTTTTCCGGCCCGAATCGGAATCGGCCCCTAAGTGTTTGCTGGTAATTTTCTGGGTCTTTCAGAAACTTAAATTAATCTGTAGATGGGAGTGATAAGGCTGTTCTTTTGGAGAATATTCACACCAGTGGAGGACTACAACATGACACCAATAGAAATAAGCTCACACTGCTGGAGTCCAATAGCACACACATCAGGGTATGTAGGGAAATACCTAATGAGTGTGTGCCTAGAAGGACTGAACTGGGATAATAACTGTCAAATGTCAAATCAAGTTGTAGAGGTTGATGTTATTGTGACCACTGTAGTAAGGCTCTATCGGTGGTCAGTATACAGCTCAATCGTTCCACTTGGGTCACCAAGTGGTAAGTCCCTAAAAACCCTGATGTTACACTTCTGCAGTCTGATAGATTTCCCTTTTGGGACATTCGATTAAATGCTAATGTTGATTTTACACCTACTCGTTGTTCATCAAGAAAGAGCCACTTGTTTGCGGGTCTGAATCACGTTCGATCACTTCTGTAAATTCGAGGTACTGCTTTCCTACTCTAGGATGACCATTTAATTCACACTAGTGATATGTGGCGGGCATACCTTGAGTTCTACATGCAAAAGTATGTGGAGCCTATAAGTGGCCAATCCATATGAGATACAAATATAATTTTGTCTATTTTTGGAGCACTATTGCCTGGAAAAAGTTAAAGGTGATTGGTCAATGTCCCTTACTTTGTTAAGGATTATTGTAACAAAAAATGAGGGATTTCTTCTGTAAGGATCTTAAATTACCTATATTTAAGAAAATGAATTTATAGCCATAATGTATATATATAATTGGTGTATTCCTTCACAGTGCTGATTCAGAGATTTGTTCTACCTTGTCCTATATACCTACCAGTGCATGTAGTTGCGGTGTGCACACAGTTTTGATGACATGGTTTCATACAATGTGAAAATTGCTCTCTTTTCAGCAGGTACCTAATGTTCTTCTGGGCACATGTGTGAGTGTGGCTAGTTACACCATTGCCACCCTGTTGTAATAATTTTTTGCACCAGTCACACATGCACACCATTCAAACATCTTCATAATTAACACACATTCTTTACAAACAAACCCTTTAAACACACGCCTACCTATAGCATTCAGACACAAAAAATTCATGAACAAAGCAGTTCACACCATTCATACCCAGAACTCACTGGGATCGCTCAGATATTGTAACACAAGCACAGTATTCACACCAACACAGTTCCAACACACATAATTATCACATAATCATTTGCCCACAGTCTGTCTGCACCAGTACCAATGATTTCAGGCTACTGAACTCTTTTGAAGACCGTGAAGATATTAACTTCTCAACCTTATTCAATGTGTGCTTTCTTCAAAATATAAAAATCAACGATGATGGAGAAATTCCTAGGACCACCTGGGCAACGCAAATCACTGGCAAAAAATATGGGCACGTCAAGAGGACGTTGCAGGTTGGGGGATTATGGTTACACAAGTTGAAAAGCCCAAATGCCCACACTTACTCAGGTACAGAGCACAACATCCAGCAAGTTTAATTACTCCACTACAAATTGCTCCAAATTATAAAGACCCAGACTCTCCTATAGGGTTTGCAATTTTAAGGATTACAGCTAATGTATAGCCATTGTGTGACTGATCAATATTTCTAGCAAGCAAATCTGATGTACAAAACCCACTGCTCACCTCAGTTACCAACCAGTATGCCTAATGGTATCAGGAATACATATGACTTTCCGGTGAGTTATCTATAATCTCTTGAAATATAACAGGCCTACATAGACACCTAAACCTATGCGGTGGAAAACAGATTACCTTTTTCTACATACACCATGTAGTGTGTATGCAAGAAACACGAATGCCCTCTAATCTCTCAGTATCAAATTTGACCACCAATGAAATTCTGGCAAGGAAGGCTTGCATGGGGAGGCCCATTGGAGGGCTGCTGACCATGATTAGCAACAAACTTAATGTGAAGAGTGTCAGACTCAAGCTAATTTCTAGCTCCATGATAGCAGTCCTGCTGAAGCATTACAATAATTTGAAACTCTTGATTATAATAGTTTACTTTTCCCTTGATTCGTTAAAAGATAAACACAGAGATGCTGCAATTCCTGTGGAACTAGATTCTCTTTTAGGAAAATATAGCCACATATTCATTATTAAAACCAGGGGCTTTAATCAAAATCTCTTACCATCAGCTTTGCATATCTCAAGTCCAGAGGACCTCGACACAATCTATAATATTCCATATCCACCATAAATCTGCCTGTGGAAGAACAAACGATTGACTCCATTAAACAGATATACCTATAATCTTTTGTTTGACTCAGGATATAGATCGCTCAACGGTTGGATGCCAAATGATCAACCGGCCAAAACAACATTTCGGGGCCCAACTGTGCACATCATAATTGACTATACCTTCCTTCACTATACTGAAAGATGTAAAAGTTTCGAAATAATAAAGAAGACTGAAAGTGATCACGATCCCCAGAAGATATTTAATCTCAAATTTGACCAGTTCGAATTGTAGAAAACTATAAACAGCAACCATATGACTCTAGTGAATACGAAGAAACTCATATGGAATGAGGAGCTCATGATCAAAGCTGTTAACCTCAAATCCAGGCACCTCTCATTCTCGCTAATCTCACAGTTTGGCCTGTTTAGCGACATGCTCAACAGTGACTGGACTCAAATCTATCAACTAGTAACTGGGAGTACCATGAATCACTTAATGAGGAAATCATCAGGTGGGCGTAGAGCAAAACACCATGTCATCAATTCCTCTGCTCAGGAGATAGCAAACACTTAAAGGTAATATCACAAGAGTTTATGATTCATACTGAAGCTACCATGCTTAGAGGCATGTGATATCAAAATTAGAAACTCGAAGATATTCCTCAGGAACAGAATAACGGAAATAAAGTCAAGAAAAAGCTTGGGTCAGGTTGACGCATGCAATTAATACTCATAATGAGAAGGCATTTTGGACCTTGATTGGGCAGGGAACTGGGACATATCAATATCCAAATGATTTATTTATTTCAAACAATAAATGGGAGTCACATATTGAGGCTGTGTATACATCAAATATCATTAACCCGACAAGGATGTAGATCTACCTACGCATCAACTTTAAAAACAACTCCGGCGGAGATGAAAAGTCTAATTAATAGTACTCGTTGGTTGAAAGCTGCAGGTCCAAATGGCATTCAGATCAACCTAGTCAGACTTAATGTTCCATTCTGGAGTTCACTTTTGTGTCACCTATTTTCATAAGTAATCTCTACTGGAGGTTTTTTCTTGTCATGGAAAAGAGCAGTCGTTCATCCTCATCAGTGGTCAAAACAAGACCTGAAAAATTATCAATTCATCACCCTTCTGGATTTTGAGGAGAAACTCTTACTAAAACATTTACTAAACATTCTGGCCAAGCAGGCCACAGATCAAGGCTTGATACCATTAACTCAAATGGGTTTTCATTCAAGTTGCTCTACAATTGATAATATCATTGCATTGTCTCTTCTGGCGAAAAAAGAGCTAAAGAATAATACGGCGCTTTATGCCTGTTTCGTGGACTATTCCACAGCCTTTGACAAGTTTGATCTCTTTCAAGGAAGTGAGCAATAAAACAGCGGAGCAAAGGTAAGTTCACAGGAATCCCAAAAAGAACTATATTGTCACAGTCTAGCCTACAAAGATAAGACCACATTCTGGTTGTAGCATGGATTTCTTCCAGGTTCGGGTCACGATTGTAAATGAAGAACTACCTGCCCTATGATGGTGACCATGTTCTTGCATGCCCATATATTCAATAAAAAGCAAAATGCTGACCTGAAATAAAAATGTGACTATGATGTTCTGAAAGCTATATCAATGGGCACATAAATTTAAAACACAAATATAAAAGCAGAGAAACCCAATAAACCAATTCCACAAAGCAGCAGTTCTTAATCTTTTGACATCTATTGACCACCACTGAATCACTGCTGGAAGCCTGAAACCCTGGCCTAAGCGATTTCTATTCTTTAAAACTCAAAACTATGCTAAAAAATACAGAAATAAGTTTACATCAAACATATACACAAATTATAATTTTTTTTCGTTAATTCTCCAAACAACATACAAAATCAAAATTATAATTTTAATGGGAAGGTTGGAGCTTTTCAAAATTTAGTTTTATTTCCAAAAGATAACGCGATATACTAGGCTTTACCATATCACATTTTCTCTTGCGCTCCTAATGCATACTCTCTTTTATTTGCGTATACAACTGCTTGAGTTGAAGTCACCAATCGTCCATGCTAGATTCTGTTTGCTGTTGTGTTGCTCCCAAGATTCAGTGTATGCATACCAATCTTTCCCTCAAATTTCAAATTGCCTCTTTACAGACCATTTCAAAATGTTCAGTTTTACAGTTTGCTTTTGCATTTGTGTACATTTTATTAATCTGTTAATTTAATTTTCTAAACTGTCATAGACTCCCTGAGCAGGCATCGCAGGCCCTCTAGGGGTCTGCGGATCCCAGGTTAAGAACCACTATCCTAATGGAAGCAGAATCATGTACAGCTGAAAAACAATGACATGACTTGACACTCTTTAGACAGCTGATCTACACTGTCTAAGGATAATCTTCCCAAACACAAATAGTATAAAAGCGCAACTAACTCACCAAAATGCACAGAACACACAGTACATTGCACTCACAGAAAAAACATACCATTACAATCTTTTCCTGTCATTCAGTACTAGTACTATCACAACAATTCCTCTGGATGAAAGTGACAAAATGAGTGGCCCCTTGGTCTGCTATTCTGTGACGCTTTATATATGGCAGATCATGAAAAGAAGGAAGAGTGCAGTAGCAGATTGGTGAAAGGGAGGTTATGTTTCTCGATCAGAGTACACTGTTGTGGGGTTGTAAGACTCGTATTGTATTTTAAACTATCTGACACCATATGATAATTGCTGTTTTAATGTATTGATATCCGGCTGTCGTTTTTTATATTTATTAATGAATGCTTTTACCGTGGATGTTTTACTTGTATGTTTATTTATTTATTCTTTTATGCAGCAGAAATGCTTCGAAGAAAGATTTTTTCTGATTCTGAGTGGTGCGATCGTTACAAACCTGAGCGTATATCATCACATTATTGTGCAATCAACCATCGTGAAAACATACATAGTGAAACCAAAACCTTAAAATGCCTAAGCATACGCGAACCAGAATTCTGCATAACTGGATTATCAGAAAATGTACTATGTTCATGGGGAGCACAACTAATAAAAAAAATACTTTAGGTGCATGCCATCCATTCCATTAAACCCTGTAAGAATTCCAAACATTTCAGAATCCCATACGTGATCTAGGTGCACATGCATCAAAGTTGGATTTAGCGAATCCTTAATAGCGAATTTTAAGGAATCGCTAATAAGGAACTGTAAAATCCAATGCATGAAAATTTTCGCAAAAAAATAGCGAATCGGTAAAATTCGCAATCGCAAATAGCGATTACATTGTACCGAATCACTATTAACGAAGTCACTATCTGCGATATCGCAAATAGTGAAATCGCAAATAGCGAATTCGCTAATAGTGATATCGCAAATTGTGCGTCGCTTTTGGTGCATGTTGATGACATCACAATCAGGAAGTGATCCATCCCATGCTGATTTCAGTGCACTGAGAGAGTCAGAGGAGGAGGCAGAGTGCAGGAGCACAGCTGGAGTGACATATTTGTGCCTTGCAAAAACTGTTCTGTGGCAGAAAGATGGAATCAGGAGCACCGGGGAAGAAAGCAGCTACAAGAAAAAGAAAAATCAAATTTAGTGAGAAGGAGATAGAAATCCTCATTGAGGAGGTTGTGGGGAGCCATAATAAGGTGTTTGGAAAACTATCGCTCCAGGCCCCTGAGTCAGAGAAGAGAAAAATCTGGCTCAGGATACAATCCAAAGTTAACGCAGTGGGGGTCAGTCACCGCAAAACCGACGACCTTAAAAAAAGGTGGTATGACCTGCGCAGCCGTGCCAAGGAGAGGATTGCGGAGAGGCTCAAGGAGGCAAAGAAGACTGGAGGGGGACCTGCAACACTGCCTGGGAACACACCCCTGGAGGACTTAGTCGAGTCCACACTCCAGCCTGAAGCTGTAGTCGGAGTGACGCAGTTGGACACCTCAGCAACGGCCAGTACTTCACAAGGTAAGATGCATGCAAATGTCCATTTAAAGCAGAATATAAATTGTGAAACATCACGTCAGTTCAGCTCTAGTGTTCAGAATCAAACTCCAGTCCACATTGTACTTGCAACACCCAAATGCATTATGGGAGTAACAGGCAGGGAAGGCAAGTTGGTAGGCAATCACAACTAGGGAGTAAAACACGTGAACACTGTGTGTCAGATAGTCATTTAATGAAACAAAAAATGCTGAATGTGACACTACATTCATGTAAGAATTACTAAAAATTGGACTGCTTAACATCACAGATGCAGCAGCAGAGAAGTCAGAGGAAAGTGCAGGTGGAGACATACAGGAGACTCCGGCTGAGGCAGATGTGGAAACACCTGTGGCCCAACAAACCACAGACCCTGCACCCACTAGATGCAGGTCCCCAGTCCCACCACTTCCGGCCATGGAACTTGAGGAAGAGAGCGATCATGATCCCCAGACATCCCAGCCTGGAGGTACAGCCATGACAAGACCCCAGTCACAGGTCCGGCGCAGCACTAACCAGACCCAGAGGCGCAGGTCAAGGGCAGGGATGACATCACAAGAGGACGACAGTCCAAATCTCTGGGGTTGGTTGGAGAGCCAAATGTTGAGGGTGCAGCGCCTGCAGGCAAAAAACATGAGGTTGATGCAGGCACAACTTAGCAAAATGGCAAACAACATGGCAGAAATGAGAGACTGTGTCAAAGAGCTGACTACAGCAGTGGTGGAAGGTAATAGGCAGTCCAATGAGGCCATGCAGGGGCTATGCAGGGTGTTGCAGGAGGACCAGGTGTCCCAAAGAAAAAGGCATCACCCATTAGTGCGCCTAGATGGCTACACGAGATCCAACAACCGCCTGAGCAACAACACAGCTCTGCTTTCCCGTCGGTCTGTGACCATGCAGGTCAAAATGAGCCATTGTTGTGGGGATGGGGCCAGGGCACTGGTCCAGGTCACAAATGCTGTAGAGCAAATACAGACTGCTACTGCTGGGGGCAGCAATGCAACGGGGGGAGGGTGGAGTGAGGAGGCGTCCAGCCTCAGTAGTCTGTTGGTGCCAGTGACGACATGCAGAAGGCGCACCACTAGGAGTACCACACCTTCCGAAACCTCCATAAGGGACGTGAATGAGGCCTCCGAAAGGCGTTTGGGAGTGCGTGGTCGTAGAAAATAGTGTGGCCTTGGCAGACTAACTCCTATATGGTGATGTAACCATTGACAATGCTATAGTAGTGACTGACATACAAGTCTGATGTTGATGTGTTGTTGTTATATGTTGTTTACACTCACTGTGCTATTTAGCACCTGGTATGTGTGCATTAATACAACCACATTGCTACATGAAAATACATGCTGTACAGTTCAAACATGCTGTGTCGTGTCTCATCATTACTCACCTCAAAAAAAATGTTGTGTAATTTCTGCACATCTCCTTCTTCCTTCTGCTAAGCTTGCCCCAGCTGCTGCTCGTAGTGGTTGCTCTGGATGGTTGTCCTCCTCAGGCTCGCTGTCTGACAGTTCCAGGGGTATGCCTCTCCTAGTAGCGATGTTGTGCAACATGGCACATGTGGCCACAATTCTGCAGCAGGTGTCTGGTCGGTACTGCAATGCCCCGCCAGTCTTGTGGAGGCAGCGAAACCTACTTTTCAGTTGCCCAAAGGTGCGCTCTATGACGTTTCGTGTTGCAATGTGCGCTGCATTATATCGCTGCTCACTTGGGGTAGTTGGGTTGAGGGATGGTGTTAGGATGTAGTTGAGCACGGCGTATGTGCTGTCACCTACAGGGTAGTAAGCAAACCGTTAGTAACAGATATGCATTTCCAGTAGGCCATAGTGTCAGAGAAAATGTAACATATGTTTACCAAGCAGACGTCCTTCTCCAAATTCACCCCCAAGGAGGCGAGTGTGTATGGCACTGTGTCTAAATATGTACGAGTTATGTGTGCTGCCAGGGTATTGTGCCACAATGTCAGTGATGATATTTTTTGCATTGCAGACTACTTGGATGTTCAGTGAATGATAGGATTTGCGGTTCCTAAAGATGTACCCATTCACTGATGGTGGACAAATGGCAACATGAGTCCCATCAATGCAACCTATTACATGGGGGAACTGGGCTACCTGATAGAAGTCTAGTTTAGTCTTAAGCAAATCTTGTGGGGTTGCGGGGAAGCTAATGTGGTGGTGTATCCTTGTCAACATGACCTGAAGGAATGCATTAAAGAAACGTGACACGGAACTTTGTGACACCCCTCCAGCTACAGCTACTACACCCTGGAAGCTGCCTGACGCTAGTAGGTGCAGGGAACATAGGACCTGCACATGAATGGGAATGGCATGTGTCCTGTGAGTCTGGCGCTGCAGTAGGGGATTCAATTCTGCAATCAGATCAAGGATCATGACAGCATTTAGCCTGTACTTGTCATAGATCTCCTCTTCAGTCTGCCCCAACAATGTGATGCGCACTCTAAACATGCGCTCCTGTAATCTCCTTCTTCTCTGTGCTGCTGCTCGTAGCCTCATCCTCCTCGCCATGACGTAGAGCGCTGCCATAGTGAAACATTCTGAGGCCTCCTGGGCCTGTTTAAATACTTAGCTGATGTGCTGCACCTGCTGAGATTGTTTTCACCTGTTTACCACCTGCCTGCCAAATTCGGTAAATAGCGATCGCAAAATTGCGATTTTTATGGGATTCGCTATTTGCGATGTTTTGTGCATAGCTTTGCGAATCTTTATTTGTGAATCGCAATTAAGGATTTGCTATTTAAGGACTCGCAAATTTGCGATTCCTTAATTTTGCTAATTCCATGCAATTTTGCTATTTGGTGTTGGTGCATTGCGAAGGCCTATTGTGCGATCGCAAACGGTCTTTTTTTGCGATTCGCAAGGTTTGGGATCGCAAAATAGCTTGATGCATGTGCCAGATAAATTTCTACCATAGTGCAACATACCCAACAGAGCACCATGCAACAAGCATAAAAATAACAAGAGATGCAAAATAGACAACGACATACAGAAGAAACACATGTACTGACTACAGGCCACAGAGAGAAAAAAGAAATCGCAAATTCAAATTACTATAATGAGATGAATACTCCTCCTTTATAAGCTTGAGCATGAAGACTGCCATGCCTCTGGAGTGACACTTGCCCTGGGCACCTTTCACCTGCTCACTCATCTTGCTGTGGATGCAACGTAAAATGCTTTATGTGCTATAATAACAGGTGTTTTTCTTTCCAAACCAAGGCGTTTAGTTTGTAACCTTGGAGTAGCCAACAGGCTGAACAGGTTTTAGGGAGGATTCGAACTTGCGACCTGCCGATCAACACTTGAAGGTACACCACTGAACTCATTGAACTATTTGGCATGTTGCCTATTGGTTCTCTGCTGACAGAAAAATGAAGTGCGACATAGCCCATGCATGAAACGTATACTGCACTGCTTAATAGTCATTTGAATTAATGCTTATCAAGTGCGTTCCACATATGGCGATTAAAATATAGGGCTGAAAGGTAATATAATGTGATAATGAAAAAGATCTGGAGTCTTCCATTAAAATTGATAGCCTCTTCTGCCAAGTTGTTATAAAAAGCTGAGAGATATAAGACAGCCATTATTCAACTCTGTGAAGGGAACAACTACTGCAATAACTAACGCTAAAACAAAGAACCAGATGCCAGTGTAAGAAAAAAACAATTCCCACCTTCCTTCTTCCTCTAAAACCCAATTTTAAAAAGTGCACAACCATTACACGTTATCAACCTATACTATATTGAAGCTAACAAGCTTACACAACATGCTTACCAACCCAAACCATAAATCCCATATGTGCTTAAAAAAAACCTTGGATTCCGTCCTTGCGGTATCCTCTGTCAATAAAGAAATCTCTTGTTTCTATCAAGTACGTGTAAGGAGTACTTGCATTGAAATGTATCTGCAGTCCTGTATGTTACATGTTAAGAAAAGCTTCCCCTGATGCATGCATCCCCAGGCAAAGTGGATGCTTACTTGTGTGGGCGCAAAGTGCCCTGAAATATTAGACATCCCAAAATCCACCTTAGTCAGAATGCCCACTTATACTGGATCAGTGTTAAACCTCAGTTTCATTAGGCAATGTGTCCCTGCATTAAGGCACCTCCCACTGCATCAAAATATCAGGAAAACAATCAGTTAAGTAAATGGGCCCACTCAATAGCTGAGTTCTAGATCAATGGAAAAGTTGAAGGGATTTATTACAAAATTCAAAGGTATAGAAAGCAGTTCAGAGTAAATGCCTTGAAAGCTCCCAATAAAAACTGTAATACAAAGGAGTGCAAAATCAGAAATTATTCTAAGTTTCAAATGGGCAGCTAAGTTGGGAGAGTAATGGGCAGCATCCCTTGTAGAACAGGAAAGTCTTCTGACTCTCCCCAAAAATCAAGGTTTATTATTCAATATTTTTGCATATGAAATTAACAGATCTGCAGAATTACTGTGGTGTGAACAATTGTATCATTTCATCAGCAAATCAGAGCACAGTAAAATTAAACATCATATTGCCTTAACACCTAAACGCTATTTCACTACATGAATAATTATTCTGCCTCCTCAATGCTAATGTCATTCAGAGATGATAGAACAAACTAGATACATGAACAACTTCATGTTATATGAATGGATAGGTGTTGGACCTGGTCCTTTCTACAGCGTTATCCCCAAATGTTTTGCCTCCCTCTGCCTATTTTTCTGAGCTTCTTTTTGTTGGCTTTAGGACTCTGGGCACTTTACCAGTGCTAATATGCATGTGCTCTCTTCTCTAAACATGGTATGATATGTTTACACCTGTATGGCATACTTGATTTACTTATAAGTCCCCTGTAAAGTGGTTACCATATACCTATGGGCTGTAAATTAAATGCTACTAGTGGGCCTGCAGCACTGCTTGTGCCACCCACAGAAGTAGCCTTCCAAACCTGTCTTAGACCTGCCACCTCAGAGCTTGTGTGCGCAGTTTACTGCCACTTCAACTTGACATGTAAAACTACTTTCCAAGCCTTGAACTCCCCTTTTATTTCGCAGAGGTCACCCTTAAGGTAGGCCCTAGGTAGCCCTATGGACAGGGTGCTGTGGAAGTAAAAGGTAGGGCATGTAATTTTATGTTTTGCATGTCCTGGTAGTGACAAACAGCTGATTATGTTTTTCACTGCTGTGAGCCCTACTCCTCTCATAGGCTATCATTTGGGAATTCCCTTCTATACTTTTAAGTGGTAATTCCTGATCAGAAAGGAGTGGCGTTGCCATGTTTGGTATATTTAGAATAGCAGTGATAAATCATACTCACTGGTGTAGTTGGATTCCACAATACTATTTTAGAAATGCCACTTTTAGAAGTGGAAATTTCACTGTGCTTATGACTCTTTGTGCTTTGCAGCCTGTGTCCAATACACGTCTGGGGTAGGGGGATAGCTATACTTTGTACATAATTTCTAGACAGCCACAACACAGGAAGGGCTGGGTGTGACAGGGGATACATCTGCATACTGTTGTCTTCCTAGGCTGGGAGAGGGAGAGGTGGTTCGCACTTAACATTTGTATAGGTTGTGTCCTGCCCTCACACAAAGGGCTGATTTTCCCCCTACTGATCGTCTGGAGCCAGGGGTGGGCTGAAAGGGATTTTTTGTGCACTTCTAAGGGTTCCTTTGAAGTCACCCTTTCATCAAAGACATTTTTGAGTATAAGTATTGGGGCCCTCCAGTATGGCCCCCCAGCAAGGGAAACGTGATGTGCAGGCCTTCAAGGAGAGGTGCTGTTCTGAGGCACCATCTCCCTGCATCGCCGCCGGCTGTTGGAACCCCCCTAGCAAGTCCCATCTACCACAAGAGACGCAGTGGACAGGGCTCATGAGCTGTGCTGCAGAGGAGAGGACATCACATCTGAGGGCCATGCCGGAGGCTCTCCCCAGTGGCAGTACAGGCTCCCCTTTGCCGGGGAGAGAAGCCCGCCCAGGCTGGAGATCATTGCCTTCCTGGGGCCTGATAGGCCTCCGAGGCCGCCCTGAGAAATTGAGGACAGTTTGCGTGGCCTGAGGCGCTGCCCGTGCAGGTAAGAACGTAGGGGCAGGGGAGGCTGGGTGGAGGGAGTCAATAGACGACGATGAGGGAAACTTAAATAAAAAAAGTGTTTTTATTTTTTTCAAATGTAAGTTTCCCTCATAGTCGTCTGTCGACTACCCCGCCTCGCCTCCCGCTTTTACGTGTACAGGTGCAACTGGTGGCACCCAACCTCGAGGCCAACCAGGGACAAGGTTCCTCTGATCCCAACAGCTGCATCGTGCTCTTGTGGGCAGCTGGATTCAAGGACATGGTTGCGAGGGACTGCGGGAGATCTCTTCCGCTAACCTTATGCTTGTGCCCCCCCCCCCCTTTGCCTACATAGTTTGTATTTGGCACATACCCATGCCAGCTTCAGGCTCACTGGTCTCAAGGGGGTCTGTGGGGCACTTCAGTTGGAGAAGTTCCTGTTCCTTGCTGGATTGGTTGAACCCCTCTTACCGAGTCACCCGGGAGAGCAACACCAACGCCGTGATTGCCTCCAAGGAGGGAGTGTATTTTGCCTCTTGCCCCTTTGATCATGATGTTTCCTTCCTGCAGATCCTGGGATTTCTATCATGAGAGGGTCGCACAGAAATTACTGTAACCAGGCTAGTAGGAGCGCAGGGGTTCTTGTGGTCTATGGTTGCTTATTGCAAATGTATGTGTTTTTCTCCTACAACCGGCATTACCTGTGATTGTCTCTCTTATCCAGCGTTGCTCGTATTCAGTAGAGGATTCATGTAATCTCATCATATGAGTCTTTCTTTGAACCTACAATTATTGCACTACTTATGTGATTCATAGAGTTTTTGCCCTTTTTGTGTTCTGGAAAATATAATATCTATTTTCACATAACCCTTGTGGTGTCTCTTTTGTGATGTCTTCATGGTGTTGTTGTGTGAGAGTATTGCACAAACGCTTTACACATTACCTTCGATGATAAGCCTGCCTGCTCTGCTCCAAGCTACCAGAGGGTGAGTGCAGGTTATCTTTGGTGTGTAACTGACTAGCCCTGACTAGAGTGGTTAGTTCTGCCTGGCTTAGGAGCATACCCTAGCTAACCAGAAACTCCATTTCTAACAATAGGGCATTGTGGTCTAGAAGAAAGATCTTGAAAACATTGTTGCAGTTTCATGACTGAACCAAGGAAGTTCATGGAAGCTAGAAGGAACAACAACAGTGGAAATAAACAAATAATAATAATCTGCTTGACTACATGCTGCAGAATTCACAAGCAGTGAGATGTGAATGGGGAAAGACATGAGTTACAAGAGTGACTTCCATTCTGTACAATGTGGTATTTATGCCTAAATTGAGGCATAATTATCAAAGATCAGAAAAATGCACTTTTCCACATCAAACATAATTTTTTTTTTTTAAAACAGTACTATATTAGTGTGTACATGTGTAATCAAGTGTGAATCGACATCCTGCATGTTATTAATATTGCACAAAAATATTTATAAACACATAGGGGGAGATTTAGTAAGATTTTGCGCCGTGTTTCCGTCACAAAAGTGATGCAAAATGGCGCAAAATCTTTTTTTCCAAATTAACTTTCCAGCGCTAAACTTGTTTAGAACTGGAAATAAAGTAAAAGTAATGCGAAGCTTCGCATTACTATGCGCCATGGGGGCGTACCAAGGGTGGAGCATGGGCGTTCCAATGCAACCAGCGAATGTTTCTCACGCTAAACCCAATTTACTAAAAACAGTAGATTGGGTTTAGCGTGAGAAAACTGTGCCCAATTTAACTAGGCGCAAGGAAGGAGAAATTCTTTCATTTCTCCTTCCTTTTCCCACTTTGCATGCGTGCTGCACTGTGCAGCACGTATGTAAAGTGGGAAAAGCTTTGATTCATGCCTAGCATAGTATTTTGTACAGGAAGGTATCAGCGCCGGTGCAAGGGAAAGGGGAGGAGAGAGCCATATGTTTAAAAATATGGCGCTCTCCTGTTCCCTCCCTGTCGCACAACGCAGCGTAGCCTTGCGGGGGGCTAAGCTGCGTTGCGTGGAGATTTTGTAAATCTCCCCCATAAACTCTCTAACACTTGGCAATGCAATTGAGTGGTTTGCTTGGTTTGTACTAACTATCTCATGCTAAATAACAAAGAAGTCCTGTCTTTCAGCTTCAAAAGTCTGCTTTATTTTGTTGTATTCCCATGTAATGCACTCTTTACATTAAATCCTCCTCTGCTCCATCACATATTTGTGCAACTTAAGTATTTAGCCATCTGTTTGCCAGGGACATTTCAGAATTTCAAGTGGGCCCAAAAACCCAATATGCGCATAGCATCCTGCACAGAACACATATACAACACACTCAGTGCAAATCCACAAAGGCCAATGAAAGGTTTGAATAAATAAATTACTCTGATCTGCTGGCACATTCAAGTCAAGTCAAAGAGATTTATTAAGCGCACATATCACCCGAGGGTCTCATGGTGCTAGCGTAAAACTCCGCTGAGGCTGAGAGGTCGGTGGAACTACACGGCCATTATAGGTGATCAAATAACCAGGTTTTTAATTCCCTGTGGAAAAGCTTGTGGTCTGTGATAGAACAGAGCTGTGATGGAAGTTTATTCCAAAAAGCAGGCGCCAGGAAGGAAAAGTATCTACCGCCATTCCTGATGGTGCGGATTCTATGAGGGGTGAGGAGAAATTTGGTACTGGACCTGATTGTCCTATTAGGCTGATACCAGCTAAGCTTTTTGGCAAGGTAGCCTGGCCCATTTCCGTACACGTTCTTGTGTACCGGACAGAGAACACATCCAAAATTGAAACAACAAACCTAAACCATACACACAAGTGTGCATGTGACGCACCTCCCCCAAAATTTTACCCAATCAGAAAGTCCAATGTTTTGAGTCCAATCACTCAGAGAGTGTGCACATCCACCACTCCTGCTGTTTCCAAGGAGCGGTCTAACGAGACCAAAGTCAAATGTAACACCAATGTGGAGTGCACCACCAATTAAATGGGAGAAAAGAATTATGTCCATCCAAAGAGTATCAAAACAAGTATTTCCTTTATTCTTCTTTTTATGGTTAAAAAACAGCAGCCAGACAGCCGACGTGTTTTCGTCCAATTCATGGACTTCATCAGGGCTGCAATGTATACAAAAACATAAAGTGTATAATACAACATAGAAAATCACGAATGGACAAAGACCAAGACAATACATATCAAACAGTGAACAATACATTTAAAAATGATCTAACTAACATAAGTCAATCATAAGTCTTGAGCGGTATACCCGCCACATTTCTAGGACACAGTAGTATTATTGATTCATTAGCAATGTCAGAAAAAAACATGATGCATAACATCTATATTGAATGGCATATTGTGGTACCATATTGCTTTAATAGGGACTTGATAACATAACGGAAGTTTGTTGCCCATGGTAAGGCATTATCTTATGAGCAATGTCTGTCAAATTGACATCAAAGAATCAGAGGTGAGTAGGATAGGTAGATGGTGTAAAGGAGATGTAAGATAGACAAGAGCGAAACCTAGAACAAAATAGATATGTGAATAATCAGAAAGATCCAATTAAATGCCATCTTAAAAAGTATGAGCAGCAACAGGCCCAGCGTTATTAGGGAAATCAAAAATGCCTACCTTCCGAAAGGTGAATTTACTGTCCAATAAGGTAGTAATGTAGATTATAGGTTGAAGTAACAATCAAATATACATAAAATTCCCACTGGACCCTCATATATCCGGAGTCAGTCAGTAGATAAGAGGCTTGTGTGCCTGCAATAAATAGTGCAAACAGAAACAAGTTAAATCGTGGGGCGATGGCCCAAATACGACCCACCCTTATTTGTATAGAAGAAGTAAAATTACCCTCTTGTACTGAGGGACAGTAAGCAGGTAAGCAGCTCATAAAGTAATAGTAAATGGTTGCGTAAGCAGTAATAAGAAGAGATGAAATAATTCAAAAGTTCCAAAATAGGGGATAAATAAGCTCCAACCAAGTAGATGAAGAAATCTCCCATTACCCGCATGATGCCAGGGTTAACAAGGCCCGAAGCCTAGGCAACAGAATCACAAAAAACGTAAAAAATATAAAAAACCAGAAGTCCACTATGTACGGCAAAAGTAATAATATAACAAGAACATGGAAAAACGCCGTTTTCGCGTTTCCAAAATGTAAATAAAACAAAGGCGGGAAAAGTATAGAGGGAACCCGTGTCAGGAGTTCCAAGTCAAGCCGTAAATTGATGCTTGGTAGAAATGGGGGCATTTAAATAACGCGGCATGAAGCTATGACCGAAGATAGTGACCGTAATGTGTAGTGGTCACGTAGGTCAAGATTCCTACCTGGGCCGCTGGTATCCGGGATCCCCGCAGTCTTCAGCGAACAGATGCAGACTGAGAAAACGAGCGCCAAACGCGCCCGGTTTAAATAACACAAGCGTGATCACGCAAGAATATCCGCGTGTCTAGTAAGGGAGTGTCTAAAAAGAAAAAGAACAGCAAAACACACAAGATGATGGACGGAATGTTGCACATTGGCAAAACATTCACCCCCAGTCACAGATCTGGGTTTAATCCATCGTTATTTTGCTCACCACGCCACCCCAGTTCAGACATGGCCATATGCAAATCACTCTTGACCCTGTGCCTCATGGGAACAGTCCAGCCCGAACTGCCAAGCCATGTCTTCCCTGGACCGGAATCAAGCATCCTAGGACCGGTTTCTGGCTATCAGCCGTCATCAGCCAGGATAGCTTGACTCCAGTGGCATAGTGAGCAAAAGAAAAAGAACTCAGTGAAAACGGGATGTACCCAAAAGGGTTATCACCAAATGATATTTTCGAAACAGGGCCAAAATGTAAAAACTAAAGTGCCATATAGTTTTATCTAAAACAAGCCTCACGAGTTAGTTTACCATATTAGTGGACTACATGCAGCAAAAACGATCGTGGGCCATGGGAGTTACACGAGCCCCAAGAACGTAAATTCCTAGTCAAGGCCTTAGTATCAGTGCCTTATAGGTGTTTCAAAAAAGGTGGTGCATATTTGATTGCCACAATTGTGGACTACAAACCGCATAGGCATCTGTTGGCCATAAAGATCGTGCAGTCCCCAAGATGGCAAAAAACTCAATCAAAGATGGGTATCTAGTGTTAAATAATTAGAAAATGAAATAAAATAAAATAAAATAAGATGAAAACATAAGAATTGAAGAAAGTAAAAAGAAAAAAAAAAAAAAAGAAAAAAAAGGAGAGAAAGGGAGGGGGATGGGAAACTAGAAACACTAAAAGGGGACAAAGGGGCAGCGAAAAATCAAAGCCGTGTTGGCCTTAACACTGGATTTCTTTGTCATCATAACGTCCAGTAGATGGTCTTTAAACATGAGGAGATTGGTACATATAATCTCCATGTTGGCAATTTAGGCCATTGGAGTCAAATCAAGTGGTGTGACAATAATTTAGATCCAACATCTACGGGGATATAGTCGGTAATGAAGGATTGATTGATATGCAAAAGAGATACAAGGGTACTATAGGCATTGGCAATTCCAAACCTGATAAATGGGTAACGGTAACAGATGAGGTAAACAAACAAAGAGAACCACATGTGAAAAGTAATACATTTCAAGTGCTTATTCTCTATAGAAAGTAATGTAGTTCATCATCTGTATTGTGGCCCAGTGTTACACATCGTAAGCGACAAATCCAACCCGCCTCATTTATTCTAAGAACCAGTTCTCTGTTACCTCCCCTAGCCCGTGGTGGGACATGGTCAATTGCATGAAACCAAATGTCCGCTTTTCCTCCGTGATGTTCTGTCATATGGGCTGTCATGGGATATCTGGTGTCATGAGTCTTGATGGCACGTACGTGCTCTTGGATTCTCAATTTGAGCGCCCTTATAGTGCTACCAACATATATAATATTGCACCCACAGCCAATGACATATGTTACGAATGTTGATTTGCAGGTGATGGTATGGTGGATGGTGTATGTTCGTTTCGTGTTGTACTGAAAGGTTTTTAATTTGTTCTTGCCATATTGGCAAATGTTGCACTTCATACAGACAAAAAAGCCCGGTGTCTTGTTGGTGAGCCAACTCATCCCTGGTCTATTGGGCGCAATGTAACTGGGACATATTTGTCCCTGAGTGTGTTGCCACGCTGGTATGTTATCTTAGGTTTTGCCGTGATGGTATCTCTAAGACCTGGGACTTCCAATAATATGGGCCAGTGTTTGGCAAGGGTCTTGTAGATGTTCTGACTGTCCTGGGTGTACCGTGTGATGAACTGAATATTGGAAGCCTTGGATTGTGTATTAAGAGAGATTTGGTTTTGCTTTAGAGTATCAGCCCTTGTTTTTTGGTAAACCTTACGTTGCGCTTGTAACAAGACTCTCTCCTTGTAGCCCCTCTTCCTAAAACGATCTTTAGTTGCCTCTAGATTGGTCTGGTAGATTTCGTTTTCGCTACAGGTCCTGCGAACCCGGATCATCTCCCCATACAGGATGCTGTTAATGGTTGTTTTAGGATGGGCGCTGGTGG
Organism: Calotriton arnoldi; assembly: GCA_963921515.1. Lineage (NCBI taxonomy): Eukaryota > Metazoa > Chordata > Amphibia > Caudata > Salamandridae > Calotriton > Calotriton arnoldi. The sequence goes on along the minus strand of CAWUFW010001738.1, from coordinate 116,932 downwards.
CTTGTAAGGTGCTATTACTGGCAGCGGGTTTGCGGTACAGGGAGCTCTGAATGTGCCCCCCCTTGGCGTAGAATGAAATGTCCAAAAAATCGATCTTGTCCTGTCCAATGGTCATTGTCAATGTCACGTTATGTGGATTGTCATTCAAAAAGGAATGGTACGCTCCTAGTTGTTCCATGGTACCATTCCAAATGACAATGACATCATCAATATACCTCCCCCAGAAAATGATGTTCTCTAAATTTGGTAATGGACCTGAGTGTCCTATTAGGCTGATACCAGCTAAGCTTTTTGGCAAGGTAGCCTGGCCCATTTCCGGACACGTTCTTGTGTACCAGACAGAGAACCTTGAAGCAGATTTGCTTCCTGATGGGAAGCCAGTGGCGAGTCTTCAGACTAGACGGCAATGGAGACCTCGATGGCAGGTTTAGTACCAACCTAGCAGCCGTATATTGCAATACCTGGAGTCTTGAGTAGAGCTCCTCGTTGATGGAGGCAAACAGGGCATTTCCGTAGTCGATCCGGCTTAAAATTAGTCCCTGGATAAGTGGTTTCCTTGATTCAATTGGAATTCATTGAAAGATTTTACGTAGGCTGCACATTATTCCGTAACAAGTACTGGTTATATGATTTATATGGCTTTTCATGGACAACTGATTGTCAATCTTCACTCCAAGGTTTCGCACAATGGGCTTGGGAGATGGACCGGGGCCTAGGCTCTGGGGCCACCAGTCATTCGACCAAAATTCACGTGCCTTACCAAAAAGAATGACTTCTGTCTTACTTCCATTGAGTTGGAGATGATTGGTATGCATCCAGTTGTCAATGTGGGTCATACAGTTTTTGAAACGGAGCCTCGTGTCAGTGGGGTCAGAGCCTAGGGTGATCAGTAGCTGGGTGTCATCAGCATATGACACCACATCAAACCCATAGGACCTGATCACTTTGGCTAAAGGTATCACATAAAGGTTGAAAAGCATGGGACTTAGAATGGAACCTTGGGGGACTCCCATTTTTACCGGCCGACTGCGGGCGACCAGGGTGCCCAGTTGTACAGTGGAGGTTCGGTCGCTTAGATAGTTCCTGAGCCAGTCCAGGGCCGAACCCCTGACTCCCATCTCCCAGAGCCATTGTTCTAAAATACTATGGGAGATGGTGTCGAAAGCGGCCGACAGGTCCAACAGGATGAGCGTAGCTGACTGCCCGTTGTCCTGGGCCAGTCTTATATTGTCGACAACTTCCACCAACGAGGTTTCAGTGCTATGGGCGGCTCTAAACCAGGCCTGGGCATAGTTCGAGGAGTTTTGCTACGCGGAACTCCGCGAAGTTACAAAAAAAACTCAGCGAAGTTCCGCGAGTGGCAGAGTGCAGTGCGAACTGCAGTTTGTGCTGGTATTCCTGAAGCTCGGGTAGAAATTCTACCCGAGCGGCAGCTTGCGCTCGCGAACTTACTGTTCGCGATCGTGAGCGGGGGAAAAAACTCCGCTGTACATCGCAAAGCTGAGTTTTCTGCACTCCGTGAGCTCCGCGGAGTGCGGAGTGCAGAAAACTCTGCAAGCTCCGCGAACGGAGCGAAGTTCACCGCCCAGGTCTACTCTAAACCCTGATTGCGAAGGATCCAACAATCCATGGTGCTCCAGATGGGTGGTAAGCTGCTTGTTGACCAGGGACTCAAGTACCTTTCCAAAATAAGGAAGCAACGAGATTGGGTGATAATTACAGGGAACCTTAGGGTCAGTAGACGTTTTTTTCAGAATGGGCTTAACCCTTGCTGCTTTCCATCTACCCGGGACTGCTGCTTGTGCTAAGGACTAGTTAAATATGTTGGTAAGATTTCTGAGGAGCGAGGGGGCAATAGTTGAAAAGAAACGAGGTGAGACCGGGTCTACTGGAGAACCCGACTTGATCTTCGTCAGGGCAGTTGAGACTTCTTCAGGAGTAAATGGAGTGAACTCTTCTAAAAAAGAAATGGTTGGGTTGAGGTTGATGCCAGAATCAGTGTAGGGATTGTTAGTATCGTGGTGTGGGAAAGAACTGTGAATGGTATTGATCTTTTCCTCAAAAAAAGTGGACAACATGTCTACCCATTCTTGCGAAGATGGGTTACAAGGCTGACATGGGGGAGGATTGGTAAATTCCTTTAGTATTGTGTAGAGTTCCTTGTTGGAATTGGCAGCTTCGTTGATTCTGTTAATAAGATACAGTTTTTTGGCTCATTTAATATTATTTAGGTAACTTCAGTGTATAAGTTTATACATATGTTGATCTTCAGTGCTTTTGATTTTTCTCCATTTGCGTTCGGCATTCCTACTGGAATGTTTTTCAGTTTTCAATGATTCTGTAAACCAAGGTGATACCCTATGCTTAGTCTTAACTCTTGACAGAGGGGCCAGAGTGTTCATGGCCACTGTGATTGCTGCCTCAAAGGCTGTTGCTGCATGGTCGATGTTCACAGTGCATGATAGAGAAGGGGGGCTAAAATGGGCCAGAAAGCTGGCCGGGGTGACTTTCCACCAAGGCCTTCTCCATGTGGGTTCACTGTTCGTGTCATTTCTGGTGGTGGCTATTGGTAGGGAGAATTTCAATAGGCTATGATCAGGCCAGAGCAGAGGGATAGGGGGCTCTACTCTGACTCTGGCTGTGTTGGTGAACAGAAGATCAAGGGTGTGACCTGCCAAATGGGTGGGTCCCTTCACCTTTTAAACAAGTCCCAGTGTATTCAAATTAGTGATCAGTTGACTCGTATCAGTGTCTAAAAGAAGTTCTGCGTGATAATTAAAATCCCCAATGAGGAGAAAGTTGTCAGCAGCTAGTAAGTGTGGGGCACTTGTCTCAATCAGATGGTTTATAAAGTTGGCTTTAGGGCAGGGAGGTCTGTACACTAGGGCACCTCTCCAGGTTCCCTTGGATTGTCTGTCAATTCTAAAAAAATACAGTTCGAACATTTCCGAGGTGATGGTCTCTAGTGTGGTAATCTCCAATCCAGCCCTGGAGGCTATTGCTATGCCTCCTCCTCTCCTGACATTTCTATCTAGTCTGGTTAGATGGTAGTCAGGAGGGAACGGGGTTGCCACATCAGGGAGGGCATACTCATGGAGCCAGGTTTCAATAATGAAACAGATGTCTGGCTTTTCTATGTCAAGCAGGCTCCATATTTCTAGTGCATGTTTGGGAATTTAACAGGCATAAAAGTAGAGCCCGGTTAGCTGCTTAGGCATCTCAGCGATGTCCATGTCTGTATTGTTTTTAAACAGGGGTTTGGGGAGGAAGACGGGCTCATTGTGGTTGGTTCCAGTGTCTACTTTGGGAGTAGGTATAAGTATAGGGGTAGCAAAGAGGCCCTCAAGTGCAATGGCACTGCAGAGTTTATTTAATGATTTAAGCTCTTGGCTTGAATAACGGAGTGTTGCCATTGGCTGTACTAGGGAGAGCTGGTGCTAACTGAAAGAGAGGAGAATCGAGCAGGGGTCCTGGCGGCTGGCGGCGGTCTGGTGCGGCTGGGTGCAGACGGGCTTGCCTTTGGCGCGTCTTTGGCGCGCCGCTGTGCACGTCCGCTGCGCATCCGCGCCCTCTCCTACCTTAAATAGGTAGGAGGGAGGAAAGTGGAGGCAGCAGCAGCTGAAATGCTGACCCTCCCTTCCGGTAGGCACACTGGAAATACCAGGAGACCACGTCCCTCTGCCTCAAGCTGCACAAGCCGTTGCGGAGCGGGGACGCCTCACAACTCACGAAGGGGAATCGAGTAAAAGGAGGCAGGTGGAAGGGCGGCGCAATTAAAACAGTATCTATCACTTAATCTGCTGTCAACATTAAAAGAAGAGAAATGGGGGGAGCGCGCGCGGCGCCAAACAAGATGGCCGCCTAGCTCCGGAGCTCCGCGTCGCGGCGGAAATGTCGCGGTACATTTCGCGGCAAAAAATTACCTTTAGACATCGAAACAGTGAGTTTCAGACATCGGAACCGTTCCTGAACAGCCTCATATGCCTGATATGGGTGTCCTCTCTGTTTTTTGAGGTAAAACCTCTCTTTATTGCTCTGACTCCTCTGCGGCCGCCATTTTGGATTTCCCTGTGAGGCTTTCCTCGCATTTTACTTCAGTTGCTATGCTGCTTTCCTGATTTATGGGTGATACTTATTAATCTCTCTATCAATTTTTACCTGACCAGACATATTTTGAATTTTGGTGACAATAATGCTGTACTTTTGAACTGTTTGCGCATACACCTGTGGAGCCTACCTCACATACTGTGAGACATTTCATTTCCTCACTGGTGTTTTCCTCCTACCACACGTAGTTTTTTCCTTCCCTGCTCTATGGGCAGGAGCAAGAAGCTATTACTTACACGGAAGAGATCCACTAATCAATCTCCAGTGTCAGTATCTTCTTCCTCTGCTCCTGTAATTAGGAATACTACCACTATGGCGCAATCCAGCTCTTCAAGGTCGACATCTGCGTCACCAGCGACAATTAAACCGCAGGCCTCATCTTCCACTAACAAACGCCTCAAACAGGACCCTCCTTCTCCACCAAAGCCTGTTTCCCCGGTTTCTCTTGACACTATCTTTGAGGAAATTCGCGCTTTGCGCCCCTTTATCGAGGAGACTAATTCACGCCTACAGACTATGGACACCAAGTGGGCTTCTATGGACACTCGCATCTCCACAGTGGAACAGCAGGTTGATGAACTTCAAAGTGTCTCTACAAAACTAATTGTCCTTGAGAAGGAGGTCCTTTGGTTGAAGAAATCAGCGGAGGACTTGGAAAACAGAAATAGGCGCAACAACTTGCGCTTATACGGCCTTCCGGAAAACTTAGAAGGTGATGATCCAGTTCCCTTCTTTAACAACTTTCTCATAAAACTTCTGGACCTTCCTGCTTCTACAAATCTGAATATACAGAGAGCACACAGGCTAGGCCCTCGTTTGTCCTCTTCAGCTGCTCCCTCCAAGCCACGAGGTGTGATTTTTCTGTTTTTGAGGTTCACCGACTTGCTACTGGTTTTAAATGCAGCTAAGCACAAAAAACAACTTGTCTGGTCGGGTACTAAGTTATTTTTATCTCAGGATGTTTCCTCTGCAACGGCTAAACGGCGGAAAGAGTTTTTGGATCTTCGACCCCCTTTACGCATGCTTGGAGCCCGATATAGACTTTTTCACCCATGTTTATTCAAGGTTACCTATCAGAATAAAACTTCGACCTTTGAGGAACCAGCAGAGCTTAAGAATTTCATCCAGTCACTTTCTACATCGTCGATGGATGTTTCTGGCCCTCTCTCTTCTTCGTCCTTTATACCTTGACTTTTTTCTCTACTGTTTTGGATTTACTCAGCTTGGTTTTACTCAATGTTTTTCATCTTTTAAGATTACTGTTCATAGTTATATTGTAACATTATGTTGTCTTATTTGGTTCTTCATCATTTCTTTTACATCCTTCTTTGTTTTATAGATACTCTTTTATCCTCTAACGCATCTTTCTCTCTGTTTCCTGTTTATCGCATATGTTCTCCGCTGTGACGCTCCCTCCCGGTTAGTTGTGCCGTCTTCCTCGTGTCGCCACTCCTCGTATTCTCTCTTTGTCTTCCCCTAAAAGGTACGTATCACAGTTGTCAACCTCCTTGTTTTTTTTCAATTTACATTCCCTTATTGCATTAGTGGTTGTCATGTACTGTCTTTTCTTACTGTCTTTTTCTCCACTTTTTCCTTTATTCAGTCCTTCTCCTTTTTCTTCTTCCCTTTTCCTTCCCTTTCCCCCCTTTTCTCTAATGTTGTACTCATATTTGGATTGTGAGTTTAAGTACAGTATTTATTGCATCTCTATTAATATTACACGTTTTGTTGTTGTTGTTGATTCTCATATATTTTTGACGGTTCTACATTCAGAGTTATTTCTTGGAATGTGAAGGGTTTTATTAACCCTATTAAGAGGCAGAAAATGTTATCGCATCTTGCCTCTTATAACCCTGATCTGGTTTTTCTGCAAGAGACCCATTTGACAGACATTGAGGCTTTAAAATTGAAGAGGAGCTGGGTAGGATCAGTTTTATTCTCTCCCACTTCTAATAAGAAAAATGGTGTAATAATTCTATGTCATAAGAAATTAAATTGCAAAATTATTTCGCAAGAAATCGATACAGAGGGTAGATGGATATTAGCTAAGTTGTTAATTAATAATATTTCTTTGACCGTTTTTAATGTTTATGGCCCCACCCACCCTGATTGTTCCTTTTGGCCTATGATCACACAAAAATGTATTCAGTTTAGAGATGAAAATTTCATTTTAGGAGGTGACTGTAACCAAGTTGTTGACCCTTTCCTAGATCGCCAATCACAGACACGCTTTACACCCCATAGATCTCATAAACAATTTCTGGACACTATTTCCCAAACACATCTTGTTGACTCTTGGAGGCTCACTCACCCCGATTCTCTTGACTTTTCTTTTTCTCTCCCCCACAACTCTCTCTCCCGCTTAGACTATATCTTTCTTTCTCAATCCTTATCTCAAAACTTGCTATCCTCTTCTATTGAACCTATCGTTATTTCTGACCACTCCCCAATCATAACTGAAATTGACCTACTTCCACCACATCCCAGGTCTTCCCGTTGGCGTTTCAACAACTCTCTTCTACTTGACCCTTTTTTCTCTTCTTCTTTCACCACCTTTGCTGACGAATTTTTTGACATTAATAATGTCTCTACTTCCTCCCCTTATATAATTTGGGACTCCTTTAAGGCTACTGCAAGGGGTTTCATTATAGACTTCGTCTCAAAAAAGAAGAAACGTTTTCTCCATCAACATAAAGCCACCCTGGCCCACATCAAGGCTTTAGAACACAAGTTCTATACCGCATCGGACAACGCAGTCCTTCCATCCCTGATTCGCGCTAAATTGGCATTCAATAAAACTTCGACTGACAACGCTTCTTACATACTTCTCCGCAGTAGTGCTCGGTATTATGGTGGTCGTAATAAAGTTGGAAAACTCCTAGCAAACTATCTTAAATCTCGTAAAGATCGTACGCTGATTGATTCTGTTTATTCTGCGGACGGCTCTCTTCTTCATAAGGATCAAGATATCCTTAACGAATTTAAATTGTTCTATGAAGATTTATACACCCCGGAGTCCCCTCCGTCTAGTTCCCTCATTCAATCCTATCTTGATGGAGTACCATCTTCATCCAGTTCTCATCTAAATCTGTCTGGTCTTGAGGTTGACCTTACTCTAAATGAACTTTCCTCTGCTTTGTCCGTTCTAAAGAAAGGGAAAACGCCTGGCCCTGATGGTTTTTCTGTTGAATTCTACCTACATTTCTCTAACTTACTCCTTCCTAAGATTTTAAATCTCTTTCATTTCTTTTTTCTCTCTGGCAAGACAGAAGGTACCTTTCAAGAAGCCACAATCTGCCTTATCCATAAAGAGGGACGAGATCCTATGTTTTGCAAAATTTATAGGCCGATCTCTTTGGTTAATGTCGATTACAAACTTTTTGCCAAGACACTTGCTTTACGTTTAGATCCTCTTTTACCTCATTTGGTTGGTAAGGAGCAATGTGGTTTTGTCAAAAGTAGGTTGACCTCTGATAATTCTCGTCTTTTTCTTAATGTTTTAAACAAAGTCCCCTCTCTTTCCACATCTTTAGCGGCCATTTCTGTTGATGCTGAAAAAGCATTTGACAGAGTAGATTGGTCATTTTTATTTACATCCTTGAAATGGCATGGATTTGGTCCCAAATTTATTTCTCTTATATCTTTGTTATATTCAGCCCCCAGAGCGTCAGTACTAGTTAACGGTTGTGTCTCGTCCTACTTTCACCTCCAGCGTGGTGTCCGTCAGGGATGTCCTCTTTCCCCTCTTCTTTTTGTTCTTGCTCTTGAACCCTTTCTTTCCTCAATCCGCAACAATGCTTCTATTTCTGGTTTTTCGTACGGTGACCAACATTTAAAACTCTCTGCTTACGCAGACGACATCCTACTCTTTATTTCTGATCCTGACAAATCCATTCCCTCCTTATTACAAGAATTTGCTTCCTTTTCTCTTGTTTCTGGTTATAAAATTAATTCTGACAAAACAGAAATTCTTCCCCTCACTAAATTCTGTCTTCCTCATTCCTTTTCTTCCACTGGGTTTGCTTGGAATAGTTGCAAAATAAAATATCTAGGTATATGGTTCTCCAATTCTATTGCCTCTTCTATTAAATTAAATATGACTGCGACCCTGTCTCGGATTGACAAATTACTTTCCTCTTGGAATCCTCTCTTTCTTTCATGGTGGGGTCGGTTGGACTCAATCAAGATGATGATTACTCCTATTTTGCTTTATACTCTTTCTATGCTTCCTGTTCACATTCCCGCCTGCTATTTTAAACAAATCGATTCTCGTCTAACTAAATTTCTTTGGCAAAATAAAAAATCAAGGATTTCTCTCTCTTCTCTTCGTAGAACAAAATCTAATGGTGGTGTAAATTTTCCTAACTTTCGTTTATATCATAAGTCTTTTTGCCTTCGACAGGCCTCCAAGTGGCTCCTCTCTGTCTACTCCCCCTTCACTCCCTTATGGCTTTCCATTGAGCGAGCCCTGTCATTACCGTTCTCTTTAAAGGAAGTCTTGGCCTTTTCTGCCAAGACTCCTCTTACCTCTCTCCCATTGTTTAAACATACCTGTTCTCTACTGAAACCTTTATTACATTCCAATCCTATCTCTAGAGAATCCTTTTTAGAATCTCCTATTTGGCACAACTTCCTCATTACTATTAATGGTAGACCTATTTTTTGGCACTCTTGGAGATCACGGGGTATAGCCTGGGTCAGGGACCTTTTTGATGGTCTAACTCCTTGTTTATTTCCCCAGTTTCAATCCACTTTTCAATGTCCCCGCTCCTTTCTACAGAAATTTACTGCTCTAATGACGGTCATCCTTGATACTTTCTATTCTCTTCCTTCCTCACCCTTTCCCCCTGCCTCTCATTCTCTTCTCAAAATTCTTCTCTTAGCACCTAAAGCATCTCCTATATATAAATATTTCTCAGCTCCTAATCCAGAACATATCAAAACCAAGTTGGAACTTACATGGGAATCTGACCTGGGGTGTGAGTGGTCTATTATTTTTTGGGACAAACTTTGGTTGCGTTCTCTCAAAATCTCTCGTTCCGCTTCTCTTACTCAATCTATGTTCTTTCTCTATCATAGACTATATCACACTCCCACATCTATTGCTAAATTTTCTCACTCTACTAATACAAACTGTTGGACCTGTGGCTCCCCTAGTGCCGACCTTCTTCATCTTCTTTTTCTCTGCCCTTCAGTCTCCTCTTTTTGGAAGAAGGTTTGGTCTTGTGTGTCTCGCCTATTTAATATCTCTATTCCCTATTCCCTTCCCCTACTCTTCTCTGGAAGTCTCTCTGATTCCATAGACCTTCTCTCTCATAAAAATGGTCTCTTTGACCTTATGCTCGCTTTGGCTTTCCAACACATTACTCTCAATTGGAAAACACTAACAAAACTCTCCATTCAACACTGGTGGAACAGCCTCTGTCATATGCATCGACTTGATATTGCTTTCGCCTCCTCTTGTAAACCTGTGCTCAATAGAGATCTCTTTTGGCTACCTCTTGTCACTTATTTAGATCATTTAGTATTAACTGATAATACTCGTTTAAATGCTGAAAATTTCAAGCCTCCTTGAACGTTTATTTTCTTCATTCCTTACCTTTTACAGTTCTTTGATCACCATGTACATTAAATTGATTAGTTTTATCTTTTTTATCCTGATGTAAGATGCAATTTTCTTAAATTTTAATTTATTAGCTTTGAAATGTTTACCTTCCTTTTCCCCCTTCTCCTTCTCTCCCCCTTATTCCCTCCCCCTTATTCCCTTCAAAATTTAAAATAGCTTTCTTTTCTTCTTTACATAAACCTCTTATTTGATAGGTTTTTCTTTTCTCTCAGATTGCAGTAAATTTGTATTGTTGGTTTCTTGTTATTTGTACTACCTTTATTCGAAATAAAGCTTTTTAAACACGAAAAGAAGAGAAATAACCGGTTGAACACAGTTAAAACGCGAACATCCAGGTTATCAGTTAAAATTATTAAGAAAAGAAAGATTGCTGAGGCCGTGAAGTCTGACCTTCAGCGGGGGATCCGCATTGGTTCCAGTATGGCTTGCTTGGCTGCTTTCACACACTTCACAAGAAGTCTTCTCTTTTGAAACTGACCTGGTACATTTACCAGGCGTTTACACGCCATTGGAGGATTATTCATAGTAATGTTTTTGCTTTGCTTCTTGGAATCCCTGCTGAAGTGAAAAAATACATATGCACAACGTTGACCTTTCCAGCAGGGTCTTGGAATACATTGCAGTCATTGTTTCATCGTTTTCACATGACATTTCTCTTTCAACGTATTCAGCTTCCTGTTATGGTGAGTGTCCTGCGCCTTCAAGAAGGCGTTCTATTAGAATGCCACAAAGCTCACACGTTTCTACTGTACCTGGCTAAAAAATGCAGTTTTCATATATATATTTTTATTAGTTCACAGTGTTGGAGAGTTCGATATTTGCGTGCGTGTGTGGACAAGTAATGGCACAGAAACAGGGTGCTGAATGAATACAAATGTGGATTTTTCCTAAACTCCTTCCCCTGGGAGAGGGAAGGGGTGAAAGGCACAAACAGCTGCATGTCCTTCAGTTTGACAGATGTGTGTGTGTCCCCAAGCCCCAATAGGCCACAATAAGTCAACCAACGTCAAATAGGACACTGTTGGTGTCAGATCTTGGGGAGAGGATGTATCCTTATGGCTAGAGCAGACGACTTTGGTGCTGGGGAACCGGGTTCAAGTCTCGGCAACGACGCTCAACATCCTGTGATTCTGGGCAAATCACTTAATCTCCCCGTGCCTAACAAAAATTAATGTGTCCATCTGTAACGAAACTGGTGCTCATGTAAAGCGCTCTGATACCCAATTTCTCGTGTCTAGTTCGCGCTATATAAAACTCTAAAATAAAAGATTTTCTTCATACGCCCATATCAACCAAAGAGAGGACCGTCCTGTGTGTGATGGTATACTCTGGCGCTCACCTAGAAGATACATTACTTTCTCATGCGTCCTTCCACTGTGCTCTCAAATACAGAAGCCTGTAGCCCTAGAACAATCCTGGGAAAGGAGGAAATGCACATCTGGGTATCACAGATCAACAGCATATTGAGATTGTTGTATACCTTCCTTATTTTTTATAGTGAAGCAGGCCGTGCTTCAGCTATTTTATGGCAGGGTGACTTTCTATAACACCCATAAGGCATTGAGTGAGTCTTGTGATACGACAGAGTCTTCTTTGACGTTCAAAACCTAATGCTGCATGTTTGAGTAGGTCTTCTCACAAGGCTTGCAGAGGTATTGTGACCTCTTGGGTAGCCTTCCATATACGTATTTGGCTAATAGACTTGATTACTTACTGGTAATCATCATTACACTGAGTCCTATTCTTCCTTGTCTCATTATTAGACAGACCCTTGAAAACCCATATTTGGGAACTCCTGCTTTTCCCCTAGGAGGCATGAGGGTCACCCTCCGAAGAAAAGTCCTGTAAATAACCAATAATAATAAATTAATGATTATTACCATCTACTCCATGGAGAGAGGGAAGAAAGAAGGAATGGGATGAGGGCGAGTGGGACTGAGTCTAATGAAGATTATTAGTAAGCATTCGGGCCATTGGCACTTACTCCCTCTTCCACATCCCATTCCTAATCAGTGAAGGTATAATAAGCAAATATGAACAGGCTCTGATATATTTTATGACAAGGTAATGATGCTGCACATGTGGTTAGTTTGTTTTCAACAAACAAATAATAGAATGTATACAACTTCATAACCAAGAAGAGTGGAAACGTAAGCATCACCGGAATCCACAACCTGAAGTCTGTAGTGTTTAATGAAAGTGTCCAGGAAAGCACATGTGGCTGTTTGACAACGATACAAAGTTGATACAACTACAGCAAAAGCATAGGAGGATGCAGTGCCAAAAGTGGAATGACTCACCACTGATGCAGACAGAGGAACATTCAAGAACTCATAAGCCATGCAAATTATTGTTCTACAATGAATAACGGTAGACACAGAAGGTGTTTTACACTGTGTTTATCAACACCAAAAGTGACAAATTCGGAGTCAGAGTTACAAACATTTGCTTTATGTTGTAAATATATTTGCACTGCCCTTCCAACATCTAAAGAATTTAGAGTCATTTTGTCAGCCTGGGAGGGAAAAGGTTATAAGTATGGAAGGATAATTTCCTGGTGAAGGTGAGATTCTGAAATAACTTTTGGAAGAAAATCAAGAAAGGTTGCAACACAGACCCTCAGGAAGAACGAGAAGGGGTGGATCAGAAGCAAGTAGAGCTCCAATTGCTCCAAGCATATATGCAGAAATAATTGCTATAAGGAACACAACCTTTGTAGAGAGAATCTCTAAGATTTCAAAAGCAGGTGATTTAAGGACATTAAACACCAGGGGTAAGTCCCAATGAAAAGCAATTGAATTTACCCTAGTCCTGAGTAACTAGAACATGTGTTGGAGGCTGGCAACCAGATCAAGCATGATTTCCAGACTACCCCAATGGGTATGAAATGTATGAAAGGGAGCTGCCTGGCACTGTAGAGAAGAAACTGCCAGCATCAGACAAACCCCTCCACTAGGGAGTCTTAAAACTCCATTGAGGCTCAACAAATTGCAGCTAGACTCCTGAAAGAACACTATTTGAAAAAAGAACATCAATGTTTGCTGTAAGAACACAAGGTAGATGATCTGCATAAGTGATATATCGCTAAATCAACCTCTGGAAAAAATCACAGATCATGTAGAGCTAGGCTCTCTCAAGCCAAACTGTCAGGTGAAGGCGTAACCTTCACCTGACAGCGGAGAGGTAAAAGTGGAGAGGGGAAAAGAAATAGAAGACCTTTAGGCCATTGAGATGTTAAGACATCTACCCAACAGCTTGTGGATCCCTCTCCTTGAAAAAGAATAGAGTAAGCTGAATGTTGAGAGAATCTCCTGAGTATTAGTTGCATCTCTCTTGGTCTGGTGAGCCTTCACCTGCTAAAATGATTTGCAGAGTGTCTTCTTGGGTTTAGTTCAAGATGTAGTTAATTCGTATTTGCATTCTTTTCTGTCGAATTCCCTCAAACAGATCCACCCACAGGGAGAATTATTTAAGTGATGGGAAGACTTTGCTCCATGTATCAGTTCTTACATTGTCCATCTCTGGGATGCAGATAGCTGTCAGGGATAACAGGTGAATGTCTGCCCTTAGCAAAAAACAATTAGTCATTTCTGCCAGAGAGTGTGAACTGGCACCACCCTGTTTTGTCACATACCACATTCCCACTTGATTGTTTGTGTGCAAAATGACAGCTTTCTCTTCCAGGGATGCAGCAAACTGGAGAAGTGTTCTTAGTGATGCAGACATTTCTCTCCAGTTCAATGATTTGGTTGATTCTAACCAGGACCAAGTGCCCTGGCAAGAAGTCTGTCCCAGAGTGACTCTCCATCAATTCATACTGGCATCTGTGGTCATTGTCACTAGAGAAGGAGGAGCTAGATCTATCCCCCTGGCTGTGTTCTTGGTCACCAAACATACTGGGGATGGAAGATGGTTTTGGATGCTGGAATCATCATCTTGAGGTATAAGGAAATGGGGACCCATGAAAAATGTGACAAAACAGTGCCTTCATTTTGGATCTTGCTTATAGAACTACAAAGATAAGATTGAGGTGGAAGCCATAGATAAGTTGAGGTGGAAGCGTTTTTAATAGAGAATGCAGGGGACACTATAGCTCCATGTTCATCATCAATCCATGGTGTGTAGCATGGAACAGATATGTGCCATGTCCTGAGAAGGTCCCTGATTGAATGGAGAATGTACTAGGCAATACTCAATGTATGTGACTAATGGACTTGAACCTTTGTAAATACACGAGGGTGAACTTCATACCAAAATGGAGGACCTAAAGCTAGAAATAAACCTCCAGGATCTGAAATCACAAGAAACATTGTTGAGACCAGTTAGAAACTGGGTTACTGGTTGACTGAGGTATAAGCCCTGATCAAGCAATATCCACAATCCTAGTCAGAATAAGGTACAAGCAAACCCCAAATTAACCTGTGCTCACCCTCTGATAGCTTGGCACGGAGCAGTCAGGCTTAACTTGGAGGCAAGTATTTGTGCAACACTTCAAACAGTAAAACAGTGAAAAGACCATACAAAACGATTCTATACCAGTTTTGAATAATAGATCTGATTTTAATAAATAAAACAAGGCCAAAAGGACAAAAATCCAATTAGTAGAACCGGAGATATAGAATTTAAAAATTTGTAGCGAAAAAAAGCACCAAAAAGCACAAAGCGCTTATGGGGATATCTGGTCACGCCAGACTGGGACAAAGTTCAGGCCGACCACGATTGAGTGCAGGCTGGCTACAGGGACCCAGTTAGGCCTGCTGAACAGAGTACCTTAAATCCTGATTACGGAGCGTTGCATGGATCTGCGTCAAAGCTGTGCCGAGGCGATGTGCCGGTTCCAAGATGCGGCAAAGCTGCTCTGCGAGGTCCTGGTGCATTGAAGTCGAGGATCCTGTCAATGAGGCTTGTGATGTGAAAACAGATGTCGGGATGCGATGAAAACCCAAGGCGATGAGTCAGTTCCGATGAGCGGTGAACCTGCAATGAGGAGTTTCGGCACTGTTGTCGAGGCTGCCGTCAATGAGAGATGCAAGGAGCTGCATCGTTGCTCAGTGGCGGTTCTGAAGGAGATCCCAAGATGTGAGTGGTGGTGACGATGTGAGTCTTTTGTGACGGTTCTAATCCACACAGCAGTGGCAACGTGTCAGTTCTGGTTGGGGATGCGCCGCTCAGCCAAGGAGATGCGTCGGTTTTGCTCGGAGATGTGTTGCTCAGCAGAGAAGATGCATTGTTTCCACTGGTAAGCACCACTTGGCTGGGTAGACCCACATATGGCAGAGTGCAGGTGCAGATGCAAGGTTGGAAGCCAGTTATGTCACTGAGGCTTCAGATCTGGAGGTCAGCCAACTAGCCCTTAAAGTCACTCTGGGTTCTGGGGTCAAGAGATGCAGGTCCAGTCCTTCTCATCCAGGCAAGAGGGCAGCAGTCAGCGATCAGCAGAGCAAAGCAGGAGTCCAGCAGAGTGCAGTCCAGCAGAGCGGCAATCCTTCAGCAGCACATCAGTCATTTTTACTGGCAGAGTATCCACAGGTCCAGAAGTCTACTGAAGTGGTGGTGGTGTCTGTGCTCCAGTACTTATACCCAGTGGTGCCTTTTAAGTGGGGGAGACTTAAAAGACATGGCTTTGAAGTGCATAGATGTCCTCCCTACCTGCCCTGGCTCCAGACTTACTACAGGGTGGTATGCAGCTCTTTGTGTGTGGACAGGACACAGCCTATTCAGGTGTAAGTGAGGCTATGCCCAGCTCCTCCCTCCCATCCTTCCAGAGATGGCCCATTTAGACACACCTAATCTCCCATTGTGCATGGCTGTCTAGGAAGAATACACAAAGCCCAACTGCTAACTAAACCCAGTCATGTGATCAGAAATAGGCTACAGGCATCAAATGGCTAAAGCAAGAATATGCCAACTCTCTAAAAGAGGCATTTTCAGAATTGCAATTTAAAATCCAACTTCACCATGAGTTTGGATTTTAAATTGTGATTCCAGTGACACCAGACTTGAAGGGTTTATCTCTTCCCAATTGGAAATTCCACTTTTAAAATATAATACGGTAATCCCAATGTTATCCTATGGAAGAGTAGTGAAAAACAATTTTGGGATTTTTTCACTACCAGGACATGTAAAACTTAAAAGTACATGCCCTGCCTTTTAAATACATTGCACACTACTCTCTGGGTTGTCCAGGGCCTTCTTCAGGGGTGACATATGTATATAAAGGGAAAGTTTGGGCCCGACAAAAGGTTTATTTTGCCAGGTCGACATGCCACTGTAAACTGAACACACAGACTCTGCAATGGCAGGCCTCAGATATGGTTAAGGGGTTACTTAAGTGGGTGGCACAATCATTGCTGCAGGCCCACTAGTAGTATTTAATTTACATGCCCTGGGCACATGTATTGCCCCTTTACTAGAGACTTATAAGTGCATTAAATATTGCAATTGGTGATTAACCAATATTACCATGTTTAGGGGAGAGAGCACAAGCACTTTAGCACTGGTTAGCAGTGGTAAAGTGCTCATAGTCCTAATACCAGCAAAAACTAGGTCTGAAAAAGTGGAGGAGGGAGGCAAAATGTTGGGGAGAAGACCACCCTAAGACTATCAGTTCTAAAAAGCCCTCAAGATGAGAATGTAGATAAATGGATAATGGAGGTCAATTGATTTCATGAAGGCCACAGGAAGCGGTGCCAAAATGATGGATTGCAGAATGTTCATCCAAAATGGAACAGTGTGTACAAAAATGTTTAGGTCTTTAGTTCAATGATAGCATGGAACTCTCCTGGGCATTTTGTCACCAGAAATAGAATGATCAATATGCCTGTTCCGTGTTTGATGAAGAAACAGAGACTACTGCTTTATTCTGAATTAGATGCTGCACACCTTGCCGAATACCTTCCTATTTCTGAGGGTTTCATGGTCATTGAGTATCACAGATTTCTTCAAGAAGGTAATTCCGTGTGAGTTGATTATTATATTCAGTACCCACTGATCTGATACATCCATCACCTAAGAACTGAGGAAAGACTGTAACCAGCCCCCCACCTGAGGCAGTGAAGTCAGAGTCCTCTCATCGGCAGAAATGGCAATTTTCTGTAGGAGGTGGATAGCGAGCATGAAAATCAGTCCTAGCTCCTGAACCTCTACCTTGTTCTCTGAAGTATAAACATTTAGAAGCGGCTGGCCAAATATGAGGGTATTTGCTGCAGGGACAATGCCAGGCAGGTACAAGAGGGTGGGGATTAAATTGAATGGCCAGTTTTCCATCTTCTGCTGACCGCTTGGCCAATTCTTCCAAATCTGGACCGCATAAGCACTGACCTATGAAAAGCAATTTTATTAGAAGAGATTTCTATGTAGGATCTCCCTTTACTAAGCATTGTCAGAAATTCTCAGGAGCAGCAACAGAGGACACAGCTTCCAATGAAGTTGCCTTAAAACTGTCTTAGTCAATATCTGACACATAATGGAGTTGTTCCTCTATGATAGCTAGGAGATGCTCACAGTCTGCATGATCTCATTTAAGGGAGTATTCTACCCTTTTTTAGTAGTCTACCCTAAGGGCATCTGGAAAATCTTGAGCAAATATACTAGCCCAGCACCTGTGAAAAAATGATCTCTATGGGTCCTTCATTCCTTCAGCATGGTCCAATAAACACCCTGATGAAGAGTGAAACCTTGTGAAACAGGAGGAAGGGTACCAGCCAAACACATTAGGCCGACCTTTGTCCTCAGATTTAGAGGGAAGAGCAGGATACGGTAATCCCACAATGATGCATAGATAAGAAACTACTCCATCTTGCACCTCTTCTTTGATATATTACCCCTGTGCTTCAATATCAGAATTATCTTCTCCTTCTACTGAAGCAGATTCATCTGCATCTACTACAATCTAGGAGTCCCCTACCAACTCATGTACGGCGAGTTGCTGTAAAGGTATCGGAGCTGGGGTAAGAAAACATCTCTCAGGCATGGATTAACAGTATCCTCGCTTAGCTAGCACAGGGACTCAGAATTCCAGGGAACTGAAGGAGGAGGAAGTGTCTAGGGTGCGGGCGGCACCATTACAGCCACCCGAGGAGAAGGAGAACAGAGATGCGTATGATGTTTTGTCTATGGGCTCCTGTAAGTAAGTTGACAGCTTAACATCAATTAGATAAGTGCCTCATAGGAGGACGATGATCATTCATAATATCAACAGCAAGGTACAGTGATTACCTAAGAACTCACAAAATCCAGTATGCATGTGTGGGGCACTCACCTTTCACCCTGCTCATCTTCCCCCGAAGACTGCTTCTGCTGCCAAAGCATGTCTTCAGGACTGCACTTGCAAAGTCGTAATCAGGCCCTAGGGGATCATCACTGTGTGAAATAGCAAAACACTGCGAAAGGTATGAGTTTCTTAGGAAGTCGCTTTACCGCATAGTCCTCTTCATCTCATGATTTCACATAGTGGAATCATGAGCAGTGTTTCACGAGCTAATGCACAAAACCCAACCCCCTTTGTTTCTGGGTGGGTTCAGTGTCGATATAGTGGCTAATCCACTCAAACCGCAAACAGCTGTATATCCCTTGGCGCCATAATGCCCTTGCTTGAGGTACTGATGGGTCACAAGAAGCACCTAAAGAATGCCAGTGACTGCTACGAGATGCCAACATTACCCTAACAATTTACTAGGATGATATATTTTATATTGAAAGGGGCAGATAGGGTTTGTCGCACTAACACTGCAACCAAACCTGTATCTGCAGTTTGCAGGAGTTTGTCACACATATCTTAGGACATGGGTCATTATGCCTATCATTTCAAAGTTCAAGAGCAATCTTCCTTGCTATGTTTCCTGATGACATGGATATATATGGTGAATGACGTTTTTGTTCACAGTTGAACCATAAATATATCTTCTTGTGGGGTTTTTGGAAAAAAATATTGAATAAAAAATATTGTGATAGAGAAATATTGGATCAAGAATAACAGGATGTCAAAAAATAATTGACAGGTATATCGTAGGTAAGAATATCATTTTAAATTTTGATTTTAATATTGTTGTAAAAAATATTGATTTAGAAATACTGTATGTATTATTGTTGGTAAGTGTTATTTTGTGCATATTTAATTATAGTGTGTTTGATTTTATATTTATAATTATTCTTTTCATTTGTGTGTTTAGTAAGATAATTAATTAATTATGACATATTTCAAATTTGTATTTATATAGTTTTTATTACTGTTTAAAAATAATGTATATATAATTTTTTTAGTAGCAGGATGGTAGGTTTTTAGTGGATGAGTGTGGGGAGTTTTTTAAAAAGTGGATAATCTAATTATATTTAATGTGAATTAATTCATGATATGCAAATTAATTTAGTAGAATGTATAAATGTATTTCATTACATTAATCATTTTTCTAAATAATAGTTTCTCATTTTTGTGTAATGTATAAATTATATTAAATGTCAACAAAAATGTTATTGTGAATATTAAAATAATTATTTATATTATAGCAAATATGGCAAAATTAAAAATCAATTTGGCAATTTTAAATATTTGCAAATTATTTTTATACAAAAATAATATTAAATACGCCTATTAATTCAATTAAAAAGTATATTTTGAAGGATTCTCTCAAACATTGAAAACTATAATGTCATTATATATAAATTGATGAACAAAGTTGCCATTTTATATTTATGTTTATTTTAAACGTTTTCAAAATGTTGTCTAATTAAATTATGATAAAATAATACATATGTTTTATTTATGATGCTTACGTTTATATTTTATTGTATATTTATAAGCTATAGGTTTGTTTAGGAAACATTTGTCATACAAAATTCTTATAATAGAATTTTCAATATGTTTATTATTGAAATCGGTTCTGTTGTTTGGAATATATTTTCTCAAAGTTTATGTAGAAAAAAACTTATGAATATATGATTTGAAAATTACTTTCATATGCTTTTTTAACTTTTATGATTTCTATTTTTGCAGTATGAATTTTATTATGTTTCAAAATTTAGGAATATTAGTATATACTAACTAAAATATATTCATTGTTAATAGTGACATTATTTTATATGTTAATGTTTAATTATAAATATATCGTTTTTTTAGTTTAATTTTGTAGATCAAAAATTATGTGTAAGGATGGAGTAGTGATTGTGTGTATAAAAGTTATAGTGTCCAGTACGTTGCATAAAATGTTTTAGGCTGTAGTTGAAATAGGAATTGTCACCCTTTTAGTGTCTATCACCTTCTACAAATTTGTTCAGCTAGGAGTGGGAATAGTAATTGTCACCCCTTTAGTGTCCAACGCCTTCCCTCAATTGGTGTATATTGGAGTGGGAATAGTAAATGTCACCCCTTTCGTGTCCAGCACCTTCTACAATTTGCTTTAGATTGTAGATGGAATAGTAAATGTCACCCCTTTAGAAGCCAACACCTTCCTCAAATTAGTATAGATTGGAGTGGGAATAGTAAATGTTTCTCCTTTAGTGTCCAACACCTGCCCCAAATTTGTTTAGATTGGAGTGAGAATAGTAAATGGCACGCAGTTAGTGTCCAACATCTTCCACAAATTTGTTTTAGATTGGAGTGGGAACAGTTAATGTAGCCCGTTTAGTGTCCAACACATTCTCAAAAATAGTTTATATTGGAGTGAGAATAGTAAATGTCACCCCTTTAGTGTCCAAGACCATCCTCAAATTGGTTTAGATTCACGTGGGAATAGTAAATGTTGCCCCTTTAGTGTCCAACACCTGCCACAAATTAGTTTGGATTGGAGTCAGAATAGTAAATGGCACCCATGTAGTTTTCGATACCTTCCCCAAACTGGCTTAGATTGGAGAGGCAACAGTAAATGTTACCCCTTTAGTATCCAACACCTTCTCCAAATTAGTTTATGTTGGAGTGGGAATAGTAAATGTCACCCAGTTAATATCCAACACCCTCCACAAATTTGTTTTAGATTCCAGTGGGAATAGCTAATGTGATCCCTTTAGTGCTCAACACCTTCCCCAAATTGGTTTAGATTGGAGCAGGAATACTAATTGTCACCCCTTTAGTGCTCAACACCTTGCTTAAATTGGTTTAAATTGGAGCAGCAACAGTAAATGTCACCCTTTAGTGTCCAACACCTTCTCCAAATTGGTTTAGTTTGGAGTGGGATTTGTAAATGTCACCCGTTTAGTATCCAACACCTTTACCAATTGGTTTAGATTGGATTGGGAATAGAAAATGTCACCCCTTTAGTGTCCATCACCGTCTCCAAATTCATTTAAATTGGAATGGGATTAGTAAATGTCACCCCTTTAGTGTCCAGCACCTTCTCCAATTTGGTTTACTTTGGAGTGGGAATGGTAAATGTCACCCCTTTAGAGACCAACACCTTCCCCAAATTAGTATAGATTGGAGTGGGAATATTAAATGTTACCCCTTTAGAGTCCAACACCTGCCCCAAATTGGTTTATATTTAAGTGGGAATAGTAAATGTCACCCATTTAGTGTCCAACACCTTCCCCAGTTTATTTAAGATTTGAGTGGGAATAGGAAATGTCACCCCTTTAGTGTCTAAGACCTTCTCCCAATTAGTTTATATTGGAGTGGGAATAGTAAATGTCACCCAGTTAGTGTCCAACACTTTCTTCAAAATGGTTTACGTTGGAGTGTTATTATTTAATTTAGCCATTTTAGTGGGAAATACTTTTTGAAATTGTATTTCTATGTAGTAGTAGCACTAGGTTTTGTCATTTAATTAGTATTGTTGGTGTTTAAAAAGATAATTTAAAAAGTACTTAGGGCCTGATTACGATTTCGTGTGGAAAGTTATCCGACAGCTTGTTTGAGGCTTTCCGCCCGACATCGATGGTTTCCCTCTGACTGCGGTATTACAATGACGGCGGTCAGAGGGAAACCCACTGGGGGATTCTGCTGCACTTCTGACGGGCTCAAGGAGCCCGTCGGAGCGTTGGAAGACATCATAATCCCAGCCTCGGCTTCGTCGTCGAGATAATGATGTCACTTTCACACAGCATTTCCATGTCGGCCTTTCTCACATGGAAAGGCTGTTGGAACGTGACTTTCGGGGCCCTTAGCAGGGCCCACTTCCCCTCTGGTGCTCCGCCATATATATTTTCAGTTAAAATTAAATATTGATATATTGATAAATACACCAATTTGTAATACATATTAGTTATTAAATAAATAATGTAAATCATATTTAAATAGTATTGTGTGTTCTATATTTTCCAGTTTTTTTGTACATTCTTCAACATTTTTGTAACATTTCTTAAATTGTTTCCTATATATATTTTAACATCATTTTGAGATAAGTTTTTCTAGTTTATAATAAATAATTTCTATAATTTTTATACTATTATTTAATTCATACTTTGCAATTTTTAAAAAACATTTACAACATTTTTTGACGTTTTATATGTTTAATACATTTTAACATTTTTTTATATATCTATGCATCATTTTGTAATTATTTTCCTATTCATGTCTAAGGGGAGATAGTCTTTTTTTTGTTTCATTTAGCAGCCACTTTTTTTTTACAGCTATCTTCTATTTTGTAGTCTATTTGTGCATTTTTTTGTCTATTTTCCAGGATCGAGGTTGCGGTAAGGTTTTGAGGGCAGCACGAGTGTAGCGGGAGGTCTAGACCTTAGTTATAGTGTTGTTTCTGGGGTTTTGATACATTTAGTTGCATTAATTGCAGTGTTTTTCACTAGTACATAAATTTGGGTTTTCGTACACTGTTTTAGTATGCATGAATATGTTATGGTATATTGTGTAATGTCATAATGAGTATTGCTTTATGATGATTAATGGGCGTTTTTAAGAGTTTGGCGGTCTGTGAACCGCAGTACCTGTGGTTGAGGTCCGACCGCCGCGAGCTCGGTGATCCAACTGCTGTATTACATGATTGTCATATTGCCTTTGCAAAGACCACGGTCGAACCGCTTACACTGCCAGCACACTGCTGACGCCGAGGTTGCGGTCAGGGAAAGGCAGCTGCCATAGCATGGTACTGAGGAGTCTCTCCGCAGTCCGTATTACGAGACGGGCTTCTGACGAGCTGACTGCGGCGGTAGAACCACCATCTTCAGATCAGCGGGAACAAAGTATTTTGGCTGCATACTCACCCCTTTCTTGTTCCAGGCAGAGTTTTAAGTGGATTCCTTTCTCCAGGTCCCCCCTTCACAGCAGCATCTTCACCCCAACGAATACGGTCCTGTTTGCGGCGATCTATAGGTTAGTCCTTTTTGTACCATATACACATCGCATGGACAGCCCACATATGGGCCGAAGTCTGACAATGCATAGGTGGCATTTTTCCAGATGTATCATTCATATGTGTTTATTCAACACATATGCAGTCGAAATTCTCACACAGGCATCGATATATATGGAAAACCATTCCAGACTGACGCAAGACTGCCGCAGCCACACCGCTGGCACCGCGGTCAACTCGTAATGCGGTCTTCTAGATGTCCTGGCCACGGCGTTCGGGCTTACAGACAACCAAACTCGTAATCAGGCCCTAAGTGTTATGTATATGTGCTTTTGGGAATGTAATGTTTCTTCCTGTTGGGTTTTCTGTTTTACTTTGCGATGAGGAGTGATACCCCAAAACCGGTCCCAGGTTGCTTGTTTCCGGTACAGGGAGAACCTGGCCTGGCATTTCGGTCTGGGCAGTTCCCATGGGGAGCAGGGTCTAGACTGATTTGCATATGGCTGGGTCCAAACTGGGGTGGCATGGTGATCAAAAGAACGATAGATTAAACCCAGTTCTTTTGACTGGGGGTGAGTGGTAGGAAAGGTTCAGCACTACGTCTATCATCTTGTTGTGTTTGCAAGTGTGGATTGGAAGGCATTGTGCCATCCTTCCACTGCATTGTTTGTTTTGGCTTCCTGTGCCAAGGTGCTGTCATAGGGCCTTATAATGACTTTTGTGGTCTCGGAACCGCTCCGCTCCGAGACCACCAAAGCTATAAAAAACCGCAGGCCAGAGTATGAATTTTAAAGTCTCTGACGGGCAGTTCTTTAGTGGTTCATCGGCGGTGTCTTCGAAAAAAGCACCACAAGGAGAGTGTCAAAGGCAGCTTCTGCAGGGCATGGACTGTCAAGTCCATGCCCTGCAGGAACTGGGGGTGCATGCAGATAGGGGGGCACAACATGGGGGTGCATGCAGACAGAGGTGCACAAGGGGGCCCTGTAGGGTCCCCGTTGTTTCCTCACTGCCACACTTTTCATGGCGGTCACATCGCCATGAAAAGTGTGGTGGTGAGGAAACTCATAATATGCATGGCGGGACCACAGCCGCCCAGCCAAGCATATAGTGGCCTCGAGACCGCTGCACCAGAGATCCCTGGCAGTTGCGGTGGTCTTAGGGTGGCCCGACCATCCTGGTCATAATAGGGCAGTCGGAAGACCACCACAGCGACTCGTAATGATGCCCTTAGACATTCCACAATGGTATTTGGAATTTGGGTTGGTGTCTGTGTTCTGAGCGATGTAGCCTGCCAACCTTCAAAATATTTCATTAAGAGTCCTAGTTTGCGTTTGTTTTGTTGGTAGAAAAGGATTTCAATTAGTAAATTGTAATGGTTGCCTACCTCTGTGACAGGGTCATAGGCTAGTGCTAGCATTGTTTTATTTCTGAGGCAAATTGACTGTTTGGAGCAAATTCTACACTTAATGCAGATTCTTGGAGGTATCTCCATATGCTCTGATTGAAATGCTAGTAACAGCCTTGTATGACTGTGTGGGGGTAAAGTTTTAAAATGGTTTGAACCATGGCTTGCTCAAAGTCTATGATTATTTTTTGTGGGTAGTAGTTATTTGTTATATGTTTAATGTGGTTTAAGAGTTCGTAGTAAGTGCTACTTTGTTTATTTGGTTGTAGAGCATATATAAAAGGGATATTTGTGTTTTAAAATCCACCGAGAATGGTGTATACCTGAGTAAATGGTTTTGGACACACTTTGAAGGTCCCGTCCATCATCCAGGTTTAACAATGGCTTAGATTTAGTAAATTATCTGCTGTAGAAAATATTAGGATTTGTCTATCTTTGTTTAGATTGTCGTATACCAGGAAGGGTTCTTCATTATGGGTAATTTTTAGTGTTCAGGTATTTAAATATGTTGGTATCTTCTAGCGGCAAGATGGGTATCACTAGTATCTTTTTAGTTTGTGCAATTACATATTTTAAAGTGAGTTTAGGTTGTAGTTGGCCTGTAATGTGTTTGGGGACTTTAGGGAGTATATCTTTTAGGATTTTGGTAGTGAGTTCCTGGGATCTAGGGCTTGCCTCTCTTATATCCAGCAATACCTTCCCTATTCTATTTCTGTCACATTTGGGGGGTGGTTGTGTTCCCTTACATTAATTACAACATCAGATATGTACTGACCCTCCCATAGCATGCACTGGAATAATATTTGGTACATTTCCAATTCACATTTTCCATCAATGTACTTTCTTGTTTGTAGGTGTAGCCCATGTGAATAGGGCCTAATAAGGACTCTGGCGGTGTGGATGTGGGCAGCCATGCCACCGCCCCACTCCCACACCACCAATGCCACCAAAGCTGTACTGACACTGCCCACCAGATTAGGAGTTTCTCCTGGTCTGGTGGGCTGTGTTTTGGCAGTCCCAGGCGGTGAACCTTAGAAAGGCAACGCAATGGGAATGCCGAAGCAAGTTCCTGCACGGCATGGGCTGTTAAGTCCATGCCATGCAGGAACTCGGTGTGCATGCAGAGTGCCCCCTGCATGCATTCCCATGGCCCTTAGACACCACATTTCCTCACCGCCACAGTTTTCATGGCTGGCTCACCACCATGAAAACTGTGGTGGTGACGCATATTATGCTTGGTGGTGCAGCAGCTGCACCACCAGCATATTATGACTTCTGACCGCTGTGCCACCACCACAGGATCAAGGATCCCAGCGGTAGCAGCAGTCCTGTGGCTGTCCCACCACCGTATTCATAATACGGCGGTTGGACTTCCAGTCTAGCGGTCCAGGGACCGCCACCAAGGTTTTGGCCGTCCAATGGACCGCCAAACTCATAATCGGGCCCTTAGTATTTGCTTTTCTTTCTGAGATATTATGTATGTTGCTCTTTCAGTCCATGTGTCTATAAATATTTACAATTTGGAAATGGTAAAAAGTTTGTTTTTTACATATAAAATTATGCAACTACTTTTATTATGTATACTTACATGTATCTTTTTCTTAGAAGTTTCATACTTTTTGCAGCTTTTCCGTTGGGGGTGTTTTAATATGGAGCAGGTGCATTCTTTACTGTTGGAAGAAAAAAAGAGTATCAGTTTAATTTTAAATGTTTATTTGTTGGTAGCTTGTAGAGGCTGCAGTCAATAGGTTTTATTTTCACTGCGTTTTGGGTGAATTTCTACTTTATAATAATTTATAAATAATTTTTGTGTCTTTTTCTGGGGTGTGATTGGTATTGTTTGGCAGGTTAGCACTTTTCGTAGTATTTTTCAGTAAGTACATGTAAAGAGATAGAAGTTTAAGAGTGTTTTGTTAATTATTTGCTGTTTTACAATTTTAATTTTAATTACAAGTAAGTTGTAGTTTAAATATCACTTTTATTTACTTTGCAAGGTAGTTGTTGACATGTACATATTTCTTTTTTAAAGGTCTCCTCAGAGAATCCGGCAGAATTTATCATCTTGCATCAGTTGATAAACCTTGTATGCCTTTTATAATGTTGTATGATTTTACTGGGAAAGTTTGTTTATAGTTTGATTTTATTGGTTAGTTCAGTTTTAGTTTGAATTTTTTTAGCAGTTATGTCCTCCTATGGTAAACATTAATTTAGTTTTAATTTATAATGTTTAATATGTAGTTTGATAGTTTTGAATTATTTGCTTATATTCTTACATAGTAGCCATTGTTATCAGTTATATATTTTATTGAGGTGAATTATAATTATTTTGGTGATGTAATATTTTTTTTAAATTTAAATATGTGTATGCATTGTTTAATGTTTATTGTAATTATTTGTTTAACATAAAAATGTGTTATTTTATTTGTTATTAATGATAATGTCATTATTTTGGTGATATTATTGTAGTCGATATTGTGTGAGTTGATATTTATGAGATATCATAAGTTTATTTAAAGGCAACAATATTTATGTTTCTGATATTTGTGATTTCAATATAAGTGTTCTCCTTATTTGTGTTTTTATTAGTTAAATATAGTAAGGTGATATTTTTGCTAACGATATTTATTTTCAGATATTTTTGTGTCTTGAGAGTGTGTGCATCGATAATATGTCAATGATTCTTTTCATTGCTGGGAGTAGTCCCCACTCATCAGAGATCAATGTATATGTTTAAGGTGTCCAGCTCCAACCCATGACATGTTTTGTCATAGCCTACATTGCACATAGAATTTACACTGGTGCCTGAATGAACCAGTATACTGGTGGTGCATTAACCCATGTGTAAATTAGAAACTGCTCCTTTGCACTGATAGTAAATTATTATCCAGACGTTTTCCCTCAAAAAATTTCATTTCTTGCACAAACTCCTGATAACACTTGGATCTGAATTTAACCCTTAGTTTGTAACAAGGGCCGTAGAAGTTGTTGACATAGCAGAATTGTCAGCATAAATGCCCTGTGGCTTGGTGTTCACTTTTATTTTGGGATGACTGTTCACATGTGTAGCAGGTTTTCTGTGAGGCGGCCTTCTTTTGCATCTTTTCTATCTTGTGGGGCACATCCAAGCAACAAAATTGTTTGCCTTTCCTTTGAATTTCCTGATGCAGCTGCATTTGTACTTCTATTAGACCATATGGTGGGTCATGAAGAGTATGGTTTCCAGAGAATTGTCATTGGTGAAGCTATGTCTATTCACCAATACAGATGTATGCCAGCCAGCAGTGTCTTGTATGCAATTTTTATGAGAGGTAAATTTTCCTGCCCAAATTTCTTCATGCAGGTACCCATTCAAGAATCATTCAGGTTGTATGTGTAATTTTTGAAAATGCGTTGATCACCTTTCACATGCAAAAGCATTTTTTGCACCAAAATTTGACATTAGATGCAACACCTTAGCCTTTATAGCAAGAAACCCCTGATAATCTTTGTAAAGTAGGAATAATGGGGCAGGTATGGATTCGACATAAGGTCACTGTATTATAAACTGTTGAAAATTTCCCAGGGTAATTATTGCACACGTATCTTGCACACCTTATACTGAGCAACATTGTCTATTCCTTCAAAACTATGACTTCTTACAGGTGCAACTCTGTAATAAGATATAATTCAGCATCGATTTTGTTATATCCTAATGTGTTTCTCATGCTATGTCTAAGTGATTCAATGATGATGATTTGGAAAGAGCATAGTGTGCAGGTTCAGTGTGCCTTTCTATATTGTCATTTGGCGGCTGAAGCAAGTAGAGGAAGGAAGTTTCTGATGGGAAATGTGCGGGTTATAACTTTCCTTATATGGATCCTGAGCCTATTGGACTGATTTAGAGTTTGGTGCCAGGCTAGTCCATCACAAACATGGAGGATATCCCATCCACCTTATTAGAAGTGCATCATATCCTATGTGACTTGTAATAAGGTGGGCAGGATATCCGTTGCATTGGTGACAGAGTAACGCTCCACCAAACTCTAAATCATTTTTTAAAGTGAATAAATTGCTATCTCTTGATAAAGAAATCCATGTGTGGCTAATAACAACCTATCAGAATGTCAAAGATTGACCAGGATGTTGAGAAACACCACAAATGTCCAAATGTCCACCACTGTGTAAACAATTGATACCAGGGCGTTGAAGACAATACAGTGTTTAAGGGAGACATGTGGGTGTTGATGATTTCTATCAAATGTGATCTCATAAATAAACAGAGATAGTCATCCTCCAGGGTGAAACTATCTATTATATCTCAGAGATTGAAACTGCAGCTTTCTGGGCTTTTTGACCCAGTGATCTTAGTGGCAATTCTGCAGAATTCTTTGAGGTAGAGCACCATATTTGAATTGTCTTTATCCTCATGCTTCAAGTTTCTGAGATGCCATCTAAAGATCTTAATTTTCTTCACCCAGGCAGAGTCAAACTTAAAAATTGGCTATGTATAAGCCTTTACCAATGAAGCTGTTATCTGTATGTTCCGGGAGAATTCTTTCACTATCTGACATATTATTAGAATATTTCTATTGTGGTTAGCTTGGACTAAATGTTTGAGTAATTCTTGAAATTCAAGAAACACATCCCCTATGGAAAGGTGGAGAATTCGTCTCGTTTTGGCAAAACACACTGAATTTGATTTAAAGATAGAGTGATAAGATCAAAAGCTCTAGATATTTCTTTTTTTGCAATGAGCATTTCTACACCTGTGGCAACAATCCAACTGTGATCACTTAAATCTGTATTGACAACAGAAAGATTTCATAGTTGAGAAAACAGCTAGTTCAAAATAGCTATGTAATCAATTATGAGCCACTGCCATGACTGATGCAGATAGATGGTGAGGGAATATCACTTTGGGTCTACCATTTAGAATTATACATCCAAGCATAGTGGCATCAGATAGCAATTGCTTACCTAGGGTATTAACTTTATCAATGCAGCAGATAAGCTAGGGTACCCATCAAGCTGCAAGTTGCTTTCCATCCTTCAATAATTGACAGAGGTAACTCATAATTTTAGAATTGAAGTTGTGAACAATAAACAATTGACTTATATTTTCATTAAAGATTTTATCATTCTTTCTCCCAGGAGGTACATACATGTTGAAAAGTAGAAGATGTATACCATCATTGGTGCCTATTATATATACCATCCATTTCATACATAACAAGAAATGAGAATGTTTAGGAATCAGACTGTAATTCCACCAGATGTCTGTATTTAAGCATTTCAGATGACGGCACATGGATGCCCTTTTACTGAGGCTAATGCTGGCTTATGTAAAATGAAGTGATCTGACAATTTACAATGACCTACTACTCAAGTTTCTGTAAAAAATTGGAGTTAAATTGAAGGCCCTCATAATAATTTTTCTTACTCACATTTTTTAGTCTTGAACAATTCCATCTTCCAATGCATTTCTCTGTTAAATATTCATATTCATAATGTGCAGATTAGGTGTAAAGATTAAAGCTCCAGGAAGGCCTACCCAGGTTGACTACTGTGAAATGTAAATTTCATTTGCCAATTCGTACTTAAGTACAGAGGCCATACATGAGACTTAGACAGTGGAGCAATGATTTTATAAGCAGGTGGTCAACTAAAATTTAGATCTACATCATTATCATTGGGCGGATTGAATGGGCTGTTTAAATTAAGATTCCAAATCGGGGTTTTGTGCTATTTTTGTGTACATTTTTAGATCAAGGCAAAACATTGATTCCCTTCAAATGAAAAGACTGTAGATCTGACCAAATCAAATCAACAACTGCTTTATTGGCAAAAAAACCCTAGATAGAATGACGAGTCACCAGGAAAATGGTACGAATCAGATATTTACAGAATTGGTGATGTTGATAGATTATGCCAATCCTCTTCCTTCTATACATTGGCTGACATATTACTCGCTCTACAATCCACTGCCTCCAGGCAAACATCCCTTATTGCATGCCCAAAGGAGCATTACTGGTAGAAATAAGCTCTAAGAGTAGTTGCCCAAAAATGATATCGGAAGGGTAAAGTAATGAGAGTAGATTTTTTCTTCATCATTTTATTTTTCAGTTTTCTAGTTAAGGCTCAAAGCTAGAGGAGAGAAATGAGGAGAACTAGTCGTTTTGCCACCTGTAAGAGTGGGCCCCATCTATATGGGACATGGGCTCGATTCCTGGAGTCTCTTTCTTTAATTCGACCTGCGCATGTACAATTATTTCCCCATTAGGTGGGGATGATAGTTGTTGGCTCTGTAGCTCTGTCATACTGACGTTTTGAAGTAATATGTTATGGAGTAGACTCTCTTTTCCTGTGATTTTAAAATAAATAAAAAACAACTTTTCTTGTAGAGCTTTAAGGAGCTTATTATTCTGAAAAGGAAAGAAGGAATGTTTCTGACTATGATTGTATGCCCACAAAACATATTTATGTAATCATCACGAATACCATGTCAGGAGTTAAGAATTGTATTTAGTCACCATCAGGTCCTGATCACTAGTGGAGTATTATCCTCCCAGTACTTTGAGGAGTACTTATGAGCTGAATTAAAGATGCCTCAAAATGGAGTCCACCCTTTCAGAAACAAAAGTAGAGGCAATCCCGGCCATATCAATTCAGTCCTCTACCCCTTTAGTTATAGCAAATATTATTAAAGGTGCAAAATGTTCTAAAGCTCAGGACCCGAATAATTTGCCCATTCACTTTTTAATGCAAAACCCAGCACTTTGGGGAAATTGTCCTGCCCTTTTATGTTATGCTTGCTACATCAGAGGTAAAATTCCAGAGTATTGGGAGGGGAGTATCACCCTTTCTATTTATAAGAAGGTGGGTTATCTTAATTTACAAATTACAGAAAGAATGCCTTGGTTGATGCAATTGGTAAATTGTTTGCAATATCTGTCTTGGAATATCTTCAGTGAAAAATCATGGGATACTTCCATTAGTGCAAGTAGGCTTTCACTAGGAGAATACTGACCTAGACAGTTTTTCAACAGTGCAATTCAATTATGAGATCTATGGGGCAGCCGTTGAATGCCACAGTTATAGATTTCTCTATGGCAGTTGATAAGTTTGAAAGGGCAATATTATGGTGTGAACTAGCCATAATAGAGATTCCAGAGAAGCTGCTTAGAGTGGAAATGGCTCTACATCCTAACACCTGACCAGATTACTTATGGAGGTCTGATAGAGGAATGACTACCCTTATCTAATGGTTTAAAACAAGGATGCCAGCTAGCTCATTTTCTGTTAACACTATATATATATAAGATTTGTTTCAGAAATTAAATCATACACATAAATTTCCACTAATCATTCGAGGAGAAGGTGTAAATGTACCGCTTTTGCAGTTGACATCATTATCTCAGATCTAAGTCATATTGGTCTTCAATGAGAAGAACCACCTCTCTAATCAATTTGAATTTGAAAATCAACAAAGAGAAGTCCAAGATCTTGACATTTAGGAGGTACTCAAGTAATCCCAAATGTAAAAGGTATTTAGATGGAGAAAGGCTGGAAGTGGTTCCTTTTCATAACTATTTAAATGTTTTTCTCACATATAATGTGAATTTCAATCTTCATATACAACAGCTCATTGCAAAAGGTATCTCTCACTTCTTAGGTTAATTTTAAGACTTTAGTGGAAAAGGTATCCGAGCCATGTTCCTGAAGGTATATTGAATACCTTTTACAAATAGACTATTCTCTCTCCTGGACTGATGCTTAATGAAGAGCGGACGAGAGGGAGACTTACAACTCTTTCCTCTTTTAACATTCATTAACAATAGTTGTTTTGATACCAGTTCATTTATCCAATTCTCTTTTTCATTGTTGAAGATTTCATGGGAGTAAATTCTCTTTTCTTCCCAAGGTGATTGTCTTTGGACCAGAATTACTCAAAGATGAGAAAATAGAAAAGCAGGTAAGTTCGGGTGCCTTCCAAAATAATATTTGTTCCTTATCTCTGATTTTCTCTCAATGGCATGCTTTACCGGTGACGCTATTGTATCAAGTCCCCTTTATTTGTCTTTTCTTCTACTAAAGTAATAATATTCAGGCTCTCTGATCCCTAAATATATATCATGTTATCAGAGTTACTTGTTTTAATGAAATCATATTCACAGAAATACTCGACTTGAAATAAAATACAGGAAAGAGGCACATTTTGCTTGACTTTTTCGTGCTAAACACAAAAAGCTTCACAATCTGCATCTATAATATTTCCTCCGCTTGCTCTGCGCTGCAAACAGACTGAAACCGCTTGTGAATGTGGTTACTGACCTGCAGGAGCCATCCTCCTGGCCAGTGTGGCTTGAGCCGAGTGCCGCTCTGGTACCTCTGGTGGTTGGGAGGAACTGCAGCTGTCCATGTGTCTTCCTGATGGTGGAGCTCTCTTCCTTGATCCAGGCAAATTTGAGCCTTCCCAGTTCTGGTGGTGATCCCTTCTATCTCTCTGCTGTTCTATTTCCTCCAGTCATCCTCTTCCTTTCCGTACATTCTCCTTTGGCCTGTCTCCTTCTTCTCTCTCCCATCCCATCTTCTTGCTCTCCTCTGGCTTCACCTGATATGGATAAAATAAAAGTTCTTTCTTTGTAATACAATAATCCTCATCTCAATCCACTGTTTGTCCTCTTTCAATGTTTTTTTTTCTCTTACAGACTGTGATCGGTCTGGGCCAGAAGACTGGAGCAATGGCAGCATTGGTAAGTGCTCAGGATCCTCTTCCTTTCACTAACAAATCCCCTCTGTTGAAATTTTCCGTTTGACAAAAATGGGAGGTCTAAAGAGGAAATCAGCATTCTCTTGATCTTTTCCTTTCTTGTGTTTTAGTTCAAGTTGGTAAGTCTGTAAGAATAGGAACCAGCGCAATACCCTTTACATTGGTCCCTATATTCTGTCTCAACCATGTGAGAGGGGTGTGATCTGTGCACAGGACAAAAACTCAACCCTCTAGATATTAATGTAGTTTCTCAATTGCCCATCTGATTGCTAAACATTCTTTTTTGATAGTGGGGTATTTATTTCTCTGAGGAATATTTAACTACTGATGAATAAAATAGGCTTTTCTTATTCGCTATCACTCACTTGTGACAATACGGCCCAAGGCATATGTCAAAGGTGTCTATTTGCAAAATAAAGTTTTTTTTTTTAATTGGGCGATTGTAGAATTGGTTTAGAGGAATTTATCTTCTTTATTTATTTATTTAGAAAGTTTTATATAGCGCGAACGTGACCCAGGCGGGTATCAGAGCGCTTTACAGTTAGGATAGGTGGGGTAAGGAGGTGAGAAGGACAATCATAACTAGAGTATACATAAAACGAGCAAGATAGGAGTACATCACAATTAGGGTAGGATGGATATGGTACATGGAGAAGACCATTCAATACATAAGTGAGCAAAGCAGGCGAGTGCTGCGAATCAAAGGTGCACAATAATCTAGTAGTCAATCAGTAGGCAGTCAATAAGCATTCGGGCCTGGGCCGTTTAAGGCAAGAACTTAGTCATTAGGATTTTTTTTACTTCCTTTTTGAAGGTAGCAGTGGAAGAAATTCGTCGGACTTCCGGTGGAAGAGAATTCCAAATCTTTGGTGCAGCGCCTGAGAAGGCTCTGTGACTCGTTCTCGTTTTGTGGAAGATCTGTGGTTTTAGGAGCAATGAGCTTGCACTACTTGAATGTCTGCAACCTCCAGATAGTTCTAATTTTTGAGCCAGATAAATAGAAGTCTTGATGTGTATGGCTTTGTGTGTCATGCATGCTATCTTTAGCTGTATTCTTGCTTCATATGGCAGCCAGTTTAGGGATTTGAGGGCTGGGGAGATGTGGTTGTTTCTTTTTGTACCCATGATCAGTCTGGCTGCGGCATTAATGGAGGCTCTTAGTGGGGCCAAGTTATATTTGGGTAGTCCACATAGCGTGGAGCTACCATAGTCTAGCCTGGGCAATACCAGAGCTTGTACCGCCATCTTGAAATTCTCCTGTGGAAGGAAGGGTTTGAGGTTCCTTAGTATGTTCATCTGGTGTTTAGCACCCTTGCTTACATTGCTAATATGAATCTGCATGTTCAAGTGCTTATCTAGTGTGATTCTGAGAGATTTCGCCAAATCGATAATGTGGGGAGTGCAGTTGAAGGCTGTAAGGTGTTTCAGCCAGTGGTCGATCTTGGGGTTTGATTAGGCGGAGCAATGAGAAGGAATTCTGTTTTGGATGTGTTGAGCATGAGGTAGTTATCAGTTAGCCAGTTTTGAGTATTCATAAGGGTAGAGTTGAGTGAGATAAAGTCTTCAGGGGAGGTGATTTTCAGATAAAGATGAGTGTCATCTGCATACATATGGAAGAGAATGTCCGCGGAATTCCGAGTATTTGCCAATGGTTCCAGGAATAAATTGAAGAGTATCGGTGATGATGCAGACCCCTGTGGAACCCCCATAGTAACTGAGGAGGGTTGGGAAAGGGAATGATTCACCTTGACTTTTTGTGATCTATTGTGGAGGAAGGAAGTAAACCATTGTAATACCAGTCATGAAAAACCCATCCTGTGTTCTAGATTGTCGTGGTTAACAGTGTCAACAGCCGAAGATAGGTCAAGGAGAATGAGGAGGCATAATTTGTTTTGGTCTAGCAGTTTTAGAATGTCATCCGTAATGTGAGTGAGAGCAGATTCCATGCTGTGACCCATCCGGAATCCTGATTGATGTTGATCCAGGAGTTGGAACTGCTCCATGTATGCACAAAGTTGCGTCTGCATGCATTTTTCAAGCAGTTTAGCCAGTGTGGGGATGGTGGAGATTGGCCTGAAGGTATTGAGGTCAGAGCTGTCTGCATTAGGTTTTTTTAGGATGGGGGGACCTGCGCTACTTTTTGGCAATCGGTCATCATGCCTTGTAACAGCGAGATGTTGACGATACTTGTACATAGTGGGATGATGGTCTCCTTGATATCTTTGAAAATGAGAGGTGGTAGCGGGTCCATGAAATGGTTAGAAGGGTTGATCACCAGTAGAGTGTTATAAATATCTCTTTTGCTGAGGGGAGTGAAGCAGTTCCAGGAGGCGTTGTTCTTGGTGCTAACTCTGGAGGGATTGAGCCGCTCATGGTGAGCTGGATGCGCAGCCCTCCTGGGGGTTGGGAGAAGTGCCCTCTTTGCTTCAAGGTCGAGACTGATGCTTTTTGTTTTTTCAGTGAAGAAGGCAGCCAGGTCGTTGCATGATGGAGGTCCGAGCTGTTCAGTGTCTTGTCCGATTGTTGTTTAACAATTTCAAGCAGTTTCTTGGGGCGGTTTCTGGCTTGATTGAGTTGGGATCTGAAGAAGTCAGCCTTTGCATTCTTGATTTTTCTGTTGTAGGTGTTCCTGACAGATCTAAGGCAAATTAGATGTTCAGTGGAGGGTACCATTCTCCAGGATCTTTCCACTATCCTAAGGTTGCGACGTTCCGAGTTTAGGTTGTCATTGAACCAGGGTTTGGAGATTTTGGAGGAGGCATTTTTCTGTTGTCGAGAGGCTATTTCGTCCAGGATGCCAGAGATGGGGGAATTATAGAAATCTGTGAGGACATGAACATCAGACATCTCCGATTGGGGAGTCAAGGCCTTTCTGCAGTACATTGCTAGATCATTAAAGTTAATATTCCTAAGGTTACTCTTCCATTGCTTCGTTTTCTTGGGCTGGACCCTCTTCTGGGCCACCTGTTTGTTAATTAGGAAGAAGATGCAATAATGGTCAGATCAATCGCAAGGGATAATGGAGACAATTGAGATGGTTTTTCCTTTGGAAATGATGTGGTCCAGAGTTTCACCTCTGTTATGTGTTGGGCTCTCACAGTATTGTGTCAGTTCATGTTCCATTAGGAAGGGTTTAAGGCAATTTACTGCTTGATCTGTTGGGTTAGACCAGTGTAAGTTGAAGTCTCCCAGGAAAATTTGGGAAACAAGGGTGTCATCATTGGAGGAGATGATTTCCATTAATTGTTCAATGAAGGAGAAATTGTCTCCAGGGGGTGATAGAAAGTGTGCAATTTGCAAAGAGGACGGTGATTGCTTGAGATGTTGAAGCATTGGTACTCACTAGAGGTCAGAGCGGAGGAATCAGATTGTGAGACTGAGACTTTAGGTCAGAAAAAGCTTTTAGGGCACTTTCCCCAGGGAAGTGAAAATGATTATTTTTAGTGGTCTTCTTTAACATCTCAGTTAAAGGGGCCAACAGTTGTGAGCAATTTTCGCTTTTTCCTTTTGTGGTTCAATCAAACTATTACCCAGAAGATAGCCTAAGTATTTACTTTTGCTATGTGCAAATTTAGATTTCTTGGCATTAATATGAAGTCCCGCAGTTTAGAGAGTATTAAGAATGGCAGTTAAAAGCTTTAGATGGTCCTCTGGAAAGTGGCGGGTGCCCTCTGGAGCCCAAAAGGTAATATTGTAAATTGATATAATCCTTGAGGGTTGGCAAAAGCTGTTCTTTCACTATCTTGTGGCCTAACTGAATTTATCTGTACCCTTTTGAAAGATCTATTGTGGCTATCTAATCGGAATTGCCTAGCAGTTCTATGAGCTCATCTGTCCTTGCTAACAGGTAACTGTAGAACATTGAAACTTTATTACCTGCTCTGCAATCAACACAAAAATGTGTACTCCTGTCAGGTTTAGAGACTAGAACAATGGGAAAGCATCACTTGCTGGAAGAAGGATTGATTACTCCCATTTTCAACATTTGGCTTAACTCAGCTTGAAAGGTTTCTCTTCGAGCTTCGAGAATCAGATAAGGATGATGTTTTATGATGAGCCATTGCTCTGCTATGATAGCATTAAAGGTAAAATTAGTCAGGCTCCGTAACTCTGAAATATTTTTGAAAAAGGACAATAAAGTAGTCACTAAGGTTTTCAATGTACTATTTTTCGGGTAACTGAGGTATTGTTAAATTTATGTTGCAGGAGGGGGTACCAATCATTTTTTTCAAGGCTGATGTGATAATTTTGTTTTATATTTTTTGACATGTTGAGTTTATATGTAACTTTGCCTATTCACTCAATTGTTTGATAGGATTATTGCCATTCCGATTTTAATTTATTTTCAGTAGTAGGGAGTAACTCAAGGACCCATTTGCCTGCTTTCTGCTGTGTCCATTTAGTACCTTTATTGTAAAACTATTGTTGTTTTTCTTGAGCCTAAGAACATAAAGCAGCTCAGAAGAACAATATCCTAGACTACTTTAGACTTGGTTGTGGATGACATACAATGCCAGGGGTATTAACTCGTATCAGTTATTTCCTTCTCCTGTCGTCATTTTCTTTCAGGTCAACTTTAGCATGCCATTATACCTGTCTCACGAGACCGTCTGTCTGGGGAGAATATACAGACGTGTGTAAGTGTTTGATTCTTAGGTTTTGACATACTTGCTGAATGAACTTGGAAACAAATGGGGTACCTTGATCTGCTAATATTTCCTTCGGGAAAACTACTTGAGAAAATACTTCAATCATATGGTGAGCAATCGTTTTGAGGTAGTTTCCATAAAGGAATGGCCTCCGGATATTGAGTGGCATAATCACCAACACAAGGATATATTTATAACATTTACTAGTAGGAATTAAATGGCCTAAGAGGTCCAACTGCATTCTCTCAAATGGGTTATTTATTATTGTCATTTTCTTATGGGTGGCTATGGTGAGCATGGTAGGGATTTTTCTTTTGACACGTTTGGCACTCTTGACAGGATGTCTTAACCTGACTAAAAATCCCAGGCAAATAGAACTGTTTCCAGAATGGCTTTAGAGGCTTTCTCCAACCCAGAATGCCTTGCTAATAAGTGGGAGCATCTGACAAAATACTTGTTTTCTAAAGGTATTAGGGACTAAAAGTTGCAGTTTATCCCCAGCTTTCCATAGTCGATATTATAGTGCCTTTTGGAATATAAAACAGGAGTATACCTGAATGTTATGTTCTTCATTGTCTCGTGCCTTTTGGCACACAATTTGAATCGTCATTTATTTGGCCGGATCTGAAGTTTTTATTCAGTTCCAAAGTATCTGGTATTAAAAAGGTATTTGGGAGAGGATCCTTTTTCTTCTGTTCTCTCTTTTCTTTGTGAATTTTGCATGCTTTAGGAGTATCTTGTGCTTCTAAACCTTCTTGAGCTTCCTGCTTTTTGGTATTATTAGATTAGGAGAGATCAGACTTTCCCCAATAAACCAATGTCTACAACCTGAATCTAACAAAGCAGTAACCCTCTGGTGATTTACCAGAAGATTAACTGGCATCTGTTTCTTGTGTATAATATATGGGTCATTGTGCACAGTTCACCTCCATAGGTTCTTCTTCCCCTTTTTTGTTTTACAAAAATGGGCGATGTGGCCCCACTCACCACACTCGTAACATAGTGGGTCACTAAGACCTGTTTAGCCAGGCCCTCCAGGTTATACTAGGACATCTCAGTCACCAGAGTGAGGACTTTATTAATTTTCCCAGTGTCTCCAAAAGACTTCTTACTTTGTACGCATGAAAAATAGCACATTCGAGGGTTAAACCAGAATGTTGATTAAGCCATGGTTGCCTTGCCTGGGGTAAGGTCTCTATAATCAGTTCTAGGTAAAATTTTGACATTACCTCATCCTTGGGGCTTTCATGAGCTTTCAACCATCTATCAGCAGCATATTTCAGTTTAAAAAAAGGGTTCTAGGAGTATCTCCTACTGCCCCTTGTTCCTTTCGAATGGCCACTCTGTAGCTTTCTTTGTCAATCTCTTGTGCCCCAAGGTAACTTTAACTCGTGCCCCGCCATGCACATACCATGTGGTCAACCCCCCAAAGGCGGGCAAACCCAGGCTGCACAAGGCCTTTGGTTGTGCACAGCAGGGTTTGGCCACAGGGCCTGGGTTGCGGCCAAGCCCTGTGGCCAATCCCCAACATACAGCCAACCCCATGCTGCACACAGCCTTTGGCTGTGCACTGCAGGGGGATGACCACAGGGACTAGCCCTGGGGACCCCATCCCCCAGGGCCTTTTTTTAAAGAGGCAGTCACACACACCCTCACCCCCCACACAGACACTCAGACAACCATACAGGTACTCAGACAACCAATCACTCACAAATACAGCCACTCACGTACCCACTCACACATCCATACAGCCACTTAGACACCAACTGACTGACTGATACAGACATTCACACAACCAGCCACTCACCCATACATTCACTGAGACACCTAATCACTCACTTATACAGTCAGTCATGCACCCACTGAATCATCCATACAGGC
Source organism: Calotriton arnoldi (assembly GCA_963921515.1). Lineage (NCBI taxonomy): Eukaryota > Metazoa > Chordata > Amphibia > Caudata > Salamandridae > Calotriton > Calotriton arnoldi. Next base: position 77,280 of record CAWUFW010001738.1, on the reverse strand, counting down.
AATCATACACCCACTGATTCACCAATACACCTTGGTATATATATTTAACGCTCATAAACTTTTTCAAAACACTCACAGTCATCAGATGATGTCATCAGTGATGTCCTTTGAGATGTCATCAGTGATGTCACTGACCATGTCATGAGTGATGTGATAATATGTGAGGTCATAAGCAGTGCATTGCGGGGCACGAGTTATAGTTAGCCCAGCCAACAGTACCTGCTGAATTTCACTGGTTTTGTATGAGTGAAACCTAAGCCTAACTATATGTCCCTGTAACCTTTGTTTTTTGTAATGAATTTCTAAGATTTTTTAAATTCCGTTTCTGAACTATAACGTCTCTGTAACCTTTGGTTTTTTCAGTGAATTTCTAAGGTTTTTTAAAAGCTAATTCCTAACTATAATGTCCCTTTAACCGTAGGTTTTGAATTTCTATGTTTTTTTAAGAAGTAGTGGTGTTTCAAGAGTAGTGGAGAAAGGGGGCTGGGCCTCCGACCAGCTCTCGGGAATCCCGCTGTGTAGGACTTACAGGAGGTACCAGGAGGGCTTCTTGACCTCCTAAGGTCCCTCAGGAGTAAAGTGGACTTCATCCCCCAACCAGTAGTGCACCAGAAGGTGCGTTTGCAGAGTGGTGGAGAAAAGGGTCATGGCTGCCGAAAACCTCTTAGCAATCCCACTGTGTGGGACTTACTGGAGGTAACAGGAGAGGTAGATGGCCCCCAAGGACATCAGTTGGGGCAAATTATCCCTCCTGTTACCTCGTCCCACGCAGGAGGATTGCTGAGAGGTTGTCAGAGGCCATGCCCCCTTTCTTCACCAGTCTGCAAACGCGACTCCTGGTGCACTACTAGTAGAGGATGAAGTCCCACTTGGCTATTAAGGGTCCTTGGGGGCCAACTACCCCTCCTGTTACCTTCAGTAAGTCCCACACAGTGGGTTTGTAGACATGTTTTCAGTGGTCACGCCACCTTTCTCCACCACTCTGCAAACGCGCCTCCTGGTGCAAGCACCCTTTCTCCACCACTCTGCAAACGCACCTCCTGGTGCACTACTATTTGGGGGATGAAGCCACCTTGGCTCTTGAGGGTACTTGGGGGCCAGCTAGCCCTCCTGTTACCTCCAGTATGACCCACACAGCTGGATTGCTGAGAGGTCATCAGAGGCCATGCCCCCGTTCTCCCCCACTCTGAAAACACGCCTCCTGGTGCACTACTGGTTGGGGAAAGATGCCCACTTTAGTCCTGAGGGAGTCAAAGGACATCATACCCCACCAGCAGTGTTCCAAGAGGCGAGTTTGAAGAGTGGCGGAGAAAGGGGACGTGGCCTCCGACCACCTCTCAACAATCTAGCTGTGTGGGACTTACTGGAGGCAACAGGAGGTCTTGTTGGCACCTAAGGACCCTTAGCAGCCAAGGGAACTTCATCCCCCAACCATCGCATGCCAGGAGACATGATTGCAGAGTGATACAGAAAGTGGGCTGGGCCTCCGGTGTTGTACCAGCACTATTTTTTTTTTAAATTATAAAGGAAGGGGGGCCATGTGGCCCTCCTTCCCTGGGCCGTATTAGGCCCAGGGGACCCCATCCCCAGCATTTTTTAGAATGGGGAGCGGTTTTGCACGGCTCCCCTACCCCGGGCCGATTATGGCCACGGGGACCACATCCCCAGGTCCCGGTCTTTCTTATATTTTTTTATCAAAGGAAGGGGGCCGTGGGCCCCCCTTACCTGGGCCCATTTGTTTTGCCCTGGGGGCATGGCCTGTAGATGGGTGCCCTGGTCCTGCTAACATGCAGCTCCCTGTGTGTAAAAGCAATTATCCTCCGCTTTGAGTAATCAAGAGCATTTTCTGCTCTCGCTTACTCACAGTGGAGCAGTTTTCTATGGCTTGACAGGACATTGCTGGAGCTGGCCCTGAGAGGTGGCGGTCCCCAGGGCCATATAGGGCTCTAGGAGAGGGGTTGTGTGCCCCCTTCTTTATTTATATTTGCCCCAGGGAGGTGTTGGTCCCGGGGGCTGTGGGGGCTGCGTGTCCCTGCACTAAATCTAGAAAAAGCCCCGGGGAGGTGGTGGTCCCTGGGGCTACGGAGGGTCCATGCGGCCCCCATGCATTTTATTAAATTAAAGCCTCGGGAAGGGGGCTGCCCCCAGGGCTGCGGCAGGTCCATGTGGCACCCCCCACAAATAGTTTACCAAAATGCCCAGGGGAGATGACGGTCCCCGGGGCTAGGGGGGGTCCGAGCACCCCCCATTTAAAAGGAAATAAGCCCTGGTCTGGGCATACTTGGCGCACTTAGGGCGAGAAAGCAAAAGACACACATTTGTCACCCCGAGTGGGACGGGTATGCCCAGACGTGGGTCCCGTGCTCTCCATGCCACTGGAGTCAAGCTATCCTGGCTGATGAGGGCTGAAAGCCAGAAACCGGTCCTAGGATGCTTGTTTCCAGTCCAGGGAGGACCTGGCCTGGCAGTTCGGGCTGGACTGTTCCCATTGGGCACTGGGTCAAGACTGATTTGCATATGGCTGGGTCCAAACTGGAATGGCATGGTGAGCAAAAAAACGATGGATTTAGGCCCAGATCTTTGTACTGGGGTGAATGTATGACATTGTTCTGCATTCTGTCCATCAATTGTTGTTTTTGCATTTGTCACCCCGAGTGGGACGGGTATGCCCAGACATGGGTCCCGTGCTCTCCATGCCACTGGAGTCAAGCTATCCTGGCTGATGAGGGCTGAAAGCCCGAAACCGGTCCTAGGATGCTTGTTTCCAGTCCAGGGAGGACCTGGCCTGGCAGTTCGGGCTGGACTGTTCCCATTGGGCACAGGGTCAAGACTGATTTGCATATGGCTGGGTCCAAACTGGAATGGCATGGTGAGCAAAAAAACGATGGATTTAGGCCCAGATCTTTGTACTGGAGTGAATGTATGACATTGTTCTGCATTCTGTCCATCAATTGTTGTTTTTGCAGTTCTGGAGGTAGCAAAACTCCATATGTGCAAAAAAAAATTCTTTATTTTTGGTTGAATAACACTTGTGTCCCCAGTTTTGAGTTTTTTGAGTTAAAACATTTTCCAGTTGCCATTTTATTTGTAAAGAAACAAAAATATAAAACATTAAAAAAATAAAAAAATAAAAAAAGTTCTGAAAATCAAAGGTTCTTGTTAGAACCACCTTTCTTGATTTCAAAAAAGATAAACTGTATATGTGTGTGTATGTATAAGAAAGAATATGAGTGAGTACGTTTCTGTGTTAGTGAGTGAGTGAGTGCATCAGTGAGTAGGTGGATGTGTAAGTGTTTGAGCGAGTGGGTGTGTGAGTGGGTGTGACAGTGGCTGTATGGGGTGGTAGTGAATGTGTTAGTGTTTGTTTGGGTAAGTGAGTGGGTGCATGGGTGGCTGTATTGGTGAGTGGGTGTGTGAGTGACTGTATGAGTGAGTGACTGGATGCATGAGTGGCTGAATGGGTGATTGAGTGGGTGTGTGAGTAGACCTATGAGTGTCCAAATGGGTGTGTGAGGGGCCTTATGGGTTCGTGAATGAGTGTGCAAGTGTTTGTATAGGTAAGTGAGTGGGTGTGTGAGTGGCTGTAAATGGTGAATGGGAGGGTGCATTAGTGGGTCAGTGAATAACTGTGTCAGTGACTGTATGAAAGACTAAAAGCCTTATTTACAAGAAAGTAACGCAGCATGGTGCTGCAAGCCATTTGGCTGCGCTGCGTCACTTTTAAAGCACAATGATGCATCATATTTACAACAATATGATGTATCCCTGAGCTCTCCCCTATGCTGGCGTACAATTGGCTGCCATGTGCCAACGCAGGCAAGGCTGCCTGCGTTGCGGGGATGATTGTTTTTGTGCAGGAAGCGACACCTTCCTGCACAAGAACCATTATGAGAGCTGTTTTCCTCTTTCCATGTGTGCTGCAGAATGCAGTATGCATAGAAAGAGGAAAAAACAAGGAGAAATAAACGTATTTCTCCTCGTTGCGCTTCCTTATGCCTCCCCTGGGGAGGCATAGGATTTTGACGCATTCCCAGATTTACAAAACCTTGTAAATATGAGGATGCAGCAGAATCCATGGGTGTTGCTTGGGAACACCCACAGCAACACCCATGGCATGCCCCTTTCACGCAAAGTGCTGCATGAAAAGGGTTATATTTACCTCCACCTCTGTACCCGTTCCTTAGGGAAAAAACAATGACAACTAATCCCTATTTAAATTGAAACCAACCCACAGTTTTAGCATGACTAGGTATCAACAGTCACCACCCAACTTAGCCAAGATAGTAATGCTTACCGGTACGTCGAATCAATCCTAGAGTGGCTTGCAGCGAGTACGCCGTGTGCAGCCAGTGCAAGTGGACTTACGTATTTCTGACTCTGTAAGTGCTATAGATAGTGAAAGAGGACTATCAGCTACATGTCCCTCTCCCCCATATTACAAAACGGTCGCCATTACGGAGTGTGTGATCTCATTCTATTCCATCTGTTTTGATTGAATGAAGTGTAGTTAGTAAGCTATCAAAATTTGAATATTAATTCTAAGATAATATATATTCCTCTCGGAGTCACACGAGTATTCTGAAAAATCATCATTGTGTTCAACTGTATTCCATCAGCTGTCTTACTATATGTGGTCATGTAGACTATAATTATCAGTTTGCGACTGAAGAGATAAAAGCCCCACTAGTATTATAAGGTTAATGATGGGGCCGTGTGAATATTCAGAAATAATTAGTATTCTATATAAAATGTACCTGACTACTATCCAATAGGTGCACATGATTAGGACATATATCAGTCCCTCCCATGATTTCTATGTCCACCCCATATGATGATGTTGGAGGCAGCACAAAGAAAGTCACTTGTGTTCAAATACTTATATATATGCCAGCGATCTGAATCAATATTAACCATAGCATAGTTTCTTGAGATTGCAGTGCATATTACCATCCGCTGGTATAACAGCACAAATAATCACACTGCACGTAGTTCACAGAGGCAGGTTTCTTAACATCGTTATCTGTTGAATTATATACTGGTGGTATTATTTCCGATTATTTGTATAAGCGATGTACTGGTTTCTCAAAATCACTTGGTGTATGGGATAATAGGATGCAGTTCCAACCGCTGGTGTAACATCACATATATTCCAAACATTTACAATTAACTGATAGAGGCAGATTTTCTAACATAATAACTATTAAGTCAATAGTGATGAGCCCATTCAGAACTGTCCATATAAGCGATGTACAGGTTTCTCATAAGCTATAAGTATATATAAAAATCAGTTCATAAATTTCTCGTATATTGATCAAGTTTAACATTTGTCCAGGTTCCTCACATTCCTTTGACTGTTCAAAAAACAAATAACATTATGCAGCTCCACATACGCAATCCCCCAAGAAATATTGCGATTCATGGTCTGTCTTAAGTCCAATTTCAACAGTCCTTAACTGCAAAATCCACATTGCTTCCCCGTCTACGAATGGTCAGTTCTCTGTTGCCTATCGGCCAGTCGGAACTGGCTCGTAATCACAAAGGGCAGGCCTTTCCGCCCTTGGGATTACGATGCACGGTTTCCGGCATGGCATGTCGGAAGTGTGTTGGGGGCCCCCAGCAGGGCCCCCTTGTGTTTGCGGTCTCCAGTTACGGGTCCCCTGTTGATCCCTCCATCCCGTGGCAGGCACATTAAGGTGCCTGCCATGGGGTGCAGGGATGAACAGCACCTCCCATTTCCCTATGGGAGCATGTATTACGGCCGGTTTATGGCCGTAATGCATGCTCCCATAGGGTAATGTAGGAATGCGACCGAACAGTGTTCGTTTGCATCCTAATTAGGCAGTCGGGACCGTCGACCGAAGGTCCGTCGGTCCCAGGACTGAGATGGTGTCGGGCGGACTTAAGTCCGCCCAACATCGTTATTAGGCCCTTTGTGTTTGCTTCCATTTGACACAAGTTTTTAAAAATCCTCCCATCAAGCAGAACAAACACAAGTTTCCTGACTGTGCCGATGGAGGCAGGAAAACTGCTGTGTCCAAGGGGTGAGCTCCCCAGGACATAGGGTCCCCGTAGTCCATTAAGAGTCAGCAAGGGGCCTTTTAAAGGCTTGGGGAGCCGCACAGCCCCCTCCTCTTAAAATGGACTGTGGACTCCAGGGGGTGGGGTTCCCGGGCCGATAACTACCTTAGGAGGGGCCACACGCCCCTCCCCTAATTATATTGGACCCCAAGGGAATGGGTCCTGGGGCCAAAAGCAGCCTGGGTAGGCATGCCACCCATGCCCCCTTCCCCCCAAAAAGTAAAAAGCATCTTGAAAAAAGAAGCAAGGGAGCCCACACTTCTTTTTTTTTATGTTGCAGCAGATTTGCAGATCCTCTGCGAATTTGCAGCAAAATTTCAAAAAATCATTTTTGGCCCCAGGCCTAATAAGGGAACAAATGGCCCTGGGGGATGGGGTCCCCAGGACCTATAAGGCTTGGGGTGGGGGGGGGCCGCTTGGTCACCCTCCCCTTTAAAAAACATAAGCCCTTGGGGATAGGGTCCCCAGGGCCTAATGAGGCTCAGGGACGGGGCCATGTGGCCTCCTCTTATTTAAAAGTCATATTGCCTTGGGGAATAGGATCCCCAGGCACATTGAAAGTCTCAGGGAATGGGATAGTGTGGCACCCTCCACTTAAAAATAAAAACCGGCCCTGGGGGATGAGGTCCCCAGGACCTATAATGCTCGGGAAGGGGGGCCACTTGGTCATCCTCCCCTTTAAAAAACATAACGCCCTGGGGGATAGAGTCCCTAATGAGATGTTTTGAACTCAAAAATCTAAGAAATTCACCAGTTATAGTTAACAGAGCTAACCATAACTTGCGCCCCCGCCATGCACTGCTTATGATCTCACATATTACCTCATTCATGACATGTTCTATGACATCATTAATGACATCACTAATGACATCATCCAAGCTTCTCTTGTACACATTGCTGTATAAACAGAATAATATAAAGCATAATTAATGCTATCATAGATAGAATCTCTATAGGTAAAACAAGCTTTTATTATGTGCAACATTGATCCTTTACCATGCACTTCATGGGAACCAAGTTCATCTTGACTAACAAGTACAAATGAAAGGGTATCCTCTACTGCTCACAGTGTTCAATCTGTATATCACTGTTTAGAGAAAACCAAGTTCCTCTAGATACTCAAGCCCTGTTCCATAACTAATGCGCTACTATGGACAATCTTTATCTATGTTAAAGCCCTCACAGTCACCGAACCTACAGTGAGAAATGAAGTGGATATAAGTCGAAAAATGGGTACTGTAAATAGTGTTTACGCTGTGGGAATAGTTTATTCTGTATCACACTGTTTGCAGACAGTGAAACTCTTGTGAGAAATACAGTGCAGAGTATTAAAAAGTATCTACTAAGAACAGTGTGAGCTCTATGCAAAACTTGTCCAAAGAGAGACTAATCACACAATAACCAAGGTCTCAAGGTGCTAAAGATCATGCTACCTGCAGCCTTCATACTATGGTGAAAACATTGCAGGTAGCCCATCTTCTGAAGCAAAACAAGTACATAGGTTAGTACCTGGTGCAGACCGCCTTCTATGTTATGTAGAAATGGTCATGCTAAGACGATTCTGTCCAATAACTGACGATTGCTTATAATACTTAGTATGTAGTATGTAGAATCTTTGCCCTGTTGGAAACTTTATCTGCAGTATCAAAAAACTGTGTGTTACATGCTGTCACCTGCACAGAGTTATTTTTTAATACAAAGATTTATTACGTGTTCAATACCTCTACACACCTATGATGCAATAGGAGCATATGTGTTTTGTAAAAAATTACACCAATTAGGTGGGCACGGGCTGCACACAATTAGGTAGACAAGTAATATGATAGTTACCCGCCACTATTTCAACTATAAAACAAACTAACACACTCATCAGTGATATTGTCAATGATGTTATTTGAGATGTCATCAGTGATTTCATAAATTATGTCATAGAACTAAGCGTGGGCGGAGTTCGAGGAGTTCCGCTATGCGAAGTGCAAAAAAAACTCAGTTGCGCTACGTGGAACTCCCCAAGCAGCAGAGTGCGTTAGATAAATGCTGTTTGCGATAATTTTCCGTGCCAGATGCTTGTCCACAATGTGCAATTATCATGAATGGCACCATGCACAGCGCAAGGGGGCGCTGCTTCCTTTCTGCCGCTCGAGTAGATTTTTACTCGAGCGGCAGCTTTCTCAACGCGAACGGACAGTTTCTCAACGCGAGCGGTCACGAGCATACACGACCACTCGCAAAGAGAAATCTGACCGCCAGCGTTGAGAAATCTCGCCGGGAGGTTGATTTTCCACGCTCGCGATCAACAACTTGATATTGACGATCGCGAACGAGGAAAAATCTCGCCGGGAGGTGGATTTTCCTCGCTTGCGCTCGCCAACTTGACGTTGACGAACGCGAGCGAGTAAATAAACTCCGCTATGCTACGCGGAGCGGAGTTTTTTGGAACTCCGTGAGCTCCGCGTAACGCGGAGTGCGGAAATCTCCGCAAACTCTGCAAGCGGAGCGGAGTTCACCGCCCAGACTTACATAGAACATGTCGTGAGTGATGTAATATGTGAGGTCAAAAGCAGTGCATGGCCGGGGTGCATGTTATAGTTAGCGCTGCTATCTATAACTGGTGAATTTCTGTGTGTTTTTTAGTTCAAAGCATTAGTGTTGTCACTTGCATTTGACCCAACATCACTTTAACCTTTGTTTTTTGCATTACATTTATATATTGACAAATCTTCACGAAATTTTCAAAACTAGTTTGCCACTCACTTCAACTGTTGTCTTGAAAATTTCTTGTTGATTTGTGAAGCGGAGTCTGAGAAAAGGGGGATCCCAAGACACATTTTCACTATCCAATTTCCCATATTGATTTGAACATGACTCACATTTTACACCCACAAAACCATAGAAATTCAGCTTCTATAGTTAAAATTATCTCAAGTAGCTATACCTTTTGCCCTAAGGTAACTATAACTCGCACCCTCACTATGCACTGCTAATTTCCCCACATATTACAGCACTCGTAACATCTTCTATGAGATCATTGATAATATCACTGCTACATTTGCTCTAAAACTATTGATGAGAAAACTGTGCATACGGGGATGCGAGTCATAGTTACCCTAGGGCACGAGTTATAGTTACTTGAGAGAACTATAACTGCTGAATTTCAATGGTTTTGTGGGTGTAAAATGTAAAATGTGAACCTAGGCTAGGAAGTAGGGGACCTGAGGACATTTATCCCCAGAAATTTCGCTGGAATTTTCCCACTGCAGCACGTTGGATGTCAGCAAGGTGCATGATGGTATTAGCAGTCCATGGTAGGGGCTGCTGAGGTATCGGCACGATAACGGGCACTTCACCACTATGTAGGAGGAGCCCTATAAAGACTTGTTGGGACTATCTGTGGCGAACTGCGGCATTTGAGAAAGGCTACACGCCGAAACCGGTTATGCCGATTTCTTTTCAATAAATGTCCTGACGAGCCCCGCTGTGTCCCTTTCTTCTTTTGATGGGAGAGAAGGTGTTTGTTATAATTCGCGTGCAACCTGTGGCACGCTTAAAGGGACCCTTCCAACAAGAGGCTGTGATTTGTACAGGACGTCAGGGAACTGACTTTTGCTTGCCCGAGTTATCGGATCTTCACAGCCCGCCTCCCTGCCTTTGTTGTCCAAGCAGCTGCTGCCAGTCGGCGGTCTGAGACTTCTCGGAGGGGCGCCTGCATTGCCATTGCGTCTCCAGTCTTGGAGACATCGGATAAGGAGGCTAGGAAGTAGGGGACCTGAGGACATTTATCCCCAGAAATTTCGCTGGAATTTTCCCACTGCAGCACGTTGGATGTCAGCAAGGTGCATGATGGTATTAGCAGTCCGTGGCAGGGGCTGCTGAGGTATTGGCACGATTACGAGCTGCAGCTGGGCCCTTCACCACTGTGTAGGAGGAGCTCTATAAAGACTTGTTGGGACTATCTGTGGCGAACTGCGGCATTTGAGAAAGGCTACACGCCGAAACCGGTTATGCCGATTTCTTTTCAATAAATGTCCTGACGAGCCCCGCTGTGTCCCTTTTTTCTTTTGATGGGAGAGAAGGTGTTTGTTATATTTCACGTGCAACCTGTGGTACGCTTAAAGGGACCCTTCCAACAAGAGGCTGTGATTTGTACAGGACGTCAGGGAACTGACTTTTGCTTGCCCAAGTTATCGGATCTTCACAGCCCTCCTCCCTGCCTTTGTTGTCCAAGCAGCTGCTGCCAGTCGGCGGTCTGAGACTTCTCGGAGGAGCGCCTGCATTGCCATTGCGTCTCCAGTCTTGGAGACATCGGATAAGGAGGCTAGGAAGTAGGGGACCTGAGGACATTTATCCCCAGAAATTTCGCTGGAATTTTCCCACTGCAGCACGTTGGATGTCAGCAAGGTGCATGATGGTATTAGCAGTCCGTGGCAGGGGCTGCTGAGGTATCGGCACGATAATGAGCTGCAGCTGGGCCCTTCACCACTGTGTAGGAGGAGCTCTATAAAGACTTGTTGGGACTATCTGTGGCGAACTGTGGCATTTGAGAAAGGCTACACGCCGAAACCGGTTATGCCGATTTCTTTTCAATAAATGTCCTGACGAGCCCCGCTGTGTCCCTTTCTTCTTTTGATGGGAGAGAAGGTGTTTGTTATATATATATATATATATATATATTCTGCTCCAACGGTTGTCCACCTGGTGAGTAGCACTCGATCAGCAGCTTTGTTTATGAAAGGCAGGGACGAGGATCCGCTTGTAGAAGCTGCTCCGTAATGGAAATGCCTGACGCGTTTCGAAGCTCCATATGCTTCTCTTCAGAGGCTTGAACGGAGACAGTGTGTGCAAACGCTGAACCCACTGCGCCATTTTTATATTGCACACCCACCAATGGGAAGCTCGAATGAGACTGTGCATTGTGGGAAATGTGGTCCGGATAGCACACAAATCTTGTTCTGTATGGACCCTGCAAGTGGACTCGTCCTCAATCCTGTTTGCGGCTGCTGACCCATGTAGCCCCCATAACATTACGGGGTGGTGCACACTCTGCGGCAGGACGTCCGCGTATTATATTCTGCTCCAAAGGTTGTCCACCTGGTGAGTAGCACTCGATCAGCAGCTTTGTTTATGAAAGGCAGGGACGAGGATCCGCTTGTAGAAGCTGCTCCGTAATGGAAATGCCTGACGCGTTTCGAAGCTGCATATGCTTCTCTTCAGAGGCTTGAACGGAGACAGTGTGTGCAAACGCTGAACCCACTTCGCCATTTTCATATTGCACACCCACCAATGGGAAGCTCGAATGAGACTGTGCATTGTGGGAAATGTGGTCCGGATAGCACACAAATCTTGTCCTGTATGGACCCTGCAAGTGGACTCATTCGAGCTTCCCATTGGTGGGTGTGCAATATGAAAATGTCGAAGTGGGTTCAGCGTTTGCACACACTGTCTCCGTTCAAGCCTCTGAAGAGAAGCATATGGAGCTTCGAAACGCGTCAGGCATTTCCATTACGGAGCAGCTACTACAAGCGGATCCTCGTCCCGCCTTTCATAAACAAAGCTGCTGATCGAGTGCTACTCACCTGGTGGACAACCTTTGGAGCAGAATATATATATATATATATATATTTGGGGGTTTGACCCCTCAAACCCCCTTTTGGGGGGGCAACCCTTTTAACCACCCCTTTTTGAATCTCCTTATCACCCCTTTCCCCCTTTACTTTTAACCACCCCTGAACCCTAAAATCCTCCTTATCTCCCTTTACCTCTTCCCTCCACCTAACCCTAAAATCACCCTTGCCTCCCTTCACCCCTACTGATCCACTAACCCTAAATCACCCATAGCTCCATCCATCCTTGAACCCTAAAATCACCCTTACCTCCACCCTTCCTTGAACCCTAAAATTACCCTTACCTCCATTTACCTGTACTCACCTCTTAGTCCAGAAATCACCTTTAGCTCTGCTTGCACCTAACCCCTTTAAAAAATTAAATTACATATACATTTATGTTAATTCTTACCGAGTAGTAAAACATATGTGGTAAAGGTAAAAACCCATTAATTGTACTTACCTGCAGAGTAAATACTGCAGCGTAAAGGAAATGCAGGGTAAAGTCTGTGGGCAAATATAGCGCACCGATTGAGTACCCCTTTCCAAGAGTACCTGCCCTTATGATGAAGTCTGCTCCACTTTGAATGCGAAATAACCGTCACTTACCAGAAGGCAGTCAACACTGCACAAAGCACCACTGTATAAAAAGCAACTTAATCATGACCTTAACAGTGTACCTTGATTCATTTCAAGCAGTGGCTGCTCTATTAAATAGTAAAACATCTGATGCGAGTCTTGGAAAAAACATAGCTCATTTTTCAGACTCGTTCAGCTGTGGTGTGTGACGCGGTGGTCTGACACTGCGCCAAAGATGCGAGGATGCGTGCCCACGACAATTAGCCCTCTGCAGCAGGAGAAGAGCTCCCGGCACCACAGGGCGACTGCTTAGTTGCAATGCACGGCATATGTTAGAAGGCAGGACGCAGCCAGTGATATAGATGGAGTGTTCCCTGAATCGAGCAATGATTCATCCAGACGGAGCTCCTCGTGGCACAGTGTTCTTGTAACGGAGGCAATTAGGTTAATGTGCAGGTAAGTATAGAGCTGACATTTTTCTTGAACTATTGATTTGTGCGGTCGTTGTCTCTGGCATTGTTTTTCGCTCTGTCTTCTCTGCAGCATTTTCCAGTCTCTTACTAGCTAATGTTATTTCTAGCCCCTTTCAGAACAAGTCCAACAATAATCGAGCAAAAAATAAAGAATAAAGGACTTCGGCTCTAACTGGCTCAGAGTTGCTAGACTGAAACATTTTTGTCAATTCACGGTGCTTGGAAGATGCAAAAGAAAGTCACGAAGTGATGGGAAGTAGCAGGGATCTGGAAGAGAAATACAGCTGTACTGATTCAACGCCAGTGTAAGGTCAAGAAATTGAACGGTTTATTTCCAGCACCCAACCTATGTGTTTGAATAGCGGCAAATAGGAATGAAGATTCTTATTGACAGTGCCTAATAAGACCAAAGTTTTTCTTGGGGATCTGCCTCAGCACAGCCAAATGCCAACGTTGCTGGATACCAACGCTATTTAGTCTTGATTCCACCTCATGTCTCCTTCTTCCACATCCTACACTTCATACATCTTTACCTCATTCCTGCATGTTCTTGTTCATCCTTGTTTTCACCTTTCGTCAATGTTTTCTTTGCTTTTCTCCCTCGATAATTTTCCCTGCTCTGCCTTTCTCTCACTCACTGTGGGTCAAAGTCTGATACTGAAAAATAAATCTCGGTACCCAAAAATGTGTGCCAGTGCCCAACACCGGCAGCCCTACTGTTTGACTTGGCCCTTTTTGCAGGGTCATCCCAGAACTTTTTGCCTTCCTCCTGTATTTTTTCTGACCTGGTAATGGTGGTTTTATGACTCCGGGCACTTTATCACTGCTAATCAGTGCTAAAGTGCATGTGCTCTCTATGGTAAACATGGTAAGATTGGTCTACACCTGTTTGGCATATTTAATTTACCTGTCAGTCCCTTGTAAAGTGGTATCTCATATACCCAGGGCCAGTAAATTAAATGCTACTGGTGGGCTTACAGCGCTGCTTGGCCAACCACCAAAGTAGCCTTTCAAACCTATCTCAGACCTCTGCCATTGCAGGGCCTGCGCGTGCAGTTTACTGCCGCTGTGACGTGGCACATAAAGTGGTTGCCACTTTTACTACATATCAGTCACCCCTAAGGTAGGCCCTAGCTAGCCCTATGGGCAGGCTGTGGTGTGGGTATAAGGTAGGACATGTGCCTTAACTGTGTGGCATGTCCTGGTAGTGACAAACAGCCTATTTGGTTTCTCACAGCTGTGAGGCTGCTCTCTCATAGGGATGCATTGGGGATTCCCTGATATATGCTTCAGTGGTAATTCCTGACATGAGAGGAGTAGTGCTACCATGTTTGGTATGTTTGGAATAGTAGTGATAAATCCTGCTTATTGGTGAAAGCAGATTAATTAATACTATTTGGGAAATGCCACTTTTTGAAGTGGGCATTTCTGTGTGCTATGTGTCTTTGTGCCTGCCTGATGTGTATTGACCGTCTGGTTCTGACTGACAGAAGAGAGGGGATGTGCATTCACTCCAGCCAGTCCCTGGGAGGAGAGGGGGGGGTGAGGTGTGTTCTGCCCTGCCTGGGGGACTCAACGCTAGGCTGAATAGACCTTGACTGAATTTAGAGTAGCGGGAGGAGTTGTCCCTTGCACCTGAATAGGCCTGGGCTGTATTTGGAGTGGTGGGAGGAGTAGCACCTGCACCTGAATAGACCTGTGCCTGCCTTCCACAATGATGGCTCCACCCCCCTGTGGTGTGTCTGGAGCCAAGGCTTACACTTTGAATGAGGAGGATTGTGCACTGTTAATTATATTTTTTAAGTGCCCCAGAACTGGTTTAAACTGGGCTTAGAGCCCTGTGCCAGGGCAGAACAAAGACTGTTGGTACTATAAGTACTGGGGCTGTGACCCCATGTTTTTGGGCTTTCTTGGAACTGAGGGTGCTTGGAAGACGAGGACTGCTGTGCGCCAGGAGGAACCACCATCTGGGACCCCCGTACTTGGGGGAGTGGACCTGCTGCCCATTGGGCAGCTGAAGGGACTGCTGCTCTGCAAAAGGGACTCAGTGTGCTGGCCTGCCTGGGCCCTGTCTTCGGAAGTCTCCCAGGGCTGTGCGTCTGGCCTGGGGCTAAGTGAAGTAGCGCTGGGTGAGCCCTGTGCTAAGCGTGTGGAGCGCTTCCTTTTTTGACTGTGCGCTGCCACAAATTGCCTGCTGAGCCCGAGAAGAGGCTCCAACCTCGACTTGCGACGGTGCAGAGTGCCTTTGCACCGTGAGGAAGGCTGCGCAGAGAAGGAAGTTGCCTCCGTCTCCGAGGCTGAGTGTGGCCCCCCCAGCTGGTTGCCGTAGCAACGAGGGAGCCGCAAGAGAAACCAGAAGCCAGGCAGAGGCCGAGCCTTGTTGTTGGCAGCGGGAAGTCAAGTGGAGAAGAGGAGCCGACGGAGACTTTGCTCTGTGGAGACCAGCCCGCCCTCCCTCGCGAGGGAGGCCCTGCATCAGAGGAGAGCCAACGGAGTCTGCGCCTCATGTCCTGCCAGTAGCTCCATGTATCACCGGGCTTGGGCGACTGCACCGCGTGGTTGCTGGGCAGCCGTGGTTCAGGAAAACCCTCACTCAAGACCCCAGTCTGCAGTCGCAAGGTCAGTGGTACCGGGGGGAATCTCTGGCAAAGGGGGGGTTGCCCGATGTTGGGCCTGACTGCCCTGATCTGCTTTTTGTTGCTCCGAGTTTGGGAGCGAGATCGGTGTCCGCAGCTGCACCGTCAGATCACGGGCAGCTCCTGGAGGGACACACGCATTTGGGGGGAGCCCTTACTATGGACGGGGGCATTGCGGGGAAAGCCCAGGTCGGGGCCCCCGAGAGTGACGCTAGACTGCCTGATGTTTGCCAATATGCCTAAGTTGGGTATGATGCAATTAGGTGAAGTGTGCACTCGTTAAGTGGTGCTTATGGTGCACTACTGATGTGGTTTACCCCTAATGCTTTTTCTAAAGGGTGCTCTGATGCAAGTGTTTTGTAGTGCACTACTGCTGATGGTGCTGGTTATTACTAGGGTGCCCTGTGGATAATTATGTTCTGCATAATGTGTTACGCTCAGTGTAATATTACCAGTAGTTACTGTTCAGCCTGATGATGATGATTATGACAATGACCTGATTGGCCAAGGGATATATGTAATCCCTGTGACCTCATGCCAAGTGCCTAGTGGCACAGTGATATATGTAATTGTGATCTAATGTGGTTTTATGGATAATACAAAGGCTATATTTATATAACCTTGTCTGGAGTTTCTTTTGTGGTGTACCTAGTGTGTCACTGCTGTGTGAGTGTGTTGCGCAAACGCTTTACACATTGCCTCTGGGATAAGCCTGACTGCTCTGCCAAGCTACCAAGGGGGTGAGCAGGGGTTATTTTAGAAGTGTATCTCCCTTACCCTGACTAGGAAGAAGGGTCCCTACTTGGACAAAGGTACCTACCTCTGCCAACTAGAAACCCCCATTTCTAACATTGGTTGTCAGCGGTGAGGATAGGACTTGCGTTTGTGCAGTACCACAGTGACGCATGGTTGCACTACAAACTCTGCATTTAGACAATCATGTGTTTGGGATTTCTCCTGATTTTTTTTTCTCTCCTCATTTGTCATTTTTTATTGTGTACTCCTGCTTCAGCTCTGATGCCTAGGTCTCTTGTTTCGCACCTGTGTATTTAGTACCTTGGCAAAATGGGATCTACCTTTAACATACATGATCTGTTGGAATACAATATGGAGGAGTTAAGGGGGTTCTGCAGGGAGAGGAAGATAGCAGTCAGTTGGGCAACAACTCCGCTGGACCTTCAAAAAGTCCTGCTCATGTGGCAAAAGTACAGATGGGAAAGGGACTATTATAAGCCTCAGTACTATGCTGACAATTTCCCTGAAGAACAGAGATCCAGGAGGATGGTGGTTCTGAGGGGTGGTTCTGAGGGAGACCCTGAGGTTGACCCCGAGATTAGGGAGGACTCTGAGAGTGAGGGTTCCCAGTCCATATCCCTGGAGGGCGGTGGCCCTGGAAAGTCTTAAGAGGAGGGAGGAAATGACTGGGCAGGGACGCCAGTAGGTAGTGAGGACCCCGTGGAGAGGGAGTCCTGTGCTGGGTCTAGTGCAAGGAGTAGTATCCTCTCCCTGTCTCTGTCCCCAGAGGAGTTGGCAGACAGGAGGGAAGAAAGGGAGCACCAGCTGGATTTAGAGAAGCTCAAATTGGAGCATAGCAAGCTGGGTGCAGAGCCTGAAAGGGTCCTAGCACAGGAGAGGATGGCAGAGGCAGAGAGGGCATTTACCAGAGAGAAGCTAGCTCTTGAGGATAGGTTGTCCCCTGAGTGTAGTTTCAGTGGTCTGGATTCACCAGTGAGGGTGGAGTCCAGTAGTGGCAGCAATGTAGTGTCCAGTGTGGAAGCTTCCTCCCATATCCCAGAGCATGGTACCTAGTTCCGAGGAGGAGGGTGTCACACCTGAAGGGTAGAAGTTGAGGTTCAGGGGCAGTAGGAAACTGTCTCAGCAGTCTTGGGGGGAGTTTGTGGATGGATGTTGTGATGCACTGGAGGGTTGGGTGATGGGTAGCACAGCAAACAATTTTGAAGGGCTGTTCAATCTGATTGTCAGAGAGCACATGTTCCGTTGTTGTTTTCCAGGGCTACGCCAACACCTGTTGGGGTGTGAGATCTCTGCTCCCCGAGAACTTGCACAGGAGGTAGACCTCTGGATGAGTACCAGAGGGTCTGTAAAGGCATTTGGGAGTGATCCTAAAGGGAGTGGCTGAGGTAGTTCCCAACCAAGGGTAGTGGGAAAGGTTCATAGTTGCCCAGAGAGGTCCCAGTGTAGTAGGAGGGAGTCGGGACCCACATCCTGTCTCAGAGGAGAAGGAGTGGGAATGGGGTGTGCCCCAAGGTGCCCAAAGCCCAGTCCCAGAGCCTGGTTGGTTCCATGAGTGAATGCCAGGAGGTGAGCCTAGTTTGTACTGGAAGGCCAGCCGCTGAGGGGGATCCCCTAGTGTCAGGAGAACTTGGAGTAGCGTCTGTAAGCAGCGTTCCACCAGTTCTGGAGTCAGGCAGTACCACTCCTGAGTGGAGGGTGCGGAAGCCCAGATGGAGGGGTGAGAGGGGGAGGAAGTCCCCAGTGGGAGAACCAGTGGGTCAGGGGCCAGCTCTGAGTGCAGAGCTCCCCAGGAATGACCATGGTGACACCGCTTCTGGTTTGGGGGGTCTTCGCGCACTGTCAGATGGGCAGGGGTCAGGAGATCAGTGCTAGGCAGACTGCCACGCAACACATGAGGTATGTATTACCCTTGGGGGGCATGCATGCTCCCCAGGAAGTCCTGGATTGCCAGGCAAATGCTCAGCCACAGGGTGTAGTCCCTGGGTTGGGAGGCCAGGTTCAGGAGGTAAATTCTGTCCTGGAGGGAAGGACATCTGCTCACAGTGTCCCTACCATTTTGTCTTCTGGGGTACCACTCCAGGTGGGAGGGTGCAGAACTCTGGAAGGGGGTGCAGGGGGAGGGAGTACTAACCTCTGGCCCTGGTTCAACCTGAGGGTTTGGTCCCTGGATTGGGAGACCAGTTGTAGGGTAGAAATCCTGAACTGGTGGGAAAATTGTGTGGGAGGGCTGAGACCAGCGCCATGACAGTTTTATGTTCTGAGGGTGCCTCTCCTAGGAGGAGAGTGCGGAACCCCAGAAGGAAGGGTTGGGAGAGGAGAGCCTCGCCCGAGACCCCTGGTCAGCCTGAGGGTGCAGACCCTGGGTTGAGGGAACAGTGGCAGAGTAGAACTGTACTGATGAGAGGTAGAGTGGAGCATGGATACTATGTACCTGGGGCTACCGCCCCCCACTCTACGAGATGGCAAGGACCAGAGACCCCTGGATGGCCTGGGGCCTCGTCCTGGCTGCGGATAGCTAAAGGGCCCCCATGGGTTAGCTTAGCTGGTCCTGAGAGCAGAGACAGAGGGATCCACTTGGGTTCAGATTGGCGTAGAACTGGAAGGTGCCCCTGCAGTTGCGTGCCAGCGTCCATGTTCTGTTGCACCAAGCAGGGAAGCACATCAAGGTATTGATTAGTCTACCATGGCTTTAGGCTGGAAGGGGGTTGTGTTGGACTTGCCCCTTTTTGCAGGGTCATCCCAGAACTTTTTGCCTTCCTCCTGTATTTTTTCTGACCTGGTGTTGGTGGTTTTATGACTCTGGGCACTTTATCACTGCTAATCAGTGCTAAAGTGCATGTGCTCTCTATGGTAAACATGGTAAGATTGGTCTACACCTGTTTGGCATATTTAATTTACCTATCAGTCCCTTGTACAGAGGTATCCCATATACCCAGGGCCAGTAAATTAAACGCTACTTGTGCGCTTGCAGCACTGCTTGAGCCACCCACCCAAGTAGCCTTTCAAACCTGTCTCAGGCCTCTGCCACTGCAGGGCCTGCGTGTGCAGTTTTCTGCCGCTGTGACATGGCACATATAGTGGTAGCCACGTCTATAACTCCCCTTTTACTACATATCAGCCACCCCTAAGGTAGGTCCTAGCTAGCCCTATGGGCAGGCTGTGGTGTGGGTATAAGGTAGGACATGTGCCTTAACTGTGTGGCATGTCCTGGTAGTGACAAACAGCCTATTTGGTTTCTCACTGCTGTGAGGCTGCTCTCTCATGGGGATGCATTGGGGATTCCCTGATATATGCTTCAGTGGTAATTCCTGACATGAGAGGAGTAGTGCGACCATGTTTGGTATGTTTGGAATAGTAGTGATAAATCCTGCTTATTGGTGAAAGCAGATTAATTATTACTATTTGGGAAATGCCACTTTTGAAGTGGGCATTTCTGTGTGCTCTGTGTCTTTGTGCCTGCCTGATGTGTATTGACCGTCTGGTTCTGACTGACAGAAGAGAGGGGATGTGCATTCACTCCCGCCAGTCCCTGGGGGGGGGGGGGTTGAGGTGTGTTCTGCCCTGCCTGGGGGACTCAACGCTAGGCTGAATAGACCATGACTGAATTTAGAGTAGCGGGAGGAGTTGTCCCTTGCACCTGAATAGGCCTGGTCTGTATTTGGAGTGGTGGTAGGATTAGCACCTGAATAGACCTGTGCCTGCCTTCCACAATGATTGCTCCACCCCCCTGTGGTGTGTCTGGAGCCAAGGCTTACACTTTGAATGAGGAGGATTGTGCACTGTTAATTATATTTTTTAAGTGCCCCAGAACTGGTTTAAACTGGTCTCAGGGCCCTGTGCCAGGGCAGAACAAAGACTGTTTGTACTATAAGTACTGGGGCTGTGACTCCATGTTTTTGGGCTTGCTTGGAACTGAGGGTGCTTGGAAGACGAGGACTGCTGTGCGCCAGGAGGAACCGCCATCTAGGACCCCTCTACTTGGGGGAGTGGACCTGCTGCCCATTGGGCAGCTGAAGGGACTGCTGCTTTGCAAAATGGACCCAGTGTGCTGGCCTGCCTAGGCCCTGCCTTCAGATGTGTCCCAGGGCTATGCGTGTGGCCTGGGGTTAAGTGAAGTAGCGCTGGGTGAGCTCTGTGCTAAGCTTGTGGAGCACTTCCTTTTTTGACTGGGCGCTACCACAAATTGTCTGCTGAGCCCTAGAAGAGGCTCCAACCTCGACCTGCGACGGCGCCGAGTGACTTCGCACCGTGAGGAAGGCTGCGCCGAGAAGTAAGTTGCCTCAGTCTCCGAGGCTGAGCGCAACCCCCCCCCCCCAGCTGGTTGCCGTAGCAATGAGGGAGCCACAAGAGAAACCGGAAGCCAGACGGAGGCCGAGCCTGGTTGTGGGCAGGGCCACTGCCGGGAGAAGTCAAGTGGAGAAGAGGAGCCGACTGAGACTTTGCTCCATGGAGACCAGCCCCACCTCCCTCGTGAGGGAGGCCCTGTATCGGAGGAGAGCCGATGGAGGCTTCACCTCGTGTCCTGCCAGTAGCTCTTAGCATCGCTGGGGTGGCTGCACCGCGTGGTTGCGGGGCAGCTGCGGTTCAGGAAAACCCTCACTCAAGACCCTGGTCTGCAGCCGCAAGGTCTGTGGAACCGGGGAGGATCTCCCGCAAAGGGAGGGTTGCCTGATGTTGGGCCTGACTGCCCTGAGCCGCTTTTTGTTGCTCCAAGTTTGGGAGCAAGATTGGTGTCCGCAGCTGCACCATCGGATCACGGGCAGCTACTGGAGAGACACACGCATTTGGGGGAGCCCTTACTCTGGAAGGGGGCATTACACAGAAAGCCCAGGAAGGCGACGCTAGACGGCCTGATGTTTGCCCCGATGCCTAAGTTGGGTATGATGCAATTAGGTGATGTGTGCACTCGATAAGTGGTGCTTATGGTGCACTACTGATGTGGTTTACCCATAATAGGGTGCCCTGTGGATAATTATGTTCTGCATAATGTGCTACGCTCAGTGTAATATTACCAGTAGTTACTGGTCAGCCTGATGATGATGCTTATGACAATGGCCCGATTGGCCAAGTGATAAATGTAATCCCTGTGACGTCATGACAAGAGCCTAGTGGCACAGTGATATATGTTATTGTGATTTAATGTGGTTTTATGAATAATACAAAGGCTATTTTTATGTAACCTTGTGTGGAGTTTCTTTTGTGGTGTGCATAGTGTGTCACTGCTGTGTGAGTGTGTTGCGCAAATGCTTTACACATTGCCTCTGGGATAAGCCTGACTGCTTGCCATGCTACCAAGGGGGTGAGCAGGGGTTATTTTAGAAGTGCATCCCCCTTACCCTGACTAGGAAGAAGGTTCCCTACTTGGACAAAGGTACCTACTCTGCCAACTAGAGACCCCCATTTCTAACACCTACATTAAGCTCTGTATCTTGCCTGGTATACACATAAGAGGAATAGTGAGCTTCCCAATAAGCAACAGTTCTATCAACTTGCCAGTCAAACTAAATAGGCAATTTGCAAGTAAACTTGAAGCTCATACCATTCATTCTAGCGTTGCACTATTACAGCAACCACATGTTATGGTAACCAAAAATAAATGGAAGTATACCCTTATTTTTTCGAGGAAGCTTGTGAATTGGCGGGAAATGGAGAAGAAGAGTGTTCAAATCAACCGAGACTACATAACTCAACCAAACCCAAGGAATGCAGCCAGTGCACCAGGATCTTGCAAATACAGCACTTACACAAAGCAGTCTGTCTCCTCTTCCGTAACCACAACTGCATTAATACATCAGGACAGAAACTACTATTCCACAGGTAAGTGTATATAGAACTGTTGACTAACTATGACCACATGTAAATTGAATGGGACTGAATAGCAGGCACTCACTCAAGCATAGGCCTCAAATATAGCACAATACAGAAAATCAATGTAACCACAGAAATGTGACAGTACTATATTGCCCTGAGGTGGGTGATATGTCCTGTTTTGAACAGTTGTGGCTTGATTTAGCAGAATATCCACCTGCTACAATTAGAGCCGTAGACTATAGCATGATTGTTGACACCACTGCTTTTATTGAATAGTTGTTTAGATATCACCTAGAATATTCCATGACAATTCTACAGTTTTTGGATATACATTTTTTATTCTATTCTTAATGT
Organism: Calotriton arnoldi; assembly: GCA_963921515.1. Taxonomy (NCBI): domain Eukaryota; kingdom Metazoa; phylum Chordata; class Amphibia; order Caudata; family Salamandridae; genus Calotriton; species Calotriton arnoldi. The sequence continues at coordinate 54,993 of CAWUFW010001738.1, read as the reverse complement.
TCATTTGACAGCTAACTCATAAGTTTGCTATGTTTGTCCATTTGTTCCTCGCAAACCCTCTATAATCTTACAGGTTTCCATTGTGTCACATGGGTTTCCATTTTACTTAGAACTTCCTTAGGGCTTTCCGAATGTTATCTTTTGTTGGCTTTGTACAGAGGAGAACAAATTATTTTCCAGGTCAAATGTCAGTTACAGGTATTTCCAGACAGTTTTGTGTGCCTGCTGAAAAAGCCATACATACGATATTTGGCATGTATTGCTTTGCTATTATCGTATTTATATATCCTGCTTATAGACTTAGCAAGACAATATTTGTTTGGTTTGTTTTCCTCTGTTAGTTGCAGGTTGCATGTGTCACCGATAACGACACTACACGCGCAACACACCAAAAGCTACAATTTACAGCCTTCCCAATTATAAGGGTAGCACTGATAAGACTACGCAACAGTTGACTAATAAAGGGGAAATGAATTGAACAAAGACCATTTCACAAAACCCATAAACAGGGACATTTGATTATGGAATAATAAACCAAAGTGCAACTCAATTGGTTTCATATACGTTGAATCTAGCGCATTCATATATCCTGAAAGACGCATTAAATCTTGCAGCAATGTGGTCAACAATAGAAGATTGTATGGAATTCTAGAGAAATGAGGAGCACACTCTCCACTATCCACTCCCTAGTTTCATCTAACTTGGTATCTCCACGCATAGAATCTCTTAAACCCTCTCATTAAATGGAGGTACATCTAGGGTTACGCTGGAGAATGGAGTTGCTCATGATTACATTGGCCACTAGAACATAAGCAATTAAAATTAATTCATATACCAGGTATAATAAGGAGAGCAGAAAAGCGAAGGCATTGCCCTCTTTACTGTCTTCCGCGCTTGCCAACATCATGTGTTTCTAGACATATCACTTACTCTCCCTGTGCCTATAAAATGTAAAACGTACTGTTTTAAATGCATTTGTGTAATCCTTATTTGATGTACACGATTTAGATCATTTCCCACCCTCCCCATGTAATGCACAGCGAGCCATTGCTTCCTAGCTATGTAAACATCAATATATATAACCCCAACCATGGGAAGCCTTCCTTGTGCTAAGATGCAGACATGGTGCATTCCATGTGTGTAGTGTGCTGGTATTGCTCAAACCTAACTATAAAGTAAAAGAGCAATGTATTTCTTTAATTCTTTAATATGACCTAGACATTTTGGACCAAACCCCTACCTCTCCAAGCTATAAGAGATGAAAAGTCCAGACAACGCTCATGAATGCCTTTTCTGCATTTTGTATGCTTCCCAGCGATAAACCCAAACTCGAATAGAGAGAATGCATCTGATACAGTTTGGCCAATTCTATTTGCCAGCATTTTAGCATAGACTTTTGCACCCGCATTGATAAGCAGCGTACAACTGGCAGAAAAAGTAGGAGTGGTGCTAATAAATTAACAACTTGTGGAAAATTAAATCTTCAGATCAAAGGAGGAGACCCTGGTGCAGAGACAGAATATCGAGTACAAAATATCGAGTTGCACAAATATCGAGTCATTAATATTGTGGGTCAGGAATATCGACAGTAAGAATATCGTGGTCAAGAATATCGACTTAAGGTAAGAAATATCGGGGGATATTGACAAGAACGTGCGATAAACATCGCCAAAATAGGCTAACGCAATTTTCCATATCGCCGTCTGTCGCGGGAAAATAACTCTGTGTCAACGTCGTATTCCCAACACGGCGGTAACATGCGATAGTTTCCCGAGAACGCCTCAAATGTCAGCGATTCAACTACCACGACGGCGATAAAAAAGGAAACCCAAACGTGAAAAAAGTCGCGATGGGCCCAACTGCGATAAAAATCCAGCGAAAAGCAGCGCCAGGCCCGCAAGTCCCACAAGTAAGGCGGGAACAATCACTATAAAAGCGGCAAAAAAACCACCTACAAAACAGAAACAACTGCGAAGCACCATGGAGGGAGCCGGAGCAAGTACAGAGGACAACCAGAACCCCACAAGCCCCACGGAGGACCAGCCTGGGACCTCGGGGACAGGGAAGGGCAAGGAGAAGAATAAGAGGAACCCGCGTTTCAGTACGCAGGAAAACCAGATCTTCATTACGGAGGTGACAGAACACCACCACCAACTGTTCATCACCTCCACTGTGACATTGGCAACTAAAAATACAATATGGCAGTCCATCTTGGCCAAGGTGAATGCAGTCGGAGTGAAGAGAAGGGAAGTGGACGACTGCAAGAAGCACTGGACTGATGTGAAGCGCAAAACCAAGCTGAAAATCGCTGCCAACCTGAGAGCAGCAATGCAGACTGGAGGTGGGAGCCCAGCGACATACCAGGAGCTGGATGAGATGGAGGAAATGGTGACCCGAGTCATCATTGGGGAGACGGTGGCAGGAGTTGGGGGACCGGACACTGCACAACATGACATGAGCCAACAGCAACAGGGTGAGTAACGACCAGGGACTGGGGGGACGGGGGGAGATGGGCACAATGGCACACATGCACAACTGAGTAGAGCACATCTGCGGACAAACCATGCCCAAGAGTCACAACTCCGACCAAGAGCCCAATTTACCCAAGTCTGCAATATCTCAGCACTGTATAAGCACAGAAGTGAAAGGCACACCGCCTGAAGGGGAGAAGGGGCAGCCAAATCAGAGCTGAAGGGGCAACACACCCACAATGCAGCACACACACATAAGAATCAGAGCACCTCAACATTGACAACAATGTGGTACAAACTGCAACACTCTCACAACAGAACAGAGGACCCAACTGCTGCCGCTTGTGTGTAGAAAATGGCCATGCGCATTTGGCATAGCAGGAAACAGTGAGATGACAATGGACAAGTACAACCTCACATCCCTGATGGTGTAGAAATGTCAACTGTCCCGCATCAAATAGGCATCTCTTCACAAACAGTCACAATGTACATTGACATGCAGTCCGTTAGTAAACCTGTACAATGCGTGAACATACATGTGAACACAGTGTCAATCTGCATCTCCCCTTCACATTGCAGAGGGAGAATCAACACCTCCTGCAGAGCAGACACAACAACTCAGCACTGATGACGAAGAGGACCTCCCCAACATCCACACCGACGCCCTCCAGCAGCTCATGGACAGCTTCGGCACCCCACCTCCAGGATCAGGGCAGCCCAGCTGCATTGAGGAGACCCCACCCCCTGCACAGACCACACAGCAGGAAGCACCCACCACCACGGCTGTCTCCCAGGACCCCCACGACCAACACATGGCATTCCAACGCCGTGTGTCAGGGTGCCAGGAGAAGATGGCTGATCAGCTGCGGGTGGGGTTTGACTTCATGGCAGCCAAACTAGATGCCATACGTGAGTGTCTAAGTCCCATCAGGGTCCACTTACAGTCCCTAACGGACACCCACTGTCCGCTCCATGCTCTCCAACGATCCATGGCTGACATCGCTGGAGTCCTGACTCTGAGACAAGAACAACTGTTTAGTCAGAGTGGCTCCAGCGATGTCAGCCGGGAGTTGGGGCACATGTGGAGGATCATGGAGAACATGGAGCGGATGCATGCGGAACGATTGGCTGCCACGGCTGCACACCATCGAGATGTAGCTGGGATCTTCCATGCCCTGCAGATCCTCATCGTGGCATTGCCGCCACACGGCCTGGCGCGGATGAATGCTGCTGCTACTACTCCATCCACATCTCTGCCCCCTGAAGTGTCAGTGCCACACAGTGCGGCAGACCAGACACCACCACCCACATGTGAGGCACCTGACACAACAGAGGACGAAGATGATGATGAATCTGGCTTGGTGGTAAGATTGAAGTGGTAGCATACATCACCGCCATATGGCCTGTTTCAGCTTGTTTCTGCCCTCTGCATCATGCCCTGGAATAACATCTTCCACTGTCCCCCGTTACACTCAGCGACACTCACCTTGGACCACGACATGGACTGCCATATTTGTAATGGTTACCAATGACACAGCAATCACACTGCGGACTGAAGTCTTCCTCTTCCGATGAACCTGTCAATCCCTAAAGGACTCTGGCTGGCCCTCCACGGGGCGACAATGTAAAGTGGGGTTTGCATGGCCTTGTACTGGTCCAGCTTAAACACCCCACTGAATGCGAATAAAACATTCAAATTCACACTGATGTGTCATGGCCCTGATCAATTATGCATGAAAGTATTGATGAATGTAGGGACAGTGATTCCACATAGATGGTACTCCCTGGGTAATGCTATCAATGCACATGTATGGCCGTGACCCAGATAGGCAGTGAGACACACATCGTCATTCAAAACAACTCACATCACAGTTGAATACAAGTGAATGTGCGTAGACTTCATTAGCATATGCGTGTCAGTACGGGCAAGAGAAGTGCCACAACATGCGGACCAATGCAGCAGCATGTCAGAATGAGGAACGTTGCCAAGCGCCGCTGTCCACTCCGGGGGAGTGCCTCACCTTTCACAGGTGTGTGTTACCCCGAGTGGTTGTCCGCCCACGTATTCGGGGTCCAGGCGAATGCAGCCATGTCCACTGTTGTCGTGGGATATGTGACCAGAACCCCAAGATGCAATAAGGTGTCGGGACATGTGCAATGGGTTCCAAACTGTTGTGGCTGCAGGTACGTAGTTACACAACCATGAAAGCGATTGCAGCTTCATAGGCAATCATCTCCAACATGAGGTCGTTGTCGACTCCATCGAACATGATGGCGAGGCTATCCATTAGCAGGTCCGGACAGATGTGCTGCGTCCACCCCCTGTCACCAATTAGCACTACAGCCCAATAGGGGAGCAGCTCAATGTGGTCACTGCACACGAGGAGTTCTGCAATATCCCAGGTCCAGCTGCCAGCATGTATGCCAATTATCCAGGCATCCCATAGACGGGTATCACGGTGACACTCCTGGTCGTGGGCCAAGAGGGGGCACACACACATGTCGAAATCCAGTTCGCCTACCGTCCTGTTGTATAGGCAGACATCCATGGACCACTCGAATATGCACGATCGACAATGCAACACAGGCTGAACGCAGGTGACGTTGGCAAGGCGAAAGCTTAGCCGGTAACTGACCCGCAGCACTACCAATGGCAGTGCCCCCAGTAAATGCAGCATACGTGCACGGTACAGTTCCACATGACAGGGGTTGTGCATGTGTCCGGGATGTTCTGCCATTGCGTTACTGGCCCTGGTTGAAGCGGCACTGTTCTGACCTGCGCCAGTTCTGTGGATGAAATGCGACAGCTCGGATCAATGAGTTGTTTAAGTGTGCAACGGTTGTACGCCTGGGATGGTGTGGGAGTAAGTGTGAAGGCCATTCCATGCCAGATAACTCTGAGCAAGGACTTCTGTGTGTGGGGTGTGCATACGTTGGTCTGTCGTCGGGCTGTGCGTAGTGTGGGAGTCGTCCTCAACTGCTATCGTATCTGTCAGGGGGTGCCGGGCACATGCAATTCCGAGGTCAGATGTGCAGATGTGCTTCCGCCTGATAGTTCAGACAAAGGAGCTTTCATCCCTAATGTCAGTTTGTCATCTGCTTGCATTCAGGAATTGTGATGTGGCTTGTTGGGTGTGGGGTGGGATGTGTGTGACTTTGGGATTCATGTTTGACATGACTTGCATGTGGCAAATGAGCGGCATCACTGTGTGTTACGTTGCTTCACAGCTGCTCCTCCCTTCCCCCGGGCCTATTCACTTGTGTACGCTGCGCGGTTGCATCACTTGCACTCCAACGGCACACCATTGTCATGCCTGTCTGCGCATGTCCACAAGCCTGACAACGACACTGTGATGTTGGCCATTGAAGGTGGGCGGCCACGTGAGTGTAGGCCTATGGTAAGGATAGTGCGGACACAGATGTAGAGTTCATTCCTGGCTGAACTCGCGCTGCGATTAAGTGTAGGCATTTGGCTCATCCTGCGGCAATGCAGATACACACAACACTTGGCATGTATGAGCCAAGACCCCCAGCGGTCTTGTGCTCCTTCATTTCACCATTTGTGCGAGCCCGCCCTTCGGGTGCATGCTACATTGCAACATTGTCAATTGCGGGCCGGGTGGCGCCGACACTACAACAGAGACACACGCATTGGTTACTTCCTTGTCCAGGCCAGAACTGAACCACGCCCTGAGCCCCGGGCTAATGCTACACACCCCTGCGCTGGACTGACGTACGTCGGCCCAGCCCACTCCGCTTACGCTTACAGGGGGGGGACATATCTACATGTCCAAGGTCTTACCCACTGCCTGAGGTGACATGCTTGCATCCGCTGTCCACAGCACGATGTGATGTGGTAGGGCCAGGGGCCATCGCGCATTCATAATGACCACACAGACACACTTAGATGTATGGTGGAACTGGCTACGGGCACGTGCTCCGGCCCCTCTTTATTACCAGGGTCACATGTCCAGTGACGCCTGTGCTGGATGGGTGTGGGGTGAGTGTAAGCCAGCCCTTAGGGAGTGGTTGGTGCTGGCAACAACTAGAACAGTGATCATCGGATCACACACACAGATTCAATCATAAAGGGTCCATGACTTGAGCTGCACTGAGTTCGTGGCACCGGAAGCGCTCGGCGGGTGCGCGGGCTGCGATGATGCGTCGTTTGACTTGGGGGACCTGCTGACCGCAGTGAAGGCCGGAGGCAGCGGTCAGAAAGGACCCACAGCCACGTGATGATGACTTGTGGTGCACTGAGTTGGTGGCACCTGTAGTGCTCAGCGGGTGTGCAGCCAGAGATGATGGCGTGTCCTCTCAGGTCAGGATTGGATTTGATTTGTGAGCCCTGCTGACTGCAGTGTAGGCCGGAGGCAGCGGTCAGAAAGGGCCCACAGCCACGTGATGATGACTTGTGGTGCACTGAGTTGGTGGCACCTGTAGCGCTCAGCGGGTGTGCAGCCAGAGATGATGGCATGTCTTCGCAGGTCAGTATTGGATTTGATTTGAGGGCCCTGCTGACCGCAGTGTGGGCCGCAGACAGTAGTCAGCACACACATAACTCTGCGGTGCTGTGCCGCTGGGTGTGCTGGGGGCCTGTGTCGCGGACGCCAGAGATCGGCTGAGGAGGCTGGCAGTAATGGCGGCGGACTCGTGGCAGGGTGAGGGGCGCCTCCCTGGCAGACGCGTTGGACATCCGGGAAGTGAACCACACCCAGAGCCCCGGCCTATTTATTCACACTCCTACGCTGGCCTGGCGTACTCCGGCCCAGCCCACTCCGCTTACACTTACAGGGGGGGGGGACACGGATACATGACCGGGGTCTTTCCCACTGCCTGAGGTAACATGGTTGCGTCCACTTTCCACAACACTACAAATACCAGCAGTATATGTCCACATGGACATGTCTGTGCTCTGCATACCGTAGTCTGTCCAGCACATCACTGCCACACTTGGCATTGTGTACATTCTCATTCATGGGTGACTTGCCTCCTTCACACATACTTGGTTCCCACCTCTACCCACATTCTGCAATTGTGTGGCTGTGGGGCCATGCCGTTTTGGGAAGATCAGCTGTCTTGTTCTGCGCTGCCTCGGTGGTAGTCCGGGGGGGGCTGGGGGTGGTGGCGGTGGGTGTTGTGGCCCTCTTGGGTCTCCGAGCTGCATGGTCAGTAGCTCCATTACATGTGTTGGTCTTCAGATGTGGCTCTGGGCTGGGCTCCCTTTCATGCTGCAGGTTGTCGTCCGACGTTACACCAGTAAAAGGCAGGTGTTAAATCCTTGCTGCTAACGCGCCTTATCGCCTGTTTTTGGGTCGCATCGCGGATCGGGCTGGTCGTTGAGAATATCGCTAAGTGGTGTTTTCGTGTGTTTTTGCACGGGTAAGCCTACTCTGCATATCATTAGCGTTAGTTGTCGCTCTCATCCGTGGCGATGTTTTTTGCGGCAGCTGTCGCTGGGAAACTGGCGATATCGGCAGTTTGCACCAGCTTGGAAATAGGGCGATGAATCTATCGCCACTTTTGCGGCGCTAAAGTGCCGATAAATCGGCGATGACTCCTTGAGAATATGCCCCATCATTTTTAAAAATATCGAAGTGTTAAATATCATTTGCAAAAATATAGTTGTTAAAAATATCGTTTTTTATTATTGTTATGTATTTTAGTATATATGTTAAATGTATGTGATGTATGTTTTTTGTATAAGATTTGTTTGTATTTTTAATATATGTGTTACACTTTTAGTAGTTATTATTTTTTTTTATTTTAATTTTGCGCTTTTAGTCCCATAGCGGGTTGTGGGTTTATAGGGGAATAGGGTGGGAAATAATTTAATTATATTAAATTAAATGAATTTTTTTTAATGTTATTTTTGCATTTTTAGTTCTGTAGCGGGTTGTGGGTTTATAGGGGAATAGGGTGGGAAGTAATTTAATTATATTTAATGTATTGATTAATTTTTATTTAATAATATTTGTTTAATTGAGATATTATAGTGTTAAATGTGTAAATTAATTTATTATTAATTAATTAATAATTGGTCGTTAATTAATTTTAATTAATTAATTGGTAATTAATTATGGTAACTGAGTAATTAATTTTAGGTGTGTGTTGTGGTGTTTATAGGTGTAAATGGTAAGAAGAAATATATTTTTAATTTATGAATTAATAATTGGTTGTTAATTAATTTTAATTAATTAATTTGTAATTAATTTTGGTAATTGTGTAATTAATTATATTTGTGTGTGGTAGTTTTTATAGGTGTAAAGGGTGGGAAAGGTGGCAAGTAAATTATTTTTCATTGATGAATTAATAATTAGTTGTTAATTAATTTTAATTAATTAATTGGTAATTAGTTATGGTAATTGTGTAATTAATTTTATGTTTGTGTTGTGGTGTTTATAGAAGTAAAGGGTGGGAAGAAATTTGTCTTTAATTAATTAATATAAAGTTGTTAATTAATGTTAATAATTTGATATTTATTTTGGGTAAATTTTTTTTTTTTTGTGTTTTGTTTTTTACTTTTAAAGGGGTAAAGGGTGGGTATTAAATAAAATGTTGTTATTTAATTATTCGTTTTTAATAGTAATAGTTTTTCTTTAAAAAATAATATATAATTGTGTTTTATTATTTTATAGTTTAACCCCTTCGCTGCTAGGCCTTTCCCCCCCCCCTGTGCTAAGCCTTTTTTTGGCTATTTGGGGTAGTTTGCGCTTAGGCCCCTGTAACTTTTTGACCACATAAGGTATCCACGCCAAATTTGCGTCCTTTTTTTCCAACATCATGGGGATTCTGAAGGTACCCAGGGTTTGTGGATTCCCCTGGAGGGGACCCAGAAATTAGCCAAAATAGAGGTACATTTTTTTTTTTTTGGGAAAAATGGGAAAAAAGGGCTACAGATGACAGCGTCTGGTTTTTTCCCTGCAAATGGTATCAAAAAAGGGGTTGTGGTGCTGAAATCACCATCTTCCCAGCTTTCAGGGACAAGCAGACTTTTGTCAGAAAACCTAAATTTTGTACACAGTTTTGGCATTTTTCTGGGACATAGCCTATTTTTGCAATTTTTTGTGCTTTCAACCTCTTTCCAGTTAATGGTAGAAATGGGTATGAAACAAATAATGGATCCTGGAAAGCTATACAATTTAGAAAAGTAGACAAAATTCTGAATTCAGCAAGGGTTCATTTGTGTAGATCCTTCAAGGTTTCTTTATAGAAACTAACCGTTGAATATAGGAAAAATTAAAAATTTGTTGAAAAAAACAGCCATTTGTGTCAACGTTTTCACCTGTAACTTCTTCTAATTATGACAACTGTTTGAAAGCAATATACCGTTACATCCGCTGGACCTTTCTGGTTGTGGGGATATATAGGACTTGTAGGTTCACCAAGAACCCGACGAACCCAGAGCCAATAACTGAGCAGCATCTTGCAATGGTTTTTTATTATGTACCGGGTATATAGCAATTAATTTGGAAAAATATATACATGGAAAAATCGGCATGAAAGACACCGATGTATTTCTGAAATTGGAACAAAATATAGAGTTTAGAAACAGTAGATATTTGCACATTTCCGAAATTGTGAGTACCCATACTAGCAGGAGAATTATAGGTCATTTTTCAAAATGACTTCTTTTTTATACATTGTCTTTCATTTGCAAGGCAGAAATGCATCGAAAGTCAATAGGTAATAACAGTTGCTCTACAATTCTGTGTTACCATAAGTCTCTCAATAAAAATGGTACCTCACTTGTGTGGGTAGGCCTAGTGCCTGCGACAGGAAACGGCTCAAAACGCAATGTGGACACACTTTATTTTTACAGTGAAAACTGACCCTTTTTTTGTAAAGTGCCTAGCTGTAGATTTTGAACCCTAGCTCTGCCGGCACCTAGGGAAACCTAGCAAACCTATACATTTTTTAAAACTGGACACCCAGGGGAATCCAGGATGGGGTGACTTGACTGGCTCTCACCAGGTTCTATTACCCAGATTCCATTGCAAACCTAAAAATTCGTAAAATAAAATACATTTCCCTCACATTTCTGTGGTGGAAATTTCTGGAATCTGCGTGCATCCACAAAATTCCCCCCACCCCGCGTTCCCCAAAGTCTTCCGAGAAAAATGGTACCTCACTTGTGTGGGTAGGCCTAGTGCCCGCGACAGGAAACGGCCCAAAACGCAACGTGGACACACCACATTTTCACAGTGAAAACGGACCCTTTTTTTGCAAAGTGCCTAGCTGTAGATTTTGAACCCTAGCTCTGCCGGCACCTAGGGAAACCTAGCAAACCTATACATTTTTGAAAACTAGACACCCAGGGGAGTCCAAGATGGGGTGACTTGACTCGCTCTCAGCAGGTTCTGTTACCCAGAATCCCTTGCAAACCTAAAAATGTGTCCAAAAAAACGCATTTTCCTCACATTTCTGTGGTGGAAAGTTCTGGAATCTGCGTGGATCCACAAAATTCCACCCACCCCGAGTTCCCCAAAGTCTTCCGAGAAAAATGGTACCTCACTTGTGTGGGTAGGCCTAGGGCCCGCAGCAGGAAACGGCCCAAAACGCAACGTGGACACACCACATTTTCACAGTGAAAACTGACTCTTTTTTTGCAAAGTGCCTAGCTCTAGATTTTGAACCCTAACTCTGCCAGCACCATGGAAACCTAGCAAACCTATACATTTTTGAAACCTAGACACCCAGGGGAATATAGGATGGGGTGACTTGACTGGATCTCACCAGGTTCTGTTACCCAGAATCCCTTGCAAACCTAAAACTGTGTCCAAAAAAACACATTTTCCTCACATTTCTGTGTTGGAAAGTTCTGGAATCTGCGTGGATCCACAAAATTCCACCCACCCCGAGTTCCCCAAAGTCTTCAGAGAAAAATGGTACCTCACTTGTGTGGGTAGGCCTAGTGCCCCCAACAGGAAACGGCCCAAAACAAAACGTGGACACACCACATTTTCACAGTGAAAACGGACCCTTTTTTTGCAAAGTGCCTAGCTGTAGATTTTGAACCCTAACTCTGCCTGCACCTAGGGAAACCTGGCAAACCTATACATTTTTGAAAACTAGACACCTGGGGGAATCCAGCATGGGGTGACTTGACTGGCTCTCACTAGGTTCTGTTACCCAGAATCCCTTGCAAACCTAAAACATTGTAAAAAAAACTACATTTTCCTCACATTTCTGTGGTGGAAGGTCTGGAATCTGTGTAGATCCACAAAATTCCACCCTCTCGGCGTTCCCCAATGTCTTCCGAGAAAAATGGTACCTCACTTTTGTGGGTAGACCTAGTGCCTGCGACAGGAAACGGCCCAAAACGCAACATGCACACACCACATTTTCACAGTGAAAAGGGACCCTTTTTTTGCAAAGTGCCTAGCTGCAGATTTTGAACCCTAGCTCTGCCGGCACCTAGGGAAACCTAGCAAACCTATACATTTTTGAAAACTAGACACCCAGGGGAATCCAGGATGGGGTGACTTGACTGGCTCTCACCAGGTTCTGTTACCCAGAATCCCTTGCAAACCTAAAACTTTGTCCAAAAAAACACATTTTCCTAACATTTCTGTGGTGGAAAGTTCTGGAATTTGCGTGGATCCACAAAATTCCACCCACCCCGTGTTCCCCAAAGTCTTCTGATAAAAATGGTACCTCACTTGTGTGGGTAGGCCTAGTGCCGGCGACAGGAAACGGCCCAAAACGCAACGTGGACACACCACATTTTCACAGTGAAAACGGACCCTTTTTTTGCAAAGTGCCTAGCTGTAGATTTTGAACCCTAGCTCTGCCAGCACCTAGGGAAACCTAGCAAACCTATACATTTTTGAAAACTAGACACCCAGGGGAATCCAGGATGGAGTGACTTGACTGGCTCTCACCAGGTTCTGTTACCCAGAATCCCTTGCAAACCTCAACATTTGTCAAAAAAACACATTTTCCTCACATTTCTGTGGTGGAAAGTTCTGGAATCTGCGTGGTTCCACAAAATTCCACCCACCCCGCATTCCCCAAAGTCTTCCGAGAAAAATGGTCCCTCACTTTTGTGGGTAGGCATAGTGCCCGCGACAGGAAACGGCCCAAAACGCAACGTGGACACACCACATTTTACAGTGAAACCTGAAACTTTTTTGCAAAGTGCCTACCTGTAGATTTTGAACCCTAGCTCTGCCGTCACCTAGGGAAACCTAGTAAACCTATACATTTTTGAGAACTAGACACCCAGGGGAATCCAGGATGGGGTGACTTGTCTGACTCTCACTAGGTTCTGTTACCCTGAATCCCTTGCAAACCTCAAAATTTGTCCAAAAAAACACATTTTTCTCACATTTCTGTGGTGGAAAGTTCTGGAATCTGCTTGGATCCACAAAATTCCACCCAGCCTGCATTCCCCAAAGTCTTCCGAGAAAAATGGTACCTCACTTGTGTGGGTGGGTCAAGCACCCGCGACAGGCAAGGGCCCAAAACTTATTGAGGCGACTTCAAAATTACCTATCACAAAACAACCTGGTTTTGCAAGGGGGGGTCCCATGAGTTTTTGGCCCCGGGCTCGGCGGCCATCTAGGGAAACCTACCAAACACACACATTTCTGAAAACTAGACACCCTTGGGAGTCCAGCAAGGTATGGCTTGCGTGGGTCCCCAAACATTTCCCTACCGAGAATCACCTGCAAACCTCAAATTTAGTTGAAAAAAATCACTTTTTTCTCAAATTTCTGTGTGGGAAAGTTATGGAATCTGCGTGGATCCACAAATTTCATTCTACACAGCATTCCCCCAGGTCTCCCGATAAAAATGGTAACTCCCTCGTGTGGGTGGGTCAAGTACCCGCGACAGGCAAAGGCCCTAAACCTATTGAGGCGACATCAAAATTACCTATCACAAACCAACCTGGTTTTGCAAGGGGGTCCCATGAGTTTTGGCCCCGGGCTCGGCGGCCACCTAGGGAAACCTACCAAACCCACACATTTCTGAAAACTAGACACCTAGGGGAGTCCAGCAAGGTATGGCTTGCGTGGGTCCCCCAACATTTCCCTACCCAGAATCCCCTGCAAACCTCAAATTTTGTTGAACAAATCTATTTTTTCTCACATTTCTGTGTGGGAAAGTTGTAGGATCACCGGGCTGACACAAATTTCCTCCCACCCAGCGTTCCCCCAGGTCTTCCGATAAAAATGGTACCTCACTCGTGTGGGTAGGCATAGTGGCTGCAACAGGAAATGGCCCAAATCGTACTGTGGAGACTTCAAAATTACCTATAACAAAACTACCTGGTTTTGGGGGGGCACCTGGGGTTTTGGCCCCGGGCTCGCCGCCATCTAGGGAAACCTACCAAACCCACACATTTCTGGAAACTAGACACCCTGGGGAGTCCAATGAGGTATGACTTGCGTAGATCCCCCAACGTTTCCCTACCCAGAATCCCCTGCAAACCTCACATTTAGCTGAAAAAAACACATTTTCTACATATTTTTGTGTGGAATCACCGTGGCGGCACAAATGTCCTACCCCACAGCATTCTCCTTAGTGTCCCGAGTAAAATGATACCTCACTTGTGTGGGTGTCCAATGCAGAATTGGCTAAAAACGTATTTTTAAAAAAATGTAGCGCTTAGAATTCTTGGTGCTATACCCTTATTCCCTATGTTTTGGGCTCTTCCCAGTCACAGGTCCTTGCCCCACCCACTCAAGTGAGGTATCATTTTACTCGGGAGACTGAGGGGAACGCTGTGGGGTAGGACATTTGTGCCGGCACGGTGATTCCACCCAAAAATATGTGGAAAATGTGGCTTTTTCAGCTAAATTTGAGATTTGCATGGCATTCTAGGTAGGAAAACGTTGGGGGATCCACGCAAGCCATACCTCGCTGGACTCCCCCGGGTGTCTAGTTTTCAGAAATGTGTGGGTTTGGTAGTTTTCCAAGATGGCCACCGAGCCTGGAGCCAAAAACCCAGGTGACCCCTCTTGCAGAACCAGGTTGTTTTGTGATAGGTCATTTTGATGTCTCCTCAATACGTTTTGGGCCCTTGCCTGTCGCGGGTACCTGACCCACCGACACGAGTGAGGTATAATTTTTATCGGGAGATCTGGGGAAACGCTGGGTGGTAGGAAATTTGTGGATCCACGTGGATTCCAGAACTTTCCCACACAGAAATGTGAGAAAAAAGGGATTTTTTCAGCTAAATTTGAGGTTTGCAGGGCATTTTGGGTAGGAAAACGTTGGGGGACCCACGCAAGCCATACCTCGCTTGACTCCTCCGGGTGTCTAGTTTTCAGAAATGTGTGGGTTTGGTAGGTTTCCCTAGATGGCCGCCAAGCCCGGGGCCAAAAAGTCATGGGACCCCCTTTGCAAAACCAGGTTGTTTTGTGATAGGTAATTTTGAAGTCGCCTCAATAGGTTTTGGGCCTTTGCCTGTCGCGGGTGCTTGACCCACCCACACAAGTGAGGTACATTTTTCTCGGAAGACTTTGGGGAATGCGGGGTGGGTGGAATTTTGTGGATCCACGCAATTCCAGAACTTTCCACCACAGAAATTTTAGGAAAATGTGTTTTTTTAACAAATTTTGAGGATTGCAAGGGATTCTGGGTAACAGAACCTGGTGAGAGTCAGACAAGGCACCCCATCCTGGATTCCCCTGGGTGTCTAGTTTTCAAAAATGTATAGGTGTGCTAGGTTTCCCTAGGTGCCGGCAGAGCTAGGGTTCAAAATCTACAGCTAGGCACTTTGCAAAATAGTGTCCGTTTTCACTGTAAAATGTGGTGCGTCCACGTTGTGTTTTGGGCCATTTCATGTCGCGGGCACTAGGCCTACCCACACAAGTGAGGTACCATTTTTCTCAGAAGACTTTGCGGAATGCAGGGTGGGTGGAATTTTGTGGATCCACGCAGATTCCAGAACTTGCCACCACAGAAATGTGAGGGAAATGTGGTTTTTTGGACACATTTTGAGGTTTGCAAGGGATTTTGGGTAACAGAACCTGGTGAGAGCCAGTCAAGTCACCCCATCCTGGATTTCCCTGGGTGTCTAGTTTTCAAAAATGTATAGGTTTGCTAGGTTTCCCTAGGTGCCGGCAGAGCTAGGGTTCAAAATCTACAGCTAGGCACTTTGCAAAAAAAGGGTCAGTTTTCACTGTGAAAATGTGGTGTGTCCACGTTGCGTTTTGGGCCGTTTTCTGTCACGGGCACTAGGCCTACCCACACAAGTGAGGTACCATTTTTCTCAGAAGACTTTGGGGAATGCAGGGTGGGTGGAATTTTGTGGATCCACGCAGATCCCAGAACTTTCCATCACAGAAATGTGAGGAAAATGTGTTTTTTTAACTAAGTTTGAGGTTTGCAAGGGATTCTGGGTAACAGAACCTGGTGAGAGGCACACAAGTCACCCCATCCTGGATTCCCCTTGGCGTCTAGTTTAAAAAAATGTACAGGTTTGCTAGGTTTCCCTATGTGCCAGCTGCGCTAGGGCCCAAAATCCACAGGTAGGCACATTGCCAAAAACAAGTCTGTGCCTAGAGGGCTTTCTGACGCCCTGGGGAGGATCGGGGGGGGGGGGGTTCCCCGATATGCCCCAAGGGGGGCAGAAAGACTGTGGCTATGTTTTTGGGGGGTGGAGGCATTGCTATGCCCATTCTGGGCAGCCCCCACCCCCACGCATAAAAAAAGCCAGCGTAATCGCTGGCACCTAGTGGGCTTTCTGCCCCCCTGGGGGCAGATCAGGGGCCACTGCCCCCATCTGCCCCTCAGGGGGCAGAAAGACGGTGGCATTTTTTGGGGGAGGTGTGGGCATTGGCATGCCCATTCTGGGCTGACCCCAGCCCTGAATAAAAAAAAATAATAATTCCTGAGGCCTAGAGGGCTTTCTACCCCCCCGGGGGGCAGATAAGGGGCTATTGCCCCAATATGCCTCCGGGGAGGGGCAGAAAGACTGTGGTAATTGTTTTTGGGGTGGGGGCATTATCATGCCCATTCTGGTCAGCCCCCACCCCTACTTTATAAAAAAAATCCCTGGTGCCTAGTGGGCTTTCTGCCCCTGGGGGGAGCAGAAAGACTGTTGCATTTTTTTTGGGGGGTGGGGGCATTGCCATGCCCTTTTTGGGCAGCCCCCACCCCAACATCAATAAAAACAAATCCCTGGTTTTAGTGGGCTTTCTGCCCCCCCCTGGGCAGATTGGGGGCTATTGCCCCTATATGCCCCCCAGGGGGGCAGAAAGACTTACATTTCTCTGGGGGGTGGGGGAAATGCCATGCCCTTTTTAGGCAGCCCCCACCACAACGTCAATAAAAAAAATAATCCCTGGTTTCTAGTGGGCTTTCCGCCCCTCGGGGGCAGATTGGGGGATACTGCCCTATCTGCCCCCAGGGGGGCAGAAAGACTGTTGTCAACAAACAAATTTGGGGGGAGCAAAGGCCCTTGCCCAAGGGGCCGCTCCCCCCTCCCTGGTGCTAGTGGGTGGATCCCTGCTTGGGGATCGCCCTCCTGGGGTGATCCCCAAGCAGGGATCCACTAGGGAAGGGTACCATTGGAAAGGGGAGATTCTCCCCTTTCCAACGATACCTCTCCCATCTTTTTCGGTGCTTGGGGGGTTGAGATAGCCACACAAGCACCGAAACTGAGAAACTGAAACTAAGTTTGTTTCGTTTTCGTTGCAATGACGATTGCGCGCCATGCGCGCGATCGTCATTGCAATGAAAATCAAAAATAGGCCTGGGGAGGTTGGGTAAGCTCTTCCCCACCTCCCTAGGAAAAAAAAAAAAAGGGAAATCCCTCTGCTGTCTGCAGCAGAGGGATTTCCTGAGCATGTGCTCATGACGGAATGGTTCCGTCATGAGCACACTAGAACTTGTGCTCATGACGGAACCATTTCGTCATGAGCATAGAAGGGGTTAATTTAGGTGTGTGTTGTGGATATTAGAGTGTTAAAGCTTGTGTACTCAATTAATGTTTATTTTTAGTTTATTTATTAAGATGTTTTTTAATTTATTATTAATTATGTTAATTATGGAAATAAATGTAATTAAAAATGTTGAAGTGTTTTGCTATTGGTGTGGTGTTATAGGGTATGAAATAAAATAAATACATTTATGTTTTAAATAATTTTTTTGTTTGTTAATATTTGCTACTTTTAAATAATTATTGTTTATAAATGTATTTATTTATTTTATATCTTATTTGTAGGTTTTTGTTATATGTAATTAATATTATAATATGTGTTCTTTTTATATTTTTAATTGATTTAAATTTATATTTTTTAAATATTGTTTTTTCATTTTTATGATTTTTTTTAATTTTGTAATATTTTTTGGTTTTTTTCAACTGTTTAAGTGTTATTAGTAATTTTTGTTTCTCTGCTATCCAACACTTTGCCTAATGTTTCACTCACTGGAGTGGGAATAGTAATTTTTACCTCTTCGCTATCCAGCACTTTCTCTACTGTTGCACTCACTGGAGTGAAAATAGTAATTTTTACCCCTCCGCTATCCAACACTTTCCCTACTGTTGCACTCACTGGAGTGGGAATAAGGTTTTTTCCACTCCGCTATCCAACACTTATCCTACTGTTGTATTCAGTGGAGTGGGAATAGTAATTTTTACTCATCCGCTATCCAACACTTTCGCTACTGTTGCATTCTTTGGAGTGGGAATAGTAATTTTTACCCCTCCGCTATCCAACATTTTCCCTACTGTTGCACTCACTGGAGTTGGAGTAGTAAATTTAATTCCTCCGCTATCCAACACTTACCCTACTTTTGCACTCACTGGAGTGGGAATAGTAATTTTTACCCCTCCGCTATTCAACACTTTCCCTACAGTTGCGCTCTTTGGAGTGGGAATAGTAATTTTTACCCCTCCGCTATCCAACACTTTCCGTACTGTTGCACTTACTGGAGTGGGAATAGTAATTTTTATCCCTCCGCTATCCAACATTTTTCCTACTGTTGCACCCACTGGAGTTGGAATAGTACATTTAATTCCTTTGATATCCAACACTTACCCTACTTTTGCACTTACTGGAGTGGGAATAATGATTTTTACCCCTCTGCTATCCAACACTTTCCCTACTGTTGCACTCTTTGGAGTGGGAATAGTAATTTTTACCCCTCCGCTATCCAACACTTTCCCTACTGTTGCACTTACTGGAGTGGGAATAGTAATTTTTATCCCTCCGCTATCCAACATTTTTCCTACTGTTGCACTCACTGGAGTTGGAATAGTAAATTTAATTCCTTCGCTATCCAACACTTACCCTACTTTTGCACTTACTGGAGTGGGAATAGTAATTTTTACCCCTCTGCCATCCAACACTTTCCCTACTGTTGCACTCTTTGGAGTGGCAATAGTAATTTTACCCCACCGCTATCCAACACTTTCTCTACTCTTGCACTCTTTAGAGTGGGAATGGTAATTTTTTTCCCTCCGCTATCCAACACTTTCCCTACTGTTGCTATCACTGAAGTGGGAATAGTAATTTTTACCCCTCCGCTATCCAACACTTTCCCTACTGTTGCATGCACTGGAGTTGGAATAGTAAATTTAATCATTCCGCTATCCAACACTTTCCCTACTGTTGCACTTATTGTATTGGGAAATGTTAGTTTACATTTTTTTTAGTAGTTTAATGTTTTAATTTAGTATAGAATGTTTTTATTTTATTTTAAATTATTGATAGATATATATATTTTATTTTTATATAATTTAAAAGTTTAAAAATTAAATAAAGATAATAGTTAAATATTTTTTAAGTAAATATATGTATATGTATAAATTATTATGTTTGTGTGTTTATATTTTGTTAAATTAAGTTTATTTGTTATATTTAGTTAAAATGTATATTAAATTTAATTTATTTTGTTAAAAATATTATTTAATATATTTAATATGTATTATTTTATTTTATATGTATTTTTAAATCAATATTTTTTACATCTGTATTTTTTACCTCAATATTTTTGAGTCTATATTTTTGCACTTACCTGTTAAGGTATGGGAGTCGATATTTTTGTAGTCGATATTTTTAACTCGATATTTAGAACATCGATTTTTGTGACATCAATATGCTATCAGTGAACCGGAGACCCTACCACACCAATTGCTGAAGCAGCCACTGTGGGAACTGCTGGGGCAGCAGAAGCAGATGCTTGGCAGTAATAGGCAGCCTGTCTCGAAGTTTGGCTCTGTCCATCAGGAAGGAACTTGATGGGTTGCGGAGGAGCTGGGTGAGTTACTTTATGGAAAAAATGTGACAAGTTTTGATCTCAATATTGTGACAGGCCATGCCCATGGCTTCAGGTAGCAGCAGCAGTAGGAATCTGGAAGACCCCCTCTGGTACGGCAACATTCGGGCTCTCACGCGTCACCTCCTCAGCTGTGTGATCCTTGATACTACAAACAGATATACTTACCCTTCCTGTGACTGTCCATGGTTCTTTGCAAACAGCACACTGTAATTCTCTTGTACTCATCCTAGAAACACACTGACAAGCATTAGTGTCCCAGGGTCAGGAAAGCAAGCTGTGACATCCAGGAAGGAGCAAGCATCTCAGGGAGACCAAGTTAGGATAGGCAGGAGCAATTCTTTCTGACTGACGTGTCCGCTGTGATACCAATACCCATATAGACATCAGATGTATTATGAGTTGTGCACTATCCAGGTGTTATGATTTGTAATGTACCCCAATATAGGCCTGGGTAGTCACCTGACCTTTCACCTACATTTACCACGCCATTGTACTACATAACAGGTTTGTACTGACCTTTTACCTAGTTAGGTGCTGCATAAATGTAGTGTGGTTTTCTCCGAAAACTAGCCTCATTTATTATGCATGAGGATTCTCAGAATCACAGCAAGACTACCATCTTCTGCATCTTGTGCATAATAACTATGTGTAAGGGTCATCCCTTTCGTCATCCTCGGCTGACATGACACAGAAAGGTAGAACCCCTGAGGGTACCTTTTGGGTAAATAAGCACCATATCTTTGCCGGGGCAGGCAGAGGAGAATGACTTCCATGGTGACACACTGACACGAGACGCTGAGGCTCCTGCACGCAGACATTCCAGCATGCAGTGGTCTGACATCCCTAGCGGGTGTCCATCTTGAGACCAAGACGGGGTCCTTTGGTCTCTCACTTCAGGTAATGGGGTTGGTTTAATCCTAGGGGGATTCTTGGCTCTACACCTACATACATGCTAGGTACAGTTAGGGTCAGCATCGTAGGAGTATGCATTTTTTCTGTCATGTATCTATCTACCTGCATATATCTGTTGTTTTAGCACTAAGGTAGAAATCTACCATCCATTTACTCTCTTGGTGCTTATAACCATTTATATTTGTTTCTGTCTCATGGTTGTTGCAGCACACTTATTTTACACTAGAATGACGCTGGCTCAATAAATGCTTATTGATAATGTCCACATCATTTATTCTGTTTATCTCTCTGAGAAAAGTGAGGACGGATGACTGAGCAAAAAGTACTGTGCTGTTGCTACGATCCCTGAGGGGACAGGGTTGTCATGTTCGATAGTTGCCCAAACCTATTTTCTCCTTGGTAAGAGGAGTTCATAGTGGCACTGTGAGCTATCTGGTATCAGGCGAACATATCCGGTGGGGGTGTCTGGAATCAGTCTGGACACCAGTCCCACAGTTTATGTTGTCTAAACACACAGATCCTATACAGATTTATAGGATCTATACAACACAGGGGGATTTTAAGAAGGACGATGCTTCGGTCGGCGATAGGTGTAAGTCACATTGAAATGAAACTACTCATTAAACTACCTCACATCAACACAGGAAAACTCAAAATCTGTTACACTCGATCTACCATCCTATACCTAAAACAGCTTATAAGACCTATGAAAGCTTCTGGCTCTGAGTTCCGGTATAATGATCAACCAAATGTCCCTCTATGGGTAGTCCTTTGTCCCTGCCCTGTCTGTATCTCTCCCATGACAGTGGATTGTGATCAGAGAAAATTTTGAGATTGATGTTCATCTGAACTGTTGCGGGGATTCTGTACATATACAGAGCTATGCACAGGATAATAGGACCTCGGTGTATAGTGGTGAACCAACCATGCACCTTAGTACCCACAATCCCTATCCGACTAGCTTTAGCGTCTCATTCGTTCTCCGTACTACGGCGAAGCTACCAATGATTAGACAACCCAGAACACGGTCTCTCTCAGGACTCGAGGGAGCAAGAACACTCTTTCATTACTCACTCATACTTGCCCACAACGTGCGTAATAAGAGACACAGTATAGTTTAAAATGTTTATTTCAACTATCGTGCTCTAAGATAAAGTATACGTGCCAGTACTATCAGCATAATGCATAATGATAAAATAATAAGCATGGTTACAATTCCATAGAATACAAACGGGGACAGCCTTTTATAAAGACAGTGGATATAGGGCTAATTGGCCTTACCACCCTCCCTGTGCTATTAACTAGTTTATTATAAAAATAGAAGACCTCTGGGCTTTGTCAGGCGGACCCCCATACCTCAATATCTAGATGCAAGGTTTACATCATCAGACAAGCACAGCTCTTCTCCCTGGAAAGGTTTTTCTCCAAGTGCCACCAACAGGGAGATCACAATATTAAAAGCACACAAATTTCTCTAATGCAGCTGTGTTTCGTGTTATGTCTAAGTGCGAGGGGCTGACCAGATCAGCAATAACAAGGGACGTTGTTTTTCGACCTTGTACATGGTGTGCAGACGAAACCCAGAGGGAACAGGAGAAAAGGTGAAAAGCAAAAAGGCAGACAGTTCTAATATAGCAGGGCACAAGCAGAGTCTGGAAAAACAAAGTCACAGAGTAACGTGTGCAAAAAAGGCATCATGGCAGCCAGGCCTAAGCTAACGTAGCAATGGAGACAATGAGGCCACAAACCACAGCGACAGATGCGGCCATAATTCGTCGTCTGTCAGATAGATATCGTCGACGTACAAACACGCATCTGGGTCTATGCTGTCCAACAAAGAGACAACACGGGCGGCGAAGACACCTGGGCTGTTCTGGTAGCCCATGGGCAAACACCGAAATTTAAATTGTTTTCCACCGGAAGTGAAAGCACTCCATTGGCTGCACTCCGGGGACAAATTGTGCGTGTAAAATCCATTGGATAGGTCAAGTGTCGTTTTATATTTTTTACAAACAAGACTGTCTACAAGCGCAGAACTGTGGGTATTTTGTACCGCAAAGGTCCGACAATGAGAGTTCAAATGTTGGTAATCCAAAACCAGGCGGTACGATCCATCGGGTTTAAAAACCGCAAAAAGGGGATTATTCATTGGTGATACGCATGTTTCAATTACTCCTTGATATTCTAACTGTGTCAGAATGTCTGAAACGGGACCTTTAGCTTCCCGCCGGATGGGATATTGGGGTTGGGGCTGTGGCAGAGACCGCAATGGTATATCATGGGGGGGAGAATCTTCATCCCAGCCCACATGGTTATGGTATAGCGCCGGAGCCAGGGCCCCAGCCCATTCAGCTGCGAGAGCCTCCGCTTTGTCCTTGGGGACATGACGAGAAAAGCTCGGAAGGATGACCTCCTCCCCTCTACGAGCAGCAAGTACGAATGGGGGCGGCCAATCCGCCTCTGCCAACAAAATGTCGTAAGAAGAGGTCAGATTTTCCCAAAAAATCCCTTTAATAACACGCTCAATGTCACCTTCAATTTGAATGACAATATTAAATAGTCTGTCAGGGGGTGCCACTCGGGTGTCAGCTGTCTCGACAGTAATGAATGTGTCAGTTGCTGTCGCCTCCACATGAGGACGCAGTGCCTCCTGCACTATGGTAACTTCCGCTGCGCTGTCTAGCAGCGTCACTGCCCACGTCCAATTCAGGAGTCTCGTTCTCACCGTCTGTGGCATACCTCACTGTTAATGCTGCAACTATTTTCTTCTGAAACTGTGGGCGAGAACGTGGAAATTCTTCTGGTTTCCCTCGGCCTGGTTGTCGAGGTTGGTCTCGTCCCTGTGGGGCCTCACGACCCCTGCCTCTATCCTGGCGATCTCCTCCACCAGTCTGGGAGGTCGATGGTGCCTGTGAAGAACGAGGAGAACGCGGGTCAGGGACTTGAAATCTATCTGGAGATTTAATTCTCGTTCTGTCGCGCAAATCATAAGTGCGTTCAGAAGATATGGAAACCGGGGATGCGGCACGCGACCCCGTTTTTTATTGTTGCTTACCCTGTTTTTTCAACCTCCAGTTCTTTTTAGTAAAGAACGGTTTCTCATCTTTCTCAGACTGAGTTTTATGTTGTGGTGTTGATTGAGTTTGCGTTTTAGCAAAAAGCTTAACCCCCAAACTATTGCGGCCAATGGTCTTATAAGCCTGTGCAATAATTTTCGGTAATTCGCGTGGCTTGTCCGGCTCGGGGACCAAAGCCAAAGCATTAGCTACTTGAAAGTTGACTGCGTCACCCTTGACGTTCGCAAGGATTAGATCAGCCACTACATCGAACACTCCCACCAGTCTCATCCCCAATTCCACAGCCGCTTCAGGGCCATGTTCATCCTGCACTCGTTTAATTACAGAGGGGAGAACCGTCATGGAAGGAGTGCCGAAACACTTCGCATATACTGCTGCGAATACCTTGCCCCAGTTGTTGCATTCTGTCAACTCGGGAATTAAGTCTTTCGGCAAACTAATCGTCAAAATCCTGTGTTTTTCCACCGGAGAAGTATTCGGAAAAACAGCCTCCAGCTGGTCAAATTTTTCTGCAAGCCAATAAGGCAAATCATCCTTATTTTGTGGGCGCTTGCCCATCACCGAATTAACCATGACGGGACTTATGGTTACACCTCCCGGTCCAGCTGGATGCGCCGCAACTCCAGGAGGGGCTCCTTGGAAGTTGCCTGTAACATATTGTACCAACGCTCTGTGCACGCGGATTAAAGACGCATGCAATGCGCGCAGTTCATCAACCGCAAGCGTCAAATAACCCGGATGTGGGGTATACCCGGCCAAGACTGGCCAAGTGGCCCCGTTTATTGATAAGGGGCCTAAACGAACCGGGGTGACCGGATGTGGGAGGACGCCATTAAACCAAATACGGTGTTGCCATGCCGTAAGTGGTACTTCAAGAGCCTGTTAAGGCTGATAAGCATTGGGTAGGGCAGTGGGAGCGTACACATGAAACAAATTGTCCACTCCTTCCACTGCTGGAAAAGTGACCCAAGAGTAAAACACCTCAAAGTGGTGAGCCGGGTCAGCCTGCACCACAAAGATGAGAGCGACACCCGCGTCTGGCACTCCATAAGCCCGTAAATGAGCCCGAAGCGCCGCGTGGCTTTGTGCCGGTATATTTACATCCGCCATTAAGACTAGGAATGTTCAACAACCTAATGTGAGGCAGCACAATATAGGGTTAACCTAAACACCTTTTAATAACTTCAAGCTTGAAAGAACCTATAAAAGCATCAATATAGGAGGTATCACCCTCACACACGTTTCCAGAAGCGTATGCGAAGGGTGTTGTGGACAAGCACAAGCACTACTAAAGCGTCTCGCAGATAAGAAGCCCACCACGTTGGTGGTGCCATGTTGCGGGGATTCTGTACATATACAGAGCTATGCACAGGATAATAGGACCTCGGTGTATAGTGGTGAACCAACCATGCACCTTAGTACCCACAATCCCTATCCGACTAGCTTTAGCGTCTCATTCGTTCTCCGTACTACGGCGAAGCTACCAATGATTATACAACCCAGAACACGGTCTCTCTCAGGACTCGCGGGAGCAAGAACACTCTTTCATTACTCACTCATACTTGCCCACAACGAGCGTAATAAGAGACACAGTATAGTTTAAAATGTTTATTTCAACTATCGTGCTCTAAGATAAAGTACACGTGCCAGTACTATCAGCATAATGCATAATGATAAAATAATAAGCATGGTTACAATTCCATAGAATACAAACGGGGACAGCATTTTATAAAGACAGTGGATATAGGGCTAATTGGCCTTACCACCCTCCCCGTGCTATTAACTAGTTTATTATAAAAATAGAAGACCTCTGGGCTTTGTCAGGCGGACCCCGTACCTCAATATCTAGATGCAAGGTTTACATCATCAGACAAGCACAGCTCTTCTCCCTGGAAAGGTTTTTCTCCAAGTGCCACCAACAGGGAGATCACAATATTAAAAGCACACAAATTTCTCCAATGCAGCTGTATTTCGTGTTATGTCTAAGTGCGAGGGGCTGACCAGATCAGCAATAACAAGGGACGTTGTTTTTCGACCTTGTACATGGTGTGCAGACGAAACCCACAGGGAACAGGAGAAAAGGTGAAAAGCAAAAAGGCAGACAGTTCTAATATAGCCGGGCACAAGCAGAGTCTGGAAAAACAAAGTCACAGAGTAACGTGTGCAAAAAAGGCATCATGGCAGCCAGGCCTAAGCTAACGTAGCAATGGAGACAATGAGGCCACAAACCACACTACAGAACCTGATTTAGCCATCTTTGAGAGCACAATACCCATGTCTATCCAAGAATATTGATGATACCAACATAGCAGTGGAGTATTCCACATCTCACACATCTAAGCATTTGGGAGATCAAGATGCAAAGGCTATTGGCAAGCAATGGAAACTGGAAGATTTAGAAAATCAACATCAATGCAATTTATATACATTAGGACTATAGCAGGGTGTGGAAGGCAGATAAAGGACAATTTAAGGTGCTGCATCACCTGAATGCATTTCCTGATATGGCAGACTGAGACATGGACTCTTGGACATGGTTGGCTTGCCGCGTTCCCTTTCAGGTGTTTAAACCTTACCAGGAGAAAGGAAAGCCACAAACCATTTAATACATGTTGGCATTTTAACTGGTGTCTGTGGCAGAAGCATCCTTTCATGTCCAATCTGATATTTGTCATGGAACAGTTGAGAAGAGGTGGGGTTTGCAACAGATGATTGCTCTACTAAAGTCATACTTTCCTGTAACCAGACTAAGGCTCCGTAATATTTGGCTGTGTGGAAGGGAGGAAGATCATCAAAGGGGGACTACATATGTTGATGACTTAAAATGATGGACTTGACTAACTTGACTGTTATAAAACAAGGCCCTTCCCAGTTAAAAATCCAGAAGAATTGGCCCTTTTGATCACTCTGCTTGGCTTTAGATCTTGGGAAGTAGGGACACCCTGGCTTGAAAAGAGCAGATAAAGAGGTGGTGGGCCCGTTCTAGTTGGCAATACTTTTGTTTGCCTATCTGTGTTTTAGTGATGGTTGGGAGTAGAGAAAGCCATCCATGCGCCTGTTGTTTGGACAGCAAGGGAGTGGGTCATTTTGTTGACTGCAATTTGGTTGGATTGTGGGTTGTGTGGTTGGGGGAAGGTTTGGATAGTAGTTGAGAGAGAAGAGGGGTGCACCAAAAGGTAAACAAATCGGTTGTTTATCAATGTTCTTTAAAATTAGGATTCTTCTCTAAGTTTGGAGAATCGCTTAGCTAACGGTCCTGTCTGTATATTAATGTGGAACACAAATTGTCCCAAAACATAGGAAAATAAAGGAGGAGCTTCATTCACTAAAGCTCAACTTAATCTGTCTTCATGATACCTGTGTGGCATATAAAGATGTTTTATTCTATTAAATCTTATATTTTAGTGTTACTGTGGTTGCATTTAATTGGTACAGCAGTCCTTTACCACTCTACCAATTAAAAACTAAAGAGAGCTAACAGTAATAATCATTCATGCATTGTTCCAAATGCTTCATTTGACGAAAATTGCTGTTTTCTGTTTTTACAAGATTCACAAACTTTTGTGAATATTTGCACATTTCATGTTTGCTTACATCTTTTTTGCTTTTAATGATGGTAAATTCGTATGCTTTGCGTGATGTGATACTTCGGTATTCCATTACCACTGTGGGTGTGATTGATTGTGCATCTCCTTTCGTCTGTATTTTTTCTCAATATAAGAACCCCAACGTTTGACACATAACATGTCTCATTTGTGCTAACCGCTGTTCATCTAAACAAGCATTTGCAATGCAATAGGTCTCGCATTACTGAAAGTTTGAGCTCTTGGCATTGCATTATAATTTGCAACGCCAAATAGGTCAAACTTTCAGTAATGCGAAACCTAATGCATTGCAAATGCCTGTTTAATCTTGATCTTATGTGGGTTTTGTATTTGTTAGACAGAAAGAACTTAGGGGGAAATTCTCAAGAACGTGCGATAATCATCGCCAAAAAAGGCTAACGCACGTTTTCATATCGCCGTCTATCGCGGAAAATAACTCTGTGCCAACGTCGTATTCTCAACACGGCTGTAACATGCAATAGTCTCCCAATAACGCGTCAAATGTCCGCGATACAACTACCGCGACGGCGATAAAAAAGGAAACCCAAACGTGAAAAAAGTTGCGATGGGCCCAACTGCGATAGAAAAATCGGAGACAAGCAGCGCCAGGCTTGCAATTCCCACGTCAGGCGGGAAAAATCACCACAAAAGCAGCAAAATAAACAGAAATAAATAAATAAAACATAACAACTCCGAAGCACAATGGAGGGAGCTGGAGCAAGTACAGAGGACAACCCGAACCCCACAAGCCCCACTGAGGACCAGCCGGGGACCTCGGGCCAGGGAAGGGCAAGGAGAAGAAGAAGAGGAAGACAGGGTTCAGTCGACAGGAAAACAGGATCCCGATAACAGATGAGACACTCCCACCATGTGTGTGGTGTGTTCCATTGGTACTTCCCAACGAGCAGTGCATTTCCGTAGGTGCCATCCTCAAAGCACTGGTTGATGATGGACTGTCGGAAGATGTAGGAATCATGCACACTGCCTGGGTAGTTGGCGACGATGTTGGTGAAGAGTCCCCGTTGGTCCACTATTGCCTGCACATTGATGGAATGCGTGTGCTTCCTGTTGCGCTAATTGTGTGCAGTGTCGGCAGGGGCACAAGTAGGACATGTGTGCAGTCAATTGCCCCCAACACGTGCGGGAAGCCAGCTATGGCGTAGAAGCCTTGCTTGGTCTCCAGCTGTTCCTGCGCAGTGTGGGGGAAGTGAAGGTACTGGGGTACCAAGCTGATGATGGCATCCAATACAGGTGTGAGGAACTTTGATAGGGCTGGCTGTGAGACTCCTCCGACTCTGGCAGTTGTTGTTTGGAAGGTACCAGAGGCCAACAGGTGCAGCACAGCCAGCAGCTTTGTCTGCAGAGGGATTTTTGGCTGTGAGACTCCTCCTTTGACTCTGGCAGTTGTTGGTTGGAAGGTACCAGAGGCCAACAGGTGCAGCACAGCCAGCAGCTTTGTCTGCAGAGGGATGTTGGTTGTCCGCTGTGTGGGTACCGTCAGCCTGTGGGCAATGTGGGTCAGGATGGGGAGGATGGTCATCCTTTTGAGCCTGTAGTGGGCATTGACTTCCTCTGGCGTTAAGTCTCCGAGGCTGGTGCATTTTTGGAAGGACCGCTGTCTTATTCTGCGCTGCCTCGGTGGTAGTCCGGGCGGGAGGTCCTGGGTGGATGGGGGGCATGGGGGGGGGGAGGGGGGTGGCGGTGGGTGTTGCGGGCCGCTTGGGGCTCCGAGCTGCATGATCAGTAGCTCCATGACATGTGTTGGTCTGCCGATGTGGCACTGGGCTGGGCTCCCTTTTATGCTGCAGTTTGTCGTCCTGCTTAACACCAGTAGAAGGCAGGTGTTAAATCCCTGCTGCTAGCGCGCCTTATCACCTGTTTGTGGATCGCATCGCAGATCTGGCTGGTCATTGTGAATATCGCGAAGTGGAGTTTTCGTGTGTTTTTGCACGGGAACGCCTACACTGCATATCATTAGCGTTAGTTCTCTCTCTCATCCGTGGCAATGTTTTTTGCGGCAGCTATCTCTGGTGTACTGGCGATGTGGGGAGTTTGCACCAGCTTGTGAATGGGGCGATAATTCTTTCGCCACTTTTGCTGCACTAAAGTGCCGTTACTACGGCGATGAGTCCTTGAGAATATGCCCCTTAGTATTGCAGTTTGTACGGAATTAGGTTTATAAAGAAAGCGTTTTTGTGCATGTGAGTGAGACAGCCAGAAACAGAGAGATAAGTGTGCGTGAGAGAGAGTAAGGAGAAAGAATAGAATGTGCATTCTAGAAAAAAGTGTGTGTGTGCGCAAAAGAGAGAAAGAGCCAGTGAGAGACCCTGTACTAGGTACTTTAAAGACTGACTGCACCGTAGTGAGGGGAAGTGCTGGAATAAACAACAGTGCTTTTTTCTCAAGAGCATTTGAATGTCGCTGCATAGATGTGTTTTGTGGCAATGAACAACAGCA
This sequence comes from Calotriton arnoldi, assembly GCA_963921515.1. NCBI lineage: Eukaryota > Metazoa > Chordata > Amphibia > Caudata > Salamandridae > Calotriton > Calotriton arnoldi. The sequence continues at coordinate 25,233 of CAWUFW010001738.1, read as the reverse complement.
GGCAAGCAGTGGCACCGTTTACAAAATATGAACATGGGACAAATATTATGTAGTGTAAGCTAATAATTTTGTAATGTGCGCGTAAAAGTTGTGTAAATGTGCGACTTGTGGCAACTAATGTGGGCATTTTTTGGCTAATTCTTTTGGGTTTTGGGGCATTTTATTATGGATCTAAAAGGTGCAAGACTGGGACACATTCGCTGTTAGAGTAGTGTTGTTGCTACATAAGAGAAAAGAGTAGGAACATACGATTTGCCAAAAATGTGTAGTTTCCCCAAAGTAGTAAAAAGTAATATGATTTCCCAAACAAAATGTGCACTTTATAGCATACTACAGCAAGTAAGCCGCTGAACACATTTCGCACAAGCTTTTGAAAAATAAATCTGTTAAGACACCGCTGTAAATATAAAAATGTTTTCCCTTGCAAGCTGTTTGGAACTTGTTGCGCAATTGCCATGAAAATAGTGGCAACCTGGTAAATTCTATATTTATTTTCCCCATGCCTATAAATTAAATTAAAATTTAACGCATGTGTATGTTTAGTGCCTAAATGCTTTCCGTTTACCATATATTGTAACGTGATAAACAGGCACACATGAGCACCCCACTGCCCCTTCTCAACATTCCTAGATTGCTGCTGCCCTTCTCAACATTCCTAGATTGCTGCTGTGTGCACACATGGAAGTGAAGGAGTTGTGACGGATGTGAAGGAGTTGTGACATAAATATTCTAATGCACATAAGCACAATGACACATTTGACACCATATTACTTTACGGTTCCAACATAGGCACATGGAAGCAGAGCTCAGTAGTCACAGCAACACAGACGTTTCTAAAAGTAGGTAACTACAAAATGCAGGGCTTTGCCAAGCTACAACATAACGATTATGGTCTAAACCTAATAGAACTTGCTAACCATTTAAAACAATAGAATTTACACCAGAGAGAATTTAAATGAAAAAGTCTCCCCAAACTATGACGTTTTCTATGGTCTATCAGTGCAGAATGCAAAGAAAAAAACATAACAGACCAGCTGCTGCCAGCACGGACTGCAGCTCCACAGTTGTGCCACCGCACCCTGAGGCCAGGCAGCAGAATCGGAGGCCCGAGGGCAGCATTCAAGAAGTAGTGCCCCGTCCAGCAGTTATGTAGTGCTCGGTATATTGTACACTCCACACTGACTCCCGGCCTGCAGCGCTGCCCTTTCCTCCCAGGAACAGCAAGTTACTCCACACTAACTCTCGGCCTGCAGTGCCACCTAATACAAACCCAGTTCCCAACATGGCGGCGCTGCAGGTCGGCTGCCCTTTCCTCGCAGGAACTGCAAGTTATAGTATTGGCAGCCCAGGAAGTGGGAAAACTGATTATAAAATAAACGCCAAAAATAAAAGCAGCACAGCGGCAGAGGATGTGGCGCCATGGCCTGAGCTGCAGACTTCAGCATTAGGGGACATGATTTTATTTTTGCCGGCGAATAGGAAGCCAAATAAATGAAATAAAAAAAGAAACAAACAGCATGGGGGTCAATGTAATACTTACTGTCCGGAGTTCCTGCCAGCCATACAACTCGTTCTGGTGTCTCGCAGGAACGGCAAGTCACTCCACACTGACTCCCGGCCTGCAGCGCCACCTAATACAAACCCAGCTCTCAACATGGCGGCGCTGCAGGTCAGCTGCCCTTTCCTCTCAGGAACTGCAAGATATATTCAACTGCAGCCCATGAAGCGGGCACACTGATTATAAATAAATGCCCAAAATTCCAAAAATAAAAGCAGCACAGTGGCATGGGATGTGGCGCCACGGCCTGAGCTGCAGACTTCGGCATTAGGGAACATGGTTTTATTTTTTGCGGCGAATACTAAGCCAAAGAAGATGAAATAAAAAAAGAAACAAACTGCATGGGGGTAAATGTAATACTTACTGTCTGGAGTTCCTGCCAGCCACACAACTCGTTCTGGTGTTGTGGGCTGCTGATCAGCTGTTGCAGGGGAGGAGGGGAGGTGGGCAGGTCGGAGCCCAGCTCAGCGGCTGATCACCGTGGCCTCTGCGGCTGTAGAGGTGATCCGGAAGAGGCTGAGACCCGCCGCTTATGAAGACGTGGAAGAAGCGTCAAATAGGCAGCTGCAGCTTTGAAGCTCCTTAAAATTAAAAAGCTTTGAAGCTGCAAACTAAAATAAATGGGCGAAGCACTGAGTTTAAGTTTAGCATTCTTAAAAAATGGAGGTGGGCAAGCATTGAGATGCCCGGTTTGTGCCTGACTTCGAGTGAAGCTGGCGTACAGAAACAAAGTGCAGCGCTGTGAAGCAGACATGCTGAAACAAAGCGCGGCGCCCATGGTAAACAAGCTGCACAGCCCTCGCAGACGCGGCCCATGGCACCGAGGACTGCAGCAACAAAACAAAACAAAACAGTGGTGCGCGCGCACCACAGAGGAGCAGGGGGAGGGAGCGCGGCAGCAAAAGCGAGAGGAACGCGCGCTGCTGCGCGTTCTGGCCACCGTCGGGAATGGGCGCGGCAAAGGCGGGACATGCGCCCGCCTTTGACCAATCGCGTGCCGTCTCCATTAAAAAAACGTACGCTCCAGCCAATGTGGGCTTCCGAAAACAAAACCACACGCACGAGCGTGTGGGTCGTTTTCAGAAGCCCTTTCTAAAGGTCTCGCGCTGCGCGAGCAGTGCTGCGCACTGCAACGCTAGGCGCGAGACCTAAAAAAGCAGAGCAAAATAGGAAAAACCACGTTTCGTTTTCGTTTTTAAACTGCAACATTAATTACATTAGAATTCAACTGTAATAAGTTACTACAGGTAAGCAGCTACCCCATTTCTTTATTACGGCGACTAACAACGCCACAAGTCGCCTGTAATAATGAAAAGACGAGGTCTTTTTTTTATACAGGAGCTTCAGGCTCTCCTATATTATACGTACATAACTGTGCACGGAAGCGTTGGTAAGGGAAACTCATATATACTGTGCAATGCGTGTGGTTTCATGGCAATATACCCTTTTTGGTGTGCATGTAATATACTTTTTCCAATTGTCTTAAGTTTCTCTTGTAAGCTAAATACATTCACAACTCCGATTTTGCTTTGACTAGTATTGTGAAGCCATGCTGTAGCTCTCACTTCACAGGGTTTTGTAAAGCTATCTTTGTTGCAGATAAACGTGCTGGAATATGCTGGACAAAGTGGCTGCCGTTTAGGGATTTGGAATGGGAGGCCAGAGGAAAAATAACTCTTTTTAACGTGGTTACTTATTTTTGTCCCTTGAGCAAAATACACCCACATCAAGATATTAGAAGGAAACATTGTGCACTGTTTAAGTGGTAATATAGACCCAAATACATGCCAGTAACCACTTGATGGGATTTTAACAACCATATCACAAATATGGTCAGTCTAAGTTTCAGCAAGCGTAGAAACAGATATGTCAGAAGTGTAGGCAGGGCCCAGAGAAAGGAACAGAGTGTACCCTTCCTAGATCCATGATCTGCTTCTAAGTTTAAAAAACACGTGTCCTGCAGTTTAAGAGGAAACAAGGTACTACATCAACTGGCACCATCTACCGGTATCGCAGAGGCCGCCCAGGAAGTGGGCCTTGCAGGCTGGCACCATAACGACTGCCGGGGACCCGAAAAATTCAGTTTGGGCTGCTGCAGCGTGCCCAGAGACAAAGTAGGGGGCTCGCCCCCGCATCCATCCCCCAAGAGATGGCACGCCAAAAGAGGCGCAAAAATACCTGGCCAATGGGGGGCCAGGTAATGTTTTGAACCCCCCAATGGGGGAAGCCGTGGCCGACCAAGAGGGACAGCGGGAGGGTTATAAGGCACCGCTCCCCCAGCACAGCTCACTTCTTTCACCTCATGGAGCTGAGTAGCAGTACACACGTAGATTATCAACCTACTTTGACAAGGCGATGCCGATGGGGTGCTCGGTGTCTTGTACATATTTTGAACAATTTAGCACCTTCTTAGAGTGGGCCTTACATGTCCGTCAACCCTCTAGAAGGCAAACTGCACTATCTCGATGACTTCGTGTTTGTAGGACAGGTTGGGTCCACGGAGTGTGGGGACACACTGGCAGCGTTCCTAGACCTAGCAGGGGAGTTGGGAGTACCTCTAGCTGCACTGAAAACTGTGGGCAGTGGAGCATTTTATACAGTGGGCATACACAAGAAAAAGGTCCAAATCATGGGCACAGTCCCACTTGTCAGCGATAGCACATTTTTCAAAGATATACACAGGGCTTGACCCCACTGCCACCCATTACATCAGGGCAGCAATAAAAGGATGGAAGCGCACGGAAGGAAAGAAACCTGAGATCCAGCGACCCATAAACTTTAAGAAATTGACCCTGCTCATGGTCATGCTGGGGGAGGTGGCTAGAGACACATTTGAGGCAACATTGTTCAAGGCGGCCTTCGCAAAGGCATTCTTTGGGGCATTTAGGGTCAGTGAACTCGTGGCCCCAGCAAAAAGTGGCCCAGCCGTAAGATGCCTGCATGCCGCTGATGTCAAACCAGGAATAGCAAAGGTAGAGCTGCTGTTGAGATGGTCAAAAACAGACCAGGCAGGCAGAGGGGCGTGGGTGTGGCTGGATTGCATTGATGACCCTAGGTACTGTGCAGTCTGCTGCCTCATGGCCTACATGGCAATACGTCCCACAGGAGAGGGCCCACTATTCAAGCACAGAAATGGGAACCTCCTGAGTAAATTTCAGCTCAAAGCGGTCATGCACCAGGCCCTGGGCAAGGCAGGGCTCCCAGTGGCCGCCTTTGGATCACATTCCTTTAGGATTGGGGTGGCAACATCTGCGTCACAGCATGGGATGTCCGAGGCCGAGATCAAGGCAGTGGGCAGGTGGCGGTCCAACGCTTATAAGACATACGTGAGGCCTCAGTTATTGTAACTAAAAAATAATAATATGAAAAGGGGGGAGAAGGATCCACAGAGAGCTGTGCCACCTTACAATGTGATTGTTGCCTCAGCAGGGAGGCACCCCGGCTGGTTTGGGTGGTAGGCCAGTCATATGTCTCCTGGATGCACACCTGGTGCCTGCATAGCGGTCATAAGCAGAAGGCTAGGCCAGTCGACATGTGTGTCCGGTGGTGGGGCCGCCTGGGGATGAAATGGAACCAGCTTTCAACAACTCTAAAGGAATTGCAGGCGTCGGCCGCATGGCACCCCGATGTCTTGGTGATTCATCTGGGTTGGAACGACCTTGCGCAGCTGGGGAGGAAAGACCTCCTCCGCGCTATCCAGACAGGCCTAACGGAGACGACCAAGCTGCTTGGTAGCACCACCATCATACGGTCCGAATTGATCACCAGGTTGGCTTGGCGAGGCGCCGAGTCAAATAAAGCAGTTGAAAACTCAAGGAGGAAACTGAAAATTGCAGTTATCAAATTTTGCAGGATTATTGGCCTGGAGAGCCTCAGACACGGCCTCATAAATCCAGGGCACCAGGAGCTTTACGTTCAAGATGGGGTTCACCTGTCAGAGGAGGGGATGCAAGTGTGTTGGGCCAACCTATGGGGAGCAATGGCATTGGCAGGTTGCACATAATTTTTTTTTTTTTAAAACAACACGGACAAATGAGTCGGGGGGGGAGCCGCCGGGAGACAGAAGCCTCGCTCTCGGCATGGCGGATATGAGGGGGTACATTTGTTGGTAATGGAGGCACACTGGCAGGGCAGTGCGTAGGAGGAGGGCCATTTACTTGGGGATGCCTTACGGCAGGGTGAGTAGGCCGTAAAAGGGGATAGCAAACGGAGACGGCACTCGCAGCCCAGACCCGCCGGATGGCAGGGCACAAAAGGGACAAACAGGGTAGTGAGTTGGAGCCTAACTTCGGGGAGAGGCTACCCCCATACGCAATGGGAGTGAAAAGCAACAGAATAATTTATGGGAAGAAATGATTTATGACTACAAAAGGAGCAAAGTAACGAACTGTCATAGGATGATTTATGAACCTGTAAGATGAGCAAAATGATTTATGGCAGTAATTTATGACAGTCTGTGATGATGATTTATGGCCAGGGTCATATAGCTATGACAAGGGCACTGTATTGTAAGAGCGATTTCATACATGTCATGCAAATAAAACTGCGGCCAACATTGACCACAATATAACAATGCATGTTGGCAAATTCATTATATGTACATAGGTAATGGTTTGCATGCCAGTTGCAGTGGGTACAGTGTGGGGGTTATAAAAAGGTCATTTTTGCACTACAATCTGTAAATGTTATAGCTGAAAAAGTGCATGATCTGGGAAATAATGACCCCTCGGACCCCCTTTCAGATGGTCCAGCACAGAACACTGCAGATTGAATTCTATCTTGTGTTATTTCAACTTCCGAAGCCTTAGGTTCATTTCATCGCCTTCCACTTGCTCAGAGAGTAGAGTTGAATATCTTCTATGTTGTCTGCCAGAAGCCGGTTGGACCTTGATTGGGCACGTGCCAGTGACAGACGAATCAATGGTAAATCAGGTATTGTAGAATTCTGGTTAATCTGCCTGTACTCAGGCTGCCTGCAAACACTTTTATTCAACATCCAAAACTACTTGGACCAAACCAGGGACCTTCAGGTGGCTGTGCCAACTCTGGGAGCCATGGCATCTTCTTTAGAAAATAACAGACCTCATATACCCATCTGTAAGAAGAGCACTGTTCATAAAGGTTATAACACAGAGTCCTAACAGACATTGGGTCTTTGAAAATTAGGACATAGAAAGTATCAGGACTTAGACTGACTCCCTTGGGATTGTAAGTCCATCACTGCACTGAGCTTTGTCTTAGTACTTGCTGGTAGATGAAGTGTCTCCAAGGACTCTGAGGTCCAGAGCTATATGATATGGAGAGTCTAGTAATTTGGCTGTCTGGATAACACAGTTCATAATCATTCTGTTTCTCTTTATCTGAAGATGAGATTCTGATTTCCCCATTCGGTGTCTTTTTCTCAGATGGAGGTCATTTCCTGTTTTAAAAAAAACTATGTTTTGTATACTTCTTTGCCACTTCAACAAGCAGTGGCCTTTGCAACTTGCATCACAGTGATTTTGCATGGTGGCAATTCAAATGTGAGCTGTAATTCGCCTCCAGTGTGATGGTCTTTGATGAGCTCCCACTCTCCGACTTGGAGGTTATTGTGCTTGCTGTGTCTTTGAAGTGTGTACTCTAATCTTTTGATGTGGATAGATCTTGGTTCTGGTGACGTCAGGCTCCAGAAGCAATGGATTGAAATGTAGTCAGCTTCATTCCTTTCAATACACAATGGAATCTTTGAGCTAGTAGTTGTATAATTTGTTGTGTTTCTGTACTTTATCAAGAATTAATATGTTGCCCTCTCCATGTAGTCTCCTTGAGCTTATGCAATCCTTGCCCCTTAGTTCAGCTTGCATGTGAATCTTTCTACCTCTTATTGGCTTAGAGCCAAAGAGGCATTAGCCATATTTCCCATGAGATGCTGTATTATTTTTAGTGCATATATCTTTAATGAGTCTGTGTGTTGAAATTACCTTTTCAAAATTGGGAGATACATCTCCTTCAGAACATGCACCAAGTATTTCAACCTATGAGTGTTAGATTTGGGGGTCTCTAGTTGGCAGAGGTAGGTACCTTTGTCCAAATAGGGACCCTTGAGTCTAGTCAGGGAAAGTAGGTACACTCCTGAAATAACCCCTGCTCACCCTCTTGGTAGCTTGGCACGAGCAGACAGGCTTAGTTCAGAGGCAGTGTGTGAAGCATTTGTGAACACATACAGCAATCAAGTGACAACACTACAAATGGACACCACACAGGTTGTATATTTATAAAAATAAGAATATTTTATATAGAATTACCACAAGACCATAAACGACAAAAATAATCTACAATACTGTCAAGAATACTTAGTTCTTATCAAAAAAGGCTTAATTCAAGGTTCTGTGCGAGTCGGTAGCCTCCTCCGGCTACGGCGATGTCAAGAACAAACAGAGTCTAACAAATCCAGCTGACCGCGTCGAGACGGGCCAACACAGCTTAGACAGACTCGGTCTCAGTACCTTTTACTTGAAGCGGCAGGCACGGGCGTGCGAGCCGGATGGCTGTACGTCGCGGTCGCGATGCAAAATGGAAGCGTTGCAGGATGCGTTGTCCCTCGATGCGGTGCAGGCAGTGGCTCATTGACAGAGTCGGTGAGACCAGGGCCGTGCGTTGCAGGGCGAGACGGTGCTTCGATGCGGTGCTTACAGGACACCGAGCCGGTCGTCAGAGTCGGTCACAGCTCCCTAACCCTGTAGCCACTGAAACAGCGTTTCCAGCAGCAATTCACAAGGCTGGTGAAGTCCACTGGTCCTGGGACTTCGGTCAGGGGGCAAGCTCTCTCTCAAGCCCTTGGAGATCCTTCACAAGTTGATGAAAGTCACAGCAAAGCAAAAGTTCCTTTCTCCTTTCTTTGGCAGTCAGGCAAACCACTGCAGGCCAATCCCCCAAGCAGCACTTCAGGCTTAGGGATAGTCTCTCCTCAGTTTCTTCTTGGTTCCGCTCCTCAGCAAAGGTTTCTTCTTGTTCCCAAAAGTGATATAATTTTCCTGGGGTCTTGGTGCCCCTCTTATACCCTGATTCTCTTTGTTCTCTGGAGGCAGAGAGGCCTTTGCCTAGCTTAAACCAGTTCTGTGCAGCTTTGGAGCACTCTGTGTACATGACTCCTTCTTTCCTTTCACAATGTGGGGCAGGGTACTCAGACGCCCAGCAGGGGGTGGAGCCAGCATTGTGGCAGGCAGGCACAGCCCTATTCAGACCCAGATGCAACTCCTCCCTCCACTCTGGATGCAGATCTCTCTATTCAGCCCTGGGCTGCCTCACCCTGTCTCCTGTGGCCACCCCCAGCCCCTGTCACGCACAAACCAGACACACAATACACAAGCTGGCAGAGGCAGGCTGGATAGTTAGGCAAGAAAATACCCACTTTCTAAAAGTGGTATTTTCAAACACCTAGGGGCCGATTCCGATCTCGGTCGGAGGCGCACCCAATACCATTCGGTCGGGAAAAAAGCCATGCGAAAGCCTGTTTCCCGACCGATCCGTACAGCACACCGAACGAGTAAGTACGATGCGCACAACAGCACAGAATCCGGCCGAGCCGTACTCACCCAAACCAGGTCCTGTTCCCCGACCGAGGCGAATCCGGAAACGCCGAATCGGGTCGCACGGAAGGAAAAATGCTGCTCCGTCCGGCCGAACGAGTACGATGCGCTTTCCGTACGCGCCGAACCCGTCGCTACGCACGGCACGTCAAAGCATCCGGGAGAGGCGCACATAAGCACCGATTCGCGCCACAACACGATCCACGGCTACGAGACGAACACGCCAGCGACGAAGACGAGGCGAAGCGACGAGGACGACGCGAAGCGACGAGGACGACGCGAAGCAACGAGAAGGACGAACGACACGAACCAACCATGAATCCCTTCGTCCCAATCATACCAATATTCTATATTTACTACCGGAACAGGCACGGACGCGTACGGCGCAGAAGGTAAGTCAGTCACCAACAACAAAACACATACAACACGTACACAACACATCACACACACACAGAGGGATGCAGAATATACTTACACCAGCAACAGCAGCACCATAGGGGCGGGATGCCCATCACCAATGCCACATATGCACACAGGGGCCTGAATGCGCACCACCACTCCTACCCAGGGGGGGGCAGGATGCCTACCACCACCCTGAGCCAGGGGGGGCTGGATGCCCACCACTACTACCACCCTCACCCAGGGGGGCTGGATGCCTACCACTACCACCCTCACCCAGGGGGCTGGATGCCTACCACCACCCTTAGCCAGGGGGCTGGATGCCTACCACTACTACCACCCTCACCCAGGGGGGCTGGATGCCCTACCACCACCCTTAGCCAGGGGGGCTGGTTGCCTACCACTACTACCACCCTCACCCAGGGGGCTGGATGCCTACCACTACTACCACCCTCACCCAGGGGGCTGGATGCCTACCACCACTACCACCCTCACCCAGGGGGGCTGGATGCCTACCACCACCCTTAGCCAGGGGGGCTGGATGCCTACCACTACTACCACCCTCACCCAGGGGGCTGGATGCCTACCACTACTACCACCCTCACCCAGGGGGGCTGGATGCCTACCACCACCCTTAGCCAGGGGGGCTGGATGCCTACCACTACTACCACCCTCACCCAGGGGGGCTGGATGCCTACCACTACTACCACCCTCACCCAGGGGGCTGGATGCCTACCACCACTACCACCCTCACCCAGGGGGCTGGATGCCTACCACTACTACCACCCTCACCCAGGGGGCTGGATGCCTACCACCACCCTTAGCCAGGGGGCTGGATGCCTACCACCACCCTTAGCCAGGGGGGCTGGATGCCTACCACTACTACCACCCTCACCCAGGGGGGCTGGATGCCTACCACTACTACCACCCTCACCCAGGGGGGCTGGATGCCTACCACCACTACCACCCTCACCCAGGGGGGCTGGATGCCTACCACCACCCTTAGCCAGGGGGCTGGATGCCTACCACTACTACCACCCTCACCCAGGGGGGCTGGATGCCTACCACTACTACCACCCTCACCCAGGGCGGGCTGGATGCCTACCACCACCCTTAGCCAGGGGGGCTGGATGCCTACCACTACTACCACCCTCACCCAGGGGGGCTGGATGCCTACCACCACCCCTTAGCCAGGGGGCTGGATGCCTACCACCACCCTTAGCCAGGGGGGCTGGATGCCTACCACTACTACCACCCTCACCCAGGGGGATGGATGCCTACCACCACTACCACCCTCACCCAGGGGGGCTGGATGCCTACCACTACTACCACCCTCACCCAGGGGGGCTGGATGCCTACCACCACCCTTAGCCAGGGGGGCTGGATGCCTACCACTACTACCACCCTCACCCAGGGGGCTGGATGCCTACCACTACTACCACCCTCACCCAGGGGGGCTGGATGCCTACCACCACCCTTAGCCAGGGGGCTGGATGCCTACCACTACTACCACCCTCACCCAGGGGGGCTGGATGCCCACCACTACTACCACCCTCACCCAGGGGGGCTGGATGCCTACCACTACTACCACCCTCACCCAGGGGGGCTGGATGCCTACCACTACTACCACCCTCACCCAAGGGGGCTGGATGCCTACCACCACTACCACCCTCACCCAGGGGGGGCTGGATGCCTACCACTACTACCACCCTCACCCAGGGGGGGCTGGATGCCTACCACTACTACCACCCTCACCCAGGGGGGGCTGGATGCCTACCACCACCCTTAGCCAGGGGGGGCTGGATGCCTACCACTACTACCACCCTCAGCCAGGGGGGGCTGGATGCCTACCACTACTACCACCCACACCCAGGGGGGGCTGGATGCCAACCACTACTACCACCCCCACTCATAGGATGGACAATGCATGACACAACCAGCACACCACAACCTAGGGAATGCAAGAAGAAGACATCCCCCAACACCATGACAAGCGTATGTAGACTGTGTCAAATGCCTACAACACCGAACATGACTTTGAACATACAATGTGACCCCCTAGCACATGTGCCACACATATATGTGTGTGGCACCCACAATGCAAGCAGGCCATGACCATTGTGGCAATGGGGTCCAAACCCCTATCATCACAGTGACCAAAATGTAAGTGTGGGGTCCATAGCTGAAGCACATTTTGAACATTGTGGCAATGGGGTCCAAACCCCATCATCACAGTGACCAATATGTAAGTGTGGGGTCCATAGCTGAAGCATATTTTGAACATTGTGGCAATGGGGTCTAAACCCCCATCACCACAGTGACCAAAAGGTAAGTGTGGGGTCCATAGCTGAAGCACATTTTGAACATTGTGGCAATGGGGTCCAAACCCCCATCATCACAGTGACCAAAAGGTAAGTGTGGGGTCCATAGCTGAAGCACATTTTGAACATTGTGGCAATGGGGTCTAAACCCCCATCACCACAGTGACCAAAAGGTAAGTGTGGGGTCCATAGCTGAAGCACATTCTGAACATTGTGGCAATGGGGTCCAAACCCCCATCATCACAGTGACCAATATGTAAGTGTGGGGTCCATAGCTGAAGCACATTTTGAACATTGTGGCAATGGGGTCCAAACCCCCATCATCACAGTGACCAATATGTAAGTGTGGGGTCCATAGCTGAAGCACATTTTGAACATTGTGGCAATGGGGTCCAAACCCCCATCATCACAGTGACCAATATGTAAGTGTGGGGTCCATAGCTGAAGCACATTTTGAACATTGTGGCAATGGGGTCTAAACCCCCATCACCACAGTGACCAAAAGGTAAGTGTGGGGTCCATAGCTGAAGCACATTTTGAACATTGTGGCAATGGGGTCCAAACCCCCATCATCACAGTGACCAATATGTAAGTGTGGGGTCCATAGCTGAAGCACATTTTGAACATTGTGGCAATGGGGTCCAAACCCCCATCATCACAGTGACCAATATGTAAGTGTGGGGTCCATAGCTGAAGCACATTTTGAACATTGTGGCAATGGGGTCTAAACCCCCATCACCACAGTGACCAAAAGGTAAGTGTGGGGTCCATAGCTGAAGCACATTTTGAACATTGTGGCAATGGGGTCCAAACCCCCATCATCACAGTGACCAAAATGTAAGTGTGGGGTCCATAGCTGAAGCACATTTTGAACATTGTGGCAATGGGGTCCAAACCCCCATCATCACAGTGACCAAAACGTAAGTGTTGACAAAGCAAGAGGTGCAACTGCCAAACTGCATGGATGATTCCTGATCACAGAACAACAAACACATCAGTGGCAAAGTAGTGTATGTGTCCCATTGCAACATAAATTGGGGGAGCCAAATACTGCAGTGCAAATAAGACATACCTTTGGCCATGTGCAGACAAACAACACCCATGGGGGCTGACACCGTCAACAATCATCAATGACACAATGACAGAAGTGACCATCAGAATGCAGACCCACATATTTGCACCAATGGGCACACAAATGCAGATACCCTGTGGAGACTGCAGATGTGAGGTGAACAGATACCATACCATGGCAGCAATGGGACACACAAACCATGATCATTGTGCTGACCGATGACCTAGGAGTCCCAGGGACAGCAGGGGAAACCCACCAAACTACATACAGCCAATGGCACACCCAAGATATGCCAATGCAGTGGTGCAGATGCACAAACACAAACAGGCAGACCCACACTGCACATCATACACAACAGGTGAGGGGGGTGCCAGTGTCCCCAGGCAACCACACAACACATGAGGAGACCTGAATACCAATCATACAGATGTGCATACAGTGCCACACAAAGGTAACTTCATGGATCCAAATCCCCTATGTGGGCAAGCAGGCATTGTCAGATGAGAGGGAGCACAAATCACACATGTCACACAGGCACGTAGGGACAGCAACTGACACAGCAAGACACAGACACACCACAGCACCACCCCCAGGGCCCCCACAATGTGGTGACCCTGGGCTGCATTACAATCCCACTGTGATGACAAAGCTAAATGTCGTTCACACTGTGAACCACAGTCATGTGTCCTGAGCAACTAACTACCATCACACCTACACAAGCACAAATCAAACAGCATGGCCAGTAAGCCAAGCCCAACATGGAGGCAGGGGCCTAGCCGGGCAACAACTCTCATCTGCACACACTCAACACCACACCCCTCGACCTCCAACAATGTGCAGCAGTGAAGCACACATGCACTGGTGACATTGCACATGCACCCATGACTATTCCAGGGTGGTGGGTGGGAACCAAGGTGCAGAAACACATCACACATGGCCACTCAACAAGACTCCTGAATGTCTGACACACTGCACACTACGCTGTACATGGACATGACGGCAATACCACACCAACCAATGGGATCCCAGCCACAGTCACACACCAATGAAGAAGCCAAGGTCACCCACAAAGAACACACATAGACAACAACCAACATTGCAGCCCAGACCCTGAGGAGTGCCAGCAGTCACACACACAACGTGTCACAATCACTGAAAGATAACACAAACTGGAAATCACATGACAGGGGCAAACAACAAGTGCCAAGGGGAAACCTGACTGTGACCCATCTGCGTCTGCCCACAAACTCAGCCCTGACAGCAAACACACCTATGGGTGACACCCTGATGACCAGTAATGTGCCATGCACCCACATCACAGAGAACCCAGGGAGAAGACTTTGGGGGAACATAGGTCAACTCAGCTAGCATCACAAACAGGTACAACACTAGGGATCACAGCATGCACAGCTAAACGGAAGTGAACACACAGACATGCACATACAACACACACCTTGGGCGCAGGCAATGTCACAGGAGTACACACTGCCATGAGGGGACTCCACTCCTGTGTGAGGAAAGCTGTGCCATATGTTGCCTCAGTAGGGCCCCATCATGTCAGCTGAGCACTTGGTCACACAATCAACAATTAGCACCAAATGAGGGCTCCCGTAACATCAGCCTGGTCATGGAAGTGCCAACGGAATCATCAGCACAGATCCAACACACTTGTATAGCAATGTTGCACTGACAACACAGATGAGTCCTTCCCCATTGATGCCCAAACCTGCATGTCCACTGGAGATGGCCACACGGTCAGGGAAGTAGACAAATCGAACAATGGCAGGCACAACAGATGTGCAGGGGTGGAAGCCACAGATGTGAAATAGGCAATCTAAGTAGGAAATCCCATTGCCAAATACTGAACACATGACACCCTCAGATGCTGCTATGGATGACATGGATACACCACAGGATAGGACACATTCCCCCTGGACCACATGGGTTCCTGCACAGTAACACTTCATTATCATGAGACCAAATATCACCATCACACCAGCAAGTGCATGGTTAGCATCATCAACATCATGTACATCAGAAGCAAAAGCACTAGAGAACAGAAAGTTGCTTTATTCAGCATATGTGGCATTAAAAGTAGAAGTCCGGTAGAAAATAAACAAAGGCCAATGGCCAGTCCATCAACAAAGTCACAAGTGGGTGACAGTGGCAGATGCCACCCTACACATGCCTGCACAAAACCAGGGACAATCCACTAGGAGGGGCAACCGGGGGTAGGCCAGGCACCGCAGGGACAGGATCAGGGCTCACCAGGAGGAAGCAGGGAAGGGGTGGTGGGTGCTGGAGAGCCACTGACAACTGCAGTGGAGGTGTCTGACATGGTGTGTGCCGGCACAACTGGGGGCATGGCTCAGATGTTGTGGGTGCCGGCACGACTGCAGTGGACCCTGCAGATGGAGTGGACAGGTCCGCCACTGCAGTGCCCAAGTCAGACAGGGTGGTAGTGGACTCCACTGCAGTGCCTACCACCAGGGGAGGAGAATGGGGAACAGGCAAGGTGGGCTGGACAGAGGGGGAGGACACCCTCACCACATCAGTGGCACAGACAAGCGCAGCGGGGGGTGTGGTGCCGGGAGAGCAAGTGGCAGGGGGAGAAGGCCGGATCCTCTTGGGGATGGTATATCTGTGGGTGGGGGAACCTGGGGCAGGGTGTGGTGGGGGCACCTGTGGAGTGGGGGCCTGAGGGATGGAGGAAGGAGACCTGGTGCTTGAGCTGCAGGGCGGCGGCGGGGTCTTGCTCTTACCACTCCGGGGGACTTGCGGGTGGGGGCCTCAGTCTGTCTGCGCCTGGGGGAGGGTGTCCGGGGGCGAGGGGCACTCTGCTCCGTGTGGGGGGCTTCCTCTTCCCCCTGGATGCTGGAGCAGCTGGATCGGAGGGGAAGAGGCCGGGGTCACTGAGGAAGAGGCGCTGGGTCTTTGGGGTTGCAGGTGAGGCAAGGGAGGGTGTTTTGGAGGGAGAGGCAACTGAGGACTGCGCAGTGCCCGTGGATGCGTGTGTGTGTACCAGGGCCCCATCCCCTGTGAGTCTGGTTTCAGTCCCCTGACTGCGTGCGTGTGCGTTTTGTTTGTGGCGTGTGTGTCTGTGTGCTGGACGTGTGTGTGCTGGTGTGTGCCTGTGCCGGTGTGTAATGCTTGGGACGGGTAAGGTGCTGGGGAGTGTGGATGGAGCAGAGGCAGGAGGGGTGAGGGACTGTCTGAGGAGGGACACTGCTGCCGTCAGGGAGGAGTCCATGGACCTATTGCCCCTCTGTAGGTCAGACATGCCCGATGAGATGCCCTCCATGAACGACACCAGCTGAGTCAACAGAGCGGTGTGCGCATGGAGGACACTCAGCATGGCTGTCTGCCCTACATGGAGCTGGCGAAGGAGGTACACAGACTCCTCACTCAGGGCAGCAGGGGACACAGGGGCAGGGGGTGCGGTGCCTGGCCCAAAGGAGACACGCTCCCGAACATGGGAGCCTCCACGGACCTGGGGAATGGGAGCCGATGGGAGGGCGGTGGTGGTGCTGGTGGTGGCGGGGACAGCAACACTAGCTGGGGTGTGGTGGCTGCTGACACCCGCCTCCATAAGGGAGTCATCCTCCGAGTTGCTCTGGTCCTCAGCTGAGGTGGATGGTGCTGAGGACTCCTCGGTGTGGCTCCCCTCGCCCTCCGTGCCACTGGGTCCCTCCGACCACTCCTCGGCTGCTGACCCAGTCTGGCTCTCTGGCTCCTCCTGGTCCGTGGAGCTGTCCCCTTCCGTGGCCGTGGATGTATCTGCAAACAATGGGGAAACAGACAGACATCAGTCACCTGCACCAAACGCACACACCACTGTGAGCACAGCACATTACAGAGCAAGCCCTGGCATCATTAGTTGTACATTGCTAAAAGTGCCCTAACTGAACAGGAGAAGCCAATTGTCAGTCTGATGCCAAGCATGGCACTCACATCCCACATGGCCTTGCACCCATCTGTCTGGTGTCTGTTGGATTGCAACACCCCAGTGTGGACACATGCACCAAGTACACAGTAGTCGGACAGTGCAGAGGACACGGTGTGGCATGTGGACATGCACACATCACAGCTCTTGCCACTGAGTCAGTACAGGTTTCCGGATGAAAGGGATGCCCAGAGTCAAATAGTAAATGCATGTGATGCATACCAGCGACAGACACCATGATGCACCCATGTCCTGATAGCCATCGCCACAATGGTGTGCATGTAGCACATGTCACTCCCCTGCAGGACCACCAATAAGTTGACACATGCCATGGCAGAGGCATGACTGCTAAGTCATACATCACTGTCTCAGTGATGTATGACTTGGCAGCCAGACAACAACACTATGCACTGTGTCACAATAGTAGGTCATGGGGAATGCAAGTCCTGGAGCTGCACAAGTGCACATGTACATCCCCCACACAACACATCATCTTAACCCTCATCTGTCCAGGTCATACCTATTGGACATATGGGAGACCTGTGACACTACCCTCTGAACCTGAGCCCCTCACAATCTGCTGTGAATGGGGAACAGCTGCCTGAACTTCACATTCGCATACCCCAGTCTGCACGGGCAGCTGATCAAACACCTATGTGACACACAAGTATCGTCTCCTATGGTCACATCTCCAGGGGCATGCTGAGCCCCTACCAAGAAACACCCCAGCAGTCCTGGCAAGTAATCCACAGCACACTGACACAGAGGCAGACACCTGAGGGGTCAAATCACTGCGCACAATGTGTCAGCTGATACACGGGAGTGGGAGTACAGAGTGCATTGCATGGCCTGGAGTAGGCATGACTGTCCTGCTCCACATGAATGAGGGATGAGCCCTGGACAGTGGATAGCTGGCTATGTATGTGTGACACACGTAATCTGCACACTCCTGGGGCCCAAACATTGTTCCCACCCGCTGCATGGGCGTGTGCCACATACCCCAGGCACATGTGGTGGCTCAGCTCAGCAAGTGGACCGCATATCAAAGCAACACGCAGATTACATGTCCGAACACAGGCGTTGTGTGAACAATGGACCCACCCATGATGCCCACAACAGAGTTAGGGAAACAGATGCTGTCCCCCACCTTTAGTGAAGCAAACTGCAAGGACACA
Organism: Calotriton arnoldi; assembly: GCA_963921515.1. Classification (NCBI taxonomy): domain Eukaryota; kingdom Metazoa; phylum Chordata; class Amphibia; order Caudata; family Salamandridae; genus Calotriton; species Calotriton arnoldi. The sequence continues at coordinate 7,197 of CAWUFW010001738.1, read as the reverse complement.
GTCCCAAGTGACACAATTCCCTGAATGTAAGGGCCACACCTGGGTATCAGATGAGCAGTGGGCAGTGCACAATAGAGGGACATGGCTCCTGGACAACATGACTGCTGCACTGTGGCAGTTGAACCAGGCCAGAGGAGGGCACAAAGCATGTAATACAGAGTTCACAGTGCAGTCTTTGACTCACCCCTCCTTGCTGCTGTCTGGCCTTCAGCTGCCCATCCAGGTCTGGAAACACCACCGCCAGGATCTGGAGCATGTGGGGGGTCAGGGTCCGTGTTCCGCCCCTCCTGCGAGGAGGCGACAGCTTCAGCTGGACCCGTGCAATCCTCCGGGTCCAGCCCCGAAGGTCCTGCCACCTCTTCTGGCAGTTGCGGATCCGGCGCTTGTAGACCCCCACGGACCGGACAGCCCGGACGATGTCCTTCCAGATCTCCTGCTTCCGATGGGCATTAACCTGTCAGGATGACAAAGTGAAAAGGCCATTACTACACATGCAACATATCCGTGCATGACACAGTTGTATATACATGTCTCAATCACAGGGGCACATGATGTACACAGGCAGTGCAAAGCTGCCCATGGACAGTTTGCCAGACGTCACTACATGGTATCATTGCATGGGAAGTAAAACCTTGTTCAAATGCACTGTCACTGCACCATACCTGTCCAGTGCATGTCACTACACACTATGGGGGTGACAACTACTCAGTGAGCCTGCTAGCCAGTGGCGTGCAGACTTTCAGCCTTGCTAGTCAGACAATATGCACATTCAGACAGGCAGTGCACAGAACACTCACCTGCTCCCCTGGTGTCCCATACAGCTTGCTGTACTGTGGAAGTAGGCTGTCCAGCAGGGCCTGGTTCTCCTCAAGGCTGAAGGCTGGGGCTCTCTCCACAGTACGTGCCATTGCAGGGTCCAGAGGGGCAGAGACAGCAGCAGTGCAGTGGCAGATGTCGTCCTGGAGCATGTAGTGCAGGCAAGTGAGCTCTCAGGGGAACAGCCAGCAATAAATATGTGCTGGAGAGGCAGATACTGTCCCTTGTGTCCAAAGTGATAGGTCCAAGTCGTTAGCATCTTCTGAATCTGGCCAATCCATGGAATAGCAGCACCAAAACACACCCACAGCATCCTTCAAATCTTCAACTTCATGACATACATGATTTTGCAACATTGTTGTGGGTGACCAACTGATTTTCCAGCAACCGACTCGTTCGAAATTCGAAAACGCATCCTTTGCCAGGCAAGGCCATTGTCAATGGGTGCGCACCGATCGGTCCATTGCGGTACAACGCGTACCCGCACACATTGAATGCAATGGGCCGGCCGGGGGCACCGATCGGTCCATTGCAGTTCAACGCGTACAGGGGTACAACGCGTACCCGCACACATTGAATGCAATGGGCCGGCCGGGGGCACCGATCGGTCCATTGCAGTACAATGCGTACAGGGGTACAACGCGTACCCGCACACATTGAATGCAATGGGCCGGCCAAGGGCACCGATCGGTCCATTGCGGTACAACGCGTACAGGGGTACAACGCGTACCGCACACATTGAATGCAATGGGCCGGCCGGGGCACCGATCGGTCCATTGCAGTTCAACGCGTACAGGGGTACAACGCGTACCGCGCACATTGAATGCAATGGGCCGGCCGGGGCACCGATCGGTCCATTGCGGTACAACGCGTACAGGGGTACAACGCGTACCCGCACACATTGAATGCAATGGGCCGGCCGGGGGCACCGATCGGTCCATTGCAGTTCAACGCGTACAGGGGTACAACGCGTACACGCACACATTGAATGCAATGGGCCGGCCGGGGCACCGATCGGTCCATTGCAGTTCAACCCGTACAGGGTACAACACATACCCGCACACATTGAATGCAATGGGCCGGCCGGGGCACCGATTGGTCCATTGCAGTTCAACGCGTACAGGGGTACAACGCGTACCCGCACACATTGAATGCAATGGGCCGGCCGGGGCACCGATCGGTCCATTGCTGTTCAACGCATCACTGTACATGTGACTGGCATATGTCAGCATGCCTGTCTCAGATGGACATATGCCAGCCACAGATAGCTCCCAGGGAGTGAGGGGCACACCTACATCATGACAGCCTGTCCAAACTTTATCATAAGGCATGTAAGGCTGCATTTCCTATTGTGTGTATGTTGGTGTACATGTTGTCCTGTGGGTGTCACCTGTGGGCAGCCACCCCCAGGCTGTGCACGTGTTCATGGGGACAGGATCCTGGGTGTTACGTGTACATGACCACTGTGATGTGCAACTGTTTATATCTGTGCATGTGCCATGGTCACATTTCACGGTGGTGTATGTGTATGTCATGTCACATACCCCGTGAGTCCCATGTGGGATGGTATGTTTGAGCCAGGGTGTCCCAGTGGCACAATAGTGATGGTCCTCCACAGTCTTTGTGCATGTAGTGTTTACAATGTCTCTGATTTCATGTGCACAATGGGAGACAGTCTCCACATCCACGTTGTGTGTGCATGGACTTTGATGTTGTGCGTGTGTGTGTCACAGACGTCCATGTCTGTCCTGCCGTGGCAAGTGGGACCACTACCTGTGGGGGTCATGGTTGTTTTGCTGTGGTGTATACATGATACTCCTTGTAATGCCAGTGTCCATGTGGCAATACAGGGTCCCTGGGAATGTACCTGTCATTGAGCTGTGGTGCCTGGGGCACATCTGTCCTCACATGTCACTGTGGGGGTGATTGTGACACGGCAGCAGGAGATGGGAACTGTGACACGGCCTCATGATATCCAATGGGCCAACCTGGGACTAATTGATGCCACCTGTTGGACCGTGTTGACAGATGTTGGCCATGTATGTACCATACATGTCCTTACGGAACTGCACACTTCATGTAGTTGTGCCTCATAATGATGTATGTTGGGATATTGAGTGTGTTCAATGCCGCATATGTGGGGTGACTGACAATCTTGCTTACTTCTCCTCTGCACTGCAGGGCTCCTGCTGTCCATCGACCATTCCCAGACCTGGCAACGATGGTGGAACGGGACAGCATCCGACGGTACCGCTTCACCAGGCAGCTGATTGAGGATTTGGCAGTGCAGTTGTCCCCACATTTGCAGCCTGGCCGGCCGTATCCTACAGCGCTGACCCCCAAGGTGAAGGTGATGGCAGCCCTACACTTCTTTGCCACCGGTACCTTCCAACATACTGTGGCGACTGCTGGTGGGATGTCACAGACCATGTTGAGCCGTGTGCTCCGCGATGTTTTGGCGGCAATGTTGCTATTCCTGAACCGGTACATCTATTTCCCTGGACTGCGACGACTCACTGACGTGAAGAGTGACTTTTATGCCCTGGGGAGGATGCCGCATGTCATTGGCTCCATTGATGGGACACATGTGGCTTTGGTACCACCACAGGCCCAGGAGCAGGCCTACAGGAACCGCAAGCACTACCACTCGGTCAATGCACTGGTGGTGTGTCTTGCAGACATGACCATCACACACGTGTGTGCCCGTTTCCCTGGTTCAGCACACAATGCCTTTGTGATGAGGAGTAGTCGCATCCCCAGGATGATGGCACAGATGCAGAACCAGCGTGCCTGGATTGTCGGTGTGTACTGACTTTGTGCCATTGTGTGTGATCTGATCTGTAGTATTCCGCCCACTTTTCCAAGTTAGCTAATGTGCACTTGTCTGTCCGTAGGTGACTCGGGATACCCCAACATGCCGTGGTTGCTGACACCCCTCAGGAACCCTGTGACACCAGCCCAGATGCGCTACAATGAGGCACATGGTCGGACCAGGAGAGTGATTGAGCGGACATTTGGTCTCCTGAAGAGCCGCTTCCGCTGCCTGGACAAGACCGGAGGGTCCCTCCCATATGCCCCTGCGAAAGTGTGCAAGATTATCATCGTCTGCTGCATGCTCCACAACCTGGCAGTGCGGAAGGAGTTGCCTCTCATCCAGGATGACAATGACCAACATCCGCCACCTGTGGAGGATCCTGGCCTGGACCACGATGCCAGTGACGATGATGATGATGATGATGAGGGTGATGTCCGCACACAGCTCATCACCAACTTCTTTAGCTGAATGTGAGTATCCTGAGGTGTCATGTCAATGATGTGAGTTGGCATGATGTGTAGGTGGTGCTCTGGTGCTGTTGGAGTGTGTCCATGGGCTACTTGACTGGATGTGTGTTGCGATGTGTGCTTACAGGTGGTCTGTACTCCCCAACAGTGTTGACATGCTAACTTGGTTCTGGGTGGGTATCTTGTAACATGTATTGTGCATGAGTTTTGCTGTTCTGTCCTGTACTCCATTGCTTTTGACTGTGTGTCATTTCTGTCCTTCACAGGGTACTTTCAGATTCGTTTGGTCAACTGTGTCCACCGATGACGTGATTGCACTTCCAGGGTGGTAGCTGTTGTGTCCCTACAGGTGATGTGCGCCACACCCATGGACTTCCTTCCGTCTACAGTTGTTGACTGTGTGCCCGCTGCCAGGTGGGATTACCTTGCATCTGTAGTGGTTACGACATGTTGCAACTGTATAATAAACCTGTGCTTCACTTTGTGATGTGCGTTGTCTGTGGTCACACATTTGACTGCCATTTGCTTACTGCACCTGTGGGCTACTTGACTACAACTGGGAATGGGTGTGGTGTCTGTGCATTGCACCGTCTTCCCTGGCAACATCAGTGTAGGCAATGAGTCAGATGGCCTAGGTGTGTATGTGTTGTGTAGCCCTGGTGGTGTGTCTCCCTCATATGTGTCACGTTGCCTTTACTCACATGCCTGTGTTGTCCTTGCTGTTGCAGTTCGCATACACAGTGTAATTTTGCAGTTCATCATCCCCATAACAGCACCCACGTTGGAATCACAACAGAGGCAAGTATGGTGTATTAGTGTGATTATTGTGATACATTTGTGTGAATAGTGCATAGGATGGGTAGTGCTGTACATAAATCTTGCAATCCGAAGTTCCTAGGTGAATTGAAAGTCCTGGTAGACAGAATCCCCAGTATCGGGGCCACAGTTGTCTGACACATTGGTCCAACTTGTACTCCCCATGCAATTTGTGGGAGTAGTGTTGCCGTCAACAGGGTGAACAGTCTGTGCACAAAGGTGAACATCCAGAACAGGTTCAGGCTTCCTGGGAGTTGCGCTTGGCCATCGGCCTCTCACTTGCCCCTCCTCGGACGACCCCTCTTCTTGGGGGGGGGCCCTCAAGTACAGGCTGCTGCGGTGCAGTGGACTCTCCGCCAGAGTCATCCTCCCTCCCTGTGGCAGTTGCAGTTTGTTCGGCACCAGATGTTGTTGCCACACAGGGAGGTGTGGACTGGTTGCTGTTCATCTGGCGGAGGCATTGTAAAATGTCCCTGTGCACCGCCGTCATCTCATGCAGTGCATCGCACTTGGACTCCACGCGGGACATGTGTGAGTCCACGCGGGACATGTGTGACTCCACGTGGGACATGTGAGAGTCCAAGCGGGTATGATGGGCAGCCTGCTGCTGTTTCATGTCTCTGAGGAGCCCCACTACCTGGCTGAGGTCTCCGGTGCTGGACTGGTACGCATCAGCTATGCGTACCAGTTGTGGGTCATCATGCACACCAGCAACCTCTGCAAGCAGCGACCTCTGTCTCCCACTCCTCCCACCACCCCTGCTGACATGTGCAGTGGCATGCACAGATGACCCTGGTCCACCTTGGGGGTTGGTGGTGGTGGTGGTGTCCATGGCCCCAGGTTGGTCCAGGGTCCCTGTGCTGGTGTTGCTCCTTGTTCTGTCCATGTCGGCAGGGATGGTATTTGTGGTGACAGTCGTTGGAGGGGTGGGTGCAGGGGGTGCAGCTGGTGGTCCTGCTGGTGCTGCAGCTGGTGGTCCTGCTGGTGCTGCATGTAGACTTGCACCGGATGTGCCAGGTTGGTCTTCTTCGTCCGAGGAGGGCAGAGGCTGTACGACGCCAGTGAGCTCCGCATCCTCTTGAGCCTGGGACTGGGACTCCTCAGCGTCTGCTGCTGTGTCCCCATCATCACCTGTTTTTGGGAGACACACACAATGTATGTTATGTTTCTGCAGGCATCAATGGTTGACACACATGACAGTTGTGACTGTGCCTCTGGGTGCGGGCCTGTACATTGCATTGTCCTAAGTCGTCACAGTCAGGGGTTGATATTGGTGTGGCACATTGTCCTGCATTATTTGGGCATTTCTATGTATTTGTTGGGGTGTGAACATGGTCTGCATTGGTTGTGTTTGGTTGACAGCCGGCCCTCCTTCCCACCCACCCAGCCAGTCAGTTATCCCACCATGGACTGTGCTTGCATTGCAGGGAGTGGAAGTTGTCTCTCAGGATGTCAGTCAGTGGTGTCCTGTTGTTTGTTGGTGCACAGTTGGCAGCAGGGCCTTGTGCTCCCCACAGCAGTAGCCAGTGTCAGCCATCTTGTGAGTCCTTCTCCACTTCCTGTGATGTGAGCATGGTTCAGGGTGGTGTTGATGGGACAGTTGTGGGGGTGACCAATATCAGTGACTACGACTCCCCTCATGCTATTGCCTCCACCCCCTTCCCAGCATGCCCATGCTTCCTTCCTTTTGACTCTGCTTCCCTGTGGGGTGGGCTGGCTGTGCTGACAGGATGGCTGGGAGTGCTGTCCTGGCAGTTGTTTGGCTAAAAGTCCCAAGAGTGTCCCTGTGCTTCACACAACATAACCCAGGGTGGTGGTTCTTTGTGGGATCTTGTGTTAGGATGGGGGCATTGCATTCTACCAGGTGGGTTCTGTGGAGTTTGTGTTGGGGTGTGTGTGAGGGGAGGTGCTTGTGACTATGGTCAGTGCTGCAAGTCCTCCTTCCCACCCACCCAGCCAGCCAGTTATCCCACCATGGAACATGCTTGCATTGCAGGGAGTGGAAGTTGTCTCTCAGGATGTCAGTCAGTGGTGTCCTGCTGTTTGTTGGTGCACAGTTGCCAGCAGGGCCTTGTGCTCCCCACAGCAGTAGCCAGTGTCAGCCATCTTGTGAGTCCTTCTCCACTCCCTGTGATGTGAGCAAGGTTCAGGGTAGTGTTGATGGGACAGTTGTGGGGTGAGCTATGTCTGTGACTACGACTCCCATCATGCTATTGGCTCCACCCCACTTCCCAGCATTCCCATACTTACTTGCTTTTGTGGGGAGTTCAGTGTGTGTGGGTG